>JALMGF010000052.1:1080000-2382500 GCA_023333645.1 Sceloporus occidentalis | reverse complement strand
GGTCAGGCACCGATGTTGGACGAGACGCCCGTCTCGCAATCTCCGTTCCGGTTCATCCCAAAGGCGTTGGATGGGGTTGAGGTCAGGGCTCTGTGCCGCCGGTCAAGTTCCTCCTCACCAAATTCATCCAACCATGTCTTTATGGAGCTTGGTTTTTGCACTGGGAGGCAGTCATGCTGGAATAGAAAAGGATCGTCCCCAAACTGTTCCCACAAACTTGGAAGTAAAGCATTGTCAAAAATGTCTTGGTATGCCCCCTTCAAAAGGGGGACCAACTTCATATTAATGTCTATGTATTTAGAATCCGATGTCATAAAAGTCCCTGTTGGTGTAATGGTCCGGTGTTCCGATACTTTTGTCCATATGGCCCCATTTTCCCTCATTCTATAGTAAGTATACATGTTTAGAATTTATTCTGTAAGTATATATTTTTTAAAGCGATTCTCCAGCCATTTTATGCATTGTAATGCTTATAAGATCTGAGGGTCCTCTTTTTTTTCTCTATCCAAATGCATAGAGGGATTCGCTATAACCCACCTACAGATTTGCTCTTCTTCCCTGACTCCCAGTTCCTTGGCTTGCATGCTATATATTTGCTCGAATGCGTCTCCTGCTTAGCAGTGCACATGTCGCTCCAACACTGGCTTCTATGATTTTCTAGAATTTTCCTGATAATACGATTTATTACGAGGAACTTTTGGGATCTTGTCAATGAACATTAAATTAAATTGCTTTGGTCAAAGCACCCGAGTTGGCTAAATGTAGGGGCAGGCACACCTGGTGGACAATTGCCCCTGGGGTGATCCAGATTCTTCAAACAGTGCCAATCTTAATTAGGCCTTCCTGCATGTCACAAAACACCCTTCAGTAGTAACATGCCGGCTCACACATGGTGCAATGCAAAGACAGGCTCCACATAGGGTAAGTGCGTGTTAGACTATGGTATAAGGGTGAGTGTGTGTGTGTGTTAGTCAAGTGTGTGAGTGTTAGTTATAGGGAGAAGGAGAGGTCGAAGGGGTAACTTGATTGTACCTGATCTCAGTGCCAGAAGGTACCAGCCCTCCCCTGGCTGAAGGGGAGCAAACCAGCTCTATACAAAAAAACACAATCTATTGTCCTTCTCCAAAATCTACATGCCGCAATATTACTGGGACACAATGACTAATTCATATTACCTAATGTTCTATGGGTGTTGTAGTTTTTATACATATAGAAGGTCTGGAAATAAACAGAATTTATAGATAAAGTTAATATTACTTATATGAGGCACCGTCACCTGCTGTTGATGAAACGTCATTGGATTTATGTATAAAAGGTGATTTTGGTCAGTGTTAGAATTAGCTTTATAGCAATTAAGAAAATGGTCCACTCAGCAGAAATATTTTTCAAATATCTAAATTTATATATGAAATATGTTTAAATGTGACATGATACGTTTAAATGCCATATAACTATAACGATGGACTGCTTGATTTGTAGGGAGAAAGCACATCAGGGCCCTAAAATGTTTAGCTCTTCACTGGTTATACAAAAATAAAGCTACTTTTTGATAATTAATGTAATTATCCAAATAATTAACTGTTCTCATCATAATGTACTTACTTTGTAGCAAGTTTTGTCACGTTATAGTTGCCTTTGATTTCTCAAGTCAGAGACGTAATAGCAGCGAAGGTAAAGTAACCTTAATAGGCTTCGGTACGTTTAACACAGTGGGTCAAGGTGAAGACTAGCATCGACTTGCCACTTATGGGAAGTCTTGACTTGCAAAATGATCTTTCACCATATAACAGAATGTAAACATATTACAAGCCGTTGCATCACATGACGGTTCATTATTAGTAACAACTAACAGCTCGTATTAACCCCTCCGTGACCAGGGCTACTTCACGCTATTTCATGCTACAGCACCAGAACAATTTCGTGTTTTTCCCTCTTTCTCATTTAGTGAACCAACACAAATTGTGTGGGGTTTTTTCTTGTGTGGGACAATTAGAGCTTTTCTTTAAACATATTCATGTATTTAAGACATAATTTGTAATGAATACAAATTTTAAAATATTGTTTTTTTCAAAGTTTTTCACAGTTCTAAGCACTTGTTTACTTGCCCTAATAAAAAAAAAAACACCCTATAGTGTCATTTTTTTTTTTATTTATATTAATACACATTAAAAATGATATGTAAAAAATTAACCCCTTAAGGCTAGGTTAAAACATTTTTTTTTTATCCGATGCACAAAAGTGCAGGTTATCTGCTGTAGACTGACCTCTCTGGTCATGGAGCAGTCTGCAAAAACAGAGAACCTGCGATCATACCAATTGTGGCAACTTGCGAGCCTTCTTTAACTCATGATGGAGCAGATACACCTAGGGAAATATTTCGATGAGATACATGGTATGTTATTAATTGTGGGATAAACATTTTGAGGGAGCTTAAAAATATTAAACATTGCTTTTCCCATGAAATATCCATGAATCATTGATGGTTATACAAAGTAAAAACTATATATATATATATATATATATATATATATATATATATATATATACTGTGTAACCGTTGGTGTTTTAGTAAGGGTTTTCATGTGAAAAAATGCTGGTAAGTAAAAGTACTTTCAAAAATAGACATGTCTCGTTTATATTTGTCATTTAACAAAATGCAAAGTGAGTGAATAGAAGAAAAATCTAAATCAATACTCGGTGTGACCACTATTTTCCTTCAAAACAGCATTAATTCTTCTAGATACACTCGCACACAGTTTTTTTAAGGAACTCAGCAGGTAGGGTGTTCCAAACATCTTGGAGAACTAACCACAGTTCTTCTGTGGATTTAGGGAGCCTCAGATGATTCTCTCAATTCAGGTAATCCCACACAGACTCCATGATGTTAAGGTCAGAGCTATGTAGGGGCCACATCATCACTTCCAGGACGCCTTGTTCTTTTGTACGCTGAAGATTAATTAATAGTTCTTAATGACTTTGTATCCTTAAGGTCATTGCCATGCTGCAGAATAAATTTGGGGTGAACCAGATGTCTCCCTTATGGCATTGCATGATGGATAAGTATCTGCCTGCACTTCTCAGCATTGAGGTGAATGTTGTTTCTGACCAAATCCCCAACTTTACAGAAATGCTTCCCCAAACTTGCAATGAACATCCACCTTCATTCTTGCATGGTCCTTCAGTGAACAAACTGTCTTCTGCTACAGCCAAATATTTTAATTTTTTACTTATCAGTCCAGCGCACCTGCTGCCATTTTTCTGCACCCTAAATCCTTTGAATAGTTCAGTTGCTTGGCCTTGTTTTCACATCTAAGATATGGCTTTTGGCCCAGAAGTCTCCCATGAAGACCATTTCTGACCAGACTTCTCTGGGCAATATATGGATGTACTAGGGTCTCAATATGTTCTGCCAATGCTGAGCCAATGGCACTGCTCGATGATGTGTCTTCTGTCTGCTTCACTAAGTTTCTTTGGACCACCACCACATCTAGGTCCTCATAGAGACCTTGCTGATGTAGTATAACTGTCTTGTTGCTGTGCTCAGTCTTGCCATGGTGGATGACTTTTGACATTAAACTGTCTTCACTAACCACATCTTATTAGTGAGTTTAGCTCTTCCATCATCTTTGAGATTCCTATCAGTTTTGTGCTGATTTCTGTTTCAGTTAATGATTGTGTTTCAACCTACATATTAAATTGATGATCATTAGCACCTGTTTAGTATAATTGTTTAATCATGCACTTAACTATATGTTGACAAAATTCCTGATTTTGTGTGAGTGTACACCAGATGTTGATTTGAGTTTGATTTTATTTTTGTTTGCTCACAATGTCTACTTTTTAAAGCATTCTTACATATGCGCAATACTATATATATATATATGTAAATACATATATATATGTATATATCATATCATATCTGATAATCTCCTTCTTCCAACACAACAACAAGTGTTGGGAGGCAGGGTAGGGCTTGTCAAACACAGCAAAATAGACCAGCAATGTAGTGGTACAAAAACTGATAGCAATCTCGTCACACACTCTCTAACCCTATTAATACATACTTACCAAAAGGGCCCTTTCTGTTTTGTAGTTTAGCCCCTTGAGGGGCCAACAATTTGGGGGGGTAATTGCCTGGCTGTGTTAGACCATTAACAACACATATAATTTACTACAAAATGTAGTCCTAATTGATTACTGTCTTGTGGGCTTTAACTGCTACTGTTGCTTACTAACACTATATATTTATTTAATATTTATTTAATGAGGGCTTTCAGTTGACAAAAGTTTGGCATTTCTTGCCTGATGTCATGATTTGTAATTCATGATGGCTCCATGCTTTATGTTTTAATTAATATTTTTTTATTTTCTCATTTCTGACGGGTAGAATGAACATTACAATGAATGTTAGCATTTATTGGCCTGCTTTTGACTTGAAGGTACTAGCATATATGTATCTCAGGTCATTTTATCGCATCAGCTTGTTCCAATTGCTATCTCCAAAAAAAATTTTGAAAGCAATTGTTGTTCCAGTGCATAGAACCAAGAGTCGCACTGAAACATCGAATCTCACCCATCTCATATTTCCCACTCTGACAGCAATATCAGCTTTACTCAAGTGTTTATGTGATGCTGCCAAATCAGTTAAAAGCGTCTCAGGACTTTTGGTTGAGGCTTCCTGGGTAGTAATGTTGCCTTCACCAGGAGATGAATGAGGCCAACTACAGCAAACGTTACTAATAAAAACACAACATTCTGGAATAATCATTCGAATCATTTGTATGCCACATCAATACATCTTATGTGCGCAGTGATAAGTCCTTGTTGACTAATCTCTGTCAAGGTTGTAGATAAAACCAAAGGCTGCAAGCATAGAGTCACTTCATTTGGCAGACATTGTTTCCAATGCATGAAAATTTTTTCGAAAAGTCTCAGCATCTGAAACGTGTCTTTCTTCATCTATGTAACCCATCTTTGACCCTTTCTCCCCGCTGACATAAATCAACAGTATGACCACACAGAATTATAAGGCAAAGGTTTACGAATGAAATAAGAAAAAATAGAACATTACTTATCGTACAGAAAATCCAAATCCTTAGGAAAATCTCAATTCTTTGACTTTATGTTGTTAAAGTTAATAGTTCATCAGCAAGCGGTCAACAGCAGTTTTCTGCGATTTCGTATGAATTGTTTAGTATTGTATAGAAACATAGAATTTGATGGGAGAGAACTTTTAGGCCTATTGAGTCGGTTAGTTTCCTGATTTAATGACTCAAACCTTAATCAGTCCTTGGTCTCATCTTGGAGTCAAGAAAGCCATATGCCTATCCCTTGCATGTTTACATTTTCTTATCGTATTAATCTCTACCAATTCTTCTAAGAAGCTGCTCCACTTATCTATTCACTTATCCACTGATTTACCCTCTTAGTAAATTTAAACTTCCTTACATTACAGCTATGACTCTTCTTCGAATAAACTTCCCTTGAACTTGATTTCCATTATTTTATATTGGTAAAATTGGGGGTGTATGTAGATAGATATAAGAGAAAAGGAGAGACAGGGATAGAGAAGCAATTGAGAAAAGAGTGGAGTGAGAGAGGGAAAATTAGTTTGCTAAATGCAGAGCCACAAACCCAAAGTAGATAGTTATTTCAATCACTAAAATCCCTGGAATGCCTAATAAATATACCCAGATGCACACTACATATACCCAGGCAGAAAGACACTAATATACCCACACACACCAACATACCCAAACACACACTAATACACCCAGACACACACTAACATACTCAGACATACACACCTAAATAACCACACACTCACAGACTAACATACCAAGACACACACTAACATACCCAGATACACATAGACACTAACATACCAAGGCACACACACAGACATTATTAAATTCACTTACCCTCCATGAAGATTGGAAGAGTGTGAGCTGCTGGGCTGCTATCATGGGGTCATGTAACACAACGTTGCATGACCCAGACCTCTGCTGATGAAAATCGGGTACTCGGAACTCACCTCTTTATTCCCTGACTGTACTGGTGAAATCAGAATGGGTAGCGACCCTAGTCACAGCATACCTTCATTTATTATATGTGTTCTGAAATATCAATGGGAAGCATATCTGACCTGACATAACGCATAATTGATCATCTGACTTTCAAGAAGGTTTGGCCTAACTTGTTGTCGTGAATCGAATTGTTTGTAGAATGTTTACCAATGTTTAATACTTAGTAAAAATTACATATATATTGGATGCCTGGTCTTCAGGCATACCAGTCAAACAACCAGTGGGTCCATGTCAATAATCCCTTCCACCCAGCCACCATACTCTTAAAGCCACTCACCTGCCAAATGATTGCACTCTAAATAGACGCAGTCACACGCTACAGTTCTACATCCAGGATCAGATGACTGAATACATGAATAGGCTGCTGGTCTTAAAGCACCAAGGCTGGTTTTTCATGAAAGTCGGGTCATTTGTAAATCCACCCTAGTCTTGTGTTTTTCCTTACAGTAAATATGGGTTTTCTCATTGGATTGTGGTCCGGTCGGGCCCACTCAGTCTTTTTGAGAATGTCTATACACTCGACAAGATCTGAGAATCAGGGCCAAATACCTCATAAAGTTTACTAAGTATTTTCTAGGGTCTTGTAGCTAGACCCAATGAAATGTATAACCCATGGACACAAGCAGAAGGTGACCAACCTGTAGGGAGAGAAGGGGAGAGAAGGGGAGAGGAAGAGAGATGGAGAAAGAGGGGGAGAGAGGGGGGGAGATTTGCAACATTAAATAGGCCAATGAGACAGTGATATATGAGTACATAGTAAAATTTTCCATCGATAATAAGCCAGGTCATTGCATCTCCATTACTCAGATTCTGCTACCAGTGTTGCACAAATAAATCCATACCACACACAGACACGACTTTATATAATCACAGGTATACTGTGCAGATACCTTTTATGTATATCAAGCCAAAGTGGGGAAATTACTATAATTTTATCATGTAGAAGGCATCTTTAAAATTGTCTCATGGGAGTAACTTGTTAGTAAAACATTGCTCATGTAAAACCGAATCCACTAATTATATTATGTCTTTTGCTGGGATAATCATATGGTAATAATGCTATTATTATAAGTTCAATTAAGCGGTTTAAATGCCTATAGGCACTGTTCGTGCAGAAAAGTACTGACAGGTAGAACTATAAAAAAAGATATTGTCCCAGTGCCTGTGTGGTATGATTTAGCAGTTAACTGGATTTCTCAAACAAGGTATTACAAGATGTACGTTTCATCATTTTAAGACAACATGTTCTTTTACATATATAACAAAATGTCTGTTCCTTATATAGTTAGTGATATGGTGGGCTACGATTCCCTTTTAACCCTGCAAGATCAAGAATTCAAGTAAAGGCGATAATGACTAGTGCCAAAGAACCTGTTGGCACCTTTGAATAAAAGGTTATAATAAGTATCTGTCCCGGCCCCAGGATTAATTGATGAATCTGGAATCGGGGAATCTGTGTACCCTATTCCAAGAAGAGCGGCCTGTGCTGTGTAATGCATTCACGTGCCTAGGTATAGGTATAATGTCTACATAAGTTGAAGGACGGTTACAGGCTAGTTGTCCTGTAGAATGGCTCAATCTGGGGCTGAGCTCTGGCTCTTTTTGCACAGAAGCCAAGACCTGCAGAGACACAGGTTTATTCAAGGGGCGCGTTGGAATGAGAATTCTGATTTAAATTCTCTTGCTTTACTATTCGTTATGAACAGCCGACACTAGCAAGTTTCTCTAGCAAGAAGGACGAGCGGCCCCCTGTATATTTCAATAGGTAGGGAGAATTCAAAGAACTCTCACTGATTTAACTATGCATTACACAGGGCCAGCCAAGCTCTTCATTGGGGTTGGCATTCATATTGTCCGGTGAAGTCAAGGAGTTGAAACACAAACTCTCCTTCCAAATATCACTTTAGTGAATAAACACCAAAGACTTGCACAAGGAGGCAATAAAAAGCAGGAGTAAGAGCTTAAAGGTTTTGTTCCAGTTAGGCAAAACATTAACTAAGTCTTCAAGTATGTTGCTCAAATAAAAATAATTATTTATTATTATTTATTGTTTTATATAGCGCCATCATATTCCGTAGCGCTGTACAATGGGTAAACAGGGCATGACAAGTAGTATGTAAAATAACAATTAAACTTAAAGAAACAACAGGTTAGTAGGGCCAAGCAAGCTTACATTATCAGCTATTCTATTGTTTTGTAGGTTTTAACATAAAAACACAACAGAATTGTTTAAGAGGCTATTTCACTTGCAAACAACTAATGAGTACCTGCGTTTCCATCACATGATAATGAATTAAACAAAGTTTAATGTGATTAAATGATAAGAGAAAAAGTGTTTTTTTGTTTGTAGAGTCAATTGTAATTTAGTTCTTTTAGTCATTTAAATTTTAATTTAATTTTAGTAATTCATTTAGTTTTATTTTGGTATTTGGATTAGCACTTTTAATAGATGGATCTTGACTTGACCCCACCTTGAGTTCCTCAATGTTATGGATTGTGCCTATTTTTGAATATTGATTGAAAATCAGGGTTTCCCCAAAAAATATTGTATAAGGAAATTAAATAAAGCAGTCAAAATGAAATGTTTATATCCTGTAGCTATGAGTGTTAATAGATTTAAATTTTAGATTAAAAGGGTCTTGACTTTTTCATTGTTTTCCGCTTTTTTTAATTTATTTTGTAGAAAATGTATATAAAAGTATAATGCAATCACTTTAGAAAGATGAGCTATTTTGACCTGCTCTTTTCCTTATACTCTCCATCCTTACCCCACACCTACATAAAGCTTTATCTTATATTCTTGCTTTGTATTACCGTATTTGCTCGATTATAAGATGACACTAATTATAAGACGACGCCAAAATATGAATATGAATTTATGACAAAAAGAAAAAGCCTGAATATAAGACGACCCTATAGGAAAAAAGTTTTACCAGTAAATGTTAATTCATGTAAACTATGTGAACAATTTTTTTTAAATAAAAGCTATGAAAAAAATATTTTGATTTTATTTCCTTTTTTTTCAACCTGCCCCCCCAGTTATGCACATCTGCCCCCTGGCTTGCCACTCTGCCCAAGAAATGCGTTATACTCCCTATATGCCACTGTGCCCCATGATATGCCTTTTAACCCTCTACATGCCACTGTGCCCCATGATATGCCTTTTAACCCTCTATATGCCACTGTGCCCCATGATATGCCTTTTGACCCCCTATGTGCCACTCTGCCTCCAGAATTGCCTTATACCCCTATATGCCACTCTGGCATTTAGGGGTTTAAAAGGCATATTATGGGGCAGAGTGGCATATAGGGAGGTATAAGGCATTTCAGGAGGCAGAGTGGTGTATAGGGGGTTAAAAGGCATATCTGGAAGCACAATGGCATTAAGGGGATTAAAAGGCATTTCAAAGAGCACTCTGCCTCCAGAAATGCCTTATGCCCCCCATTTAACACTCCCTCCCCCTCCCTCCTCCAAACTTACCGGAGCTTCTGAGTCCCCAGTGCGTAGTCCGGGCAGCGTGTAGAGCTCTACGCGATTCGCGTAGAAAACTTCCGCTGCAGCCGGGAGGAGGTGCGGTTAGCAGGGGGGGTTGTCTGCGTCCATCGCGCAGACCTTCCCCGGCTGTCAGAGATCAGAGTTCCCCGCACCAGTGCGGCACCGGCACCGGCACCGGTGTGGGGAACTCTGATCTCTGACAGTCGGGGAAGGTATCCGCGACGGACGCAGACAACCCCCGCTGCTAGCCACACCTCCTTCCGGCTGCAGCTGACGTTGTCTACACCGCACCGGTGCGGGGAACTCTGATCTTTGACAGCCGGGGAAGGTATCCGCGACGGACGCAGACAAACCCCCGCTGCCAACTCCACCTCCTTCCGGCTGCAGCGGAAGGAGACGTCAGCCCGCTGCCCCGGCAATACAGCAGGAAATTGGAAGCACCGGTAAGTGTGTGTGTGTGTGTTAAATGGGGGCATAGGGCATTTCTGGAATGCCTTATACCCCTATATGCCACTCTGGCACGTAGGGGGTTAAAAGGTATATTATGGGGCAGAGTGGCATATAGGGAGGTATAAGGCATTTCAGGAGGCAGAGTGGCGTTAAAGGGGCATTTAATAGAGCACTCTGCCTCCTGAAATGCCTTATACCTCCCTATATGCCACTCTGCCCCATAATATGCCTTTTAACCCCCTAAATGCCAGAGTGGCATATAGGGGTATAAGGCATTTCTGGAGGCAGAGTGCTCTATACAATGCCTTTTAACCTTAATGCCACTCTGCCTCCTGGAATGCCTTATACCTCCCTATATACCACTCTGCCCCATAATATGCATTTTAACCCCCTAAATGCCGATGGGATATAGGGGTATAAGGCATTTCTGGAGGCAGAGTGGCACATAGGGGGTCAAAAGGCATACCATGGGGCACAGTGGCATATAGAGGGTTAAAAGGCATATCATGGGCCACAGTGCCATATTGGTGTGGCAAGCCTGGGGGCAGATGTGCGTAACTGGGGGACAGGTTGGAAAATACAAGGAAATAAAAACAAAAAAAATATTTTTCTCAATCATAGCTTTTATTTAAAAAAATAGTTTACATGAATTAACATTTACTGGTAACACTTTTTTCCTTTAGGGTCGTCTTATATTCAGGCTTTTTCTTTTTTTTCCTAAGTTAATATTCAGATTTTGGGGGGTCGTCTTATAATCGAGCAACTACGGTATATCCTTTTATTTTATTTTGAAAAACTTTCCTCTTTTACAATTGCTCATCGTTCTTATTTGAGGTTTTTATAGGCAACCCCCTTGTGACTACTTGGTAATAGGGCACGGGTGAAATGACAGGGTGTCTAGAGGGCTAGAGAGGGTTTCAAGGCAAGGGCAGGAAAATAGCAGGTAAAATTGTTTTCTTTTTATTTGTTAACGTTTGTTTATTTTGTATGAACACCAATGCAGCAAAACAAATGAATGCAACAAATTAATTTAGTTATCAGAGTTAGCATATGAGAGTTCTGACACCTCAGAATATTACTGATCTTCATCCATGGTTAAATGCAGCTTGGTTTTATTCCCTAACAATCTTTTTTTATTTTTTATTTTTAAACCTAATAATTAAATACTAATATAAGAATTAGAGCTCTTGATGCATTAAGGTGAATGTAATGTCTTCTCATTGAATTTGACACATATTTTGCTTGCACTATTTTTTAGTTTTGATTGATAAAAAATAAATTTAAATTATTATTTAAAAAAAATAGAAATAAATATAATAATAAAGTTAAGATAGTAAATATTTTATAAATGCTTTTATTGTATTTCTATTTCCTGGCTTAATACATTCAATAATTAATTTTAATTAATGTAATTAATGAATTTAGTCTAACTTTTCCATAAAGTTTTATCTTGGTAGTTTTTTTTTTATTATCAGTAAGATGCTGACTCAGATTTCGTCCTTAACTATAAACAATAGGGGATCGCAAGGATACTGGGTAGTTGCTCATAACTTAATTTCCCAAATGTTCATAATCAAACATGTTTTATTTAAGTAATCAGCAGGAATCTTTCGTTTTGTTTTTGAAACCAGCATTGTGTTTATGGAGCCAATTTCTGGAAACTTTGATACAGAATCCCTATATGTGTTAACTTTGGCAACTCGTATTGAATCTGTAGATATTTTGCTATGTTAACACCACCCTTTTTTTTTCAACCCCTTGGTCATTAGCCCTAAAAAAAAACCCACAGAGATATGTTTCTGTTTGAATATTTTAAGAAGTATTTCTCAGGGAAGTCACCAAAGAATGTATGATTAAAGCTTACTGAAATATGATCTCAATTTGTTTGAAAGAAAACTCAATTTCTAGTCAGTTCTATGAGGTTTGATGGGAAATTGAAGAAGAAAAAAAAAATAACAAATAAAACTAAAAGCAAATAAACAGCTGACCCAAGTAAGTCCATCCTAAGTATGTCCGATCTGTTGACCTCTTTCTCCTCCTAATTGCAATGTCTCAGCTCTAAGAAGTATCATAGGTTAATTAGATTTGACATTAGTTAACAGCAGCAATTAGTAAAGAGTAATTAATCAGGGAAAGTCTCCAAACAGAAGGAGAATAAATAAACTGGGAGGAATATTCTGATAATTTTTACCTTCTAGATAAGGACATGTCACAGGTGTCAGTCTAAGGTGGGACCCAATCTGTCTTACTTGCAGACTGTTTTTCACATTTTTTTGTGTGGATTTAAAGCTCAAATATATTTAACTAAATAGCTAAATGTAATTGGCAGTGAATTATCTTCTTTTTGAATGTTTTTAAACATGAGTGAGTATGTCCACAAGAAGAGTTATTCTATTAGTATGTATTATACAGTAGAGGCATTTATTAATGACATTGTTAATCATTTTTTTTCTGAAATAGTTTAATTCATTAACTCAGCGTTTTGAGTTACAGCTTTTCAGTCAGTTTTATGCTCATTTTTGTTAAATTCCTAAACTCTTTTGGTGTCTCAAAAATCTTTTCAGTGTCTTACAAAATATTATTCAATTTTTTTTTTGGTTACTAAAATCTAAAACTCTTCTTCTGTATTGAATGAGTTACCTTTAAAAAGAATATTTCAGTTTTATACATTTCATTATACTTTCCATCTTTGAAAGTCAGGGATATATTTTCAGTGTTGAAAACGTGTATGTAAAATATACAAGTGTAAAGAAAAAAACCTTAAAAAAACACAATTTATATTTTACAGTGGGAGGAAATGTTTGAATTTCTGAATAACTTAAAAGTGCTGTTTGACAAAAGTAGGCAAAGCAAATAATTTTGGAGAGATCTGTCATTTAATTTTTTTGCTCTTGACTGTTTAATCACATAGAAGTAACAAATGCAGTTTTAAGACACCTTTTCTAAGTTTCTGCAACCTATCAGTGTGTGATTTTGTATAACGTGACAATTTTAGTTTTGCACTTCTGATCTGTCGAATGCTGAGCTTGAGAATTTAATATGCATAATATAGATTAAAAAACATATTTAATCAACATCTTTGTTTAGATCACGATTGTGCTTCAATCGTTTGACCCCAATATATTATCCAATATAGAGACATACAGGCATCAGGTGTCCCAGTGATATTAACCAATTGTTATCATAATCCTTTACACAAAAACAAAACGTCCATGGCTCCTTACTGTGTTACCGGAAATGAACACACACTAACACCTACACAATTTTTCTAACACACACTTACACACTCATTGTAACACACACACTAACATACACTCAGACCTCTACACTTACCTTAGCTTGAACCTTTTTTTCTAGCTGCTTACACATTGTGCAAGCAGCCACACTATTACCATGGGGTCACCAAGTCGAACCGGCCTTGTTTGAAGAATTTGGACTTGACAGAAGGGTCCAGCCCACAGCTTTCTGTCATCAACGAAAGCCTCACATGTACATCTCCGACTTACTTACACGGTAAGAGACCACTTCAATCGGAATACCTTTGTACTGTTTTTAGTCACCACTAGCTTCCACTGGTGCTCTAAGTGTTAATTTAAAATGCACAGTTTTCCACAAAACCTATTGAAGGATCACACATTGAAAAACCGTGTCCTTCACAGGTACTGTCTCCTTTTCACTGGGTGGTATCACTCTGCCCATAAAACATCAGACATGTACAGAGCAAGGTCCGCTCAGATATACTTTCGGTATTTGATAAGTTTTCATTTTCTCCTACAACGCTGAGTTAGACTGTTAAACTTGTACATTGGAAAGAGTGTCTCCTCTTCACATAGTTTCTTATTGATATTATCATCATCTATTTTCACAAAGCATAGATAAATAAATATGTCTCTATAAACAAACTGAATCTGCTTAAATTCTTCCCTGATGTATTCCTTTTCATCTGTGCTACACATACAAATGCTTCATTACAAAATCCGTCCTTTTGGATATAGTTTGAATATCATCTGGAATATGAAACTGGGCAAAGAATATGGGATCTGTTATTCTTCAGTTTGGTTTTATCTTTCAATTATGTAATTTTAAGCTTATTTATTCTTCAATCAAAGTCATTACCATTGTTTTATTTGTCAGCATCACAAAACAGCTTTACGTAACATTTTGTTTCCACAGCAATGCTGTGTGTTTCACTAAACATTCTAAAAAATCTACATAATTGTACTGTCTTAATCTTATAGATTACTGGAGATCAAAATCTGCAAAATTCTGCCACTTTAACTTTAATTTAGCATGGAAGTAATTTTCTAAGGAGGCACTTGTTGAGCCTCTTGGCACACAGCGTTTGGCCACCAAAAATAGACGTACACACACTTTTACAAACATTATAAAAAAGTATCTAAATAATTGCTTGTCTTTTAGATACATGGAAAGAATACTCTGATCATTTCTGTCCTCGGGGTGGAAGACAGAACACTGGTCTATTGGGTAATCCATCAATGTTTGTGACATACTGTTAAGAGTACAAAATTCAGGTCTCTGTGGTAGACTATTTCTTGTTTCAGTCACTATGTAAGGTGTACCTGACCCATTCTTTACTCCGAAGCTGCACCATCTGGTGTTGTTTACACACTGCCAACTCAGTAGTAGTTTGGCAACTTTCTAGGTATCAGTTAAGAGCAATCCACAAAGGGACATAAACAGCGGCACTTTCAATGATGTCCTCTCCCCCGATTAGAGGATCAAGGAGAGGACGCCACCGCAAGCAATTTTTGCGGAAGCTTGCGCTAGGTTTTCTCCACAGAGACGCGGGCGAAGATAGAAGATGGATGATAGCAGATTGAAGATAGAATATATAGACACAGAAGGGTATGCAGAGGGGTGATGGGGAAAGGGAAGTATTGGCACAGAAATGATGGGCAAAGGGTGGATTTGACACAGTGGGGTCGACACTGAGGGGCGAATAAGTATGGACCACAGTGAAGAGATAGGCAAACAGGTATGGACACTGGGGGGAGGCAGGGGTGTACAGACAGTGGTGAGGGAGGAAGGCATATCGATATGGACATTAAAAGGAGAGGCACTGACGGAGGGGACAAGAAAACAGAAATAGGAGACTAGGAAAGAGAAGTGGTCTCAGAGAACATGGAGAGGGGTTGCATAAACAGTACTATGCCCCAGAATTTCTGATGTTGGCCCTGTTGGCTTCCTTCATTCCAGGGGCAAGCCCATACATACAGCCAACTATGCAATGGTCTATGGATGTTCCCCTTGTATCTGTAAGTCAATTGCTGTAATGTACTTGTCGTGATCTATAACATTTTTATCTTTGTATTGCACTGCGGAATCTATCGGCGTTTTATAAGAAAAGTATAATGATAATAATAATAATAATATAATAATAATAATATAATAATAATGTAATGCATTCTGCTAACGCCCACCTATACATTTGCAAAGGAGACATCATGTAAATGTTAAGGACCCACTCAGTTATCATATGCATTTAATTGCATATAATGGCTGGAGTGTTAAATATGACTAATATTTAACACTGGTTAGCACTATACATGGTTTGACTGCCAAAATATTTATAGCATCCTGCAATGTACAATTGCTTGTTTTAAAAGACGTTTTTGTTGCAAGGGGTTGCTAAAACTTTAATTATAAAAATGAATGCTGTTTCCATTTCCCATTGCCAAAAGGATCTTATCCTGGAGCTAAATTGTAACTAACCAGAAGAAATTAAGTAATCTCCTTTTGGAGAATAAAAGAACAAAAGCCTCTAAAATAATGTCACATTTAGGGAAGAAAGCCAAAAGCCATATTTAGTTTATTATTTGGTTTTAAAAAGGTTATAAAGTAAAGAGTTTGAGATTTTTTTGTTTTAGTTTTTTTTTCTTCTGATGGGAATACGATCTATTTTTAGAAATATATATTTTTTTAATTTCTACAAAAAAAATACTCCTGAACATCAAAGGGTAGGTAGCGAAAGGTTAAGGCTAAATAACTAAACAGTACTTATTGGTACAAAAAAAATTCCATTCAGCAATGAAAGATCTGTCTTCTAATAATTACACTATTTACAAGAATTAACTTATTTTATGCTTGATGCTAAATAATGCATATTCAACTTTAGTGTGCCAATAGATCAGGTGCTTATGGAACAATGTTGGGGCATTGACCCACTGGGCATTTTTATAGTGTCCCAGAGGGCCAGTAGTGGCCTGGTGGTATTCTACAATATATAACATTTGCAACTCACATGAACACCATCTTTATAATATTAACAAATACTGTAAAATATTTTAAAAAATACAGCAATATTTAAATTATGAAAGAGTACACATTTATGAATTAAATAACCTATAGTGTAGCAGACAATCCAGGAGCCCCCTTGCAAGTTTTGTTAAGAGGTTCCCCCCCATGTATGTATCCTATTTTGCATAGATGCTTTACAATATGCTGATTTTTAGAAAATTAAATTGCTCAAAATATCAGCCAGTGATGTATTAACCAACACCTTGTGTATGCTTTGGTGATAAAATATTACTGATATTGTTAACAACAAATAAGGGTTAGTTTCAATGGGGCCACTTCTTTACCAAGAAGCTTTGGAGGGCTACTTAAGACCTAATGGCCATCCCTAGAACCACAGGGGTTGCATGGGCTTGTGTTGCTCCCTTTGTAAATAACACGTTGCTGCAAAAAGAGTAGCTTCATTATAACCATTTCCAAAGAAAATTTAACAAATACAATAATTTTACTGCATACTGATGTCACTGAAACAAAGATTTGAAATAAAAACATCTTGTATTCTTAGAGTTGTTATTACATTTTATTTATTAAGTGCCAACAAATTATGCAGCACCGTACTATTTAAATGGGACAGTTAACAGATATACATACAAATATACATGAATGCATACAGACACAGCAGGAGTTGAGAACCCAGCCTGTGAGCTGCCATCTAGCCTTATGGTACTTTTACACAAGGTTCCTTGCAAAAATGGTAGGCTTACGAAGGTTGCTTGTGAGATAACAGTCTAAGTAAATAACATGGGTAATTAAAACTTACGTTTATTGTTCGGAGAGCTAGAAATTTAAGATAGCTTTACTGGTAGGCATTTTGTCCTGTATATGTTAACCGGGTCGCTATCTTTGCTTTATCAATATGGTGTTCGTTGGGGTATAGGACTGTTACTTTAGTACTGCTAAAATGTCAGTCCTATGAATCAGCCTATGGGATCAGCCCTAAATGTATCTAAAGCTCTACTCTACACTTTTACTGCAATTATTTGACATTTTCCCATACTACTTCAAATGGATGAAAGTGACAGCCAGATGACAAAAGAAAAAAACTTTTGATATTGTGTAACTGATGGAAATGCTCTTATGAAAGTTCAAGCTTCTGATGCACACTCGGACCCCTCTTCGCATACAATAATTACTCTAAACCAAGAAGCCCTATTAATCTGTTGGAATAATTCCTGAAAGGAGACAAGCTTCAATGTCATGAGAAAAATATTTCATTTCTAACAAAGAGATACGTACATAAATATATTCACGTAAAAAAGGTGTAACCATTTGCGCAAGTCTCTCAGCCAAAATATTTTCAGATGGTGTGTCAGTTGGCAAGCAAATACCATACTTTGTATAATGAACTTTAACTTGCAAAGCATACACATTAATAGTCCCTTTACTACACCTATAAGTACCTGTAAGAGGACAATGATGACCCTTTTAAATCTTGTATTATTATTTCCCTGGAGGTAAAATAAAATTGTAAAAACAATTTGGTGGGAAGAGAGTTGTGTGTCATTGGGGTAATGTCCTCTTGAACCATTCATATATGAATACTTAAACACTTAGAAATACCTTATGTTTGAATTTAACCCACACCTGTAGTTGTAGAAACCAATGTTGTTTGGCTTTCTAGGTTGTTCTGTGTGAAGTGGTTCTCGAAAGAAGGTCATGCGAGGGACATCAAGTCAATCAACTCTAATCACATTTCAGGTTATGGCTAAATGTTTATACGAGGTCTGGATGCAGAATGGGTTGATTTGGCGCTGATAAAATTCACAATAGTAGCATACTGTCACCTTTAAAAGTACATTTAACAAAAGCACAAAATACCTGAGTTTATATACAATCAAAATCCCTTTAAATATAGGTAAACTCTAAAAAGTATTTTAGAAAAGTTGAATGCACTTATGTATATATAAAGTTGTGTGGAAAAAAAGTATTCCATCTTTGAATTCTATGGTTTTACATATAAGGACATAATCACAATTTTCTGTTCCTTAGCATGTCTAAAAATTAGGTAAATACAACCTCAGATGAACAACAATCATATTTCACTGTATCATGATTTATTCAACAAAAATAGAGCCAAAATGGAGAAGCCATGCAAGGATTTTCTCTAGAAATAATTCTGTGTTTGAATTGTGTAATCTGAATGCAAGATTATTGTACAGTTTATTTTATTTTATAATTGAAATGCAAAAAAATATGCATACCAATTTCTTTATTTGAAATTTAAGAACACTGACCTGCTCCCATTTCTGTAAATATCGCCTAACCTTTTAAATGGCCAAAAACACTATCTGACATTGTGATCTATGAATTGCTATTTGTGTATCTACATAATTTAGAAGATTTTTTGTAAAGTTTAATTTATAAAATATATTTTGCTGTTTATACTGCTATAATTTCCTACATCCTGGGTTCATAGAAAAAAAGGATATCTGATCGTGAAATTTTGATGAGATCATCACAGGGATATGTGTCACAAAGGAAGATACTTGAGAAATCTAGGAAAACGCAAAGGAAATTATAATTTGTAAGACAAGGCCAAAACTAATTTTGCTACTTTTATTACTTTTTTCTTCTGTCAATCAGGATTTACTGGGAAAATAAGACCAACATATTACAAAGTTAGGATTATTATGTAATACAATGTTAATTAAAAAAAAATTGACATCTTTATGTACACGGATCCTTAACAGGATAGTACCAGAAATAATGTTGGGATTGCTAATTCAGCAACCAGCAGGGGGAGCTAAACTACTAGATGGTGTCCACCATATTAACCGAGAAGTAGCCCTCATTGGTAATCTTGTAGACTGGCTAGTCGGTATGCCAGACAAATGCTGTGGCCAGTAGTACCACATACTTACCTTTACTGCCTCTCCAGCGACAGATCTAGTTCTATAGTGTGTGGCCCTCGGTGCTAGATAGAGGCATGTATAAAAGTATAATGCACAACTGCACACATCCAACTACTAGCCTTGGAATGCTGGGGTCCCTTAGTCATCCGCAGTTCAGCCCTGCCCCGATATTCAGTGAATGTGCCACGAATACAACATATTATAGAAGGTCCAATTAGCTCACTTTATATCTGTGATGATATGTGTCTAACATGCTCACATCTGACTAAAGCCATACTCATGGCATGACTCTCTGTTCACTTCATATTTCACACCAGTCGCACATACATACTACCTTGTAAATACCTTAGTTATACTTCAATGTTATAGATGTTGTTATGCAGGTAAAATATATCAATTAAATGTCATTGGCGGGGTTCTTTCACTGTTCACCATGGTGACACAAATTTATACCAAAGTTACTTCTTCATAAAAATGTATTGAAGCCGCGTTAAAAGGAGCAACTCTGGAATTCACCTAAGGTCAATTCAAGTTCATCTGTGACTAATCAAGTTGACTCTTGAGTGGATACCACCAAGTATCTGCGAGCTGCGTTGAGTTTCTCTTAAAGTCAAATGACAAGATTGAGCATTAGTAATCCTGCCGCTGCAAATATTAGTTTACCAACCATTGCAAGTTCTACCATACCATTCAGTGCATGAGGTTATGAAAGAAGAACTTATTAGGGAGAGGTACTGAAACTCAATACAGAAACCAAGAGCTCGTAATCATGTTCTGGATGATGAACATTGGTCTGAAAATCATGATAAATCATTGCATGTTATATGTAAGTCTATATAACATAATTATAATAAGGCAATTGACAAAGTTCCTATTGACAAGTAAGTATTGACAATTTTCTTGAAGCATTTTTTATCATATAAAACAGTCCTAGAATTCTTTGTTTGAAACATTTTTAAAAGCTTTAATCTTTTTTTTTTCTCCAATTATACCTATTGCAGCTTTGTCACCTCATATTGGTTTAATTACTAAACTAAGACACCTTGTAGCCCATTAGTGATATAGTACTACAAATAGACAATGATTTAACATTCTTATCTCTTTAAAACAAACTCTTTTGACATCACTGATTTGTTGGTCGTTATCTAAAGGGAACAATCCTCTCTTTTTATCTAATCAGAAAAATTAATGTTATCTTCATTGAAAGGAATAGAAAGGCTTCATGACTAGTGCTAGAAACTGGTTTTCGAAGTGGAGTCTTTAGTCCAACTTGATACAATTTATTGGACCAATGTAGAAACAAATGTGAAGTTACATAGACTTTTGGGACCTCGAAGGACACAAAGTGAATATTTCACTATTGGACAGGTTGTGCAAAACTACCTATTTTTATAGGGTACCTATTAAAAGTGATGTTCCATTTTAATTGGCTTTTTTAGCATATTTTGAAATAAACCTTAGCGAACAACATAAAATATATATATCTATAAAAAAAAGAAGAACGGTTTTAAAACTGCACTCTGAAAACACCCAATTAAGTAAATGAGGTATTGATAAATTCTGATAGCACACAAAACAAAATAATACAAACAAATATGTACAAATTACTGAGCATCTGGGTGTATACTAAATATTTAATTCATAGAGAAGTCAACAATAAACATAAATCAAATATATAAATATTTATTTAGTTTATTTACTAAACTTGAAAGTAAAATTTGTAATTAACTGGGTCTGGTCAGCTGCTATTAAAGTTTGTTGTGCGTTTGATCGAAATATAAAATACATAGATTTTCCTTGGAGAATCCCATAAACAAATGTTATCCCAATGTCTCTTCAAATAGTTCCCTAATGTTAGTACAAAATGCAGAATACAAATAAGTATGGAGAGTGTCATAAGTCAGCTATCAGGCAATTTTTATTCTGGCAACATGGTCATTTTTCTTAAAATTTTCTTTTAAAGTAATCCTTTAACATGCAAGAGCCATCATGAAGGTTAAAAGGAAAATGTTATCCAGATCCTTGGATAGCCATAGTAATTGTTGATACCTGCCAACAAAATCAAAAGAACTCACACATATTTAGTTTAGCAGTTTTCGTCACTCTGTAAGCTTCTTAGCTTAGCAATTTTAAAATAGTTGTTTAATCCATTTGCAACGCCATGAAAAGAAATCCCTATAGAACCAATAAGAATAACAATGAAAGGAGGACAACGGCCCAACAAACTTAATGTTTATTGTTTACAATACAAATGAGAAATAACTCCCCACCACCTTTTTCTCAAAAAATACCAAAGTTGGGGTTGGCGATGGTGGAGTCACAAAAGGGCAGATACACAAAGGGGTGGAGCCACGAGATTGGGCTTCAGGCTCCTAGGTACAAGACCTCCCTGACAGTGGTACACTACAACTCTATATCATTATATAGTGAGACAGATACAGACGGTGGTACAGCACTACTCCTAACAGTCTTCCAGACACTAAGGATGGTACAGTATAGTTCCTATTATTATATAGTGATCCAGACACAGATGGTGGTCCAGTATAACTTCCATCACTATATACTGACCCAGACATTGATGGTACAGCATATCTCCCATTACTATATACTGAGCCAGACCACCATAACGCCCATCTCCATATAATGAATAAGGATCTAAATGTTCCAAAACTAAAATTAAGACAGCAAATCATTCTTACAACACATCTGGTTTGCTATTTGAACTAAAATGTGTACAATCCAGTTAAAACAAATTCATAGTTCTCTAAATATGAACATCTTCGCTGTCAAACAACCAAGTATCTAAAAAGCTATTCTTTGACAGAAAACAAAGTAGATGGATTACACTCAAAAAGTGATCTGTAATAAATCATTGCTTAGTAAAATCAAAGTCATGGTTCAAGACCATGAATCCAATATATTGGATTCCTTATTCTCAAAGATCTTCTAAAATTAATTCTACCCCGACCCTCTAATTTAGGTAAACAATAAATGGCTTGCAATCTGAATGGATTAATGTCATCTTTATATTGTGGAAATACAAATTAAACAATGTCTTCCAGATATAAAAGTTACCCAAAACTTGAAACATGAGGTTCAACAAAGTCAATGGCCAATGGCTAGACTTATTATGGAAATGGGCGACTAATCTCTAGGGGCCTAGAGGCATTCCTGAAAGCACCCTCACATCCAAGAAGTTTTTAATTACAGTATGTCCAAAAAAGGATATGTCAATAAATACGTGAAACATTTGAAAATTACAATCAAATAAATTTTTATTCCAGAGGAAATAAGGGACCGATTTACCATTTTTATCAAGCTGGTGTTAAAAGGCCTGGGAATTCAGATTTCATTGAATGCTGCAAACATTTGCATTATTAACGGATAATCCTTATTGGTATATGTTTCTATCTTTCATTTTGTTAATTGTAATGATATGTGTATAATAAGTAATTAATTAATGAATTTTTAACAAAATCTCATTAATTCATATGAATGTCTGAAAACAAGGACAGTTTTCAATAAAACAATGGAGCACATCCGCATCAGGAAGAAGCCTTGGTGCACACTATGAGGACAACCTCCTACGTGGTGCGGATCACTAGAGATCAAAGAAGAATGAAGAAGCAGCCAACAGGACGAAAAGAGAGAAGAAGTGGAGAACAAAAAGCAGAGATGTGGAAGGTTATCACGCTTGTAGATAAAAAAGCCCTCCAAATTTCATCTGAACCAAAAGGGCAGGAAACTAAATTTGTTGTCCAAAAACCAATGGACCAAAACCAAAATAAAAAATGTGTCCAAATTGATTTTGGTCTATGTGCGCAAGGCTCATAATAAGTATTATGTTATATGGCTATGTTGCTTTGAGCATACTCAATAGTAGACATGTGAACTCGTATTTGGGTGAACATGAAAACGAACATGTAGGGTGCGTTTTCGTTGTTCAGCCTGAATACCGAAGAAACGAACATGGCGGCGGCAAAACGTATAAGTAGACACACAACATGAAGAGTCTTCATGTTCGTCTTTGTCTACTCATCTCTCTGGTCCCTTCCCCATCTAGCCTACCTTATCTACGCAGCATCGCAGGGGTTAACGGGAGCGGAAATCCGTAGGTTCGCCATCGTGAGTTAAAGGGCGGTGCGAGCGACTCTATTGGTCACCTGCAGGGGCCTCCTCTGGCATCAACCAATTGGTTGATCCTAGAGGAGGCCCCTGCCGGCAACCAATAGAGTTGCTCGTAAGGGCCTTTAAAATCCTGGCACCAAAGCTGCTGCGTATTGTGTACCACGTTAACCCCGTATTAACCCATTCTACAAAAAAAACGAACAAAAAAAAAACCAATACGAAGAATGTACATGAATATTCGCCCGAACCAAACACAGGAATGGGCAAATATTCCTGGAATACAAAGATTTTTTTCACCACTAAGACGAATAGGAAGAGTTGGCCGGGGCCCAAGTCTACTCAATAGTGTCTTCATGCTCAGTGGACTGGAGGTCAGCAGTGTGACAATAAGTAAAGCAAAATATAAAAATACTTCTGTGTATGCCTGTATTATGGCATTAAATCCCATAAAATAACATGGTGTCAGAAGTGTTAGGTTGGAGAGGTAATACTCCAGAGTTTGGTGTGCTGAAAGTCTGTTGAGGATAGTCTCAACACCCAGCAAAATCAGGGTAAAAAAACAATATAAAAGGCCTGCAGCTGCCACAAAAACGTCAGTTGACTGGAAATGTTGCAGAAAATGGGGGACAATTAAAACAAAAGTTTAAGCAGAAAATAAAATGAAGGCGTGATAAGTAAGGAATCAATGAAAGTTTACAATATCTTTGCCCTTCAAGATGGAGATAGTATTAAATTAAAGCCAATAGTTGAAGAAACATTCACCAATAAAATCCCCTGCATATTGACAGAGCTGTAATAAATATGATAAACATCTTGTGAAAAATTGAAACTGGTGAAAAGAGTACTAGTCTGGAAGTGATTCAGAGCATGACAGCTTTATGGAAGAATACAAGTATTTATTGAAAGGACTTGGTTGTCTACCAAGTGACCACACCATCAGGATAGACAACAGAGTATCACTGATAGTACATCTCTGCTGGAAAGTATCGTTTGTACTGCAAGAGCTTAATCGAATGGAAAGCTCGGCTTTGAAAAATAGATGAAAAAAGTGAGTGGGGGAATTCAGTAGTAATAGTGGCTAAAATGGCAAATAACAGATTTGCCTGGATCCTCGTGATTCAAATAAATTAATTAAAGAGATCATGTCACAATTTGCAAATACCAAATACTTTAGTAAATTGGATGTTTCCTCAGGATTTTGGCATTTAAAGTTGAATGAAGCCAGCTTGAAATGATGTAAGTTAAACAGACATATGTCAGCTATAGATTCGTGAGATTCCATTTGGCATTGCATCCACCCTAGGAGTGTATCACAAAACCATTCACGTCATGTATGAACACACGTCTAAGGATGACATTGCCAAACGTGGAACTTTTAATGAAGAAGTGATTCTCGATTCGACCAAGTAGAAGCTACTAGAAACTAAGTAAAATGTAATTAAGGAGTAAAAGAATTTAAGACATCATCAGTAATGAAGAGGTGAGACCTGATCCCATAAAGGTATCTGCAGTTGAAAATATACAGAGATGGGAATACAAAAATGATGGGCATTGTCAACTACAAGTTCATGGTCAACTACAACTCAAAGTTCCTCCTAGATGGCTGCTTTAAAATGCATGGGGCACCAATCAGGAGCAAGAAACAGTGTGGCAACATTTAAATAACCGCTATTAAGGTTCTAAAACCCATTAAGATATTATCTGATGCATTACAAACAGGATTGGGAGCCACTTACTACAAGAACATGATCCCAACTGGCAACAGCCAGTGATCCCTGCTCCATAACTAGTGCTGAGACAAGATATCCTCAGATGGAGATAGAAATTCTCTGTGACACATTTTGTTTCAGGACAACTTGTAAATTCTGAAACTGATCACAATCCACTAACAGCAGATCAGGAAAACTGATACATTATACAAAGGAGTGGATCAAACAACTGTTCTGCAGGCCAGAGGCGGTGGAAGGAGCATGGCGTACAACAGGACAGAGGGGCCCTATCTTTAGGGTTAGACTGGGCCCCAAGATGGCCGCCCTGAATCAGTCTGTCTATCTATTTTTTAAATAACAAAGCATTACCTATGCTTTCACTTTGTACAAGTAATTCTGATTGTTTCTCAGAGTTAGATGCTTTATTAAGAAAGTTTTTCTATTCTCACAACATAATTGTTTTCTGTGCTATCTTGTAAAATATTTAGAAGGCTTTGTTACTGTTCAAGGTATCCAAATTATTTTGGCAGTTTATTTTACAATATAGAATATGACTCCTGTTGGCAACGTAAGCCAATAACTCCCGTGTTTGTTACAGCACAGATACATTTATAAGTCTATTAAAATGCCTTATGCTCCTTGTAAATGATTTAGATACATTTTTTAAATGTTTTGCTAAAGCTAAAGGCCTCCTAAATCAAATTTCTCTAATGTTGCATATTCATGGCTGTTTTCAGGCTTTTCATAGGCTGGCGACTAAGAGCTCAATGGAAAGCTAACTACATGTCAGTAATGGGATATAGAAGCCGGCTGAATTATGAAAGCGATTCAATTACATGCAGTGGAACTGGCTCAACTTGAGCAGAGAATCAGATTACTCTTGTTCTCATGTTTTAAATTTCTTTAGCGATGCATTGTATCTTCATAGACTCCAGAGTTCATAGTCTTACCATATTTTATCCAAAAACATGTTTCTAAAGGCGTAGTACATATAGGACATTATATATGTAGAGCAATTTTGGTGCAAGTGTGGTGCAAGAGTTCTGACATCATATCCCGGTGCTCTACCTTTTAAACGGGCTTTCCAGCCATCATATGCATATGATAGCAGCATGGCCACATTATGTTTTCATGTTGTCCTTCTCGCAAATGCCTGAGGGGCTTATACAGAGGATTCAAATATGCATTTGTCTCTTTCCACTCTCTCCAGCAAAATGCCTTGCCGGAGATATGTTTGGCCAATACACCTTCAGCTCCATTAGTCAGCTCCGGCTCCTGCTCAAATGGGTTGCTGCCAACCCCTGCACCTGTCACCCTGGGCAAGAATGCACTACTGGATAGAGGTGTTCCAATTAAGTAAAGTCAAGAGCAAACTGGCATCTTCCACATATAGAAGACCTAACAACCAGCACACACATGGTTGGCATACTGGACTCATCTTTACATTTTACATGGTTGGCACTGTGCCCATGTAGTGTGTCCAAGTTGTCCTTCTTGTGTCCACCAGAGTCGTCTTTGGCATTTCTCTCTGTGGCCTACAATGAATTCATTTCTCCCAATACTGTTCCTGGGTTGTATTTTAGAAGCAAACTACCAGCAAAGCCTCATATTTTTGCAGACCACAAAAATGTGTGCATTTTTATCATTAATTAGGCAGGCCAAAGCAAGGACAAGGATCCATCATTGTAATTGTACAAATCATTGGCGTTTTCAATAAACGGAGAATTGAGTCAGTTGTACTCTTGTGTCCACCTGAGCCAGCAACGCCATTGCTTTCTCTCTGGACACCAAAGAGGCCAGTATATAATTGTCCACTACATATATCCCTTTGCTACCAAGCAAGTTAAACTATACAAATGAATAGGGAAATTGATGGGTTCTTTTTCTTAATTTTGCTAGTAACTGAGACTCTACTGCTTGTTGGACACTTATATGGATCGCATTGAGAAAAGAAACAGCAGTCTCTGGTTTGTACAGATTACTTTATCTATATTTTACATCACTGTCCAAATCAAATCGGAAAACTTGTTTCAACACAGTATCCAGAGGATATGTTGCTATAAACAAACTACAGTAACATGTAAATACTACTACAGTTACACATATAAAGCTCTAGTATATAAGAGCGGGGGAATAACAGAGGTTGAAAGGTATACACATGCAATCAACCTTTAAATTAAAAAGGTTTAAAGCTATTTACTGGCCAAAGACAGGGTTTCTTCAGTTATAAGTCAGGTAAGATGCGGGTGAGATCCAGGTCCTCTGCTTTTTTATTTATCATATTAATTATATTAATGAGCATACATTGGAACTCTCAGGGTTTGACTGTGAGCTTAGGGGTTTTTGCCCCAATCTCTGGGTCTCAGGGTGAAGGGGCAGATATTTAGGCTCACACAAGCTGACTGCTTCCTATTCTGTACTGCTGTGATCATAAATTAGACTCCAAACTGGTGCTTTTTTTACCAGTATGTTATGGTTGTTATCCCTGTTTGAATGCAGGAGACTTAGTTAAGTGTATTCATGAGGACCGATATTAGAGCCATACGATTAAAACATTTAATGAGTCACTACATATTCACAATGTCACCCTATGACATTGCGGTTTCACTGGGAGTTTGTTACTAAAATACAACACAGGAGCAATATTGGAAGAAATGTTCTGAAGAACAACTTGGACACACTGCACGTGTCTTGGTGCCAACCATGTACAATGTAAAGATGAGCCCAGTATGCCACCCATGTATGTGTTTGTTCTTAGGGTCTTCTCGTGTGACCTCCTAGTGCATTGGAAGCTGACAGTCTGCTCCTGACCCAACTTACGTAAAGACGGAAGCCTTGCAAATACAGTCAAACACATTGGCTTCCTCGGAAGAGAAAGCTGTTCTTCAGTCTATCCATTCCTGATCAAGATGTCAAATTGGATCCATCATTTCAGAATTCTGTTTACTTGACTAATTGTTTATGATGCCTCTGTAATTTCAGTGCTGGTTGATCACTATCCCACTTTTACCACAAAAAGAAGATTTCTACATTCTAATGGGCAAAAAAATTATTTTTAACAACTGAAGCCCCAGTATTTGATCTCCTTATTTCAGAAATATTGCATACATGAGATAGATATTAAAAGTATTATAAGACAGGAACGTTGGCTTATTTTTCTCATGAGAAAAAAAAAATACTATTATTTTTTTTAAGACTTGGAATGGATTGTATATTTAACTTTTATTGACAGGAAATGCTATGCAAACCAAGACGGTATCCATAAAATTTGAACAATAGTATGTGTTTCTTTAAGAAAGTTGCTCATTAGTGAAATTGAAATGTGGCAGGAGGCATATTAACTTATCGTTCTAAAGCCGTTTCTCCTGGAAGTGTAAATACAAAAAAAAAAAAAAAAAAGCCTATTTTAAGTGAGTTTTGGTTACGGATGACAAAACAGAAAATAAAAATTAAAAGTTTACCAAATTTCCTAACCGATGAGGTTATGCTGTCACGACTGGAAAGTAGAGCAGGCAGCATATTTCAAGTCAATGTAGTTATGTTTTTATGGCAAAGTAACAGTGAAAGTCGACAACAGCCTAAAGGATTTGCAGATGTTAGATTTAAGCTTCTCAGCCAAACAAGGGCACAGACACGTATTCTAAAACAGGAATTCCAAATGGATTTTTCTTCTTCAAGGCCTGTTCTACGACATGTTTCGTAAAGAACTGGTTGGGTTTCGCAGCTTTGCTGTACAAATATATAAACATTAGATATGAGGCATAAAATATGGAATATGGGGTCGTAGCTGGAGATTGGAGGTGCTGGGCTGCCCGCACATTATACCCGCATAGACATCTCATGGAGCCCGGCTTCATAATGTCACAAACTGGCTATATTTGTGACTGAAGTAAGCACTGCAACACCACAGATATCGATTAATTTTACAGCTCCCTGGATACAGAGTTTCCCCCCAAATGGCCCTTGATCCCCATTGCGTGCAAAAGTCCCCAAGACTTCCATTGTCACCATTTAACATGTGGACCAGGTGCTATAGCCAGATGAGCAGCTAAACCATAGAATACATCTCTATCATATAAGGGGTACTGACAGTGTGACTTTACCTTTACTTCAAAAGCAGATTTAACATGATGGGCATCCTCTGCTCCAGTGGTGTATTTTGGGTGAGCACTGCCATTCGCCTGACCCAGGGCAGAGCCTCAGCAACCTCCTACCACTTACGTCTGCGGCTGCTGTCTTCTATAATTAGGACATTCGGCACAGAGTATTTGCTATGCAGGCTATGATGGCTAGGCGCAGTCCTCCATAGTATATATATGGGACAGCTATACAGCCCAGGGCACATCAAGGAGCCTGATTGTCCAACATGGAGATCTGTCCACAGTTATGAAGAAGAGGGGCTGCCACTCACATTGAACTTCTGCCGTAGGCTACTTCACTGCTCTATCCTGTTAGCTCCAAAGCATCTCAATCCCAAAGTGAACACTCACACTTATCCTCGTGCTGTAGGTCATTGCTGCACCTGGGGTGTTAATGGGCCTCCTCCAAAACCTGGGCTAACCAAAAGCATATTCATCACATTCCAGCAGTCACACTCAGCATGCATTTAGAAGGCTATTAACAGGTGTCAGAGGAGAGACAGCACACACATACACGCATACACACACATACACACACATATGTGTTTTTTGTGTATTACACACATACTGTAGTTCAGTTGTATGTTGTATACATGCACGCATAAGTAAGTTTCTTTGGCATTTGATGTGCTATTTGTTGATGTACCATGCATATATATATATATATATATATATATATATATATATGTGTGTGTTTGTTTGTTTTATTTGTTATAGTGTTTATATAAAAATTGCATTCATAAGGAAAAGATAAATGAAGACATTGGAGAAATGCAATTAAGAAAATTGTACGTAATGCCACTTGTTTTGTAATCCTTTAAATCTCAAGTTTTATTTCTTTTAGTGGAATAGATTTAATTTTTAATCAGTAAAGGAAACTGACCATTACTGCCAGATGATACCTGGGAATTAGGCAGCTGTCTGTGGGAGAACAATGCATCGCCTGTCTTGCTATCCCCGGATGATAATGTTTGTACTTGAAATGGTGTCCTTATGAAAATCATCTACAAGCGGCTTAATCCACCGAATGTTTGAATAGAGCTCACTGCATTTGCATGGATGAGTGCCATTTCCTCTTGTAATTCTTCAAATTATAATTCATATTGCAACAATCAAATAGGAAGAATTAAACATGGAAACATAAACACGTCTATGTTACAATGGCTAATTTTCGTCCAACTCTGAACACATGTAAAGAAATGAAGATCTATAGCGACTTTGTGCTATGACTGAGGCAACCTAAAATTGAGAATTTTTTTTTTATTTGTACGATTTCAAGTTATATGCATTGAAGCAGGGAAACAAAAATAATCATGAAAACTTCTTTTTTCGTATATTTCAATTGAGAGGTACCTTTTACAATTCCCCACACCACCTCCTTTGTTGTTTGCTGTGCATAAATGTTTTTGAACAAACACATCTCTTAAAAAGTCATATACCATATGTGGCCCAAAGTATGTGGACATCCTTCCTAATTATTTTGCTTGGGTATTTCAGACACATCCATTGCTAATAGGTACATGCAATCAAACATATAGATTTTCCATCTCCATAGACAACATAGCTCAGTGATTTTAAATGTGGCACTGTCAGAGGATGCCACCTTTGCCACAAGTTATGCTTGATCTGCCATGGACCACTGTAAGTGCTGTAAATGTGAATTGGAGGCATCTAGGAGTAAAAACGCATAGCCACACAGCAGTAGACCACGCAAACGCATAGATCGGGGCTTCCCAGTGCTATAAAATAACTCATCCTCTGTAGCATCACTCGCAATAGAATTCCAAACTGCCTCTGGAAAGAACATCAGTACAAGCACCCTGCGTCGGGAAATGGTTTTCCATGGCCAAGCAACTGCACAGGAGCCAAAGATCATTATGCGCAATGCCAAGTGTCAGCTGGAGTGATGTAAAGCACACCGCCACTGGACCCTGGAGCAGTGGAAACATGTTCTATGTAGTCGTGAATCGTGCTTCACTATTTGGATGTCTGCGTTGAGTGGATGCCAGGAGAACCCTACCTACCAGAATGCATAGTGCCTACTGTAAACTACTGGAAGATAGAAAATGGTCTGGGGCTACATCATACAAAGACATTTTTGACAATTGTATGCTTCTATAAAGTATGCAAGGTCCATAGAGACATGGTTTGAGGTGGAGGAACCTGAATGTCCTGCACAGAGCACCGTTGGATGAATTGGAATGCTGATTGTGATCCAGGCTTTCTGATCCAGACCATCTGACCTCAGAAATGCTCTTTTGGTTCAACAGGCACATAGACACACTCCAAAACCCTATGGAAAGCCTTCTCAGAAGAGTGAAGGCTATTGTAGCTGCAAATAGCTGCAGATTACATTAATAACCATGGGTTTGGAATGGGATGGTCAACAAATCATAAAGGTGTAATGGTCATGTGTCCACGCTTTGGTCATATAGTGTACTTACTGACAGTCAGCTCCATTGCTGGCTTGACAAAAGTCACGACAATGGGAGCGCTTACAGCAATCAGTAGTAAGGATTTTCTGAATACAGAGGAGAAGTGGAGCAATACCTTCTCTCTAAGGTAACTTTTTTTTTTAAATACCTTAACCCCTTAATGACAAAGCCCGTACATGTACAGGCTCAAAATGCATTGTTTTTAATGGGTTTAGGGACCGCCCATTGTCCTTAAGGGGTTAATATGGATTCTTCTTTGGTTGAAATATTTTGAGACGGGAGAAGTCATTATAAATTGAAAACCACCTGAAGAATCTGTTGTGTTGAGCTATTTCAATTGCTTTTGCTTGATTTGTTCATTGCAAACAGCTGAAAGTCTGTAAATTTTGAAAATAAACCTGATTTGCAATGGGGGTTGAATCATTTTGATTGCAACTGTAGGTGGTCTAGGATATTGAACTGTTTAAAAAGGTTTCAGTGCACAGTTCTGGAGACAAAAAGAAAGTAGGGACAGTCAGTCTTGGGACATTCCTGAATACTGGAAATCTAGTTTTGACCCAACTTTAACACAACGGAGTAACACAAACATTGTTAATTTTAAAAACACTGAAAAGCTTATGTTATTGGTTCTGTATCAGTATCGCCATTGTAATGAGCTACTAAGCCTCTAAGTATAGTACCATACATTAAAGTGATTATTCATAATTAGGACCTGGAGTCCATTACTGAGGTCAACTTGATGATGTCAGTAAGAAGATATCTGAAAAGAGTATGAAACATCTTTAGACAGACAGAGAGGCTGTTAATGGTCATGCCAATTCATTTAAATATAGGAAGCACTTTAATCCATGGTAAAATCCAATTGCCATTTTGAATTTAGGAATAAATGTATATTTTTTTATGAGATGAATCTGGCGAATCTTGATTATCAACCCCAGATTAGTTTTAAGAAAGATCTCACATGAGATACTTTATAGGCAGAACGTGATAATCCTATTTCTTTTTTCATACTTTACTTCCTCAATTATTTTCAGAAATTCTGTTTGAAAAAAAGAAATCAGTTCTGTAGCTATTATTGTGAGAGAATAAACCATAAGAAAATGCAATTGGGAGAGGTACTGGATTCCAAGCAAGAGGAAATATTTGGCCTTCAAGTAGTAATAAATCACTCACATTTTGCCGAGAAAATATGTCAGATAATAGACAAACTTCCAGAGTTTTTCCAATATCCAGTTTCTTCTATTTTTGTATATTTCTCACACTTAAATGTTTCGGATCAGCAAACGAATTTTAATCCTAGATAAATATAACACACGTAAACACAAAATGCAGTTTTTAAATTATGATTTCAAATATAGAAGGAAAAAGCTATCCAACCTGGATACCCATGTGAAAAAGTAATTAGATCAACCAATTAACCAAATTTAATGGATCACTGGGTTGAATTTCACTAGACATGCCCAGGCATGTTCATCGCTAGCCCTGTTGAATCTAAACATCAGTTAAATTGAAGCAGACTAAAAGGTCTCAAAAAGAAGCACATGAATAAATTCGAGAACAGATGACAACAAAGCCACTGGGACTCCAGTAAACTATGGTGAGAGCCATTATCTCCAAATCTTGGAGAAATCTTGGAATAGCAGTGGCTAGCCTACTAACATTCTTCCAAGAGTGCATCAGCAACTCATCCAGGAGGCCACAAAAGAGCCGAGACTAACGTGTAAAGTACTGCAGGCCTCAATTAATTTCAGTGTTTATGATTCCATAATAAGAAAGAGGCAAAAATGGCCTCCATGAGCGAGTTTCAAGGCAAAAATGCACTGCTGACCAAAAAGAACACCAAGGCTCGTCTCACATTTACCAAAATGACCCCCAATTGATGAACCCAAGACTTTTGGAATAATATTCTGTGAACTGATGTGTCAAAAGTGGAACCTGTTACACCTGGCATAAAGCTACCATTCCACAATAAGAACATCATACAATCAGTGAAACATTGTGGTGGTAATGTGACGGTAGGCGGTAGGCCATAATCGATTGAATCATGAATTCTGCTCTTTAACAGAAAATCCTGAAGAAGAACGTCTGGCCATCAGTTTGTGACCTAAAGCTCAAGCACAGTTGGGTTATGACGATGATCCGAAGCAAACAAGCGAGTCCACCCCTGAATGCCTCAAAAGAAACAAAACCCTCCAATGTTGTTGAATTAAAATAATTCTGCCAAGAAGAGTCACTCAAATTCCTCCACAGCGATGTAAAAGACTCATAGCCAGTTGTCGCAAAAGTTTAATGCCAGTTAGGTTCAGGGGGCAACTACTTTAATCACGTGGAAGGTTTTTACCTTTAATAAATGAAATGATTTTGTCTTTTGTGTTTTGTCTTTACTCGCGTTGCCTTTGTTTTATATTAAAATGAGTTGGATAATCTATAAGATTTAAATGTGACATTTAAGAAACAATACAGGAATTAGGGATGTACACATTAGACGTTCGTTAAACATGAAAGTTTCCTGTACAGTCAACACAATGCTGCTTATTGCTCAATGACTAATCGCCAGTTTCTTAAAAAAAAAGACAAAAACATAAAAAAATCTGATCCTTGCATTTAGGTAGAGATCTGACCATGGAGCAGGCATCCCCTCATGGTAATCCATGAAGCACCAGGTGGAAGCGGACTATGGAGGCTGACAACTTGCAGATATGAGTGTGCAAACTGTTTTTTGTGGAATCAAGTCAGTGATTCCAAGAATATTCTCTGTTTAGAAACAAGCAAATGAACTTGTGATAATTAAACCCCTTGAAGTCCATTCTTTTAGATCTAATATAATGCATACAATTAGCATTAGGTTTCGCTCTTAGATGTGGAGAGAGATCTGGCAAGTGCAACTTCTTTTCCAAATATTGTTTTGGGGGTTTTTTTTCCCTTTTTTATAAAATTCACAGAATAAAAAAGTTTTCAGGTAGTGGGTGACTGAATATTAGCCATGTGTTTGTGTTATAGTCAGTGGCGTCGCTACAGGGGGGCAAGGGGGGGCAATTGCCCCCCCTAGAATATTCCTTGCCCCCTCTGTTGCCCCCCCGCCGAATTTGGAGCCACCCAGGACAGTCCCCTTGACTGCTAACGACGGCATGGTGCCGTCGCTAGCAGTCCCAGTCAGGTGCTAACGACGGCACCATGGCGTCGCTAGCACTATCTTACCTTGATGGAGGTCTGTGGACCCCCATCACCACCTACCCCGGCGATCTGCCCCTCACACTGAAGGGCATCACCGGGGCCACCCGATCCGGCCGGTGACGGCACGCGCAATGACGCGATGACGTCACCGCGCAACTTTATTAATAACTGACAATTGTCAGTTAAAGCGGTATGGGGGCATGCTGCTTAGATGCCTGTATCTCAGGCATCTAAGCAGCTACAGACCCTCAACATATACTGTTGGAAAGGTAATTATCTCACCTTTCCAACGGTATATAGCTTGTAAAAGAATTAAAAAACGTACATTAAAAAAAATGTAAAAAAAATGATTTAAACATAGTAGTTAAACTTTAAAAAAAAAAGTTTAAGTATTCTAGCTAAATGATCACTGTGGTAGCCATATAGCTCTAAAAAGTCACATTCCCTTTTTAAAAATGGCCGATACTAATTTTTAATCCCATGATCCCTTTGATCATGGGGTTAAATTTAGCCAACGGTAGAGGGAGGCAATTTTTGAAATCCTGATGAACTGCAAATATTATTACAATCAGCCATTTAGCCTGTGTGGTACGTGAGTAACCATCTCATCGCTGGAGCGCCTTGCATTTTTACTGCAAAACTTATTTTTGCTGTAAAAGTGATTTTTTTTTCTCCCTTTACCATCATTTCTTTGGGATTGTAAGGGGAAAGAATGGCGTGTGCTTCTGCGAGTGAATGGAGATATGAAAGGCGTGCGAATGATCAGTAATTAGAGTTGAAGCCTTGACGTGGCATTACTGCTCATGTAGGAAGTTAAATAAACTACACCCTTTGGCGCATCAAATGAGGGGCTGTATGTGTTTCTAGTACAAACCTGGAGTGCGCTAGACACAAATGAACATGTCGCTATGGATAGAAAAAACATATTTTCTAGCCAAAACGATATATTCCATCATTATTTGTGCACTCAACTTTTGTCCTAGAAATACATGTAGCCCCTCATTTGAAGCTCCAAGGGGTGTAGTTTCTTAAAATGGATGAATTGTCTGAATGAGGGAGAGCATGAGTTAATCTGTTTGTGTGTATCATAGATGTATAATTGTGGAAGGGCAAAGATGGCACTAGGAGGATGTTTGAGCCTTGGGGACCAAGATGGCACAGGCAGGGTGTATATGGGACAAAGATGGCAAATCTTATGTGTGTTAACTGGGTGCTGGCCAGGTTCTATGTGGACAGTGTGAACGCCAGGGTTTGCTTTGGGGTGTGCAACCTGTGATCTATGCCTGTAATTTAGGGGGTTTTAAATATACCTTTAATGCTGTGTTTTTATGTGAATTCCAATTGATCTGTACCTGCAAAGCTGGGTTTGTGTGTTATTCTCTAGATCCATATCTGCTATGCTATGTTTCCATACATTATTTATGTATACCTGCAAATACAGGGTTTGTATGTCTTGTTCAGTTGATCTATACCTGCGATGCTACGTTTCATATATTATTATTGTATACCTGCAAATACAGGATTTGTATGTCTGATTCTATTTATTTGATATATACCTTCAGTGCTGAGATCACAAGTGAATTTCAATTGATCTATACATGCAAAGCTGGGTTTGTGTGTTAATGTGTTGATCTATACCTGCTACCGGCAGCAGGGTCTAATATTTATATATATATATTTATATATATATCGGCAGCAGGGACTAATATTAATATATATCGGCAACTGGGGCTAATATTAATATATATGGGCAGCAGGGGCTAATATATATATATCAGCAGCAGGATCTAATATTAGGCCCTGAAATCATTTAGTGCAAAAGTTAAGGTATTGTGTTGTTTAAAGGATTTCAAGGATTAGTCTTACTAAATTGTGGCTTCAGGCTTCCCATGTTGAATGATCAAGTATTGTATTGTCCAAAGTATCATTCCATAGCACATTACTTTTGGATATATATATATATATATATATATATATATATATATATATATATATTTATAATGTTTTTTCAGTGGTATGATTTAATGGTGGGAATTATTAATGCCCCTCCAGTTTGACTGTGGTATCTTGTGTGCCCCCCCTATATACTGTTTCTAGAGTCGCCACTGGTTATAGCTCTGCTCTACCCCGATCTGGTAGACATACACCATGACTCCTTATCACAATGCCTGTGGGAAACAATAGAATGGCTCTGTCTCTATCACCCAGTCATGCACTCTAATGAAAATGTATAGAGGAACGGATTTCATTAGCTTTGCCATAAAGAATCGGCTCAGTGTGGTGTTTGCGCAGGGAAAAGTCACCCAAATTTTCAAATGACAATAATGGCAGCTTCCTGGTCTGCGGATAAAGTTTAAACCTTATTAAAATAAAATGAGAAAAAACGAGGTTTGTATCAATTCTAATTTACATTACTGTATATACCTTGGATTTAATGCACAAGGAGATTTAATTCCATGGGTTTTCAATGGAAATTACATGAAGGCACAAACTCTCTCTACGAAAAAAAAATAAAAAATAATAATAATCATCATAATAATAATAAAATACAGAGTAAAATCAAGACGGTCTTGAGGAGGGAAATGCATCTTGCAGTGTAGAAGGACATAACTGACCTTTTGTAAAGTACCCTTCCTTGTATTTTAAACCCGTAGCCAAATGCTTGATAAGTACATCTACCTACATGGAGCATAGAGATAATATCCACATAAGCAAGGAATTATTATGCAGAGAAGTGGAGTCTAGGGGTGTAACATTACATTACATTAAAAATCCAGGTCTTTAGGGCAATAAACACTCCAGATTTATGGTTATCCCAATCTAAGAATAGACAGCTCAGTTATAGCGGTTGAAATTGATCACCTGTGTTTAAGCAGCATGTGCAGAATTCTTATTTTACAGTATAATGTCGCACTAAAATATATAATAGTTTACAATAAAATAAAATAACTTACGGAGAATAAATATTTTTTATTGTAAGATAAATGTGATCACCAACAAACATCAAAAATACAATCTAAATCCTTGTTTGTTATATGTAGTATTATTATTATTATTATTATTATTATTATTCATATATGCCATCGTATTCCATAGAGCTGTACAATGGGTAAACAGGACATATCAAGTAGTGCATCACACAACAATTTTACTTTCTAAAATATTATCCATCCACGGATAACACTGCATTTAGTAGTACAGAAATGTATGGGGTGTATTATTCAGTTCTTAGATCTATGATCATTTCCTTCGTTCATTTGTCTGCTACATTACAACATATTAGGATCTAAAGTGTAACATGAAGTTTTGGCAGCCATACTAACACTTCATAAAATTAGGTTAAAGAATTACTATTTCCATAATTAATTTCTAGAAAAATTATAAATGAAAATAATTTGTATTACCATGAATTATATCTGTTGCTTCAATTATTTTTGTATCAATTATAGTCTGTTGCTTGATACAGGAATATACATTTTAAAATAGGAAAAAAATGTCTGAAAAGGAAAAGTATACATTAAAGTCAGGAGAGTGGAAGTTAATGAGACCTATTTATTATTATTATTTTATTTTTTTTTGGCTGACAAATTAATGACCTGCCCAAGTTGATATTTGACTTTTTATTTCTTCCTTGAAACAGCTAATTCTTTATTTAATACATAATTAATTCTGCAGTTGTTTGGAGAGGTTATACATTAAATGTAACTGATCTAATCTGTCATTTCCTATGTATTTCCTTCATTTACTTTACAACTTGGCATCAATACCTTCTTTAAATAACCATATTGTGTGATTTCAGTTTGAATTGGGTCATCCTGCGCTACAAGTGAACGGCCAAGGAAGTATTTTTTTTGAACAGCTATATTCTTTTGTAAATAATCAATCGTCATTGTAATAATATTGTATCCAAGCTATATTTTAGGCTGGCTTGGGTTAAATAACTTTGTCAAAAATAAACTAAAAAAATATGATGGCATTAACTGAGAAATCATAGCACTATGCATTAGAAGTAAGGAATGATTCCATGATTGGAATAAGCAGTTACCTAATGAAATATATTTATTTAATTGATAATTAAAATATATCAAGCTTGACTAATCACCCTTAAGGTTGCAATGGAAAATATATTTTAGGTAATCACTAGGACTTTTGGATTTTCTCCTGTTTTGTTTTTTTTTCTTAATGTTTTATTATTCTTATACTAATGTCAGATCTCTGACCAGCGTCCACTACAAACGTGTAAAGAAAACATATCAGCGATTGACCGGGTAAGACATGAGCTAAACCATTCTTTTCAAAAGGCACTGTCCAAACCAAGAATAAGACTACACTGCTTAAACCTTGTAATCCGAATTATTTGCTTTGGACACCTTGAAGGGTAATATCATGATTATAAATGATGTCATACATCCCATGACCCAGCTGAGTGTGATACAGTTCCTGTTTTTGTGATACTATAACTATGAACGGACCATGATCTCTGATTCATCCAAACCACAAAGGTTACACAGACATGCTGTTGAGTTGAGGTTAGAAGAAATGAAGAATTCAGGAAAAGTCCATATTTAACTCCAGCCCGCATACTACTGTGTAAAGATACGGTTTGAAATGCAAACAACATACTTTAAACAAAGATAAATTAGCTACATTACGGGTTCTCTTTCTGGCAGCGTGAAATAAATATTTAAAACTGCTGAAGTGTATGTGTACAAAAAATGTATTTTTTATTTATCTACGTTTAAATAGTATTGATCAGTTTCCCTACAGTTTGCTGATCATAATGCACTATAATCCAATTAAATAATTGTTATATATATTAAAATATATTATATATATTTAAACATTTAACTGTTTTTATTCTTCAAATAGAAGAATAATGATTTTTATATATTACTTTTATTTCCTATATGTTTTACTGCAAGAGAAATTAACTACAAATGAAAATAGAAATCAGTGTTGGGGTTTTTTTTGTCCTTAATTACTGTGGAAATCTTTTGCACTGATTTGCATTAAAATGATTATTACCATTATTAGCTTTTATTTCTTAAACACCAGCCTATTCCATGGTGCCGTTTGAATACGTGATGAAGTACACAACATATTCAGTTATACTGATACGTAAGAAATTACCATGAGGCAGTAAAGTTGCAAGAGGAAGCGAAAATATTCTGGTAGAAGAGGTTATAGTCTAAAACTAGAGGGTCAGAGGTTTAGATCTAATGTAAAGTTTTATTTTACTGAGAGGGTGGTAGGTAAATGGAACAGCCTTCCATCAGAAGTCGAAGTCTAATACAGTGACGGAATTTAATTGGCTGAGAGATCAGAAGCCGCTCCTGATAGGCTGAGTCCCTCCTTCACAACGAGTTCTGTGGAAGCTGCAGCCAGCAACAGGTACATGTGACTGTGTGTGTCTGTGTGACTGTGTGTGTCTGTGTGTGTGTAATGTCGAGTAATAGAGAGTTAATTATCTAAATCTTCTCGTGCCTGGTAATAGAAGGGTTAACTCTGTGAATCTGCTCATGTCTGGTTATAGAGGGGTTAATTAAGTGGAACTGCTCATGTAAATCTTAAATCAGCATGGGTCACAAGGCTTTATAATAATTCATATAAAATTATATAAAATGCATTTTATTTATAGGTAACGGTTTGTATATGGGAATCAGTGTAAAAGTGATACAGGATCTGTAGGTGCTCTCGGTGATGTATTTACCTTCAGCACCACCCTATGCCTAACCCAAGGCAGTGCCCCACGCTGCCCTCTCAGCATCTCTGTCCTACTCCTTACATTTGGGCGTTGGAATAGGAGATCAGATCCTGGTGCCACTGGGGTTGTCACCTCTTCCTGAAACAAATACCTGCTATAGTTGTGGGTTGGCTGGGAGGAGCCACAGAAGGGTGCAGTCACAAAAAGGGCGGAGCCACTAAATGTTGCATGGCTCTACAAGATTGAACTTCAGGCTCTTTGGTACTGGTACTTCATGACAGTCGTACACCACAACCATCATTATATAGTGAGCCAGACACATACCGTGGCACATCATGACTCTAACACTCTCATGCACTCTATAACGCCCTCTCACTCACACTCTGTCACTAGGATGACCCCATCAGCCATGTTTTCTAGGACACATAGAATTTTTACATACTGCTGACCGGCCCAGATAAAATACCTCCTTGCAGTATGTGGAATGTATAGAATTATTGAAGGGAACCAATTAGTTGGTCATATATCCCCCATACTGCTGGGCAGCATTTTATTTGGGCTGGCCAGCAATATGTAAATATTATATGTGTCCTGGAAAACATAGCTTATGTGGTCACCCTATCTCTCACACTCTTACTCACTCTTACTCATGCTCTCTCCTACATGCTCTTTCACATTCTCACTTGCTCACACTCTTACTCAAGCTTTCTCTCACTCTCTATTGCACACTCTATCTCCACCACACACTTACACACTATCTCTCTCTCTCTCTCTCTCTCTCAATGTCTCCCTACCTTCTGTGCCAAAATTATTACCGGCCAGGTAATTCCTAGGCACCTTTGAAAGAGACGGTGCTTAATGAAACTATGGAGGACTGACTTGGCACAGCTCTCCATTGTGTTAATGGATTGATTGTTGAGATCTCCTTAAACCGATCCATTGAATACTCGCATTGCAGGGAACCTAAGGTTCCCCTAGACCTGCTACCCTAGGCCTAGTTCTCCTATGCCAGAATGCATCACTGGGCACTCTATAAATAAAATAGAATGACGTGCTGTGATACTACATACCTTGCAAACCTTTAAAAGCATATTTAAAAAGTGTGTTTTATGAAAGAATCTTAATATCTGACAGCTTGACATCCATTCATTTACAAGTACAATAATTGTTCTTTTCTTTGTTTAAAGCCACACTTTAGCTGAGGAATTTGTTTGGCTGACATCATTATGTTGTTTCAAGAGTTCAAAAGGATATGCAATAGTTTGCCTCACATGTTTTGGAATGTATTAGTAAAGTTAAGAAAACAATTTTTTCTTTTTAATTTTATGACAGCAAATTTCCTTAAATGCTTTGCACATGTGCCTGGATTAAAACTAATTTTTTCACAGCTTAAGCAATAGACCAACTGTATTCCTAAAAAATGTTTGCATTTTTTTGCTTTAAACCAGAATAGAATAGAATATTGTGTGCTGAAAGCATACTATCATAAGTTTACTAAAGAATTGCTTACAGAGATGTCTAAGAATATCTGTGAATTCGGTGTTTTTTTTTAGCTTGTATGGGATATCCCCAATTATTTTAACGCTATAGTCCAGCCCCATGTGCACTCCAATACATATGATGGCTCAGTGATATATTTTTGCTTTGGCCGCCAAGGCCTGAGCCTAGGGCAGAAGGTCCTAGGGTAGGAGTCCCCCAGGTGTGCCACAGCTGAATGGGCTGGTCACAAGGGAGATGTCCGATCTCCCCAATCAGTCCACTCCTACCATGGCACAACCTCCATGAACTGCTTTTCGTCTTATGACATCGGCCATGGGGGGGGGGGGGGCAGCTGAGGGCACTGGCCTGGGTAAGGTCTAGGCAGCACCCAGGGTAAATACCTCACTATGATGGCTGAGAGTCATCTTGTAAAATGGAGGGGACGTTTCCATACAGCTCTACAACATAGTAAAAATGCATATTAAAGAGCAATATTATACATGAATTACCAGTCTAGAGTAGCTGGTAATAATTGAATGGGATATCTTCTTAGAATAATGGCACACAGTCCAAAGACAGGTAAGTGACACATGAAGAACCTATAGGACAACTAATATTTCTGGTTCATATTCTATTGGTGAAAAGTAACAATAATAATACTACATTTCTTGAGTTGATCAGTCATAACTATTAGAATTGTGCAATTTAAAAAATTCTGTTAATTTATGCCAATTAAATTTACAACAAATTTAGTTTCCTGACCCTTTGGTTCAGATGAAATTCAGATGGATATTTTAATTCAGAAATTAAATTCTGAGCTATATTTTTAATTGTGGCCACCTCCTGGACTCATCTGTAACTTATAGCAGTAGCAGCAGCTTCTTAGGGCTTAGGAAGAAACCCAGACTGTATTTTGCATTGCAGGACCACCGCCAGTGCTACACAGAAGTATATCCAGCAGCATGCTATAGGACTGAATTTACCAAAAAGTGGACTATTTTGATGAATGACTTGATCCCTCAGAGTAAGGAAGGTGATATAGCCGCAGCAGTAGGGTACTGGCAGACAGCCATATCCAGCCACATGGCAGTTGACTGAATTCTCGATCACATCACTGACCTGCTTCAGGACCGCCACTTCCTGCCCCATCAATGCCCATTACCCTCAGAGGACATGGAGTGAAGAGCCTGCTGCTCTAAGATCTGAAAATATAATATAACTTTGATTGTCAACACCACTGAAGTACAATACAAAACTGACTTCTTAAGTGGCCACATAGAGTGTGCAATGGCGGAGCTGGCTCTGGGGGACGTAAGAGTACATTTCAAGGGCCAATTGAACACACATCATGTGCATTACGCCCTGCTTTGGCCTGACTATTAATCATTTTTAACAACACACATGTATTTCATTCTCTATAAACATATAAGGCTTTACTGGTAGTGTGCAGACACAGTCTCTTGCAGTGTTTCAGTAATACACGTTTACTTTATTTTTACTTTATTTGCTTGTTTGCTTGTTTTGTGCTTCACAACAATATGAGGCTTTGCTGATAGTGATCATATTACTGAAACACTGATATTACACTGATATTACTGAAACACAACTCAGGAACAGTATTTCAAGAAATGGAAATTAAGTAACATAATCAAAGTAACATAATCTATTAGGTAGAAGTCCGTCAATTGCAATCTTGCTGTTAGTCTAGAAGAAGACAAAGTAAAAAAAAAACCTCCCAATTCCAATTGTGCCTCAAAAAGTGGTAATATTTCTTCATGATTCCAAAATGACAATCTGATATTTTACCTGCAATAACTAATCTTTTCCTTTTAACCAATTATATCCCTTTTTTGCTAAAAAGTCATCTAGTCATATTTAAAGGCACCTATGGAATTTAATACCACAAGATCTGTAGCGAGTGAATCCCACTTCTTAATTGTTCTTACTGTAAGGATCCCTTTTTACTGCTTTAAGTGAAAATTACATTTTTCAAGTCTGAATGGATGGCCTCTTGTTCTTTGCACAGTCCTTTTAATAAACAGGTCGTCAGAGAGCGGCTTGTACAGTCCCTGTATGTATTTGTAAAATTATATCATATGTCCTCTAAGACTTCTCTAGACCTTCATCGTAACTAAACATTATTAAATAAAAAAGCCTCTGTTATAGTGCAAGTAGGACAATAACATTACTATTAGTAGTTGTACAGCTTCTACAATCCAAACCTCTCCAGTTAACCTTCTGCACTGTTAGTAGTCTTACACTACTTGTAGTATGAGAGATGAGCCTCAGTCTCCACTCAGTCTAACACTAACATTATGCCCTCTTTATATCTTAATGCCCTCTAAACAGACAGGCATTCCAGTCTCTTATGTATCACAGTCATTAAAACATGGAACAAAGTTCCTACCTAGATTTGAGATTATTGGCACAGTGAGGTCACATCGGAGCCTAGTTCTGGTTCCTGCTCCAGTTATAAAATATGTAATAACTTTTAACACGTTAAATAAGCAACCAATCAGGAAAAAAGGGATGTCCTTCACATTCTGGGATACATCATCTCGAAATAGAAGTAATAGAAGTTGCATACCATGTCATAACATGCCTCTAAAAATATTTTTCTTACAATGTCCTGATTTCCTCTTAGGTTTGTTTTTGATGACAAAGCCTTTTAAACATGTATAGTAGGCAGAACTTAATCGATTTGAGCAAACAATAGGTATCATACAAACATCACTAGTAGGTGTATAAAAAAAAATGTCAAGCCAAGAATGCAGGACTTCCACATTATCACCGCCTGAATCAATATATTACTACTGAACCCAGGTGAATTCTAACTTCCCTCCTCAATAGGTCCACCTAGCTAGTATTCAGGATTTTCAGGACCTTTGTCATCTCCTACATAATCAGTCAACTTCTGTGCACCACAGGGTACTTTGCCTTAAAATGTTTGTGTAATTGTTAGAAAACATGCTATATTGGGGTACATCAAGGGCAAGGAAAGTTTATTTAGAGTACTCCTTTGGAATAATGTATTACTACCTTATTGAGAAACTCGGCTCTGTGTTCTCTAACTCTCGCTTAACTTTTTTGTTAGAGGACCTAGTTGCTGGTGTTTAGCAACACCATATAAGATTCTTAGTTATTTAGTAATGTTGTGGAATAACAATTAACAAATATATCGAAATAGTGTTTAGTCCATGCAGAACATACAACATATGCCCTCAAGGGGACATGTCTTCTGGTTTTCTTCATCCATGTTTGTGTTTTCTTTAAAGGGCAGAGCAGCTGCTTCCTAGGAGCTTTATGAAGGAATATGACCTCAGGAACCTGTCCCCCCTGGGTTTTGCATAGTCCGACCCTTCAAAAACATGAAGGCACACTAGAACTCTGGGAGCTAAATTGGTGGTTTAATTTTATTATAACTGTGGCAGTTGACCTACCCAATTATAACAATGTCCTCTGTCTGTGAAATGAGCCATGTGAATATCTATGGTCACCAAGCAGTCTTCTACCAGACGCTATCCAAAGGCCTCCCTCAGAAATGTCATATGTTGTATTAGGGCAGTTCCAGCTAAATATACCCCCCATACATCTAGCTGTGACTGGCATGATGGCCATAATATATAGGAAGCCAGAGTTTTGAATGTGAGCAGAGATATGTATTTGGAGGTGGCAGTCATGTAATACCTAACACAAGTAATCAGTAATTCTACTCAGTAACAATATATCTCATATATATATATATATCTAACAACCACTGTGCTAAAGCCCAGGTCACACACCCTAAAGGAATATTCTACTATATTTATATCAGAAGAATATATTGGGGAATGGAAACAGCTTAGCATTTTAATGGAACCTTCTTATGTCATTGTGCAAATAAGTGGTACATTTTTTTTCCTGTCTTAAGGACATTGATATCAAACAGTATGTTAGGGTTCTAATTTAATTAATATTAAATTCCTTTACATTCATACTGGATTAGATTGTCTGTGATTATTATACATGAGATATTGAAGATATTGTTTAAAAGTAATAATAACCAAATTTTTTCTTGTGATATTTATAAAATCCAGCTTCTTATTTTTTCGTAATTGTATCACTCCATATCTGTAGTGCAAATACTTTCATTTCTGGGTGTCCATTCCAACACGATATGATGAATTTTATCCAGCAGGTTAAACAAACTGCCAACAACCTGAGGAAATATTTTTTTTCCAATCAAGTTTATTTGGTGTGTTAAACATTCTATGACCTGAAAAAATCCCTACTAATAAATATTTTTAGAATTACATCACGCAGTATCTACAATGCCCATAAATAGGCAGATTACATACATGCTGAGAATTGGATGGCGCTATATAAAACAATAAATAATAATAATAAACCTTCAGATCTCATCTTGTATTTGCTTAGCCAGAAGACATGTAAATACCATTGTACAACATTACATGTTTTCAAAAATTCTCCATGGACAGACTTGTTGTTCAAAAAGACTACAACAGCCAACTTGGGAGAGTCCCTGACCCCAATTTTTTTAGTGGCTCTGCTGTGAAAAAAAAGCAAAAAGGTGCTCCTAGTGCCAAAAACGTGATGGGAAGGCCATGGTGGAAACCAGGTCCACTTCTTCTTTTCATTCTTCCATTCCTCCTGGCCATAAGGCCTGCAAGAAGGCTGGGTCTTCTTGGTCCACTCAGGTAAGGACCACAAAAATCTTTGATCCCTTGATCTTAGCCAAAAGGCCCAAACTGAGACAGCAAGTTACCCACATTGTGTGTATTTTGATTTCAGCTACATGGTTTGTGAATGTCCAATTAAGGTCAAACTGATTACAACTTCGGACTGGTTAAAGTAGCAAGAGGAACAAGAACTAAACGGAACACTTGTGCATAGAAGAGAAAAACTCAGTTGCCAGCTTGTGGAAAAATACTTGCAAAAAAATCCCTACATTTTGTTGGATAAAAAAAAAAATTGCACGGATTTTAAAAAAAAATATTCAAAACAAAAAAGGAGGTACATAATTTTCAGAGGCCAGCTGCAGAGGATAGGCTCCGAAGGTACAGAAGAAGGTTGGGCCAAAAACCCAACTTTCTCTATTTTTCTGGGACAATTACTTTCAGTTTGCTTATTGGTAGTATTAGTTGTAATCTACTATACAAGACAATACAACAAGATAAAGATAAGTTATACATTAAGATAAGATGGAAGCTTTCGACACAAGAAAATAAAAGACAAAGCATTGAAAACATCAGGTTTTAAAATTATTAACCTTTAGAAGAATACATCTAAAAAAAAATATGCATTATCATAATATTGGAGTTTGCTTATGACATGCCCACTGCTGGGTGTTGTTTTGTTATTTTGTCTTATAAGGGCACCATACACATATACATACATATAATTATATTGTCTTTACAGCTGAATGCATCATAAGAGGTGTGTCAGTGGTTTCTTAGCTTTATGTAATTTAGGTCTATGTTTCTGATTATTCAATTTGTATATAGTAAAGCAGATTCAACCATTTAATACTGTAATTACAGGCATCTCCTTCTCACTTTCAGTGTCATCCGTATGAAGAATAGCCAAGACATATAGATGGTCATAACCAGTGGCAGCCATTGAAACAGCCAGCATATACTGTGCTAGTAGAGACCTATGTTTTGGATTATTGGCATGCAGCCACGTATTGACTAGTAGAACTGTAGTAATTTTCATTAAAACAGAACTTTTCCAGACAGCTCAAAAATCCAACATGGTGAGAAGGCTGGTACGCTTGTAGCCAACCTGCTAACTCAGAGGGATTTTATAGTTCTAAATTGTATGAATTCCAATCACTTTAATGTTATCCTTAACAATTATTATTATTATTATCTTTTATTTATGTAGCACCAACAATGTATGCAGGGTGTGACAAAACTAGAATTGACAGACTAAGACAAACCAATCCATTAGGTAAGAGTGCCCTGCTCACATGCTTACTATCTATATAAATATACTTTTCCTCTTGGATATATATATATATACTACAAAAATTCTCACTTTTAATCAGAATTTCCTATTCAATAGAATCCAGGAAATTATCAATATCAGAAAGTGCCATTTTTCACATATAATACCTTATGTGACAAGAAATATCACCACTTCCTAATTCCCAAATTCTATACTTTATAAAAGCTGTTTTGTCAGAAAAAAAAAATCTTGTCATATTAATGTAAATCTAAATAGGAGTTTTAGAGTATGATTCATGAGCAGGGCCCACCCTATCTAATGTATCTGTATTTGTCAATGCACTGTATAATCTCAATAATATTGTACATCTCAAATATAATAGCTAATAATAGTAATAATAATGATATAAAAATATATTAGGTATATACAAGCTCATTTCAAAAATATTGATTGTTATATTTATGCAAGATTTTCAGGATTTAAATATTAATTGCTGTTCTGAACAAAATAAAGTAATTTCACTTAACAAAAACCTTTTTTGACTTCCTGTAACACTTATTATTTTAGCCTTTTGACCCTTAAATCAACAGATAGGAGAGCAGTGTAAAGTACAGCAATGGCTTTGAGGGGGTTAAATGCTGGCAATTACCTCAATGTTATCCATGACCTTGTATTTTAACACTCCACTTAAATGGGACATTCACATAAAAGGCTTAAATAATTGCATTTAGAATCTTCATTTTGCACCAGGATGTAGAGATAGGAAATATCCCTATTTTTAGAGCATGTGTTTGATGTGAAAACACATACAGAATAAAAAAGGTGATGATTTCCAGGAAGCATATTATTGCAGCTGTATTGTAATATATTCCATGCCATTATTCTGAAGGATTTGGATACTGTATTAATTTAAAGCATCAACGTTTCATTATGTTTCACTATACATAGTGAGGATTAGCAGTTTGGCTATTAGCCTTTTTTATTGACACTTTATGAACACAATGTGTAGAGGGTATGCACTCAATAAATTTCTAATAGTAATCTCTGGGGGGCTGTAAAAATAAACCCTGAAAGTTTACAGGTCATTGGTGGGCTAAGTGGGGGTCTGTTTTGATTGAAAAAAACATTTTACAGTCTTTCCAAACAGCTAGAAATGTGAATTAGGATATTTTCTTGTGACTTAATCATTAATGGAAGCTGATCTGTTATATATTTTTTTTAGGAGAAAAAATACTTTCTAAGGAAATCCTGAAACACATAGAACATTTTAGTTGGTTTTAACAGTAACTAAAAGCCTCTTAAATTGCCATGAAATAAACAGCAGTATAATTTTGTCCTCTTTACTAAATATTTAGAAAATCACACTTTTTAACCTCAGGAAAAATAGGTTTATTTAATGACACCACTGATTTACACTAAAATATATGCACAGGGGAGAGAAAACATTATTGAACAATACAGTCTGTGTATTGCTGGTAAACCAAATATTTATATCCTTGTTACTTACTTGAAACAATATTGTTACTTTCAAGTATCCACACTGTAGGTATTTACCAATATACAGTAGATACTTTCTTAAACAAAGCCATGTTGTATTCTAAATAGAATTCCTTATTGACCAAGGATTCTTTGCTAATTTTCCTAAATTCTCCATTTGCACAAGGAACTGATAATTGTAATTAATTATCACATTCCTTGAAGAAACCCATGTTCCTTGTCTTGATACTTCCAGTGTAGGGGGGGGGGTAATTTCACCTTTTCCTCCAACAGCAGTACATCTAGACACATCAAACAGCATAAAAGTAAAGACTGAGATCTCAAGACAACACTATCCTTAACTTAAAACCTGCTAATAAACTTTAATCCCAGCAGATAACCAATTGTTACAATGCTGAAGCCTGCTATTTCTATGATTAATTGCCCCCTTAGTGTTTGAAATGGAGACCTCTCCTTAATTTATGGCAAAGATAAGGATGATTCCTTTGCACTCAACTGAAACAAAAAAAATCTGTTTATCCTTTGTGCATTTCACTAAATCTGTTTGTTTTCTTTTAATTAATTACATATATTCTGGGTAGACAAATAAGCACTTGGGATAGACAGGGAGGGCCATTGTAAACGCAATAGAAGCTCACACATACTTTAAATAACATTTCCTTTGTTCCTGAATCATGATCAAATATTTGTAAAAATACAATTTAACTAGAATATGAGTTGTTTAGTCTATATTGGTGTGTATTGCAAAATTAGCCAGAGGTTTTACATAGAATTTTAAATGCAATAATATAGATTTATTTATTTATTTATTTATTTATTTTAACTTTGAATTAACTCAATCGATATTAATTTAGAACCTACATTTTTAAATCCAAAATTTAATGATAGTGTCTTTTATAACCCCCCAAAATTAAAATACTACGTGACTGGGCAATTAGTTTATCAAAATGATGTCTAATTTATCCATGTCTATCCTGAAAGTAATTCACTATTAACACGGATGTGTATGTTTATATATTTTCTCTTTGTGAGATGTGTAAATATCTAATTAGATAGAAATTTAACTAGATTTTGGCCATCACGGAGCCTTTTAAAAAGACCCCCAAAGGAGGCAGACATGTCCAGTACTTAATTCGCATTGACACCACGGTGTTCCTGCCAATTTGGATAAATAATTGGTTTTCAAGTGTTAATGTTTATGTGTAAACTAAAACAAGGAAAAGCTGAGGGCATCCACTAACAAAAATATCTTCCTGTTATTATTAGTAAATAAACATATACAGTATCTTAGTTGAGAAAAGAAGGAGAAAGGAGGAAAGAAACAAAGAAAGAAAAAGAAAGAATGTAGGCGTTGATTTAATTCCAAAACCTCACCAAATCGAAAGAAAGAAAGAAAGAAAGAAAGAAAGAAAGAAAGAAAGAAAGAAAGAAAGAAAAAAGAAAAAACGAAAGAAAGAGGAAAAGAGAAAAGGGGAAAAAGAGAAAAAAGGAAAAAGAGAAAAAAAGAAAAAAAAAAGAAAGGTGATTTCATTTCAAAGCCTCACTCCAATGGAATAAACATTTCTGATGTAAGACAGCTGGCTAAAATCAAAGGCTGTCTAATCAACATTTACTTGACTGCAATGCAACCGATATAAATAAAGAGCCAACAATAGAAGTCATAGTGCAGAGAGCTGACAGAGTGATTTCCTGCACTCTCCCCCAGGCTGTGTGAAGAGGAACCGTTTGTCAGGGCTTATTTCATTTGTTTTCTGCACTTTTTGGCACCTTCTATTATCAGTTAATGCAGGAGAGCTGCTTCCTAGACACGGGACAGCACACTTTCTCATAATGCTTATTGTGTAACCCTTTGTGTGCCACGGCATAATGACAAAAGTATATATATATATATGTCTGTGTGTGTGTCTACGTTTAGTTAGAGGTCATACACATTATTATCGAAAAGAAATTCAGTAACGATGGTTTTATCAATACATTTTATTATTGTTTTAAGATCCAGTGATAAATGTCATTTATCAAAAATCAGCGTAAAGTGCCATACACTTATACATTTTATTATTATTATTTTTTTTACAAAATTATTTTGGAATGTTAGCTCCTGTACAAATAAAAAGGGAAAAAAATATACAATTTCAGCTCCTGTGTAGAAATGCACAAATTTCCCACTGAAAACCAGCATGCAGTCTTCTGTAAATAAGACAGAGGTTTATATGACGAGTTCAGAATTATCTGGGTTTTTTTGTCCCCAAAAATTAACATTATTATGGAGCAAAATGTCTCCTGTCTGTAATAAAAAACCCCATCAACTGTCAGCAGTATTAAGTTCCTGGTACAATTGAATGGGCTGGCTGAGCGTGATAGTGGTTGCAGCTCAAAGCAACAGTCTTTTTATCCTAACCACACTTAGCAAATGCATGCTTATTTTTATGCTACACTTAAAATAGTGTGAAATTAAGATATTTGCAGTGCTTATTGCCACTAAAGCACCCCCCTCCAGAATATCACTTCTATAGACCTATAAGGTTAATTTATTTTTGGGGTTTTAATATAAGTTTATAGCTCTCCAATATAAGAACAGCACAGGCACAGATGGGGAGGAATTTTCATCTGTTTGGAAGAATTATGATGTGGATGTTTCTTCAAAAGCAAGACAGCACCACCTTTTGGCATAAAGTTGAGCAGTGCCAACATCCCAAATTTCCTTCTCATCTCTGGATTAAGTTTCAGTTCCAATAAAAGCAAGTTTTATCCAACCAGGAACATTAGTCTATAAAAATCCAGTCTTCTTACACTTTAATATGTTACAAAAATGACTTAAATAGCTTGATATATCCGCATTGAATGCAGTCATTTTCAGCATTTTATTTTTGATGGTTTGAGTTCTTTGACTTGTGTGTGAAGCGTTTTATGGACAGCTAATGTTCTGGACTGACAAAATCCTTTGCCACACTCCTGACACTTGAAAGGTTTTTCCTTAGAATGAATGTACCTAAAATATATAGGAAAAATACAATTATTTGTAAAATGTTAGGTCTCGGAGATGTTACCTTTAGTAAAATTTGTTCTTAACCTCTTAATTAATGTAACCATTTGCTAGCTGGACTGTCTTGTTACATTCCCATTGTGTTGTTTAATATTCAGTGTTTTATTATAATGTCATGTAGATTTAAAAATTAACAAGTATCCCCCCCATAATTGAATCAGTTCCAAAGTTTAAATATAGAAATTGTGCATGTGCCATTAGTCTATATGTCAAATGTATGTATATGGTTTCATATACCCTAGACATTACATGGAGGATTATAATTACCTGTGGTCTCGCAAGTGGTCTTGTCTTCTGAATGCCTTGTGGCAAATGTCACAAGTGTATGGCCTTTCATCTGTGTGAGTTCTCTCATGGATCAAAAGATTATAAGATTTGGTAAAATGTCTTCCACAAAATTTACAAACAAATTCCTTCTTGGTTTTTGAAGGTAGTCTCCCCCTTGTTGGTTTCTTCTCAGGGCCCAGTTTGGTTACATCAAGAAGAGTAGTCATGGCAGAAGGAGACCCTTGAATATCTATTTGGGTCAGTTTACAATGGTCTTCCTGGGTGGCAGCCACTGCAAGGTTAGCAAAGTCAAACCTGGGTTTTGTCTTGACAGCTAAATTGGTGGATTCATGCTTGGGGTGGACAACATGAGGCAAAAGCGGGAAAGCTGCAGGAAGATGAAATCTAGTGTCTATCAGATTAGAAACTCCTGGAACTTTGGAAAAGGAAGATCTTGGCAGGTGGATGGTTGGATATCCCAGAGTCCATTGGTGAAGGTGAACTGCATGCAAGGCACTGAAACCATAGATGTTTGGAATGTGATCTGGTGGCACTGGGAGCCCATTAAAGGCTTGCAGGAAGGAGTAGTTGGTAAGCTGCAGGGAGGGATGTATTGGCACAGGAGCTGGAAGAGTCTTGCTGGCCATAATGAGGACTTGAAGATCTACTCCTCTGGTCTTCCTGGAGTCCACTAGCTGTAAGGAAACAAACAACTAGTAAATACAAAAGAATATAAAATTATATATATAATATATTTTATTATATACTGGAAATGTACCCTAGCCTAAGGAAATTACATTTGTAATTTGTAAAAAATTACATTTTTATTAAGTTTGTTAACAGGTTTATTTAGCATATATAACATTTAAGGGACACTAGTATACAGGCATATTGATCAAGAGTACAATAGGTAAGAACCGTGTCCCCTAAGAATTTGATGGTTAACCCGATTGAATGGTTTTGGATGTTGTTTTTCATAAAAACCAAAATTACTTCAATATTTCTGTATTGATTTTTATCTTGTAACGTATTTTGGGGGTTTTAGATGCCAAGGGCTGGAATGTATTCTGGCACTGAAGGAGTTAACCTTGCATTTAATTAGCCGTAACCAAAAACAGTGGTCAAATATGAAATTATATGCAAACTCAGATTTATATATGGAAATGGGATTATTCAGATTACTTGGATTTAATGGTTGAATTTTAAGATTAATGATGAGAATACTAGGGTATTTTCACTTAGTATTGTACAGCTCTGCAGAATGCGAAAGCGCTATATGAATAAAAATAATAATAAATAATATTCATTGAAAATAAACGGTAGAGCGATAAATATTCTTACCAGATGAAATCGAATAAATTAATCAGACTTCAGGCCTTCTCGGAGAAAAAAAACACGTTTTTGTTTCGTGGAATCTGGAATACGAGAAGTTAAAAAAGGTTGATGTCTTTATTTTATGAGTCATTCGGATGAAAACCTTGAGCATATATTTTCTAGAATTCCAGTGAAATTATAGAGAAACAATAACACACACCCATTACAAACATTAATTTTATTTACATTTACGGTCATGTCTATCAGAAAAAATGTAAAGCAAATCAGCTGCATATCGCTAAATTTGGAGCAAACTGTGCGATTATATAAAAAAAAAACAGCCATGATTACTATCAAGTAAATTTGAACTGAATAAATATGTCGGTAGAAATTCGAATAATATAATAAAGTAGAATTATGGCTGAATTTAAACGACCCCGTTTTTGTAAGAGAATATAAATCAACGACTGGCAGTCCCCCCGTGCGACATTAATATATAAAAAAAATATATACATACATATATATACACACACACACACACACACACACATATATATATATATACACCTATATACAATATATATATATATATATATATATATATATACATACATTTATATTATAAAGTGGATAGAGAAACCTGTTTTCTTCCCAAGAGTATACTCTGTAGCGCGTATCTAAAATCTGCCATTTAAAAGTGAAGAACAACCACCTTGTAAGAATCCCTATACTGTACTTTTTTTTAACTTTACTTAGATTTATACATAAAACATTGTTCCCAGTGAATGTACTGAACACCCACAAATTAAATAAGCACAAAATGTTAGTTTACAGGTATTTTTACATTCTATGTTTTTTTTATTCAGAAGTGTATATGATCTGTCGATAGCATACATCAGAATATTACCAAGTTTAAAAACCCACGTTTATTTGAACAGCTACGTTATTTTCTGCCCCTTTGGGGGGGGGGGGATTCTAGAGCAGAGGGAAAAGGCAGTAAAAATTTGACGAATAAGTAGGAGTGGGGTCTTAATGGTGTTATTTCTGGAATTTAACCTTAACCTGGGAAGGAATTGTAACATGCTATTTATATTTAAAGAGAGAAATTCGATTTAACGTCACCCATCAATTTGAGCAGAAAAGTTAATTTCATTAATATATAAGTGTACATACATATATATATATATATATATATATATATATATATATATATATTTATACTAGTACTCAAGGTGCTTTTATAAAAAAAAGTAAAAATTATACTATATATATATATATATATTACTACACAGATGTTGTCGTTTGCAGGTAAAATATAATAGAGGTAATGGTTATAAAAATATTCATCGTTTCCAGGCAGATAAGATTGTTCTGAAACTCTTATGTACATTTCTATAAAATATGTAAATCTCTTTGGAATGTATCCAGTTTATAACCTCACAAATATAGTGATTTCCAGCATCTCCCTATAAACTTTAGCTTTATAGACTACTCTTAAACACTGACCAAGCTGTGATGCTTTAGGGACAAAGTTAAACCCCCCTATGCTGTATCACCACAGCCTTTAATTCTAGGTCATATAAACAGATGGATATCTACCTTCAAAAAGATTCTGGGGGAGTTATCTGCACCCCATAGCAATAAAAGGTACAATTTTTAAACAGACGACTTGGTTGCTGAGTAATTGATAACAGACCCCATGTGTACTGACATAAGACTGAAACAAAACCCTTTCTGCCAAGATAAATGTACCCTGGAAAATGGGACCATAAACTTGAAAGAATACATCTGTCCCCAGCTTTCATTACCTTTATAATGTTTGGTAGGCTTGCTAAAATAAATGATCCTTTGCTATTGTGTAGAACTATCTTAAAGATAAGTTCAACTTCTTTTTTTTCAACCAGATATGTTTAGATGATTCATTATCATAGACAGTTAGCTGTTAAAAAGAAAAAAACCCATTCAACAACCCTATAGGAATCCATCACTTTTCTATTTGCTGGATCTGTATCTTTGTGGGCTACACATTTAAATTTGATTGTGTGGTTAATTATTATTTTATCTATACCCCAGCCTGTAACCCATTGGAATAAAGTACAAGATAAACACTGCACCTCAAAATAATGGATTAAAAAATAATACAAAATGTAAAAACAAATCTCCTGATTTATTACAAGTTTCAGCAATATTGATGTGGAGAATTACCCAAGGGAGATGTTCATAATAATGAAATGAGTTGTATTGTTTATTTTTTATTTTAAATTAACCACTTAGAATATTGCCTTAATCCCAACTCAAGGTTAAGGCACTTTTTACATGCACTGGGAGAGATTTTAAGAATGGCTTATTCAAACTCACATAAAACGATTTGCACTGAAACACAGGTATTTAAAATTAATATTTACATGAACCATTATTAGTAATAATAGCAATAAATAATAAAAAGTATATATATATATATATATATATATATATATATATATATATATACATGGGACACAACACGTCTGATATATACACTAAATCAAATTAGCACACATACATATGCATAGCAGTATAACACATTTATTCACCACGTATTGCCACATAGGTACACACTTTTAAACAAATATATTAACACGCTCAGACACAAATATTTGTATAGTCACACTAATACACATCCAGTCACATAGAAATAGACACCCAGGTAATCAAAAGGGGCAAAACATTGTGGATTGGCTTTTTAAATAACCCTGATTAAATTCTCTCATATCACTGATAAAGTTGCACTAGTGGTCTGATCACATAAAACATTATCAAACGTAAAAGTTCCTTGTGATTTTACTAAAATAAGTACAGTAGCCTGCATTATTTACAAAGCTTTGCTAAAGGAAGACCTTTAAATGAAGTGGTTTAGCAGAGCCTTATATACCATGCCCCTCTCTCCTTTAAGGTAGCTCAGAGTAAGGCAATTTCCATAAATAAGACATTGTAACACCAGATCTAATTCACTTTTGGACATCACACACCCTGATGTGTCACTTTACAAATGTGTCAGACTGACAGCACTTTAATCGGTTAACCCATTCACTGCCGGGAGCTGGAGGGGGCGTACATGATTTGAATGAGTAATCCCCAGTCACTTAAAGAGTTAATATGTCAAACACATACTATTAAAACAAATGTTCACCTTCTGACCCTTTTACTAAATAGACAAATCGCTTTTAAACTATAACGTGGCTTCTAATTTTCCATGACCCCTAGAATATTAATGGAAACCAGGCCAGTTTTTTGGTTTTGTTTTTTAAATCGGTTTAAATTAATTTTTTTTCTGAAACGGTTAAGCCATGATGTAATAACGGAGTCTTTTACAAAATAAACTTTTTCCCATTTTCACATGACTTCCAAAATCACACATATCTTCATCTATTTGATCTATAAATTACTAATATCATCATATTGCCCATATGCACCTGCCTATTGCCTGACAAGGTGCATCTCAGATCAAACCAAAATAAACTGAATAACCAAACAGCAAAAGATAACACCAAATATTTGTATAATAAACTACAAATATTTGTAAAAGCAATAAATAAAACATATTTTTCTTGCACTAATCAGTTCTTTCAATAGAAGTTATTAGCTTGATCTCATATTAATTTTGGTGGAGGTAGAATACAATATTTGAGCAGGTCAGCTGTAGATTCAGTTTCTCAAAACTCTACAAAAAGCTTAACGTTTCCTTAAAAGAATAAACAATCTTGGCTATGTACTAGCTGACATACACACAATTCGGACAGTGTCATTTCAATAGAGGAATTTAACTGCATTAAGATCCCATAGCATGGATCTCATCTCTTAATCATTTAAACCAGTCCTACTGTAAAACAGAATCATACTAAATACAGGACAGTTTCCAAAGCAGGCAAAGTTTTGTTCCAGTTTTAATCCACTTTAATATGGATGTCCCAAAGCTAACTGTAACAATCAGACATGGTTAGAAGCAGATCACAGAGGCTGAATGATGGTGCATTAAGTACCTGGTTCAGGTATGTGATCCCACGATGTCAGGGGTAGGTGGATTACTTGATGGGGAAAACTCAATTGGATTTCTCCTGTAAATAGGTTTGTGTCCAGAAATAGGGGCACCAGCAGGCATGCTCTGATCACTGCCTGTACTGATGGTGGTCAGGGGGGGCTTGCTGCTCAATTCCAGTCTCTTAAGTGACCCACAAACTCATTCTCCAGGAGCTGCTGCTCTGTGACTCCAAGAAGCCTGTCTGAAACTTAACTGAACTCCTAGTAGCAGCCGCCTCCTTCTTTTAAGCAATCATCGCGCATGCGCAGGAGAAGTGCTCAGCCAGCCCCTTACTGAAAAGACTTCTATCAGCTCTCTGTGCTCAGTTCCCCACTATGTTCTCATAGAGCATCTCTACCCTAGGGCATGAGGGTCAACACTGGAAATGATAATACATTTACACAAGTGTGCAAATGTATCATTAAAACAATAATACTAACAATAATACTACTACTAATAATAATACTTAATCAACTCTCCATGTATTTTATGTTATACATAAAAATAAATATTACATTATTATTTTGTTTTGTATGTATATAGAGAGTTTGTTAAGGTAAATGATTTCAACAATTAGTAATTCAATTGTGATGTTGCAAAATAAAGTTTGCACAGGACAAAGCATTCTTCAAACACAACGGTAAAACGTAATTGCCCTGTGTCAGGTAAACATACAGTTAAAATACAACATGATTTATATATATATATATATATATATATATATATATATAAAGCATACATGTATAGTAGAGGTAAGTATTTATATATAAAGATGACAGATAGATAGATAGATAGATAGATAGATAGATAGATAGATCATGGCATTTATGAAAGCCCAATGCTTGTTTCTGTGGTGTATCCGTGTTCTTATTAATGATGAAGTCCACAGCTGTGTATAATTTCGTTGTCCCACTTACACAGACGTTGAGAGAAGCCATACACCGTACATGACACGTTTGATTTAGCTCTTCACATCTGCAACTGATCCACTTTGAATTTCCCTGCGAAATATTAGTCTGATGCTCACAGGACATAATGAGGAGCGAAATGTTTGGCGTTATGTTGGGTCCCAGGGGCTGCCTCATAGTCCCCAAGTTAGGAAAGTCCACTTGAAACAATCTGATCCGCTCTTTGCTCCAGTAACCTGATCCATGCATGCAGTTTAGCGCCTGCTTAGCACTTTAGAGCTGGTGTTGTGATCAGTTGGGTTATGGGATTCCTACAACAATGTAATATTACACCAAAGGATAAAAGCCCACTACACATCTGCAATTGTGTTTTCTGGAGAACACTCCTTGCTTGTCTGGACCCCAGCACTCCTGTTATCTTACAGATAAAGCCTGTGTCACTAAAAGTGAAGTGAAGCAGAGATAACAATGAGATGTTGACTGACTGCAGGTACAATGGATACAGTATACACAGCCAGGGGTACAAGGTGAGGAGAAAGCACAGCTACTGATCCTGGAGACCACTGGGGCAGGGGGTCCTGCTGCTACATTTGTTTCAAAGGAGGAGTAATGTTAGGACAAGAGGTCATAATCTAAAAGTAGGGGGTCAGAGGGTTAGATGTAATGTATGGAAGCTTTACTTTACTATGAGGGTAGATAAGTGGAACAGCATCCCAGCAGCAATGGGAGACGGTAACACAGTGAGGGAATTTAAACATGTATGGGATAGACATCTTTCTATTCTGAATCTAAGACTAGACGAAGAACATGCATATAACACACACAAACACTGCTTGATCTATTTAAATAAATATAATGTATATTATGTTAAATCATGAAGCTTACATCATGGGTTGCTTTGTTCTCAACAGGCACTAAAGCGTTAACAAACCACAAGACACTAAGTGCAATTTATGATAGGCCAGCACACACATATATTTCTTAACATGGGTGAAGGGTTTTTGGTTTTTTTCTAGAAAACTAGTTAAGTTATTAAGAATAGTAAACATGGACATAATGCAAAAACATAGTAAGGAATTGTCTGAAACAAAAGGATCTTTGCGTTTTTGGGTAGAATGAATTTATTGCAACAGACACCAAACAGGACAAGGATGTATTTTTTCATTAATGGGTCATGTTTATTCAGAGGGTGTGCAGGGCAAATACAGGTGTATGGCAACAAAGCCAATTGCTCATGACTGACACATCAGAACAATTATTTATACTCATCCTAAGGTTTTGTTCGATTTATAAAGCATTTTGAAAATCCTCTTGATTGACATAAACAGTGTTTTTGTTAGCAGCTTTTTTTAATATTCACTTCTAATTATTTAATAAAGCAAAATGAGCTGTATGTCTTAAACGTAGGGTGATATATTAATTTATTTGCTGTTTTATATATTTTTAAATATTTTAATTGTACTTATTACATTTCATTATTTATTATTGCAAAGTACAAAAAACGGAAAGTTTGCAATAAACTGCTTACATGTAATAATTTGTGAAGTAGGTGATATATGGAAATGGCTAGAAGAAGAAAAATAAGAGTAAATGAGTAAATATTTGTATTACATTGAAATTAAAAGGGGAACCATCTAATATATAACAAATCTATGATTCGTATTAAATAGAAGAAAACGTGTAAATGTTCGAATTACCTCAATATACGTGTTTTCTAACTATATGTCAGCATGACTACAAAGCGCCACCTACTGGAGATAAAAATATTGACTCTTTTTATTTGCGTCGCTTTACAACTCGGTCTGCATCAATACTAAAAGATTTCAGTTTCATTTATTATTTAATATTTTTTAGGGTAATAACGTTTAAGATATTCTTACAATGTAATTCTCTTACTTCAATCAAACAATCTGAAATAGTTAAAATAGTATGATTTTCTAGTCGAACCAGAAATCCTATCTACTATAATTTTTCAAATATATTTTTCAATATTTCTTATATAATTTTTTTTTGCCTCAAGCAATTCGGAGCAAAATTCGTACCTCTAGTCTCATATAATTTCTAAGTAACCAGTTTTGCCTTGTTGCTCATTCTTCAGAGAAGTAAAAAATATTTTATAAGCCATTTAGAAGGCAAAATTCTGAAACCATTTTAACATTTTCTGGTTTTATGTATAGTTCCCCCCTCTTGTATTTTATTATTATTATTATTTTGAAAAATATAAAAGACAAACCTGTTTATAAATACAAACGAAAAATAGAATTTGGAAAACAAGCACAGAAAGAATAAAAGTTCAATGGGGAAATCAACAATAGACAAAAAGCTGTTAATAACTTTCTTTTTTTTACATTTAATATAACGCTATTCATTTCTGCCTTGAAATTTAAGAAGCTAAATACGTATATGAAAGTTTGTTCCAAAAATCTACGGTTAACACTATCATTTAGTCCTAAAATACGTAGATCTTTTATACAGCGTTGCAGAATATGATAGCGCCATATTACATCAATAAATAATAATACTAATAATTAGGCGCTGCAGTTTTCTCCCGAATTAGATGGAGGATGGAGGATCGGGGTTATATTTGGCCGAGTTGTCTTCTTAAAACAATTGGTATTTTTAAAATATCTGCGCATATATATATATATATATATATATATAATTTTACAAAGCGATTTACCAGCAGAGGACCATATTGTGCCAAGAGTTGCTGTAATAACACTATGAATGGTAAATATCGCCCTGGATTATGTATGACAATGTGTGTAAAGGGTGAGGGGATTATAAACTTCTTTGGAAATTAACTCTTTCAGTGCCTCATTTACTAAACGATCTAAACTGAGAGTAATACAAAACTACAACGAATTAAGCAAAATTAGGAGCAGCCTGCTTAGATCCACACATTGTAAAAAATATTTAATATGATGTGATTACTGCGCAGAACTATGACCTCATGGAGGATTATAAAATACTGAGTATGTAAAGTACATATTATTTATATGTATATACATACATTTATCTATATGTAAAGTATTGATCTATCTATCTATCTATCTATCTATCTATCATCTATCTATCTATCTATCTATCTATCTATCTATCTATCTGTTAATAGGGACTGCAAATTCTAAGAACAGGAGGTTTTGGTAGCTGCTCCCATGATATACACATGAGTTTCTAATAAATATATGCTCCCTGTTTAATATTTAAACATCACAGCACAGGCTTACTTAATGTACATATGACACATTTGTCATATGTGATTATCAAATATAATTACAAAACAGCATAATCTAAGTAACATGTAATTAATATAATCTATCTATCTATCTATCTATCTATCTATCTATCTATCTATCTATCTATCTATCTATCTATATTGGGTAAGAAGGTGCATTTAAGTTTTAACTATATTTGAAAGGGAGAAAGAGTTAACTCGAAAAAGACGCACACATCGTTGAAGAATTAATAGAAAAGCATTCTATCCTGCGTGATGACGTTAAAATGACCTCATCTATTTGGTATTAAGACCTGTACTGCTGTTTTCCTTCCTGTGCATTGTATAGAAAAAGTTCATAATTTCTAATTGTAAAATAGGTCAATGGAACCAAGTTTCTTTTTGATCCAAACCAGGTGCAGATGTTTGATATATTTACTCAGCTCTTACCCCTGAAATTTCATATCTCCTTAACTATAACCATATTTCAGAATAATCAATGTTAGGGTTATGACAAGTTTTGACAACCATTTACCCCAATAATCTGAAATACAAACATGTATTTCTTAGTAATTAGACGATTCACAAATTACCATTAATATTAATTAATTGTACAATTATTATTGTACAATTGTAATATTATTATTAATATTAATTAATTGTACTATTTTCATCAACTACATAATATATATATATATATATATATATATATATATATAAATTATATTGAGGCTGATAAAAAGGCTAAACAGTTAGTATTTTCACATATTAACATCTTAGTGAGGCAGAACCAGTTACTATAAGAATCCTTATTAATCAATATTGTGCTTTTCTTTACAATGGTAACCAAATTTCGATTCCCCTTCTAAACCCTTCACAAAATTCCATTTTTTTGTGTGTGTTGTAAATGTGGAGGATTTTAATGGGGTAATAAAGAATAAGGGCATATGCCATTTGTCAGATCTCTTTCACCTTGTACAGAAATTAATAGGTAAAAGTCATAAAGCCCCATACAATAGACAGAGCCCCATAGACGCAATTTATGCAGTCCATACAAATGGAATTATGACATCATTTTATTTTAAATCGTATATTTTTTTTAATTATATAAAATGATCTGTTTCTGCCTTTTATTGATATGATACTGATCAGGATTTGTGCTGATAGCAGGGAGACAGGAATAAAATTATGTATGTATGTATGAATGTATCAACTCATATTATTTCATGCCACTGATATGATAAATACATTTACAAAAATAAATAAAAAAAATAAAGTGAAAGCACTTTTACACAATACTATACTACAAAAGAGGAACCCAGGCATGCAAAAGAAAAATCATTCAACAAATCTGTGGTTACCATTAACCCATTGACCACCAAATTATCTGGTAGTGCCGTGAAAATGTTCTGAGCAGTTTGTAAAATATTTCAAAACATCTTTCACTTGATAACTAAATCATGTAATGTATAATATGAACAGTTACAAAGTGAAGGTCAGGTGCATGGTGCTAAATAATTATATTCCAATTACACTAAATAATTATATTCCAATTACAATAGACTAGTACTATTATCAGAAATGCACTGTGATGTATATGGTTCAGTGGGTGACATGAAAAAAATAGTATGTATTTGAATTTAAACCAAAAAAATGCATATTTCTTTTAAAGCCGACATGTCTATTGAAGAAGACATGTTTATATTTAAGTGATCTTTTTGCACAATGCACCATTTGAATGCACTAAATTACATCTATATATAGTAAATTCTTGTCATTGCCTGAAAACAGAATCTGTGAATATTGGAACATTGCTCCTAGGAGAACAACAGAGTTAGGCTCCTGCCAGCCTTTGGTCTTGACATTTTCATCAACTGATCAACATATAACCTTGCCTGTTGTGTGCCTGGCACAGAACTTGAACCCAGCACCTGAAACCTTCAGGCAGGGTCTCTGTTCTGCCTGCCACCTGTCCAGCTGTGCTGCTGATGCATAGTATTGCAGTTAACTACCTGCTCTGCACTAAGGGCACTTCCACTTGTGGCCACTGAGCGCTGATCACCTGCACCTGGTACCTGTTTAGCAGACTATTTAAACTTGTTCTAGTCTGTTTCCCTGTCTGTACTTTGCCTGTGAAGTGTGTTGTTATATGGCTTGCTGGCATATCTGCACTGATTATCATTCTGTACTGTGCTGCTGGACCTGGTTTTGTGCTTACTTGTGCTGCTTATGTGATTTGTGGCCTGCAAGACTGTGCTTTGCAACTGGACTCCACCATTGGACTGTGTTTAGACACCTTGTTTAATGTAATATATATTTCATAGAAAACAATGATATGAAGTAAATACATACTTACAGAGAGAAACACACATGCACACACTAACATGCTAATACACACACTAACACACAATGCTCACACAGTAAGACACACATACATGCTTCTGTTTTTTTTGTTTGTTGTTTTTTTTTTGTTCAGGAAGGGAACATCACCAGCTCTTCAGCTCCCTCTTAGCCCTCACATGCTGGTTGTGTCTCAGCCCTCGGAAATAATGTCATATCCCTGCATGGCCTGCTGTACCTATGGCCTGGGGGTGAGGGGCTTGGGGATGCTGAAGTTTGGGCTGTGGTAGCCCCTGTTATATTAGCAGCTCTGGCTGCTGAGGTGTGTACAGTACTATATATGTCTGTGAACAGCAAGAAGTGAATGAGCAGTAATTAGTAATTTATTCAGGCATTCTACTATTTATATACAATTAATCAAATTTTTAATACCATTTTCATTGTAAACATGATTTATATATGCTATGCTAAGCTAAAATATACTTGACTGAGACGGTGATAGATATGTCCCTTTTAGTAGAATGTTGTAAGCAAACTTAAATATTCATGGGTTAGGCATATGGCTATCCTGAATATAAGGCATGACCAAGGACTGAATAATGTTTAAGGTTTTTACAGTAAGGCAGGTTAGATGGGCCACATGGTTCCTATCTGTCATCAAATTCAATGTTTCTACAATCTTTTTCATTTTAGTAAATGAAAGCAATGCCGTTTTGAAAAGGAGGGACAAGAAATCCTTTCTAAACCTTCACTTTTTGATGATCTCACACATTCTTCTGTAGGGTGTAAAGCTGTCACTGACAGCGGAATTGTACTGAACTATTAAGCTTTAAATTGTCACTGCCTTGGGTTGTCTGTCTCTGTAGTTTTCTGCATGTGTAGTTTTTAAGTAGGAAATATCACCCAAATGTCAAATGACGGCACACAATGGTGATTGCAGTTTAGTGGAACTAAATGTAATACACAGCCTATAACTGAGGCAAAGCAGTGATATCCATAGAAATGATGGAGAAATGATGACAGCAGATAAGAACCATTTGGTCCACCTAGTCTGCCCATTTTTCCTGATGTAAGGGATTCAAACCACTATCAGTCCTTGATCTGGTCCCATAGTGAGGATGGCTTTATCTGTCCCATTCTTGTTTAAATTCTCTCATTGTATCAGCCTCTACCACCCCCCTGGGATACTGTTCCATCTAGCTACCACCTTTTCAGTGAACTAGAACTTCCTTACATTGCCTCTTATCGTCTAGTGTTAGAATATGACCTGTTTTTAAATATTTCTATTGTATCTCTTCTTTCCTTCAAGCAATACATACTAAGATCCCTTAATCTTTCACGAAAATTTTTTATCCTGGAAATCGCTTACCATTTTTGTAGCCCTCTTCCAAACTCTCTCCAATATGTGATTATCCTTCTGAGATGGGGTCTCCAGAAATGTATAAAATATATCAGGCCTGACCAGAGATCTGTAGAGGGGCAAAACCCCCTCCCTCTCCCTCTACTAATGCCTCTCGTTATACAACCCAGCACCCTGCTTGCTTTTTCAGATGCTTTATTGCATTGTCTGCTTACGTCTTAAGTCATCAGAAACAATTACTCCTTGACGGCCTATTCCTTGTAGTTCTAGTGATATGCAGATGTCAAAACTTATGTAATACTTTGTATTCGATCAGATGTGTGTATCTTTTTGAGCTGTACTGCAACAATGTTTAAACCTATGTTATGATGATCACCCACCCTTGGAGAATCTAACTTAATAAAATATAAGTGACAAAAAAAGAAATAATTACTGCCAAGTCCCTCTCTTCCATTGTCACTGACAGTACAGTGCCACCAATGCAATATTCTGTCTTGGGATTTATACCTCCCAAGTGCATTATTTTACATTTATCAACATTAAACTGCTGCTGCCACACTCGTGACCATTTCAATTTACTTAAGTCATTCGCCACTTAAGAGGTCTACCCTGTTGCACACATTTGTATCATCTGCAAAAGACAAACCATACCATTAACACCTTCTGTAATAGCACTAATCAAAATATGAAAATGTATATACCCTGCATATACAAGTCTCTCCTCCGAATATACACCATTAACTACAACCTTCTGCCTCCTATGCCTCAACCACTGCCTTATCCATTAACCCTTTTATATCAATAGAATATTTTTCTAAACCACAAGTGAATCCACTTAATTTAATTATATACAGAATACAATAATTATATAAATACATTCATTACAAATGTCCCTGCGTTTACAATAATGATTGAAATGTGCCTTCTATTCCTGGTCTCACGCTACATGAGTATAAAAACACAACATGTGACCTGTCTTACTCAGGTGTCAGTCACTCTTATGTCCTAAGGTAGCCCCGTGGCTTTAAAGTGTCATGGCCGGGTCATTATCCCCAATCTGGCCCTGCTTTTCCACGTTTACTGAAAAGGTAAATTAACAGCAAAAAAAATAAAAACACAGAAAAAGGAAAAGTAACATGAAAAATATAATAATTTTACAAGATCTTCATGAAAAGTCTATTGGTCTACCATATGAAAACTAATATTATTTATCACTCAATTTACCTTTGTCCCCTTTTTTTGCTGCTCTGCTTAATATCATTTTTCCTTTTTTTGATTAAGTGGAATGTAAGTGTTTTCTCTGCATAAAGGGTTTGGATAAGAATACAAAGCGTAATAGAAACCATCAACATTAGTTGTAACAGCTGTACAGTTTCAGACTGTTCCTTTTTACATCAATCAATATTTTTTTTTTTAACCTAATAAACCTGAAAATTTGACAATTTTGAAATGAATCTTCCAAATTTAAATCTATATTCCAAATGTAAAACAAGTGAAGTTTATTTTGAAAATATTGGATTTTTTTTAATGTATGCAAATCATTTATTCCATGGCCTTCAAGCCAGATTTTCATTTTATAAATATTCCCAGCTGTTTCGTGGCTAAGAAGTCATGGGAGTTGAAAATTATGTTGTGTCCAGATATCTTGTGGAAACATCTTGACATTTAAAAAATATACCTTCTATCTATTGGCCAACAGCTATCACAATCCCAGCACATACTTTAATCACCCTGAGAAGCAATAGTTTAAAAGCCTTGCCTTATACATTATAACTTATTGTATAGAGGTCATAATGTATATTTAAGGTGTTCCATTCAGAAAAAAAGCTCATAAATCAGTAATATCAATCACCTGGTAGCTGCTGTAAAAGTCATAGAATCACATTATGATTATTTGCTAGTTATTTATCTCCTTTAAAGTCACATTGAACAGTTTCAAAACAGATTTAGAACCACTTTTGAAACACGTAAAAACAGGGCCATTAATAGACACAAAGTAGATTAGAGCTTCCTCAGGTATGGGGTGGTAAGAGAGATAAGAAGATGGTTGCCTAATAGGCTTCTCTGATTTGAACATTTTAAGTGAGTGACTTTTGCTTTTCTTCAATTTCAGTTAGTTGCAGTTCCTCATATAACCACTAGGTGCACAGAGTAACACTGACGATTAGCATTTCCACCAATGCTGGATTCTTTCTGTGCCCATTTCATGGTCTTGTCACTATATTACTTGGTTAGGTGGCAATATAAAGAGGCATAAAACTGGTTATATATTAGAGATAGCTAAACCATTCCTTTATCATACATTATACGGGTCCATCAAATTTCCCGTTCAGAATTCATATTGCACTTGTAGATTGTTGTCCGCACAAATAAAATATCTTACCGTGTCATAATAAACTTCATGTGGAGTTTTCCAACCTAAGCCAGATTTATGTCACTTTCAATTTTTTTTTACAAGTCTCGGTTGTATGCACTACTAATTAAAAGCACTTGTTTTTACCAATATGAATCGTCCCCACAGCCTATTATAGGTAGTGTCTGTTAAGTAAACAATTATATGACAGATGATACGTTAGCCTACATAAATTCTGTAGAGACCTAGTCGATATAGCTACCATGTGTTTAGTTTTATATTCTAGAGATGATGCTTGCTAAACACATGACGTGCTTTCCGTCTTCCAAAGACACGTCTAATAATAGATCTCAGAAATTTACCTTATAAAGGTATATAGTGTAGTAATTAATACTACTTTGTTTCCATGTATGTTACATACGTATAAAGCTATACCAGACAGGTAATAAGATAATTTATAGGAGAGCTACTCTAGGCCTTATCCTTGGCAGTGCAGGGAAAGGCGTAGGTCTGAGATGAGGCTCCCATGTTGTTTTTTCTCCTTGTAGTGCCGCCTGCCGCCCCCTCAATGCCGCCGTGCTTTCTAGTGGGCATCAGGATATGACATCATAACGTTAGTCCACTAAAGGGAGCACTGTGCAGAAGGAAACTATAGAGGACCGTTCCAACTTGGTACAGCCTTTCCATAGTTTTAATGGTCTGGTTGGATTTAGCCCAGATTATGCCACTGTCACACAGACATAATTTATATATGTTATTTGGACTGTGTCAACCTAGAACAAAGTAGTGGACTAAGAAATGGCTATTTGGTCTGAGAGACGTTAGCAGATGGCGATACCTTTTAATGGACGAAACCTAAAAAGATGTAGAGTCGCATTAGCTTTCAGGACCTCAAAAATCTTAGAAGTCCATAAAGCTTATGTTTTTCTATGTTGGTCCAATAAAAGAAACCACCTTCTACTATAGGTTCCATATTCTCGCATTTCGGCTATATTATTTTTCCTTGGTCTGAGACCAAAGTGATTACCAAGTTTGCTATGCTAGCAGAAAGCAGACTAGTAGGTTTAATCATCCTTTTCCAGGTCGCGGATGATGCCGTTGGCGTTCCACGACAGCTGCAAGACCAGAGACCTCATATTCAAAACAGATGTGCAATTAACAAAATTGTTGTATAAAACCAAATCACACTAAGTACACATTTGGCTGTACAATGAAAATCTTATGTATTTATATCTTATGTATTGTTTTTGGTTATCTGACTACTGGGGGTCTACAAAGACATTTTAAAGGATGTAATAAACTCACATATTCTTCCAGGTGGCTAAAGATGCCATGCAATATTTGTAACATTCACATAGTATTTAATGTTTATCTCCCAGCTAGAACATATAAAATGGCTTTCATTAAAGTAACCTTAATAGGGAAGCAATGGTTAGATTTCTATGAATTTTGCTGTTCACAGACTGCAGAAAATTGAGAATAGATTAGAATCTTTATTTTTAATTATTTGTCATCCTAATTTTAGAGATAAGCCACATCATGCAGGGATGTTGGATAATTCAGACGGAACCTCTGCAGAACAAGATCAGTGAGGGACAAGGCACTTAGGATGCTACCTAAGGAGTAGATTACCCAGAAGTGTGCACGGAATCCACGGATTGGCAAATTATTCCAAACCTTCCTGGCTTCGCTATGCATTATAAAAAGGCTACATCCAGCAAGATTCTCATTCAAGAAAAGCTATAAACTGGCATGTTTACCCGCATTAACCAAGGTTCTTCATGACCTACTAGAGGGCTAGGACTCTCCCTTTAACTTCACTATACCAAAAGAACCAAAGAACACTGTCACCCCTTGGTGCACAGCATCAGGAGAACTTTCAAAATGTGCTTTTGTTCTATAATAACAGCTCTGGAACCAAGCTGCAGAGATTCCTTCAGAAAGTCCTGAGGTACTCTTAGCTGGTATTAAAGAGAGGAGAGCCTATGTGTCATTCTTCAGAGAATCATTCTACAGATAACTGGCTTCTTTTTTAACTACTTTAACATAGTAACATAGTAACATAGTTCATAAGGTTGAAAAAAGACCAAAGTCCATCAAGTTCAACCTATATACATATTGTGTCCCTACTGTGTTGATCCAGAGGAAGGCAAAAAACCCTTATGAAGCAGATGCTAATTGCCCCATACCAGGGGGAAAATTCCTTCCCGACTCCAAATATGGCAATCAGAATAAATCCCTGGATCAACGTTCTGTCCCTATTAATCTAATATCCATAACTTGTAATATTATTGCTTTCAAGAAACACGTCCAGGCTCCTTTTGAACTCTTTTATTGAGTTTACCATCACCACTTCCTCTGGCAGAGAGTTCCATAATCTCACCGCTCTTACTGTAAAGAACCCCCGTCTGTGCTGGTGTAGAAACCTTCTTTCCTCCAGCCGTAGAGGATGTCCCCTTGTTATAGATACAGTCCTGGGTATAAATAGGTCCTGGGAGTGATCTCTGTACTGTCCCCTTATATATTTATACATAGTTATTAAGTCCCCCCTAAGCCGTCTTTTTTCCAAACTAAATAACCCCAATTCTGATAATCTTTCTGGGTACTGTAGTCCTCCCATTCCCCTTATTACTCTGGTTGCCCGTCTTTGAACCCTCTCCAGCTCCACTATATCTTTCTTGTACACTGGTGCCCAGTACTGTACACAGTATTCCATGTGTGGTCTGACTAGTGACTTGTACAGGGGTAGAATTATTTCCTTGTCGTGGGCATCTATGCCCCTTTTGATGCACCCCATGATTTTATTTGCCTTAGCAGCAGCTGCCTGACACTGGTCGCTACAGGTAAATTTACTGTTAACTAAAACTCCTAAGTCCTTTTCCATGTCAGTCGTCCCCAGTGTTTTCCCATTTAATACATATTCCCAGCCTGGATTTTTCTTCCCCATGTGCATAACCTTACATTTATCTGTGTTGAACCTCATCTGCCACATCCCAGCCCAAGCCTCCAACCTATGCAGATCCATTTGTAATCGTGCGCTGTCCTCTATTGTGTTAACCACGTTACAGAGCTTAGTATCGTCTGCAAAGATTGATACTTTACTATGCAATCCCTCTACAAGGTCATTAATAAATATATTAAAAAGAATAGGACCCAAAACTGACCCCTGTGGTACCCCACTAGCAACAGTCACCCACTCAGAGTATGTACCATTAATAACCACCCTCTGTTTCCTATCACTGAGCCAGTTACTTACCCACATACACACATTCTCCCCCAGCCCAAGCATTCTCATTTTATGTACCAGCCTTTTATGTGGCACCGTATCAAATGCTTTGGAAAAATCAAGATATACGACATCCAGCGATTCACCCCGATCCAGTCTTGAGCTCACCTCCTCATAAAAGCTGATCAGGTTAGTTTGACAGGACCGATCCCTTGTAAACCCATGCTGATATGGAGTCATACACTTATTTTCATTGAGATACTCCAAAATAGCATCTCTTAGGAAACCCTCAAACAGTTTACACACAACAGAAGTTAAACTAACAGGCCTATAATTCCCCGGGTCACTTTTTGTCCCCTTTTTGAATATTGGCACAACATTTGCTATGCGCCAGTCCTGGGGAACAGACCCTGTCACTATAGAGTCCTTGAATATTAGAAATAGGGGTCTGTCTATTACATTACTTAACTCCCTTAGAACGCGGGGGTGAATGCCATCTGGACCTGGTGATTTGTCTATTTTGATTTTTTTTAGGCGGCACTGCACTTCTTCCTGGGTTAGACAGGCGACATGTACTGGGGCATTTATCTCATCCTGCTGTATATTACCTGGCATTTCATTTTCCTCTGTGAATACAGCAGAGAAGAATATATTTAATAGATTAGCTTTTTCCTGATCCCCGTCTATAACTTCTCCCTCATTACTTTTTAAGGGGCCAACGCTTTCATTGTTAACCTTTTTACTATTTATATAGTTAAAGAACATTTTAGGGTTTGTTTTACTCTCTTTGGCAATGAGTCTTTCTGTCTCCAATTTTGCTGCTTTTATCTGATTTTTACATTTTTTATTTTTTTCCCGATAGCTTTTTAGTGCTTCCTCACTGCCTTCTTGTTTTAGTAGCTTAAATGCCTTTTTTTTGCCATTTATTGCCCCCTTTACATTTTTATTTATCCACATTGGTTTTCTCTTGTTCCTGACTCTTTTATTCCCATACGGTATGTACCTTTCACAGTGAGAATTTAAGATATTCTTAAAAATCTCCCATTGAGCGTCTGTACTCTTGTTTTTGAGGACATTTTCCCAATTTACAGTGTTAAGGGCTTCTCTTAGTTGATCAAACTTTGCCCTCCTAAAGTTCATAGTTCTTGTGGCTCCTCTAAGAGTTCCCTTATTGAAGGACAAGTTATAATGCATCATATTGTGATCACTATTTCCTAGATGTCCCCTGACCTGCACATTAGTTACTCTGTCAGGTCTGTTGGTTAATATTAAGTCCAGTAGGGCGCCCCCTCTGGTCGGGTCCTGTACCATTTGGGACAGATAATTATCCTTACTTATAGTCAGAAACCAGTTTCCTTTATGAGATTCACAGGTCTCGGTTTCCCAGTTTATGTCGGGATAGTTAAAGTCCCCCATAATAACCACCTCATTGTGATTAGCTGCCTTGTTTATTTGCTTTAATAATTGATCTTCTGCTGCTTCCATTATATTTGGTGGCTTATAGCAAACCCCGATCAGTATTTTATTATTTTTCTTTCCATATATTTCTACCCATAATGACTCCACATTATCATTTCCCTCACATATATTCTCCCGCAGTGTGGCCTTTAGGCTGGACTTTACATAAAGGCAAACTCCTCCCCCTTTTCGTTTTTTCCGATCCTTCCTGAATAGACTATACCCCTGTATGTTAACCGCCCAGTCATAGCTATCATCCAACCATGTCTCTGTTATACCCACTATGTCATAATACTTTACAATCAGTGACTCACTTATAGGACCATTGACGTACCTGGTACGTCATTAGCTAAATTAGTCTAACTACAGCCTAGTGTCCCCTCTGTGAGCAGGAGCCAGAATCATTCCAAGATTACAGTGTACCTGTATTTGGAAAAAATAATACAATAAAAAAGTTGATAAATGAAAAGTTAAAAAAGACCCCAATAATGTTGCAAATACATCACTAGGGTTACCCTGAAGGGCTTATAATATCCCTACTCTTTGTAAATTTTCTCGTAGAATAATCTTTAAAAAAATGTACTATTTTGTCCATCATAAACCTAAACAAATGTATACATGTGAGGTATTACTCGACTGGAGGGATGTTATTAAATGTCAACTGAGTTTTTCTTTTTAGCAGTAGCATTTATGCTGACTAAATTAGAAACATAGAATTTGATGACAGATAAGAACCATTCAGCCCATCTAGTCTGCTCATTGATCCTGCTGTAGAGAGTCAGACCGTAATCAGTCCTTGGTCTTGTCTCAGATTCAGGATCCATACGCCTATCTCATGCATGTTTAAGTTTCCTTACTGCTTTAACCTCTACGTCTACTGGGAGGCTGTTCCACTTGTCTACCACTTGTCTTTACCATTTTAGTCGACCTTCTCTGCATAGTGCAAATGTGAGCGTGTGTAACAATTTGTGCCGGTGTGTATGGGGCCATTTGGGTTTACCTGCCCAACCCCCCCACCCCGACCAGAAGGCAGTAAAGTTATAATTCCAGGGACAGCTGGCAACATTCAATGCCAGCTAGAATGCTGAAACAAAGCAGGCTATAGCACATCTCAAAGATAACATACTCAATGTCCAATTATATCTAAAATCTTAATAGGAAAGAAAACCAAAAACCTGTTTTAAACCTGTTCAGTATAACACAGAAGAGCTATTACTATTGGTTCATTCTTATTTGGCTTTCAGAGGTATGTCCATCATCACTCTGTTCCGTTCTTTTAGATGCACTTCATAAGTATTGCCTGTGTGGGAAAACATGTAGCAGAATGATGTATTTTTGTAATAATCAAATAAGTGTGGAAAAATTCTGCCGTGACACTTATTTGGCCGTTAAACTCAATAACTGAAATAATATAGAAATTTAAATTGCATGCTGTGACATAGCTACTATTTTTTTCTCTGCATTTATGTTTCACGGTCTATTTTCGAGTTTTGTCACATTTACATATAACTATACAACGAGACGTATGATATTCTTAACTGTGTCTTTAAAATCATTATTGTATAAAGAATATATTGGAATATATATTGAGCAATGTTTAAAGGGACAGGGAGCCCTCTAAATAAAGAATGCATAAGAAAATACTTTTTAAGTAATTTTGTGCAAATTTTAAAAGAAAAAAGAAAAAAACTGGATGAATGGACCATGGGGTGGAGGAAAGCGGCAGCTCTGCAGCCTTAGTTTCTCCTTAAGGTAGGTAGTGGTACATTTTTTGACTCTGCAGAATCCCCTATGCATTTGTAAAGGTTAAAGAGACCCCTCATCTATTGTACGCATTAAAGTGGTTATGATGGCTGGAGTTTCTACCTTAAAGGTAGAGCTTAATATACCTCCTTATGATTCAAGGGGTGCTTTATTATAAAGTACTACCTATATCTTCATTAGATGAAGTTGAACAGTAAAATATTATTCTCTATGTCTAGACATAAAAAAAGAGAATAATTCACATATAGTGAAATACTGAGTCAATAAATTAAGTAAAAGACGATGGTGGGACAGATGTCCCCACGTATTTTAGTGCAATAGTACAGTCACATACGCTAACTCCTCCACAATGCCAAATACTTACCAGCGTATGAATGGACCCTGTCACAATTGGAAATGGGAAACTATTATGTGAAAGTATTTATAAAAGATCAAAACATCCTTAAAATGAGAATAATCCATATAACATGTATGAAAACAAATTTTTTTATGTTTTCTTCAGGGCCATCTTTGACGGGTCCAGAGAAAGGCCCCCATGTACCCTCAAAGTGCTACCACCATCACGTATAGAGGCACAAGGCATAGCTACCAGTAGTCCAAAGATAAGCCTGGGTTCTCATATCTGCACCCTTGGCCCTGTGTTAAAGAGGACCCCAATTTTCTTAGTAAATAAGAAATCTGTATTTCCTCCATGCTGTATTTTACCTGTTTCAGCTTAAAAATTAAGGAAGGAAAACAAAAAAAAGTCTAGGTTTATTTCAGATCTGATCCAATGGAAAGTCATAACATCTTGAAAATATCCCAAGAACAGAAATGGCAGCAGAAACTATGAGTCAAGATGACAAAAAATAAGTTATCATCATGGAAGGACTCATTGGCAAGACCGAGGGAGAAGGACCAATGAGTATGTTACATGGATCTTTTTAAAGATTTCATTAATATTTTTAAAAAATATCTTAGACGCCAACCAAACAAGCAAATATTAAGTAAAGAACATACTTTTACCTGCACAAATTAAAAAAAAAGTGAACAGCTAAAATAACAATCTTGAAAAGAGTATGAATTAGAAATATAAGGCACGGGGAAGCTACACAGCAGGTGGCTAGACAAGCAATATATTGAGCGAAAAGAAGGAAAAATATATATTTTTTAAAAAGCAAGTGGAAACTTTTCCCTAAATACCAAAAACAGGGGTGATGAAAGAACTGCAATGTGTCACCCTGTCTAGAAAGGTGAGAAAGTATTAGGAGATTAGAATGCAACCATTACAGGGTAACTCCGCTGCTTTAGAAGAAAGAACCAGGAAAGTGGGGAATTTAAACTTGCAAGATGACTTTGTGCCAAAAAAATTGGTATTTGTCTCAGGAGGGAAGCATGGCAACTTTAGCGTGGCATTTGAAAAAAGCCATAATGAGCCAATCCCATTTTATGAAAAAGAAATAAGGAGATTTGGAAGGAGCGATTTACAAAAGAGAGTACAATTATCCGCAATACCCATAAGCCCTTGCCTAACTCCAGCAGTCATGCTAAGATGAAGTGACTTTGGCTTCCATGTAATTATGTAGGGATTTAATTTATTGCAAAGAATGTTTTTTTTAGGAATATAACAATGAAACATGCCAAATAACTCCAGGTTCCATGTGAGTAACACATTTGGAATGATACACAGGAGAATACAATTCCATTTATACGTATGGCACAAATATAGCATCTATGAACATGTTGATTTTAATGAAACTATCATATTTTGTTTATTAGTAAAATTAGATTGCATTGTTGCATTAAAAATATAAATGTATAATGTTACAATTAACTGTGATGCACTATAGTGAAAAAACTAGGTGATGATGCACTTCTCTTTCCCCCGTGAATCTATCTGCATTATTCTGGTCTCTCGGTACACTTCTGTAAAAGGGCAGATCCAGTGCGGGGGGGGGGGGGGCGAAAGCTTCTTTCTATCCCTCCAATTAGGGGAAAGGGTGTGTCCGGAGGGCCCGCCCATTTACGGAAGTTCACCAGGAGGACAGGTTCACAGAGAAGCAAATGAAGAAAGAAGACAGAAGAAAAAGAAGAGGCCAGAGATGAAGCAGAGCAGCAAGAAATGAGATGGGCACTCGAAAGGGGTCAGCGGAGATGTTAGGGAGACATTGGGAGAGGGTGTGAAACTAGGAAGGTTAAGTTACAATGAACAGGATTATAATATGTGCTTTCATGCAGCAATAGAATAGCGAATCTATGGTTTGTAGAGATTGTGAAATTACATCTTCATGTTGTGAAATTTCATGTTGTGAAATATAGAGCTTTTCTTACATAGAAAAGCTATCTTCATATATATAATAATATAATTGCTCCAATATGATAATATAAATTTTATAATATATAATGTATAATAATGTATATTTCTTCTAATATACTGATGATATACTATGATTTGTGAAAATGCTCGTTTCTTCAGCTTCCTGCAGGATGTGTAGTGGGAAGAATTTCTGTCATCGGTTTAGCTAATTCTACAGAAAAATACCAAAGAGACACATCATCTAGATACATTACGCCTCATGGAGTCCAAACTGTTACATTGTGTCTGTCTATACAAACTGGGATAAAAAAAAACCACACTTCCACTGCTATCTGTAAGAAAATATATATTATCAGGGCATACTCTAAATCATTATATGGAACAGTTTGCTAATTGTTTTTCTTTGTACATAAATTGTGCTTTCAGATAAAAAGATGGCACCCCAATTAAGGAGTAACTGATGTCAGTGGTTGGGTCATCCACCAACTTGCCTGTGTTACTCCTTCTTCCTGCTACCGGGTCCAAGTCCATCACAGTTTTGAGGCAGGAATGCCAAAAATCCCCAAAAAGCATTAATCATACATTCATGCCCTACCTAGGAGGAAACCTTTAGGGTTAACACCAACAGTGAATTAGCTTTAAATCGTATTTTAGCCAAATCCGAATGCTTTGACCATACTTTAAGGTATATTCTTTAGGTCCTTCTCTGCTGATACTGCCTGAAATGTGAATGGTTATGAGACTCATATTTTTGCATTTACAGGTTATTTTATTGTTTTCACAAAAAATATTTTTCTTCTGGCGCATTGCTTAGTTAGCAGTTTCCTTTTTTTCTAATCTGGTATTGTTGTTCCATAGGTAGACTTATCACAGGTTTTTAGATGCCCGTAATACTGCTTGAAAAATGGCAAATTATATGATATTAAAGTATTATTAAATCAATATTAAATCATTAATTTTAATATATCAATTTCAGATGATGCAAAGAAAATGGCATGAAATTGGTCTGATTCCAACTAAATTTGTCTGACTCTAATCTTTGAATCTGCATAAGAATACTGGAAATTCTAAACCTGAAACATATTTTTATGTTTAAAATATTATTTGAAAGTATGTGTGCAAGGAAAATATGGTTCCAATTCCAACATAAGTAGCCAGCTACTAACAGCTCACTGGACATTATCCATTCAGAGTTGATAGACATCTGGCTAACGTCTCTAGACTTGTCTAGCGCTGCCTTTACATTTTCGAGCTTACTACTGAAATAATTATGTCCTCCGAAAAATAATTCATTTTTTTTTCAGTGAAAAGGAGAGGAAGTTGTAAATGGAGCAGGTTTGTTTGTCCCCGTTAGTGTATGAATAGCCATACGGTTGCCAATTGGTGGTCATCCATTTTAAGTTGAAAGTTCAGTGGACACCTGTGGAAGGTTCATCATGTGTTGACCAATAAGGATGTTGCAAATAAAAGAACATTTAGTTTATATTTTGGAAAAGAATGGAAAAATTGTAGAGTTCCATGCATGACACTAATTTCCTGATGCCTTGCAATAGTTAAGCGTCAGCCAGTTGGCCTTTCCCCAAGAAGAGTTGAAAGGCTATATTCCAACTGTGTCATATTTGTCCCTCACTTGGTATGTTTAGTTTTAAATAGCATATTTCTAAAGTAATAATGGAAAGAAGTGTGCCTTTGGGATAATACTTCCTCTTCCATTACAAATAGCATACAGACAGAATGTTGGTTTGTAGCCATTTGCATCCAGAAGGTCATAAGTTAAACATGCCAGATCCGAGTTAATATTCAGACACTTAGCATAGTAAAAGTGCTATTCTTAGTTAATAGAATTTTTGTGCTTGGTCTACAATAGATATATTAAGAACTTGCATAACAGGAAAGCTGTTTATGGTTATCAAGCAAGTAGCAATTTGGCAGTCACGTCCAAAAATGACTATCGAGTGTTGAAAGATTATTGGCCGACTGGCCTTATTACTTACATTACATTATATATGCAAAGATTTTAATAGGAAAAATATTCCTACAGGTAAAACACCAGCAGAAAATATGAAGTATATTTTCCAAGCATGATTTCCGATCGAGGGGACAAGGTGATATCAGTTAAGAACCTGAGCTAGAATTTGGATGATGTTGTGCTAAAGGTTAGGGAATTTACAATACAATATATATATATTCTATATATATATTCTTTACTGTCTTTCAAATAAATTATTTTTTATTTCTGATTTAGAGCCTGTGCATAGCATCTCAATATAAATAGTGAAATACACACAGTATAGTCAAAACCACGAGCAAACCTGTGAGTCCATCGGTGTCCGCCGGTGTGACGCTCACTAAAATACATACTACATAGTAAAGACAAGCAAAATTGTACCATTACCGTCCGTCAGGTCACTGATAAAACACAAAATAAATATTCATGTTCATTATTGGTACAAGCACTATACACAAATAAGGAGAGGAAAAATGTGGGTCCCTTACCATCAGTCAATTTATATTCATAAGATGTTTTAATTAAAATCTTTATTATTAATAATAATAATAATATATTTAATTAATATAGTGCAAACGAATTATGCAGCACTTCTTTATTATAATTAATAATAATATCTTTAATTTATATAGTGCAAACAAATTAGTGCATTCAAAGGCCCTGACAAAACTAGAATTGACAGACCGATACATTAAGTAAAGAGGGTCCTGCTCACAAGCTTACAATCTACATGGATATTAGTGACTCAAGACCATTGCTGGCATTGTTCATCAAAGTCAATCATCATAGTTGTTCGTTCTTGTTATAATCTCAATTACCTAAATGTAGCCAACCTAAGCACACGTCCAGATACAGCATTTACAACACAATACACAGAAGCATGTGGGTTGTTGAAACTAGAAACCATACATACAAAAGTTTATTATGGCTAGTAGCAGACACATGCACAGTATCTCATGAATGATGAAAATCCAGACCGATGTTCCACCAATTAAAACAAAAACATTGCTCAATGTGATGATTAGGTTGCTGCTTCTGACACAGAGAATGAAAGCAATAACGAAGAAGTATACTTCTTCTACATATGTCACTATAGTTGATAGTTAACACATTTTCAGTCCTGGAAATTCCCATGCAGTCCTACATGGAAAAACAATTTGCATTAACAGTCCCGTTGCGGCGAAGAAACATTTAAGTGTGCCTCAAAAGTCATCCACCATGACCAGTGTCTGCTTCTTTTATGACCGCAGTGTTGTTGTGCACTGATATGCTTCACTTTTCTTTGAAATGAAAGGATTACAGCTACTACTTCCACCTCTGATTTGGACCTGACACTAAACAGCATTTTTATTTGAATGTCCATCCTCCTATTGTAGAATCAAGTGGTTAATGTAGTGGGGAAACAGCTAAGGAAATCCTTTTTGAACAGATTATTTAAAAACTGATACATACAAACTATATGACTCGTATTGTCTATTTCAAAACTATTTGAGTATGAGTAAGTCCACTGTTATAATTTCAGGCTCAGCGTGAAACAGGCTGGCGGCCTGTGAAAGAAGGTTGGTGAGTGGATGGACAGAGGACGACAGCCGAACAGGTCTGACAGAGGTATCCACTGGCCCACAAGAGGTAGACTTAGCTCATGGTGATACCACCTGTGGACAAGCAAGCAGTGGGATATACTTTTATTCTGTATGAAACATTTGTACATTAACAGCACAAGTACATTAATAAGTGTAGGTTGAATGGAACCAGGCACAAGCAGGAAATAGTACTGGGAGATGAGAGTTGGTGCCCATGTAGACATGTCTTCAGTTTCTTTCAGTTTAGCGTCTCTGTGTTCAGTTTTCTATACGTCTGCCCTGATGGTGGTCGCAAGAAGATGCTGGTGTTGATCCGAGAAAGGAAAACATCATGAATTTTGTGCATAGACAGGCAAGGCTGAAATGTTATGTTTGATCTTAGCATACAATGGATTTCCCCCAACCAAACTTGCTCCTCGTGCTTTTGTGAAACACACACAGAGGATGGATGAGGCCATTTTAAATGGTTCTACTGTTTCCACAGCAACATGACTGCTTAGAGCCAATGACATTGTCCTAAAAAAAGAACAGCTACAAAACTTTATGACAGAAGACCTTGTGCCCAACTAGCCCATTAGCCAAACTGGGTGGCAAAATGCTTTGTCTTTACAAAGAAAGTGTAAGTTTTGTCATAAATCTAGACTTACAGGCCAGCGGTTGAAAGTAATTCTAAGATGAGAACCTGACAATACTGGTGAACTTTTAAGTACAATCACTCTTTGTATGCAAGGTGAGGGTTTTCTCCCTCTAACCAGCCCAACATTAGGGAGCGCGAAGATGGAACATGATGGAAGAAGATGGAGGATGATGGAAGATAACAAAAGTAAGAGATGGGGAGAAAGGGGTGTAAGGGTTGTGTATATGAGTGTGTTTGTAAGCTAGTGTGTGTTGATGGCCAGTGTGTGTGTGTGTGTGTGTGTGGGCAGTGTGTGTGTATGGGCAGTGTGTGTGTTTATGTGTGTTTATGGGCACATGTGTGTGTAAGGGCTGTATATGTGTATATGCATGTTTCCGGGAACATGTGTGTAAGGGCAGTGTATGTGTATGTTATATGTATTTGTATGTTTGTAAGCTGGCGTGTGTGTGTATGTGTGTGTAAAGGCAGGGTTGTGTAATGGCAGTGTATGTGTATATGCATGTTAATGGGCAGTGTGTAAGGGCAGTGTATGTGTATATATGTGTGTGTTTGTAAGCTGGTGAGTATGGGCAGTGTATGTGTATTAGCAGTGTGTAAGAGCATTATTGGTATTTGTATGTTTGTAAGCTGGTGTGTGTGTATGTGTGTGTAAAGGCAGGTTTGTGAAAGGGCAGTGTGTAAAGGCAGTGTATGTGTATATGTGTGTTTATGGGCAGTCACGTGTAAGGGCAGTGTATGCGTATATGTGTGTTAATGGGCGGGTGTTTGTAAAGGCAGTATGTAAGGGCAGTGTAAATAAAATAACCTCTGTAAAAAAATAGCTAGGGGCACAATTTTCCATTCTTGCCTCAGGCACAAAAGGAGCTAGGGACGGCTCTGGGTTTTCTAATGAATTCCTCTTCCAACTGATGCGTCCCAGCTTCAAGTAGTAAGGACTATAACACAAATTATTACATGTTTATAGTACATAACAGTCATGTAACATTAAAACCTGTAACTATACACTGACATAAGTCTTTCCCCTTCATCCCCAAATGGAACCCCTTGTATTAATTAGGGCCTTAGGTAGCTAATTGCTTTTGGGAGACCTAAACATGAATCTCATAGCTTTCAACTTCCTACTATGCCTTATTGTAAGGATAACCCTGTCCTTCCTCCCTATTTCTCCCTTTTACCCAGTTTGCTACATTATGCTGAGGCATTCCATTTCAGTACGGGAATGTGCCTTTTCAGGTTTTTTTTTTGAATATTGAGAGTATGTAGAAACCATTTGAAAAAAGCACATGTGCACTGTTCAGTAATGGATGTGAAACTAGCAATATAGGCACCACCTGAGAGCAACGATAATCAGTCATTAGTGTATTAGACGTTGCTGGATTTCTGGATTTCACAAATGATGAGTATACCGTATGTTTCAGGGGATATAAAAATGTACATTTTTATTGCTGGGGTGAAGCAATCATGAAATGTAGCTTTTTTTCATATGCTTTATTTTATATTTAATTAACTGGCATTATAAATCCCAAAAGGAAGCAATGACAAGCAAAAAAAAAAAAAAAGAAAAGAAAAAATGTTGGCACCAATAATTAATGATGATTCAGAAAATGGAATCTGTAACGTCTTTGGTTACAAAGGCAACTACTACAAGCAGCTGCACTTGTAGTTTGTATCTCAAAGGGATATGGAATTCACCTATTCCATGCCAGAAAAAATTCTTCAAGACAAGCTGCAGGTGCTGTCGATATTTTTATTTAATATTCTTTCTTGCAGTTCAGCACATTCATAATCCAGGCGGAATACTCATGGTACATTTCTCCATACAGCCTTTAACCAGGTGCAATTAATATGAGTATTACTTTTATATATATCAACTTTCTAGGACTGTGTTTAACCTCCCCTCAAAAAAATAAAAACTAATACAAAATAATAAAAGGGTAATGCATACATTTGTTTTGTTTCATAACTCCCTAAAATTGCATTATTTATTACATAATCGTTGCATGAGCCCAAAATCAACTAATTTTTCATGTATTGCTTTCGACATGTATGTCCGGTGATAGTAAGTCCGGTAGTAGAAACAAAACTGTAGTTGCATTTGTGAGCTAATTTATCCATATATTATGATCAATTGAATCAAAGGACTTTGCAAAATCTGACACCATTATTCTTGCCTTGCTTCAGCCTTGTTTAGTGTCATTCCAAATTAAATGGACACCATCATGAGCTATGCAGTTTTACCAAGTGTCTTTTCCATACGACTTTTACCTGTTCTGTCACCCATCCACCAGCACCTGGCGACACATCTATTCAGTTAGCCCTGCTTCCCCACATGGCACTGCCACCCGCTGAGCTTTGCCTCCACAAGCAGGCCAGTCCTAGCCCTGTTTGAAGAATGTGGAGCAGTCCAGAGGGAAATTACCCCCTTACCACCCACACCTGTATATATATATATATTTGTTCATACATTTGTTTTCATGCAGCAGTTTTTAGAGACTACTTTGCTTCCATTAGCATCTAAGTGTTAGCATGGCCCTAGTGTTTGTACATTCGCAATGACATCTATACTGGCTGTTGGGCACAGCAGGCAAATGGACAGGGGGACCAATGCCGTTAAATGCCCTACAATGGTAATTGTCATCCATGGGGAAGGGTTGGGGGTGTCTGGCCCTTATAACCCTGATTGCTCAGTTTATGTGTGAAATAGCAGGTTGGTGCGTCTGTCTTGTAATGAACTAAATTTACATTTTGGGATCTCCAAGTAGAAAGGCCTATTGACAGCTACTATCAGTGTTTATTTAGCCACATGGTTAGGCCATATAATTAGAACCACAGGGCTCTCTGTACCCGTGGTACATACATACTTCTGGAAGCTTATTAAAGATTTGGAAAGATTAAACACATATGCGGTTCCCCCTAATAGTATTTCAAAATATTGAGCGCAGAGACCTCACATGTGCATCCTGGTTATGAATATGGATTATATGTCAGAATTTAGAATTGTGTTTTTGCAGATTAAGTCCATACATCAAACAAGAAAGGTAGGATACGTGAAGGCATCAATCTCTTGCTTAGTTGGCAGGATCATTCGTTGTATTTCAATCCACGAAACAGAAGGTTTTGGCTAGATACCATTTTCTCCATTTTAACAACATGCACATTTTTCTTGTTATTTCAGAAGGTGCATATTTTGAACGTAGTGAGGTTATTTTTTTCCATTTATATCAAGAACAGAAATAGAGGAAATCTGTGCCATTTTTATTGCATGTTTTCATGCGCTTCAAATAGCATCTGTGTTGTGCCAGGTACACAGGCGAACTTATTTACCAAGCGTACTCTTAACTATTTCAGCTCCAAGCTCTTCGCAGAAGGAGCTCTCTATAGAGTTACATCACACAGACAATGAAATCAATATTGTAGTTATCATTTAATGTCTTTATTAAGAAGATTCACACAACTTTTTAAACAAGGCCAAAGAGCGGATGGCCAAGTGGCCCTGGCACTTTAAGGCCAGCGTCCTCCACATGACGTTTGCAGGAACACACATTGTGCTTTTACACAATCACGCGACCCCCCTGGCAACCACACACTGCAGGAAGGGTAAGAATGCGTTTTCCTGTTTTTAAGCCAGGCATTTTAGAACATATTGCAACAATGAGAAGTGATTTTGTGTAGCTGATCTATTACCTGAGTAAAAAATAAAATTACCAGAAAAGGATAAAATGATCTATTAAGCTATTGAGAGTTGAACTTGAAGAGCAAGTTTTCGAGATTTTATTATGTATGTAAATATCGTCCAGTCTAATATGATAACTCTTTCCAGAGTTATTAAAGTTGGTGGAAAACCACAATCTAGGTACTAGACTTGTACAAATCGATCAAAACGATTTGGATGAATTTTTTGGTCCATTTATTTACGAACAAAGAATTTTGTTTCCCGCCCTTTCAGTTTGGATGAAATTTGGAGGGCTTTTTTGATACAAAAACAAAATTTTGTCCCTCACTCTCATTCACTCTATCACACTGTCTCTCCATGCCGCCCTACTTCTCCGACAAACGCTTCTGTGTCTCCCCTCCTCTGTCTCCTTTTCTGCGGCTCATCTTCATGTTCTTCTCCAGGTTCTCTGCTGCTCTTGGCTCTCCCCCTATCTCCCATTATCCTAGCCTCTTCCGCACTTCTTGCACCTCTTCATGCACTTCCGCAACAGGGAGGAGCCTCAGCACACTCCCTCTTACCCGATTGGTAGAATGGGGCAGAGGCTGTCCGCCGAGGCTCCGCCCTGATGCAGAATTGCTATATCAGGCCAGAATAACGTAGACAGACCGACAGAGAAAGTTGTTCTTCCCCAACAAGGCAGAGCCTCGGCGCACAACAAAATTCATACAAATCCGAATGCACACGTCTACTTGGTATAGGCCTTTTTATTATTATTTTTATTATATATATTTTGTGCTTCAGTATAATATTGTGCAGCGCTGTACAGTAGGTAAACAGGCCATGTAATGCATCACATAACAACCTGGAAGGTGCCCTGTTCAAACAGACTTACAATCTGGAATAGAAAACTAGAATATATACTTTGGCAAAGACTAAGAAGATGTAATGATATCCTGTACCAAGAATAGTGAAATAGCTAAAAGAAGAAGTACTTAGAAGATTAATGAGATGGTGCACGAGCCAGGGTACCACCAAGTCCCTCAATAAATCCAAAATAAAGAAGCAGAGGCTCAGCACTCAGATGATAAGGTGAGTTTATTTCACGCAGGCAACGTTTCGACGCACAGGACTTTCTCAAGCCTTAGAAACATTAGTGCACACATTCAAGTGATTAAGGGGTCGGACACACCCGATCCTACATAACGATTTAAAGTGACAGCGCAAACTGACCAGTCTATATATAAAGTGACAGTGCAAAGATAGCCAGTCAATGTGTATATATAAATAAATAACATTATATTAAAAATCTGAATAAATATGAAAGTGAAGTGAAAAATATACTACAAATATAAATATATATCTATTATATAAAAAAGCGTACACAAGTTTAAAATCAACACTGTACTACAAATACAGACACTATATGATCTAAAGATATTACTGTAACAAAACTGTGGTATGATAATATACAATATAAAAAATCGGTCTGTCAGCGCAGCGGCACAAATATTACATAATCTCAAAATTTTATTAAATAAACCTACAGGGCCAGCTACGTCCCGGAATAACCATCAGCCGAGCTAAAATAAGGAGAATCTAAAAGAGATAAAGGATAATGTTTAAGTTAATAAATAGGAATATCATTATATAAAAGTATATATTTCCAAAATAATTTGATTCCCAATCATCCTAAATGTCTCATATTAGGGCAAGGCTTTCACACAAGTTAACAGCCTATGACACTTGGTATTTCCAAGTAGTCTCCCATCCACATACTAACCAGGCCCAGCCTTGCTTAGCTCCCAAGATCAGTCAAGATTTTTAATATAATGTTATTTATTAATATATACACATTGACTGGCTATCCTTGCACTGTCACTTTGTATATAGACTGGTCAGTTTGCACTGTCACTTTAAATTGTTATGTAGGCTCAGGTGTGTCCGACCCCTTAATCACTTGTTGTTGCATAAATACTTGAATGTGTGCACTAATGTTTCTAAGGCTTGAGTAAGTCCTGTGCGTCGAAACGTTGCCTGCGTGAAATAAACTCACCTTATCATTTGAGTGCTGAGCCTCTGCTTCTTTATTTTGGATCAATATGGTCCAGTCCAGTTCCCACCTCGTTTGTAGTGGAATAGGGGCTATCCCTTTCTGTTATTTGCCCACCTGCATCTTCTCCTGCCCTCCAGCTGAAACATAAAAAATGGTAGAATAAGAGTAGTCTTCAAGTTTAAACTTGAGTTTCTATGAATTTCTTATTTTAGTTATGAAAGACAGGGTCAACAAATATTTCAAAAATATTAATTTCCATAAAAAGGCACAGCTTAATTTTTTTATTTTATTAATGTTATTATGTTTTGAACTTTTGTGTTTAGTGTTAGTTGTGTGGGAGAGTCTCAAGGTCTCTAACCCAGGCTTTAATCAACCTACCGAAACACCTTGTGACTTTTTGCTCTCCACTAGGTAAATTGCTTGCACATGCTTTACTCCCTCTTTATCAGGAAGTGTTGGCTTCCTGAAATACCTACACGTCTGCACATGTGCTGGAAAATGGATATTTTTTTTACACAAGCATTTTGCCATAGGAACACCAGGAGATGAACATTTGCCTTGCCAGCTGAACTCTTGTGAGTCATTCTCTTAGTCATCCAAACAGCATACAAATGGTGAAAACATTGGAAATTAAAGACATAATCAAACCTGAGAGCTTATTATATGAGCTCATCCTGACACCCCTCCACTATCAGTTATCAATCAAAGCTACAGCAGCTAATTGTAATTTATAAATACAAAGGACAACGTATAATCTGGATAGTCAATGTGGCATGGACGTGGTACACCCTCTTTCCATGGCTGGATCGACATTCCTTCTATGGGTTTTCTTCATAGTTTTGAATGTGTGTTGCGTTAGTACATACAATGTTACTTGTCATATGTGTTCTTCCTTGTTATAATAATGAACCCATTGGCTGTGCCAGGGGCGTACCTAGAGTACTTGGCACCCAGGGTGGATCCTGTATGCGGCACCCCTCACACAAAAAAATGAATGTTTCCAAAAATATCTATTTCACAAATTTGTAAACTGTATGCCCACTGTAAAAAACTAGAAATCTGAAAAAAAATTTATTATAATAAATTAAATAAAGTTGAAATAAATAACATGTACTGAACAGATATCGTACAGCATAACTCCTATCAGACATTGATGGTGGTACAGCGTAACTCCCATCACTATACGCTAAACCAGACATTGACATGGTAGGCCTCTGACGCTAAAACAGCCTGCCTCTGTCACTGCTGCCCCTTTAGTAGCCTGCCTACTTATGAGTGGCACCCGGGGCAGGCGGCCCCCTTTAAGGTACACTACTGGTCTGTGCTGAATGTTGGTAGTCCTCCCCTGAGCAGTTGTGATGGAAACAAAAGGAGTGTTTCAACTTATTATTCCAAATTTGCCATTTAGTTCCTGAATTGCCCCAGTCTTGCCTTAGTAATATAGCTTGTAAGCTTGTGAGCAACCATATAAATATTTTCGAGCATACTTCTTCTATTAAGTCCGAGTCCAGCTCGGCTTGTGCATGGCTCACCAAGCCGAGCCTAGTGTTGTACTTATTCCTGTTCAGCTGCAGGCCATGCTAGCCCAGCTCCACCTAGCAAATACTCCTCCATGTATTTAAATGAAGCCACTTTATTTCATTATAGAGGATCTTTACGACACAAGCACACAATCTCATGAACATAAAACATGTTTTATCGCTTTTAAATATAGTCTTCCTGCAAAATGAAAAGTCCCAACTAGGATATACAATTTTTTTTTTTTAATTATCACAAGATACACATAAACCTTGCTGCTCTTTATGTGTACACTGTAAAATATGTTTAACACATTATTGAGTACTGAAAAAATATACACGACCCTAAATTACACAGTCTGTTTAACACTAACAAAATTGAAGGCTGTCTTATACGTATCATAAGAAAACGATCTTGTTACCGTTTGCCGTTGCAAGAGCATAAAATCGCAGGTGGCAAATAGGAAAAGTCTACTTCATTTAAGTTGGTAAAATGGAAAAAACGCATACAAAACACTACATTTCATTTCAAAGGTAAAAGTACAGACATGAGCTGTTCCCGGTCCTAAACGAAATGAACAACTATTTTATTGTTAAAACAAAATGAACAGCTATTCCTGAATGGAACACTTCTACGATCTTAAAGGTATAGGTGTACACGCCGTATAAGATTAGCTCTCACATTAAGCAATAGGGGTTTTTTTCTTCTTTTTTTTTACTTTATGAAGTGAGATATAGATGGAGAACACTTTTTATTTATTTTTTTGCGTTGAGTTAACATTCCAACTGTCAAAATCTGGAAATTTGAGAGATGACAGGTAGGCTAATTGAAAAACAGCCAAAACACAACTTGTTTTTTTAAGAGTTGAATTTATTTAAGAGTCTGGATCAACAATGAAGTCAAAGGAAAAATAGAATACGGTGATTATGTTTTGAGAAACAATAGGAAAACGAAATCTTTCAAATGTTTAAAAAAAATATATATATATATACCGTATATATATATAAACCAGATAAATGCAGATATTAACACCACGGTGCTGGTTGGAAATGTAAGGTTGCGTTTTTGGGTTGAAACGCACTTGTTAAAGCATTTGGCAATGAGCAGATGCTTGAAATGACAGCCGCTGACATACATAAAACAATGAACTGGAATGAGTTTGCCCCCTTTTTTGGTATTTGCTAAAATGAAATAAAATATTTATTTCCTTATAAATAATTCTGTTTCAAAGTGAAATTTATTAGATTTCATTCATTTCGTAGTATTTATATAGCCTTAAGGGAATCTGGGTGGGTATTTGTTAAGTAACTTTTACTAAGCATTTTTTTTCACTTATTTCTATATTTTTTGGTTAATTCACTTAAAAAAAGAGAAACGTTGTGTAAGTGAAGAATTAGAAACTAATCACTAATCACATTTAACATTAGGATTCTACAATGTGTATTTGTAAAGGGGAACTGACATCATCACAGCTTTTAATATAGGAACATAGAATTTTACGGCAGATAAGAATTATCCTAGTCTGCCTAATTTCCTAATTAGACCTTAATTGGGCTCGTCTTAGATTCAGGAAAGCTTTACGTCTATACATGCATGTTTACATTTCCCAATTTTCCCAACTACATTCTGTGCTGATTTATGCTGGGAGATCACTCACTCAACTACCACCTTCTTAGTAAAGTAAGACATAACAGTAAATTTAGACCCAAATACATGATGTTGCCATCTTTCTTCTGAACCACTGAACAGAAAGCATTGTATTGGATATTTGCTAGCATTGCACTCTTTTTTCCTTCCATTTTGGATTACATTATATTTTTTTGTGTGCTTAAATATTTTCTACCCTGTCTTGGTGCTTTAGGTTAACGTTGCTGTGACTAAGAGTGTAGAACATTTATATGTACCAAATATTCCGAGCTCTTAGAAAGGAAAGCGATCAGGGGAGGAAATAGGGGGGCTTGGATTTGAGTAAAGTGGGCCAGTGGCTGCCACCAATTCAGACCTTTTCTTCCTGGGAACAATCTGCCATTGGCCTATAACCCCGGATCCATGTGCCCCAGGCAACTGCCGAGATGCTGGTTCCAAGACCAGTCCTATGATTAGTCTTCCTAGCTTACAGCTGCTTTCTATAAATTGGTTCATAGCCCAAGACACAGTCAGCTTTAATATATTATACCGTTTTAACATAAAGATGGAGAGATTTCATATTTTAGTATGTTTGCTGCTACACAAGTTATAGAAATATAGAGAGGCCATTTTCATTGAAATAGCCGCCCATCCTTATATAATTTGAGTATTTTCATCCACATGATTAGCAACTGGCTACACAATTTTTGTCAAGATGAGACATTGTGTGGTGTAACAATATTTAATAATGTTCTTTTAAATATTATTATTCATTTGCATACCTGCCAATAGTTTCAAACTTTCCTGGACAGTATCCAGTTTATTGTAAGTGCTGTCTCCATAGGTGGTTCCAAAGGTAGAATGCCTTACTTGCAGTGAGTCCTAGCGTGGGACTCTGTTAAGTAGTAATAGAGTAAAAGAAAAGAAATTTGTTTGCTGAACTTTCTTCTTAATGCTTGAAAATTCTTTCCAAAATGAGTTTACAACATTATGCATTCATTTTTAGATGAAGGTACACTAAATGGACAAAGCATTGGGGCACCTGACTATTACACCATCAGGAACTTTGATGACATTGCATTCTAAAGACATTAATATGTAGTTGATCCCTCACTCGTCTGGGAAGAATTTCCACAAGATTTTGGGGAGTTTATGTGGGAATTTATGCCCATTCATCCAGTAGAGCATTTGTGAGGTCAGGCTTTGATGTTGGACGAGACGCCCGTCTCGCAATCTCCGTTCTGTTTTATCCCAAAAGTGTTGGATGGGGTTCAGGTCAGGGTTCTGTGGGCCAGTCAAGTTCTTCCACCCCAAACTCATCTTACCATGTCTTTATGGACCTTGCTTTATGAGTTTATATATATAAATACCGTATTTGCTCAATTAAGATGACTCTGATTATAAGACCCCAAAATGTGAATATTAATTTAGGAAAAAAATAAAAAAGTTTTACTAGTAAATATTAATTCACATGTAAACAATTTTTTCATATTTAATAACAACTATGATTGAGAAAAATGATTTTTTTGTTTTTATTTCCTTTTATTTTCCACTCTACCCCCAGTTATGCATATCTGCCCCCCAGAAATGTCTTACATCCCCCATATGCCACTCTGCCTCCAGAAATCACTTATACCCCCTCTCTATGCCACTCTGCCCCCCCGACTTACCAGTGCATCCCTAGACTTATCCCCCGTGCTTCAGACTCGCTGGTGTCTAGTGGGGGCCGCCGGTGGAGGTCTGTGCTATTGTTGCAGACAACCTCCGCTGATGCTGGCCGGTACTTCTTTGTCTGAGCACCGGAAGGTCATGTCACGCCGGTATGTCATAGAAGCCCCAGCAGAGGTGCCAGCAGCATCACACTGACGCCCACTGGCTGCCAGATAAGAGCAGCGCTGCGGGGGATCTGGATCTTAGTCTTGTAGTCAGACGTCTATTTGAGGTCTGATTATAAGACAATCTCGAATATAAGAGAGATATTTTTACGAGCATTTGCTCTGAACAAAAAACATGTCTCATAATTTAGCAAATATGGTATATATATATATATATATATATATATATATAGTATATACATTTATTTTCTGTTAAATGTATTACCTTTCCTGCCTCACCAATCACCCAGGTGCCTTCTATAATCCAGGATCCAGGATAAGTAAATAAAAATGCATGTATAGCAGAGACATAGTGTGTAAGCAGAAGTGAGAAAGGAAGCCAAAGGGAAGCAAGTTTGACATTCCCTTCTGTTAAATGGCAGGTTTGTGTCAGGCCCAGGCTGGCCATTGGGCACATTGGGCAAATACTTGGCAAAAAATGTAGCTTGCAGGTGCATGCAATTGATTTATCAGCCACTTTACTATTCTATGGCTAGTTTTACTATTCTAGTCTGGTACCAATCTATATAGCCATTTATAATCATAAAGATATTATGGATTATGGTTATGTTTTTTTTTCTCCAAAGAATGATCATCTCATTCTGTTGCAAGGAACTTTATAATAAATAAAAGGTACTAAAAAATGATGGAATAATCCTGCAGAGTCATGAGGAGACCCCCCGATAATCACTAGCAGAACAGATCTACTTTGAAGTTCACTCAATGCTTGTTATTGAGTGATTATGGGAAAAAACCTCACTTTGAAGTTCTGATGCAATGTGCTCATGGCAAAAAGCATTAATACTTTGCGTTATCAGCTACTGGATTCTGTGAATGCATTACATGCATAGCAAAAGGATGACACAGAAACCTTGCTTCATCCCTTTGCTATTAAATTCATATAGTGACACAAGTAGGGTATGAAGAAATGGAGGGATGGGTATAGAAAGTTGTTCTGCTGTACAAATTCTTATTGTTTAAATAAGCTTTCTTCAATTTGACCCAGTGCAGTCATATCTCATTCACTTGAACTTATTTTATCCTCCCCAGGAAAGGGCATACAACTTTTTGATCCAGAGGGCAAATAAATGGCACCTAAAACATATTTGGAGGACACAGTATCATAATTCTCTGACTCTCGGAGCACTGTGCAAAAAATAACAATATAGTATAAAGTATATGTAAACATATCAGAATACTTTGACTGAAATACTGGGCATTCTAAAATAGAACATTGGACTACTCTGCATTCTAAATGGAACATTGCTCATTCTAAAGGAGAGCAGTATCAGAATTCTCTGGCTCTCAGAATAGTGTGCATTCTAAAATAGAACAGTATCAGTAGTCTAGGACTCCTAGTACACCTTGCATTCTAAAATAGGATATCTGAATTCCCAGACTAACAGAACACTGTACATTCCAGCAACACTATGTGAATTATGTGACTGTTGAAACACTGGGCATTTTAAAATAGAACAGAATTCTGTGAATCTTGGAACAACGTGCAATTCATTATGATGAGTTTTGAGAATTCTAAAGTTGATCAGTATCAAGATTCTATGACTGTTGTATAGATGTGCATTCTAAAATAGACAAGTACTGTGCATTCTAAAAAGGAACAGTATCGCGATTCCCTGACTTTTATAACACTGTATCCAGTAAAATAAAACAGTATCACAGTGTATTTGGCTCTGGAAACACTGTGAACATTAAAATGACAAAATTATCTGAATTGCTTGCGTTTTGGATCATTGGGACATCCAAAGTAGGACGGCATTATGTCATTATTTCACTCGCAGAACACTGTGCATTCTAAAGTAGAACACTTTTTTATTTTAAAAATGAACAGTGTCACAATTCTCTGAACACTATGTGCACTAAAATAGAACTGTATCAACATCTTTTTACACTGTGCCTTTTAAATTAAAAAAAATAAAAAGTATAATATAATAAAATAGTATAATAATTATTTAACCTACAGAACACTGTGCGCTCTAAAGCAGAGCAGTTTATTTAGAAAAGCGGGTAATCTAAATAGAACAGTAACAAATTATGTCACTTTTTGAACATTGTGCATTCTAAAACAGAATAACAGAACAATTCTCTGACACTCTGACTGTGTTTTAAAATAGGTAGTACCAGAGTTTTCTGACTTTTGGGTATTGCAAATTAATCCCATTAATCTTGGAATATTGTGCATTCTAATGGAAATTATAGTACATTGTACACCCTAAAGTACAAAACTATGGTAATTGTCTATTTATGAACACTATGAAGGCCTGATAGAACAGTATCAGAATTCTCTGAATCAGAGAACATGCATTATAATATACTGTATTTTAGAATTCTAATTTTTTGACTTACAGTATAGTAGAATACTAAGGACATCATTTACATATTGGAACATTGTTCAATCTAAATTAGAATAATATCAGAATTATTTTAAACTTGGAACACTGTGCATTCTAAAAGAGAACAGTATATGAATTCTAAAACAGAACCGTTTCGGAATTCTCTGACTCTTGGAGCACCAGGGTACTCTGAAGTAGAACCTTATCAGAGTTATCTGACATAAACAGAACAATGTACATTTTAAACTAGAATACCTTTAGAATGCTATGACTATTTGAATAACACTTTAAAATAGAATAACACTAGAAGCATGTGATTCGTGAAACACTGGGCATTCCAAAATAGACCAGCATCAGAATGATTAATTTACAAAACTGTACATTCTTAAGTAGAATACTAGGGATTTTGTTTTGGAATATTGAACATTATAAAATGAAACAGTATCAAATTTCTTTGATTCTTAGAAAACTAAGCATTCTGAAGTAGAAGAATCACAGAATTTTCACAGAACAAGGTATGCTCCAAATTAAAATACTATGGGAATTTTCTGACTCTGGACACTGTACATTGTGAAATAGAACAGTATTAGAATTAGTTGAATTACGAAATACATTTTGTATTAAAACACTAAGGGAATTATTTTCTTGGAACAGTGTGCATTCTATATTATCAGAAGTCTATAATGCTTAAAACATAGGTTATGTTAAAATAGAACAGTATCATAATCATTTGACCTACAGAACACTGTACATTCTATAGGAGAGCATTATGAGAATTATTTGATTCTTGGGAAACTGTTTAGTTAGAAGAATTTTAGAATGCAGACTTTTGGAACACTTTGCATTCTAAAATAGAATAGTTGGAAATCTGGGCTTCTGAAATGAGAACAGTATCAGAATTCTATAACGCTTGATACTTGGAGCACGGGACATTCTAAAATAGAAAAATATCAGGTTATCTGACTTACAATTTACAATCTATAATAGAACACTATGAGAATTCGGCGACTATTGAAATACCATATTTTCTAAAATCAAAGGGTATTTTCTGACTCCTGGAACAATGTACATTAAAATGGAAAGTAACAGACTTCTATGACTCTAGGAGCACTATGAATTCCATAATAATTTCAGAATTCCATGTATCTTGGAAAACTGGACATTCTAAAATAGAACTGTATCAGAGTTATCTGGCTTTTAGAACAAGGTACGTTCTGTAGCGGGACACTATGGGAATTATTTTACTATTGAGCAATGTGTATTATAAATACACATAAATAAATATATAATAAAGACTCCTGGAACACTGGTCACTCTAGAATAAAACAGTATCATAATTACTTGATGGTATGCATTCTAAAATTGAATAGTATTATAATTATCTAAAATGATGGTATGCATTCTAAAATATAACAGTTTCCATAACTGTTGGAACACTTAAAATGATAAATATGAAGAGAAAGAAATCAATGGTTCTTGGTATATTGTGCATTCTAAAATGGAACAGTATCAGAATTCTATGACTTAGTGCAATTTGCATTCTGAAAAAGAAAAGTACAGCAATTATTTGACTCATTATTTGACTCACCAGGCATTCTATAATATAACAATATCAGAGTTATCTGACCTAAAGAACAATGTATATTCTAAATAAGAACACTATGAAAAGGATTCTTTGACTCTTGGGACAATGTACATTCCAAATCAATAATATAACAACATAAGGACTCTATGGATTCTGAGACACTGTCTTCTACTATTGAACACTATGATAATTATATGATGCTTGGAACAATGGCAATATTGGAATTATCTTACTTACAAAACAATGTGCATTCTAAAATAGAAAAGTATAAGAATGATTTGACATACAGAATGCTGTACATTCTAAGGTATAACACTTGAGAATTCTTTTAATCTATGAAAAGTGCAAAATCTAAAATACAAGCATACTTGAATTCTATAAGTGGTGGAATAATGTGCATTGCAAAATAGAATTATATTAGAATTCTATGGCCCTTAGTGAAATCTGCATTCTAAAATAAAACAATATCCGAGTTATCCAATTTACTGAACAATCTACATTTCAAATTAGGCTACTTTCTGTTCAAAAGTAGTTGAGTATCAGAATTATCTTACCACAAATTAGAATAGTATAAGATTATGTATTCCGAAATAAAAAAGTATTACAATTCTCAGAATATTCACTTATCCAGGAGTCAAAAATAGAACTGTATGAGAATTCTCTAACTTTTGGAATTCTGTGAAATATAAGTACAACTATATTGGAATTTCTGACTCTTGTAACACTGGGCATTCTAAAATAGAAGACTAATAATTAGTTGACTTACAGAATACTGCACATTAATTCAAATCAGTGTGATCATTTTTTGACTCCTTGGAAACTCTGCATTCTAAAGTATAACAATATAATAATGATAAGACTGTAAGGACACTGCATATATTAAAATATATTAGTATGAGAACTCTCTGACACCTGGAACACCAATATTCTATATAATAACTATATAAGAGTTATCTGACTGCACAATGCACATTCTATTGATGAGTATTCTATGACTCAGGGTAAGGTACATTCAAATTAGAACAGTATACGAATGGTATGATTTTGGGCACTGTGCCTTCTGACCAGAACAGTATCAGAATTCTCTGATGCTTGGAAGACGGGTTATTTTAAAATAGAAGATAATTAGAATTCTCTTATTTACAGAATGTGCATTCTAAAATTGAACAGCACCAGTACTCTCTGACTCTTGGAGCACTAGGCGTTCTGAAATAGAACATTATCAGTTATCTCACATGCTGAATTATGGACATTCTAAATTAGAACACATTAAGAATTCTATGAATATTTGAATAACATGCATTCCAAAATAAAACAATGGCCATTCTTAAATCGAACTGTGTCAGAGGTATCTGACTTACAGAACAAAATACATTCTATAGTAGAACGCCAAAACTATTTGACTGTTGGAGCACTGTGCATTCTGAAATAGAACAGAAGTAAAATAATTGTTAAAATTACAAAGCATTGTACATGCTATAATAGGACACCAGGGATATTCTTTGGCTTTTGGAACATTGGACATTATAAATACAAGATTATCAGATATCTCTGGTTGTTAGAATTCTGGTCATTTTAAAAATAGAATATTGTCATAATTATATGACCTACAGAACATTGTACATTATGAGAATAATTTGACTCTTTGGAAACTGTTCTAAATCAGAACACTACCAGGATTCTGTAAATCTTGGAACAGTGTACATTCTAAAATAGAACTGTGTCCTAATTCCATGATTGCTGGAACATTGGGTATCCCCTTAATGACAAAGCCCATACATGTACGGGCTCAAAATGCATTGTTTTCAATGGGTTTTGGGACCGCCCATTGTCCTTAAGACAATACTATAGAGAATTATATGGCTCTTGGAATACAGTGAACTAGAATAACTGTTATTAATGGTGCAATATGTATTCTAGAATAGAATGGTTTGTCCTCAAATAGAACATACCAGAATTCTGTGATTTGTCTAAAACAGTATTAGAATTCTCTGATTCTAGTAACACCAGGCATTCTGGAACAAAACAGTATCAGAATTATCTTACAGAACAATGTATATTCTAAATTAGAACAATGAGAAGTATCTGATTCCTGAAATACAGTGCATTCTAAAATAGAACACTATCAGAATTATCTGAATTTTGGAACACCGTGCATTCTAAAATGGAACAGTTTATATGTATATTCTAAATTAGAACACTATGGGAATTCTATGACTCTTGGAATACAGTGAACTAGAATAACTGTTATTAATGGTGCAATATGTATTCTAGAATAGAATGGTATCATTATTTCATGACTCCTGGAAAACTGGGCATTCCAAAATACAACAGTATTGGAATTCTATGACTCTTTGTCAGGCACGTCATTGGTCGTTAAGTGACTGGTTTTCGGTTAAATTATTTAACATTTGGGACATAAATAAGGTGCATTCTAAAATGGAACAGTTTCTGACCCTTGTGACACTGCGCATTATAAATTACAATGTCTTTGTCACTCTGTCTCTCACACAGCTCTGCTTCTTGTTATTCTCTTCTTCTCCTTCATTGTGTTCTCTGAGTCTTTATTCTTTCTTTTCTGGTGATCTGCTGCATTACTCTGGAGCACTTCCGCATCTGGAGAGGGCCTCGGCGCACACCATAGTGATAACCTCTCCACTGATTGAGAGAGGTTATGGAACAATATACATTCTAAATTAGAATACTATGGGAATTCTATGACTCTTGGAATACTGTGCAAGTATCAGAATTATTTGACTTAAAGAACAAAAAGCATTCCAAAGTAGAACGCTACAGACAGTCTCTGAACAAGTAGAACTGTGTCACAATTCTATGACTTTTGAGACAATGTACTTTGTAAAATAGAATTCTGTGTGCACCATAAATAAAACAGTACATACTGTAAAAAAAAAAAAAAAAAAAAAGAGTATCAGTACCATGACAGTTAAGGAAAAATTAGGAGGCAGAACTTTGCATTCAACAATTATTTCTGGAAATATGTTGGCCCTTCTAAAGGAGTAAGACATTATGTTTGTAATGTTGCATATATATAAAATGATATAAAAGGGTTAAATTTAACAGTATTTGTGCAACAGCATATTCAAAAAGCTTCTGGTTGTGTTTTTACCCCAAAATTAATTTCTGGAATTGCAATATTTCTAGGTTTTCTGAAATTTGCACGTTTCTAAGAAACTGCTTATTAATAATATCCCGAAATAAATGTCTAAATAATAAGAGTTTTGCCCCTTATTTGCTTAAATGTGCTAATACCTTCATCTACTATAATTTTTGTTTTTTTTCGTTACTTTGATAGAATGTGAATATAACACAAATAAAATAATATAAGAATATTTTACGTATTTGTCATCTCATGATTTTAGGCAAAATAAATTGTCAGTAAATTAAACAAAAACATTAGGGAGAATAATTTTGTCACCTGCAGCGGTTTTTTTTTTTTTTATAAGAAACACAGAATGGGCTTATATTTTTGCTTTATAACATCCTTGTGCTGCCTGGCATCTGAAATATTCTCATTTCAATCATCAAATTCCCTATGTATTAGCCATTTTAAGCAGATGTTCACAAAAAAAGACAGCCCAGGTGCTTAGCATATCTTATTCTGATGGGTAATTTCTTAAATTATTGCAATCAATGAGCTAATAATCCTGGTGGTAATAGGACCAAGTTATTGCTTATTACCTTTAATCATTGACAGCCATCCAATTGTGTGCAATTAGTGAAATCATTGTGAATAACTTATAGCAGATGGTTGTCTCTCAACTTACTTATGTTTAAGGTTGCACTGAGCGGTAATGTTGTCATATTATACAGAAGCTTCCTTTCAATCCAACCAGCACCCCGGGACTTTTTTTTCTATGGACTCTGCCAATCGATCTTCTATAAATTTTACATACACAATTTAATTAAATATTACTCATTTAATTAATATTACTATTTCTTTATATTATCATTAATTATGATATGGTTGATAAGGATACAACAAATGCATATGATGCAAAAATATTATCAATACATATATTTATATATTTTCAACAGCCCGGAAGAAATAAATTTATGTCCTCAAAATACATTTATGCCTCATTTATGCCTCAAAATTATTTTACAGAACCTTCATAGAACATGATCTAATGTTGTTATATATTTTTTTATTTTAAATGTTCCACCTAGTCTGCTGAACTGAACAAGTTTATAACTAATATATTAGAAAATTAATTCCTAGTACTTTCCTAAACTGTTCCTAGAAATAATTAAATAATCATGTACAATTTTACTTCATTGATAACTTTTGCTGGTAAAACTTAATTGTTGCGTTCTACAAAAGTACACATGATAAGGTGTTGCCATTTAAAAGGAAAAACTTCAAGTGCTTAAACCTTCATAGGAAAGGTTGAAGAACAAATTTAGTGAGGTTTATTGGCTTAAGTTAGCATTCCAAAGAGTGCCCTTAGTGTTTTGTTTAACTGGAGCTACTAGGTTGATGAAACTGAAGTGATTAAGGTTTCTTGTTTCCTCTTTTGGACAATTACTTTTTGTTAATTTTTCATCCAGATCGATTCAATTGTGTGGCATTATCTGCATGCCTCTGAGTTGGAATATTGCATTTTCCCAAAATACAGTCTTAAAAATACCCTTGGCTTCTTCCTTAAAAGCCAAAGTATTCGAAAGTTTTCTAAAGTCTTCTAAAGCCTTATATATTATTGGATGTGTGGGTCAACAAAAGGGATTCTTGCCTGGTGAGCTATTTGGTGAAGAATGCTTTACTTATTATACTAATCACATATGTATATTATGAAAGGCTATGGACCAGGGAGTCAAGTACAAATTAGAAAAATATACTATCAGCATAACAAGGAAGGATTCCATTTTAATTACAAAGGTAGAATCAGAAGATTCAATTTTCTAAAATAAAAAGATGCAATCCACAATGCATTTATGTTCAGTATTGCCCTAGGCCTAACCCAGGGCACAGCTTCCCGGTGCCTCCTCAATGGCTGCTGTCATGATGCTGAGCTCCATATCCTGGTCATCCACCTATTAAGGAGATGCGGCGGGATCAGTGTGCTATTAAGGCTGTGCCAGCTAGTTACAGTATCATAGCATCAATGGGCTGGTTGGGGGAGAGAAATGGAGCCCTGAGCAGCCTAATGACACAGTACAGCAACATTCTGTACTACAGACATGCCTTGTACCCCCAAGACATGCCACCCTAGGCCAGAATATGCTGCTGCATGTCACAAAGCAACAGAAAAATCCATGATCAGGCCAAGGTTATACTGTAGCATACTATTGGGGGCAAATAGGCCACAGGCAGGCTGTTTGGGGGCAAAGATGCCTTAGGGAGGCTGTTTGGGGGCAAGGATGGCAAGTCTTATGCTTCCGATCTGGGTGCTAGGCAGGTCCTGTGGATGCCATCTGGGCGTCAGGGCTGATTTGATACTAAAGGGGGTGCTGGCTGGGTGGCATAAATACACAATGTGGGGCTAGCTGGGGATAATATGCAAGGGTGTGGGGGCATTAATTCACAAGGGGTGCTGGCTGGGGCATCACATAAATCAATACTAAAGGGGGGTATCTGGTGAGATAAATACACAATGTGAGGCTGTCTGGGGGCATAAATACTGTCACGGAAGCCTCTGTGACTTGGGACTTGGGCGGCTGCTGGAGCCTGTATTTCCCATGATAGAGGGACCCCTGGATTGCATTACATACTTCCAGCAAATGACAGTGGACACTAATTACAGTGCAATACCTGGATCCTTTGCTTGGATTTATGTTTAAGTCACCCTGTATCTGATTAGGGGTACAGGGTGGCAACAGTAAGAGAGCCGGAGCTCTCTAGATCCCAGTTTCACCCTTCCTCCTGCCTGTCTGACCAGTATTATTGGTTCTGATGGCAGGATTGTGTTCATGTGCTTTTTGAGCGCTGTTATAACTAATTTGCGTATGATCTGCATATTGTTTTACATATGGTGTGATGCATGCTGGTTGTAGCTCACCACCACCTTATTGAAAAGCTCTTGGAGCCTGGTGGTGATTGCTTCCTCAATAACGTTAGTTCCTGTTTTACCTCAATGCGAGTCTCGTCTTTTTGTTGGGGTAAGTCTCGGTGCTGCCCTTGTCAGGGCGGTAAAGCACTGTATTGCTATACTTCTGTATATTACAGTGCTGCCGAGGTCCCAAAGAGCTATGATTCTTGCTGTCTCTGTTGCTGGTCCTGCTTGACGGTGGAAGTTTCGTGTTCCCGGTGGTCGTGGGGAGAAGGAAGGATTGTCTGGCGGATGTACCCAGTCTGGGTACAGGTCGATCCCGTCACAAATACACAACGTGGGGCTCGCTGGAGTGCATAAATACACATGGGGGCTGGCTGCATTAATACACAAGGGGGGCAGCTGGGGCCATCCCATAAATCAATACCAAAGGGAGGGGCAGGCTGGGAGCGATATACAAGGGGGTAAAAAAGACAGGCAGTGTGGAAAATAAAACATTATTGTTAGCTTATCCAGATGCAGGTGTCAGTGTGGCAGAGCCTGTCCTGGTGTGTGTGTCTGGGTGTCGGTGTGACATAGCCTGTCCTGGTGTGTTTGTCTGGCTGTCGGTGTGGCAGAGCCTGTCCTGGTGCGTGTGCTTGGGTGTCGGTGTGGCAGAGCCTGGTGTGTGTGTTTGGTCATCTGTTTCCTGACAATTTACTTACTGTAGGAATAAATTAAACTACCGTATTTGCTCGCTTATAAGACGACCCTGATTATAAGACGACCCCCCAAAATCTGAATATTAACTTATGAAAAAAAGAAAAAGCCTGAATATAAGACGACCCTGTAGGAAAAAAGTTTTACCAGTAAATGTTAGTTCATGTAAACTATGTGACTAATTATTTGTTAATAAAAGCTATGATTGAGAAAAATATTTTGTTTTTATTTCCTTTTTTTTTTTCAACCTGCCCCTCCCAGTTATGCACATCTGCCCCCAGGCTTGCCACTCTGCCCCAGAAATGCCTTATACCCCATATATGCCACTGTGCCCCATGATATGCCTTTTAACCCTCTAAATGCCACTGTGCCCCATGATACGCCTTTTAACCCTCTAAATGCCACTGTGCCCCATGATATGCCTTTTGACCCCCTATGTGCCACTCTGCCTCCAGAAATGCCTTATACCCCTATATGCCACTCTGGCATTTAGGGGGTTAAAAGGCATATTATGGGGCAGAGTGGCATATAGGGAGGTAAAAGGCATTTCAGGAGGCAGAGTGGCATTAAAGGGGTTAAAAGGCATTTCACAGAGCACTCTGCCTCCAGAAATGCCTTACACCCCCCATTTAACACTCCCCCTCCCTCCTCCAAACTTACCGGTGCTTCTGAGTGGGGGGGGCACATAACACAGGAGGATTCAGGTCCCCTGTATCTGAGCCCCCGGTGCTTAGACCGGGCAGCATGTAGAGCTCCACGCGAATCGCGTAGAGCTCTATACGCTGCCCGGACTAAGCACCGGGGACTCAGAAGCACCGGTAAGTTGGAGGGGGGCATAACACAGGAGGATCCAGGTCCCCTGCATCCTCCTGTGTTATGCCCCCCCCCTCCAATTTACCGGTGCTTCTGAGTCCCCAGTGCTTAGTCCGGGCAGCGTGTAGAGCTCTACGCGATTGTATCCAGAGATAAAACGCCCTCCTGAATTTGTAGATAATTCAGAGGACAAAAATTTCTAGGCCTAGAAATCAGTGAGAGGAAAAGTAAAGGTTTTGTGTTATTTACTTTATTTCAGTCTGCATAACTTATTAAAAAGGATTAATCACACTAAATTGTGGCTTCAGGCATCCCATGTACGATGACTTTTTTTTTAGTGTACTGATGTACTACCTATCCTATCACATAAGATTCTATCTTATACTATCTGCCGAGCACTGATGTTCTCTTCAGTACACATGGATGCCGAGGAGTTAAGATTCTGTCTATTCTGCCTTTTTTATTTATTTCCATAAAAAGGCCCACCAAAATCCTCAGCACCAGGCCCATGATGCTCTTAATCCGGCCCTGGTCATTTCTTTTCATTTCTAAAACAGTAGACAGACGACGCTAAACCACTAGAGGGTGCTCTTTTTTTTTTTACTAGATATACAGTAAACAACACTAATCAACAACTGATCTATGCATGAAATGTGCAGTCCTTTTATGTCACAAACTATATTATATTTGACACTCAGATTACTTAATTAAATGTTAGTTTGGCTACATAACTATGGTATTTGTGCTTTTATATCTAAGCATGCGATCGCCAGAGTCACCACCCTGACACTTAAAGCGTTAAAGCTGGAACTTAGCTGCATCTAACATTCTAGTACATAGGTTAGCATTGATTCCAATCAGGGGTGGACTGGCGATGAGGACGAGGCCCTGGCACCTTAAGGCCTGCAGCCTCCCGATGACAATGTGGGGCACCTGCTGGATGTGCGTGTCCACACGTTACATTATTATGTCCATGCAGCATGCGGCAGGGTGTCCAGAAAGCAACCGCATAAAGCAGGGGCGTCCAACGTGCGGCCATCTCCCATAATGCTCTTTCAGCTAAGGGGCTGGTTGAGGAGTATGGGAGATGTAGTCCTGCAGCAGCTGGAGGGCCGCACATTGGACACCCCTGGCATAAAGTATGGGAAACTCTCAGCCGCTATTTGCCCGGTGTGCCAGATGGCCAGTCCGGGCCTGATTCCAATTTTATATATGTCTGTACGTCTGTAAACACAGAGCTCTGCGTGTATTTTAATGTATTAAACGTATTCACTTCATTAAAGAATTTCCTTTCTTGGCTAATTCTTATAAAAATCATAACCATACCCTTGCTTTGCGGGAAATAAAATGGACGTTACAGTATATATATAAAACTGATTCTAATGCAAAGTTTTTAAAAATTGTCTTATTAACCAAGCAACCAATAGGATAATGCCCCTGACTTAATTTATGAAAGTGGTTATTAGCAAACCCCAGCCTAATAAGCTAGAAATTGTTATACATTTATAGAAAAAAAACCTTCCAGATCAGGCAAGCCGTATATTAGAGCTAGATTTTTGTATACAATTCCCATTTGAAGCTGTCCAGTGAAAAACATATTCCTCCAGATTGACTACTTGAGCTTCCTTATCTGGGTAAAATATGGCGTATAATGTGCACATGTATAATACATTCAATAAATGTACAAATAAAGTGGCACTAATCAAAATATGAAGCAATCCAAATCCTCAGTGTTTAATGAACAGTGTGTACCTTTCCGCCTCTAGAATCCCTCAAGATTGTAAGCTTGCGAGCCGGGCCCTCTCCACCTAATGTATCGGTTTGTGTTAGTCTGTCAATTCTCGTCTTGTCAGACCCCTTGAATATATGTATGAAGCACTGCGTAGATTGTTGGCGCTATGTAAATAAAAGATAATAATAATAATGTGATAGTATCCATCTTTGGCTGATTTTACACGATAAATGCAGGGGCGTATAGTGGCTCAAGCCAACTAGGCCCCACGGCCTTGGGCTGCAGGTCCAGGAGGGTCGGCAGCCTCTCTAACGCACGTACACATAAACACTGCTGCCAACATACTCAGACACTTACACATACATACTCATGCTAACACACATGTACACTTACACATACATACATACATACACACTCATGCTAAAAAGCATACACAGTTACACACTAACACTCTATCTACAAATCACACCATCATCACATCCTTACCACCACAGAAGCTTTTTTTCTAGCTGCTCACTCACTATGGCACTGAGGCCGCACTTTTACCACAGGGTCACGTAATACCATGACTCCTCTGTGAGTGGGCCGTTCCACCACCTGCATCCCAGGCCAGCCTGCCTCTAGACCTCATGCTATTATGTTTGTGTGTCCAGTAGAGCATCTCCATCATTGTCCTAGAATGTGCAATTATTCAACATTGCCTTCATCTGTCCTAAAAATTGGGTCTTTACACAACCCACTTTCCTGAAAAACCTTGTTGTTTGGAGGTAGGCGCTTAAAATGATATATACATATGATATATATTTATGTTACATTTATTCAACATGTGTCTAAGGTACTAACATCTTTTGCATCCCAAAAGACAACAGGCATATATTTTAGAAAAGACAAATCTGTAGACTTTCACTGAACGGTGATGTAATAGAGGATAACTCTCTCACTGTCAGAACATAAAACAGAGGAATAAAGGAAAATAAACTTTTAAAATCACTTAATAAAATATGCATTACATTACAGCTCATACATATGGCTATTTGATCGCTCGGTGTCAATAGGTACATAAAAGTATGATAATCTGAAAGTACAGCATTAACACCTGTGGTTAGCATGACAAAATATCCTGGATTACTAAAAATATTTTGAATAAGGCCTTTGTGCCTCGTGCACCAGTATGAAGCAGCCAATAAAAGTCAAAAAGTTAAAATACATAGCCAACTTCTGTCGAGCGCAGCACATGTACTTTTAATTCAATTAAAACAATGTACTTGTGCCAGGAATCTCATTAGCTCTCAAATTTGGTTGAAAATTGAGCTAGATGGTTAAAACTTATGTTTTTTTAAGTACTGAACTGTATTTGACTAAAAATACAAAACAATCAAACTAGGAAAATAGGGATTCATCTGGTGTCCTTGATCATGTTCTAGGGGTTGATCATGGTCTCAAAACAGCTCCAGTGATTTTTTAATTCTTGCCCAGAATGACGTTATTGCCTCTTCCTCAACTCCACGGTTTTCCCCCCTCTCTATCCCAGCCCTTCTTTTCCACACTTTCTGTATAACCCAACCATTCCCTACTTTTCCCTATTAGTAAATAATACCTGCTTAAAACCACATCCCTAATTAACCCTTTTAAACTGTTGCTCCTAATCTTGTCCTTTCCTCTTTCTCAACAACCTTCACCCTGTTCCATCTCCCCATCCTTAACATTTCCCCCCTTTCTTCATGCTTGTGACCCTAACTCCTCCTGACTATTTTCCTCAGTAACCTTTCTTCCTCTGTCCCCCTTCCCATTTAGCCACCCCTCTAGCATCTAAATCTCTAAATCTCTTAGTACATCTTGGACCCTTCCTTCCTCTCCACCCATAACTCTATTTTCTAAGATCTACTTCTCTAACGCTTTCATTTGCTTTATGAGTCCCCGTAACACATTTGTCCCTCACTCTAATAACAAAGAAAGACGTCATTAAGTACCATGAATTTTAAAGACATGGACATTAATCCATGGGGACGCTTACTTATAGCACACTGTTTGACCGGTGTAAGGCAAGGTGTAAACACATGTTAATACATTTAAAAAAATCAGGAGATTTAGAATGTTATTAAAGCCTAAAGGTTGTGTGCTCCAGTTTCCAAATAATACAAAAGGTGTGACATCCAAAAAACATGTGCAAGGATGAGCCACATTCTTCTACTTCGCCCAACTCTGGCCAAAGTGCCTGCAAGACAGGTTGGGTCTTCTGCTCCCTTTCCTGACAGTGCTTCGGTAGAGCTAAACATTTCCTTCTCCTAACTGGCCAGGTGGGAGGCTTGGATCTTCACTCAGGACACGGGTCTTTACTGGCCCTTCCCTAGAGAGAGGCAAGTCCAAAACCAGTAGGAAGATGTAGTGGCCAGAAGATCCAATGAAGATCCAATAAATTAATAAATACGTGGCCAAGTAAGGACCAAGCTCTGAGGCTGGAATCTCTAGCGCTAAATGATAGTCTGTGAAAACAATGCAGGTAGAGTCCAGGAGGTCAGTTATGGCTTCCTCTGGGGATTGACATGATCCCATGCAATCTTTACTGGGGGATTATGTGACTGAATGCCCAGTCTATGTCTTTAATGGAAGAAGCAGTAATATCATGGCTTGAGAATATGAAGCTGAGCAATTTAAAACTGTAACACTAAAAAACAATCATAAAAACTGGTATTTTAAGTGCTGAATTCTGTTTTATCAGTTTCAAGACAATTTTTTTCTTCATTACTTCATAACTTTTCTAAAATTCCACTTAACAGAAAACTTTTTGTTTAGTAAAAAAAAAAGATTTCTTGATAAATTCTTATAGATGTCTAGACATGAATTAGCATACAGATCTAAGGAGGACCTTTTTCTTCTGCACACAGATAAAATTGCCAAAGGATCATTAGGTTGTGAATCATGGACCGCACATAAGTTAACGGTGCACTTAAGACACTTTTGATATCCAAAAAACTTTACAATTTGAGTGACAAATTCCCATTTATTTAAAAAAAGCTGTTCAAAGGTTTTACTGAAACCTAGTTTAACATATACATTTCATAAAGACAATATATGTTCTTAGTTTTGTAGGCCACCGAATACAATTATTCTTTCATCTGTATTTCTATCATAATTCCAGCCATTGAGGTCATAACATCTGCATTCCTTCAGGCATCAAGAATTGCTATTTTTAATACTATTTGAAAAGGATATCAGTGGTGTTGTCTCTAAACACCCACTCAGACAGGTGTCCCATACCTAATTGTATGGCTGTGAGGCTTAGTTCAATAACACAGCTGCAGATACTGAAACACACTGGGGTTTATTCACTAAATTGTGCGTTACAGTTGAGATGGGGTCAGACAAAATGTGAAACCTGCATCTCATAGCTTATTGACAACGTTAAGAGCATTGTTGTGTACTATAAAAATATTTAAGGTTAAAATTAATCTCTAAACAAACCAACAGAAAAAGTAGGCTACCGAATCCACCAAAAGCACAATGAAAAGATAACAAGAAAGCATATACAACTGCAGTTACAAAAGTTCCTCAAAGTTTCATTCAATGTATTGCATTCTGTCTTCAATATACAATATTTTAACAAAATAAAGTTATATTAAATAACATTGGTATGTACATTATCTGATATTACGTTACATTATTTATATAGCACCAGCAGATTCTGTAGCAGACAATAGCAGCAACATTTTTGACAATTTAGAAGTGATAAGAACATTAACACACGCTATAGCGATTTCATAATCTATTACTAAGGAACTAAAAGAATTAATCAGCTACTGAAATGAAATGAGGGGAGATATATATATATATATATATATATATATATATATATACGATACATACATACATACATACATGGTCTTGCAAAAAAGAAAGTACACCCTCTTTGAATTCTACGGTTTTACATATCAGGCCATAATAATAATCATCTGTTCCTTAGCAGGTCTAAAAAATAGGTATATATATAAACTGAAATGAACAACATATTATATCGGGTCATGATTTATTTAACAGCAATAAAGCCAAAATGGAGAAGCCATGTGTGAAAAACTAAGTACATCTTTACTGATTCCATAGGAATTTAGATGCTAAGTAGCAGACAGGTGCTGCTAATCAAATGCTCTTCATTATTTGCTCATCAGCAAGTGTGACCACCTCTATAAAAGCCTAAGTTTTAGCAGTTGCTGGTCTGGAGCATTCAGGTGTGTGTTAACACAATGCCAAGGAGGAAAATCATCAGCAATGACCTTAGAGAAGCAATTGTTGCTGCCCATCAATCTGGGAAGGGTTGTAAGGCAATTTCCAAACAATTTAAACATTCAAGACAGCTGACAGCTCAGAGAACCTTGCTGTCATTGACCATCGACCATGAACTCCTCTATATACCAAATAAACCTAGAGTCAAATGTAAGGCCACATGTCTGACAGCTAAAGCTTGGCCACAATTGGGTAATGCAACAGGACAATAATCACAAGCACACCAGCAAATATATAACATATTGGCTGAAAAAGAAAAGAATCAAGGTGTTGCATTGGCCCAGTCAAAGTCCAGATGTCAACCCAATTGAAATGCTGCGGTGGGACCTTAAGAGAACTGTGCATAAAGAAATGCACGCAAACCTTAAGCAAGTTATTGGTACTAAAGGTAGTTCTACAAGCTATTGAATCATAAGGTGTACTTAGTTTTTCACACATGGCTTCCCCCATTTTGGCTTTATTTTTTTATTTTTCATCTGTGGTTGTATTTAGCTAATTTGTAGACTTGCTAAAGAACAACTGATTGTTATTATGCCCTTTATTTATATATTTGCTCCAGGTTCCATATTAGGTTAAGTTTGCTAACTATTCGAATAGTGGTGGTTTCTGTACAATAAGTGTAACAATGTTGTATATATCCTGCTTTTGTCAGTTCTTTTGAATCAGCATACTCAAGGAGCTATACAGTTGTCATATTTATTTATTGTAATGTTACTGATTTTAGCAGCATTCTGGTTATTGGTTCTCCCAAGCCGCGCATTAACATTAGCTCATGTTTTAAACAGTATCTGTTTTGCTTACAGAAAAAGTGCTTTAGAATTTGAAACCATCATTTTCAATTAATTGTCCATAGCAGATTTTTTTTTTTCATTTTTTTGCTGCAACTGGCATTACTTATGGGAGCACCAAAAATAGCCTGCATTGTAATTTAAAATATAATTTAGGAAAGACAAACTTTCACACAGTTTCACGGAAGCAGGATCTAATAGAATTATTTCCCATGGGTGCAAAGTACAGATGGAGGAAGCCAAGTACCTGCGGTTCAGTTTCTGGCCTTCTAGAAAAATCATATTTGTGTCTTGGGTTTGCATTAGACAATGAAATAAGCATTGCCAGTTGACACTGCCTAAAGAAATATATACATGAAAGTCTTATTTACAGCACAATGGCTGTTTCACATGTGTGTGAAAAGCACATAATAATAATGCCTGGCGTAAGTTCGAGATGTTGATGTTGGATGCATTTGCACGATTGCCAGTTTTGTGGTTACCGTTCACACCTGACACAGCAGGATATTTTAAATGATGGGAACAGCATTTGTTTCCAAGGGAGGTAGGATATCTATGATAAATGAACAAAGTGGGAATAGATATTATTAATTTTCAGATGGAGAAAAAAAAACAATAAAAAAAAAAAGGTTATGAAGGATTAGCACCAGAATCGAGCCTTAATGTTTCCATCTGCGTTAATAAAGTTGGATTATAAAATAGATAGAATTTAGGATCTGTAAGAAAACAAACATATGAGAAAAACAAAAAAAATATTCAACAAGATGTACATATTTGCCATTATTCTCCAATGCTGATGGTACAGAAAGGTGTTCTGTTTATATAAAACTCTGTATATATAACATATATATAAAAAACTCATATTGTTTTAAAAATTGTTACATTTGTTTCCTTTTTGTTGACTCGTCCTTTTAAAGGCACACTACAGCACTTTAAAGAATAATGTCCCTTACTGTTTATTCCAATGAAGAATGCATGTTAAAGTGTTTAGCATTTTAGTATGCATTCTATAGGCATTCTATACAAAAAAAGTAAACTGGAGATCTTGTTTAGGGCACCTAAAATGCTTATAGTATCCATACAGGAGGGGCTGTTTTGTAGCACTTGCCATACTTTGAATTTGGCTCTATATGGAGCAATGAAGACATAGCCACACGTTTATAAAGGATTTTATACATAAATATTGGATATAAAACATAGATCAAAAGCAAATTGTTGATTTTTGTGGATATTTATGTCCACCACAAAAAAAATAAAAAATAAAAGTAATGGAATACCGGTGCCTTTCCATTATTTTATGGAGTACCAAAAACTGCAACACAACTGTTAATATCCCTCACTCTGATATAGTTCCGTTGAGGGCCATATAGAAACGCAAAGGTTCTGGTAAATGTCAGAGTAGTTTGTACATTCTAATCCTGATCTTCAATCTACTGTAGAAGCCGTAAAATATATAGCAATAATTTCCTGGAGCATGGTAATATATAAGGAATGTCAGAGCAGGCTACATATTTAACTTTGGCTTAATGTAGTGAAACTTTTATTAAGGCATGTGGCGACTAGGGAAGTACGTATGATTCATATACTCTTAAAACCATTATTGCATTGACAATAACTCATGGAATAAAGCACTGTCATGTTATCAGTGGGTTCTATATGGAACAAACAATAAAAGGCAGTCAAAAAAAAGTGACACAGTAGTTGCGCTTACTGGATTGACATTCATTTGAAATACTATAGCTTTCCGACGTGAAAACAAATGGTCCAGTATGAATTACAAATTACTGCTCCAGATAATTCATTGTAACATCCAAAAGAGACTTAAAGCTATAAAACTAGCTTCGATGTTCAATATTCTGGGACTTCTTTGATCCTTTTTATTTTCCAGGTTATTACATTTCAAATATATTAGAAACTCACCATCAAAAAAATCTTTTTTTCAGAAATAAGAATCGGAATATATTTTGCTAAAACTCATATTCTAAGCAATGATATCATTAGGGCAATATGTGTATGATATTACATGTTACAAACACAAACAGATTCTGTAGTGCTATTGCAATAGTGGAGGGTGAAACTTAACAAGAACATTAAAATTAACAATATATGAAATTGATAATAAGACATACTGGTACAGAGGGAGAAGAGGGCCAGACTTGGGATAATGAGATGGCCCTGGCACTTTAAGCCCGACGGCCTTATGATTTAAGTGCTGACGATGGCTGGATATGACCGGCCACATGCTTATGCTTATAGGGTGCAGCTGGACATATATAAACTGTAGCATCTGATTGGCAGCTGGAGCGGCAGATTGGGTGAGTATGGGGCACTGTCGGACAGTGGCCCACAAGGCATTTACCCAGTGTGCCAAATGGCTAGCAGACCTTTATGAGCTTACATTCAGCCTTGCTTCTGCAATGGGCTTTGGGAAGCCATTGGGCCATTTGCACGGATAGCATATTTTTGTTCTTTTTTCACTTTAAGTAGTTTTTTTCACTGTTAGGAAATAGTAGAAAAATACATAAAGAAATAGCAAAAAAAAAATGGATACTGTGCACAAAGTGAGTGAAAAGAAACAGATTAGATAACGGAAACCATTTTATTTAGTAGTTCTATGAGGAATGATCTATTACCATAGAACATGATGTTAACATGGCCTGCCCTGTCAAAATACAGACTGCACATTATCATTCATGTCAAAGCGCAGCTCCAGTTTACAGGACATACAATGCATAAGTTTGTTCATAAAACCAGAGCGTTATAAATCTTAGTTAAGCAAAAAGAAGGAAAGTGAGAAGACGGGACTCCAAGTGATTGATGCCTCTATAACTCCCAGCGTACTGTTATTTTTTTCCCCACTGTAGATACTGTACGTTTATCAGACAATGGCATTCAACTTGGCATTGTTAGCATTGTTACAGTTAGAATATCAAAAATATATACATTTTTTTAGCAAACTAGTACTTTAAGAAAATATTTACAAATATATACTTTGTGTGTGCACAGTTTACACTGTTTACTGCTATAAGTAAGAAAATACTATCTTTTTCCGGAGGAAAAGAGGGATTTTTTATGTAAATTATTTTATACATGACATTTATAAAACATACACTGATCAGACATAACATTATGAGCACTGACAGTTGAAGTGAATAACACTGATAATCTTGTTATCATGGCGCCTGTCAGTGGAAAAGGTGGTGAACAGGTCACAGGGTCATGGGCGGCCAAGGATCATTGATGCATGTGGGGGGGAGGCTGGTCCATGTGGTCAAATCCAACAGATGAGCTACTGTAGCTCAAATTGCTGAACAAGTTAATGCTAGTTCTGATTGAAATTTGTAAGAACACATTCATTAATGCAGTCTCACAAATCATTCAAGCAATTCATCCACACATGAATTCATTAATTATCATACGCATTCACACAATTCATCCACACATTTATTCATTCATTCTCATACGCATTCACACTACCCCCCTCTCCCCATCTTATCTGCCCCTTCTCACTATGTTCCCCCTTTTCACTATGTACCCCTTTTCACTATGTACCCCCTCTCACTATCTATCCCCTCTCCCCATTTCTCACTATCTAATCCCCCTCTGCCCCTTCTCACTGCACCCCCGTCCCTCAACCTACTTACCTTGTTGCCGGAGCAAGCAGCAACTGCGGCCGGGCCCGCGGCAGGACCGGACTGACTGGGCCAATGCGGCCTTTACGGCCGCATTAACACAGGGCATAAGGGGTACCTGCCCCTTAAGCCCGCCGCAACTGCGACCGGGTCCGCCACTCTAAGGGGCCGGGAAGCCCCCACCAGGGCCGGCCTTAGGGGTCTGCGGCCACACAGGGGTTACATTAAAACATTGGGGGGGGTTTTTTAACTTTATTTAACATCCTCCATGTTAAATAAAGTTAACAAAAACTTTATTTAACATGGAGGATGTTAAAGTAAAAAAAAAAAAAGTTGCGGCGGGCTTAAGAGGCAGGTGCCCCTTATGCCCTGAGTTAATGCGGCCGTAGAGGCCGCATAGGCCCAGTCAGTTCGGTCCTGACTGGGCTTATTTTAAGGTAGGGGCCTGGAGCTGCAGCTCCATCAGCCCCTAAGTCAATCCGGCCTGGCCCACTGGGCAAACGCCCAGTTTGCCCGATGGCCCGTCCGGGCCTGATGGGGACACAAGCATAAGAACTGGACCACGGAGCAATGAACAATGGTGGCCTGGTCTGATTAATCACATGTGCTTTTACATCATGTGGATCGCCGGGTGCGTCGCTTACCTGGAGAATACATGGCACCGGGATGCATCCATGGAGGCCACACCTCGCAATTTACAGGACTTAAAGGACCTGCTGCTAACGTCTTGGTGCTGGATACCACAGGACCCCTTCAGAAGAGTCCAAGCACCGACGGGTCAGGGCTGTTTTGGTGGCAAAAGGGGACCTACACAATATTAGGCAAGTGGTTATAAAAATTTTATGGCTGATCGCTGTATTATTACCTGGGTTAGACCGGGGAAGAAAAGTGTCCCTGGCACTTTAACGTGAAAGAGCACCTAATCCTGTACATGAGACCACCAAATCTGCGGTATGTGGCATGTGTGCCAAATCTGCCACTCGAGCAACAGCGAAGGTGAGTGACCTGTGCCATCTGGCCAGCCTGGACCAGGAGGGCCAAGAAGAAACAGGGCAGCAATAATTCCTTGTTCAGGTACAGGAATTCTCTTTGATTCACACGTCTTAGCACATATTATCATTATTATTTATTTATTATAGGGCGCCATCATGTTCCACAGCGTTGTGCAAAGGGTAGACAGGACATTACCAGTAGTATATAACATAGCAATTTGATTTACAGAAACAGCAGGTGAGGAGCTTACAATCTAGAAGAAGTTACACAATATATGGTATTGCCAAGGAAGATCCATGAAAACATATTGCACAAATTTAAAATTTGAAATACAGTCCTGATAAAAATAAAAAATATGAACATATTTTATACATTGGAAGTTGCAGACATTCATTGCAATTAGAAAACCAGAACATTTCACTGAAAGATCCAATATTGCCATAAAAATAAATCCAGAGAAAGATGTTTATATTCCTGTGTGATGTCAGTTTCCTTGAATTGTGCATCTGTCATCTCAATTAAAAATTACTATTTACTAAGCAATATTATTTTCAACAGTACCCCTAAACCAAAATATTTTCAGGGAAAATAGACAGGAAGTTTAAGGGAAGAAAATGTGATAAGTAATATGATCTAACAGAAATATACCAGTAAAACATATGACAAAATATCTGTCTGTCATTGACCAACCTACCTTTCAATGATCTATTATTATTATTTATGTTTTATATAGCGCCATCATATTCTGCAGCGCTGTACCATGAGTAAACAGGGCATAACAAGTATATATAACATAAAAATTTTACGGAAACAACAACAGGTGAGGAGGGCCCTGCTCAAAAGAGCTTACACTCTAGAGGGAGTTAGGGTGTATTGCCTCTGTTAGTGATGGAACAGCCACATTAGTGTCCGGAGGCAGGAGAGGGACTAGGAAAAGTGGGCTAAGAAAGATGGGCGTCAACGTGTAAGTTGGTAGGTATCCCTAAGGAAGTGGGTCTTGAGGGATTTTCTGAAGGATCGAAGGCGGGGGAGGGGGTAGATGGATAAGCCGCGGGGCAGCCTAAATATAAACTTGGGTTATGTTTTTACTTCAAGTTTGGTTCACCAAGGGTTGAAAAGCCTGAGAACAGGTACCACGATGACAATTTTCATTTCAGGTTATTCACTAATATGTTGGAGAAGCCAAAGCAGACCTTGTAGAATTGGGAGCCATGGGGGGTCCATCATTAACATAAACCCCCAGCAAATCCCACTGAAATATTTTATCTATTAAGCTGTGCAACTCCATGGAGATTGAACCATGCCAGCTGGTTGAAGTCTGTCTGCTGTTGGTGAACTGACCACCACATCTCCATCATCATCTCTCTACTCATGAAGTACCTGGTCTAGGATCCTTCTAAGCTACAATAAGAAGCTGTTACACAAGAGAAGATCTTACTCCGTATCTATTTCTTGTTATTTTCTAAATATAACCAACATACAATTCCTAATTTCTTGTGTTTTTTAACTTGTGTAATGATTTTGTCAGTGACACATAAAAAGTTATCTTGTTGAGTTTAGGGTAACACAATGTTTAAAATAATGTTTACTGTTTTGTGAGCTAGTATGACAACATACGTAAATGTGTGTGGTATTCACACACTGCACATTTGAATTGTCTTTTGGAGGTTCTATATTAAATAGTTTTTGAGAAAACATGTTTTTGTGGGCACTTATCCCTATTTATTCTCCCACAGATTGCTGGAAGTGTGATAATAGCGGAGCTTGTCTGCCAGAGATTTTGCCCTAAGGGGAAATCTTCTCGCTACAAGCTTCTCACTTTTAATGTCTGGGACTCATATTCCCATGTACATGTTTTTATGGGACAGATCATCTGATTGTTTTAACTTCAACAAATGCCAAAACTAAAAGAAAAAAAAAAAAAAGATTCAGCTCTCTTCATGTTAAATGCTAGCCTCACTCAATTCTATTATTCGTTTTTCATCTAACTCCATTCCAAAATGGAATGACGTTATATTAAATATTTGATAAGGTACCTAACGGAATAGATTCTGTAGCAAACAAATAGTGTCAAGTCCCTTCTAGTTGGCTGATGATGTAACCTCTTAATAAACAGTACTTGCCTTTGGGTTTCATAGGGTCTTTTGCACCAAGTGCAAGTGCATTTCGGGTGTTCCTCAAGACCTGCCACGTCTTTCACCTACTGAATGAATCATTTTAATGGCAACTTTTATTAATGAATACATAAATACAATTCATAACTGTCATTTTAATATTTTAAAACATGTAGCATACGATGCCATCAAGTAAAAACAGGCAGTGTCTTCCGGTCTATGTCTAGCTTTGACAAAGACACCCTAGGTTGACATGTTACCTGCTTCTGATACTACATGACATTTTGATGGGGCAATGTTTCTTTGTTACGTTGAAATGTTTTTGCAGTTCAGATGAGGTCTTCTCCTTTTATCCTAATCTTCATTGGATGCAGACCACAAGACCAGCGATGTCAATGAGATTTAACCTAGGTTTTCTAAGGGTGTCCCCCACATTTAAACATGTCCTGTTTATTGAGCCACAACCTACTTTTTATGTGTATAACAACACAACATCAAGGGTGACCCCAGAATATGTATGAAGCCATTTCACATTAAGTGTATTCAGCACATGGGTAGTATTCCTCAGATAACTGAACAACCTTAACACTAGACTGCAAAAACATATTGTCAATTCACTCTGATGTGTTCATTAAGGGAATTAATGCCTGAAATGATGGGCCTCCCTTTGGGTATCCCTACGGCTTTATGAAATATAGGTGTCTGTACATACCTTCTAGAAATATCTTTAGAAATAACATCCATACCCTCAGCTGTATCACCAAATCAAACAAAAGGGCCTGGCATTTTTTTAGGGTTAAAAGTTAATGTAGTGTACGTGCTTCCATCATTAAGTTGCCTGAGGATCTGGAGGCCGCCATTGTTGTCAGTCATGTTATTTTGTGTGTGACTTTCCATGCTCGAACATCACACTGAGCTGACTCTTTATGGCAATGCTAACGATTTCCATTCCTACATAGACTTCCATTAGTCAGAGTGTTCAGCTGAGTAATTAAAACTCAACCATTCTATTGTTTACCACAAGGCAGTAAGAAAAAAGGAAATCAACACATTATAAAAGTGATGAGTGTTCCCTGTTAAGGTGCAAATTAAGCAACCTGAGGCTAACTACTCTTCTGATATAAGGATACTCACTACTTGGAATGCCCATAAATCAGTTTTCTGATGATATAATTCAGATGGGGGTAGGGTAAATACAGTTATCTATCCTACTAGTATGTCTCAAAGAAAAGGTGCCTAAACAATACCAGATGTGAGACAATGGAGAACAATTATATAATATCAAATATCAAAGTTAGAATCAACAAGCCCACAACTAGAACTTCATATCTAACGTCCTGTCGAGGAGCCAAATTACTAAACCAGGAAAACATAGTAAATGAACCTGCCCGTTATTATTACTCTTTATATAATTTCAAAGGAGGAGCAGCATCTTTACAAGACAACAAAGCCAGCTGGAATCCAACAATATCTCTTAGATGGTTTCCCAAGACCATCAAGAATGGGTAGCATAGCCCATCACAGAAATGGTGGTGGCTTGTACTATAAAGTCCCTTAAAAGAACAAATCTTATGGCCTGGATGAGTTTTCTAGCTTTTATTTTACCTTACTTTTATCTATTTATCTCACTCATCTATTAAAACTGCTACAAATGGTACCATACTGGAAGAAATGTGACAGGCAACCATGCTGACTGGTGGGTAAAGGAACAAATGCACATAGGGGGATTCTACAAAGTTATTCCCCAACTTGGGTCCAGATTGAACATTCCAACATACTTTACCCAACCATATGTTAGTTACCACTAAAGATTCCATTTACCTATGGGATTCTTAGTTGATTTAGGTTATTCCTCCTATATTCCATCCCTATTCTAAATTGATTTAGTAATGCATACCAACCAGTGAATATAGCAATTTGTGCCACCTAAGATGTAATGGGTTTCAGAATGACCATTATTGGAACCATTTGGACCCCACTATCAATGCGTCAAGAACTAAAATCTTTGTGATGGACTATTCTAAGGTTAAATTATGAATTGTTTTAGGGATAGCTCATGTACAAACATCACGATTTTTTATAATTAGTTTTTTTACGTTAGTATGGGCCTATACTACAAAAAGAAGATAATATGAAAACATTATATGGTCTTATGTCTTCTGTATGTTAATATTATTCCAGAAACAAGCAAGTTCTTTGGAAAAGATGATGTCAAAATATACCAAATGTAACTTGGAAAACATTGTGCTTGTTGAAGCATATTAATTTCTTCATTACAAAGTATGATCAGTCGGTTTTTAATAAGTTCCTTATCACCATCAATAGTATAAAAAATATATTATAGACTCTCCCAATTGCTTGTTTCACTAACGTCATGACTGGGGCTGTTGCTTTTAAAATGGGTTTTTGCACAAAAAAATCTAATTTGTGAATAGTTTCAGAACATTTTTGTACAACATTTTTGTACATCTGTTAAGGAATGTTTTTTAAAAAATAGTTCTAAGGATGATAGTCATATTTTCTGATATGCTATAATCTAAAATATGTTTGATATGCCTTCTGGGGACCGTTTTGATGTTGTGAAATAATTGTACCAGGTCTAACACCATGGGCGTAGGAACCCCTAAAAATCTGGGGGGGACAGCATTTTCCCCCATCAGATCCCCACTTTCTCACACTATCTACCCCCTCTCCCCCTTCTCACACTATCTACCCCCTCTCCCCCCTCATACTTTCTTACTATCGACCCCCTCCCTACCCTCCCTTCTCACACTATCTACCCCCTCTCTACCCTCCCTTCTCACACTATCTACCCTCTCCCTACCCTCCTTTCTCACTAGCTACCCTGTCCCTATCGCCCCCTTCTCACTAGCTACCCTCTCCCTACCCCCCTTCTCACTAGCTACCCTCTCCCTTCCCCCCTTCTCACTGTCTACCCCAGGGGTGTCCAAGTTTTTTCTGCAGTGGGCCACTTCATCAGAATCGTATACGATACGGGCCGCACTCATTTTTCACTGTGAGAAAATATAGCCTTTAATAAAATATGCAGATTAAAATAAAGGAAATGATACAAAACCTTTTCCTCTCACTGATTTCTGGGCCTAGAAAGTTTTGCGACTACAAATTCAGGACTCAGGATAATTAAAAATGAAATAGTTCTATTTATTCTAGGGATGCACCAAAATGAAAATTCTGGACCAAAACATGCAAGGTTCACTTAGCTAAAACCGAAAATGACCCCCCACCTTTAAAAATAATAATAAAAACTCAAATTTTTCATAAAAGTAGGCAACACACCACAATTGGACAAAAAAAAATAGCAATATGACTTGGCATGATAGGAGTGTGATTGCAAACAGCAATCACACTCCTATCATACCCAGGCAGCCAGTACATGCTGGTACAGGGTGGCTGTAAGTGATGTGCAGACCCCACATTGCTGGGACCATCAATACACAAGGGGGGCAGCTAGCTAGGTTTCAGCATGTACTGGCTGACTTGGCATGATAGGAGTGTGATTGCTGCTGCCAGCAATCACAGTCCCATCATGCCTAGGTTCCAGCACTTACACATCCAACCAGTAAATGCTGGAACCTAGGCATGATGGGACTGTGATTGCTGTTAGCAATCACACTCCTATCATGCCAAGTCAGCCAGTCAGCCACCTTTAAAAATAATAATAAAAACTCAAATTTTTTATAAAAGTAGGCAACACACCACAATTGGACAAAAAAAAATAGCAATATGACTTGGCATGATAGGAGTGTGATTGCAAACAGCAATCACACTCCTATCATACCCAGGCAGCCAGTACATGCTGGTACAGGGTGGCTGTAAGTGATGTGCAGACCCCACATTGCTGGCAGCATCAATACACAAGGGGGGCAGCTAGCTAGGTTTCAGCATGTACTGGCTGACTTGGCATGATAGGAGTGTGATTGCTAACATCAATCACAGTCCCATCATGCCTAGGTTCCAGCACTTACACATCCAACCAGTAAATGCTGGAACCTAGGCATGATGGGACTGTGATTGCTGTTAGCAATCACACTCCTATCATGCCAAGTCAGCCAGTACATGCTGGTACAGGGTGGTTGTAAGTGATGTGCAGACCCCATACTGCTGGCAGCATCAATAGACAAGGGGGACAGCTAGCTAGGTTTCAGCATGTACTGGCTGACTTGGCATGATAAGAGTGTGATTGCTAACAGCAATCACAGTCCCATCATGCCTAGGTTCCACCACTTACACATCCATGCTATCACACACACACACACACTCATTCATTCATATACTCATTCATTCACAGATTCATTCCCTCAATCACGCATACTGATTCAAACACCCTCCCCACCCCCTTACCTGCACTGCAGCTCCTCGATGCTGCTCACAGACTTCAGCAGGGGGCGCGGCCTCCCTCTGTGTTCTCTGGTACTGCACAGAGGAAGCAGGATGTGATGTCACGTGAACTCTGCTGGGTTCCGCTTCCTCTGTGCAGTACAGAAGTGTTGGTTGAATTAATGGTCGAATTCTCCTCAGAAAAAGTTATTTCCTTTAATTAGATCATGCGCATAATCGAGACAAGGCACACAACACACAAAAGTCGAAGCGTTGTCTAATTACATATTTGGATTACATGATTTATATAACTTCTTATACTTCTTATCTGCTTCTACTAGCATGATTGGTTACTTTTTAAGCAGGTTACGCCTCTTAATAGATATGTTGGCGCAACTCGTGATACATCAAAGACTAGACATTTTCTACTGTCTTTGTCAGCAATAATATTTATGATTACATAAGCATTTTTCTAACAAGAAGGCCCTCCCACAGGTAAGTAGCAGGGCTCTTGTTGTAGCAGGGCTCGAGGTGCGGACCGCGTAAGATTGGTTGCCCTGGCTGCCGATCTTACGCAGTCCGCACCTCGAGGTCTTGCGGGACGCATTTGCGGAGTTTCTAATGGGGGTCCTGGGGGGGATTTCTTCATTATCGGTCCCCCCCGCATGAGTTACTGGGGGGGATCTGTCCCCCCCGGTTCCTATGCCCATGTCTAACACTCCTAAAACTCAAAGGAAACGTGCTACCTAGAAATGGGAAAGTTCTCCCGGCTTTTCCTGGAATCATCCTGAAATCATTAATGACGTGTGGCCTTGTCATCCACTCCATGCCAAAATTTCTAATGTGATGACTCATATGTTAATTTATGTATACAACTGCTGTTCGGGGTCAACCAAAGGGTTCTTTTTCTGCCCTGAAGAAAAATACTTCCACCTTCAGCCTCAACAGTCCCAATTTGCATTCCTGTGGTCTCTTGAATGATAGAAAGCCCATCAATCGTATAACTGAGGTGAAACATAGAAACAGAGAATTTGATGGCAGATGAGAACCATTCTGCACATGTAGTCTGCCATTTTCCCGCTTTAAAGACTCAGACCATAATCATAGGTCTTGTCTTAGATTCAGGACCATACGCCTATCCGATATATGTTTACGTCCCCTCACTGTATTAGCTTCTACCGCTTCTGCAGAGAGGATGTTCCATTTATCTACTATTACTGGAGGGAGGCTGTTCCATTTATCTACCGCTCTTTCTTGGTAAAGTAAAACTCCCTTACATCACATCTGTCTCTGACTTTTGTTGTAACATTTCTCTTCCTTTGGAAACAAACCTCCCTCCAGTATTTTGTTAAGCCACTTTTAGTATTTAAATGTTTCTATCACATCTCCCCTCTCTCTTCTCTCCTCCAAGCCGTACATATTAAGATCCCTTAATCTTTCCTGATCTTTTTTATCCTGGAAACCATTCACTATTTTGTAGTTATCCTCTTGAAAACGTCAGTATCCTTCAAGAGCTGGTGTCTCCAGAGCTGTACAGACTACTCTAGGTGAGGTCTAACCAGAGATCTGTAAAGTGGCAGAACGACCTCTCTTTTCATGCTAATAATGACTCTCGCTACATAACCAAGCAATCTGCTTGCCTTTAGCAACGCTTTATTGCATTACCTGCTTACCATCAAATCCTCCAAAAGAATTATTCTCAAATCCCTCTCTTCTACTGTCACTGATAGAACAGAATCCCCAATGCAATATTCTGCCTTGGGATTTTTACATCCCAAGTTCATTATTGCAAATTTATCAACGTTAAACTACAGCTGTCACATTCTCGAAAGAACAATATGTAGAGATAGGCTTTTTTAGTTTTAAGGAACACCAACTGGTGCTGGGCTCGAATTCGAAACATAGCTGTACCTTGGGTCCGGTGACCTGATCGCATGACTGACCATAAAATAAACAAACAAATAAACAACTAACTAAAGCTATATTGCTGCTATAGAACTGAAGAACAAAATTAAATTTGACAATGAATTGCTTTGATCAAAAATACTAAAAGGACCTGAAAAGAGAGTGATGGCATGGAAGTAATTCAATAAAACATGAAACAAATTTGAAGAACAAAAGGAATACATTTTTCACAAATGTCAAGGGATCAGGAAATTATTATCATTATTTCATTACATTTTTAGATATACTAGGCTTCCCAGACAATTGAAGTTATTCAATAACATTTTGCCAAGTCCCTTACAAGCTATTACTTTATATAAAATATATATGTAATGATGCATATTTTACCATAGGAATTTCAAGAAAAGGGTCAGCTGGTTAAAAAAAGTGTAGATCCCAGCAGTGGTTGGAGCCTGAACAGCTTGGTAGGTGCAGGATAATCTTGGGACAGTGTTGGCATGTATGATTTTACATTCATATTGCAAAAGATCATTGCTTCCCACAGCTAGGGCGCAAAGTTAACTCTTCTTCCAATTTAGAATAGATACGCTCCAAAGCCAAAGTTGCCAACTTGGCCATTTAAATCCTGAAAGCATGGCCACTGCAAACGGCAGCGTTTGTCAGACTGACCTGCGGCGGGTAAAACTTCTAGGTTCCAGGTTTTAAATGCCTTGGGTTTTAACTCTATCCGGAGCTCTTAGGACAGAAGGTGTCCTGTATCACAAAATTTGACCTGAGGAAGGAAGCGCAGAAGACTGGATGAAGGCAGAGGTCAGCCTCCAGTATAGGGGATTAAATGGTTTAGCTGCCCACCCTAATAGATAGGAGCAAAAATTTAGGATCTAGAAAAGCACAGGTGTTTGTTATTTTTATTATTTACAGCTGAAATCATTAAAGACGACTCTCGGGAGTCTGCGTCCTTCTACTAAATCACTTCACCCGCATGTGAGAAGATGACATAAATGTTCATTGTGACAACATACAATCATCCTCTACGAAACATAGGGGCTCTCTCAAGCATGCAATCCTATGTGTTTTAAACAAAAAAAAACCCATAAGAGCTTTAAATATTTGTTTTGCGCTCCCTGCGGAATCTAGCAATTGGATAAAAAAAAAAGACAGTAAAAAAGGTGAAAAATTGCATTTTTGTCAATGTATAAACCACATTGCCGGAAATTTTACAAACTGCGGCAGTTACGCCAAAAACAGATCTGTGAACGAAGAGATGCAAAAATCACATCCTATGCGTGAATACTTGATGAATTTTCCCCACATCACATCTTCTAAATCCTTAATCTTATGATCGCATCTGTATGTATAAAGAGCATTTGCAGGTACCATTATTTGAGGCATTGCACACCACCTACAACAACTTTATACTAAACCTCTATTATATTCACATTTAACTAAAAGTCCCTCTAGATTGTAAGCTTGCGAGCCGGGCTCTCTCCACCTAATGTGTCGGTTTGTCTTAGTCTGTCAATTCTCGTCTTGTCAGACCCCTTGAATATATGGATTGTATTAAGCGCCGCGTAAACTGTTGGCGCTATATAAATAAAGATAATAGTAATAATAAGGCTGGACACAGTAAATATTACTAAGGGAAGCTGGAATTCAGTAACATGTTGATTAGCCCCAACATTTAAGGGGTCAAGTAATGAAACAGAAGTGCGCGAGTTGTACGCTCGGACATAAACATTGCTTTCCGGTCTGCATGGACAGAATAGACGGAGAGGTAATTTGCCCATCCTGAAGCATTTTTCTAAGATGTGCCAAATGTCATAATGATCTCTGTCAATGATTCGAAATGATTCTCTGAGCCGTATTTGGGGTATTCTATTGTTAGTGAAACGCACACAATGATGAACAACTTCCTTTTCCTGCTGGATCCCAGCTGCAGCCAGTCCTGCATCCTTCGCGCTGTAAATCAAACCTTTGTACTCCAGGAGGATTCAATAAGCCACAGGTGCGGGGCCGGCCAAGGCCCCTCTGGGATTAGGTAGCAGCATTCGATACGGGATCCCAACTAACCGCAGCCATCCCTACACCACATGCAGCCAGTCTTTGGATCAAGCGGAGGAAAAGAAAAAACCACCGATGAAATGTGGCACGGGACAACGGAATTCCATTTCTGTTCTCTGCATCTGGAGAAGAAAGAAGATTAATATTAAAGATCCCATTTTTACAAAGCTGATCTCAATAAGAAAATAGACAAAGCGGCGGACTTCAAAACCACGCCAGAAAGTTTTCACTTTAGACAAAGGAAATTTCGCAGATTTAAGGCAATTTTTTTAATCTTAATTATGAGATAGAAAAAACAAAACAAAACAATGTTCTAAGGCTCTCAAACATATGTGTTTGTGGAATACGTCACATTAATTAATAATATTTATTATTAGCATCTATTGCTTTTGTTGTGTCCACTTTTATGCAAGGTAGATGCAATCACCCCGTGTTCTGTACCATAAAATTCTGAAATGAATACATTTACTATTTAACCATAACTTATTCTTCCAATGCTCTTAAACTCATTTAATACCAGTTATATAAAAGCACTAAAACATAAAAAAATTTTTTTTAATGCAAAATACAATGTACAATATACAATGTACTTTTTGGTTTAACGAGCGCCAAATCGGATACTATGAAAGCCAAAGGGTTAAGAATAATGTCCCCTAGCAGAGGTGGGAGCGGATCGGCAGCTGTTTGCTTAACCTTTCACACGTGGACCACTGGCTTAAGCTCTCCACTTTCACATCGTCTCAACAATTAACCCTTTCGCTGCCAGAGAAGTGTAACATATGTTGCAACAACAGTGCACCTCTCTGGCATGCAAAAGGTTAAACATATATTTACCCCCCCCACACACACACACATCACCAGATTAAACTTTTTACAGCTTATATGTATATTTGCCCTACCTGCTTTATATGTGTGTATATGTGATCTCCATCAAACTAAGAAACGTCAGCAAAGTTAAAGAAGTTTATATATACCGTATTGGCTCGAATATAGGCAGCACTTTTTCCCCCCACTTTAAGTCTTTAAAGTGGGGGTGCGGCCTATATTCGGGGACTGCATGTCCCGGGCGTCGGGCAGGCAGTGGGGTTAGGATACAGATCCCCCACAGCGGTGCAGGGGACCTGCATCCTACTCTCCGATACACTCAGACAGCCTCCCCTGCCAGCACTTTCCACGGGGGGGGGGTGCCAGCACGGGAGGTTGTCTAAGCGCATCTTGGCAGCCGGTGACCGTCCGCACGATGCGTTTTACCTCTGCCCCCAAGACTTACCAGAGCAGACTCCCGGGTGTCTTGCGGGGCCGGCGGGGGACATCTACGCAATACGCGTACACAACTTCCGGTGCCGGCACATCCGCTGAGTCCCGGCACCGGAAGTTGTATACGCGTATTGCATAGATGTCCCCCGCCGGCCCCGCAAGATACCCGGGAGTCTGCTCTGGTAAGTCGGGGGGCAGAGTGGCAGCATATCTCGGAGGAGGGGAGGAGGAGGACAGTGGCAGCATATCTCGGGGGGGGGACAGTGGCAGCATATCTCGGGGGGGGGAGGACAGTGGCAGCATATCTCGGGGGGGGAGGAGGACAGTGGCAGCATATCTCGGGGGGGGGAGGACAGTGGCAGCATATCTCGGGGGGGGGAGACAGAGTGGCAGCACATCTCGGGGGGGAGGAGGACAGTGGCAGCATATCTCGGGGGGGAGGATGACAGTGGCAGCATATCTCGGGGGGGGGGAGGACAGTGGCAGCATATCTCGGGGGGGGAGGAGGACAGTGGCAGCATATCTCGGGGGGGGAGGACAGTGGCAGCATATCTCGGGGGGGGGAGACAGAGTGGCAGCACATCTCGGGGGGGAGGAGGACAGTGGCAGCATATCTCGGGGGGGAGGAGGACAGTGGCAGCATATCTCGGGGGGGGGAGACAGAGTGGCAGCATATCTCGGGGGGGGAGGAGGACAGTGGTAGCATATCTCGGGGGGGAGGAGGAGGACAGTAGCAGCATATCTCGGGGGGGGCAGTGGCAGCATATCTCGGGGGGGGGTGACAGAGTTTTTTTGGTGCTTTTTTTAAAGAAAAAAACTTTTTCTTTAAAAAAGCACCAAACTTTTAGGGTGCGGCCTATATACGGGGGCGGCCTATATCCGAGCCAATACGATATATAGATATAGATATATATATATATTATTCTAGGAAATTAAACACCTCTCGGCCCTGCTCCGTTCCCGATAAGACTCCCAAAGGCTGGAGCAAATTGGAAGTGCTGCTACCGTTCATGTTTGGTAGACATTTGAGTGACTTTAGTATTTAATATCGTGAGTAAAACACAGCCTACAGAGTACAAGGTAATACTACATAGTTATACCATATCCCATATTTCTTGTCCACTTTGTTCTTATCATCCAAAGTCCTTTGAGCATAAATCAGGAAAGGATTTTAACAGATTTGCTTATTATTCTTAATACTCAAAGACTATTAACCTGGCATGATTTGACTATTATTTTAAGTTCAAAGTATATATTACAAAAAAACATATCTATGATTTTAACATATCTGTTTTTCATTAAATTATGTTGGGGGGGCTGGTTGGGGAGGGGGTAGGACTTTAATCATTTTTTCAGCCTGGTGCGATTTAGCTGTGTCATTAATGCATGTAAAATCCACCTGAATAATGATTGTGGTTTTCTGCTTTACAAATTCATCTACTGAGAAACCAAGAGTCGGATTCCATGGAACATCTGGTTTGTATTCGGTGTAGTTGCCCGTTTTAGAGTTCAGATCATGTGTTATTTTAAGGCCTACGGTGTCAATCAATCAGCTAATGGGGGGGAATTTTATGTCTGAATACCTGATAGAGCAAGAATTTTGCACAAAGATGTATACGGGATTCAGAACTTACCTGCCTGCATAAGTATTATACAGCACTAAGAATTCATGTAAAGGGCTACATTGATTTATGTTTCTGTAGTATAGCCAAATATATATATATATATATATATATATATATATATATATATATATATATATATATTAATATTAGACTTGGGTGCCGGCAAACTCTTCACATTCACACCAGGATTGAAACCTCCGAAAGAGTGACTCTACTGGTCGCCAGCAGGGGGCTCGTCTGGCATCAACCAATGAAGAGCAGTTCCCTTTCCCATTCACACTAAAGAATGAATGGAAAAGGGCAGCTGCTCTTCATTGGTTGATGCCATTTATTTGTCTCTATAGGCCCGGGGCGTCCAACCTGTGGCCATCCAGCTGCTGCAGGACTACATCTCCCATAATGCTCTTTCAGCTAAAGGGCTGGCTGAGGAGGATGGAGGATGTAGTCCTGCAGCAGCTGGAGGGCCGCAGGTTGGACGCCCCTGCTATAGGGGAAAGGCTCTCTAACGCCCTTATCTCAAGATTTGCATTGTTATTAAAGTTGCTGGTTGTTTTTGATTGGTTCAGACAGCCTTTGTGAAGGTGGAGCAAGGAAGCTGATCAGATGCTGGTCCTACAACTCAAAGACGCAGATCTTAGCTTCCATGAAGTCATCTAAATATCCCCACAATTGCCCTACACAAAGCAGAAGATGGATTCAGCTGTAGTTTCCCTTTTAAATCTATGGTATTTTGTATTTATCATTTAAATAATATTTGTTTTTATCTCTTGTTAGTAAGGAATATAGATATAGCCATATTGGTCCAAGAGAGCATGGAGTCTTTAGTCAAAGACAATACCTCTTATTGGACCAACATAGCAAACAATATAAAGTAAAATAAGCTTAAGGTGCCTTCGAGGTCTCCTCTACAGATGGCAAACGCAGATGTCTTCTTAATATTTCGTGATGTCAGTTGGACAAAAAAATAAAGTCTGATGCTTGACATGTGAAAATATACATTACTTGGGAATTCAAGTACAGATAAGTCTGGAAAAAGAAATATATATGTAAAAAAAAACTGTTTAGTAAAAGCAGGAAGGCACTTGCTTAACCTTGTTTTTAAGCCAAAACAATTTGGAACATTTTGAGCAATTTTAAGGAATGTAGTTAGTGAAGAAATAAATTAGGAAATTCTAGACCAAATTGGAAATTATGATGATAGTGTAATCACTTTTCATATTTTGGTGGATTAACCAAAAGGACACAATCAAAGAAAAAGCAGGAATTTTACACACTTAAGATTAATCCCGGAGGCCAGAGAATTACAGAGGGCATACAGAAGTATATTGTTTAAGCATAAAGGTGCAAATGTTTTTAAGAAATGTTATTTTTCCAACAGTTTTGGGATTCTAGGTAAATATTCATAAAAAAAACCCCACTTTCTTGATTTCTGAAATTAAAAGTGATGCCAAGAAAAAAAACAAAAAAACACAGTAAAAGGCAAAAATGTATGTTTTTTACATGTATGTAAGAAGATCTAAAAAAATAAATATATATATATATATATATATATATACAGCACCAATCAATCTGGAAGTAGTTTTTTAAATTTCAGTTTGTATGACACAGACGTTTGCTCTGGTTGGTTAAAAAAATATATGATTAAATCGGAATAGAAAATATGGAAAAATATCAGGGGACATATTTCCTGAACAAAGCAGATTCAGGTTTTCTTTGATTTGCTTGATTTAATATTTGCAGCTTAGAAAACGTAACTAAATAATAACATGAGGAAATATTGTGTCACTCGCTTAAGGGTGTTTAACCTTCTTATAATTTATGTTTAAAAAATGGCTCATCATGAAAATGACAGTATTCCACGTTCCACTGGTGGAAATGATGGCTAATTCGGAAGAAGTGTTTATTAGCTTCTTGAATTAGCAAACATTGGATTAGTCCTGAACCTAAATCTTTATTTTCTGGAAAAAGAGGGGTCAGGAGGCAGGCGTTGAGCAGGGCGATGGACGTCAAGTAACTGCTTGCAAGAAGGAGTGTTCCCAAAGACAGGGACCTTTAGAGAGGGAATTGTATGTGTGTTGGTTAGTTAGTGGGTTTGCTTGGTGATAACCTCACCATAATATTGTAACACACCTTTTTATGTGTATATTTTATTTTACTTTTTTATTTTTTATTGTTTGGGTCATTGTAGGCACTTTAGATCTTATGGTAAATCTTGAATAATATGCATGTGTATTTTTGGATATTTAGGGTAGGCAGTGGTATCTTCGTTTTGTTATTTCCCATAGTGATTTATATCTTATTATATATTTTATAGTACACTTGCATGGCAACTTTCAGTTCATGTCGCCCACTAAGCTCTCCCCATCCTTCTCCCAATATGGGGTGCGAGGCGTTCATCAGAAAATATTCTTGCTTAGGGTACTATTGGGTCTAGAGCGGACACTGCTTACCCCAAACTCATTTCCAACCAATTAAGCTGTGTAAAACAACAGGGCAATACAACTTTATTTAGTTATATTCCCATTCTATGGCGCTATATAAATCAATACATTAAAAATAGGAACAATAATAATAATATAGATGAGACCAAAGACTGATTAAGGTTGTCTTACTTACATTAGTAAAAATAAACAGAGAACAGAGGGCCAAGTGGTCCTTATCTGTTCTAAAATGCTATCTGCCTATTATATATTATTATTATTATTATTATTATTATTATTATTATTATTGCTTTATATAGCGCCAATATATGCCATAATGTACAAAAATCACGGGATCTTTTAATTACACTTTAATCTGTGTTCTTACACTCTTTGCTGTCATTTAAATAATAAAAGGGTTTTTTTTTTTGGTTTTTTTTAAGAAAATGGGGCAATATTATACCAAAATAGGAAAAAAAAGGACATGTTAGTAATATAAAGACATCAATATTGTTAACTTATTTTGTGAAGCTAGTTGATGATATATTTGTGCAAACCAAAAAGGGTCAGGCACCATATTTTTTGGAGGGTTGTACATTTAGCCAAAAAACACTGAATAGGTTAAGAGGTCTGGCAGTGCATTCATTCATTTCTCATCACAGCGCAGACGGTTAAGGTATTCCTTTCTTTAGCAACATTTTTGGAAATGAATATGCTGTATATTAATAATATTGAGTAAGCCATACTACGAAACCCGCCGGACAGAACTCAACCATCAGTCATGTATTCACAAATAAAAAACTCTACTCTGAACATGATGGATCGAAAGGTGATTTGTGTGGATAATTTACAAAATACTATAGCAACAACAACCACAGGAAAAAAAAAAATATATTTTGTCATATATACATTTCTTCTTTTCCTTGTGGTGACATTATAAGAATTTTGATGAATAACAGCAGGAAATGTGTACTGTCGCCTCTCACCTTCCGAGACACATTTTTATGTTATAGAGAATTAATCATTAGAATATGACTAGTTGTTAACCTTAACATTTTTTGGGGAATTATGGAGTACTGCATAGCCCAAACCATAGCGATTCTGTTATATACCCAGGCTGAATGCAGTGGAGTTGAGTGTGAGTGCAGGATTGCATGGGATGTTATCCTGATCTGGCCCAGGATTTGGAGGACATTTCAGAACACACAGAGAGATGAACTTCACCAAAGCTCTAGAGCTCCCAGGGCTAGGATTGTCCTCCCAAATGTCTTTCTTTAGGAGCTACAGTTACTTTTTGGGACCACAATACATTTTTCCCATTTCTTTAAAGGCCTTTCTCAGATAAATAGATACCAAAAGGTTGCAAAGTCACCTAAAAATGATTGTATTGCCCATTCCTCACCACAACATCCTCTTTGGACCTCTTAAATACCGACAAGTATGGTATCGGGGATCCCATTCTGATGAAGGAGGTTACTGGAGTCCTGGAGAGAAGGTTGAGCTCAACTCCTCTTACAGTGAAAGTTCACTAGAAGCTTCCCTCAAAGCAGTGATCATTAATTTATACCATTATCATTTTATATTAATTTAAAATACTTTTATACGAGCACAAGGTCTTATTTTTATTATTTTGGGGGTTACATTGATCCAAGTCCATTTAAAGCAACTAGGAACCACCTTAGTTCATATCCCTATTCTATAGCACCCGACCCGTATGTTAAAGGGTAACAGCGGGACCAGACGCAGGGAGCTTTGGGTTTCATCCTGTCACATGCATAATTTGATTGTATTCTGTACTCTTGGCAGGTTAGTTATGAAAAACAACATGATATGACATCAAATAAAACTTTTAAAGTATTTATAAATAATAAACACTTATTGGTAAATGCTTCCACGGAGAAATGATCACTTGCTCGGATTGAAGTTCTACGTCGCCCAGAGGTAATTTGTGGAATTAAAGTAAAATGTTGCAGCTGATTTTTCTTATCAGTGGGCATATTATGGTATTATTAAATGATATTATATTAAATGATATTATATTATATTGTTCTTACACTATACCTATTGCTAGGGTTTATAGGAAGGTGTTGCAGAATCACAGAAAGACCAGGATTTTGGCAATCCCACCCCACCTTGAGTACAGGTGAGATACATTTGTTAAATATTTATGTTCAACGATGGATATACGGAATCCAAATGTGGCCATCCAAATCATGCAATGGATAACCAATGACCTGTAGTCTGGATTTCATATAATAAATATATATCTAATTAGTTTACAAAAAAAGCCAAATAGAATTTATATACTTCTGTAGAACAATGCATGTAAAAATAGAAAAACTCACTGATTATTCCAGAGGATCATGATAATGTATTGTATAGAAAGACCATTGACGTTAGAGATGTAAGCCCAATCAGATAATTGCACAAAATGTGGCTTTTAACATGTTAAGCGGTCTGCTGTATTGATATTACAAATAAAAATTATCAATTATACACTAAAGGACCAAAACTGGTAAAATTATTCTGCAAGAAGACCGACGATGACCCAGCATAATGCAAAGGTAATCAAGGAATCTTGTTGATACAATTCTTTATGTTATAGGTGACACTTCATGCTGAATAATTGCCAAAAAACTGGTTTAGTGAATTAAACCCAGATATAATTACGTTATAAAGCTATGACTGTTTTTATAGTCTATAACAGGGGTTCTCAAACTGCAGCCCTCCAGCTGCTGCAGGACTACATCTCCCATACTCCTCAGCCAGCCCCTTAGCTGAAGGAGCATTATGGGAGATGTAGTCCTGCAGCAGCTGGAGGGCCGCAGTTTGAGAACCCCTGGTCTATAATATAGTCAAGATGATACCTAATAATAAAAGGACTGAGATTTTCCAATAAATCATTTTTAAATATTATTTAAAGATTTCCTTTTTCTATCATGGCTACATGTGTTTTGTATAGGGGTGCTTAAGTCCTAGGTAGTGGAAATCAAAAACTTTTCACTGTCAAAGAAAAAAAAAAGATCAAATAAACAAATGAGCCCATTATCATTATTATTATTATTATTATTATTATTGTTGTTTTATATTGCACCAACAAATTCCATAGTTCTGTGGAATGGGTGGTCTTAAATAATTACAGAATTATCCCATCATTGCTGCTGACCATATCCTGATCAGGATGTTACAGGTGACATAGAAATCACGGAAAACATTGAGATTACATGTTTTCGGCAATTCTTATGACTGGTTGGCCACCTTGAGAAAAGCCCTGAAACTTCAGCATTCTCTATCAGGCTATAATAGACTATAAATAAGCAGTTTTCTCATATATAGCGGCTGGATATATATATATATATATATATATATATATATATAAATATATATATATATATATACACATATACACATATAGTATCTGACTACAAGTCACATGCAATGGTTGCATTTGCCAAACAATGTAATGCTGCAGGAATGTATTTATCCGCTGGCATTTCAATGCCACCATTCCAAAAACTTCCTAAAGTCCTCTTACGAACCCATAATGATTAATTAATTTATTTTTCCTTGCGCTGAAATAGGCTTGGTATTTCATATAATAAAAAATGGATGAAAAATGAAAGTAGAATGTTGGCCGTACAGTAAAACCTCAAAGTGGCTCTCGCTTTTGTAACATGTACAAATCCAGTTATAGAGTAATTGAAGCACCTCGAATAAATAAATACATTATAACTGTATGCTTATAAAAGTCAATCCTTCAGTACAGACCCTTGATATATTAAGGAAAATAACTCCTTATGATGTCTGTTCTTGTAAATGACCTAGAAGGACCTAAAACAAGATTACACGAGTGTATAAAAGGCAAAAAAATTAAATCAGACGTTTATTTATGTATATTCTACAAAAGAAGTATAACGATCTGCTTATATTGGCTTCAGATTGGAAAATCTGATGTGTCCTCTTTTCTCAAGCATTTAATATCTTCTGCCTGAAGCTAACAAGAAACATTTGTTCTAGTTAGTATGTGTTTTAGCTGCAGTTCCACACTTAATCACCCAAGGACTATGGGTAACAAACATTTGGTGAAACAAAGCATGGCCTTGATCTTTGGGGCTGCTGGCCAGTTAACATGTAAAATGGAAACTATACATGCTGTAAAAAGGTATAGGGTGAGAGTTTTGTGGGCTCGATGCTCGGGAAACACGAAGATGCCACCCAAGATACGTGGACAAAGTTGCGTGTGGTGCTATCTATGGACTGAGGCAGGGCCGGCCCAAGACAAAATGCCGCCTGGGGCGAAGTTTAAAATACCGCCCCCCATTATCTACCCTTCCTCTCCCTGCCGCCCCCCGTACTTACCTTTCAGCAGTCCTGCGGCGAGTCTCCCTGCTCGGTCTCGTTGCCGGCTTGTAATGCTGAGCACCGGAAATGACGTCATCTTCCGGCGCTCAACATTACAAGCCGGCACTGAGACCGAGCAAGAGGGCTCGCAGAGGAGAGAGAGAGAGAGAGAGAGAGGTGCGGCAAGCAGGTACTGACAACTTGGTAAGATAAAACCACTCGGCGCCCCTCTCTCCCTCTCTCTCTCTCTCTCTTCTCATCTTAAAAAAAAAAAAAAAAAAAAAAAGGGCTTGGGGCGGCAAAGTGCCGCCCCTTCAAAAGTACCGCCTGGAGCGGTTGCCCCACTCGGCTCCATTGTCAGGCCAGCCCTGGACTGAGGTCCCAGCATGGGAGAATATCGGATTAAACACTAGATCAAAAACTTTTATATTGTTATGTGTCTCCCCAAATAGTGTTTCTTGCCCAAAAATCTATTCAAGTTTATTCTTAAAAGCCTCCTACAGCACCTACAGTCATCACCTCCATAAGCATTCCAGAGGTTTATTGCCCTTACTGTGAAAAAAAAGTCCTTCTTTGTTTAAGATGGAACTGTGACTCCTCTAATTTTAATAAATGCCTACTTTTTAATGCTTTGACTGTGGATTGAACATTTCTCATTCACATGGACCTTGAACATATGTGTGCTCATCTCTTCTCCAATGTACATAAACCCAAATTGATATATATGCTCCTTAAAGCTACGACCCTCAATTCCCCTTATTAATTGTGTAGTCTTCTATTCTTTATATCCTTTCCAACCTGCTAAATACGCACCGGTTAAAGCTACAAGCATTACTAGGACAATATGAAAAAGGAATTGTACTTTGTTGGGGACATTTCTCTAAACACGAAGCCTTATTATCATTCGTATGAACTCTCGGTGATTGACCATGAGTCTCAACTTTTTTGCCCCAAGGTGAAGGGGCAGATTTTCAGGGTCACATAGCCTGGAGCTGACTCTTTTCCAATTCTACAGTGCTGTAAAGTCAGACGCCCCCTAGTAATTTTTCCATATGTTGGAATTGATCTCCCTGCTTGAATGCAGGTGGCTCAATTAAGTGTCTCTTTAGATAATGTCAAGGTTTTCAGATTCCTAATTTTTTTTCACTGTTGTTTAGGTAGGATTATTATACGCACTTGAAATACTATAAAAGAGATTTGGTTGTTGATCACAACAACTTTTTTATTTTGGCTTTAAGTGCTTTAAACAGTATTTTTATTGGTTGAAATTATAGCCAATCGCACCGCTGCCATTGAGCTCATTGTGACCATCACTTTAAACATATCGTGTAAAAGGAGACATTCAATCAGAGATCTGTATCTTTATAATTAAAACATACGGCCCAGTTTTCTTTAGTTTCTTCTCTTTTTAACAGTGCTGATGTTGAAAACAGAAGATGTATTTTAACGAGGGCATTCTACCAGTGAAAAAATAACGCGTCAAGTCATCTAGTAAAAGTGTTTGCAGAAATGCTTCCTTTTCCTGTCAAGACGAATGATTTCATTGTTTCTTCCTGACATGACATTCGCTTTGATGTTGGTATCCACAGCGGTAACATTAAAAACTAGCATATGCCTTTTCAATAAAAATATATGCTAGTAAAAAATAAATTGATATATAACATATATGAATACAAAACAACCTAAGGGCCATTATATATATTATATATGTATATATAATATATATATATAAATATATATAAGAAACTGATTGCGAAGATGGTTAATGCCACATTACTGTAGGTGCATCATTTAAAACATTTCCTAAAACATAGTAACAATGTTAAATCTATTCCTAGACAGGGCATAATCAACGGCATTAGCAGGGATGTATCTACCTTTAGTGCCCAATGCCCGAGCCAGCCCCTAGGCAGTCATCATCCCTAATGCTTTAAAAGTCTACATGCTCCTTAAAGACACAGAGCGCTGGCATATGACGGCACAGCCTCCATAGTATAAGTAGGCCAGTAAGTAGACCAGTTGGGGAGATCAAAGATGTGCACTGCGCTTATGTTGTAAATTTGTAAATTGTGGAGATTAAATCCCTTAGTCTTGTGTAATATTGTGTGTGGGTATTGTGACAGTGTAAACCCCAGGGAGATGCTTAGTGTGGCATTTGGGTACAGGTGCTATCCAGATCGTAAATATGGGTCCCTGGGGTGGAGCAATTGGAGAGCAGGGTGGGCCAATGCTCCGTTTCCCCATTTTGTGGAAATTCCATGCCAGGTTTTCCAGGAGGCAAGAAGTCCACAGGATCCGGTCCGGGATTCCTATGGGGCCGACATCAGGCACAGGTGCTGGACATTAAAAACCCCTGGAGCCTGATACTTAAGGAGACTGTTGGGGGAAGAGGAAGTTCCCTGAGCTCCCAGGGCAAGGAGAGGCCCTGAAGAAGACAATCCCTGAGCCAAGTGAGGCAATACCTGCCTGGACATTTTGTGTGTTGTCTGGGGGAGGTTTTCCAGAGCCTGGCGTAGCTGGGTCTGGCTGGGAGGTTGAGGTAGTGGGTGATTAGGCTGGTCAGTCTGGACCAACATAGTTAAGTTAGAGAGGGCTCCAATTGGGAGCTAGGTTTTCTTTTTATGATTTGGTTTTTTGGGGTTTAAGCGGTTAAAATAAAGCGCTGTTTTGTTCAAAGCTGCTGTTCCTGGCTCTGATTGCCCTAGAGGACTGTGCTTAGGACCCCTAAAAGTGACATGTATGGCCCTCATGCTACAGGGTTTGTCACAGTATCTATGTTTAGGTAAACACACAATAATACTGTGCTTACCAGAATCTGTTTTTTTCGTACTCTCCCTTGCCCTCCCTCTCCTGTTTTGTGGCGGAGGTCTTCTGCCTGCCCTGCCACCGTCCTCACTGCGGGACGCCGCCTCCATAGTGTAAGTGGACTAGTTGGGGAGATCAGAGAGCCCATTGAGTCATGACATAGCGGTAGAAATTGTCCCCTCCCTGCACCTGCTGCCCTAGGCTAGAACACATCACCGTCCTAGAGGTCCGGGAAAGAACCGGTAATTTTGTCCCCTCTTATGCTTTAAAGGAAGCAGTGGATACATGATGAGACTTCTCTTCTCTAATAATTACATTTTGATTTATTGTTCCTTTTGATGTTAGGTATTCACAATAACCCTTTACGATAAAACTGCAAAATATGTTGTCTCTATATCAATGTGTAAAGGAAGGCGTTCATGAGCCTTTACTATTGAGAGGGCATATTGATTTTTACCATATTTCTATATTTGGTGTCTACTTACATCTTTATTAGAACCTCGACTCAGAGTCAGCGTTCTAATTGCTTAGTAAATCAGGTGCCGGTGAGGCTAACAGGAATTTATACCTGGTAAGCATCATTGCCTCTGTTAAATACCCTACATTCCTGTCTAAAACATTTCTCTCACTACTGAAAAAACCATATGATTAAAAAAAAAAAAATCAAAGAAAGGAGCAATGGAAGCAATCAAAACATTTTACTACCAGCTGTAACCATCTGGTGTACCATAGCGAGGGGAATATTTACTAAGGTGTTATTGCCATTATCGCCTGTTAATTGCTATTCCAGTAAAGGACCTTTAAATAACCAAAATGAACACAGGCAGCTGAGTGAATGGACCTTTAACTCTCATAAGTGTATAGATTGACTCCTATGTCATAAACATGATTTTTTTTTGATGCACATAAATCACATTTCAGTATTATTAAAGTTCTAGATATTAACCTATAACGGACCTCGTTGCTTCCAGAATAAAGAGCATCAGGTTGATATGACATGGCACTCCAGCCTGGCATTCAAAGAGTTAAATGTAGTATATTTTGGCTCACACACCTGTTTTGAAAATGTGCGCCTAATTTTACATTTCTTTATAGCAAGTCCTCTTATTTTTTAAGCAAACCCTTGTTTTTCCATCAATCTGCATTATTAAAACAATGGATTCTGCAGCTTGGGGCTGTTATGACATCTCTTTACAAGTAGCAGTTTATAAAATATAAGTGCAATTCTTCAATGGTTATAATTTAGATTGTGTGACCCCCCCCAAATGCTTTACACATGTGTATTTTTTCATTTTCAATCCTTTCCCCATGAATATTTAGGAACACATAGAACTGACTCAGTACTGCAGATGTTAAATAATGTATTTATTTCCTGCATCACCTATGCAATAAAAAAAGAGTATTGTGGTTTGTGGTAATGCCATTTTTATTGGTCTAGGACAGACTTTCAAGTGTATAAACCTCCATTTATCAAATCTGAAGCAAAACTAAAACAAGTCAAAGCCAAATGTTATCTCAGTCTATGGGTAATGAAAAAACAGACTGATACTGAATAGGACACAGAAGGCAGGGATAAGCATGGACGAATGTGGTCCACGATGGACATTGTTAACGTTACTGGAATTCGTGAAGGACAATATCAATTTTTTTTATTTAAAACATTACTAAATAGTTCCCCTAGGTTATAATGAAGAATGAATCATTATATTCCCTCTACAAAGACCCTAAACAGAAATAGTAACGGATAGACTGTCAAGATACATACATATACACTTGCGATCACACACACAAACCTGCCCATACACAAACACGTATTCATGCTTGCCCTTATACACAAAAATCCTAGCGTACACTTGCCCTTACAGACACTTTTGCCCTAACATAAAAGCTTTCTTTCACACAAGCACTTTCAAACTCACACACACTATCTCTCCATTTTCTCTTCTCTTTTTCTTGTATTTTTTCTTTTTTTTTTCTTTTTGTCCTTACCTCAATCAAATAAAGGTAATTTTATGTAATATTCTGGTGACACGACTCATGCCAATATTTCTTGCAGGTCCTTTGGCATTGAAATGGTTAATCATCTTGCTTTCAAATGTCTTTAATATTGGGTGTCTTTGAAGTTTACTCCAGCCATCATATTCACTTTAATGCATACAATCATTGTGAGGTTCCCCTTACATTCACATAGTGTCCACTTTGCGGGAGGATTATGTGGAATCCGTCCATATGCATTTGCCCATCCCCCAGCTCTCCTGGAACCCACCACACATCTCCAGAAATACTTACTTACCAGTACTGGCTCGACAAGCAATACCCATGTGCGGAAAGTACTCCTACTGATTTCAATGGGAGCACTTCCCTGCCACCGATTGTGTGCATAAAGCAAAAACTGTCCCTTTAAGGTTCTGGATAGAGTCTTTTTTGATGTGATGGTGGCAGAGGTGGCGTAAGCATGTTTAATATTTATAACATGTTATTGTGTTGGGCAATATTATTTCATGCTGTTGTTTTTTTATAGGTTACAGGAAGGTGTCACGGTCCCATGTTCTGCATTGGTTTGTTCAGTGATAAGAGTTTTTGTTTAGATTTGGGTGGCTGAATAAATGCTGTTCACGAAGTTCATGGAGCCCATGTATTTTAGGAGTTCAGATCATCACATTACCACGGCTCTAATAAGTAATAGAATTCATCCTCATTCACAATTATTTTACTTTTAACCAGACTTTATATAGGGATCAACACCGCTATACTCAACATTTCTTCTTGGAGATTTCAGGGGAGACCCACATGGTAAAATGTTGCAGGATAAAAATGATCAAGAAGGACTAGACCTCAGAATGTATAACCTGGGGGAAATAAGGGGATGTGGAAGAAACATTTAAACACTTAAAGGGATTTAACAAAGTACAGGAGGGTCAGAGAGACGTTTTTGCCAAAAGGAGGAGAAATGTTAGAACAAGAGGTCATACTCTATAAGTAGAGGGTCAGAGGCTTAGGTGGGATCTTTACAGAGAGGGTAGTACAGCCTTCCAGTAGAAGGGAAGGAATTTAAACATGTATGGGAGATGTGTGACAAGACCGAGGACTGACAGAAAAAAAATAGGCAGACAACATGGCCAAATTGTATCTGCTGTCAAATTCTATATTTGTGTTTCCATCTAAGCCTCTGACCCACTGGTTTTAGATTATGACCTCATGTTCTAACATTTCTCCTCCTGAAATTAATGTTTCTCCTGTACTGAATCTACCCCATATCCACCCTTGCAATCTCCATCTCAAAGTAAAACACCCCTGTTTAACCTTCATAGATCATTGATGGAAGCACCAATATCAGAGGAAATAATGGGTTTCTTTAAAATGATAAAGCCAGAAGTGTATACCGTACGACACGTTATGTATTTACAAACCTCCCAAGCGCTGTCTGAGCCCTTAGGGCATGTAGAACCAATATCCTGTTTCATGTTAAGGAACATGAAGGGAGTACTAGGCACTAGGCCATTTCTCTAAGGCACAATATTTGCTTTACAGGTAGCCAATTTTCTCATGAGTCTTTATGTACACAACGTTACTGGTTCTAACTCTATTATTAGCCTGGGAAAATGTGACCTTGAAAGAGAAGACGATACAAACAAAATGTTCAGTGAATCCAGGAGCCTGGCAGGCACTACATTCATGTCATCTACAAAATATTCAAGGACGGCGTAAGGTGATCTCAGGGAAACGTTTCCACCGATAAACCCAGCAAGAGATCAACCTTCAAGAACAGAATAGTTGTTCCTTAAAAGAGATCCGTCTGGGATGGTGGTAATTGAGAATCCTCTTGGAAGTGTTGGATACAACCCTTCGCCCCATCTAGTCTGCCCATTGTTCCTGATGTAGAGACTCAGGTCTTAATCAGCCCTTGATCTTGTCTTATATTCAGGATAGCTTTATGTCGATCCCATGCATGTTTAAGTTTCCTGACTGTATTAGCTTCTACCACTGCTGCGAGACTGCTCAATTTATCTTTATGATGCATGGGACATCATAGAATTTACTTAACAAAATACATCTGATATAATGTACAGTGACATATACCTGTATATTATAGGGTTATTAATAATAAAATATTTTGCTTACCAACGATATATTAAAAAACAGTGATTTTGCGATATCATTTATAATGTTAAATATTTCATATGTATTAATTGATATAATTTATTATATTGTTTGTATAATACTTTTATATATAATGAATAAATATTAATTGTTTTAGCATTCTATGATATCATCTCTGTAATTTTTACTATTCAAAACGTTCCCAAATTTTACATGAGTTTTGAAAGAAGTTTTTTTTTTTTTTGTATGAGACAACATTATAATTTATATAAAAAAAGAAAAATGTACTGTTCTAGCAAAGAGCAGATGGCAAACAGATTTAGTGCATCATTTCTAAATTATTTCAAAACCTATTTATCTATTCCAAAGAGATTTCTGGAATTTACATCTGCATTTTAATGTAATTGTTTCCATGTAGCCAAAATGAGGCATCAAGGTTTATGTTCACCTATAAAAATTTTGAGAACAAAATTAGCTGTTTAAAAATATAATTACTTCTATGTTTGGTAGATAAATGATCACTTAAATTTCATGGGAACACATTAGCGCGTGTTCTCATCTTCCATTTTTCTGTTCAGCCTCTAAAATATCACTTCATGGTTCGATTTCACTTCCAGGCAGACAAGGCATCTGCCGAGAGTGCTACCGATTTAGGTTGCTAAGGGAAAATTTGGTAAATAATGGTAAATTCCAGTTTTGTACAATTTCAACCTACTTCTGTAGCCTGGGCAAGGTACCTAGTTTTTTTTTAATATATTTCAAAGGTTACCAGGTCAGGTGATGGAAATTTGCCACAACACAAGGTCATACTATCCCCCTGACCTCTAAATAAAGTTGATGCTGCCCCCAATATGGTGATGCTGTCCCCCTAACCTCAAAATAAATATCTTAGGATTTCATGGGACAACTGATGTTAAGAAATGATACATAGATTTCATGGAATTGTATTTTGATTAGTCCACCATTAAATTACTTTGAGTTCAGAAACTGCAATGTTAAACTATGTGACATTACAGACTTCAGAAAGAAAAGCCATGGAATAAAGAGTTGATGTAAGGGAGGCATGAGGGTGCATGGAATGGTCATCACATATATGTAGATTGTTATAGTTTTAGAACACTAGATATTACAGTATAGCGTACTAGTTAGGCATCAATAAAAAGGGTATTGGTGCACAGTAGGATGGACAGGTTAGGTGTCTGTGCTTTAACAGTCCCACAAGCAGTATTAAAGAGGCTGTCCCACTTTCTTAGTAATTTCCAGATATATTTTATATTTCAGGGTAGTTAGAGCCTGCTAGGCATTGATGCCCAAGAGGACCATAATGAGCCAGAGTTGGCATGCACTGCTGAGTAGGACTACGCCTAGCGGCATTTTTGGTGTTTTGGAGGTTGGAGCTAAATGGAGATTATTTAAGCATGGATGTCATTAGGTTAGTTCATTTTCACCATGAAAGCAAGAGTGACAGCTCCAGGGGGGACAACAGACCCTCTGCTGCATAACACGGTGCCTGATTGCATTATTGGGCAATCTGGCAGGAGAACTGCTTGGGTCAGGCCTAGGGCAGCACTCTTTTAGCAAGTACACAATTTAACGAGATACAAAAAAATATAAAAGTTGTGCCACACTTAAAATTCGATGTAGATACATTTTTGGTGCTATACCTTGGAACAAAGTCCTTTTTTGAGTATGAACAAGATTTTTATGATCAAGGATTTCAAACCAGCATGGTTCCTCCGCATTCACAATTGAAATTACAATCCTCCCAAGAAAGGAAATTCCTGATGGGATTATAAAAGCATTGGGATATCCATTAAATTAATTATAAACGGTTATGCCTTAAAAATGTGTCTTTTCTCTGGTAAAACACAATCTGATGTCAAACTTACCCCTTTACCTTTTATTAACGTGACCATAATACCTTAATGCCTAACCAGGAAGACTTGGCTATAACCCAATAGCTAAATGTAAGAGGTTGACAAAGAGCATTCCATCATAATTTCACTATATCTGATATAATGTTCTCCCATTTTTTTTCTTCATTAAATCTGTGGTTAAACGGTAAAACAATTTAAGTTAAATAAAAGCCACGGACACGTTCATGCATATATAACCTTTTTCTAAGTACCCCTGGTGTTTTTACAAAGTCAAAATTACATGGATAATTCTAGCAGTCGATTGGAATTCTGTTAGTCTTACTGGAGCATATCATTAAGCACAATATATAATTACATAACTAAAGAAAAAAGCCTAAGATCTAAGATCTTGAAAAAAAAAAGTGCAAGTTCTGCAAATGACTTTAATTCACAAAGGAATAGAAAAAAAAAACCCTTCATCTAAATGCAAATTAATCAGAAAACGATTCTTCAATAAAATAAAAGGTCTTGTATGTCTGAGTCACACCATTTTTGGAAATATTTACTTCGTATCTACCCAACAGACTCAATAACAAATGGCCAATTGGCTTTTAATCAAACACATAACTCTTTAAAATGGTTCACATGCAAGGTTGATTGTCAACAGTGTCACACCACAGAAAAACCTGGTTCCTTTTAGGGGCAACCTGACAAGGGTCGCTGTTGAAGGACATCCTTGTGTCACTTTAGTGTTGATGGAACACTGGACACCACCAAAGCAGGAGTTTGCTTTGACACTTATGCATCATAAAAGGCCAAACTGAGCATGTTTCCCTACAAGAAGAGAGGAATACGACTACACCACTACACCACTATGACCAAATACCGTAGAAAAGTTATTTTCTCTTACAAGTAGTTATTCCAATCTTGTTACAATGGCCTGAAAAAAAGAGCAACAAGGAGCAGTAACCTAAGATGAGAGCAATAATCCGATCAAAAATGGAATCTCCACCTAGGGTTTTATGGTAAACCCTTGACAGCTAGGGATTTGGTCTGTCACAACCATCCAGAATATGTACTGTTGCAGGACGGCCCGATCAAAACAAGAAACTCCGAACACCAGCAGAATAAAAGCAAGATGTGGTTTATTGCAGCTTTGGATAGTCCACAGTATTGCACTTCATAGTGTAAATAAACCAAAACAAAAACAAATCCTTTTGATAAAGTCTGAGGGCCTCTGGCTTGACTGCCTCTCTCCCTGTTTCCAGACCCCTAATGCCTCTTACGGCCGCCCTTTAAGCACCTGAGTGCAGGTTAATTGGCTCCACCTTGCTGACCTCCAGCAATTAACCCCCTCATGCTGGGAATAATGAGCGTTCCAATCTGCCACTTATGTAGACAGACTCCATAACCTTGCCACAGTACGTAACAGAATATATAGAGTAAGGTGTGAACTATTTCCATTTTTAGCTGTTGTTGATGCCTGAGAAGTAATAGGTTGGGTAGTCAGTTGGTAATTCTGATGTCATGGGCAATGTTTCATCTCTTTTGATGGCCTTCAAAGATTAAAAGAGAAGTGATAAAGGAAAAGAAATACTTTTTCTCTACTTACACTTTTGTCAAAACTAACCTAGGCTTTAGCTCAATTTGTTCCAATAAACATCCTTTATCAGTAGACCTGCAGGCCGCCATTGTTTTCAGTCATGTGATATTTTGGGTGACTTTCCTGCTCAAATACCACACTGAGCTGATTCTTGATGGCAATGCTAATGAAGTGTCCAGCTGGCTGATTAAGACCAAGACATTCTATTGTTTGCTATAGATAGGATGATAAGTCAGAGTGTTAGTCTAGTAGACTGGGCTAAAATAACAGAGTGAGAACTCATACAGATAGATAATACGCAACTGCCTGAAAACATTATATTATGCGAAAACTATGACTGTTTAAAAAAAGAAAAAATAACAATTTTGTAAAATGTGTTTTTGATCTCGTACTAGTAATACAAACAAATGGGATTTTTAATGATTTCCAGTGACTACAAAATTACTTCTTAAGTAGTTGGATACTACAGTGCGGCCTCAAAACAATCAATTTGCACCATGGACCATTTTGTTGCCAAGGATAGAACGTAAAGGTCCGTTACAAATATCTCTAGAACAACCATGTGCTTTGTTTTACCAAATAAATATATTGGTGGAACTATATTAACATATTTGGAAACTTCCTAAATTAGCTGACACTGAGACATTAGAAATATTAACCCTTTAACAGCCCATCATGAAGATTCCATGTAGTTGCTCGTCAAAGTGTTAACCAAGCGGCTCTAATGCCGGTCCTTATGGAAAACTTGACTTGCCATTATTTAAAGACAGACTTAATTCATTCACCTACATTCAAGCAGGGATCTCAAACATAACATACTGGGAGTAAACACACCAACAGAGAATGACCACAGCAGTCAGCTCTGTGTCACCGTGATAATCTACCCTTTTACCCGAAACCCTGTAATTGGGGCAAACACCCTAAGAGTTCCCAGGTATGCTTATTAGTCATTTGTTTGGGATGTTTGCTCCTTAAAAAAAAATCTGCATCACAGACATTAGTTTGACTGTTATGTCTGACTCTAGAATTATAGGCAAATTGGCATAAAACAATAACATATTTAAAGTAAAAGCCGTATTGCCTCCTCGGTATCGATTCACTGGCGTTACTGGTGGTAGCTGGTATATTTAATACCCGTATTTACAGATCTAAACAAGGCTGGGGTCCAAGAGTCCCTCTTTCACATACTATGGAGAAATAAATAAACTAATAATGTATAAATTAGGGCTAAATGTGTATTGGATTATACCAATATATAAAGACCATGGTTTTCGTTCTAAACTAGTCAAATCTAATTTGATACTTACATAGAGCTTGCCAACTGTTATTAATGCTATCAAATCACAAATATCTATATACCTTAAACAAAACTAAAATAATAACCTTAGACAAAATATGTCAATAAACATTTGCTTATGCAAAACTCAACAGATTCCGTGAAATAGCTGTATTGGTTATGATTTCAAATGGATAGGTCAACACAGAACACGATGGGATTTTTTGCTAAATAAATAATAATAAAAAAACATAAAATTGTCTGTAGTTTATACTACAGTGTCTGTGATCCCGAGACAGATATGCATACTTGTTTCCGTGCAGGCCGAAAATGTACCTAATTTAGCGTTATCTTTATTATTAGTTCTATTAGTAACATTTATTTATTAAGCGCTGTACAAACTAATTGAGGCAGTTAACACATACATAAAAAATATACAGTAATAATAAATGCAAACAAATCATTCATATAATGCATTCGGTTTTTATTTTCAGTGTAACGGAATATGTAGCACATGTTTAATTTAAGATAGATTTCCTTTTGTTTATTCAGTAGCATTTGCAGCTAAGGTGAGCATCCTAACGGTTAAATCCCTAAATCCCTCCAGATTGTAATATGGTTTGAGCTGGGCCCTCCTCACCTGTTGTCTCTGTAAGTCAATTTGTTATGTTACATGTTACTTGATATGTCCTGTCTACCCATTGTACAGCGCTACGGAATATGATGGCGCTATATAAAACAATAAATAATAATAATAAATATACTCATTATTAATAAAATGATTTTTTTATTAAGAGTAACTCTGGTGTTATCATGTGACAATCTCAAAGTATTTAGATGGACCCTTCATCTAATACTACTAAAGGAACCCTTTCGCTTAAACCTCCACGTACTGTAACCACCAGGTATCAAGCTAAAAGGATCAGGGCAGGAGGAGTTCAAGCAAAGTCACAAGGAAAGCCAAGGTCTGGTAAATCTCTGCGTTATACCCAAAATGATCACCGAAAGGCTTATTATACAAGCATATGAATTTTGCATCTGGTTTATCTAGATATAACCAGGGCCAGAATGGCGATGATGTGGTGCTCCTGGCACATTAAGGTCAGCACTGATTGGGGACATAAGTGTTGCTGGACATGGAAGTCCATGATGCCAAACTGCAGCTGGAGATGCGCATCAAGTAAGTGTGTGGCACTGTCTGCGGCCCACATGGAATTTTCCTGGTGTGCCTAATGTAACCGAGACATTGGGACACCAGAATGCCCAATATGTACGCTTGCAAGGGAGGACTAGATGCCGAAACCTGCCTAGGGAAGCATCTAAGGCACAGCAAGGGATCAGACAAAACCTGATGATGCCACCTAGAGGACAACAACAGTCAAGCAGCCAGGAGTGAGGTACAGGCAATGCAATGGAATGGTCCAGTCAGCAGAAACAACCCAATGGTTGATATATGGTGATAAGGTCACCTTTAAAACATTTTCACATAAGAATTGTCCTTTATAATAATCACCCACTACACAAAGTTCCATTAAGAACGGTTCCACCCTATTCTTCTAACTTCTTTTATCAGATAAAACAACAAATAAACTTTTTAAAAGTCTATCAATGTCTGCTTTTGAAAAAGTGCTCCCAACAGAAATTCGGAATGAGACAAATGTTACATTTCTTGGAAAGCTTTGGGCATTTAGCATTACTAGGCGTTATGTTTCTTTATCTTTGATGGACCCACAGTCCATTGTGAGATGTAATGACCTTTGCTTTAGATAATGACCCTAACACAACACCCAGAAACTATATGGTGTCATCCTTTGCTGTTGTAATCGGTATACGTTCCCGCTGTCCGAAAATAATTTCCAGAGAGCATTTTCTTCTCAGCAGACAGCTTGTAAGAGCTGAGTTCATTTAACGCACAAAATCATACTTGTCAATTTCTATAGAGAAGTGCACCTGGTGCACAAACCTCTAAAATAAACCATACAAAAAAAAAATTCAGTTGGAAAATTTAAACAGTTTGGCAAATTATCAGTTTATCCTCCAAAATAAGTCTAAATGTATTAGTTTACATGACCAAACCGGCTTGGTATGTAACTAGACTTATGTTATTTGTGCAAGGAAAATACTGTTTTCATAGCAAAATTAGCGAATACGTGAATCTTTAGGAATGATCACGGACCAAATATGCTTTATAACATTATTGATTGAAAAATAAAATTCATTATCTGAAGCTTTTGTTATTAATGGAAAACCCAAGTAAACTTTGTAAGCATGGGGGGGGGGCGAAGAAAAAAAAAAAGATTTCGCTTTTTTTACAGGGGCAAAAGAAGGGCAGAATGGGCATTAATGTTCTTGACAGTAGGAGATCAAGAACCCTTCGTATAATTAGCCCCTAATTGGGTTCATGATGCATTGCACATTAGACAAATATATGATGTTATGATCTCATTGCAACAACACATCGTTCATATGAAGACCTAACACAAACAGTCTTTTTAATGCAGTCAACATGTTCTTTATGAATGAAACGTAAACCAATTTCCCAATAAAGATCATTTGGCCCACCAAGTGCATTCACTTTTCCATTAGAAATTAGGCTCATTTTGGAACTCTTTCTGTTAATAATTGCATGTCGGATTGAGTACGTTGAGTGTTTGGGTATGATTTACTTCGCTTTCCTTGTTATCCATGAAGAAATTCAATGACCTAAATTGCTGGCATTTAACTCAATGGGGTTATGGAAGACACAAGATTGGCCCCTTATAAGTTGTTGATTTTACAGTAAGAGCAGAACGTTGTAGCAAAGCTTTGACTCAATTTGATCCAAGAGGCAAGATACGTAATTTTTATTTTAAAAAAAAACATATTTGTTTAATTTTCTTAAGATGTTTTTTTGGGGGTTTTTTTTGCAGAATAACCAGACCTGCCAGCTACTAAATAGCATTGGAAATGTGAATTACCTTGACCAGATGTTTATAGCCTTCTCACGGCTCGACATGATTTTTGAAGCATTTACAAATCTAAGGTAATCTGATAGCATGTTCAACTCCACGGACAAATTCCTTTTATATTGAGACATGGGGATGAAAATAAGTGTGAAAAGCCTAAAACCAAAATTATTTTAAATCTCTGGGTTTTTCCCTTCCACTTGTAAATCCGTAGCGTTTCTTAAGTATCCTTCTTATTAAAAAAAAAAATAAAAAAAAAATTTAAGAATAGAAAAAAAACAGCGGAATTTTCAATACAAGTCAACAGGAGGGTCAAAATAATTTCCATATAATGTTTTGCAAATTAAAAGACTAAAAGTCCTAGTGGTTCTTTGAACCTCCTTCATGTTTAACCTCGATTGTCCTCATCATATTCTCCTGTATCGGCTCTGTTGTTTTAGCTACTAATAGTGTATCAGGATTTCCCAGCAATGGAACTGTCGGCATATGTTTTTGATTCTAATACGATTATGGATACCGAAGGAATAAAAATGGAAATCACTACTGCCAAGATATGAAAAGAGGTTTTGCAGAGTAAAATAATTTAAACCTTAACATTTGGACCCAATAAGTATAAGAGAAAAGGGTTTTTTCCCCCCCTATATTTTTTGGAAAGGGTAAATTTTCTGCACATTAAGAAGTACCAATAAAAAATAATGATTCACACTCATTTTATTTCTATAAATTATATTATTTTACAGTGTTCTAATGTATGTGTCAGGCTCTATGGCAAGCACCTGGCTGTAAAACTCTTTAAGCTGTTGACCCCCGTTGATGAAAGAAGTATTATTCCACTAGCCTAAAAAATTAGTAACAAGGTTTGCTTATGTAGCCTACTCATTGTAAGAACAGTCCGCATCCAAAAGTTGGCGTAGCTCACGATATAATGTTAGCTATTCATAATATAGACATAGTCCTTTTTTTACTGCTTTAGCCGTTTTACTGTTAAGGCATAAGGGTGCAAAGTAGTAAAAGTAGAGTTTTAAAGAATTATAGAGGAAATATGATTATCAGTAAATAAAGACTTTATATTGAAGGCTATGATGGCTGGGTATTATTTTATCCCACTTACCAAGACATTGAGCAATCCATCAGAAACCCTCCCTAAGGATTTGCCTCTTCCCCCACACAAGCTTCTTGGCTTGCAGGAGATATAATCGGTGAAGGCATCTCTTGGCAGCCGCTGTGCATGCACAGTACATACTTGTCTATAGAGGTGGCGGTTTGCTGCAGCTCTGCTGATGCAGCTTCTTCTTAAGTGAAAGTTAAGTGGTGCAAGGATATTTGCCACCCCCTGGCTCCACCCCCACAAGCTCCTCCCCTTTTTGTCACACCCACTTATACCCCACTCCTCCCCATAGTGACCGCGGCTGCTGGCGCCCCCTCCAAGTAGGCGCCTCCTTTGCCTATAGGTGGCGCCGGCCCTGCATACAGGGACCTACAAAGTACTTTAATATACATTCCTAAATGGCGGGGCTACCTGGGAAAGGTCCCTTTAACATGCATAGCACCCGGAGACTCTGGGTCAAACCCATATACACACAATATGCATTTCATTCATACATTGAAGACTGCATCCAGGTATATTCTCCTAGATTTGGAGATATCCCAGCGAGCCAGAGAGCTAGCCCGGACTCACATCTTCCTGAATACACAATTAATGTATTTTTTTATTGCAGAATAATTATTTTGTATGCTGCACATGAAATATTTTATTCGATGACATGAAAAATATATATTTTTGTCAGTAAGAATGCATTTCAGTGTAAATAAATTGTGGTGCAAAGCTGGCCAGTATTATTATTTCACAAAATCTTAATGTTTTGGATTTTTTTCGATTCATCAATAATTTTGCATCTTTAACAGCAGTCCAAGTCTTTTGCATCAGGAAAGAATTACTTGAAAAAAGATGGGATTATGATTATTATGATGTTATCACCCTCACAACTGTCTACAGAAAGAATTCTGTTACTGGAAGGAAAAATGCAGTTAATGTTCAAAAATTATGATTTAGAAACCTTAAGCCTTATTCGACCCTTGGTATTTGTTTTATCTCATTTGTCAGTTGATTTTACCCAAATTTTAAAGGAATAGTCTTCTCTTCAAGGCCATCTCTACTACCCGTTGCTCAGAACCTATGGTGAATTCTCAAACTGAAGCAAAAAACATAGTAAGCCCTGCAGCTATAGTCATAAATAGGAGAAAAAGAGTTCATAACATTTCTATATTTGTTAAAAAAAATAAAAAATAAAAAGGCAATATGACTTTTAAGCGTTCTATACCTTTTGGGGATCATAACCAAAGTAATCAAAAGTTTAAAAACTACATTTGGACTTGTTTAAACAATTCTCAAGCATATTTTTGTGCAAAGGAAGGGGAAAAGTTCATTGTACCTATAAAAAAAATTCCAATAAACCACAAAGCATTTCAGCTACCAGTGAAAATGGCTATTGGAATCAGTTGAAGGAGCAGATTATGAGTGGTTAGAAATTGTTATGCCAGATTTCAACCATTACACTGAAAATTTTGTAAAGCGGAACAAAAAAAAAAAAAAAAAAAGAACGTTCTGTAATTCTATACTGTTCTTTAAAGAGGCGGTATGAAGGAACTGGTATTCGCAGGAGCCCTGTCATTTAATAATAAAATATATTGGACCCAATTGCCATTTGCTATGAGTAACGTTCAGGGAACAATCGGGTCTAAACAGTCTTTTTATTGCAAAACATGAAGTCCCCAATTGGACGCTTATACCTTTGCATAGTGTTTCAATTGTAAGTACTATGAACATGGGATAAAATCCTGCAATTTCATGACATCAACTCCCTAGACTTAGTGGAATTGATGCCAATGTTTTGTTCAAGCCGACACTGGGATCAGTGCCGTATGAGCATGGAAGACCTCAAAATATGCGCAAAAAATCCAAAAAGGGAAGCACAGCCTAATCATGTACATATAACAAAGTAAAGAATTGACACTCAACCCAGCTTGAGGGTTGGGCATTCTATAACACAATATGGCCATATAATGCAATCACGGCAAGTTCTATCCAACCCTACCATAGCTTACCATGGAGCTGAATTAATGCTATGACATTTATTTTAGCCAACTGAGACTCTCGTGCAAAATAAAGCCCTCTCTTAATAGTAAAACACGTAAAGATCCCACTACCGTGAGTATGGGCATTCTCTCACTTAGCATTCATTAGCATTCATTCACGGATGCCATGACACCAGGAGACAGCAGAGGGGATGAGTTAACACAGATTGTTTCACATCAAAACACTGTATGAGCGTGATCATTGTTAGCGTTGGTATATTCATCTCAGTCTAAGGCTGAACGTTCCAGTTTTACGTATTAACGTTAAACATCAATAAACACTTTTCAATTCATTCCCACATATTGTTTGTGTGGTGAAATAGAGTGGTAGGTTTTTGTGTCTGATCCAAACCATCAGTTACATCATTCAGTTATAGGATTTGTTTAAGAACAATAATTAGATCATTACATTTTCAGCCCACTTGTTCTATCAGGAGGTATCCATCTGTCTGAGGGTTGTCCAAGATCCATTTGGTGTCTCACAGCCTGCTTTAGAACATGACAGACCTAACTACAAGAACAATGGGATAAATGCTCGTTATTGTTCTAATAGATTAAATGTTAGATCCACTTTTTTTTTATTTAAGCGGGTTTATTTAATTTTAACAGGTCAACTTTAAAGGGAGCTCATTGTCTTTTTTTAGTATATGTAAAGTACTAAAGTGAGCGGCTGCTAAGTCAAGAACGTAGATTCCGCAAAACAAAGGGTAAAATGGCTTGGTCCAACCTAGTCACGAGGCTTGATTTGAATTCACATTTTGTGGGTTTTTAATGTTATAACAGGAATTTCAATGGGGCATGGAATTAAGTCTACTTCAGCAAAGTAGCATCAGAGCTCAGTCTTAAACTGTGGACCTTTTCAACAAAATCGTTTTAGAATGTTTGTAGAACGACTACTGGAGTGGTGGACTGTGGGGTACAGTCACAAGCTGGAGCCCACCTCTATGTCTACTCAGCTCTATTTCACTACTAAAATTGTACAACTATAGCTTAAGAAAAAAGTAGAATGGACAACATAGTACTACTGAAATACATAAACTAAGTAAATGAGTCAAAGAAGCAGAATTCTGAATGCTCAAGTTGAAGGGTGGTGAAGAGGTAAGATAGCGCCCATAACCAAGTAAGGTTTGGGCAGACTAGATGGTCCAAATGGTACTTATCTGCTATGTTTCTATGGATAAAAGATGAAAGCAGAGAGATATGTGAAACCTGTTTATTGCGTTCTTATTTTAGGCAAATAAGAACATCAAAACGTACATTAAAAAAGGGTTTAATGGTAGTCAAGCCGAAATATAAGAATATCTGTACTTTTCCAACATTTTAAAAAAGGAAAAGTGAAATATTTATTATGAGTAATTTTTGAGCAACTGTTGGAGCAGTGATGGATCTTAAGACAAAATATTTTCTGTTCCAGTACCAAAAGATAAAGTAAAAACAATGTATCAATTTAGTCATTTATTGTATTTAGTTACTTTGTAATCTACCAAAATATATTATTTTTTCATTGTTACTCCAGAGTATTTGTATCTGATTTATCTTGTGTTGAACAAGAGGAAATGATTCAGAAGATGAAAATGGATGAACACGTTTTGATGCCAAAACCTTTTTTTTATTATTTTTTTTTCAACATACTATTTATATGTCTACATATTTTATTTCTGGGCCCATTTTGAGGACAAATATAAATGTTACTAGGGTTACAGGCAGAAAACAAGAATAGTTCATGTAAAGTACAACTATGAGCATTTTATTTACTTAAAGAGACACTCCAGCCATCATATGCACTTTAATGCTGCGTGATCCCTTTTTTATGGTGGCCCCACTGTATGCATTTGCCCCTTTTTCCCACCCCTAGCCAATTTCTGTGCAGGACATGTGTTTGGCTGAACAGCACTTGCTTGTGAACGCTGCAGCCGGGGGTCTTTTCAGACCCCTCTGAACATGAGGGGAAAGCACGACCATTTATATGAATGGAGGATCGTACGTGCTATTAATATGCATTCTTCAAACTGAATTAAAGTACTCACAGAACACTTTAATATTCATTCTTCATTAGTAAGGCTGTCAAGGACATTAATAAGGCTGTCTTGACATTTCTTAAACACACATCTATTTTTTATGAATAAACGAAAGAGGTAACCAAACATCTAAACACTTACCTAAAAAGTAATTTATACATTATTCTCATATTTACAGTAGCATTGGTTTGGTTTATGCCAAAACCCGAGTCTTGAGGTTGTTCGATCTGGTGTCTGCTGGAATGTTAACTGGTAGTTTCACAGAGGCCGAAGGTGATAGTGAGCAGACGAGACAAACATACAGGCATCCTGACAAAGAAATGAAACTCACAATTAAGTCATAAAAAAGTAAAATCATGGATCTAATGGCTTTGGATTAGAAATCTGAAGTTGCTAATTTAGATATACTATACATCACTGATTGGCTGCTTAGGCGGCCAATCAGTGGCAAGGAATTTTGGATCATGGAGGAAGAAAGAAGATTTCCCAACATGGCTGCAAATTCTGTGTCAAGTGAATGCTTAATTTATTTTCTGATTTTAGAAGAATGCATTTCAAAGAAGTCACGTAGGGTTAGGGGTTACTCAGAGATCTTTAATACGCGTTGTTCTATAGAAGGGGTTTCAGGGACAATAGACTGTCTTTTTAATGGTTGGAAGACAGCACTATACACATTTTCATGGGTCCACATCTATGCCAGTCTGGCATTTCTAAAGTAGGTACTGAGTTACTTCTTAAAATATCGTGAACAAACTATAGTATGCTTAGTTTTAGGTTTTTGTTGTATGCATTATGTAATCATTTCAATTCAACGTGTATTCTTCAGAAATCCATATTTTGTACACCGTCCGTTGCTTGTGTTAAAAAACATATATATATTTCCATTCTCTGTGATGATTTGTGAGCTGCAACTTGAAGACAGCAGATCCTTTTTCCAGATCTCAGTAATAATAGTTCTGTTCCATGCTGCAAAGGACGTTTCAGAGATTATAGGTGAACTTTTAAGAGATTAAATGGATTTCTGGTCTTAAACTCAACATGCGGTACTTAACATTTTAGAGTGTCATTAAATTTCTATTAATAGTTAGTAGACTGATAAATATCACAGGGTCTATCACTATTCATAAACCAGTGAAATAAACCTGTGTGTCTCGGAAATGACTACAAGTACTACAGTTTAATGAGAAATATGCCATTCTACAAACTTCTAGATTGTAAGCTCCTTTGAGTAGGGCCGTCCTTACCTTATGTTTCTTTAGGTAAAAGTTGTTATGCACCATTTTCTGTCCTGTTTACTCATTGTACAGCACTGCGGAATATGATGCCGCATTATACATCAATAATTAATCATAATAATAATAATAATAATAATCTGCCACAGAAGAGGGCAAAGAAGAAGAAACATTTAATTAAATGTGAGGTATCACAGTCTAGATAGTCGGATAGTTGGGTGGATTCATTTTATACATATGTTTGACTATAGTTTTGTTCTTCAGGGACTGTAAGCACATTATCAGGTACTGGATTTCTTGATGTCTTTGTTTTGTGTCAATGAACAACTGTATATTAGATACATATTGAATGGATTGTGTAATGTAAGCGTAGACAGAAAAATAAAAATGTAAGGCAAAAAATAAGAATTCGACCCATTTAGTCTGTCTGCTTCTTCCAGGTGTAAAGACTCAGACCTTGATTAGTTCTTGGTCCTGTCTTAGATTCAGGAGCCATATGCCTGTCCCATGTGGGTTGACCTCTCCAACTTTTGCCGTTCCACTTATCTAACACACTCTTAGTAAATTAAAACTTTCTTAAATTACCATCCGAGCCTCTGACCCTCTAGTTTAAGATGAAATGTTGATAAACTCTTCCTCGGGTGCTTGGTTAAAATAGTTGAAAGAAGTTTATACTGCAGATACCTGACTTTCTTCATCCTGACTTGATGTTATGCCGGGCATTTACCAACAAAGCTACCTCTGAAAACCCAGCTACTGCTACATCTTGCAGTGTCCTTTCGTCAGACCGTTGTCTACCTTAGTCCATTACCCCCTAATCCTACAGGCAGTCGAGCCTATGGTTACATGGAAATTATTTTATTGTGTTGAAGATGGAATAGAGTCAGAAATCTTATTTACTTTGCCAGCAGAGCTTATCTCTTTATCAGACAGCTTGGAATGCACATCTTTCAAAGCAGATTAATAACATAATAATTTTAAAGTATAATCTAGTACTGTGGAGCCTGTAATCTCTGGGTGGCCATCCAATTAAATAGCAGTCATCCAACATACCAAGACATAGAGCTGTGCCGTATTAGCCACAGAAATGGAATGAGAAATGTTGGTAAAGATGGTAGCTTTATTGGCCAATTTTAAGTATAACATATTGCAAGCATTCAAGGCTATCTAGGTTTCAGGCATGAAGAAGAGGTCTCAACAGCTTGCAATCTTTTAAATCTTAGTTAGCCAATAAAGGTATCAAATTTTTTATCAAGAGGAGTAGTCCTATACCTCCCAACATTTCAAATGGACAATGAAGGATGCTCTTAATTGAGAAGATGTGAGTAGCGGTGCAGCTTTACCAAGACTTTTAATGTGACTTTGTGAGTTATTGATAGGGATTTATATAATTGAATAAAGCATTTAGAAGAAGCAGAATACGTTTCCAGCATTTTAGTGTTTTTTAGGGCAACAAAACATGATGCCGTCCATGCCCACCAAACATTCTGAGCTCCTTAAAGAGGGACATCAGAGGAAGGAAGACGACAGAAGAACTTGAGGCCACTTGGGAGGTATGTGATCTGTTCCAACTCATCTGCTATGGCGAATAGAAAATAGATTACTCTCTGTACTTGGGATTTAGGGCAATCCTGATGGCATTGGTGGAACAGGAGGGGGCACTGGAATCTCTGATGGTACTAATCTCTTACCTCCTACACTTACATGTGATGTCATCAGAACACATGCATACAGACACACACTTTGGATTCAATTACATATACTTTATTTCCTCATTTCTAAATGATTGCCCAAACTGATTGAGTCTTAATTTTAATTTAGCTCTACTCCTTTCAGCGTTGTGCACAGTAACCACTGTGAAATTACCGGCTAGGGCAAAAATCAGGCCGCATTATGTAAAGGAAAGTTTGTTTCTTGCTTTGAAATCCATGTTATGCCTCGCGCTGTAAAGCTGATGTTTCAGTGCCCTATTGGGAAATTAATATAGGTTTATGAGTTCACTGCAGTTCTTGGATAAACATCGTAACTTTTAATGATGGGAAACATAGGCGTAAGTAACGCAAGAGAGAAAATCAGATTGTTAGGGCAGTTTAGAAAGATTGCATTAAAAATGCAGGCTATATAGACAATTTAACAATACAATTTGCCTGATAAAGCACTTATGGGGTTGGTGGCAACTTACTGTTGTCCCTCTGCATGTCTTCACGCTTGCCGGGGCCACCTATAGATTTGTGTGCGCAAACAAATGTTCTTTATAATTTGCCTACTGACACTGTATATGAATATTTTTATTATGAAACTAGTCAAAAAAAAAAAAAGATCAAAGCAAGTAGAATAATTTTCTTCTCCTGGTTTTGCAGTGCGGTGGTCTAAGAAAAGGTAAAGCAATGATCAAAGTCTTGTTTTTATGTGGGCCAAGTAATTAAATGGGGGATTGTTTTTTGGGTCTAAGACATGGGGTTTTGGGATATTTTGGATTCATTGGAAAAGGTGTTTATATATATATTTTTTTTATTTTTTATTATTATTATTTTTATTAAAAGCCTCAATATCAGACACAACTGCTATTGTAAATAGTGTAGTGCAATATACACCTGTTACAAGAAATCTTGTTTTGTAACATTTTACATTTGATTTAGTTGGGTTAGCACAAATTAGAGTTTTTTTAATGGTGATTTAGGGGTCAGTGCTTAGCAATAATAAGATAAATGTATGCAGACTAATGAATTCAATATTCACGTTCCCGTGCTAGTTTCACAAACCATACTGTAACATGCTATAGGAAAGATTAGGCTGTCCCTCTGACCTAAGACTCCATCCTGACCGAAGACTCGTCATTCCTCGATGGGGGCTCATAGATAAATGGGGGCCTTAAGCAATTGCTTAGTATGCTTATAATGTAGAGCCACCTATGGTCAGGGCCGGCCCGACAATGGAGCCGAGTGGGGCAGCCGCTCCAGGCGGCACTTTTGAAGGGGCGGCACTTCGCCGCCCCAAGCCTTTTTTTTTTTTTCTTTCTTTCTAAAGCGAAAGAGAGAGAAAGGGGCGCCGAGTGGTTTTCGCTTACCAAGCTGTCAGTACCCGCTCCGCGCCCCTCTCTCTCTCCTCTGCGGCGAGTCTTCCTGTTCAGTCTCGGTGCCGGCTTGAAATGCTGAGTGCTGGAAGATTTCCGGCGCTCAGCATTACAAGCCGGCACCGAGACTGAACAGGGAGATTCGCCGCAGGACTGCTGAAAGGTAAGTACAGGGGGGGAGGAAGGGTAATATGGGGGGGTAGATAATGGGGGGGGCGGCAGGGACGGAGGGAGAGGAAGGGTAAAAAAGGGGGGGGCGGCATTTTAAAATTCGCCCCAGGCGGCATTTTGCCTTGGGCCGGCCCTGCCTAAGGTTATAGCCTTGTTATTTTAGCTTAGAACCAAATGAGTGTTCTAGAGCAGGTCTGGATAGAGTCATAGAGTACACAGACGCTTCTCGATGTTGCAAGGGAAGCATACATATAGATCTTGAGTACCTCCAAAACAGCAGACATCCATAGGTGATCAAAGATGGACTGGTTATCTGCCTTTATGAGGGTTCCACATATACCACTGAAAGACAGTCATGTGCTTTAGTTTTTTGGGGGGAAAAGACTACATGAAAACAAAAAGTAGGAAAAAAATGCAGAATAATGCAACACGGACTACTATACTGTACTGTATTCATTAAAACACTTGGTGGATGCCTTTAATTGTTACAAAAGAAAATGACAATGAATCGATGTTTTTTATTGGGACGCTCACAATCATGTTTTCCATGCCGTTTCTGGTGTACAAATGGTTAATGTAGGTTGAATTAATAAAAAAATCTATCCATTTGGCCATAACAACCAAATAAACAATCCAAACTTATGAAAGATTAGTGGTAAAATATATTCTTTATTAGTTGTTTTGGAAAGGCTGCAGTCTTTATAAGGAGATTGAAGAATCTGAAAAGGCAATAAAATTTTATGACGTGTTTAATGTTATAATTTATATCAAACCTTTCAAACGTTTGTAACACTGACATTGGGTAGTGACCAGATCTATCCCAAACTTACAAGCTGCTTTGTTTTAGATTAGGTTACATTACAATGAAATAGGTGTGCGAGATAGCTTTTATGGCCTTGGAGCCATAATTACATTGCAAATAATTATAACCTTGATTTATGGCACATTTCTTTACCATAGAGATAGCTTTTCTAGAAAAGCTATTTAAGTGAGCAAGATCCATTTGTGTATTTGAATGTGGAATTGTTACAGGATTTCATGCTGGAAACAAATATTTATAATTAAATAATTGAGAGTATATATATAATATATATATATATATATATATATATATATATATATTAAAATGGAACTACATTTCTGGCACTATATAAATAATAATAAATATTATATATATATATATATAATATTTATTATTATTTTTTATATAGTGCCAGAAATGTAGTTCCATTTTTAATATAAGAAGCACAGCTTGAAAAAGCACTAAACCTCTACAATACAATAACGGCAAGGTTTTGTGCTTTTTCAAGCTGTGCTTCTTATATTAAAAATGGAAAAAAAAATTGGCACTATATAAATATTATTATTATTATTATTATTAATAAATATATATATATAATAATATAAAAATATATAATAATAATAAATACTATATATATACATATTATTATTAATAATAATAATAATAATAATAATAGTAATAATAATAATATATATAAATTATATATATATATATAATATTTATTATTATTATTATTATTATTTATATAGTGCCAAAAATTTTATTCCATTTTTAATATAAGAAGCACAGCTTGAAAAAGCACAAAACCTTGGCTTTATTGTAGAGCCGGTAGCATGAAATGCCTGAGATCTACCCAATAATGACGCAAAATGTCCTAGGGAGTTTGGCCTACGTGTTACCTAATATTTATACCCCTGTGAACCAGGAAGCCATGTTTGAACAATTTCCTGTTCCTGGTCACCCAGGTGTACTAAAAAATGTAAAATATCACTGGGAATATACTTCAAATATATTTTTCTCATATGAATTCATAGGGGATCCAATAATTATGCCACACATATATATATATAACAGGTTTTTTTTTATAATCCTGTGGTGTGTTTGCAATTGTTTGATATCGATGAAAGCATATACCACCCAGTCCAGAAGGGACTCTGAAAATGCAAGTTCTGTTAAGGCCCACTTCTCCTGGCATTCAGATATACACCTGCATACCACCCATTAAAAGGAAATCACTGTTTTTGTCAGAATGGATAGATTAGGAAGAAAAGTGACATTCCACTCTTATTCAATTCCACAAGGGGACCGATATCTACAAATATTGTTGAAAACGAGAAGTGTTTGGTTCCTCAAGTTGGCTTAAGATTTTACACGGTGTGCGTATTTTCTTCCGGGACATTATCTCAGAAACCTCCAGTTAATGTTTTTGAATAGGATCTCATGTGTTCTTAGATGGTGATGCAGATAATATTTGACCAGGTAATACTGGAACAGTACGGGATATGAGGTAAGGATCTATGCTAGGATTTCTGATATTTAATATGTTTAATACTGATATTAAACACAATCTGGAGAGGAATCTGTAGGGTTTTGCAAATTATATGAAAAAGTGCAAATGGGTTCATATTGAGGGCAGTGAAGGAGCAGAATCCAGGTTAGAACACTTAGTTATATCCGAAGTAAGACAGAAACATTTAGAAACTGGTTTAATGCCAAACAATAAAAAGACCCGCACTAAAAATAAAGTCAAATATTTAAAGAGGAATTGTAACATTCACGATTATCCTTAAAGTGAATGTTCTCTAACAGCAGCTGTCCCTTGGGTCTCTGTTGTGCGCATGCGTAAGCATGCTGTGTGGAGAAGGGATCACTGTTGGTTCTAGGGCACCAGAAACCTTATGGGCCCCTGCTAATTCCCACAATAAGTATCACTATAAAAGCTGTATGTAGGAGCTCCATCTATTAATAACTATACCTCGGAACTTTATAAATAAGCTGAGCTTTTATAACTAACCTGAGATGCTTTAAATATTAACCCTTTAAAGGCCCCATCGTGCAGATTCTATGTACCAACTTGTTCAAATGAGTTAACCAAATGGCTAATACCTGTCCTCATTGACTTGTCATTATTCAAGGATTCAGTTAATTAACATGTCATAAACAGGGATATCGAGCATGACATGCTGGTAGCAAAAACTCCAGTTAGGAGTCTTAGATATCATCAGATTAATGTAATCTGATGATTGGTGTGCGACCCAGACTATGGCCCTGAGATTTTCTCCCTTCACCCTTAGACCCTGAAACTCAAGGTCAAACCCTGAGAGTTCCCAGGTATTGTAATGACGTTAAGAGCAGGAAAAGCTGATATGCAGCCTTATATATTAATGTTATTAGTCAGAGAGTAAGAAGCATTTTTTCAATGGACAAAAGTTGAAAAAATTACAATTACTGTGTAATCCTCAAGTTTTCACCTGCCGCTGTAGTAACTCCTTCAGAAGCACTGACTGCAACAACTCTAAAGACATAATGTCACGGGACATGATAGGGTTTTAATTTAAATCACAAATATTTGTTATTGGCACTTATCTGCCACGGTAGAGCTGGGTCCCTTATGTTTTTGAGGACTTCAATGGGTCCTAGAAAATCTCTCCCTGGTTATGGCCATGGAGAGAATGAAGGGGCTACATCCCCCTATGGGGAGTGCAGCCACAGAAGGCGATTAGGGACCTAGTATCAACTGTGGCCCTACACATTGGAGCACTGGTCTTAATCGGTCCTTGATCTTGTCTTAGATTCAGGAGCCAAATGCCTATCCCAAACATATTTAAATTCCCTTGCTGTATTAGCCTCTGCCACGTTGGATGGGCTTCTGCTCCATTTATTTACCACCATGTCAGTAAAGTCAAACTTCCTTACATTACATGTAAGCCTCTTACCCTCCAGTTTTACATTATGGCCTTTTGTTCTAAAATCTATCCTTCCTTGGAAAAAAAAAATGTTGCTTTATCATTCATACACTTTCATTGATAACATTCTTGCACCTGCTACATCTTTATAAATCCCCCCACTGAGTCAACGGCAACATTTACATACCTTGTTAATATGAATCCTTTTCAAGTGTCCTAAAATAAAGATAAAAAATAAAAATATATCATTATGATAAATAGATATAATTTAAACTCTCAACTCTTAAAAGGTAATGCTTGCAAAATAAGGCTATGGATTTTATTGACACAACTGCTTTAACTTTGGGTAAAAACTGGTAAATGATTAAAGGATTATATCTTCTATCATTTGTGGTTTGTTGAGGATTATAGGATCTGCAGCCCAACCATCCAACATTAAATAAAAAATCATATTAATTTCTAAAATGACATAATAAATACAATAATATGAATAAAAATAAAAAAAATATAAAAAAAATAAAAAATAAATAAAAAAAATCCTGGTCCTCCCTAGAAGAAATCGCCTTCTTCTCCCCACCGTATGAAACCACCCTTGGAACTGCCACAAGTAACTCATCACAAGCAGCCATATGCTAATTGGTGTGGTAGCTATAAATGGGGGCTTTAAGTAAGTTTTCTTTAAGTGGTTATTTTAACTACTGACATTTCACATTGTGCAGTGTATATTTCCTAGGACAAGTTGGTCTTTGTTGGGGGGGGGGGATAGGAAACATTTCTCCTAGATGAATGTATAATTAATAAAAATAAGAAAAAAAAGAGTCATGACTGGTATATAATAACCCATATTATCTGCATTCCAGATCTAGCAGCAGAAAGAAACGTGGCCACACTCAAACATTTGTCTTAAGCCTGTAAAGTTGTCAGACTTAAATCACTAGGCATCTTGACTTTTAACCTCAGCACTAAAGAGTATTTTGCAACCACTTTAGCCGGGTGCTTCAAGGCACCAATTAAAGGTTAGCAGCTTCTCAGATCTTATTTTCATTGCATTTGTATAAATTTGTCATACTCTGCCTTTGACACCAAGATAATTAGTTTTTTATTCCATATGAACTTTAACACTAGGTGTGATTTAAAAGCTGTACCCAATAAATATTAACTGTAATTTCTCCTTTGCTGTCCCATGGATACTGTATTTTTTTTAATTATTATTATTCAATTTAATTTTTTTATTACCAAAACAGAAGGGACATTTTGCTTAAACAGCTTCGGATTGTACCATGTGCATGTTAGAATAAAGAGATGGATGGCAGCTATCTGATTTATTAAAATGTTCATTTATAATTAATTATTTTTATTTCTTGTAAACAAAATCCCTCCCATTTTTAGAACGTGTTTTTGATGTCAAACTGATAAGAGGTAACAGTGAGAGTTTGTTTCAAGAATCGTGGCTTTAAAGCTCATTTGCAGACTGTAAAATAGTGATGATGTCACATAATACGATTATAGTGAGTCAGTGCTCTCCTTTTTACTTGCTGTACAGGGGTGGCCTATGGCGCATGTCCTAATTCTCCTGCCCAGGGGCCCAATTCCAGCTGGCCCACTTCAGTAGGGTCACCTACCCATGACCATGTGATAGTAACGCAGCAGCCTGAAACATGTGAGAATTGCCCCGAGGACAGGCACTGGCTCAGTGCAGGGTGGGTGATTGATTGCGTGTGTGTTACAGTGAGAGAGTATGTGTTTGTGTGTGTGCATGTTCGTTATATTGGGGGGGTAAATAGAGGCACCATCAAGAACGAGAAGTTTTATGTGATCGTGTGACCTATTGATGTACGTTCATGTAAACTGAATACATCTACACATCTCAGGGTTTTAACTCAAATCTCTAAGAGGCAGAATCTTAGGGTTAAACAGTCTAGAACGGACTCCTTCATGTTTTTTACTTGAACACAGTTGACTCAATTAAATGTATCTTTGAATAATAAAGTCAAGGTTTCCATGAGGACCGACTTACCTAACACATTTAGCAACTCGCTACATAGAAGCTTGACTATAGGCTATTAAAGAGATAATAAGTCCACAGGTATAGTAGAAAATTCACAGGTATAAATACAACAGTATAGGATTAGCATTTATTGTTTACACAGATTCCTGCAATTTCTGTATCATTGTGGCAAACATTCTGGGCTCGTGGAAGATAGGGGGTAGAGGTAATTCAAAGAGAAACTGAGAGAAACTAACTATATTAGCCATTTTTTAAACAAAGGAAAAATAGGTAGAAGTATGATCAGTAACAAAAGCAAATTTTTTAGGTATTATTTTTGAGCTTACAGTTTAAGTATTAATCCAATTACTGTGCTATATGATATATATAGTGTATAATAATAAATAGGTATATAGAGGTGTATAATAATATATAATATACTGTAATAGTATAAACAAACAAACAAACAAAAAACAACAAGAGTCACTAAGTCAAACCCTCCGATGGCTTGATGCTCATGGCGGAGAATTCACACCAAATCCCATTGAGAAAATCTAATTTTAGTGCCGATATTTAAAAAAAAAATCTGAAAAATATATATTTCCTGCATGCTAAGCAGAGAGAAAATCTGATGCGTTTCATATCATATGGAATATGATGGCCCTATATAAATCAGTTATTATATTATATGTGAATATTTGCTTTCATATAAACTGGCTACACAGTCTATGGTTTAGGAATTTTTTAGTGATATAAAGTGATATGAGAGAATGAATTTTCCCGAGCTATACTGTAGTTTTTTCACCACTGTTTTGTTACACAATGTTTTAAATACTTTCAAGCAATTATTGCAACTGAGAGACTTACTTTTCCTTTTCCCCGCCATTATTACAAGGTAATTGCTCTTCATCTGCTTGTGAATTGGTTTAATGTAAACAAGCGCTGCGACTGCACATTAGGCTTAAGCTGTTAAGGGCTTTAAATTGCAATATACCAATTTTATTGTTTCTCGTTAGAAGATAATTGAACTTTAAAAAGAAGGAACGGGGGATTTCACACCAAGTGCCTCAAATCAAAGTAGATTAACCTAATCCCAGCAGCAATTTTAAAGTTAAATTCTTGAATAGTTTCGCATTTTTTTCTATTTGGGTCTAGTATTCTCTAAGAAATCAAGTGGTCATGCGAACACCTGAAACACAGAAATGTTAGTTCAAAATACCCCGCCACCAACATATAAATATTTACATTTATAAAGAAAGGGTTAAAACCATATAAATGGGGATCACCAGTACCTAGTTTGGGATGAGATCGGCATGGTTTTCCTTTTCAGCTCCGAAGAAGAACAAAATGTCGCTCCAGTACGATGATATAAATCCACACAAAACTCTTATTTTTAATAAAAAAAAGTGTAACATACATGTATAAAGAAGGAGACAGCGCACGTGACATTGGCCTTAAAATACCAGTTGTCAGTCTTGGCCAAGTTCTGATGTCTTTACTACTTTCACTGTCTGTCTGTGAGTCTTTATCTACAAGGAACCCAAGGAAAGCACTTGTAGCTGCAGAAGCGTTCAGCGATCAAACCACAAAGGCCGGCGAAGTTTCCACCATGGTAGACCTTTCCTCCTGAAGCTTCAAAAGTGCTGGATTTCTTGCGTGTTCCTGGTTTTCAAAGAGTTATTGATAGGAACCTATCACACCAGCAACTGCATTCGCCATGTACAAACAAGAACTTAATACGTTTTTCTCTACATAAATAAAGGCTCCAGGCACTCGAGAGTTCCAACGTCAGGCAGATTTATTGAGATAAAGAACAATGTTTCAACCTCACAATGAGGTATTTTTTAAGTTCTTTTCAAGCACCAAAGGCGAAGGGCGCACTTGAGCAGCAATGCCCCTACATACCCTTCCATTTTCTTTGACTTCCAGAAGCAGATGGACCCCTACCCTCGGCGCCCAGAGCCCTAATTACGGCTAGGTGTGTTTACCGCTGAGAGTGCCAGAATTTCAAAGAGCAGCATCAATAAAAATCAGTGATACCTTGAAAACACAGAGACTGGATTTCTTTCCCTTATTGTATTAAAAACTACTGCATTTTTACCTTACAAGCCGACACTGACTGATATTTTACGTTCTCTGAAGCATAACTGTATTATTTGATTATTTTATTTATTTTTGTTTTTCTAACTTAAGGTAATAAGGTTCAACTTCCACTTTAATCACAGCTGCCACAATATTTGTGTACTTTATTAGCTCATTCTTCATGTGCTTATGCTAACATGCTTGGCTGAAACATTAGATGACTTTAATATGCTGTTTTCAAAAGACTCCCACCGCTTACGCGCACTCATATAAAGACTAGACTTGGGCACCAGGGGGCTCTTCGTGTTCGTCTTCGTGCTAGTGAAAAAAATCTTCATATTCCGCGAATATTCGCCTGTTCCTGTCTTCTCTTCGGGCGAATACTCGTGGACATAAGGGGTTAACGCAGCTGTGGCGCCAGGAGTTTAAATGTACGTATGAGCAACTCTATTGGTCGTCAGCAGGGGGCTCGTCTGCCATCAACCAATGGCAGATGAGCCCCCTGCTGGCGACCAATAGGGTCACTCGTACAGACTGTTAAACTCCTGGTGCCGTAACTTACCCGGCACATCCCACTGGCCTCCCTGTTCTATCAGTTAAATGTCCGTACGAGCGACCAATAAAGTCGCTCGTACAGACATTTAACTAATTGAACAGGGAGGGAAACCAGTGGGATGTGCCAGGTAAGTTGCAGCATTGGGGTTTTAAAACCCCAATGCTGCAACTTACCATGCAGATGCCACTGGTCTCCCTCCCTATTCAATTAGTTAAATGTCCGTACGAGCGACTTTATTGGACATTTAACTAATTGAACAGGGAGGGAGACCAGTGGGATGAGCCTATTGGTCACCTGCAGGGTCTTCCTCTGGCATCAACCAATTGGTTGATGCCAGAGGAGGTCCCTGTAGGCGACCAATAAGCTCATTCGCACTGCCCTGTAACCCGTGACGGCGAACCTGCGGATTCCCACTTCCGGGAACTGCCGCAAAGCCGCGAAGACAAGGTAAGTTAGAAGGGGGGGGGGAGAATGGTAGACGAAGACGATCACGAAGATATTTGTGGTGTGTGTCTTCGTCTTCGCCTACGTTTTACCGCTGCTGTCTTCTCTTCGGAGTGTCTTCGGAACGAACACGAAAACGCACTCTTCGTGTTCGTTTTCATGTTCGCCCGAAGACGAATGCACAAGTCTAATAAAGACCCCCTCACAGCAAACCAAGCACTTTCCATCATTCAGAAGCTGTTAAAGCCAGAGAAAGGGTCAGTTTTCTATATATTAAACCCCATTGACAGATTGCGACCAGGCTGCCATAGTTAGATCCACAAAAAAATAAGTTACATCATACTATCAAGTAGGGTGCTCTATAAAAAGAACCTGTTTTGTAAATGAGTAAAAATGATCACAACGCAGGTTTTCACAGAATATTCCATAGTACAAAAGTACTGTAGTTTGGGGTAGCCGTTTTAGTCCAGTGTATAAGAATGCAAAAAAACAGAATGTTGCAGAATCTTGTAATACCTTTTTTATTGGACTAACAGTATTTAAAATAATAGACGAGCTTTCGGGAGTCCTCCCTTTATCAAGTCAAAAGCATTTCTGACCAAGCAAGTGAAAAACACAGTTTAAAACTGACCAGTACATGTTCTGATACAGGGTTAAAACAGGGGTTAAAACAACACGGTAGAGAATTTGCAGACAAAAAACTAAGAGGGTCGTAAATAGTAAATAACGGCATATACTGCACAGATAAGGCTAGGGGGGGAGCAGGGGTAAGCGTGTAGGAGAGAGAGAAGAAGAGAAAGAAAAAAAACCCCAAAAAACACAGGTTATAGGAAGTTTTGATAGTGTGCTAAGAAGCTCAAATCCACATTAAATCCTCTGTTTTTACAATCATAAAAATGTATCATTTTGGCTTCAAATGTCTTTCTTTCTTGGGTGTTTTTGAAATGACCTCTCAGTGTTTTGATTTTAAGGTCATGTATGGAGTGACCGGTTTGGTCATAACTCACAATATGCTGAAAACCTCTGCAAACGCACCAGTGAGAAACTTAGGAATCACCTCATCCACCTACTATATAAGAAAAAAACAAGCATTCAAAATGAAAAACAATCCCTGCTTCAGAAACTACGGGGGATGAACATACACACGACTGAAAAAGTGGAAAAAGAAATGCAATATTTCAACGCCAAACAAAAGAGAGAGCTTTTCATGAAGAAAAACAACAAACTTAACAGGCTTTCCCAAAATGTCAGCAAACGCCATACAGAGGGAGAGACCAGGATCACCACTAAAGCACCCAGAGCACCTGAAACAGCCGATGGTCTCATTACTAACCCGGACTACAACACAAACAGCTCAGGAATTATAAATATTTCAGATTACGAACTGTCCACACCTGAGATATCTGTCCTCTCCAAAGGGTTATCATTTTGTCCACGTACAAAATTAGATGACATTGAACTGTACTCAGACCTGGAAGAATTTCCGGCTAAGAACTGCATCCTTAGTCACAAAGCAGCACCATAATAAAATCAGAGCTAATCTCTCACCAATAGAAAGAGATGCAATCAAGGATTTAAGGAATAATCAAACCATCACAATCAAACCAGCGGACAAGGGAGGAGCAGTCGTTATTATGAACACCCAAGATTATATAGAAGAGGGAAACAGACAATTATCAGACAGCACATACTATAAGAAACTGATCAAAGACCCCACCAAGGAATACACTGCCAAACTGAGAAAGCTGGAAACGTGCATACCCAACAATCCTAACATAGGGACATTCTACATGCTTCCGAAAATCCACAAACCAGGGAACCCAGGCAGACCTATAATAACAGGTATGGACACACTAACCGAACCAATTTCAGGCTTAGTGGAAAATATTTTAAAACCCTTTGTTAAAAACACTAAGAGCTTCATACAAGACACCACTGACTTCCTTAACAAACTCAGTAAAATTACAAACTTGCCTGCCAATTCTATACTTGTAACCATGGATGTGGAATCTCTATATACCAACATCCCACACGTAGATGGAATTGAGGCCTGCTCTCTGTTCCTCTCAGAACACACTCATAACCAGAAATACAGTCCTCAAACCATTACTAAACTCATAGAATTCATCCTCACGCACAACTACTTCAGTTTCAACAACAATATATATCTGCAAACCATGGGGACGAGAATGGCACCACAATATGCCAATCTATTTATGGCTGACCTGGAACAACGATTCTTGGAAACACAACTTCACAAACCCTACAAATATTATCGCTACATTCATGATATTTTCATTGTCTGGACGGACGGAAAAGAAAACCTCAGAGAGTTCCATAACGCATTTAATACATTTCACCCATCTATTAAACTCAAAATGGACTTCTCCACAGAAAGTGTAAAAGGTATTACAAGATTCTGCAACATTCTGTTTTTTTGCATTCATAGTACAAAAGTGAAATACTACTACTATTACTACTACTAACAGCAATAACTGTACCCTTGTAACATGAAAAGGCACAAGCCAGCCATCATACACACTTTAATGCATATGATTGCTGCGTGACCCCCCTTTAAATTTTTGTAGTATACAATCTGCAAATACATGGGGGATTCTGCAAACCCCCCCCCCCATATGGATTTGTCCCTTTTCACGCCTCCCAGCTAAATGCCCTGCAGGAGATATAGTCCCCTCCAGCATGTGATAGATTCATCTCCAATCAGATCCATCGCTTGCTAGGGGGAGACTGCATGCAGGGGACTGTTTAGACCCCTGTGCACATGTATAGAAAGTGCTCTGGTTGATTTCAATGGCAACACTTACCTGCCCTTGCTTCAAGCAGCCAATAAGAGCACAGCTGCTGCAGCTGCATGGCTGCAACTTCTAGGTCAGGCAAGTCCTTTAGTTTTTATTTTAATTTTGGTAGAATTAATATTTAAGTACTCAAAGAAGGTTAGGGTTACAGAGTACTTTAATTTGTACTCTGGGGTAATCCTGCACAATCCTGGGGTCAAGGTTCCTATATTTAGAACTTTCTGCCAGGATTTGTCTTCTAAAGTCTGGTCCTATGGTAACTTGTAACCATGCAACCTGCACATCCCTTTGATCTCACATTGGACTATTATATAATTCATGCATAGTATAGGGTCCCTGTTGACCTTTTGTATTCACAGATTAGATCTATGATACCTGAGTTGTCTCTATCAACTTCTGTATTTAGAGTACATTAATGTCAGGGTTCTATTTACTGAGACACGCAAATTCCAAATCAGGGGAAGACCAACGCTATTCATGACCCCGGGGCAAGCATATCATATGTATATGCAAAACCAAGGACTCAATAAGGTTTGAGTCTTTACATCAGGAAAAATGGGCAGACTAGATGGGCCAAATGGTTCCTTCAGATTCTTTCTTTCTGTACACAAAACCAAAACTGTGATCCTTTAAGAGGCTGAAAGAGCAACAAGGTTACTATTAGAATAATATCATCAGTTCTTGTCACTTATGGGTAGACTTGGGCACCGGCGGAAAATTTGTGCTCATTTTCATGTTCCTTTTCAGGGAAATAAATTTCTTCGTATTCGCCGAAAATTTCCAGTTTCCAATAGAAACAAGAAATAAACGGGTAGAAGAAGTTGACTTAAAAAGGCGACATTCCTCTCCCCTTGGTACAGTTAAAATGGCGGCCATGACGACAAATGAATTAACAAAGATTTTGTGCACATTCATTTCTTTCATCCAGTGTTGCATTCATTCGATATTTGGACAATTGGCCGAAATGGTAAAATTCGGCACAAAAATGCATTCACACGAAAACGATTGCGCAAGTCTAATTATGGGTCTATGCCAATCCTTATCTACATTGCCAGCCAACTAGGCACGGCGTGGAGGAAAGTCTTTAGAGTCTACTAACATATAACAATCCATATGTGTAACTGGGAATAGACATTGGTTGTGTGTGCATTTGTATGTACTTATATAAGCAGTTTTGCATTATCGTTAATTCTGTATTCTTCCAGTGGAAAATAAAACCATTATTGTCATATCCATGCATTGACAGGATTATTCAACTCCAGAAAGTAATTTACTTGATAAGAAAATAATGGAAAGACTGCTCTCGGAAGCATAAGCACAATGGCGGAAGTTTTCATTCAAGAATAGTAAGTCTTAGTCAGCGCTACACAATTCAACTACTGTCTATATGTTTTACAATGTTGGATCGTAGTCAAAATAAATAGCGTTACCAAGTGCCAAAAACTCAACCTTCTTCCACACAAATGTCCGGTAAATCTTCACATAACCAGTACATCCTGTCCTGTCTTCTATATCTTTCATTTTTCCAATGAGTTGTGAGTTTTTTATTTGAACTAAAGTCATCCTACTTTTTAAATAAATTACATTTTTTTGCAGAGGTAAGACAGTTCTTAAGATTAGGGGAATGCTTTCTCATTCCAAATTAAACATTGTACTCATCATTACATATATATTACGCACACACAAGTATTGTGGTCTCTTGAATGGGGCATTTAAATGTGGAATATACTGGAATACTACATTTTTCTAAATATAAAGAAAAAGTCTTTCACAGTATTCTTCAAAGCACTTAATAACGGTAACACTTGATGACTTCTTTTTAGCCTAGGTGTGCCATGCTTACTAGCCTCTTCCATGGTTACCACTTTGGACCTCCATCCAGCAATTCTACTAGAACTGGTGCACATGGTGGGGTCCTTTAAAATGGATTTAGGTAGCGTTACCCCTTTAAGTGTAAGTATAACAACACATAGGTACTTGTTGGGGCTCATGTGCAGCCCCTCTACCTGTAGAACAGGGTGTACAGGTGCAATGGCTGGTCAACCAGTTCAAGAAGCCACGGGTGCCCTTAAATAACAGAAGGGGCTGCATGATCTGGCCTAGATTTTGGGGGGCTACCCTATGGTGGGTGCAATGAAGGTAGGATTAAAGGTGAGGGGAGCAGAAAGTCCGAGTAGGGTATGTAAGGAAGAGGAATGAGCTAGGGCTTCCTTTTCCGTTTCGACAACGGACTGAAGTGTTACCCTCCTGCCCACCCCTTAGTTGTTAGCAGTATTGCTAGTCTGGTTAGCAGAGAACTGAGGTGTTACTTGGTTAAAGCTGCATGGTTTATCCCATTGGCTCCAGACCACGGAGGAGGAGAATGGCTTTATAGCTGCAGCTTCTACCTCAGCTACGCTAAGTACTTCATTTATTTATACTTTTTTTTTTTTTAAGACTGCATATTAAACTACTCACAGAGTACTGTAATATGCCTTCATTTGAAATGGAGCTTTTAGGAACAGCAAACCGTCCCCTTAATAAGTTACACAACTATATAGTATAGAAACTTGAGTCACCGAGAGTCATGTACAAAAATGGCACTAGTTGCTATGGTAACAAGATCCCTTTGTAACTTTGCACCAGAATCACTTTTAATCCGTAATCCCCAATGTTTATCGCATTTTAAATGTACAACTATACAACATCTCATCTATAATCTGACAATATCTATGTTAATGATCTAGTTGAAATGCCGTGTTTGCCAGCGAACATATAAATATTCAAAAAGTACACGGGAAAAATTAAGTCTTGGCTGTGGTCAGCTGAGATTGTTTGCCAAGTCTTGGTCGGCACTTGTACCATTCAATATAAAACACACGTCTAGCAATAAATGTAGACATCACTCATTTGTATAGCTGTATGTTTGGTAATCTGAAAGATTTCTTGGTTTCCATCAAAGATCATGTTTTAATTTAATAATATATATATATATATAAAAAATATAAAAGCTCAGTGGCTTTCTTTTCTAAAATTATGTTGAAAGTTGTTGTCAGTACACTGCATTTTTTCCGCCCCAAAAAAAACATTTGAATCTCGTTAAGAAATAGCATTTCTTGCCAGGTGAATTGGAGACGTTTTGAGGGCGCCAGTTTCTAACCGCGAGATTTTCAGAACTTGTCACTAAAGTTAAAAAAATATTCCTTAGGTTAAAATGCTAGAATGTAAACACAGAATGGCCTTTACCTCATTACGATCTCCAACACACGCCGCTCTTCCTGCCAGTCTTTCAGAGAAGCCTATGGGTTAGTCCAAACATGGAACTAGCAGCTCATAACGTCTGGAAAGGATTCAAGTACTTCCACGAAGCTTAAGGCTGGAGTTTGCTAACACTACCGTGACATTTAGAATACAAATTTTATTTTAGATGTTTCTTGGACACTTCAGTTACATTAGGTCATATTTTTAAGACAGGCAAAAAAAATGCTAGAGAAAGATAAACTTTTTGGCATTTTAATTTAACATCTTTTTACCATTTTGTGTTTTGAAATGCATTTCCGGGTATTGGTTTAAGGTGCCAATTCAAACTGGCACTCGTGATGGTGTTATGGATTAGAATATGTAATGCATGCATTAGAAACACACGATATGTGACATTAGAATAGTAGCTGAAGCTCCCGTTCTCTGGATCGGAGTGTTTATTCCTCCCTTATTGTTAAGCTGCTGATTGTTGGCACCCTTTGGCAGGGGCTCAGAAACTGAGATGCCCAGCAGAGTCACGTAATGCGTGTTACATGTCCCCATGATAATAGGGCTTCAGCAGCTGACATGGAGAGAGAGAGTGCAAAGTAAAAGGGAGGAGAAAGAAAGGAAAGGGAGAGCTGTGTGAGCTGAAGGGTCATAGAACAGGCGAGAATTTGTATGTGTATGTATATATGTATGTGTGTGTGTGTGTTTGCATGTGGTGTTAGAGTGAATGTGTGTTAGTGTAAGGTGTTGCAGTGTATGTGTGTGTATGGTGGTAGTGTTATTTGTATTACTATACAGTATGCACTTGTTAGTGTGTGGTGTTAATTTATGGTGTTAGCATGTGTGTATGGTGTTAGCACAAGTGTGTGTTAGTATTTGGTGTCAACATGTGAGTGTGTTACTGCGTGGGTATGTGTGTCAGCGTAAAGTGTTACAGTGTCACTGGTGAGCCTGGAGATAGGGGTGTGCAGAAGAGGAGAGAGGACGGTTAGAATTTTTGCACCTTTTATTCTGTGAAATTTAAGTGCAAGGCTAGACACCCATCAATAAAATATATCTATCATTTTATTTAATGGTCCATTTTAAAGTTATTAGGAATAATATATTTAACTCTGGCATCACCTTAAAGCATTCATGCAAATTCCCATTGTTTCCAGAGGATGCGAATCTCAAGCAGGAAGTTATAACATACTTTCTGCACTTGAATTGTTTTATCAGAATGTAAAACTATTTTCACAAATGTCTCACGGTGAGGAACCAATTGTAAAGGTGATGCAACATCAAGATGGCAGATCCCATATACTACATATCAGAAAATAACAGAGATTATTTGTATATTAATACCGAAATAAAACGTAAAAACATGATTTAAAAGAATTAAGACTGTATGATGCGACAGTTCCACATTGAATGGACCACTACAGGGTTTCAATGAATGCTTGTACCTGAACACAGCTTGTGTCTCTGATACTTACATCTGTATTTTAGAGAAGTGATTATATGCCTTGTTTTTGAAAACACTCATCCTATACACTGCTGGGTTTCTTTTTGGAGAAAACATGCTTTTCTGTCATCACCACGTAGTGACCTCACAAACTATTTGAAACATCAATCACTCTTCTCCATTCATTCATTCGCTCCACCTCACCGCAGAAAAGAAACCCCACTTCACCTCCCTCTTGGTGGCAAAAATTCCGAGTGGAACTTCCTGGATGATATCCAAACATGCAGCTGCTTGGAACGATGCTGTCAGAACAAAACCACTTCAAAAAATGGGTACTTCTGCAATAGGAGAATAGTTTATTTTATATGAATACGGTAGGAATACATTTGAACGAAAATGTTTATGTGACATAAATTGTTAGTAGCTTTATAGTTACCTAAAAAAGAATTATATACACAGATGACCATCAGGCCATAATGGAACCCCACTAACACAAGAGTATGTATTTTGGTTAATAGGTTAATTGGTTTAAGAGTTTAAGTCAAAAGTACCAAAATCACTTTGTGTTTCTTGTTGAGTACCGGGTTTGCATTTACCTGTTTAAAGGCTTTGGGGGTGATGGAAATGTTTCTATGAATTTCCACAATTTGATCATTAAAATATAATTTGGTTCATCCTTATGCTAGCTTATATCTTAAGTGATGGTCATAAAAAGTGTCAATGTTCAGAATGTTATTGTTCTTTATTATTAAATTATTATTATTAACAGTTATATTATGTTATTCTTTCCAAAGAAATATCCATTGTAAAAATAAACCTGAAATTTGACAAATTTAGATTGTAACCTCTTTTTAACAGGGCCTTCCTAGCCTCCAAGTAGAAGTTGTAATGCATAACATATTATGTACCGCTCGCTTATTGTACAGCACTGCGGAATATGATGGCACTATATAAAATAATGAATAATAGCAATGCTAATCATACATATTGATAATATTTGCCTTTTTTTCCGCGTGGGTTTATTTTTAACCCCTTAAGGACAATGGGCGGTCCCTAAACCCATTGAAAACAATGTACTTTGTCATTAAGGGGTTAAAAAAAAAGATACAGTTTAAAAATACATTTTAATGAATTAGATCTATGTGAGGCATGGTCTTAAAAAGTACTCCCCCCCAAAAAAAAAAAAATGTTACTCTGTTCTGAGATCATGTACAATCATAACAAAACCTGCCAGAAAGTACAAGGTTGTAATGGAATCTTTGACATTTTAACTGTGAAAGAGTTAACAGAGAAAGCAATTATACTACATATAAATTACAAGCTGCCATTAAGTGACTTTGTTTGCCTGTGGATTTTGGCGATATATCGTATTTTAGTAAGATGGAAGAGTATATTTAAATGGTTTTTAATAAATCACACGGGCAAGTGCTACATCGATAATGTATGTTTACACTGCTCCCTTGGTTTATTTTAACTATACTGTTATGAATCGTTAAATCGTTGATCGTTAAATCTGTGAGAGAGACATAATTGGTTTGCTGAGCCATTTTCTGGGGAACCGTTGTGAAGTTTGATAGAAAGAGAGGAGATATACAAAAGGAAACACAGAAAAGACATGGGAGACAAGACAGAGCTACAGTAAGTGAGAATAAAGAGAGACAACCTGTAGAAAGTTGAGAGAGAAGAAAGAGAGGAGAATAAAGGGAGATATGAGAGGGTCATGGGAGAAAAGGAAAAAAAAAATGGAAAGGGAAAAGGAATGGGGACAGAGAAAAAAGAGGAGAAAGAAAATAAAGAAAATAGAGGAGAGAAGAGCAAAAATGGGTGAAAGGGAAGAGTATGAGGAGAAGGAAAAAGATAAGAGCAAAGGAGGGATGAGAAGAGCGAAAGGAGAGACTGTTAAAACACTTTAATACCTATGAAGTAAAAAGTATAAGTGGAGTCCGGTATGCAGGATAATGCAAGCTGTTCCAGGAGGGGTTAACAAACGGAAAGTCCAGGGAGTACAGTATATATAAATCGTTCTAGAAGTCTGTAAGACAAGACAAGGTCAGGGTCACCAGAATAGTAGCAATATCTGTAAAACAAGCTGGGGTCAGGTTCACCAGAATAGGAGCAATATCCCTTAAACAAGCCGAGATCAAGAACAAAAAACAGGAACTCAGAGGAAATACACGAAGCAAGGAACTGCAGGCTAAGCTGGTTTTTAAATGTTCCCGGGCTAGGTGACGTCATCGGGAGCGAGCACAGCTAACATCCTCCGGCGGCAGAGTAAAAGGGTGCGGGGTGTCATGGGGCGTGCACACAGCGGAGGACCAGACCCGCGGACCGGACCGGCACGAGCTTGCACAGAATGCCAACTCTCGCTTATCATTGCTCCCTTCACATGTATTCCACAGCTATCCACAGCCCCGCTAAGTGTAACAATCTGCTGCTTTCACATCCCCAAAGGCTGCCCAGTCCCCCCTTTTCAGGAATGCAGACTCACAACGTCACTAGCCCAACATTTCCCGGGACATAAGAAGGTAAATCCAGGACCCAGGACTTACCCCTTTATTCAAGGACAGCCCCGGTAATACCTGGACAGGTAACAACTAGACTTGGGCACCAGGGGGCTCTTCGTGTTCGTCTTCGTGCTCGTCTTCGGGGAGAAAAAAATCTTTGTATTCTGCGAATATTCGCCTGTTCCTGTCTTCTCTTCGGGCGAATATTCGTGGACATTCTTCGTGTTCGGTTTTTCTTCGTTTTCCCGGTTAAGGGGTTAATACGGGGTTAACGCAGCTCTGGCGCCAGGAGTTTAAATGTCGGTATGAGCAACTCTATTGGTCGTCAGCAGGGGGCTAGTCTGCCATTGGTTGATGGCAGACGAGCCCCCTGCTGGCGACCAATAGGGTCGCTCGTACAGACTGTTAAACTCCTGGTGCCGTAACTTACCCGGCATATCCCACTGTTCTATCAGTTAAATGTCCGTACGAGCGACCAATAAAGTTGCTCGTACAGACATTTAACTAATTGAACAGGGAGGGAGACCAGTGGGATGTGCCGGGTAAGTTGCAGCATTGGGGTTAACTTTTATTAGGGGTTAACTTTTTTTTTAAAGGGTTAAGGGGCCGTGCAAGTGAGCCTATTGGTCGCTTGCACGGCCCTTTAACCTACGGATTTCCGTAGGTTCGCTGTCAGGGGTTACAACTTACAAAGGCCGTGCGAGTGAGCCTATTGGTCACCTGCAGGGTCTTCCACTGGCATCAACCAATTGAAGACAAGGTAAGTTAGAAGGGGGGGGAGAATGGTAGACGAAGACGATCACGAAGATCTTCGTGGTGTGTGTCTTCGTCTTCGCCTACATTTTACCTCTTCGTGTTCGTTTTCATGTTCGCCCGAAGAGGAATGCACAAGTCTAGTAACAACCCTAACTAGAAATGATTTTTCCATAACTGGTGTCATAATGGCTCACCATAGCCCACAAGCAGTATAATAAGCATAACATATCGCATATGCCAGGTTTACCATCTGATAATATTTATATTTATCAGGAATCTTATGAAACCCTTCTCGACAACGTCAGAGCATTGGTGTTTGCCAGGCCCCTCTATTGTTACAAAGTAATGTAATTCTGCTAAACAAGTTACCGGAGACATAATAATTTCACACTCAGTAAAACGAAAAAAGGTTAAAGCCAAGAAACGAGCCCTTAAAAACACAGACTGTTATGTAAACAGACACCGGTGGAACAGAAAGTCACGCCGCACCACTTAATTCTGCGTTAAAATGTAAATATGATTATATCGGTTTCTGACGATAGATTCCCTTTCAGTCCGTACCAGCAGCTGACATCAATCCGTATTAAAAATCATGCCCTTAAGAGGCTCAGCGAAACCCCGGTCTGATTAAACTACTAAATTCAATTTCTAGCATGGTGGCAAATACCCGAGGGAGCTGTGGGCAGTTTAAACCGTGAAATATTTTCTGTTTGGCCAGTTACTACTCTTAAATATTATTATTTCAAATATTTGATGTGTTGAATTTTACATGAAAAGCAGTTCCATCCAGTATAAATCCTGATAGGAAAAATCAGCTCCATGTGTGTACACTGGCAACGCCAAGCTAGCAGGTGAACATCTGAAAAATAATATATGATCCTTTAACTCATTAAAAATGAACAAAAAGGGTGGTGAGATTCCATTTTCATCACATCACAGGTCTGATTCTTCAACGTTGCCGTTCATTTTTTTGGCATGCCCTGTAGAAGGCGTCAAGCCATGCTTAAGTGAAAAAGGTCTTAAAAAAGTTTGCTTTCCAGAGTTTGTTTTTTGTTTTTTTTTTAAAGAATTTTACAGGTGCAGGATTTGATTTATTTATTTTTTTGCTACAATTTGTGTCTCACTATGATAGAGGTAGCACTTACTTAAGAAACAAGTATAACAAAATTAGACATTGTAATGCATTTGGGAGTACTTTGAATAGAAGGGTGAGACTTGAGTTGAACCAGGATGAAGCTAGGTCCTACCAACTCACTGGGTCCTGTCTGGCTGTCCAGAGATACAGGTCCTTCTAAGCGTCTCTTGGATATGAAGCTCACAAGGAAGAGAAGAAAAAGTATCAGGCTTCTGGCTCAAACTTCCCCCCTCATGAAGAGGCGGCTTTTGAGGTCACAGCAAACAGGCTCCCCGACTATGATTGTGTCCACTTTTGATGAAAGCTGATAATGACTATTTGTTAGTTTTGGTGGCTGGGCTGAGGACCACAGCTCGGAAAAGTTTTGGCATTGGAGCTGGATGAGAGTTTCTCGTCACGCTGAGCTATTCAGGGTCTCTCTCCATACATTAATATTAACCTCAGCAATATATTGGGGCTGAAGGACTAAGCCAACACTGATACTTGAGAGCTGAAGCCACAGTTTAGGTTTTTTTTCAACTATATGGAAAATATAATGTCCCTGACAGCCTTGCCAAAACAATGTGTATTATGTAGCATGATCATGTATTTGACCAACACAAGCGCTACGGAACTTGATGGCGCTATATAAAACAATAAATAATAATAATAATAATGTGCAATGTAAATGTCTCTCCATGCACTGCACAAGTCTAATGTTAGAAGATGTTCAATAAATGTTTGTTTCTTCATGTGAGATTCTCCTTCTTCTAATTTATTCCTTCTTGGCTGTCTTCTTGTGCTGTCTTGTCTGTGATGATGTTGGCAAACACTCTAGTCCCAGGGGTTTGAATACTGGAACAAAACAAAAAAATGTTATCCAGGTTTTTTTGTCGAACTAAATTCTCATACTCCCTTCATGCTTTGTAGAAGCCGCGAACTGAAGCAGAATTATCATTTTGTCCCTTTTCTAAGCCAAGTCTTTTAAAAGGGAGTATTTTTTATTATTATTATTATTATTTTTGCGGGGAAGAAATGAATTCTTGAGCACGCCATCACCATAAAAGCACCCTATACTTCAGGGTTTTGTCATCTGACAAAAAGGGATTTAAATTCGTTGTAAGCAGGATAAATCACCGCAGGCAAAGCTTTACATGTTCCCTTGATGAAATTCCGTGAGTTACTGTTACAAATGCGAATAATGAAAACGACTAGGTTTTAAAATGGTCGGGAAACAAACTTTTTTTCCCTGTACTAAAAAAATACCAGAATAATATGGAATGTTTGCGTGTTTTCAGGATTTAATAAAAACCAGAAGATCTATGTGGACATTAAGGACTCGGTGGTAAAACTTGTTTTGTGGGCACTGACTCTCGAAAAGTTTAGGATTTCTAAACATAATCAATAGCTGCATGATCCCTATTGATTTAAATGGGATCACTTTCCTGCCACCGAGCAGCAACAAAGCAGTGGCAAGCAATGCCAGTCCATGTAGACGGGCAGCTGCAACAACTTGGCTGCAACTTCTAGGTCAGGTAAGCACTTTATTTCTCTTGTGTTTTTACACACAGAGCACTTTCATATGCATTCTTCTTAATTAACTGGGGTGCCGGGAATATCTCAACCAAAAATGGTCGATTTGCACATCTAAAGGGGAAGGCCCATGGAAAACATATTTTTCTCACGGAGCATAAAATCTAGTGCCGAATACAGTAATGTGGTTCGGCATTAACAAAAACCTGCTTTCAACTAATTTTGTTCCTTTGTCTGCGGGCCCGAGACTATTGTTGTCAATCATTTGATATTTTGGGAGACTTTCTCTGCACAAACACCACACTGAGCTGATTATTTATGGCAATGCTAATAAAGTCCTTTCCTCCATAGACTTTCATCAGTCAGAGTGTACAGCTGGGTGATTAAGAATGAGCCATTCTATTGTTTCCCACAGGCAGTATGATAAGGAGTCTAGTAGATTGGGGCTCAGATAACAGAGCGAGAACTCATACAAATGGCTTACATGCAGCTGCCTGAAAACATTATATTATGCAAAAACTAGAACTGTGTTAAAAAATATTTAGATTTAATCTAATACTGGTGACAAATGGTGCATTTGCGGAAAATCCTTACCGCACCTTGAGTGGATTTAACAGAGGAAATTATTTTTATTGTCTTGCTTGGCCCTAATGTTACCAGGCTGAAAGTATAAAATACACTAGCCAGAAATTTCTGAGGCTGGGAAATTCTACGTTGGGACCGTCATGTTCATGCAGCAATCTCACAGCAAAACTAGATAAGAATCAATGCAGATAAGAAGCCTTATGATTCTTCATCCGGTAAAAATACCCACAGCCTATAACACAGCACAATCACACAGACAAGAAAAGTGCAAAGTTTAATAAAGGACAAGACAACATGGAAAAAAGGAGAAAATGATAATAAAATAGGGAGATGCAAAGCAGTTGGGTGGGGGGAAAAGGCAGTCAGAAATAGAAATAAACAAAACGCGTTGATAATGGGTGCCGTACAACAGATAAAACAGACAAAGTATCCATGACTAGGTCAAGGCAAATGGCAAGAAAAAAATGAGAGACTGAGGATTGATAAGAGATGAGGAACCGAAGAAGACCTCATCTGACAGCAATTTGTTATGATTAATCAATTAAAAATATTAATGGCTCCCACTGTATTATATGCCATAAAAATACAGTATGTATGGTAGAGATGATCCAAAATATCTATCAGATGATCCATAATATATATCAGAATACACCCTCGCACAATAGGCATGACACAGGGTATGTCTCATAAAATATTGGTAAAGAATAGACCTAAGCAGTATAGGAAGCCTGCAATGTAATACAATTCAATTTGCAAACACGTGTATAAAATCAAGCACACAGGCATACCACCTCCATAGACAAAAGTTGGCGCTCATGGACCTTAAACGTGGCACTGTCATAGGATGCCACCTTTGCCACATGTCAAGTCAGGAAATCCTACCCTTCTAGGTCTGCCCCAATCCACCATAAGTGCTATTATTGTGAAGTAGAATCATCTAGAAGTAACAGCTCAGTCACCAAGAAGTAGAACACATACGCTCATAGAGTGGGGCCGCAGAGTACTCAAGCTCATAGCATGTAAAATCGCCCATCCTCTGTAGCACCACTCACTATAGAGTTCCAAACCGCCTCTGGAAGCAACATCAGTATAAGCACTCACGCTGAAGATTACTACGCGCAATGCCAAGCGCAATGCGAAGCCACCACCATTGGACTTTGGAGCAATAGAAACATCTTCTCTGGAGTGATGAATCACTTTTCACTATACAAAAGTCTAATGGATAACTCCGGGTTTAGCGGATGCCAGGAGAACACCACCTACCAGAATGCATAGTGCTTACTGTAAAGTTTAGAGGATTAGGCATAATGGTCTGGGGCTGTTTTTGAGGGTTTGGGCCCCTTAGTTCCAGTGAAGGTTAGTGCTACAGCATACAAAGACATTTAGACAATTGCATGCTTCAAGTTTGTGGCACCATTTTGGAGAAGGCCCTTTACTGTGACCCTGTGCACAAAGTAAGGTCCACAAATACATTTTTTGACGAGTTTGGTGTGGAGGAACTTAAGTGGTCTTCACAGAGACTTGACCCTACCCCTCCTTTGAACACCTTTGAGATGAATTGAGATTCTCCTCCAACAGGAGTGCTGGACATTGCAAATGCTCTTTTGGCTGAACGGGCATAAATTGCCACAGACATACTCCAGAATCTCATGGAAAGTCTTTTCAGAAGGGTAGAGGCCTTTAAAACTGCAAAGGGAGGGGGGCAACTCCATATTAATGAGCTCTGCTTTGGAATAGGATGTCCAACCAGCTCTAATAGGTGTGTTGGTCAGGTGTCCACATACTTTTTGTCATATAGTGTAAGTCCAGAATGAAGCTTCCCCAGGATGTACCAGTCCAAAGATAAACCGAGGTCTCACATAGCTTTGGCATATAACGGATTCAGGATGTACATGAAGAAGGCAAGAAAATCAAGTGGGCCCTGGGGTAACACTTTTACAAGGTCCTCTACAACATAATTGAAGCACTTAGAAAAGTTTATATTTTATCTACACCATTTAATTTTTACATACAATTTTTGCATTTCATACACACATACGCTTGTGACTTTGAGGGACAGATACACATAACATCCGCAGAGGAAAGATGGAAACTGGTGGCTTCACTTCCTTAAGATGGACACTCGGGAGGCAAGTTTAAAAGTGAGTATTCATCCAAGACCAAAAAATTTTCATATTGGGGTTTTTTTCCTGTTATTTCCTAAAACTTGCTTACGTTTTTAGAACCTTTAAACACAATTTAATCAAAATGTTCCCGTCTTTATTCTGCTAATATCTGATAGCTTAAAATTCAACATTACAGCCAAACGAATTCCCATCCTTGTTTCGATCACAGATAATATATTCCAAAAAGTGGATTTCCAGAAACACTCTAATCACACTTGCTTTAGTTGATATGAAATTTATCACCAAGAATGAAAACATTCCTTTCCTTGAGCCTAAACTGAAATACATCTGCCAGATGTTAGACACATGAAGCACAGCACAAACGAGATAGGATAAAGACAACTGCTTAACAGATACTTTAAGTGAATGTTACCAAAGTTCAGTTGTAAATTACTCTTGAATGTACTGAAAGGGCTAAATCTAACTTGAACCAGGGCTTGGATTTACAGCAAAGGATTTCCCCAGAGAGACATTTTTACAATGAAAAGATGGCCTTTGCAAGAACGTAAGATTTTTTATTTTTTTATTTTACTGCAGTTCTAACTGTGGTCGCCAAACATTTTATCTTTTGAATACGTACCCCCCACAGAATTTAGTACTTTTAGGATCTCGAAAGGTGTGAGAAGGATTTGAGAACATTAATGAGAGATAAAAATGGAACATTTGAGAGGCTATAAACCAACAAGGAATCCTAGAATAAAAAAATAAAAAAAATAGCGCTGATCGGTATTATATTTGATGCCAAGGTTCCTGAAGGATTTAGGTAACACAAAGACATGCGGCTGAAACAAAGGCAAGAAACCACAATGGATCTGTATCTGAAATGCTGGCACCAGACGGGAGATTTTATATTTATATGTCAGTTTCTCCAGAAACAAAGGCAAATGCTAAAGCTCCCTGATGTGTCTATATGGCAACATAAATCAATGTATAACAATCAAAGCACGGTGTTGCATAAATATCATATGTTCCTTTTCTTTTGTTCCCAGCAGGACTTTTTTTAAAGAGAAAGGTTTAGTGTAAAAGTATCATCTCACAGGCAGCATAGCATATAAAAATGCTCATACTATAAGTTTACCTGGGAATCGGGACGGACGTCTTAAATATTGTCACAGATCCACGATAATCCATACAATCTGAAATGATTTGTTTATAATGAATGCGATTGGAAAAATACTTTAGCCTATCACAAACCTCGGTTACTGCCTGTAAATGAGAGCAGTCTATGGGGTTATGTTTCATGTAATTAGATGGACACGTCAATTCACGTGGTGACTATTTTGTAGTGCTGACCATAGGGTTCTTGGTAGCTTTGACCATACCTAGGAACTCTCTGGGTTTGACCTTCTTGTGAAACTCTGCTTCCCCAGGTCTTAGGGTCAGCTTCTTCCCCAGGTGGGGGGGGGAGGTTTGGCCTGTCCAATTTACACGCCTTCATGACCCCCAGGTATGGCTCTTACTGGGTTGGGTGGTCTTATACAAGGTCTACTATCTGCTGGGAGATTAACTGGCTCATTACATCTATTGGTGCCTTCTAAAAGGGACTATTTAGGGGGGCTGTCTCACCCCCTAACTAGTTCTTTTATTTCAGTTGTTCAGGAATGGTATGATACACTGTAATGATAAACACGGAAACAGTTATTTTTTTCCTCCTACAATTTGTGTGTTTTCCATATATTTGTGACCTCCTTCAGGCAACCACCCAATTTCTAACAAAAGCTGGTTAATAGTAAATTACACACACAGATAACGGAACCAAATCATGCAATAAACCTTGCTGCAAACTCTGCCAACACATTTGTTCAACTAATACAGCCCCTAACATTAAGGGGTTATACTCTTGCACGTCACAAAAATGTTGTATACGTGATACAATGCACCGTGTGTGAAGGAGTTTCTGTGGGAATTTTCCCCATTCATCCAGTAGAGCATTTGGGAGGTCAGGCATTGATGTTGGATGAGAAGGCCCGGCTCCGTTCCGGTTCATGACAAAGGTGTTCGATGGGGGTGAGGGCTGGTCAAGTTCTTCCTCACCGAACTCATCCAGCCATGTTTTCATGGACCTTGCTTTGTGCGCTGAGGCACGTTCAAGCTCATATGCTAAGCTCATCAGAACGACCCATTTTTTCACATATATTTGTAAATGCAGACTGCATGGCTAGGTGCTTGGTTTAATACACCTGTGGCAACGGGTCTGATCAAACCACCTGAATTCAATAATTAAGAGTTTAAATAATTAAAAAGTGTCCCAATACTTTTGTCTATAGAGTGTACTTAGTGTAACATTGGTGACAGGTGTCGGCAAATGAATGAAAGGATGGATCTGCACAGATATTCCATCAACCACCACGAAGAAAATAACTATTCCACCCCAGTCGGTCGCCACTTTACCCACACAGGTCGCTCCATACATGACCTCAAAATCAAAATAATGAAAGGAAATTTCAGAACCAAGTCCATGTGTGCTAAAACATCTTTCCTGAATGTACCTGTCTTCATCTATTCTAGTAGAACCAAGTGTTTCTCTGAAGCAAATATAGTCTCTCTTTGGGAACTGTATTCCCCTTTCCCTCTTTCCTCCCCAGTTTCTAAGAGCTCAGAATGTTTACTGAGTAGTAGTGTATCACAGTGCTTACAGCTTTATGAATCGCAATAATTGCATAGAACCAGTAGAAAATCGCCCTCTGATTTATGTAAATAAAGAAAATTACCCTTTTTGTAACTTTTCAGTCCCAACCGTTCGCTAAAAGCAACCGCAATAAAAAAGGCTTCTGTTGGGGCTGCTGAGCCGACTTCATCTAGCAAAAGTCTTGAGTGTTTAATTACAGACATCAGACTTATGTCAAAGGCAAATGTCTCGCAAAATACACCAAGCATGAGTCAAATATGGCTGACTGCTACCATGGCAACTACTGTGGAAAAAAGAGTGACTGCATTTTGACAGCTGATATCCTGATGCTTCTTGAGCCTGGCATTACTGCCCCTAGGCCATTCATTTTAGCCTTTCACGTGATAATAGAAGATGTAGGAATAAATTAATAATTAAAAATAAAATTGTCTTCAATTAAACTTTTGGTAAGTGGTTAATTTTCATCCTCACCTCGGTACATTAAACATCGGCCATTTTGAAACAAGCTGATTAACTTGAGCGTCCTCTTGTAAACACTACTCCATTTTTACAGAATCAACCACAGTCCTCTACAGAACTTCAGCTCTAAAGACGTACACTCTATGGACAAATGTATTGGGACACCTTTTAACTATTTAAACTTTTAATTATTGAATTCAGGTGATCAGACCCGTTGCCACAGGTGTATTAAACCAAGCACCAAGCCATGCAGTCTGCATTTACAAATATTTGTGAAAAAATGGGTCGTTCTGATGAGCTTAGAATATGAGCTTGAACGTGCCTCAGCGCACAAAGGAAGGTCCATGAAAACATGGCTGGATGAGTTCGGTGAGGAAGAACTTGACCAGCCCTCACCCCCATCGAACACCTTTGTCATGAACCGGAACGGAGCCGGGCCTTCTCATCCAACATCAATGCCTGACCTCCCAAATGCTCTACTGGATGAATGGGGAAAATTCCCACAGAAACTCCCCAAAATCTTGTGGGAAGCTTTCCCAGAAGAGTGGAAGCTGCTATAGCTGCAAGGAGGGGGACCAACTTCATATTAATGTCTATTTATTTAGAATGCAAAGTCCCTGTTGACGTAATGGCCAGGTGTCCCAATGATCAGGCCAATACATAAGCATTCAGATAAATGTGATTTATATTAAAAAAAATTCATGTGCCTATAAAACATTTTTCTTAAATATTGATGAAAGAAAATACTAATCTTAATCTTTAGCCTTTAAACAAAAAACTATGAAATGTATCATTGAAAGAAATGAATAAAATCAAAGTATTGTGTTGAGACAAACATATGATTTTATTCATTAATTTTATCTTTTAATAATTATTGATGATTGGTCCGTTTTACATGTTATTTTTATACAAAACCTAATTAGAACCTGTGCCATTGGTAGATAACCGGCCAGATAATTTTAAAAACTATTCCTAAATCGCTGCCGCTAAGCAATGATAACTAGATGTTTTAAAGTCTAGGAGTACATCATTATAGCCATTACATATATTATTTTAATTTTCGGTAATTTAGGCAAGAAAAGTCAATGTGTTTCCCACCATGCAATGTGCGCTGCCTGTTCTGTTTACACTTTTCCTAGATTAATGACCTGCTAACTTACACCACCAGTGGAATCAGACTGAACATTCTCGTTTCAGATTTCCCCGTTCTAAGTACCGAGAAATCAGTGGTCCGCTTACAAACTTCTAAGCTAGTTGGAAGCAGATGTACAAAAATCTCGCATCAAAATTAATGAGTTTCTACATCTCAGTTATGTCTGAAAAGTATAGAAGGTGATGACAAATTGTGTTAAAAAAGACGCAAAGCTCAAAGGGCTCTTTTGCATGACAGATGGGAAGAATACAGCGGGTTTTTATGTTGCTCGGTTAAATGGTGGGTTCAAAGGTTGCATCAACAACATTCATAATACAGAGACAAAAATTTCCACCGCCCACCAAAGAAAAAAAAAAAGGAATAATATCATCACGTTCCCCCCGGAAAGGAAATCGGTGATAATAGTTCTATCGTTTCTTTTGATAACGCAAAGAGTAGTAAAATAAATAACGAAGTAATGGCCAATTTATATTTCATAACAAGTCAGGAACATTAACGTAAATGGTGGAACTTCTATGCATATATTTTGTGAACAAGATTGTAAGCTTTTGAGCCGAGCTCTCTCCACCTAATGTATCGGTTTGTCTTAGTCTGTCAATTCCCGTCTTGTCATACCCCTTGAATATATTCATACGAAGCTCCGAAAACAAGGCCAGACCCCACAAAAATCGGACGAAAAACTAAGAAAAAAGCTCAGAAAATTCTGTACCTTTACAACTCGTAAGGAATCCAAACAAGAAGGAGAGTGAGAGTGTGAGTGAATGTGGGCAACGAATTTTGTTCCCGAATGAAAAATTTCCCCGAATTTTTGGTCGAAATGAATGGGTAGGGGCCAAAAACGAACCGAATAATTTATGGGCCATTTGTTTAATACGAAAGCCCTTAACAAAGCGATGGCAGCACTAAAATTACATGTCTTCTGTTACAAGTGAACATTTGGCTTTAGGTCCTTCTTCTGGTGCTAGACATTCTGTATAAAGATGCATTCTGCTGCAATCCTCATAGCAACCAATCGAATGTTCCTGACAATTGCACCAGTTTCATTGTTTCTTCTTTTTCCATGACGCTTTAATGCGTTCATAGAGGAGATGCACTTCGGGGGTGCGTGTGTGAGAGCATGGGTGTGTAAATGTGTAAGTGGGGTGAGATGGAGTGTGTGTTAGTGAGTATGAGTAAGTGTGTGTGTGTAATTTGTCTAAGCGTGTTTAAATATGTTGTATGTTGGAAGGGGGTCAAAGAAGGCACAGACCAGTTGTGTGGGGGCAATGATGGCTGTTAAAGTTGGGGGACAATATTTTGCCCGGCCTGATTTCTAGTTATGCCCCTAATATGGTAATACAATTATACGCCCTTTTTACTAATTCTTAACTAATTCTTAAGTTGTACCTGTGTTACTATTTAGTTAAATAAGTCAATGTAGGTCTTAATATGTTTCTGACATCCTATTTTTTTCACTTTTTTTTTTTTTTACCGACACTGAATTACTGGAGGTCGGCAACAGGTTTTGCTATGAAAGTTCTATGATACTTTCACATATTTATTGATTTTATATATATATATATATATATATAGATAGATAGATAGATAGATAGATAGATAGATATCTATGTATCTATATCTATCTATCTATCTATCTATCTATATATATATATATATATCCAGGTACTTCATGACTTATGTTGGGATATTCCATTAATAGATTTTAATCCTCTAGCAATCTATCACTCTTTAACTTTATACAATATCTTTATAACGCTATCCGTTTTATTATTACATTATTATTATTTATTATATCACGGAATTTACAGAGCCCCGGCAGATTCTCTAGTGCCACAGCTTTTGGAAATTGGTTTCAAAATGTCTAGGGCTTTATTTTTAAACGTGAGGTTACTTAATTACTACGTGGAATGTGTATTGAGTTTTGATGATGTGTATTTATATTCTGACTTACAGTAAAGTAAAGAGGTCAAAACTGCTAATTGCTGTAACTAAATCCTGGGCAGGGAATTTGTACAGATTGGAAGCAAAGCATTGAACGCTGCACATTCGTCATGTCTAAGTACTTTGCTCCAATTCATCAAGCTCTTTTATGGGTTAATGCACATTAGATACATTTGAATACTGATTCATCATGCTTGGCAAATGGGGTAAGAGAGAATTACTGCAAGCCCTTTTCTAATATATATATATATATATATATATATATATACACACATATATATATATATATATATATATATATATACACATATATATATATATGTATATATATATATATATATATATATATATATATATAATAGATAAATCTAGCTGATTATTCATGTATTTTTAATGGTAGCTAAATATATATTTTTTTTATTAGTATCTAGGGCCACGTTGGCGATGTTAAGAGGCCCTGTCACTTTACGGTCAGTGTCCCGATGTGCCAGATTGCCAGTTTGGACCTGCTTGTATCAGGTAAGATGATGTTATATACGTGAATCTAACCCAGCAGCTAGATTTAAATAGCAGCGACCAACTTTATTATTTATTTTATTTGCATTTTGTTTACTTTTATAATCTACAGTATACTATCTGCTATTTCAGGCCTAGAACTGCATACTAATTTTTTTCTCAACAGGATTCGTCATCGCACTGTAGCATTTTATTATATTTATTTTCTTAAAAAGTAATACCTGGTACAGAAACTTTGTATAAATGCTATTTACTAATCACCAGTGGCGACTCTAGAAACAATATATAGGGGGGGCACACAAGATACCACAGTCAAACTGGGGGGGCTTTCATAATTTCCAAAAGTAATGTGCTATGGAATTATACTTTTGTTATTGGGCTAAAATAATACTTGATCATTCAACATGGGAAGTCTGAAGCCACAATTGAGTGCGACTAATCCTTGAAATAAATATCATAACACAATAAATAATTTTTCCACTAAATGCTTTCAGGGCCTTGAACGTTTTGTCCCCTGAAGTCACTACAACTTCAGGAGGGCATTTTATCTCTGGATTAATATAAATTAAATAATTCCTACTGTAAGTTAAGTGCCAGTAAACAGATGACCAAACACACACACCAACACAGGCTCTGTCACACCGACACCCAAACACACACACCAGGACAGGCTCTGCCACACCGACAACCAAACACACACACACCAACACAGGCTCTGTCACACCAACACCCAGGCACAAACACCAGGACAGGCTCTGCCACACCGACAACCAAACACACACCAGGACAGGCTCTGCCACACAGACACCCACACACATCAGGACAGCCTCTGCCACACCCACATCCAAACACACACACACACCAGGACAGGCTCTGACACACTGACACCCAAACACACACCCTAGGACAGGCTCTGCCACACTGACAACTGAACACACACACCAGGACAGGCTCTGCCACACCAACACCCAAACACACACCAGGACAGGCTCTGCCACACCAACACCTATACACACACACCGAGGACAGGCTGTGCTACACTGATAACCAAAAACACACAAACAGCAGGACACAATCTACTTCACAGACGTCTACATCAGGATGGATTTTTCACACTGCATTGTTGTTTATACCCCCCTTAGTGTGTTTGCCCCTTGTGTATTGATGCCCCTGCTGCCCATATATATTAATATTAGCCCCAGTTGCCGATAGCAGGTATAGATCAACACATTAACACACAAACCAAGCTTTGCATGTATAGATCAACTGAAATTCACTTGTGATCTCAGCACTGAAGGTATATATCAAATAATCAGAATCAGACATACAAACCCTGTATTTGCAGGTATACAATAGTATATGAAACGTAGCATTGCAGGTATAGATCAAATAAATACATGGAAACAGCATTGCAGGTATTAATCAACTGAATAAGACATACAAACACTGTATATCACAGGTATACATAAATAATGTATGGAAATATATAGATATGGATCTACAGAATAACGCGAAAACCCAGCTTTGCAGGTAAAGATCAATTGCAATTCACATAAAAACACATCATTAAAAGGTATATTTAAAACCCCCTAAATTACAGGCATAGATCATAGGTTGCACACCCCAAAGCCAGCCCTGGCATCCACACTGCCCACACAGCAATCACACTCCTATCATACCCAGGCAACCAGTAAATGCTGGTACCTAGGCATGATGGGACTGTGCTTGCTGTTAGCAATCACACTCCTATCATGCCAGGTCAGCCAGTACATGCTGGTACAGGGTGGCTGTAAGTGATGTGTAGACCCCATACTGCTGGCAGCATCAATACACAAGGGGGGCAGCTAGCTAGGTTTCAGCATGTACTGGCTGACTTGGCATGATAGGAGTGTGATTGCTAACAGCAATCAAAGTCCCATCATGCCTAGGTTCCAGCACTTACACATCCAACCAGTAAATGCTGAAACCTAGGCATGATGGGACTGTGCTTGCTGTTAGCAATCACACTCCTATCATGCCAGGTCAGCCAGTACATGCTGGTACAGGGTGGCTGTAAGTGATGTGCAGACCCCATACTCCTGGCAGCATCAATACACAAGGGGGGCAGCTAACTAGGTTTCGGCATGTACTGGCTGACTTGGCATGATAAGAGTGTGATTGCTAACAGCAATCACAGTCCCATCATGCCTAGGTTCCAGCACTTACACATCCATGCTATCACACACACTCATTCATTCATATACTCATTCATTCACAGATTCATTCCCTCAATCACGCATACTCATTCAAACACCCTCCCCACCCCCTTACCTGCACTGCAGCTCCTTGATGCCGCTCACAGACTTCAGCAGAGGGCGCGGACTCCCTCTGCGTTCTCTGGTACTGCACAGAGGAAGCAGGACTGGAGCAGAGTCATGTGATGTCACGTGAACTCTGCTAGGTTCCGCTTCCTCTATGCAGTACAGAAGACCCTCCCACAGGTAAGTAGCAGGGCTCGAGGGGAGGCCCGCGTAAGATCGGTTGCCCTGGCTGCCGATCTTACGCGGGCCGCACCCTCTCTCTCCTCCGCATTAAAAAAATAAAAATAATAAAAAAAAAAAGACGGGATTTAAAGTCGCATTGCAACTTTATTCCAAATTCGGCAGGGGGGCAACACGACGCCACTGCTAATCACCAAAGCTTCCTTCCAGCAACGGTCCTGTTAAGATCAAGGACAGATTAAGGTTTGAGTCTTTACATCAGGAGAAGTGGGAAGACTAGATGGGTCGAATGATTCTTATCTGTTGCCAAATTCTATATTTCTTTGTTAAGAACAGTGATGCGTTCTTAGGCGATCAAGCCCTCTGGTGCTCTATGGGCCAGTTACAGGGAAGATCTTCAGTCTTCCCTACCAGCCCATTTACACTATGGACGCCGCGCCGACTGTCTGCCTTTTAATGTGGTGCAGATGCCGACCGAGGAGAGGGTGCTGCCCAAGGTCAAGCTTGGGCAGCGGGAAAGGTAAATATATCCCTGGTTAAGAATATGATATTATATGGCAAGTAGCATTTCCCAACTTCTTAATGGTGGGTATTAAGCGGGTTTAATTAATTTTTAGGCACTTATTATTATACAAAAATAAAGATAAATTATTGGGAAATGGGAATACATGGTTTATCATATAAATTTGGAAATACTGCTTTATTAACCCTTAAGTATATTAGAACCAGCATGTGTGTTTTAAGTAGTAATAGACAAAAAAGACTGCAATTTGCTCAGCCATCGCCACTGAAAAATGAGAATACTGAGAAATATTTCATCCTACAAGCGCTGTCCAGCTCTCGGGAAATTGTTCTCTTTTTAGTTATTGTCATAGGGTTAATGAACAATAATATTAAATTTCAGCTCCGAGGAGCAGGATGAATTATGTTTTAGCCTGTCTTCATTTGTGACTGCTTCTACTTATACTTCGAAATATTTGCTGATAAGATGAATAAAACCCATATGGACGCACTCTTCTGGTGATCTATTTTTTTCAGTTTCCCCAACAGATGCTGTATCCTTTGTGAAACAAAACCCTGACTAATTTCCAAACTCCATCAAGTTCTTTTAAGATGACTAGCATCAGCTAATTTCTGCAAAGCATCCAACCATCTTTGGTGTCCCTTGGGTTGATGTCCACACCCAAGTACTGACAAACAGATTGAGGATCTCTTTCTTGTTGAAGTAGTTCTTGACGTTGACAGTGAAAACTCTCTATCGTTGTACAATGTATAGGTCAGCTTTGTTGCCAAGTATACAAGACAAAGTTTACTATAGCCTTGTCAAACTTCTGTTAAGTTAATCGGATGGAAGAAGAGACACTACGAACCCAACTACAGAAACTTAAAGAACTTTGGCGTTCTACAAGATGAACGTTTGACCTCAATTATTACTGTTGGTTGTTTTTTTTTTGTTTGTTTTTCTTTAACGATCCCGTTACTTTACCTCAATTGTTTCATTTCAGTTCGAGCCCTTGATTGCTTTATGATCATAATTGTACATTAAAAACACAGATCTACCGGCACTGCCTGGTACAGTTACCAATGTATAAAGGCCAATAATTAATCCCAAGTGAATGGCAATTTTTTTTGGGGGGGGAATTTATTCTCCTTTGTTTGGCAGGGGTTTGAAGAAACATGAACTCTGAATTAGTGAGCTATGTGCGTTTCAATCTGGAACGCATATGTTTTTCTTCCATCATTCATTTCATCAAACCTCAACCCTTGGAAAAAAGGTGTGCGCCACATTCTGATATTATACATTAACATACTTGTTTCAGATTTGTTTTATTTGCAGATACCTAAAAGTTTCACGTACATCTGGGAACATTTTGAATGATTGCCAAGAGAAAATAAAAGAGAGAAATACAGGTCATAACTAATGATCAACATCCCCTTTTAATCAGATGAAGTCGTCATAATATGTCTACACTCTAGGGAGACAAGAACCTTTTCACCTCCTGAAGGCCAGCAGTAGCATTAGGTTGTCGTAATAAGTGTGCTGTCCACTCTGCAGAGATGGAGTAAATAAATATTTAATCTCCATTCTCATGATCTGCAGTCATTAAGGTGGATCTGTCAATTGTCCCGGATTTTTTTCCATCCTGCTGTTTAGTACACTAAAGAAAACCATGTAATGATAAAATTAGTAAAACAGGTATTAGGCTACTATTTTTTTAAGTTATTTATTGAACAGGAGGCGACGTCAAGAGGATATGCGCTAGTTAAAGGACAATGGGCGATCCCTAAACCCATTGAAAACAATGCATTTCTTCTAATTTATTATTTGTAGAAACATTAAATTTGTTTCTAGTTTAAGCTCTCTGGCTATTACTTATATATTATTAAAAGCTCTGTTTATTGGCATTATGTTGGAAATACTTTTTCTTCTTGACCTTTCTATGGAGAAAAACAAAAAGTATTCAGAAATATTCTTAGAATACAGGTGTAAAAATACAAGATTCCACATCTCACATTTTCCGTTACCCAAGCCCCTAGAAGTAATGAACAAACTACTGTATCCTTCTTCTTCCGCAAGAGGAGAACAAAGGGAATATTTGTAAGGCTGAAGTCCGTGGACATGTTTGGAATCAATATAGTCCCATCCTTGAAACTTCAAATAACGCATATCTTCATGATCTCCCTCACTTCACCATTCATTATGAAATAACGGTTTAAGAAAGGCAAAGAAAAAACACAAGAATTGTTCTGATCCTGTAGCCCTGGTCTTAAAGGGGTTTAGAATGCTCCTAAAAAATGTATTTTGATCCATTGTATAAAAGGTAGCATTAAGAATAAAGTGCTTGCCACCAAAATATTCCAAGCCTACATCCTTCTGTTTGGTTCCAAGTCCAACTTTAAGCAAATGATTAATGCTTAGTGGAGGCAAATAGCAGCAGCCAAGAAATGGTGGTACTTGAGTTTTACCCAGGCACCATCTATATTTGTGTTTTGTCCAAGAAAACACTAGGTGGCGCCAGATAATACACCGAAATGGTAAGTAATATGGTGATACTGTATGGGTTTTTGAGAATCCTACATGTTGAATATGTATAAGTGTAAATGTATGTGTAAACATGTGCGTTTGTGTATATGATTACATTATCATTATTTATTGTTTTATATAGCGCCATCGTATTCCGTAGCGCTGTACAATGGGTAGACAGGGCATAGCAAGTAGTATATAATATAAATATTTAACTTAGGTGTTTCCCGCAGATGATACATGACATCATTAACCAACAACTGAAGTTCATTGCCGCAGAAACTATGACACTAGGAGCTGCAGAAGAGGTCATAGCCGTCTGGGGTTAAGGAGGGGGTGACACTGATGCCCCATGAAGCATGTAAATTCTAATGTTTTTAGGATCATAAGTACTTACCTAGTATGTGTAGCTTCACGCACAATTTATTCTTAAATATTTATTCTAACTCTCTTTCTCATTTGACAGCAACACGTCTAATAAAAAATATTCCTTACTCTGCTACTTTATTAACACATAGCACTGCTGGAAAACCATTCTATGCATCCACTACTCCACAATCTAGAAAATATTTCTTAACACAGCCCTTGTACTGTAATGGGCACAAGCAAAAACTATTCTCCAGAATTGCTACTTTGAAACATTTGCCCCTTAAGTAGCCTCTTCGCAACGAATAAATCCGCAGCCTATAGAATTGTACAAGTCTCTATAAAAGTAACAGCAGGGACAAGGAAAGTTAATGAAGCCTGTAAAAGCCTTCTACTTACGCTACTTATTCTTAAAAAGCTATATAATTTTTATATCTCTCAAGTGTAGCGTATAGAAAGGCTCTGAAGTGGCAGCCCCCTACAACGCTCACACCAACTATATTACACTCCAAACAATTAACCCAGACCGTCAGTCATTCAGAAAGTGTAAGAGGAACGGATGGCTTTAGTAATTACTGTTTCCTATTCATCTGTTAGTGTTAACCCTTTCTTGATGACCAGCTATCTGCTTCCGGCTTGAGTAAGAACTCATTCAGGTCTATTCATTAGAATTATTATTGTTTTATATAGCACCATCATATTCCGCAGCGCTGTACAATGGGTAAACAGGACGTACCAAGTAGTACATAACATAGCAATTTGACTGACAGGCACAAGAGGTGAGGAGAGCCCTGCTCAAAGGAGCTTACAATCTAGAGGGAATAAAATCATAGTTAACTGAGAGTTATGGATTCAGCTCTTTGACGTCACTACATGTTATGAAGGGCCAACTCCAGTGAGCGTTTGCTGCAGGAAGAATCTGGCCCTGCATAATGTATAGTTATATCATTAAGATTTCTACAGTTCTTAACACCTTGAATTATACATTGTACAGGGTCAGCTCAGTCGTAAATGCTGGAGAAACCTGGCAGTATTAACCCTTCATTTTGAGGTATATTCAGGGAAAGTTGGCAGGAGAGTTGTTGATTCAACCCCATCACTGCGTCATTTATTATTAAGACTGGAGTCAATGGGAGCTCTGTCTACGCATGCGCACAGGGCTCTGAACATACCCCCGTCTGCAGCGTTTGCTAAGCCAGGGCTGGAACTGACTGGCAGTAATTATATCACATGAAACACATCTCCTGCAGGGAAAATACCTGGGGTGGCAAATAAATATGGGGGATTCTGCAGAAACCCCTCCATGCATTAGAAAAATACATCATGAAAACTTAAAGGTTATAAGTAGGTTTGCTGTTGTAAAGATGCAGGGGCATGCTGGTCCAGGGGGCAGTTACCTCCAGGACCACCCCAAACTCGTGAAGTAGGACCAGTTCAACATGATTCTTTACACCAGTGCCGGCCTGCTTTGGAGTCCAGTGGGGTCATGTAACATGATGTTACGTGGCCCCCACTGTGATCGTGTGGAAACATGGACCATATGGTAGTATACATGAAACTTAGCAACCGAGATAAGCCAACACACAAGTGTGTGCTTCATAGAACGAGGAGGCTGATATAGAATAGGGAAGGGCATAGGGGGCCACTTTGCGGTATTTGCCATCCCTCCCCTACAAAGAAGCACATGCTGTGCTATGAGGACAAGACACGTTTATACACGTTTGAGCAGTTAGAGATCTTTTTTTGGATTTGTACCTTGGGAGTTGTTGACTATTTTCTGAAACTGTCTAGATTTTACACGGGGCATAAATCAAGCCTAATGTCCGGGGGAAGGGCGCCCTTCTGAATGGTGTTATTTATCTAGTTTAAGGCTTTCACCTGCAGCCACTAATTGAACTTAATGAGGGAGGAGGTCCCCTTTGCCCTAAAACATGGCAATCTGCAGTCATAGTAGGCTGCTTTTAATTTCCAAGCCAACCTTCCATTGATGGTCCCTTCTGCAGACTGGAAGCATTTTCCTAATGTTTTAGCTGCCTTGCCCTCGCTCCATTAAACACCGCGGAAATAGGTCCTGAGAACACTTGTCCGTGCTTATAGTTAGATATAAGAGCACCGTAACTACCGATATGAGTCACGCTGGGGTGAGTGCAGCTCAGATCATATGCAACTCACAGAGTCCTGAGTCTGCATGGTAGATGGTGGCTGTGAAGGTGAGAGGTAGGGAGTCCAGCCATGATAAGACGTCTCTACAGAGCATATAAAACTTCTGGAGAGAATGCGTGAACGTAGGAAGAAGTAGATGTAGCTACACTACGACACCCCTAAAAAATTATGTTCTAATCACATGCGTAATCTGTTTAATGGGGGGACCTGGATAACCGCCTTAAAAAAAGGACCTGGTTAGGCTAAAAGAAAAAGAAAAATACTTGTGACTTCATCAATAACCATAGAAGCACATTAATCATCTTGGTGAAAAAAATGAAAATAAAATTCACATTTTCATGTAAATATGTGGTCATATGGGACTCAAAAGGCAAAAATGAAAACGGATTCATTTGAGAAATAAATATGCCCCAGGGCTTAGGAGGAAAGCCTTTACACAGTCGCAAGGTGATGCAGAAAATCAACATTTTACTATGTCCCCTGAGTGATGAACTACATAACACTTGCATTCCGTTACTATAAAATTAGGTGAAAAAGTAATCCATATATATATATATATATATATAAACTTATAATTGTCCATCAAAAAAAAAATCAAGCCCTGATTTGGAATTTATAGCAATAATGAGTGTTCTTTTCTTGATCTGGTAAGTAAGAGAAGCATATAGTTACGGTGATTGGAAAACATTTCGAATTTGACCTCCTGTAACCTGTCTGTTTTTCGGTAGGATACAAGGGACACATCTGCTCCCAATAGTGATTTTTTTTTTTCCTTTAAATGACCTGTAGGTTTTGAGGCCTGCAAAGCATAAACCTCTGTTAAAGCAATACTAATCTCCTCGCTGAGTGCTATGATGTAATATGACAGCCGGGTAAAACAATATTTCCTTTTTAAACATTGTTGCTCGGTTGCAATTTTATACAATTTATTCATAGTCAATGATATGGTTTGTTTAAGCCGCCGCTGTTGAAACATAGTTCTATTTAGGATTTGGGGTAGAAAACTACGCTGCTTGTCAGAAGAACATTTAAATTAGTCATCACGCATTTCAAAGCACTGCAGAGCTTACAAAATTGGTTATTTTGCAAATTTTTTTTATTTCACTTGCAACAAATACGTGTGTGGGGGAGGGTAATACTACAATACTACGGTCGCTAGAATGGTATAATTTATTTTCTGCTCCACTTGATATATAAAGCCCAAATCAATATTTAAAAAAAATAAATAAATCAAAAATGGTAATAAATGTTTTTGAAATACTTTGAAGCTTACTTGACATATTTTTCTATTTCGGTCAATTACAAAAATTGGACGTACGTATAAAATGATATGGATCTGTATACATCATGATCAAATGTATTATTCTAATATTAATTATTCTCGTTAATTAATACGGCATTGCTGTACAATGAGCTTTACAATATAACGTTTACAGATGGTACTTTCAATGTAAATTAAATATTATTAATAAAAAGGTTGATGTATACTATACATTTTTAAGGGAATTGTAAATTTAATTTTTCAGAATTCAGGTCAGATTTTCTCTTTTTTTTTGTTAGAAGTTTGAAAAAAATAGTTATCGGATTGTATACCGTGCAGTCACACCTCTGTTTGCATGTCTTGACCTGGAAGCGCCATAGAAATTACTTCCTGCGGAATCGCTCTCCTCCTTATGAAACTTGATGCCACGGTAATTTTTAACAAATTAACATTCTTGCCCTAGCAACCCAAAAACACAATCTATTGAAAAGCAAAATGTGTGCCTTTTAATTTTTATGCATTTTTTTTCTTCTAAATTGTTAGAAAAAAACAAAACATGTTTACATCCAAAAATGCAACAGGGAATTAAATAGCCAGACAAATTGTGATTTTAACATTTGAGTGCAGATGTAAAAAAAAAATTATTAGTGCTTTAAAATCATATGATTTATATGATTTTAAAGCATCCTCCTTCATGTTTGCCATTTTTCCTAATCCACAGTGGACCTTTTACAATGTTCTTTAGCGTCTAAGGACATTTATTTTTACAATGAAGCGAGCAAAGCACTGACTTTCAATGCTTGATAGGAAACTCATCTAAAAATCATAATAATTAATAATGGTGGGTAGGCCAGCCCTAGAGCAGTAAGATCTGAGCTGTGTTCCAGCCATACTCTTGGCAAACTTAGTGGAGCCATACCTGGAAACCTCCCACGATAGGCTACCTGGCACTCTCCCTCTTATGTGTAGGAGCAGTGGTAACTTATGTGGGTGCAGGAGCTGCCATCAAGGCGGGTACGCCAGGTACTGGTATACCATGCCCAGACTCCCTGCTGTCTGGAACCAGGAAGGCTAGGCCACCATGCTTGCCCGCAGGAGTACGCTAAGGCGGGTACCACATCACCCAGGCACCTGGTAAGTGAAGCGCCAAGCAGAGTCACGTAACATGAATTACGTGACCCTGTGATAATAGAAAGACAGTGGAATGGGTTAAATATGGGCAGGGCAATAGGGTGGACACGGGGCGGGCTGATAGGATTGCATTGACTTCTGATAGCAGCTCTGACAGAGCTAGCCTCACTTAGGGAGCAGGGCAAAAAAGGCAGGTAAATGAAGCACATGTGGGTGGAGGTAGGGCAAGGACATATGGCTCCTCAGCCTGGAGAATGAAGAACATTACCTAGTCAAATCCGAACAGTTACCAGTCGTTACTTAAGCCAAGCGGAAATTGAATCAGAGACCCCACCACATACAGGCAGGAACAAACTTGCCCACCTACAACCATTATAATGTACCAATAGGATCTCTCGCATCTCCATTCACGTGTTTCCCCGGCAAATGATAAACATCCCAGATACATAGTTTTTAATCACAGTTTCCCCGTGTATTTATGTTCCCATGAAAGTTAAAATAAATACTCGGCGTGAACACAAGATCACCAGCGTTTCCATTGCCACCTGACCTTAACCTATTGCCTCGTGACAAGTGCCCCAAAGGTGATATTAGCAGCTGTCAAGGCACGTTAAACATTGTTTATCTGTCTTGACATTTTGTTTTTGTTTTCACTGGGAACTTGTAGAGCCATCTGGGCAACGACGTTGTAATGTACGCTCGGAAATTTTCACAAACAATTCAGAGTGTTGTTAAGAGTACTAAATGCTCCAATACCCTAAGGTGTAGCTTGCTTCAGAAAAACAGAAGTAAGAACACCTGATGTGTCTTAACTAAAGATTACTTTTTCCTACATGTGTATTTTTAGATTTTCAAGTTTAAGCCCTCAAGCAATATATATTTTTTTTTTTAAAGGAAGCTTGTAGATGGATTTAGCCTTCATCCATAACGCAGTCCCACACCTGCCCTTAGTAATCCATCCGTGAAAAATTAGGTGTGGGAATCTAGCTCCCACTTTTCAGACAGAACCCTGAAACAAGTACGTAGTAGACTTTATAACTCACAGATATGTATTAATCATAAACTATTGCTTTATGCAAATTTACAATGTTGCTTCCGTGCCCGATTGTTCAATTGGAGACAGATTAACCTTTTAAGTGAAGAGGGGGGTTGTTGTCTTGCTGTCAATTAAAACCTTAATTGTTTCCAGGGGCACTTTTCCATTGGGAGTTAAGTTTTTAGCCAAGCTGGATTTCACATAAGGACTATTATTATTATTATTATATCATTATTATTAATTATTATTATTATTATTTACTGTTTTCAGGGGCATAAATAGAAACCAAAGGGCCCTGGTGCAAAATTTGCCCTGGGACCCCCGAACTTCAACAGTCGATCGTGCCATTATTGCCCCAAAACAGCTTTTTTGTGTCTTCTTTGCTCTTTCCAACATACACTCTGGCATACATATGTAAACACACTTACACAAATTACACACACTTATTCATACCCACTAACACACACTCTATCTCACCCCACTTACAAATCCATGCTCACACACACAATTACACATCCATGTTCACATACACAAACACATATACATACATCCCACCTTCCTCCTGATCCTGCTAACCTCTCACCGCTCCTGCAGATCTGTCTCCAACTGCTCGCAGCCTCGGTTTCACTGCGCGGTAACATCATGTGACCCTGATACGTTCCTGCCTCCCCATGCCGGGTTAAAAATAGTTTAGAAAGGGCCCGAACTAGTCTGAACTAGACTGGTACGGTCCAGGTCAGAAAGGGCCCTGTCTAAACTGTTTTGAACCGGTACGAGGAGAAAGAAACAAGGGGTCGCAACGGGCCGCTGCGACCCCTGTAGTTACGCCACTGGCTGTTTTATATAGTGCCATCAGATTACTAGCAATGTTTTTAGGGGAGCAATCGAAGGTAAATTAGAATAATGGGTATTGTTGTCTGTGATCTGCTCAAATTCCCTTGCCTTTTAATTATATAGAAAGTGAAAGGCATGCATAGACTATACATCCTGTATGTAGATATAAAAATTATTCAAAGATCAACAAAGATGACAAAAAAAACAACTCACAAAGATTTAAACTAGTTTTACTACATTCCTGTATAAACCTCCATAAGAAAATAAAATATAATCATACACAGGTTTACTCACTTAATCTACAGTAATTCATGGTAACTACCCGTGTATAAATGAAATACCAAAAAAAAGAGAGAGCAAAAATTGAGTGGTCAGCGCCACTCCTCCCTGCACACAACACTATCCAGCAGCACCTTTACCATGCATATTACCATCAGGCAGCCTATTTCCTCCCTGTGCAAAATCCCTGGTGTGAATACTTTTTACACTGGGTGGGGACATACAGCAAAGGTCCAATCATAGTGCACTTCCCAGCATGATTGACCATTCCACAGTGGCAAGGCTATGTATAGCGTACATTTGCCCACCTACCTAAAATGTGTCTGTCAGCCTAGCAGTGGAATTTGCACAAAGACACATCTGAATCCCTATGTTACATTTGTCTCAAACTACTTTAAAAATATTTTTTTCTGACACTAGAATTTCCGATTTAATGCTAATTTAATAAAAAAAAACCTCTTTTCCTCCTCCAGAAATCCATCAAACCTCTGCAGAGCTATAATCACAACTAATCCCGACTTCTTGGGTTGAACATATAACTTACTGTCATTGCCTATTTATTATTTTATGACAAATTTGTCAAGAGTATTGTGACTTATACCAATAGAGGGAAACTATTAGACCTTTTTTAGTCTCCATGTTTCCCAAACTTAGCAATCAAACTAATTTGTGCTCATCAAAAGTGATAGTTAGTGTCAAGGCCAAAAGGACCTGTATTTGACTGCTGTTTGTTTAATGACTCATGAATCACCTCACTGCTTAATCATTTTAATACGTAGAATAACCAATTAGGTAATACATCGGAAATTTCCATATTACCAAGGCAGGTCAAGTCTGTTTTAAAACCCTAATATTTTAAAGCTTTCCTTGTAAGAAGAGCTTAGACTCCAGTTGTACTATGGAATATTGATGTGTTTCCTTGGTCCAGGGAAGTTTTTTAACCAGTCTTTAAGTTGGGTTACTTTATTTTTCGGCATGCAGTGTATAAAAGAAAGAAAACAAGTCATTAAAAAAATCCTAGCTTTTTTGAGGTTTAACTAAACTTTTTGTCAGTCTTGACCAGGCCTAGACCGGCCTTCTGGCACATCATTACCCGATGTGCCACTCCAGTGGCAGAATGGGTGCTGCGGCATGCAGCTGGGTATATCCAGTCGGTACCTGGGAACTCTCCGGGTGAAGCACCACTTCTCAAGTTCTTCGGGTCAAGACCTGAATCCTCCGGGTCACGGGGTCTTGACACGCCCCATTCTTCGCCCATTTTCAGTTTAAATGGGGGTGTTTCCTGCTGCCTTCAGTGGGAACTCCCCCGACGTCAGTGGGAACGCCCCTGTCAGCAGGAACTCTCATTAACGTCAGCAGGACCGCCCACCGACATCAGGGGGACCTCCCACCGATGTCACGGGACCGCTCACTGATGTCAGAAGGCAGTCCTGGCCATGTCCCGCTAGGGAAGGCTCCGGGTAGCCGGAGACCAGAAGTTCCCAGGTATGAGTGGCACATCAGGTAACTATGTGCCAGAAGGCCAGACTATGTGAGCATAAAAACAAATTGTGCGGCCTGTTATATTCAGCTGTTGGCCACACTTACCTCTTTAGGCAGCCGCTGGTCTTAACGTGTCAGAGACGCCTTGTTATCCACAGCGTGGCCCTGAATACTTTTTGAGACTACTACCCCATTTCTACAGCATAACATAGGAACCTTTTACAGAAAGTTCCGGCAGACACCCAGCCAGTCCAAAATGAAAAGCTCCTCTTCAGCTGTATCAGCCCCTTTTTCTCTTAGCTTGTCTCACTAATTAGTAAAGACAAATGAGTGGCGCCATTACCTGATAGTAATCCAGGACTAATGGAACATGGAGTGGAACTAAAGCTCTACCCCAAGGGACCCAAACTTACACCTATAGTAGCCAAGGCGAGACTGAGGATAAAGAGGAGGCCCTGACACCTTAAGCCTGCCTAATGACGATGGTTGACGACAGGACACAAGAAGCGGCACATAACATTTTTACGTTGAATGGTTTTACACGTTGCCAACCTTGGTAAACATATGTTACCCATTTCTCCTTTTTAATCCTATCACCTTTATTTCTTGTGATGTATTTAGAATCAACTTTGTCTAAATCTTTATAGAGTTTTCTTCTTGAAAACTGGGGAATTGTTGCTTGTTTTTCTTTCTGGGAAATTGAGCACCAGAGGAGTCGATGTAATTATCCCTTTTTGTAATCAGGGGGCTAACACCATTATCTCATATTAACCTACTGTGTTTTGCTACTAAGTGACAGGTGTCATAATAAAGTCGTCTGAGTAAAGAATGGTTGAGGGGATTTGGATCAGTTGCCTGAGGAAACACACGTTTATCTCAGGACAATTTCACATGATTTAGACAACTGTGCAGATCGGCCTTCCGACTAGTTTTGAATTTAAGCTTAGCACTGTCGATACATCTGTAGGACACCGCTTTGCTATTTGTGAAAAAATTTAGACATTTTACAGCTATTTCTAGAAATTTATTTAAAATATGCTTGTTACCTTATTGTTTCCAATAAATTTCCTGCAGACCTGAAGGCCGCCATTGTTGTCAGTCGTGCGTTTGCCTGCTCAGACACCACACTTGGCTGACGCTTTGTGGCAATGCTAATAATGTCAGTTATTCAATAGACTTTCATTAATAAGAATGTCCAACTGAGTGGTTGATACTGAGCCATATTAATTGTTTACCCAATGGAGCATGATAAGGTATCTGGCTGTTGGTATAGTACATTGGGCCAAGATAACGGAACGAGAACACTATGTTATGCAAAGAAAGACACACAAACAACCCAATATTTTTTGTGGTAGTAATAAAAATGGTGGCAGTTGACCTTTAAGTGGATCCGTGCATCCGAAACTTAATTATTGTTTTATCCCACAGCCCAGAGGATGGGGAAAGAGTGGGTCCACTTGCCCGATATGCCTCTACTCCACCACTCACATTGGCCGACACCATCACGCTGCCCCAATTTTTTTTTTTCCTTTCTAATGGGTATAGTTATGGGAGCTGTGTTTTCCCCATCATATATTTAAGTCCCTGTATACCTCTCTGGTTCAACTAATTTATATTGACAACTCCAAAATGTTTCCTTGAAATAATCATATTTTTCATGTAACTACTGCATGAGAGGAATGACTTGGATCAACTTGGGGTATATAGTGACTCAAGCTTCAGTCGGTCTTCAACAAGTAGCTCTAAGATGAGCGTCAGTCATGAAAAAGAGAGGACATGCTCTGCTGTAACATATGGTAGTAATTCATGTTAGATTGCTATATATCATGAACGATTTTCATGGGGGTGCCCAAAAGGATCTCTATCTTGGAAGTGTCAATAATATGTTTATATAAAGCAATTTTAAGTACGGGACAATTAAAAAGCATCCTGAGAAGCAGTTACATCAGTAGCTTTAATGGATAAATACGTTTTAAAATTTATAAGGGTTAGTTTTATATAGTCAACACTATAGTTTTATCACCATGGCAACAAAAGGAATTAGTATTCCAGCGATACCCCTTTCTTATGTTTTTCACCGGATTTTTAACTAACTAAGTAACTATAGTGCCTTTTGTTTCCTAAGGAAATATGTATGTAAAGAATTCTGATGTAATATCATATTATCATATATATTATTATATAATTGGTGAATATTTATATAACTTGGAGAAAAATCTTTTTTTTTACTGTGGGAATAAACAACTAATTTGACAACAGATAAGACCCAGGCCAGTTTAGTCTGCCCTTTTTTCTGTTGAAAAGGCTCAGAATTTAAACGGCTCTTGGTCTTGTCTTAGATTCAGAATAGCCATATGACTACCCCATGCATGTTTAAATCCTCTCACTGTATTAGCCGCTACCACCTCTGCTGGTAAACTGTTCCATTTCTCTAAAAAAAAAAACTGCAAAGAAAAACAGCCATAAATATTTACTTTTCTTAAGATCTAAATTATCTATATAGAGTAGACATGAGAAATGTAACTATGCATACTTATTGCTTACCAACTGTTTAAAAAGCAGCAGTCTTGCCGTACCATAGCAATGTTTCAATTTACTAAAAAAAACTTTTCTTTACATGTAATAGAAATGATGATGTCTGACTATTACATGCTTTTTCATGGAGTTTCTAAAACACTCCAAATCATAATGGGATCTACAGGTCCAGAAGTCAAACAGCTTCTCCATATGTTTCTTAAATAAGGAAGTTCTAACGCAGTAACATATTTTTTACGATATCCCACCATACAAAGCGGGACCTGCGTAATTTCCCAAGGAGAGCTGAACGACGAGTGTTGAAAGTGTGTTAAAATATAGCTAAAGCTTCCATCTGACTTATGTTGATGGTCCTTCACATCTTAAAATCTTGATGAGGTTGGGCACCAGAAGCAAGCAGCAAAAGTAGAATTACAGAAGAAACATCTGATGAGTAGGAATTGGATTCCAGAAGATGACCCGTGGTTTTTGGCCGAGCAAGACATTGTAAAACTAGATATCTGATTTGGTTATTCATAACGGCTCTTGGTTTATAAATGAATGTAGATCACCAAGTCTAAGTCAGGCGTATGGCTGGTAGCCGGTAACCTTTAGAGATCCTGATAAATGACGCCCAAACCTCTGAAAGAACCTGTGTGCTCGGTTCTATTCACCAAGACTCAGACATGAAAGGATAGCTGAAAGGTTGCCCGTCCATTAAACGGTTCTCTGCAGGAAGCGTATTAGCATTTTTGGCTGAGTTTCAGATTACAGTGGCAGGAGGGTAAGAGAAAGATTGTTCGCCATGAGTGGCACGCTTCACGTTACAGCTCAAATCGCATATAGAGCCAAAGGGAAAAAAAATGTATATTAAAAGAGCGGAGTAATAACAGGTGCTTGTTAAATATGAAATCATATGCACAGTGTATATGTTTTCTTAAGTTCTCAAATGGGTCATTATATTAGCTCACATGAGGCTTAAAACAATATTTTCAGGAATAATGAATTGAAATTGCACATTGCACAAGTAATACATAGTTTCCTACTATCAGTAAATCTTTTATAATTATTTTTAATGGAACGTTGCTTAGACAACATGTAAATGGTCTATATATATATATATATATATATATATATATATATAAAATGTATTTATGTAACAGATGTACTTAGAGCTTTACCTTAAGCTTTAAGGAACAATAAGTGTAAACCCCCAAATTTCAAATGGCTAATGAGAGGCTAGAAGGCAGTGGTTTATTAAGACTTTGTACATATGTTGGTGACTCTTTATTTGATGTTTGTAAGAAGGATAATGTGTTTTACTTATTATTTTTTTATATTGTGCCATCATATTCTGTAGCGCTGTACAATGGGTAGACAGGACATGACAAGTAGTATATAACAAAACAATTTGACTTACCGAAACAACAGGTGAGGAGGCCCCTGCTCAAAAGAGCTTACAATCTACAATACATGCTAATGTCACAAGATGGCTAGTCAGGAGAGGCAGACAGGTAGCCATAACTCGCACCTCACCAACTTCTGGGATGGACTGCCTATTTCTAGACTTCCATACCCCTCTCCATCCCAATTTGATATGAGACATAAGGGGTAGGTTGCCATATCCGTTTTGCCCCACAGGATAATGGTGGGTCAACTCAACGATCCCCAATCAGTCTTCTCCTACTGTCACTTCCCCATCAACCACCAATAGATTGTAAGCTCCCAAGAACAGGGTCCTCTTCTCCTTCTATACCATTATGCATTAACATATATTATAATGTCAGGACTTTAGTCCAGTGAGTAAATGATGACCATTTCCAAATAAAATGCTATTCCTGTCCAGCAGTCTTTTCTAACACACAAAGATTGCATTAAAAGCCCTTTAAAAAAGCACAACAAGGATCCAGTCAGACTGTAAACTCTGCCCAGAATGCTTCAAATTTTAGACACCCTGGTGGCTGTAAGCGGTAGTGCACAAAACGAAAGCAAGGCTCCAGGTAGTGACCCATCATTTTCAAAACAGAGCAGACTAGGGGGCAACAGCCAACCCATCACCTTGTTTACCCTCATCACATTTCATTTCATTTATAGAGGCCCGGCAGGGGCTTTTACAATAGGGGGAAATACCGAAATTAACAATAAAATGAAAACTACAATGTAAAAATATTTGAAATAACATGAACACACGTCAGGCACACTGGTACAGGAGGAGTACCAGAATTTACAAACAGTATAAGACTTCATTTTTAATAATTCTCCCCAAAATTCCAGCATCTAATTACGTTTGGAAGTAGTAAATGTTCTTAAAGTAAAGTGCGGCTCTATTATATTAGCTAAACTAGATTGCTCAGTAACGCTCTCTGTCTCTCTCTCTCTGCTTGGCTTCTCTTAACTTCCATGACGCCTGCTCCAAAATGTATCAAGCAGCAAATGGATAAAGGGATATTATTTTCCAAGACCACTGGGATACTTCCTGTCAATTCACATAATTGAGTATTACAGTATTTAAATTACAAATTGAAGATTATTTTTACAGGTGTCATTTTAAATATAACATGAAATTTCTTGACATTACATCAGCTGCACTGCAAAAACAGTTGCATTTCAACATGCATATGTGATGCACATGGCTAAAATGTTTAAATATTACATCATATGTTACACAAACACATAAATAGGCCATTGTAGGGTATAGCCAGAGAAAGCATAATTGCTGGATTCTGTTTTTCCTACGGAATTTCAGGTTTAGGAGGCAGATGGAAAACTGTGTTCAAAGCCTCCGAAGAAGCAGAGTGAAGGCTCTAGGTCACGCAGAGCTAGAGCGCCCCCTAGTGGCAGTGATACAAGTCTTTCGTCCTCTTCTACATTGGGCTTCATTGGTCTGCGCAAATACACAACTTTCTTGCAACAATAACCTTAAAGAGTTAATGATGTTAACTCTTCTGGGCGCCTGTAAACAATGCCATTGTTTTTCACTACCACTAATGGTCAGAGAGCTTCGATATAGCATTTTGGACCTCAGAGGTGTGTTATCGACCATTGTTGTAAGCAATTCATTGTTTCTTGTGCTTCATACATAATTAATAAGTTTTGAAGACACTATACTCTCATCTTAGTAACTTTCTAAATGACCTCACCCTGAACATGTTCAATTATTAACCTTTTAATAGTCCAGCGTTTTGTTATAGCATTAGTAAGTTACTGCAACCAACTGGTTCTAATGATGGTCACTACGAAAACCTTGACTTGTCAGGAGATATATTCTGAGTGAAGTCACCTGTATTCAAGCAGGGAATTCAACTATGCTAATGATGAAAGCGACACTGGGATGCTCAAATCAGGACTGCCATTAGAAATTGCTGGGCCAAATGTCAACTTAAGGTCCGGCTCCCGACCCTATTACAGCCCACCATTTGAGATCCCCAAGTTGCCTTCCATGTTCAGATAGGTTCCGGAGAGTTTTCTTCAGTTTCTATTAGACTTGTGCACAGCGAGCAAAATCGCCTCGTCTTTGCCACAGTCATTTTCGGGCAACAAATTTAGTTTCCCGGCCGGTCAGCTTGGACTGAATTTGGGAGCCCTTTTTTAAATCCTAAAGGGGAGATCCCTGACACCTTCTGGACTCACCCTTCATCATATAAATTATAAAAAGGTTCCCCTAGAGTTAGGACGGTTAAAGAGTTACAGCAGCAGTAGTAGTAGGGCGCTGGACCTGGGCAGCCAGACACTGGCAGATGCAGCCCCAAGGAGCAGGACTGAATTTCCCCAATATTATATATTATACCTATCGTCACCAATATTTATCAGTGAAGAATAATAGATGATATGATAAGAAGATGATGATAATAAAAAAATCACTTTACCTGTGCTTGTCAGAAACATGTATTACGTATATGTATATAGAGAAAATGTCCGATACATTCAGAGGATGGTTTAATTGGGGGTGTATGTTAAAAAAACACAATGCTGGAGGGCAGCATTTTACAAGCAGATTTAAAGTACACATTTTTTATTCGATATAAAATACAATGTGGTCACTCTCCCCAAAATGCTGTTTTTTTGGCAAAATGATTTATATTTAAGGGGCATTCCAGCCATCTTATGTACTTTAACACATACGATAGCTGAGAGGTTCCTTTAAATTTGTGTGGTGTGGCCCTTGCAAAAGCTTTGGGGGATTCTTAAGTGCAGACAGGCTGGCTGATTGGGGACAGGGAGCAATTGCCCCCTGGGCCGGTCCGGCTCATGAAGGGTGTGATGGAGTGAGGAGTGAGCGGCCATGGTGTGAGTGATAGGTGAGATGTAAAAGGCTATGTTTTAGTGTAAGTAAGGGTAAGAGTAAGTGTGTATGTTTGGTTTAGCAGGAGTGTGTGCTAGTGAGTATGTTAGTCACTTGGAACGTGGAAGAGAAAGGGGTGAAGGGGGCACTCAGCTGTACCTGCCTCACAGGCCAGAATGTGTCCAACCGCCTCTGGGAATTCCTCAGAATCCCATTATATGCATTTGCACCATCCCACACTATTTCCCATGCCCGTGATACACTTATGGCCAGTCAGCTGCAGCAGTTGAACAGTTTATTTAGAATTTACTCGTGCAAAGGGGGATCCCATTGAAAACACTGTCGTGACACTGATTGGCAGCTTGAAGCAGCCAATCAGTGGTGTGAAACATCAGGATCCCTCTGCTAGCCATCAGCTTAAAAGAGAACCCTTGCAAAATCCAAATAAATATTGAACATCACTTGGACTACTTTGGCAGATCTACAAGAAAGTGTATTAATTAATATTTTGTTTTTCTGTACCAAATATATATTTTGGGGACATTGTTTCTTTTTGGCCAAATGTTTTTTTCTTTTCTTCAAATGCACTTTTCTTTTCCTCTGATCCCCTCCACCTCCTAGCTTCCCTGTAACAATAAGAGCTCTGCTAGCCACCATTTCAACACAAGCTCCATTCTGTTCATTTTATTTTTACAGCATCTTTTGCCTATAATAACTGCTACTAGAGAGCTGCTACTCTCTTTTCACCCCTCCTTTTGTTTCGATTACCTATACTATTACTTTAGACTGTAAGCTCACGGGCAAGGCTCTCAACTCCTGTTGCGTCTGTACGTATGTTTTAACGGCCCCGTGTAATTCGTTGGTGCTTAGTAAATAAACAAAAGACTATCATAAAAAAATATATTAATAGCCTTTTGCCCACCCTGCAACCATGCAACACTTTACAATGCATTGTACAGTAAAAGCACCTGCAAGTTATGCCCTTAATGCACCGTTATATAGGTGAATGCTAAAAAAAATCTAAATTATATAACGCTTCTAGCATCATGCAATGTCTTCACACTCCCTTGGTCCAAAGCAAAATTAAAATAGTCATGCCCACATGTGCTCATTCCTGCACTATATGGACCAAAGTATTGGGACACCTGACCATTACACCAATACTGACTTTTATGACATTGCATTCTAAATATATATAGAAATTAGTATGTCATTGGCCCCCCTTTGCAGCTATAACAGCTTCCACTCTTCTGGGAAGGCTTTACACAAGATTTTGGGGAGTTTCTGTGGGAAAGTTGCCCATTCATCCTGTAGAGCATTTGTGAGGTCAGGCACCGATGTTGGACGAGACGCCTGGCCCGCAGTCTCCATTCCGGTTTAACCCAAAAGTGTTCGATGGGGTTGAGGGCTCTGCGCGGCTAGTCTAATTCTACCACACAAAACTCATCCAACCAGGTCTTTATGGACCTTGCTATGTGCACTGGGGCGCAGTCATGCTGGAATAGAAAAGGGCCTTCCCAAAACTGTCCCCACAAAATTGGAAGCAGAGCATTGTCCAAAATGTCTCTTTATGCTGAAACATTAAGATTTTCCTTCAGTGGAAGTAAGGAGCCCAACCCCTGATTTCAATACTTTTGTCCCATTTCTTTTGTTCTTATAGTGGTGCACAAAGCAAGCTCCATAAAGACATGGTTGGCTGAGGTTGGTGTGGAAGAACTTGACCAGCCCTGACTTCAACCCCACCTTTGAGGTAAGCTGGAATGGAGATTGCAAGCCAGACCTTCTCGCCCAACCTTCTGTGACAAACAAACTCCTTGCTATCTTACTTCAACTAAGCTCTTACAGAACTACCAGGCAAATGTATAAACCTCCTTTTTTCCCAAGCCTTTAGTATCTGTCATGGCAGCTATACAGCCTGTCGAAGACTTCAGTGCTTGAAAGAAACACTTATACATTTCCAGTACCATTTTGGGGGTAACAAACATATACAAAATGTCTCACCTGCAGCAGTCGCTCAGACTGGGAGTAACAGAGAGCTAGCCTGCTCGGGAATGCCGAGAGTGCCCATAGTTCCATCTGTAGGCCTTTTTAGCAGGAGGGCACTATATAGAAACACAAGCAAGAATTCTATCTACAGTTCGATCACTTAAAGTTGTGTGCTTGTTTCAACTATTTGACTGCATGTGCTTCTTCCTTTACCATGTTAACCCCCCACACACTTTTTTTTCAGCTGGTCACCCTTATTCAGCCATTATGTGGCCATTCCATTGTGCCAGTCTTTGTAGCTGCGTAGTGGCATGTTCTTTAGCCTTAACATGGAAGAGGATAATGAAATACCCCCTTTGACGCTATAAGAATAAGAAGCTGGTACAGCCAGAGGGGGTGCAAAAGGAAATGTATAGAAGACAGGGGTTAGAATGCAAGGGTATATTGTGTCGCTATCAGGATTGCCACTGACCTGAGAATGATGAGATTTGCAGCGGAGTAATTGCGGGATCTTCCCTCTATTGGTCCTGCTTGAACTTGATTCTCAGACTTGGTATTTCTGACTCGATGAAAACACAAGGGATGCTCCACAAAGCATGTCATTAAGCATCCTAGCCACAAGTGTATCATGTACATAAGTGTTGACATAATCTTTATTTCAACAGAACATCCAGATTTCTAAAGCATAAAAGTGCCTAAAAGATAAAAGAAAAAAAAATGAAATACTATGTTTCTTCTGGGAAATCTGAAAAAATGCATTAGCTAGCGGTTACATTTTTTCTGAGAAATTCGGTGATGTCACCATATGAATTGATAGCTCGATGGTTAGTTTTGAATATGTGCAATTTAGATGACATTACATTTCCTTAGTCATCTGACTATTAGCTCCATGTCACACAACGAGGAATGAGAATGATGTATAACCAGAACTAAGGCATTTAATAGTACAGATACAAAAAAAAGTCAGGATGGAAGTGAAAATGTAGGGTAATTTCTTAATGGGATTCAGGCAACAGGCGTAGTAGTACATGTTTGCAGGAACTTTGATTGCAGGAATCAAAGATTCCTCTGCCCTGACCGCCATGTACAAAATAAGTTCAGCAGGGAACATGGTTCCAAAATTCAGCAGCGAACATGGTCTTTCAAATTATAAGGACCTTTTCATTATGAACAAGAATCATACAGTAAAGCATGGCAAGGTTTCAAGTTTTCCAATTGCTTATGGCCCAGCCACATTAAAAAGAGGCAAAAAGAGCTTCAAAGGCTCCTGAAGACCAATGACTAGGTGGACATCTGGGCGTGTGTCCTACTCAGAGAGCAGATCCCAAAAACTCAGGCTTCAGTACTAAAATGTTGAGAGGTGTGTTCATATAAAAGAGTCTCTTACTTTATTCTAGACAATACTCAACTCTACCAACAGAGACATGTCAAGTGGAAAAAGGGTTCTGCTCACAGTGGTTGTAAGAAGATTTTTCATGACTGCCAATGTTGGCACAGTCATATTTTAATGACCACTGAGGCAGCCATACCCACACACACATGCCCACTTTCCCTCACAGTTACATACATACTCACACGCACACACTTAGACAATGTCGCACATATGTGTGTCCATTTTACAGCTCACACGCACATATGTGTGTCCATTTTACAGCTCAGAATAGAATATCCTACATAGATCCCAAATTACAATTCTCCTCCCAAAGGATTTCCAAAGTTCATATTGAGGAATTAGTATTATGAACAGTAGAAACACAAAGTAGGGTAGATGTAGGACATATACTGTAGGTGAATGAGTGACAAGTAGACAGATGGTATGCATGGAAGAATGGATGTTAATTATACTGGAGGCGTCTGTGGAGATGTAGGGTTTGTGCTAAGGTCTTTCGCAAACTCTTTCCTGAATATTGAGGCCCTCAAGGGATATATGCACAGATGTGTGGTGGGCAGTGGTGAGTGTGAGCAGATTGGGGAGACCCTATGCTGTCCCATGACCGGCTCAGTGAGGTGAAGAAGTCATGGAGGTTTGTGCTGTTGGACTTCCTTTCCAGCTCCCACATTTTTGGGGCACACAGCAGAGGTACACAGATTTAGTGCTATACAACCCAGGGCCGGCCGAAGACTTAACGCCGCCTGGGGCGAAGTTTAAAACGCCGCCCCCCCCCCCCCCCGCCGACGCCGGGGGGGGGGCGGCATTTTAAACTTCGCCGACGGCATAATCTACGACCCCCCCCCGGTACTTACCTTTAAACAGTCCTGCGGCGAGTCTCCCTGCTCTGCCACGGTGCCGGCTTGTAATGCTGAGCGCCGGAAATTGACGTCACTTCCGGCGCTCTGCATTACAAGCCGGCACCGGGACCGAACAGGGAGACTCGCCGCAGAGGAGAGAGAGAGAGGGGCGCCGAGCGGGTAAGCTAAAACCACTCGGTGCCCCTCTCTCTCTCCTCCGCTTCAAAAAAAAAAAAGCGCTTGGGGCGGCAAAGTGCCGCCCCTTCTAAAGTGCCGCCTGGGGCAATTGCCCCAGTCTGCCCCATTATAGGGCCGGCCCTGATACAACCTAAGAAAACAGAATTTAACATTATCATCAAAAAGTGCAGTTTAGTTAGATACAGATTGAAACTAAGCTTCCATACTAGATCCATGAGCTGCATCAGGATATGTCAACATGAAGTCCTCATCCAACGTTTCACACTTGAGGTATTAAAATGTATGAGTCAGGTCATACTTACTACTTCATGTACCGTTACTTTTATTGCCATCATACCTATATGGTTATATTGACCCCAGATACATTTATAAAGTTTACATAGATGTGTGCGTCTGGCTGCACCTGTCTAATGTGACGTTACAAGTAGCAAGTATTCCCATGGCCAGCAATATGTGTGTGTGATGGCAGTCACAAACTTTTAGAATTAGCTGGCAAGGGCAGACCTACAGCCCCTGGAAAAACCTATAAATTTGGTCTTAGTAGACTGAGTTTATTTTTATGAAGAATGGTCCATTTAACAGTGCATGGAATGTATAAACATATTCTTACACCTCACTCCATATGTATATTGCACTTATGACAAGCCTTGGGGCATAGCCAAGAGTTTAGCTTTGAATGATATGCAACATGAATGGCACGTTTCAATGGTTTTCGTTTATTCTGATTAAATTGAATAATTTCATGCATTGTTTGTGCCTTCGTTACTGAAAAAGGGGATTATATTAGTTATAGGGATTTTTGACATATAAAATTCCACCAATGATCCAATCATTTTAACCATCTGCTCTTCTACCAAATATGGAACATCAAGTAATCTTTGACTTGTGCCTCTATCCAAAGACTTTCTTCCAGTTATTCACCTCCAACCTCTAGGATTGTGTCTCTAAAGTCTCCTCCTTTTCCAATTCCACAAGACAATTATATCAGCTATGAATCCTGTACTTTGCCATTTGAGTGCATTATCCCACAATCACTTTCTGATATACTATAACTTGCATGTTTTTGTTATTATGTGTCCATTATTCCTTCCTGTGGCTTTAAAATAAATGTTTTTTATAGGAAACCATTTTTTTAATTCTTTAGCCTAGTAAGAGATGTCTTTAACTAGTTCCGTGATTCGCCATTTTCTGTCCTTTCTGTTATCCCAAAAATTCAGAAATGATAATGTTGTAGCTTTTAATTGCTATTTTCTCTTCAACAGGTGATATCTTTTTGACTTTGAAATGGAGGTCCAGGAATGTGGGTGGCATGCGTTAATCTTTGGACACACGCCGCTCCTCTTCTACTTTGAAATCCTCTATGAAATCCTCCACTGGCTCTATAATACCTTTTCGAATTAAATTTCAAAATTTTTGTAAGCTTGCGAGTCGGGCTCTCTCCACCTAATGTGTCGGTTTGTCTTAGTCTGTCGATTCTCGTCTTGTCAGACCCCTTGAATATATGTATTGTATTAAACGCTGCGTAAATTGTTGGCGCTATATAAATAAATAATAGCTTGTCTGCTTGGTGAGCTTTCTTCTCATTACATATTGTTGTTAGACCATGTACCACATTTTAGAGTCCTCCATGCCACAGGAACAAATGACAGACATAAAAATTAACTAGCCCTTTGTCCAGGATTGGCTTCCTTAACAAACAAAAGTAGAACAGTCTGGTGTTTGTAGGTAGTCCTCCTTGAAATGTACCTTAAGCAGTACAATGTGGATGGCATCAAAAGTATTAGGCCAAAGCAATTACCAGCCAAAGACTGATATGGGTTTAAACCCCCTTACATTAAAAAGAATGGGCAGACTAGATGGGCCAAATAGTTCTTATCTGACATCAAATTCTATGTTTCTATAAAGGGGCAAACAATTCAGAAGGTAATACACACAAGCTTGTTCAGTTGTCACCTTACTGAGTGTTGTCAAGAGGACTCAACAGATTCACTAGATTCAACTAGACTGGAGAAAATATATATATATTTTTTTTATACCTGGGTGGGCTAGTGTGGGGTTCATCTAGGCTGTCAGACACAAGACAGCTAGACTACAAGGTTTTCAAGTATTTAATAAGTCCAAATTAGTTAACTGGCAGCTTCATAAGATTAGCCCAATGTGCCTCTCTGTCCAAGTTTGACTCATGTGACACCACATCTGGCTCAACCTCTTCCAGTTATTTTGACAGCAATTCAGTAGCAGAGAAAAAAAAAAACAATATTCCCTTTTCAGGATATGTACGTTTTGTCCCTATTTAGCCTTTTACTTACATCTGTCCTGTTAAATCTGCAAAAATACCTATTACTATTGGAGTGATGAAAGGGGAGCCAACCATGACAACACTGTGGCTTCCTTTTGCTTCTTAGCTTTCTTCTACTTACTGGAAAGATGACTACAGTGAATGGTTGAAGCTTTTAAATTATATATTTGATTCAAAAGTACAGCTTTGGCAAAATAAATAAGATGTCATTTTTAATATCTTGCAGTGTAATGTTTAAGAGCCAGCTGTGTACTTTTTATTGACTAGTTGGAAACTTAAGTTGCATTGAGTTCAATACCTTTCTGAGTTGATTTAGGCTCCAAAGTTTCCAAAATATGTTCTAACTTTGAGATTTAAATCAAAGTAGACCCCCTCACACTTTTTTAATTTTCTCAGTGACTACTTGAAATTAGTCTACTTTTCTGAGTTTTATTTTGCAAAACTGTGCTATGGCTGAAGAAATATAATATTCAAAAACAGATAAGAACCAATAAGTACAGTACCTTCTACCAGAAAAACGACAGCTTTTCTTCAATGACACCAGATGACTAAAGGAGCGTATCCACTAACTCAATATGAAGATACATTTCATACTTATTGGTTTAAGTTAAGTTTCCTTACTTAAGTGATTCCTTCAAAATATGACATGGCAATCCAACACGGTGGCTTCATTATGGAGCCGTTCTATACAGTCCATTTAATATAACTGTCAGGAACCACTTTTTCGCTGCCTGAACCATGGCTTTTTCGTACCTGTGGCATTTAAATCTGCTACCACTAGTGGCCACCCTCTGCCCTCTGGAGCACTCAGAACTCTAGTACTAGGATCAGGTGTGCCTTGTTACCTGGGTTGAGCCCTAGTCTACATCCAGCTGGGCCTTGTTACCTGGATTACCCTGCCATTATGAACCTGCCCTGCCCTTCAGTCAGGGCCTTTTGTATTGAAGTCTATGGACCTTCCTGCTGTGGCTCTGCACCTGTACTGTTCCTGGTTCCCTGCTATTGTGTCCTTCCAAGTGGATTCCCTGCTATTGTGTCCTTCCAAGTGGACTCCCTGCTATTGTGTCCTTCCAAGTGGACTCCCTGCTATTGTGTCCTTCCAAGTGGACTCCCTGCTATTGTGTCCTTCCAAGTGGACTCCCTGCTGTTGTGTCCTTCCAAGTGGGCTGTGTGCCTTTCGTACCCTTCCAAGCGGGCTCTCTGTCTGTCGTGCCCTTCCAAGTTGCTATTGTGTCCTTCCACGTGGACTCCCTGCTATTGTGTCCTTCCATGTAGACTCCCTTCTATTGTGTCCTTCCAAGTGGACTCCCTGCTATTGTGTCCTTCCAAGTGGACTCCCTGCTATTGTGTCGTTCCAAGTGGACTCCCTGCTATTGTGTCCTTCCAAGTGGGCTGTGTGCCTTTCGTACCCTTCCAAGTGGGCTGTGTGCCTTTTGTACCCTTCCAAGCGGGCTCTCTGTCTGTCGTGCCCTTCCAAGCGGGCTCTCTGTCTGTCGTGCCCTTCCAAGTTGCTATTGTGTCCTTCCAAGTGGACTCCCTGCTATTGTGTCCTTCCAAGTGGACTCCCTGCTATTGTGTCCTTCCAAGTGGACTCCCTGCTTTGTGTCCTTCCACGTGGACTCCCTGCTATTGTGTCCTTCCACGTGGACTCCCTGCTATTGTGTCCTTCCAAGTGGGCTCCCTGCTATTGTGTCCTTCCACGTGGACTCCCTGCTATTGTGTCCTTCCACGTGGACTCCCTGCTATTGTGTCCTTCCACGTGGACTCCCTGCTATTGTGTCCTTCCAAGTGGGCTGTGTGCCTTTCAGTGCCCTTCCAAGCAGGCTCCCTGTCAAAAGACTTATTACCTGTATTTATTTTGCCATACGTCCGGTTTCTTGCTTTGACTGTATTACCCTTATTTGCTGGTCCTGTTATACATAAAATACACTACATTACCTGGAATTCTGCTTGTGGTGTCTTTGTTTGCATAATCATGCACCGTGGGTTACATACCGAACCCCAAGTATCCCCTGCGCATGGGCTCCTACCTGACCTGATCACCCGAGTCCTGACAATAATGTATGAAACAAGGATCTCATATTTTTTCTTGTATCTCAAGCACAAATCTCATGGACGTGTCAACTTTAATAAAGTTCTACCTCCAAGAGGGAAACCACCTCTAGGTGTTTTAATGTCTGGGATTTTTCACATACGTTTTTAAGAATACAAAATGGTGACATTCAGTCCAGGAGAAAGGCAGGACATACAATTTCTTGCCTTCTTTCTCACCCCCCTTTAACCTTCTTATGTGTGTGTGCATGTTATTGTTATTTATTTATCATTCATTTTTGTAATCGTAATCATTATGTCCAAACAATCTCCTGACCACTGTATCCACGACTTCCTTCTCTCCTCATCTGTTACTAGATCTTCCCAATCATGTTTCTAGGGTTTCATCTGTGCTGTACATATTCTCTGGAATTACTTTCCATTTTCTGTCAGGTACTCCCCTACTTATCAGAACTTCAAAAACTCACTGTTTAGAGAAGCATACAATCTATACATTTTAATAATCAATATCTGGACTCAAAACTAAACAATCTGTTCCCCCATCTTTGAAATCACCTGCTAAAGGTGCTTCTACAAGCTATTAAATCATATGGTGTACTTTATTTTTCATACATGGCTTCTCCATTTTGGCTTTATGTTTGTTGAATAAATCATGACACAGTGTAATATGTCATGTGTTCTTGTTCATCTGGGGTTGTATTTACCTATTTTGTAGACCTGCTAAGGAACAGATTGTTTTTATGTCCTAACATGTAAAACTATAGAATTCAACATGTTACCAAACCCTGCATTCAAGATTTTATTTCTTGTCTAATCCATTTATAATACCAGAGATAAAATTAAGCATCCTCGGAACAGGCATGTATCCATCTTAAACATAAGACAAAGCCAAGGACCAACATTTCTTGCAAAATATATATTTATGTTAAGTACCCAGTATTGAATTGAAAGCAATCTGGTACCAATATGAGACATTTTTATTGTTTATATTTATTCTATTATGTTATTTCTTTTCTTTAATGTGTACAAGCTGTATGTGTACATACATCGGCACAAAACATTATACCCTATTTAACACCACACCCTAACACTGAGATCAGTCGACAACAAATAAATGCAGCTGTGCTTTTTGCACAAAAACACCCCATAATATATATTTTCGCTATATGCATCTAATTAGAGATGTAGCCAGTAAATGGTTTTATGTGATCCACTGCTAGCAAATAAATCTCAACAAGATTATCTGCGATATCACAGTTGGTTCTTTGCCAGCATTTTCTACAGTTATCTGATGTTCTTGGAGTCAGGGTGATAATGGCTTTAGGGAATCCATGCCAGTGTAACTGTGTCTACAACTATAATATTCAACCTTGGATGCTCTAATGGACCAACACTGATAGTCGGATGGTTGAGAAGTTGCAGATGAAGTGTTAGGTGTGGAGTGGCGTTTCATACATAGATATCGATTGGCTTGACATGCTTATGGGAAATTTTTACATTTATGTACTGGAACCAGGTTCAATATGGAGTGAGCATGTTTCACATTTTGTCTAATCCCACATTTTGCATATGACCCGTGCACGGATTTAATGTGTATAAATAAATCTAACAGTGAATGCTTGCAAATTGTCAAAAAATGCCCAGAGGTGGACTAACCTCCATGTTACATATTCACCTCGAACTTTGCCATATGCCTATCTCATGCATATTTAAATTGCCTCGCTGTACTAGCCTTTACAACTTCTGCTGGGACGCTGTTTAACTTATTTACCACCCTCTAAAGATAACATTTAAATACATTTGAAAAAGGAAATAGAGGTCCCCTGGATCCCAATGACCCCCAATCAGCCAGCGATACATCACTTCCACCCTCATACCTTCCTCAGTGAGATGAGGGGTTAAAAGTAGTAAAATAAATGTATGCCCCTGCCTGACAACCCATGCCCATTCAGATGGGGAATTAAAGCTCATGGACCCCACTTAGGTCAAGGAGGATACAATGTATCCATGATAGTTGAGGTTGTTGGTGCACTGGAGTGTCAGTCCGGCTGTTTTCTTTTTTGATGGCCACATTCGTTAAGTTGGAGACGGGGTATGCTATTTTATAAAATATGAGCTGGAGACAAGACTCGGCCCTTGCCCCTCATCCCAAATGGGGATCAATGCCCTCCAAGGGTTACTACTTTTAACCCTCCATCCCAAATTACCTTTGGTCAGTAGAAATTAACCCTTAAATTGACTGATCATGCAATGTCGTTAATAGACCAGAGAGTACAGAGCATGAGCTAGGAAACAAAACTTTATGAAATCATAGCTTATAGATCATGAAAAAAATCACTGTTTCTAATAATCTCTAGCTGGGAGTAGCCCTGGAACAAACAGCATCCATAAGTAAGAAACAAGATTAGGTTATACATGTAATGTTAAAGCTATAAATTAAATTAAAGAAGTAGTTCATCTGAGCGAACATGAAACTACTCAACATAGCCAGGTCAGATTGTAAGCTTATGAGAACGGCCCTCTCTACCTAATGTATCGGTTTGTCTTAGTCTGTCAAGAAAGAAACACTGAGTAAATTGTTGGCGCAATATAAGTAAAAGTAAGTTGAATTGGGAGATAAACCTGAAGGTCAGATGATACAAAGGCCATGAGCAAGGTACCATAGGATATGGCAGTAGACAGGGCCGGCCTTAGGGGTGTGCGACCTGTGCGGCCGCACAGGGCGCCATAGCAACAGGGGCGCCTGCCCAGGACTTAAATTAAAACATCATGTTTTTTTTGTTTTGTTTTTTTTTTACTTTATTTAACATCCTCCATGTTAAATAAAGTAAAAAAACCCAAAAAACCCCAATGTTTTAATTTAAGCCCCGGGCAAGTTTTCAGCAACCGCTCGGCGCCCCTCACTCTCCGTGACTCCTTCGTGGTGGAGGCATTTCACACTCAGCTGTGAAGCGCGCACCGCGGCAGAACGGGAAGACGGATGCCTCCCGCTCCCACCGCAGGACTCAACAAAGTAAGTAAGGATAATGGGGAGAGGAGGGGAGGGGAAGGCAGTGAGAAGGGGCAGAGGGGGGGCAGTGAGAAGGGGCAGAGGGGGGGAGGCAGTGAGAAGGGGCAGAGGTGGTAGATAGTGAGAAGGGGCAGAGGGTGGTAGATAGCGAGAAGGGGCAGAGGGTGGTAGATAGTGACAAGATTTTTTTCCTTTATTTTTTTGGGATGGGTGGGGCGCCAGAGGAGTAGTCCGCACAGGGCGCCAAAACACCTAAGGCCGGCTCTGGCAGTAGACGATTAAACAACAAAATCGGGTCAGAGCAGGGAGTAAAAAGACAAATTAATGAACAAGGAGAGGTCAGGAACTGAAAACTAATAAACGACAAGTAATCCATAAGAAAGCAAACTACTGACCTATTTTTTATTTATTTATGAGGGTGTAATAGGTGGGTTTGGTCTTTGGTGCCGAACATTGCATCACAACATACATATCATCAGATGGCACTGGGACACTTGGGTACTTCCACACAGTATATTGGGGCAACCATGTGCCACAGAGTTGTTGTTGTTGTTACTGCATTTAGGCACGCAGCTATATTGTGTCCTATTGCCAAGGTCATAGTAACACACAGTGCATAGTGAAAATATCACCTTCTATGGCCTGCAAAAAGATCTGTCGCTGTTTAATTCCAATGTCATGCAAAATATAACAATTCTCTTCTTACTTAACCCCTTGATGACAATTGCCGGTCCGGGCACGTCACGGAAAAACATGTCGTTAACGACAAACGACGTGCCAGGACCGTCATTTGTTAAAACGGGTAAAAAAAATCGATCCGTGATCGATTTTTTTACCCAAACGGCGTTGCTGTAATGCCTCGACCTCGAGGCATTCAGCAACGCCATGATCGGAATCAGGAGCCATGTCTGGCCTCTCCCCAACGCCCGTTTTAAAAGAGTTTAGGAGGCGATCAACGATCACCTCCTAAACTTAAATGGTGTCGCTGGAATGCCTCGATCAGGAGGCATCCAGCGACACCAAACACTTACCTCTTGATGGACTGTGACCGCTCCGGAGAGCGGTCACAGCCGCAGCTGCCGGTGATCTCCGCCATCAGCAAGATGGCGGCGGCCCGGGAAAAAAAATAATAAAGACGAAAAAGTTCGCTAGACGGTCTCCTGACCCTCTAGAGAACTCTGGCTCCACTTGCAGGTTGAATACAGGTACTGCATTCAACCATGCAAGTCAATGGAGCCCAGCTTTCTAATCACAGTGTGATTAGAAAAAAATTAATTAAAAATAAAATAAAATTAATAATCATTAGAAAAAAAATAGTAAAAAAACAGTAAAATGTAAAAATTATTTCCCTCTGATGTCACTATCAGGGGAACCTTCAAGTTGAAAAAAAATGTTAAAAATGTTTTAAAAAAAGGCAAAAAAAATTAAAATATATATACAAAAAATATATTTTTGTGAGTAAGTCCTAAAATTAGCACATTAGCTTAAAACAATTCTCGCATGGAAAGAGTTAAAATACTGGCATATTAAATGCCCATGGGGTGTCTACTTTTAAAAAATGTATGATTTGATGGGGTAAATTGAATTGGCCGGATTCAACAATGTCCCAATTAACACGGGGTTGGAAGGATGGCCACACATCTAATTTCCAATTAGAAAAATGCACACGTACCAAATGTGGCCTTTTAGTTCCCCCCAAAAATGACAAACCCATGCTTGTGGAGTATCACTGTACTCAGGAGATGTTGCTGAACACATATTGGGGTGTCATGTGACAGCGGCATATACCAGGAGCTGTAAATTCATACATAAAGTAGGTGTGTGTGGGAAAAATACATGCACAAAAATACTACTGCAAACTTTGAAAAAATGCTGGTGGTAAAATGTGTGCATGCAAAGAGTTAAAATACCAGCATTTAAAATACCCTGGGGTGTCTAGTTTTCAAAAATATATGGTTTTGTTGGGCACACTGAAATGGCCCGGCTCAAAGATGTACCAAATAGGGCATGGGCAGTGGATCCCCAAATGCCAAAGTTCAACATTGAAAAATGTGCATGCCCCAAATGTGGCCCTTTTGCCCCCAAACAGCCAGGCAAAATCATTCATGTGGGGTATCACTGCGCTCATGAGATGTTGCTGAACACATATTGGGGTGTTTTGTGATAGTGACATATACGAGAACTTTTTAATTCATACCTGAAGTAAAATGTGTGTGACAAAACAAATGCAAAAAAATGACTACCACAAAGTTTGACAAAGACTGGTGGTAGATATGGTGCATGGAAAGAGTTAAAATACTAGCATTTGAAATACCCTGGGGTGTCTAGTTTTCAAAAATATATGGCTTTATTGGGAATACTGAAATGGCCCGGCTCAAAGATGTACCAAATAGGGCATGGGCAGTGGATCCCCAAATGCCAAAGTTCAACATTGAAAATGCGCATGCCCCAAATGTGGCCCTTTTGCCCCCAAAAAGCCAGGCAATATCATTCATGTGGGATATCACCGCGCTCAGGAGATGTTGCTGAACACATATTGGGGTGTTTTATGATAGTGACATATACCAGAACCTGTTTATTCATACCTAAAGTAAAATGTGTGTGAAAAAACAAATGCAAAAAAAACGACTACCATAAAGTTTGACAAAGGCTGATGGTAGAATTAGTGCTTGGAAAGGGTTAAAATACTAGCACTTGGAATACCCTGGGCTGTCTAGTTTTCAAAAATATATGACTTGATGGGGTAAATTGCATTGGCCGGCTTCAAAGATACCCGAAATGGCACATGGGGGGAAGAATTACCAGATTTGGAAAAAAAAGGCTTTGAAATAGCAAAACGCTACCTGTACTTTTTGCCCCATAAGATGTGTAGAAAAAAAGCCAAAAAACATAAAAAAATTGGGTATTTCTAAACTCAGGACAAATAGTAGAATCTATTTAGCAGGTTTTTTTATTACCTTTTATAGATGAGTAACAGATTTTTCAACTAAAAGTTATAAACAGTCATTTTTTTCTAAATTTTTCACCATATTTTATACTTTTTTTAATAGTAAATAATATGATACAATCAAAACAATGTCATCTAAAGAAAGCCCTTCTTGTCCTGAAAAGAACAATATCTAATGTGTGTGGGTTCAGTAAACGGGAAAGAAGAAAATTACAGCTAAACACGAGCAGCGTAGAAATGTTAAAACGGTCATTGTCACGAAGGGTACAAAAAGTAAAATCAGCCTTTGTCACGAAGGGGTTAATCCTCTTAACTACTTGTTTTGTCACTATGCAAGACTGAAAGAACATGACTTATAGAAATAAGAAACATAAGGGGTAAAGAACTGTAGCTACAGGTGGCAGGATCAAGAGAGATATAGGAAAGTACTTCTGGAGAAAGTGCATCCGATTCATGGAATAGTTTCCCACTAGGAGGCATAGATAATAAAAAGATAAAATAAAACCTACTTAGAACACATGTACATGTATTATAAATTATAGCAATGGTGTCTTTTAGGAGAATGCTCCAATTCTCAGCCCTTATACTGCTGCTAAATCAAATGACCCATTAATCTACCGCGAGCTTCTTATTTAGAGACATACATCTTAAAGGCAACGATGCCGACAGCTGAAAATGATTGTTGCTCTCAATGGATTTGTTGTTCTTTAAGTTATCTCTGTGCAAAACAAGGAAAAGTTAAAAATGAGCTCTGATAGCTCTATTTTATCATAAATAACTTGCCAAAACAACTACAGTTCCATCATCTAAATATGTTGCATTCTTACCAATATCTTGTGTTCCTTGTGCCAGGAGGTAAGACAGCGGGTGATGTCACGCAAAGATCCATTCAAGTTATATGTGTTGGACATCATATGGAAGCCAGATAACTTTGGGTTGTAAGTAGTGTGATGTCCTAGGACATGACACATGTTAAACTTCTCACAATTTAGGCATTCCACAAGCATAGTTGCTAACAGTCCCACAAACACACTAGCTGGGACAGTCAGCAAGACCCCAGTCACCAGTGAAATATAAAAAAAAAGAGAGAAATGGGCAGGGAGGGTAATTCTAGGATACAGGATGGTTAGTTTGAGAAATTATGACTCTACTTGAACACTTTATTTCTGCCTCCTAAGTGTTTATTTTGTTTCCCTAAGCATTATAATGATATAATAATAATAATAGGGCAATACAATCCTATCCTATGTCATGGCTTTCTGCAGGCCCAAATCCTGTCTTCTCTGGCATTTGTTCTTCATCCCTTCCACTGTTGGTATTCCTCGGGGGTTAGTTCTGGAGCCTCTATTCTTTTATGTTTACTCCTCCTTTCTTGGTAAACTAATCACCCCATTTGGGACTCCATTAACACCTTTATACTCATAACAAAGTCAATTATCTTCTAACTCACCTCACCTCTCTCTGACATTGCATCATGGATTGTATTCTACTACTTGAAGCTCAGCATCTCAAAGATAGAGCTACTGGTCTTTTCCCCATATCCCCTATCCCCAAATTTTGATATCTGTGACAACTAAGAATTCAACAATCTACTCAATAGCTCAGATTTACTACCTTTATTTTATACATAATTCTACTCTCTCTTTAACCCTTCACATCCAGTCACTCATGATATTCTGATGGTTTCACTTGTGAAATATATCTCTTTGTCCTTTTCTCACACAAAACACTACGGAAATACTAATTAATACCCTGCCGCCAGCAGCGTACCTAGCGGGGGGGGGGCGAGCGGCACCCGGCACCCCTCCAGAGACGGACAGTAATGTCCGCCGCTGGAGGAGCAGGCTCGCAAGGGAGCGGTATCGGAGGTCTTTAACAGACCTCCGGCTCCCTTGAGTGATTTTAAGCCGGTTCAAGGATCTTCCTTGAACCCGGCTTAACATCACTCAAGGGAGCCGGAGGTCTGTTAAAGACCTCCGATACCGCTCCCTTGTGATCCGTGCTGCAACAGCTGCTGTGCGCCGGGGTTTGTTGTCAGATCCCGGCGCACAACACTGAAGCCGCGCCCACCGCTGTCCGTGCCCTCTGACCCGGAAGAAGACAGAAGAACTGAAGAAGAAGAATGAAGAGGAGGAAAAGGAGCTGTAAGGAGAAAAGAGGAAAGGTAGGAAAGCATTCAGTGAGAGTGGATTGGTATATGTGTGGATTAGTATATGTGTGGATTGGTATACGTGTGGATTGGTATACGTGTGGATTGGTATACGTGTGGATTGGTATACGTGTGGATTGGTATATATGTGTGGATTGGTATGTGTGGATTGGCATGTGTGGATTGGTATGTGTGTGGATTGGTATATGTGTGGATTGGTATGTGTGTGGATTGGTATACGTGTGGATTGGTATACGTGTGGATTGGTATACGTGTGGATTGGTATATGTGTGGATTGGTATATGTGTGGATTGGTATGCGTGTGGATTAGTATATGTGTGGATTGGTAAGTGTGTGAGAGTGATGGGTGTTATGCTGTACCATTTCCAATGTCTTTTTCATGATCTAATTATGCTCTAAAAGTACATCATAACTCCCATCATTCTATACTGTTCCATACAGTGGCAGAGCTGGGAGGCAGAGGCCTTGCACCCCCACCGCAGGACTCCTGAAAGATAAGTGAACTTCAAAGAGGGAAAGGGTAGATAGTTAGGAGGGCGTATATAGGGAGAAGGGAGTGAGACAGGGGAAAGGGGGTAGATAGGGAGAAGGGAGTGAGAAGGGGTAGATACGGCACAAGAGAGTGAGAAGGGATAGATAGGGCAATCATACTCCTATCATGCCAAGTCTGCGAGTAAATCCTGGAATCTGGGTATTCCTGGACATGATAGGAATGTGATTGCTGTTAATCATATATATATATGATATATATAGACTTGAAAACCGAAGTTGTTTGTGTGGTTATTTGGAAAGTCCCTGGAGTGCCGGTAACTATTTTTGGACTTTATATATATATATATATATATATATATATATATATATATAATATTATTTAATTGTTTTCTCCTATTTTGGTGTGTTACTTACTTTAAATAAAAGTGTTAGATTTTTTATGGTGTTGGGGGGGTCATATTCGGTTTTGGCCAGGTAAATGCTGCACTTTCGGTTTCAGTCCAGAATTCGTTTCGGTGCATCCCTACTAATAAGCCAGACAATTAAGTGGTAGGCCTAGACCACATCAATGTTTGGCGTAGTATATAGTGATTGAAGTTTTTATTCCTTTCTTTTTTTGGGATGGGGGGGCGCCAGAGGAGTAGTCCGCACAGGGCGCCAGAACACCTAAGGCCGGCTCTGAATGTAAGGAAGAGGTGGTTAATACAGTGAGGGAATTTAAACATGCATAGTAGAGGCAAATACCTATATATCCTAAATCTAAGGTGCGACCAATGACTGATTGAGGTCTGGCTCTACGTCCAGAAAAACAAGCAGACTCGATGGGCCGAATGGTTGTTATCTATCGTCAACTTATATATTTTTACGTTTAAATAGACCTTTACTATCCCTTGGATGTGCTAAGCATGATAACTAATCACCAAGTCTCTTCCATAACTTCGAGACACCGTACTATAATGTATTATTGTTTCAGCGTCTTGCGGTCTGGAAGACGACGTTTTATTTGAAGGATAGGTGTAAGGAGTGCAAATTTCACGTAAACTTATTTCAGTTGAAGCTTCTTTTCTTCACAGACGCTAAAACATTTCAAAGCAGCATTAGATGTTCCAACACCAGCTGAATTATTAGCAGACAATGAGAAGGCTTACACTTCTTGAACACTGTGTTCCTCTCCCTGCTCCAGACTCAAATCATAAACAATTTCATAAGGCAGTGAACTGCATGTACTTCACACTCTTGTCAGGTTGTTCGGATAAAGTCCCTGACAATTGCCCAAGCCAAATATGGCTGCATAAAATTGGTATTTGTCATCCAATAAAAAAAAAAAAACGCATATCTGTCTTGATCGCATAAAGTGAAAATTGTTATAAATTAAAAGTCATTTTCAAATATTTTTCGCAATTTAAATCTATTGCCCCATACAGTTTCGGATGTTTTTTTCTTGAACTTATATTTTTTTGAAAGAGCACAAATTATAGTACCCTGTTGGAAAGAAACTTTATCATATGGCAAAAACATTTAAAAAGGATAGATTATCCTTAAAGTACAAAATTAAATGCGATACAACATACAAGGGCGTGCTTACATTCTAATAATAAATATATATAATATATATATGTTTTTTTCTGGATGTTTTTGTTATATGAAATTAAATAAAGAGGTCCCAGTCCAGCGTCCGCAATCAATATTTGGGGATTGTTGAAGGAGTTGAATCTCAACAATGCATTTCCAACAACCATGGCTGCTTTTAGTGACCCTAATCTTAATCTCTGCTATAAAGCTCTTGGCACAATTTGGTCTCTGGGTAGCTGGTGGCACCTAAACATCACACAATTACCCATATCGTTAACACAGCCTTCTGATAAAGTACATTTAAACTATAAATTCTGGTTATTTTTTATAGTATAATTAAAAACAAACTTAGAAACAGAACTGTGTTGTTTTAATTAAATAGATGTTTTTGACAACAAAGTCAATGCCTTATGCATTAGTTTTAAGCACTGTTATTTTGTCCCAGGCTACCATTAAAATACCCAAAGTCCATATCATCCTGCCGTGTGGTAAACAATACAAAAACAATACTAATTTCCATGTGGGCATCTGACTAATGAAGGTTAGATGGGAAAAAATCCCAGTTTCTGTGTATGGAGTGCCACCTATAGATGTTCCTCACAATGGGGACCTCCAGGCCCAAAGATAAAGAAACAAGACACACATTCTTCATTGTATACAATATTAGATGACTCCATACTACATGGCATTTAACAATTCCATAAAAATATGGGGGTTTTCAGAGAACCTTATATTTGAGTTGTAATTAAGTTAAAATTAAAGGACACTCATATATTTTATTGGGCTAACAACAAAAAAACCTCAGACATCTCTTCTTCAGATGGAATTTTCTCTTGAAAAAAATATTTTCAAGACTAGACTGTCAATTTAATGATATTTAGCATTTGAATTCAACGTTGTGTAAATGCCGCTCTGCATTATGTACTTCGACCAATACTGTGTTTCAGCTAAGAATTCATGTTTTTACAAGGGATGCAGTTGCTAAATCTGGCACTTTATGTAAAAACATACGTGGATGGATTATTATTTAAACTGAAGAAAGCTGGGCAGTTGATCAAAGAAGAATAACCGCCTCATGAAGGCAAGTGCAAATATTTTGAGTAGATACACGGACATAAATGGGAAGAGAAGTGTCCACAACTAGCTAAACGAATTCACTCGGTGAGCCAAAGTGCGGTTTATTATATGGATTGCTTTTGGAACAGATGAAAAAAGGGTATTTCTGTTACTGGACGTGAACAAATTGATCAGTAATTAAGTAGTAATTTATGCAGAAAAAAACCCCATTGCCTTGTTAATTGAATAATAAGTGGCTGTAGTTAGTAATATTCTTTAGTGACCCGACCTTGGTTTTTTTGGTGACTTTTTCTCTACGAAACATTTCGAATCATATTCAATGTTCTATTGATATTCATCAAATATAATCTACAAACTATGAAAAATCTGTACAAGGATCCAAATCTAGTTATTTTTTTAACGTAGGATAGCTCAATATACATGAATATATCCAGGCTTCTTCGATTCAATAGAAATTAATAATTAAAAAATGTTAAAAATGAGCAAAACTCATTGTAATATCTGCTTCCTGGTATGGTCTACTGTTTTGGATGGGTCTTTGGATGGTTACTTATTATTATCATCATAAAACACAACGAATACTCACAGAAGATAACCATTAAAAAAGGTTCTCTATTGACTCTCTGAGACCATAAATTAGGCTTTTGATCACTTGGAGGATATTAAGCATATTTTTTTAACTTATAGTATAATAGCTCCCTTGTAAAAAAAAAAAAAAACAATCAAAAGTTCAAATGGAAATATTTCTGTAGAAAGGAGTAATTATTTTTGACATAACCTATCAGCAAATTCCATCATTATCATTGTGGTAGAGGATCTCACGTTCCCTCACCAGATGCTTACATGAGAAGATAATCGCTTTTAAGAATGACCACAATCTAGCTGAAAAGTATCCTCCGAGGAACGGGATGTTTTTCAAGGTTTTTTTTCAATTTTTTGAAGGTCATGTAGGATGTGAATGTTTCATTTTAACATGGGGGGGTGCTTTTAAGATAGATATGGCTAGCCTTGGGCTCACTGGGCTAATGCATTTTAAGAGTAGGACATCACATAAGTGACACCAGACCTCTGGTACGCGTTCAATGCGTCGAATCAGAAATGCTGTTAATATAACGATATATTCCTCCGAACGGGAATGGCGAAGAGTTCATGTTTCTAATTCTTCATTTTCCATTTGTTTTTGCAAGTGATGTAATAGTAGTTGGGAAGATGATGTGCCTATCCTCATACTGTACTTCCCACAGTGGCATGCACTCAGTCAAATGCATTCTACACCAATTATGGAAGTCTGCGGGGATTTTTCAATGAAATTCGCAACTAAGAAGCTTATACGTTTAAAATGCGAGCATGGCTAGTATCACAAAGTAACAATTCATGTCATATTTCCCATACAATCTTTCCACGTCAAGACTGTGCTCATATGTAATGTTAGGTGTTGGTGATTTGTGGTCAGATTGTATTTAAATTGCTGTGCGGGCTTTTTTTTTTTTTTAATGGTATTTGAATTGATTAACAGTAAAAAGAAAAAAAAAATGGTAAATGATCATCCAAGCAGAAGGTTTTTTTTTTTAACAAATCATAGTTTTTAATGTTCTTTGTTTAAATCTACACCTGCAAAAATGTTTCCATATATTTTATATAAAGCCATATCTACCCAACTACTTTGTTACACTAGAAAATAGCAAAAATGTCAAAATTCAAAATACCCCAGAAAATATATCATTCACATAGTGGGATAACATATGGATATGAATAATTACATAGAAACATAGAATTTGATGGCAGGTAAGACCACGTTGAAACTTTAATCAGTTGTTGATCTCATTTTAGATTCAGGATGCGTATCTCATGCATATTTAAATTCTCTTACCGTGTTAACCTCTACCACTTATGCTGGGAGGCTGTATGTACCCCCTTTCAGTAAAATTAGACTTCCTTATATCACATCTAAACCTCTGACCTTTTAGTTTTAAATTATGATCTCTCTAACATTTCTCCTTCTTTGAAATAAATCCCTTTTCTCTTACATCCCGTCTCTTTTTTTCCTCCTCCAATCTATACGTTGAATGTAATTCTTTCTACTTGCTTTATAAATGAGATCACATTTGGAAACACAGTTTACATTTGAATGTTGTGTTTATACAGTACTTTCCGGGGAGCGGCATTTGGCCATGCACAATACTTGCTTACTTCTCATTCCCTCTGCTCTCATAAGGCTGTCTGTAGCTATCCCTACCCCTATGTGCAATTAGCCCCACGTGATGGGGTCCGAATCAGGACACATATGTTGTGGGCAATGGATAGGGGGCTTAACCAGACCCAAGAGGAGCCACCAACCATACCCAACGGGCCACCTTATAGCTGGTGTCACAAGATGGCCATGTAGGACCTGCAGAGGAGGTCTAGTGCTTCAGGATTAAAGGATGCAGCAGCTAGAAAGCACAAAGAGTTGGGTAAGCGAGTATAATCAAAATAATTTGGTAAAACAAAATTACCCTTGTTGACCCCTGGCACCTTGGCCTAGCTATGCCACTGTATGGAATATAGATGCGTCCTGGAAATAAATGGCCAATGTGGTTACCCTAATCGCTGCTTTCCCTATACTTTGGGACAGGGAAATAAATAAAATAAATCAGGCAAGGGATCCCCTATTCCCCTTATCAGTCTAGCAGGACTTTGGCCTGAGGATGTCCACGGATTCCTACCCATGGAAGTTACAGGTGTCAACCCCAAATCCTCTTAACTAAGACATAACTTTTATTAATTGTATTCATAATTTCAAAATACTGATGAGAAACCACAAGAAAGGTTAAAAAATGTGAGCTGCAAAACTAAACCTTTATGAAGCCCCTATGTGTCCCTACAGGATTAATGTACAGCAGATATCTCCTGATGAGTGTTGACTGACGGGATACGTTACATCCTCCATAGTGATATTGGCTTTTTCAGCCCAAACCTCACTTTTTACCTCGTGTTTAATCTGATTTGGAGCAAGATGCATAGGAAACCTTTTCTAGCCTGAAGTTGCCATTGACCATCCCCTGTACAGGAACCACCACTAATAATGGCTGGAGACAAGGACATTTCTGTGCGACGGGGTTGTATTCTAATTTTACTGCCCATTATCATAATTATTCTGTGTATTTTTGTTGGATTCATTCTTTTTTCACCCAATGCCTTGTCAGATACAGGTGCTGTATCTCTTAGGACTCAGGACATCTCTCAGACTATGGTAATTTAATAATCCTTGATTTGAACCTCCTTTTTTTTTTTTCTTAAAAATCCAACCGATTTGGGTAATTCATAACATACAGTTAAGTATACAGAAGAAGCAATGTGATAGCAATATCTTTTCTATACCACACCAAATCATGTGTCTATGCAATATCTTTGATTTATAAAAGTGAAGGATATTAAGAAGATGTAAGAACTGGCAAAAAAAGGTATTTCAACTTCACCCTAACAGCTTTTTATTTTGACTCTCAATAAATCGTTCATACATGTCCATACTAAGACTCTAAGGACGATAAAAAATAAATAAAAAATGATTTCATATTAGTTATTTTCTGTTTAGAAATTTTTGCTGAGCTAAAACTTATGACTGAATGGTGTCATGAGTAAGAGGAGTGGATAGGGTCCTGTGAATCTCAAACTTTAGACCGAACCTCAAATCAAACCAGGACAAGGATGTTCAAATGAAAAATAAAGGTTCTCCCACAACTTTGCATTGGGTATATAACAGTTATTTTGCATATAATAATGTAATAAAATAAAAAATTACATTCTGTACCATAACTTCTTGATGCTCATAAAAGAGATCCCACAGCTCATCAGATATGAAAAACTCATCAGATAAAAACTGTGCATTTTATAATAATAATAATAATAATAATAATAATAATAATATCACTTGTCATATTAAAAATATATTATGTAAACCATACAACTTACATTCAAGACCCCTAATGTTAAAAAAATCATCTTTTACATTACATCTTAGCCCCTGACCCTCTAGTTTAAGATTACAACCTCTTATTTAAACATCTCCCCTCTCCTTTCTTTTCTCTAAGCTATATACCGTATTTGCTTGATTATAAGACAAAGTTTTTTTCAGAGCAAATGCTCAGAAAAATACCCCTCGTCTTATAATCGGGGTCATCTTATAATCAGACCTCAAATAGGTCTGACTATGAGACGACTAAGATCCAGATCCCCCGCAGCTGCAGGGGACCTGGATCCTCCTGTCTCCCCCCCAGCCCCACTTACCGGTAGCTTCTGAGTCCCCGGTGTGCAGCCGGGGCAGCGTGTAGAGCTCTACGCGATTCTCGTAGACAACGTCCGCTGCAGCCGGAAGGAGGTGTGGCTAGCAGCGGGGGTTGTCACCGTCCATCGCGCAGACCTTCCTAGGGGAGTGTTAAATGGGGGGCATAAGGCATTTCTCGAGGCAGAGTGCTCTGTGAAATGCCTTTTAACCCCCTTAATGCCACTCTGCCTCCAGAAATGCCTTTTTAACGCTCTATACGCCACTCTGCCTCCTGAAATGCCTTAAACCTCCCTATATGCCACTGTGCCCCATAATATGCCTTTTAACCCCCTTAATGCCAGAGTGGCATATAGGGGTATAAGGCATTTCTGGAGGCAGAGTGGCACATAGGGGGTCAAAAGGCATATCATGGGGCACAGTGGCATATAGGGGGTATAAGGCATTTCTGGGGCAGATGTGCATAACTGGGGGGCAGGTTGGAAAATAGAAGGAAATAAAACCAAAATATTTTTCTCAATCATAGCTTTTATAAAAAAAAAATAGTTTACATGAATTAACATTTACTGGTAAAACTTTTTTCCTATAGGGTCGTCTTATATTAAGGCTTTTTCTTTTTTTCCTAAATTAATATTCAGATTTGGGGGGGTCGTCTTATAATCAGGGTCGTCTTATAATCGAGCAAATACGGTAAAATTGAGATCCCTTAGTCTTTTCTGCAAACCATTTGCTATTTTAGTTGCCCTTCTCTGATCTCTCTCTAGAATAAAATATCCTCTGTACAGGGTACTCCAGAAGAGCTCTAGCCGAAGATCTGTAAAGTGGAAGATCCACCTCTCTCTTCTTGCTACTAATGTCTCTAGCTATGCAACCCAGCACCCTGCTCACCTTTGTCTAACCCTTTGATTACTCCTAAGTCTCTCCTAAGTATAAGTCGTCCCCAACAGCTCAGTCCTCCCAGTGCTATATTCTGCCTTATTTCACATGGTAAAATAAAAGGAAACGGACCACTGCCAGCCGTGCCAGCCATTCCCCGGAGATGCATCAACTGTATCCTGAATTCTGATCTGATGCTCTTACTGCCTCAGTTCATTAGCAGCAACAGAAGAGAGTAATGAGTATCTCCTCCTAAAATGCCCATAATACTGCAAAATGACACACCACTCTTTGCCCTCATATGTGACAAAAACAAGGGTCATAACAAAAATACAATACACCCAGTGCACCCTTTTCCCACAGGGACCCCACTAGAAGCAAAAAATGTGTTATTTTCATAAAAGGCAAGTGTATATCACACCATCCAGCCACAATCTTCTCTATGCCCCCCACCCAATATGGCCCCAGACCCCTTTTGCTTACCTAAGGCAAGCAGCTGTGCTGGTGGCGAGTGATCCAGCTCTGTAGCAGCTCTGGTATATTATAGACCACTGTATGTCACAGGAAGCTATATAAAAAGTTATAAATATAGTTTTTTAATTATATAGTTATAAATAGAATGGTGGCGAGTCCCTATTCTAATAATGAAAGTAAACATGGAAAATGCTGCCATATTCCTGTCCAGTGGGCATGACCTCATAGCAGCTGGGGAAACCATGGCAGAAGACACAGGAGACACCTGATGATACAACAAATTATACAATTAGAACTGCAGAGGATGCAGCTATATGGTTTCTGGATCTGTGGGTAATGCAACCCACGAAATTCCAACCAAAATACAATAGAAAATGTCTGTGGATAATAACATATACACCTAGACACACACACTGAGACACACACACTAACACACGCAGACACACACTAACACACAAACATACACAAGCTCTACTAACTTATCCTTTGAAGCCTCAGCCTGCCTTCAATGCAACTGGCAGTGCGAGCTGCCGCGCTACTACTGCGGGGTCACTCAACGTTATGTGACCCCTTAACCCCATTCCTCCTTTTATTATTATTGCTATTATCCTTTACTCATATAGCACCAACAATTTACACAGCGCTTAAATTGCATCTTGTCACCATTGCCCCGTCCCCCGACCCAGCCATGGTATATCTTTTTTTTTTTTTTACACCTTTGTTGGTCACATCACCAAAAAAATGGGTCACATTAATGACTTTTAGCAAACCCTGTTTTTGCATAAAGCATTGTTACCTGAGCCTTCCTAGAGCGATACGCGAGATATTTCGCTGGAAGCAAACCATTGTTTTTTTTGGTTACCGAACCATATGGGGGATGCCAGTGGTTCAAAACGAAACATTAATTGTTAAACCACATGCTTTTCTCATACCTTTCTCCATCTTGAAGTGTTTATTTGGCTAATTATTTATGTAGGCCTGTGGTCTGGAGAGGTATCCCTGGTTGCACTCACCCCTGCACAGTTTGAGCATTAAATAATATGTTTTCTTTTAATGTGGCTAACAGATTGTGCGGTGGGAGCATTAATTGTGATTACTACGGCAGGTGTCAGAAGCAATTAAGGAGTCAATTAAAATAAGATCCAGTGCCGAGTTGATGAGGAAAACACAAGTCAGGAATTATTCGCAAGCTACTCTGATATAGTCCAGGAAAGGTGTAGAAACAATATATAACATTAAGTCACAAAGTCTATCCATAACGACTACAACGAAAAGTAATTACCCCTGCTAAATCTGTCATGGAGTAGAACCTTGGAATTCTGTTCTTTAGACCCATGTGCTTAACACTTAACCACGGGTGTTCATTAACCACCAGCCGAAAAAGTGTAAAATAAAACGTGTACCGCTATAGTGCGCAGGATAAAAAAGTACTTAAATACAAACGGACATATACATTATCCTGTCAGATGAAATATACGAATACATCGTGTTTTAAGGCTTAGAAAGATATATATATTTTTAATTTATGTTATTAGAAATTGTTATAAATAGCATCATTTGTCTTTAATCCATAAAAATATAAATATTTCCATAAATAAGTTACATATCATATCGTACATATAGTTTCTTATTTAAACTTATTTAACCGTTGACTATACTGACCCAGCTGGCATAGGCGTAGAACTCTTGCAACCGCTGGCATCCCACGCACGGCAGCTGTCGGCACCACTGGATTCACCAAGGCACGGGCCCAAGGAGTGTCCTTCACGTAGGCCAGGGGCCTGTGCACCATGAGTTGAACCACATCTCAAGGTCTCCAGCTTCCTGTTGTTTGCGCAAAGTGTTGGTGAGACTCCGTGGCGATTCCGGGACAACGGAGCGGATCTGAAGGCAGCAGTCCTGATTTTAATTTTGCTGCAAAAGCACAGACCTCAAATTCAGAGACTAGTGGGCCATCGGAGGAGATCTTCCGATCTCTCTAACCGGTCCCCACTGCCCAGCTCGGTAAAAAAGTGCCCGAACATGGAGGGGGAATGATGCACTCTGGTACTGCACACTAGACTTGTGCATTCATAGTTGAGAGGGCATGAAAACGAACAGGAACGTTGCGTTTTTGTTGTTCAAACCCAATACTGAAACTAATATGGCGGAGGATAAATGTACACGAAGACGCACAACACAAATAATCTTCACTTCTTCGTTTTCATCATCGTTTTCGTGTCATGCCCGCCATTTCTTGAAAGAGGAGGAGAGACATTGATTGAGTGAGCTGATCTTTGTTTGTCTAATGAGCTCACTCTTGTGACATCATGCATTTAATAACACCTATTAAATTTAAAATTAGATAATAATAATAGATATTTAACCAAACTGGTGCACTACTACTATCCTTAACCTTACAGAAACCCTATAACCCCTACAAGTCTAAGCTTATTTTGAGTTTTGGACCCAATTTCTTCCATATGCATACCTGTAAACAGTCCCGAATTTGCCGGGACAGTCACATTTTCTTTCAGTCCTGTCCCGTCAAATTCGGGTTGTAAGTAAGTATGCCATTGTAGGTAAGTTGCAAATGTTAGGCAAGTATGTACAATTGGTCTCGAATTCCCTACTCAACTTCTTCTATGTGTTAATTTCTTCTTGATTTCATCACTGTTTCACTGCATTTCCATGGCAACCATCAGAAAACAAAGAAAAAAACCGAAGAGCAGACATGTTACACAAACCTCCCTTTAATATTGTATGCCCTATAACTTAACACCGCAACCTAACGATACTTAATTACACACAGCATTGTTATGTTATACATATACTGGGCAGACTAGTTGGCCTAAATGGATGGATCGATAGATATTAAGAGTCGCCAAAGAAGGTCAAAATGTTATTTGGATACTTCGCTCTATTTTGCATTTTCAACTAGTAGCGAAATCCATAGCTTTAGCTGTGCGGCTAATTTAATTGTTAACCTTGCTTCAACTCTCTAGAATTCTCCAGATGGCTCTTATAGTGAAGGAAAGCCATCAGTCATTATTTCTAAAATAAATACCAACTACTTCTCTCATGGAAATATGAACCAGGAAATGAATAAATGGAGATCTTATTTTTACTTCCATTACTCATGAGATGAAATTCCCATCGAAGCCCCAGTGTACATGGCATTGGTTAATGCGTATCTTTTGTTAGCTCTGTGCTATGACATTTTCTGTTTTCAATTCCAAAAGAACAACCGACTGTAAACCTAACGTGGGTTCTAGAATCCGTGTTAATGGACTGAAACTGTGCATGGAAAAGCCGAGCGATGAAGTGCATGAGTTTGTGATATATTAATCCATATTGCTATTCAATACTTTTAGGTCTATATTTCTTAGACAAAGAGTTGCCGGAGCGTGAACAGACTCACACTGGCTAGAGAGTGTTTCCATACACTGAAAAGCAATTTATGGGATCATATTTACTAAAATGTAAGATTATGAGGGTTTGAGACCTGATCTCGGTTTGATCTTTATCCTGCGGTGACTGATCAAAAATACGTTGAATGCGGGACTTATTCACTAAAGAGATAATTTGCAGAAAGTTCAACTCCCTACTGCTGTTGGGGTTATGTGATGTTACATTAAGTGACCTTGCTAAGCAACCCCCCGTCCTGGTGGTCCCATAGAAGGTCGGAGGCTGGACACACAATGATGAACTTTGAGCCCTGCACTATGAATGGCCAACCCCAGTAAGTTTCCCCTTCTTGGGAAGAGCTTGGTTATAGAATGCATAGGTGATTTTTCGATAGTCTTCTTATCCATTAAACTATGCATTATGCAGGACCACCTAAGCCTTTCTTGCTGGAGAAATTTTATGGAAAATGTAAGGCAGATGAATTGCAACTCAGGCAATGGGGTTTGTCTAATCCAACAGCCTCATCTATTAATTTTGGTGTTTCTGTTAATTTATATTCAACTGAAGTACATTTCTACTGTCACCTGGGCTCCATGGTGGTTTTCCACTGGTATTTTTTTTTTTTTTTAACAAAATGAACACATAAACCATTTATTTCTATCAAAATGATGGCACTAAAATATAATAATGGGTGTGATTATGCAAGATACCTGGTGACTTCTGCCATTTTGGATCTAAATTTCTTGTGCCAGAGGAAAGTTTGGTAACATTTTTCAGGGGCACACTAAGTAAGCTGCTTATTTGAGCTCAGAAAAGCCCTACATTTTGCTGCTAATGATGATGATAATTGAAGCAATGTGTGACTGGATACGTTTGTGGCTTCTGTGCTCATGCCAGGCAAGGTAGGGTAATACATTCAAACGCCCCATTGAAATGGAACCATTTACTATAGTAACAAAAGTTGCAATGTCTGCTGTTGGTAGAGCTCAGGGGCAGACTTATGTTCAAGGCACCCTTATGGGTAAAAACTACCCCACACACCTACAGAAAAGTAGGCAGGTTTTTGCTAGAATTGGACATAGAGTGTTCATAATGGGTTGTGTATATTAAATGAAGGTGGCATTATAAGCGAATCAATACACTCCTGTCGGCTAAAGCAACAAAAAAGAAAGAAAGAAATTGAGACGTGTCTACCTGCCTGACTAACTAGCTGGAGAGCTTCACTGCAGAACATATTCATAGATTGAAAAAAAGCAGGTCTTTGCATGATGAATAAAAAGCGCCTACTGCAATTTAGAGTGAATTGTGTTCTGCTGGACACACAGATATAAAATGGGTTAATCTTCAGGATACGACACATTAGTTGCTTTTTGTAAGACATGTTTTGAGTTAAAATATCATCACTGAATTACTACTAAATTGAGTTTTTAATTTTTGGTTTGGCATCAAATTGACCACAAGTGCCAAGCCATACAACAAATGAAAATAGAAAATGCGGCCAGCTATAAACATTTAAAGCTAACTTTAGATTAAGGATCATGGTTTTTTTTTTTCCCAGTTACCTCCAATGCCCCCATTAGCAAGACTGGCATTTACCCAAAGAGCAGAGGATTCCATGTTTAATGTTTATTAAAAAGAGAGTGTCCTACGGCTCGGTCTTCTGAGAAACAGCAATTGGATTGACCTGGTCAAAAGAAAAAAATCCATATATCTTGTTGATTCCAAATTAGATGTTTTTAAATTATCGGATTAGAAGTGACGTCCCACGTTCATAACTATCCATTGTGAGGGTGAAAATAGTACAGGACAAAATTACTACTGGGAATGTGGCACCACTACAGCAGCTGGAAGAATGGGCGGGTGGATAGATAAATAGATTCAGCATCAAGTACAACAATCAAAGGCAAACACAAACCTGTCAAAAATGGACAAATGCCAAATTATGGGGTTTTTTTTGCAACCAATAAAACCTATTAACAGAAGGGTTAACATGACATTATACTGTAATGTAATTATATAGCAAATGCATTTTACATTAAACTTATTCATTTATTTAAATGAGTAGCCAAATGTAGTTTCTAAATGTGTATATCACCATCAATTATAGTTGCTTTTTTCTAAAAAAAAACAACATGCCATAGTGTGGGTCGGCCAGGGCGGAGACACAAAAGGACTAAGCCACTCAATGTTGCATGACCCTAATAGGTTGAGCTTCAGGCTCCTTGGAACAGGTACTCCCTAACAGTGGTACACCACAGCTCCCATCATTTTATAGTGAGCCAGACACAGATGGTAGTACAGCATGACTCCTATTGTTATAATGTGATTTCTCACTGTTACTCATTCTTTCCCACATGCTCTCACTCTCTCATTCAATGTCACCCTACCTTCTCCACCGGCCACTTCCATGTCCCTGCCTCCTTTCCCACAGCTCCGCTTCTCCTCTTGCCTCTTCTTTCTTCGGTCTTCTTTCTTCATCCTTGTTTCCTCAGTGTCAGCTCTGTTGACTAGGCCTTCCAGAGCTCGTTCATGTAAGGGTGGAACCTCCTTAGGTTTTGGTGATACCTTCCTCAAGGTAGCTAAATTATATTAGATTACAAGACTGCCTAGGCCTCTTCTTCAGGTATATGATACAGCTGGAGCTGGAACTGCTCATACATTTATACAGTCATATGCAGACAGTTGCATCACAACACAGATTGTAAATTAAGATTATGTTAGCGTAGTGATGTTTACATTAAGTAATCATGGATTCGCGTATCTCTCCGACATCACTATGCTGACATAATCTTAATTCACAATCAATGTTTTGCCACAACTGTATAATATATGAACAATTCCAGTATCAGCTGTATAATGTGCTAGAAGAAGAGGCTCAAAAGTCCTCGAGGACTGCAAAAAGGCCACAATGTTTGCGTATCTAAGTTTAAGCTTAAGTATCTTTATTAAAAATCCATCAAACTTGTTTTCAGACAAGGATACACAGAATTCTTGGCCTGTTTGCAGCCCTCTGGGACTGAAGTTGTACATTCCTGAGTTATGCAAAAACCATCATCTTTACAAAATAATGATTTAGCATGAGAAGTCATGATATTGATCTCCCTTTATTAGATGCCCACAAACTTTTATGTAGGCACCTTCAATACTAAGACAAGGAACAGGGAATTTCCTTAACATAGGAAGGGTTAATTACAGTCAGAAGCATGACCCCTAATACATATGCATCAACCGGCCTTAGCATAAAACACATATGTTTTTCATTACATGTCATACCTCAACATGTTTTGATGATTTTGAAAACGAGCACCAGAAACCAGCTGAATGTTCGGAAAACAATACTGGAATTTGAATGAGCGCCAGCGAGGAACATAAAATCATTTCTCTTGCATTAAGAGAAGGCAAGAAACATCTAAGCTGATCCAGCCTTTTACAAGTGTTCTATAGAGGAGATTATTCAAGGAATTTGTTGAAGGTGTTTTGCAATAATAGTCAATAGATAATTGCTATTCCAGATTATTCCATTTCATAAAGCACATGACCGAACAATGGACTTTTACATCTGCTTGTGGCATTATTATGCATTGTTGCCACTGATACTTAGCGTTCTACCACCATACCTGGGAACTCATCAGGCTCAACTTGGACCCTCGAAGTGAAGCCTTGTTTGGGCTCATCCTATTCCCACAATTCCCTGTCCTACTAAAGGGTAGGGAGAGACGTATTACCTGTTTTGAGCTTTGATCCACATGGCTTTTGGTGTGGTTTCTACTAGTACTAACAGCTGACGAATATACATGACTGATTGTATTATTTATTATTATTATTTATTGTTTTATATAGCACCATCATATTCCATAGCACTGTACAATGGACGGACAGGACATAACAAGTAGTAATTGCAGTTATTTAATTATTGCAGTCTCCTGTTTACTAATTATTTAGGATAGCTTTATGCTTGATGCTTTATGCAAGTTCCTTTACATTGTATTTCTTTAATATAAAATGTTGCTTACTTTTATTATACTTAAAATAAAAAAAATACATGACATTGGTGTTCAGGTAGACTCACATATAATCAGGAATCTCTTCATTTGCCCCAGTGGGTCCTGGCTTATTGAACTACTGTCTTGTGGCTAAACCTGCCCCCTGTGGCCTTTCTTTGTCTTATCCCCAAACCTTTACATACAGAGTAGGGGAGACCAGCAGGGTAGCTTTCCTGGGCAGTTCTCTGGTATGACTATTGACTTCCATGGAGGACAAGTCTTCTAGCCACTTACAACTAAAGATGTCCTGTCCTCTACCTGGATGAAGCTCATCTGAAACACTATCCTAGGGGTTGGGTGAGGTGCTACACCACTGTCTTGTCTGAATAGTGGTTATCTCTGCACTCTCTAAAGTCGGAGCTGCACAAATGGAAGCTGCATCGTTGTCATCTACAGCCTAGTAGGAACGTTCAGACAGGACACGTCTGTTTCTAAGTCTTCACTGAGTAGAGTAGAAGTCTACATTACAGCACCACACTGACCAGTTCCCATTTTCCCAAGCGAACTGACTATACAAAGTACTGGGCGGTGACACCGTGGTGGGACTGGCCTGGGGAATGTATTCCCCAAAATAAAAAATACCGAAATACTGAAAGGTCATTGTGATTCCATTTACTAGCTCTGCCTGGTCTATTGTTGCTGCCTCTACCATATGTATTTAGTCCTGATATGTTTACTCATAGCCATGCTGTCGTCCTGCTAGGATTAGATACTATTGGAACCCACTGTACCCCAATAATTACTATAGCAGGGATTATATCTGTACTTATTCTTCTAAGTAACATATTTTTTCCTTAAAACAACTCAAATTAGAGTTCAATAAGAAATTATGGCCCCATGTCTAGTACCGGTAGTTGTTGTGCCAATGCAATTATTGTATTGAATTCATCTTGTTAATAAAAAATATAGTGACATACTTCTATATTTACCTTTTAATCAGTTAGTTGATATATTTTAACTTTTAAATTATTAATTTAGCTTTATATCTTTAGATTAGACGTAAGAAATCCCTTCATATTAGGGAACTTTCCAACGTGGGAACGTATTAGTAAACAAAAATTCATTTTCCAAAATTCATAGAGAGAAGTCGTTCATAAGCATAATGTAGTATGGGGGATTTACAGAAAAGTGTTTTTTTTAAAGGTTTTAACTCTGGTTTGCTCACCTTAGCAGGAACACCATTTGTCAGGGATATTTTGGACATGGTTACCTTCAGTAATTATTAGTGACTCTCATGAAACATATACAGCATGACTTTACTTTCACTTATACGGTAGTAACATCGTGGCACACTTAGATAATAATGGATAACACATGGAACTATGTGGGGGCACCTTTGCAAACTGATCCTCGGGAGTTTTCAAAGCAGTACTAAACCTTAAATCATCATTATCTTCTCAGGACACCATAAAACCTAGAACCCCTTTGTAAACATCACATTATGCCTTTAACCTTGAGAAGAAATTACGGCAGAGGGTTACAGGGGATCTCTACCGGATCGCTAAATCAAAACGTCCCATGAAATACAAAGATCCACCAGGAGTGATGAAATGTCTTAATAGCCTCCAGAAGCGTAACACGTCCTATGGGTCAATCATCTCAACAAACCTTAATAGAACCGTTTGATGTTCCAATTTGTCTATAATCAACATGTAATCAGTCATATATATATATATATATATATATATATATATATATATATATGTAAATCCTGATTCCCATATCATTTGTAGATCTATATCTATCTATCTATAATCATTAGTAAGTATGTTGTCGAAGACTTTATTGAAGTGGAACCATTTTTTTATCATTACAAGCATTAGATTAAAAATATGTTTTCAAAAATGTTGTGCTGTTTTCTTTATTTATAGCAGTCCTGATTGTTAGCATAATATTTTCATGCAGCTGCATCCTAGCTATTGGTATGAGTTCTCCCTCTGTTATCTGTTATGCACCCAATCTACTAGACAAACACCCGACTACTTATCATACTGCCTGTGGGCAAACAATAGAATGACTCGTTGTTAATCACCAACCCGACCACTCTGCCTAATGAAAGTGTTTGGAATGGACTTCATTAGCATTACCATAAAGCATCAGCTCAGTGTGGTGTTAGAGCAGCGGTGATGACTTAAATTATCACATGACTGACAACAATGGCCGCCTCCAGATCTGCAGATAAAGGAACTTTATTGGAACCACATCAGATCCTAATCTGCATTGCTGTATACAGCGATGAATTTTATGCTTAAATTGAAAATTATCCTTTCCATTGGACTTCTCTTTTATGATTTGCCTGTATTATGAACTTGTATTAATTAGAGACCCGATCATAACAAAATGTAATTGTTTAGTAGAGTCCTACAAATGAAGAAAACCATTGAATATTTACCAACAGTTTCTTAATAGGGGGCTTGTAAGCAGAGTGTGCCTTCTGGGTTGTCTTTAATAAGACAATGAAAAGCTAAATTCATGATAATTGGTTACTTAATATTTGTTATCGTTCGATTATTTTCTTTTGAGAACTCGATTTTTGCTTTAAAGGAGATAGCTGTTTTTGTTGACCGCTTAGAAAAATTTTCCAACTTAAATTAATTGGCGTATTGGAATTTATTAGGCAATGCATATTACATCAATCTTGCATTTGATTTATACTAATGTTCGCTATGCAATGCCCAACCAATTATCCAACATCTGGGAGACAATAATTCTCTCCATGATTGCACTCAACGTTTGACTTTCAATCTGGCCTCTCACCAGCTTACTTAAAACATACATCATCTGGTAGCGCAACGATAAAAAGATCAATATGTTAACAAAACGTTAGCATTAGAACACAATTACAAAAAAAAAATGCGGCGTGAAGACGGGGATTGAAGTCTCGATACCTTTTGCTGGTCATAATAATTGAAAAGGACATCCAGCATACAAACAGACATATTTTCATCATGATGGCGAAAGAGAATGGATCGTTAAAAGGTAATATAAGCCTACGTTTAAAAGAAAACCCTACCTAAAAGGTTAGTTCGGGATAATTACTTTAAAGACATTGTAAGCCTTCCTAACACTTTCCAACGTGGGAATTATTTTCTTGCAGAAAAAACACAGAAAGGTCGGGCATTGCTATTTTCTTAAAGGTGACTTTGATACTATTACTAAGTGATGGATAACAGTGAAATAACATGGTATAGGTCATGTAACCAGGAGCCAAGGGCAACTGGTTCCTTTCAGAACAAAGATAACAGAATTCCAATAAACCGGCGCTCTACATGTATGTAGCACTATAGTAAAACTCATAATGTCTAGTAAATAATAAAAAAATAATAATAATATTTTAATTTTTTATAATAATTAAAAAAATGGTAGAGGTTAATACAGTAAGGGAATGTATACACGCATGGGACAGACATATGGCTCCCGAATCCAAGACAAGACCAACGACTGAGTCTTTACATCTGAGTCTTTACATCGGGAAAAATGGGCAGACTAGACGGGCCAAATGTTTCCATGATTTGATTAAAGACATTGAGCCAAAAACGGAGGACACTATAAACTTTATATCAACCAGTTGCTTGGGGAAAATAATTAAAGTTGGCAAGTCCAAAAGGGGGCAAGTCTTGTAGAACATAATTTAAAATACATTAATACATAGCCGTAGGGTACCCATAGACGCGTTTTACTTCTTTGAATAGCAATGCGAAAATACGATTTAGCATGTAATCCGTGGCGAAGAGGCATCCAGCATATTTATAGGATTACGTAAATTAATTCAAATGAAGAGCACATTGTAATGCTGTCGATACGGGAAAACATTATGACACAACAATAAAAAATAAAATGTTTTTTTTTTTCCTAATGACAAACGGTTTGAAATAAAAATTTCAGCCGAAAAAGCTAGATTTATAGCATCTTTCAAATCGAAATTCCACTTAGTGCCAGCTGTAGACGTTTTACCTCCCTGTTCGATCCTTAAAGTTTTATAATGTTCTGTGATGGAAATTGTATCATCGTCAATAAACCGCACCTAATGTCTAACATATTTACCTATTGAGTACAATTTGTTTTATTACTTATTGGCTAATAGTTTTAACCTATGTCCTTTCTTCTTTCTATGTTAAAGGACAGCAGGTGGTCACCAATGCCTAATGGGTCCTTGTAATGTTGCCAGTGGCGCAGCCAGTCTACTGGGTGAGATCCTCGATGGGGAATCTGAGATCAAAACATCTTCAAGTGGTAAAATGGAGACCGGGGTCAGATCCGTCAGCGGAGCCAACCAATATGCAATCCCCAATGATGACACAAAATCAAGACCAGGAGATCAGGCCAAGGTTCGGTAGCCAACATTAGAACATCAGTTGGATAAGCCAGAGGAAAGAGACATTCTTAAAGTCAGGACAAGCAAGAATGAACGCCTAAAGTAATAGCTCCCTAAAACCATGAAACCTATTCATAGTTTGCAGTGCGTGTGTGCAGGTGTGCGTGTGTGTGTGTGCAGGTGTGCGTGTGCATGTTTATGTTGGGATATCTCCGTAGGAATGCATGAGGTTGTGTTTATTGTACTTCTTGTTTTCTTGTCCGGACATTCAGTTGGATGTCATGCAGTCTTGCAGGAAAATGTACGGGGTGTGTGTATAGACATATATGTATGTATATGTGTGCATGTACCGTATACATACAATCCAATACAGCCAACTTTTTCTAAGCTGTCGGGACACAGGAGCTGATATGGCTTCAACAGCCCCGTATGTCCCAACAATTCCAATGCATAATGCAGTTGGTGAGGTGAAACTGCAGCTTTCCTGCAAAATTACCTAAAAATGAACACAGTGAAAGCTCTTATACTGTAAGCTCTATGGGCCAGGGACCTCATTTTCTCATGTATTCATACACGTTGTACCCTGATCCAAATGTCTGTAGACCACTGCGATTATTACATACAGTAACTCTACTTATTGTATCTCGCTTTTTTATTATGCCGTAACGCTCTAAGTAGTATATACATATACATACTGTATCAACATAGTTATACAACATAATATTTATGTTAATGTTTATTATATAAACATTTCCTAAATTTCTCACAATACACACACAATTTTCTTTTTTTGTAAATTGCCATTTAAAATTAACAATTTAATTAATACATGTTTTTCCATGTGTTTTATTTGGAGGATCTCAGTTTTTTTCAGCGAGGCTATGTTTGCCTGCTTGTCATTCACTTCTGTTCTACAGAAATGATTGTTTCTCTGTTCTCCTTTTTTTTTATATACAGACTCTTATTTTTTTATTTTTTTTAAGTGAATGAAAGTCACTGTATTTTATTTAAAACAGTTTCAAAAACACAGATTTTCTTGTGGATACCTTGTGGTTTCAAAATAAGTCAACTGCCAGTAATTCACTTATTTCCAGGATAGATCCAAAAAGAAGGGGGAAATAATTGCATTAGGTATAATGTTTTTTTTCAAATACATGGCTGGCTTTACATTGCAGATACCCCCAGATACCGGAATCTTCCGATGCTCAAAATAAAAAGATTTTTTAAAAAAAAAAGATTTTATAGGATTTTATAAAATTTTATTTAAAGTATGAAAATGGGCAGGACCAAAAAAAACAAAGGGCAAATAAATTATTTTTATTATTATTAATATTTTTTTTTATTATATTTTATTTTATGTTTTACCCAACATAAAATAACAAAATGAATGCCACATTTTTAATACAATATTTGCATATAAAATGTGTGTGTGTGTATGTATATATATATAAATATATATATACACAAATATTGTATTAAAATATAGCATTCATTTTGTTATTTTATATTGCAAAAACTGCTGCTATGCAAGATCCTCCAATATCATTTAAATGTCTTAAGAAATCTATATTGATCATTAAATCAAGAAAACACGTACAGTAGATTTCTATATTATAGTAATTTAAAATGTGAGTGAATCTACTAAAAAAGTATCTAGTTAGATAATATCCCAAATTGTTTTTCACAAAATACATATATTACACTATCATTATTAATATTACCTCAAGAATTTGTTCATGTTCTAGAATTATAGGAAAATTAATTTGTACAAGAGGTATCCTAATGCTTCTGAAGGCAGAAGATAACTAGATAATGGGTTAAAATCTGCTTTTTTGTAAAAAAATATATACCGTATTTGCTCGATTATAAGACGACCCTGATTATAAGACGACCCCCAAATCTGAATATTAATTTAGGAAAAAAAGAAAAAGCCTGAATATAAGACGACCCTATAGGAAAAAAGTTTTACCAGTAAATGTTAATTCATCTAAACTATTTTTTTTAATAAAAGCTATGATTGAGAAAAATATTTTGGTTTTATTTCCTTCTATTTTCCAACCTGCCCCCCAGTTATGCACATCTGCACCAGAAATGCCTTATACCCCCTATATGCCACTGTGCCCCATGATATGCCTTTTAACCCTATATGCCACTGTGCCCCATGATATGCCTTTTGACCCCCTATGTGCCACTCTGCCTCCAGAAATGCCTTATACCCCTATATGCCACTCTGGCATTTAGAGGGTTAAAAGGCATATTATGGGGAAGAGTGGCATATAGGGAGGTTTAAGGCATTCAGGAGGCAGAGTGGCGTATAGAGGGTTAAAAAAGCATTTCTGGAGGCAGAGTGGTATTAAGGGGGTTAAAAGGCATTTCACAGAGCACTCTGCCTCCAGAAATGCCTTATGCCCCCCATTTAACACTAACCGCCCCCCCCCAAAACTTACCAGTGCTTCTGACTTCCCAGTCATGTAGCCGGGGCTGCGTGTAGATCCCATGCACTTACGTTGCAGCCCGAAGGAGGCGTGGCTAGCAGCGGGGGTTGTCTGCGTCCATCGCGCAGACCTTCCCCGACTGTCAGAGATCAGAGTTCCTCGCACCGGTGCGAATCGCGTAGACATCTACACGCTGCTCCAGCTACTCAGAAGCTACCGGTAAGTGGGGCGGGGGGGGTTGGACAGGAGGATCCAGGTCCCCTGCAGCTGCGGGGGATCTGGATCTTAGTCGTCTCATAGTCAGACCTGTTTGAGGTCTGATTATAAGACGACCCCGATTATAAGACGAGGGGTATTTTTCAGAGCATTTGCTCTGAAAAAAACCTCGTCTTACAATCGAGCGAATACGGTATAATAAAAAAAAATCAGACCACCTTATATTTTACTCATTAAATAGCTTTGAACATTCACAAAGAAAAAATGAGGCTGATACATTAACTTAAGTCTGTGCTTCTAGATTATCTTTCCTGAAAAGCATTTTATTTAAGTAATTTCCAATGTGGGAACAATTTTTCATCTAATTAGGTTATTCTCCAAAGGCCATGCCACTGGTATTTTCATTCTGTCAATATTATTATACAGGACACATCAAAACATTACACCGGGTTCAAACACAAGGCAACGGGATAGATCAGTATTTTTATAAACACTCTATCATGTCTCAGTAATGCTAATTAATTATTTAGCACATTTTAGTGCAGAAATTGTGTTTTTGTAGCAGAAAAATTGCCGTTACACTTAATTTTGCATTTTTTCTTTTCGGAATGCCAAACATTACCCGATCGCCCTGCTTTGTGTTCAGACTTTCACTTAATTAATCATTAATGGTGGTAATGTTGCATAAACATCACTTTGTGCAGTATTTGTTAATGACCCTTAATGTGCAGTAAATTATTCACAGAGGCTGAAATAAAGTTATCGGTAATAACAGCCCCTGACTTCTTCAAAAAGTTGTGAATGTATTATTATAAAATCTTATAGAAGACCAGACAAACAATGGAGTTATATACAAAAGTTTTTAAAAGTCGTCTGAAAACCAAGTTCCTGCTGATTGGACCATTCTTGGGCATACCTCCCAACAGTCCTTGTTTTTGTGGGACACTCAATTCTCAAGCACTGTTCCACAGTCCAGTCCCACTCTTCTGTTTTTGTAGACAATGGGTATCATGGGCCGGTTGAGAGATCCTCTAATCTTCCATGATTAGCCCAGGGAGATGGACAATCGGTGGAAATCTGTGCTTTGGTGAGGCCTTCCCTTACGAAAAATTACTGCAGTTTTTCTGAAGTAATACTGCTGTTTTTTGGACATGAAAAAACTGCAATACTGCACTTTTAGTGCAGTATTACTGCACATTTACTGCACTTTTTTTTTTATATTGCAAACCTACAGTACAGTGCAGTACAGTGAAGTACAAATGCAGTAAAAGTGCAGTAAAAGTGCAGTATTGCAGTTTTTTCATGTCCAAAAAACAGCAGTATTACTTCAGAAAAACGGCAGTAATTTTTTTGTAAGGGTTGAAGATGAGCTCCACAGGGCTGGCTCTTCCAGTAAGGTGGGCCCACTTCTGGAACCAGCTCTGCCCACGTTTTATATACCGTATAACACCCTCACATTAAAATGCAGGTTAACTGAAAAGTAGAATTATTTACAGAGAAAGGGCCCCCCTGGAAAATAAGGAAAGGGGGAATATGACTGCTGGCCCAGGTCAGGTCACTGGGAGGTCAGGTTAACTTTTGCCTCATTGGTTAGTGGGCGCAACATTGTTGCATGCTAGGGTGTAAAAGTGCAGGACAGATGCAATCCTACCTCTTTTCCTGCCTGGAGCTTAAGGTCAGGCGTTGTCCCACCCTCCCTCCCTATTTTGCTGTACTGTACTTTTCATTGTGCATGTGTTGGTTTCTGTTTTCTTTGTGGTTTTCTTTTAGTCACAGCGCGGAAGATTCCCCCCCTTTTTGGATGGAAGTGGTGACATCTGGAAGCGGCGCCCGAATGGGCTTGGGGAGGCGGGTCCAGCGGGTGGCTGATGGCACCCACTGGGCCAGAACTCTTGGTATCCCGTGGTTTGTAACCGCCTGCTAGGCTTAGGCTTAGCAGCTGGCGGGTTGTTAATGGTTATGTCAATGTTGTGTTTTACGGGAATCTGTTAATAAAGCTGTGGCCAATGCCCTTACCCACACCAGTGAGTTATGTCTTTATTTACGGTGGGTGGGTGAAGGTGTTGGATTGGGTTGTTAAAAGCGGCTGGGCCTAAGCAGTCATGTTCAAACACTTACAAATGGAACTGGAACTATCTTTTGGTAGTCCTGCAAGCTAGGGGGAAGAAGTTCTCCTTCCACTTGCTCATAAGAGCTCTTCTTTAGCATTCTCTCCATTGGCCCCTGCAATATAAGTTAGTAAGTGAACAATTCTTCAAAAATAAGGGTAACTTGTGCATTTTAGGTGTGTGTACGACATATATATATATATATCTAGTGAGGACTACTTTCAAACTAAACAGGGATTTAAAAAATACTTTATACTGAAAGGTCGAATGGGATAATGAATATGCTTTAAATTAGAATTCTTCAAAAAATAAGGGTAAAATGTACATTTTTAGGTGTGTGTTTTGCAACATAAAGAATGCCCTTCCATGCCTTTTCCTATACAAACTCCTTTATGTCTTAGCTGACAGGAGCGGCACCCGGTGGGGTCTTCTGCTCCCATAGTCCATCTGCTTCAAGGTTCGAGGTGTTGTGCACTCAGAGATGATATTCTGCATACCTTGGTTGTGACGAGTGCTTATTTGAGTTACTGTTCCCTTTCTGTCATCTGGAACCAGTCTGCCCATTCTCCTCTGACATCAGCAAGGCATTTCCGTCACACAGCTGCCGCTCACTGGATATTTTCTCTTTTTCAGGCCATTCTCTGTAAACCCTAGAGATGGTTTGGGTGAAAATCCCAGTAGATCAGCAGTTTCTGAAATACTCTGACCAGCCCGTCTGGCACCAACAACCACCATGCTGCGTTCAAAGTCACTAAAATCCCATTTCTTCCCCATTCCGATGCTCGGTTGGAGCTTCAGCAAGTTGTCTTGACCGCGTCTACATGCCTAAATGCATTGAGCTGCTGCCATGTGATTGGCTGATTAGCTGTTTGTGTTAACAAGCAGTTAAACAGGTTACCTAATAAAGTGTCCAGTGAGTGTGTATATATATATATATACATATATATATATATATATAGCACTACTGCCTGATAGATGTCAGGAGGCAGCAACCACGTAACACGTAAGAGAGCAAGGTTTTTCTAGAAATGTTGCTGGGAGACAGTAAAGATGGGTTAATGTTTTCTAAAACCCGGGTGGGACAGACTGGGTATTGTCAAAGTAAAAGAGGAAGAAAGGGTTAAACTGTACGGGATTACATATAACAAATTATTCTGGTTTCAAAAGTGGTCTTATCACCATAGCAACCAACGAGATGGTCCAAACAGCAGAACCCTCCAATTGTTTGCTACGGTCACAAGACCACTCACAACTTTAAATCACTTTCCTTTGACTTTTTCTACAATCCATATGAGGTCATGGTAGGAAAAAGTCAAACTATATACTAGCTTTCTAGGGAAACCTGGTCCGTTAAAACAAACAGAAGATAAATAAATATACAAATGTAATAAAGGAGAGCAAAGCTCACATAAAACAGTTCATTATTATATATGATTGCCTTGTATTTTATAAAACATAATTTCAGATTTTTGGCATACATCTGGTAGATTCTCAGTACATGATTTACAGTTTTATGTTTTATGTTTCGACCGTGTTCTCACACTCTTCTAGTTAAATACGCATTATTAGGCGCTTTTTCCTTTTCTCGGACACTCATACACATATGTTCTTATTAAAAACCGCTCCCAGTATCTTCGAGGGCCACCGTATGAAATACACTTATTGTTTCATAATTTCGACATCTTGATTGCAGCATAATTTAAATGAAATAACTCGGCTCTGCCAGAAACGTACAATAGAGATAATGCAAGAGCCTAGGAGCGGCTAACCCAGGTTCCCCCATCTCGAAAAGTATTATTCTGCGCTACGAGATTTACAAGAACTGATATATAAAGGTTGAATTCCTAATATCCAAAGGGGGATAGCATAATAAAAATCATATTTTATATCACATTATAGTGGAAAGCTCTTAATATGCCCCTTGCCTTAAAGAATGAGTCATTTACATTTCATACATGGAAACTCTTGGCTTTGGAACGTAATGGGAGAAAAAGAAGAAAAACATAGGACTTAAAAGTTACATTTAAAAAATAAAAAAACACTTTTGATTTTATGTCTAACGCAGTGACTTTACGTTAAGGACCTGAGACGTAATTATCAACATTTTTACGGGTTTCCGAATTTACCTCTAAGGCGGCAACGTTAAGATAACGTTCCGAGGGGCTGTGTCAATTTTTGGCGCTGTATAAATAAAAGATAATAATAATAATAACAGGGGCGTTTAGCTCAGTCAGCGTCAACGATTTCCAAAGATCCATGAGGAAGGGAAGGGATAGAAACATAGAAGCTGTTGACGGAAAAGAACTATTCGCCCCACCTAGTCTGACCGTTTTTCTGATGTAGAGATGCAGACCTTAATCAGTCATTGGTCTTGTCTTAGATTCAGGAGCCATATGCCTATCCCATAAACCCCTCATTGTATTACCCTTTACCACTTCTGATGGGAGGCTGTTCCACCTATCTATCCTCTCAGTAAACTAAAACATTACATCTAAACCTCTGAGCCTCCAGTTGAAAAGACTATATTGCTGCTTCATGAAGATATTTTCAGTAATTTGTGTAATCAGGACTCACAAGAGAAAGTCAAATGATTGCTCCCTAATTCAACGCAATTTGGTTTTCTGTGTTCATTCATTATCCAGAGGTCATTCTAAAGCGCTTTTTAGAGAGACCACCTAAGAGCAAGGATGATGTTATAAAACAAAAGTTACCAGGGTCCGATTTTACGATCACTCTCTAAAGTTCATCTAATGTCTCAAAATTTGGTAATTGAAGAATATAAATTGTTTGTTGTTTTTTTTAAAGTAAAATAAACATATTTTGCCCCATTTTTAAACTTAAAAAGTCTTTACATTATTTGGAAATGGCTTCCATCTAGAGCCTACAATATTAATTTTTATGATTGTCAAATCAAGGAAAATGTTATGCTATGATGTCATACGTGCGTGTACTGTTATGGAATGTTTTGGTGTTGTCCAAGTGTAGTGCTGATCAATTTTGAGTTGTGTTTGCAGTATTTGGGGGTTAGCGACAAGAGGGTCTATCAATAAGCTGCAATGTGGTTACTGAAAATGCGAGTTTGTAGCAGAGAACTCACGCGAGTTGGAGACAAATCCTACCTGCAAATTCAGTAATGCCTACTCACACTTACACTCACCAATGAAAACAAGTAACTGGTGGATTCAATACTAAGGGGGTTAAAAGGCATTAGTTAATAAATGATCTTCAGAAAATAAATGATTTTAAAAAATGGTGGCCAGGACCCCCCATTAACCAGGGTGTGATGATCACCCCTTAACTCCACTGGCCATTCAATTTCTTATTGAATAGACTCAGTTGTGCACAATTACCCTCAAAATTTACCCCAAATTCCAATTTGTAACCATTTACAATGTTTTTGGGGGACTCTACCAAGATTTTCCCTTGAGTTGGACTGGATTGGGTCAACATAGTAAACCAAAATAGGCTAATTATCAAGTTTCCACTTCTAAATTAACTCAGATCCATTAGTGGCTGTGGGGAATAACAATGACTTGAAGAAAAATGCTCAAGAGGCTTGGTTATTTTTTCTGGATAGGGTTTAACAGCTAAAATGTATGAAGTGCATTAATAATACAAATATTAAACATTTTGTTTTATAAAATAAAATTAAACGTAAACACTCAATTTTCACCAGCTGCGGATAGACTTTTATAGTTAGCAGTTTTTTGGCAAACTCTGGGCGTTTTTTTTTTTTCTTTATTTCAGGAAGGAGGTAAATTTTCCAGAAATGTCAGAATATCAACGTTTACGCTTCATTTATTGGGTTACACCCAGTTCTACAAACCAAAGTTTTTATGGGTGTGTGTGTAAGCCCCCTTTTGCATTCCTCCCGCTTTTTAACCCACTTAGAGATCACGGATTTCATTTAAGCAGAAAAGTTGTCCACGTTGATATCTTTTGGCCGGATCTTCTAGAACGGATGCCAAAAGGCTATGACATCAACCTTATGTGTTAGCTGAAAAAGATATTGAATTCATAAGTGTTTGGAAAGCCTATGGTGGCAGAAGTGGTGGGAAGGAAAGTGGAGTCCATATTTTGTTCCAAAAAAAAAAAATAATTACAGTATTTCTCCTTATATTTTCTCCTCCCCAACCCCACCAATGACATAAAAAATGCAAACTCTGGAGGCCAAATCAGATACATTTCTAATATTTTGGGTATACCTCAAAATTGAATATTTACTATTATTCTTTCCTTCTGCATAGCTGTACAGTTGATGAGGTCATGGTTATTTTTCCTGCTGTAATGACAGTATAAGCCCGACAGCACCCATTAAAAATTAAAATTAATAGTAGCTGTTAGTCATTAATCACTGCTTTCCTTCGCTCATGTGACTTGTCAAAACGAATGCTGATAATAAGAGGAAATAACGGAAAACTGCAGTTACAAAAAACGTATATTCATTATGGGTGATAGTTAAGTTTTGGACGTTTTTCAAAGTAACTTGTTAGTTTATGTTACATTTAAAAAAAAACTGTTCTTTCATCTACATACAAAGCAGGAAAGTGAATAATTAGCAATAGGACGATGACTGCATTCACTCTCCTAAATCTCTTGGAATTGTCTTAAACAATAAAGAGCCAAACTGTTAAGTTAAATGTAAACCATCTAATCTTTTTTTTTTTCTTCGTTTATTGTGGTGATCTGTGTCCGGTAATGTGAGAACTGGTGAGCATCATTACTGTTTAGTATGGAATTATTTAATTTCTGGATGACTCTTTCACAGTTTCAGAAACACGTGCTTAATGAGACTAAAGTAGACATAATGTTGGCAAACATTCCTATATGTATATGTATATATATATATATACACACACACTGATCAGCCATAACATTATGACCACCTGCCTAATATTGTGTAGGTCCCGCTTTTGCTGCCAAAACAGTCCTGACCCATCAAGGCATAGACTTCACTAGACCTCTGAAGATGTCCTGTGGGATCCACGTCAGCAGCAGGTCCTTTAAGTTCTGTAAACTGTGAGGTGCGGCCATGGATGTATTCTGGTGCCATGCATTCTCCAGGTAAGCGACGCACCCGGCCATCCACATGAATCATCAGATCAGGGGTCAGCATGGGCACCCTGACTGGTCTGCGGTTACGCAGCCCCATACGCAACAAACTGCGATGCTCTGTGTGTTCTGACTCCTTTCTATCAGAACCAGAATTAACTATTTTCAGCAATTTGAGCTACAATAGCTTATCTGTTGGATTTGACCACAAGGGCCACCCTTTGCCCCCCACGTGCATCAATGAGTCTTGGCCGCCCATGACCCTGTCGCCGGATCACCACCTTTTGTTGGGCCACTTTTGATAGGTACCGATCACTGTAGACCAGGAACACCCCATACCCAGTCATCTAGCCATCACAATTTGGCCCTTGTCAAAGTCGCTCAGATCCTTACGCTTGATAATTTTTCCTGCTTCTAACACATCAACTTTAAGGACGAAATGTTCACTCGCTGCCTAATATACCCCCCCACACACACCGACAGATGCTATGATAACAAGATTATCAGTGTATATATATATACATATATATATATACTACCGTTCAAAAGTTTAGGGTCACTTAGAAATGTCCTTGTTCTTGAAAGAAAAGCAAAATACAGCGCAGAGGTTGTTAATGTTGCAAATGGTTATTGTAGTTGGAAACGGCTGGTGCATTAATATATATATATGCTGTAATATGAGTATTAACCTGGTAAATGCCATGAGCAAAAATGAAGCCAAAATGGAGAAGCCATGTGTGAAACACTAAGTAACCCTTACTGCTTCCATAAGAATTAAGGGGCCAAGTAGCAGACAGATGCTGCTAATCAAGCATCTTAAAGTCCATCATTCTACAGTGAGAAAGATTATTCAAATGCGAAAAATTTTCAGTACAGTTGACGTCCCAGCAAATTCACCCCAAAGTCAGACCTAAGAGTTACATCGCAGACTCTACAGACCTCAGTTAGCATTTTAAAAACCTTATTCACAGCCCAGTCAAGTGTCCCTCTTTGACTTTTTGAAATGTTGAAATATTTAACATATATTTAATGTAAAATATTTTAGTAAATTGTGTCTCAAAAAATATTTACAGCACAAATTTTCACACTAAAACGGTTACTACAAAGTTATTCAGCCAGACCCTCCTGCACTTGTCCACTTCTTCTGGGTGGTCTGGATCAGTGGATATTGCCGACATTGTCCCCTGGAATATAGCTACATTTACAGTATCCTTGGAACACTAATGTATGTTCGCCTATGGAAGGTTAGATGCCTATCCTGTAAGCTTTTATACAGAATACGTGTGGCTTCAGTGAACACACTATATTAGCCTCTACTACTTCTGTTGGGAGGCTATTCTATTTATCTACCACCCAATGCACGCAACGACAGCAACAACACACAGTAAGTATGTGCGTTAGTTACCATGATGGGCATGGCGGGAGCCATTTGGCTTTACATGTCCACAAGGTACCCCTTACAAAGTATTAAATACTTTTTCCCCTACAAATAGCCGTGTAGGTACATGTAAACTTAGCGCAGCCCTATACTCCAGTCTCCTAGAGAAACACAAAAATATAGCTACAAGGTTTCTTTTAAAAATGGCAAATTTACAATAGATGATGCTTGAAGAAGGCATGCTTTATGTCATGAAACCGAATCACAATAGCAGCGCAAAGCCCAAGATGTTATCCAACCCAGACCTCGCTAATACAAATCACTCTGAATTAATTAAAGAGCATGTTCCATTTTTGCTAACAATGTCCTTGATATATTTCCAGCAACAACTTAGATCATTTAAAACAATCAGGGGTTATTTCTGGTGTCTGTTTAAATTAGGACAATGCTTTTCAAGGTCCTCTTACACTGCCCTTCATTTTTAAGATAATCTCATACAACCACGTGAATAAGCGATGATGAATGTACGATTATGGCAAAATGTCTGAAACTTCCATTTTTCAGCGTTCGGTTATCATGATTTTCTGGTTTTCTACCAATAAAGTAATTTAGCATGTTCTGGAACTGATAGATGTGTCAAGGGGGGAAAAAAAACATTAAGAGCAAAACATCATTTTGGTAACATTGAGTGGAACTTTAAATTAATCAAAATAACTTAGGAAAAAAAAAAAAATTGCTTCTAAAGTTTAAAATTTTTACAATTTTTATTATTTTTCTTTAACCGCACGATACTTGCATGTCTTTTATGGTATACTATAATATTTTAAAAACATGTACCTTTTCTGGAGCCCCTGTTCTAGATCAGATGCTCACTCACAAAATAGAACTCACAAGATTCATTTACCCCCCCCCCGGAACATATATAATAAAATAATAAAATAATTTTTTAAAAAGAGAAATGGTTCCTCAAGACTGCCTATTATCCAACAACCAACCTTCCATGTGCAGTGGAGTAGGGGTAATAAACAACTTTTTGAGGGGGTACATGGTTAATTCATAAAATGGAATGATTGACAGAAACATTCGCTGGTTTTTTTGGAGCACTGGTAAGGCGCTCTGAGGTCAGTAAACCCACAGGCTCGTGATTTTGTTGTATTCGTACTTTAAGTTACATTTATTTATATATCGCTAGCAGGTTCCGTGGCGCTGTCAGCAAAATAAATTAAGATCACAAACAATAACAAACTTGAACAAAAGGAGGAGATGGCTCTGCTCTTGGGAGCTTACAATCTAGTCAAATGTGTGTTTGCGTGATTGTTAACAATGGGCGTCAAGGAGATGGTGAGAATGTCTTAACTTTATCTTTTCGTTTCCATTGTTCGTTTTGCCTGCCCATATCCTCAGGAGGTTACATTGGCGAGACTGCCTGTGCCAAGCATTCAAGCACAATTTACTCTTTGCTCTCACACAACGTATCAGAAAATTGGATGTTTCTTAAAGGCAGAATAGGCAGGGCTGAAAATCTAGTCTTGAGTTACTTAGTACCTCTTATACCAAGAAATGATTTGCCCCAATACAATACAAGGGCAGCACAGAACAACCATTCCATCCATTTAGTCTGCCCTGCTACAAAAAACCTGAAACCTTATTCTATCTTTTGTTTTTGTATTATATTCAATGCATCTTGAAATACCCTTACTGTGTTACCATCTACCACGTCTGCTGAATGCTGTTCCACCTACTCTCAAAAAAGGTTTTTATTCGATGACCCATAAGAAATTGACCCTCTAGATCAGACGATGGTTTCTATCCTTGCATTTCTTCTCCTTTGAAGTATACCTCCCTCCCGAACTTAACACCTCTATGTCTTTGGATATTTTGATAAAATCCCTTCTTTAATATTGAAGGTCACAGTCTGTTCTAGACCAAACACTACAGGCAAGAAGACCCATTATGCCCATTTTTTTTTTTTTTACATTACTGATGGTAATATATTGTGTACTTATAAGGTTTCATTTATAAACATATTTTCTGTTACCTCTATACATATTATTGTGACTTTTAGAGCTGTAGAACCCTGTGATACCCTCGTACCCAGCAAACATTCTGAGCTCCGAGAAAAGAGGGGGCATCAGGGAAGGAAAGAGGGACATCAGGCAAGGAAAGAAGGACATCAGGGAAGGAAAGAGGGGGCATCAGGGAAGGAAAGAGGGGGCATCAGGGAAGGAAAGAGGGACAGAGGGATTCTGGCCCTAAAGTGGGACACAAACACGGCTTTTTGCAGTATGAGAAATGATGTGACCATAGTATCTGGGCGATGTTTGTTACCCCGTATTAAAAGGGAACATTGAATATTGTGTCGGATCTAGAAGCACTAGAAGCGCAGAGCAGCTACAGAAATAAAATGGTCGGTCAATTCGGCAACCTTATTACAGATTTTATACCCCCATGCTTTACATTAAAGTAAATATAAAAATCACTAGAGTTTAAGAGTCTTTTGTAGCGTTTAGCATATTACCAATCCTCGTGCTCATGAATATATTACTCAGCTCTCGTTTTTTTATGTTTTCTGTGTTTCTGTGTATATCGTATTTCCCAGATTTGGGAACTTTCTATTTAGATTTTTCAGGTCTAGGTACCTTGGACGCTTATTAAATCTGCTTATTGAAGTACGTATAGAACACTTTAATATGAATTATTCATTGGTGGGCCTGCATGGTTCTGTCAAACTGTGCATAATGTTTACAAATAGTTATATAAAATACAAACATTATATTTTAATAACCTGGCTACTAAATTTGATTTTTAGATGGATACACGCAGCAACGAATGTAAGAGCGTAGTGTAAGGAAGCACTTATCCAGCTGACAGTTAGCAGCTGCTGGCCCCGTAAACAAGAAAAATAGATATAGCTATACACTATATGACCAAAAGTCTGTGGACACCTGACCTTCACACCTATATGAGCTTGTTGGATGTCCCATTCCAAAACCACAGGCATTAATCTGAAATTTGCAGCTACAACAACGTCCATACTTCTGGGAAGGTTTTCCACAAGATTTTGGAGAGTCTCTGTGGGAATTTTTGCCCATTCATCCAGTAGCGCGTTTCCCTTACGAAAAATTACTGCAGTTTTTCTGAAGTAATACTGCTGTTTTTTGGACATGAAAAAACTGCAATACTGCACTTTTACTGCAGTATTATTGCACATTTACTGCAGTTTTACTGCATTTGTACTTCACTGTACTGCAGTTTTACTGCACATTTACTGCACTTTTTTTTTTATATTGCAAACCTACAGTTTTACTTCAATGTACTGCAGCTTTATTGCATTTGTACTTCCGTACAAAAATAACTGCAGTAAAACTGCAGTACAGTGAAGTACAAATGCAGTACAACTGCAGTAAATGTGCAGTAATACTGCAGTAAAAGTGCAGTATTGCAGTTTTTTCATGTCCAAAAAACAGCAGTATTACTTCAGAAAAACTGCAGTAATTTTTTCGTAAGGGGAGGTCAGACACTGATGTTGGGCAAGAAGGCCTGGCTCACAATCTCTGTTCCGGTTCATTCCAAAGGCGTTGGATGGGGTTGAGGTCAGGGCTCTGTGCGGTTGGTCAAGTTCTTCCACACCAAACTCATCCAGCCATATCTTTATGGAGCTTGCTTTGTGCGCTGGGACACAGTCATGCTGGAATAGAAAAGGATCTTCCCCAAACTGTTCCCACACAGTTGGAAGCAGAGCATTGTCCAAAATGTCTTGTTATGCTGAAGTTTTAACGTAACCCAACCCCTGAAAAACAGCCCCAGACCATTATCCCTCTTCCACCAAACTTTACAGTAAGCATTATACATTCAGGGCACTAGCGTTCTCCTGTAATCTGCCAAAACCAGAATCATCCATCAGACTTCCAGATTGTGAAGCGTGATTCGTCACTCCAGAGAACGCATTTCCAGCACTCCAGAGTCAAGTGGCAGTGGCTCTATATCGCTCCAGCCGATGCTTTTTATTGAGCATGGTGATCTTCGGCTTGTGTGCAAAGTGGAAAGTCAGATGGTTCTGAGCTCTTCAGTAAGACCCAATCTACTACCAATGTCTATAGAGATGGCTGCCTATGTGCTTGATTTTATACACCTGTTAGTGATGGGTGTGGCTTAAACACCGAAACTCATAACTTGGAGGGGTTACTGTTGGCCATATAGTATATTATCCCATAAAAGATGGACTCTTTCTACTACGTTGATACCATTTATTTATGGAAAAAGATTTGACATCAAATAAATTGGTTAAGTGATTTAAAATCACGGTAAAATCAAGGTTGAAAGAAAGTTACAGCTGAGGTTAAGGAGTGAAAGAGGGTGAGGGAATTAGAGGGTAAGGGAGGAAGTGTGTATGTATGTATGTATGTTTGTATGTATGTCAGAGTGCGAGTGTATGTAAAAGTGTGTGCATAAATATGAATGAACCTAAATGTGTGTGTGAGCATGAATGTGTAAATGTGTGAAAGGGAGTGTATGTTAGTATGAGTGTGTAAGTGTGTGTTAGGGCATGTGTAAGTGTGTGTTAGTGTACCTATGTGTGTGTAACTGTAAGTGTGTGTTTGTGTATGTGAGTTACCGATGCGGGCACAAGGGGTGGATGGGACCACTTGGCTTTTCCTGCCCTCCGAACCAGAAAGTGCCAGCATTTTTCAAATTTTTTACCAATAAAAGGAATATCAAACTTTGTAGAAAGAAAGGTGTCAACTTAAACTGAAGACTCCAACATCTATACAAATTGTTAGAGAGCAAATTGTTGAGTCCGTCCATTTTTTAGTCCTTTTATTTCTATGTTCTTCATTTAGTATGAAGGGAAGGCGAATGATCTTGAAGCCATGTATGAAGTCTCCATGTAAAATGACACAATTCTATCATCTGTTAAAGATTAACTGCTCTCATTTAAAGCATGTGTGATGTATAGTACTTGGTGGATATAAAAAATACCATGCTTAAAATATGTTTGGGGAGAAAAAGTCCCCGCCGCTAATGAGCAGCTAATATCTTATTTACACTTGGCATGTCGTATGTCTGTGATTAGGTTAATATAAAACAATTATCGCAATATCTACACAGCTCAAGATACAAACCTCTGACGTGGAGACAAATTATCCTAAGTCGTAAGAGCTGTATGGGAAAGACAATAAAAACCATATGTGGCTAATACCTTTGGAACAACATGTTGGGGGAGTTCTCAGATCTCAGCTGATAAGCTATGTTGAATTTGGCCCTTTCGGAGAAATAAAAAAAAAAAAAATACAGTTATGCCCTTCACTTAAACAGAACAATGCCAACGAAAATCATGCATTTTTCTTACATCACTCGAGAGAACTATATATTTTACAAAAATGTGACAATCCAGAGTAAATCTATTAACTTTGCATAACGCAGACAACGGATGATGCCAAAAGACATCAAACTTGCATCGGAGCACCACTTTATGAGCTTAATTCACGATTGCACTGGACACATGAATCGCCCTTTTAAAGTTGGAAATAATAATAATAGAAAGGTTCTATATCAGTCTGGTATTATGACTTTTCCCACAAATGTTTCCACATTTTAAAAATCCAGTCCACTCAAATTGTTTCCTTATATCGAGAAGTATTTTTGGCCCTTTTATATAAATTGGGTCTGAAAAACTTCTATATACATTTATAAAAAAAAAAAGAAATGTAGTACGGGTCATCTTAGAACAGGGAAAGTGATGTCATGAATGCAACACTATTCAGTATTAGAATGTTGTAAACTACAGATATTGTTCTTTTTGTGTTTTTTGTTTTTTTATACCCTTTTGCAAATATTGTGAACAAATACTTTTTAATGGTGACTCTCCAAGAAAAGCTGTTCAGGGCAGACTGGGGATTAACGTTGGCCCAGGTAGCTCATGACTAGTGGATGATAAATGATGTATCTGAGGCCGTCAAATGGATACACACGGACACGCCATTGTCGCATGCGGCCGTGTGTATCATGTATGTTTTTGTGACTTTTAGGTATAATATGGTGTAATACAGGGAGAGGCGGTCATGGCACTTTAACACCAGAGGCTGCCTGATGACCAGTGTTTTATGCTCACGTTGTGTGCCGTTGGGCATATGCAGCCACTGGCCACATGCTGCCGCGCCTGATCTGCAGCCAAAAAAATATGTACAAAGTAAAACATTGGGTAGTTTAAAAATACAGAAAATAAATAATTTTCTTTACAAATGGCTTTTTTTTAGGTTCTATTGTGTTTTTCTGACTACAATGCTGTAAAGTAATAATATCTCCACTATATAGTAAGTTATTAGGAAAATGTATTCTGTCCTATATGAAATGCAATATTAACATATTAAAATATGTTTTCTCTTGATTTTGTCCCTTTAAATGTAAAATGTGCTAAAAAAATTTAGACAGCTTATTGAGTGGTGGCATTTATAAAAATAAAGACATTTAACATTTTTGCACTCAGTTAAAAGAACTATGCAATTCATTTTAATTCCAATTCATTCAGTTAAAGATAATTTCTGTATATATTTAAATAACACATTACGTACTAAGGTTACCCACCCGGAAGGATGCTTACATTTCTTGATTTTTCTTACTGGACCATGAAATTTAGGCATGGAGAACTGCCATATTATCATCCCAACAGACCTACAAACAACTCTCATAGGAGCCACTTTCTTCCCAAATATGGTGCAGCTTCAGAAGATGCCGCTGTTCCATGCGCGTAAAATAAAATGGGTCATGATGAGATCCAGTCGCCAACCACTGCACATCCGGCCAATATGTCATTTCAGGGAACATAAAAAAGGGGGCTGTCATTAAGACAGATGTTATGGGAGCACTGAAAGCATCTTCTCCGTGATCTAAGAACAAATGAGACACTTGTCATTCCATAATTTACATAGGTCTTACATCACCAGTCACAAGTTGTATGTCTGATTGATGATTTTTTCCAGAGTGGTTTTTAAGAAAATGACAAGCTCTTTAATGTCGTGCAGACATTCAGGCCACGGTCCCGCTTTTGCAAGCAGTGGGGATCATTGCCTGGTTTGGGGAATCTCCGACCTCCCTTGACCAACCTTGATTTTTAGTTTTTGCCCTGATGAAGGCACTGTTTGACTGAAACATTGTCAAACTTCATATTAGGATTACCAATGTAATTTTGAGTGTGCATGGTATTTATAATTTCTGTATCTACAGTACTTTTTTGGAACTTTGGGGGGTTTCCCATACCTTTCGCACCTCAAGTATTTTTCCTTGTGTAAGGGTGTGTGAGTGTATGAGTGTATGGTCTTGTGTGTGCTACTGTATGGCATAAGCATTAGTGTGTATATCCATGTGTAGTGTTAGACTATGTGTATTGGTGTATTGGGTTAATTTGTTTGGGCATGAGTGTATGGTGTTAGTGTGTGTTACTGTAAGGTGTTAGTGTTCGTGAGCATATGATATTAGCATGTGTGTGCCTGTTACTGTATGGTGTTGGAGTGTGTAAGTGCATGTAAGTAAATGGTGTTAGCATGAGTGTATGTGTGTTAGTATTTGGTGTTGGTGGCATGCATGTGTGGGTAGTTGTCAGTATATAATGTAAGAGGAGGAGCAGAAAAAAAATCTATGTATGTAAAAAATGTATGTAAGTGAACTGTGTTAGAAAGAAATATTGCACCCAGGCCCCACTATCCTTAGGCTTGTCCCTGTTCTTATGTGAGGAGCTGAAGACAGGGTGATGGGTGAAGCAATGTGTGGGACAATGGGATGGACATGGAACGGGCTGATGTGAGGGGCTTGGTGGCCCAGACATTAAGCCTGCACTGAGCCCCAAGATCTCTCATGGCGGCCCTGCCAAAAGTATGCAGCTAGCTGGCAGCACTGCATTACCAAAATGCATCATAGAAACATAGAAAGTGATGGCAGGTAGGAACCATTTGGCCCATCCAGTCCACCCAACCTCTGAATACGTTGCTTAGTCCCTTGCCCTATGTTCTATCTAAGCTTAGCATTATGCCTATCCAATGCTTGCTTAAACATCTTCTCTGTATTAACATCTACCACCTCAGGCTGGAAGGCTATTTCATGCATCCAAGAAATATTCCCTGATGTTACTTTTAAACCTTTGCCCCTCTAGCTTTAGACTATGTCCTCTTCCAGTCTACATATATAGGTTAAGATCCTTTAACCTTTCCTTGTAAGTTTTATCCTGTGATCCATGAATCGCTCATCACTCCTGCAGCTTACTATCTGGCTTCTCATACAGTGTGCAGACAGCCTTGGTTTCACCGCGGGGTCACATGACCCTGATACGTTCCTGCCTCCCCGTGCCGTGACAGGGAACAGGCCATGGTGGTGGATAACATATATATTTCTCACAAAATACTGCAGTGCAATGTATTTGATAACCCCAGGGAGAATGTTTTGTTACCGACAAAATAATGGTAATGCTGTAGTTACGTTTGGGTCCCTGGGGTGGAGCATTTGGAGAGAAGGGAGGGCCAGTGCTCCACTCCACAGTTTACTTGCAGCAGGTGATGAAGCCGGTCCAGGAGTTCTGGTTATCCCAGATAGTTACTCACCTGTTACCAATGAGCGGCAGGGGGCTGCTACAAAAAGGAGCCCTGTGAGTTATTCAGGTGAGAAACATACAAGCAGTGAGTGAGACTGCATTTTCTCCTAACAAATCTGTTGAACGGTTCCTAAACGAAAAAGGTCTGTGCTAAATGTTTTTTTGTTGGTATCGGGTTAGCCGTCCAACGAGAGTCAGTTGCCATTTTTCAGTAAGTGCTCAGAGAGCAAGGCTTTTCTTTTTGTTTGTTTTATTTATGTTTTTTTTACAGACCTTTTAATAAAAGGACTACAATTTCTAAAAAGAATTCAGCCTTTTGTGGTATTTCAAACCTTAACACTGTGTGGTTACATGACCCCAGCTCACAATATATATATATATGTATAAGGAGCAGCAGCCCTACTATATAAAGAGCAGCCCCACCTGGCACAGGTGCCCAATAAATAGCATCCTGAAAATACTTTAAATTGTTTGAGAGTCTCATTTGGGTTAAAATTCAAAGCAGTCACACTGATTCAGCTCGTTGGTAAGCAATATCGCCATGAAAAATTAGACAGGACTCATCAATATTGGGGTACTTTGACAGAGTGGTGGGATGAGCGATATATGGCTGTATAGTGTGACGGAATCCACACCTGCCACACAGGTGCCTCATTAACTGTATCCAGAGAAGGCTTTTTAGGTTGTGCGCTCCCATATATATATATATATATTTATCTTAGTTATGTATTTTAACCTAGTTAACTTTGTTCAGAAACTCAAAGTGATAAAATGCTCTGAAATTTGATCACCGCAAACTAGAAAACAAAATTATTATTTTGCCCAATCCAATTTAATTAACGCTAATTAGGGAACAGGATGACATAAAGATACTTGACCCATATCAGAAACTGAAATCTATATCAGGCATGTCGTCACCCGTATAGAGATTTGATGTTACAGAATATTTCCAGTGAATCGCAGAAATATAAACGATTTAATCCCAGTGTTTCCAAGGCATTTAATGTGTGAATCTTTCCCTGCATTAAATAACTTAATCCTGAAAATTCTAATACGTTTTTTTTTTTCTCGTTCTATAAAATACTGTTGGAAGGTTATCCTTCCAAACATTTGTAAAAGAAATCAGAAATAGTTGACTTAAATCCTTTGGAGAAATATGCTTTGCGATGCTCATGGGATCTCTCCTTTCCATAAAATAATTTATTTGACTATAATATAAAACCGTACTTTCTGTTTTTAATTATTGTCAGTGCTCAGGCAGAAATATACAGATCATATTGAATTGCAGTAAGTATAGTATGTTATACATTGAATTGTTCCATTTTGTATGTATCCAGAAACTCTCTTGTTACTTATAAAATTGTCAGCGGCTGGTTGTTTTGTTGCTTTAATGTGTAAAGGTGAATTAGAGAGGAAAATGAGGGGATCGCTGGATTCCCAGGTGGTATGGACTCCAACTCCCAAGATCCGCTGGGATGGATGCTCATGGTGACCTCCTAAGGCACCAAGCTGCATGGGGCATTATGCTGAGTACAAGGAATTTTAATTGGGTTTGTAGGAACCGATATTCTTATTTGACATGTACATGTTCATTCTTTTTCTTGGTAAATCATCTGACAGGTCAAAAATGATCTTCTAGGAATAGACAGATAATTTGACCTAATAGTAATTTTTTTGAGAGTCGTAGCTGACCTTTTCGGGGAATTGAGATTATTTTCCTACAAATAATTTCCTTGCAAACCCATTCCGGATAATTATGAATGGCTACATCCATTGTTTACACCAGATTATCACGATAAAGATTTGGGAATACTGAAAGATTAGGGGCATTACGGGGTCATTCAAATAAACTAAAATACATGGCGGCATTATGACCTCGGACATTGGATTGGATAACTATAGATGATTGAATTAAATTTACAAGTTCATCCTTGGCCTTGTCTTCTGGACAACCTTATGTCTATCTCCTGCATGCTAACATTCTCTCTATAGTAACCTCTACCACTGCAGCTGGAAGACTGTTCCACGTACAAAGCACCCTCTCAATGAAGTTAACCTCCTTTACATTACATGTTCATTTAGCTTTGTATCAAGAAAGTAAGAGCTGCATAACATATGGGCAGAAATATGTTCACAGCTCGGCTGTGATACATGGTAGCCCCTGAACTATGCTTTGATGAAGGATTTACTATATGAAAACTCCAGAATCCAAATTGATTTAGGTCTGGAGTTTTAATGTCAGCTTGACAGCTAAGCCACATGATAAGTTTTCCCCCACGTCAGGCCGCAGTTGAAAAGTACAACGCAGAAAATATCTCGTGTTCTACTGCTTCTTAACAGATGGGCAACGTGCAGATCTCAAGCCGCTGAGTGAGCATCTTCTAGTCAATAAAAGTTAGGATTCCAGACCTAACAACAGAATTCTTTTTGGACGATGAATCTTCTGATTCTCTACATGAATTCCTTGGCTGGATAAATATTGATTCTGACATCAGTTGTGATTAACTCGGCTTTTTCCAAGATTATAAAATAACAAAAGTACTCATTTGTGACAACTACAGATCTTCTTTTAGAGCCACAATACGTTGGTTTGCTTGTATTTTGGAAGAGTTGCTTTTTGGACGCTACAGTTAATATTTTCTCAGTGATTACTGGATTAGAGAAGGACAATTGAATTCCCTCAAAAAAACTACAACTTGAGTACCTCCTGCTGGAGCATACTGCAAATAAAGCTAAATGTTATCTTTTGGTGTATATTCTGTGCAGACCCAGCCATACCTAGCGTCACGCTGCTGAGACCCTCTACCGGAAGTGTCTTCTGCGCGGCTCTGTCGCGAAGCAGGGAGGCCTGTGACTCGAAGCAAGTGGCTTGTCTGACGCATGGCTCAGGGCGAGGCAGGCTAGGCGCTGGATTTAAAAATCTAGAAGCGCTAAACAGAGGCACCCTGGTGTGGTCCTGCTACGTTATACTTTGACTCCTGGCTTGTCTTAGCATTTTGTGCCTGGCAATTTTGTACCTTACTGTTACCTTGCCGGCGGTTCCCGTGCTTCCTCGAGCAGGGGAGCCGAGACGCAGCCTGCGCGTTCAGCCCCCTGCTCGTTCCATTCGGGGGAGACGCGGTGAGGTCCGTCCTGCCTCTAGACGCGCGCCCCCGCGAGGATCAAGGGATCTAGACGGGACGCTCGTCTCAAGGTCATGAGAGCATGCGCGAACAGCTATCTCATCAATATTCATGCCACGTCTTAAAGGGGTATTTATCTTTTTTCCTCCTCCCCCTAATTTAGGGGGTAGGAGGATCCAGGAGCAAGAGGGATATTTAAACCCTCAGTCTGCAAGTAGCCCTTGCCTGTGATAGTGCCTTTATTGCCTTCACTAGCGTTCTTGAACCTTATTTGCCTTTTCGTTGCCTGAACTCTGCTTGAACCTGACTACCCGTTGTTTGCCGCCTGCCCTTAGCTGAACTCAGTTTGTACCTGACTACCGGTTGTTTGCCACCTGCTCTGACCTTTGCTCGTGACCCCAACTATCCGATTGCCTGCTCCCTGTATCATCTGTTTGTTCCTGCCTTATTGGGGACCCCTGGTTGCTGATACTTCTTCCAGGAATCTGCATTGCTCGTCATCACCGCTTGGGGGCTCCTTTCCTTGTACTGCAGCGTGGATCCACAGCCTGATCCGCCATTAGTGACACTTACTGCCCTGATCTGTGTACCATACCCGGCTTGTCTGAGTACCTACTTAGTCTACCAAACCCAGCTTTGACTGACTATCTGTTCTGCATTTCCCCCTGGCATCTGGTATTACCTGCCCTGGGTATTTACTTTGTCACCTATACTCAGTACATATGTATACCTGCTTAAACCTGAGCCTCCACAGTGTTGGGATCCTCAAGGTCCCTGTCCTCTTATTTCGGGGCCCCTTGCTAGGTGTTTCAGGGCGAAGAACTTTGTGTGTGCTCCTGGGTGACGGCAGCTAGGAAACCTAGGACCTACGCAGGTTTGACCCAGAGTCTCTGGATGAAGCCCTACTTCCTTGGGTCTCCAGGTCAGTTTCTTCTTTCTCTAGGCAAGGGAGAGGTGTTTGACCACGCCCACTAAAGGTTGTGTGGGGTTAGCCCCACCCCTACATGTGGCTAGCCCTCCCCCTAGACAAAGCCACTCCCCTAGAAGAAGGTGTACTCTAGGTAGCCAACCCTTGGAATCTCGCATTGAATGATATTATAGAATGGCCAGCTGTGCATGGACCCTTAAGGATAACCCCGGGCAATCCATAGCATGAGATCTTTTTACTTGTACATTCGCTGGGCATTTAAATTTACCCCAAAGATCACTTATATGTAAGAAGTAAACATATAGAAAGCTCTATATCACTGGTCAGACCTCATGTTTGTGCTCAAGGGGTTAGAGGTTTAGGAAGTTTTATTGTATTCAGATGGTGGTAGATAAGTGGAAGAGCCTCCCATCGAAGTAGTGGAGGCTAATACAGTGAGGGAAATTAAACAAGCATGGGATATCATAAATTTAAGATGGAACCAAGGACTGATTAAGGTCTAAGTCCTTACATCAAGACAAATGAGCAGACTCGATGGGTCAAATGGTTCTTATCTGTCAAATTGTATGTCCATTTACTCTATTTACTATCTTCTAATAACTTTTGAAATTATTTACTTTAATCAAGAAAACTGTACAATTTGGGACCAAACGAAGTGCCCATTGTTATCAAATATATATATCTCTATAACATCCTATTTATTTATTTCCACACATCCCAAATAATGCTACTTGTTGCTAATCGTTTAAATGCTCTATCAGTGTCTATGCTAAACGCTGTACACAACAACCATTAAGAGAAGGAATACTAGCCGTAAGGAGGCTGTCTGACGAAGATAATACACTCCTTGTTGGCTAGTATGGTACTCTTGGAGTCCAGAACATTCCCACAGAAAATATAAAGTGTCAGTTGTAAATCTAACATAAGAATGCATAATCTCCAGCTATAAAATTAAGGAGTTCTAGCGAAACTCCATCAGTTTCCTTTGGAGCAAATGTTAAGTCCCATCAAAAAGCATTAGCAGTAATCCAAGCCCTCCTTCATAACTTTCCTGTTATATTATTTGCATTTTTTTTTCCCCTGGAAAGTCTCTTCAAAGTTGACTTTGCACCACAAGCATGTTTAACTTCATCCAAGGAACCAGTGACTAAAGGAAAATGAATAGTTCGAGGATTGATTCAAATAGTTTATTAAGAATTCTTAGCGAAGTGAGAAAATTATGAATTATAAATTGAATTATAAAACCCAGGAAACATAGATCAGAAAATGTGTACTTCTATATATATGTATATATATTAGGATCCGTACCAATTTTAAATTTGGTGATTCGTACAAAGCCCTGCAAATGAGGCCAGACCCTCCCATGAATGTCACTCCCACTCAATCTTTCACACTCTCATTCTCATTCACTCCGTCTCTCACCCTTTCTCTCGCCTTCTCTGCCACTTCCCCATCTTCTTCTGCATCTTCTTCATCTTCTATCTTTTCCCTTCTCTTTTCTATTCTATCTCCAATCCTTAATCTGGTATCTTCTTTCTTAGTCCGCATCTCTGCAGACATAACCCGGCAACTTCCGCCAAAATGGCAGCTCTGCGGTGACATCCTTCCCGATCCTTCAATCAGGAAAGGGGACATCAATGAAAGCACCAACTGAGGGCTATATGGTGGCACTTGCGGTTATGTCCTCTCCCAATCCTCCAATGGTGGGAGAGGACGTCACTGGGAGTGCCGCCATATTGCCCTACGTTCACGTATATAGTAGATTTCAAGAAAAAGGTAGCAATCTGTCCACTGGTGCTACTTCTTTTTCCTCAACATTTTCAGTTGACGCATGTCCCTATAACGCTGCTATAAATATATATATAATATTGATGATAAAGTAGACATGACTATGCCCTCCAGGGTTCTGTTCTGCAGGGCAGTTGCTTTTTGTGCTTCATGGCATGTCCAGATCTACTACAGAGGATTCCCACCTAAGCTCATACGTCCTGACTTTTAAATTTGCTGAACTAGGACGTGGGCCTCATGACCTAGAGAAGCAAAATGCGAGATGGGATGTCATATGCTGGAGCTCTTCTTCAATGTGCCATAAACTGTCCAAATAGGAGCTATGATTGCAGTTTAAGCTCCAAACGAGCAGATGTTTATTGTCTCTACAGCTCAGTGGACCATGATCACCGCTGCCCATAAAAGCAGGACAATGGGGCAGCATGGTGGGGCATCAGGACAGTGCACCGAAAATCACTTCAGAATAGTTATGAATCATGTAAACTCTATACCACTCCACTCAACAAAAATGTTCCAAGTACATTACAGAGCAAGAGCTTCCTGGCCCTGATCTACAGTATATCCACTTAGAGAAACTTTTATCTATCCCTATTCATGGGACCATTTTGAACAACTATACAAGCACCCATTTTGAAATACAGTTGCATATAATGCTTCATAGCCTACAGTGGCATCAAGATACCACAATTCTGGGTGTATAGTTAGTAGTAAACCGCCAAATATTATATTTGCAGCCTAAATTTTCAAGAATAGAAGTTATTATTCTGTGGTATAGATTTGTGATAGTTGGGAAAAACCTGGTAATATTTTAACTTTTATTAACAACGTAAACTCATTTGTGTTTCTTCTTTACTGTGCAAAAAAAAAAAACTTGGTCTTGCCCTTCAGCATCTCATTTGAAAATATCAATGTATCTACAAAACCACATCAGCTACAACCCAAAAAAATCTTATGCCGGAGATTAACTGCAGTAACAACTGAAACGGTCTCTGTGGATGTTCTAGCGTTACACACTAAACCTCTTTCCCCCGTGATCCATACGAGCCGCGCCTGTCCTCACCGCTATCTGTCTACATCCAACTGTGTTATAAGACACCACTTCCATACATCACTTGGAATATTCTTCGCTTTAGCCAGTTTTAATTCACTTTTTTTTTTTCACTGCCACTTAATTGAAAGTATTTTCCTATTCCCCCCCCCCACTCGACGGCTGTCTAGATGTGAATTGTGACACAATGTCAAAGAATGTGCCGTTTATGAGAAATAAGGGATTTGTAACAGTAGCTGTTTTCGTGGAGTGCCTGGACGTGTCCTGGCAGAGTAATCTTACTTCGTAAAGATTGTAAAGCTTACAGTAGCCATAGCATCATCACTGCTATGAATAATGTATCATTACATGACATCAAGTTAAAAGAGCACTAAAAGAGGTGAGAAGAATTACTTTGTCGGTTTTTCAACATCAATTGCTTTGTCAGATTGTACCAAATGTTATGAAGGGTCTAAAATATTTACTAGGACTATTAAATATCATAATGAAAATACCCCGTGGCAAATATTCGGCTTTTTTTTATGTGACAAACTGGAAGTATCGGTTAACAAAGGAAAACCTCTTCATCATAGGAAATCCCTTTCATTCCCATAGCGTTACTGATGTCTTAAAGCTCTTCTACTTACAAAAGGGAGGCCAGGTGATTGGTATTCTCTTCCCAATATATATATATATATATATATATATATATATATATAATTTATATTAGTTTACATGCAATGAAAAAATGTACAAATCTTGCGAAAATCACCCAACTAAGATGCCTTATAAAAGTAGGATAAAGGGATTGCAATCTAGAGATGCATACTTTTTTTTTTTTTTTTTTTTTTTTTTTTCTGACGAGGTGTCGTGCTTCTCTTGGGTGTGCTCCGTGAATCTTGTGAAAGACGCAGCGAAGCTCAGGTCCGTCGATAAACTGTCGCTCGGCAATCCCCCATGGAATATGCCAGAGCTTTTTCCTCCCCACCCCGGCCGAGGCCTGCAGGAGGGTCGGATCTTCGTGGTTCCCTCCGAAAAGGAGAACCTCTATAGGGAAAAAGGTGGGTAGCCAAAAGACTTCTCCCACCTCTCCCAACAGACGACTGGAAACCAGTCCTCACTGCGATACAGTGGTCCAAAAACGTCAAAACTGAAATCGTATCCAAAGAAAAACCATTTGACAGGCCGTGATCAAAAAAAACTGTGATCCATCCTAATTAATAGGCACAAGTGCACCAACGGAAAGTGCAATTTGTGATAATAAATAAGTGTCCAGCCATTTTCCGTGAGGCCGAAAAATAAAAAATTATCCACACACATGCCCGTATGGGTCTTGGAGTGAAAAGTGCTTCATCTGTAGCATTGGCCTTCAGTGCTCCTCGTGCTCACACATTTCACAACTGCAGTGCAAAGTTGTGAAAGTGACGCCAGAATTTCTCTGGGGCTCAAGTGGACACCTCGGGCTCCATGCTACCTCGGCCCCATGGCCAGAGGATCAGCATAGTCCCCCCCCCCCCCGAAGGGAACTACACTTGATCTTAGCCAAAAGGCCGAGAAGCATACTGTATCAGTCGCTTCCACTAACAGAAAGTAAAACATGGAAGACCATCCACCTTGGTCATTGCCTACTTGTCTTACAGATATGTTAACAAACTACTTTCTTAACTATAGGTGAGTAGCTTCTTCTATTATTGTGTCTGCCATGCTTTCATTGTTTTACAGAGTATATTATTTTCTTCTTACTGTATAAAATGGGCTATGGGATTGTAAATTCAACACTGCAGTAGTTTAGGGGCCAGAGACTGAAAGGAGGAACTATGGCCGTTAGATGAGGATAAAAGATCTACCAACAACAAAAGTGTTTTTCCCTCAGAAATCTCATGGTGCTGCCACAACCACAAAGGATTCTGGGTAGGCGCATGCAAATAAGATCAACAATGATCACCTTTTGCCTCAATATCCACTTTATACATGGATCCCTTGAAAGTAATTTCCCGCTGTACAAGACGGCCTTTAGACAAAACTCGGGTAAGAGGTATAGATCTAGGGAAGGTTTCTTTGAACATGCCAGGAGAAAGACAGGTGGAATAGATGGGTTAGGGTAGGTGTCATGACACTGGAAAAAAGGTAGACAATGCAGAGGATTTAGGTCAGTTGGTCAGGTAGTGGGGAGGGAGGAGAAGAGGACATCAGATACATCTAGGGCTGCAACAACTAATCGATAAAATCGATAATAATCGATAATGAAAATCGTTGCCAACGAATTTCATTATCGATTAGTTGAATCGATTTTTATCGATTATAAAATGAGGGTTTTTTCAGACCCTCATGGCTGTGACACTCATCTAACTGTAAGTATAAAAGGGTTATTTAGGGGCAGTTATGGTTAATGGGGTGTTTAGGGTTAATTTAGGGGCAGTTATGGTTAATGGGGTGTTTAGGGTTACTTTAGGGGCAGCTATGGTTAATGGGGTGTTTAGGGTTAATTTAGGGGCAGTTATGGTTAATAGGGTGTTTAGGGTTAATTTAGGGGCAGCTATGGTTAATGGGGTGTTTAGGGTTAATATAGGAGCAGCTGTGGTTAATGGGGTGTTTAGGGTTAATTTAGGGGATGTTGTGGTTAATGGGGTGTTTAGGGTTAATTTAGGGGATGTTATGGTTGATGGAGTCTTTAGGGTTAATTTAGGGGATGCTGTGGTTAATGGGGTGTTTAGGGTTAATTTAAGGTAGTTGTGTTTGATAGGGTATTTAGAGTTAATTTAGGGGTAGTTATGGTTAATGGGGTGTTTAGGGTTAATTAAATGAGGACTGAGGGTTAATTTAATTAATTTAATGAAGTTAACTTAAGGCGCAGTTAGAGGTAAAGGGGGGCAAACTAAGGGGAATCTAAATCCTGGGGGCAGTGAAAATTAACCCAGTACTTATTTATAAAAGTATGGTCTGTGACTCTATGAGGGGACTATGAGATATCTGGGGGGTATAAGGCATATCTGGGGAGGACGGAGTGACATATCTGGGGGTATAAGGCATATACGGTATATAAGGCATATGTGGGGAGGGCAGTGTGGCATGTCTGGGGAGGATGGAGTGGTGTATCAGGGGGTATAAGGCGTATCAGGCACAGTGGCATATGTGGGGGTAGAGTGAAGTGGTATATGTGGGAGGCAGCGTGGCATATGTGGGAGGCAGCGTGAAGTGGTATATGTGGGAGGCAGCGTGGTATATGTGGGAGGCAGCGTGGCATATGTGGGAGGCAGCGTGGCATGTCTGGGAGGCAGCGTGGCAAGCCTGGGCTCAAACGTGCATAAATTAGGGGCTCTGGTTGGGAAATAAAGACAAGAAATGCATTTTATCAAAGTTTTTTTTATTCTGCTGCTTGTATTTAACATCATTTGTTTATTAAATTATTTTAAATAAATGAAACATGTACATTCATTTTTTTTTATCCGATTAATCGAAAAAATAATCGGCCAACTAATCGATTATGAAAATAATCGTTAGTTGCAGCCCTAGATACATCATTAGAGGGTGGCAGGAGTAAATCAGTTGAGAATGGCTTATGGCAAGGATAAGGGTTAAGGGACAATATACACAGATGATGAAGGATGATATTATTTCTAATGCTATATTTTATGTATAAAATGGTAGACAAGGTCTATGAAATGGTCATCGTTTTATTAGTTATTGTGGATGTCATTTAAAATCTCTTCGTGTTCAAACAAATACAATAAATCAATTCTTTTCATACCGGGTGCATCTGATATTGTTGCGTTTGACTGAACGCATGGCAATGGCTGTCTGAAGTTTGTTGCCTCCATTCTTGTTTTATCAAGGGCCCGGCCTGAAATGCCAGATAACATATGAAAACAGTTACAAAGGATGACCATTCATATTTACCTGGTTGGCACTATTATCATTATTATTAGTAGTATTATTATTATTATTATTAACTGCGGCTTTTAAATACCACTTCATCAATATCAGCACATCACTTATCTCTGGACCGTATTGGTTTGTATCTTCTCCATCCATAAAAATGTAATTATTGAATAGAGTTAAAAGTCTCCAGAATATAATAATGAGAAGTTTAGCTCTGGTTTAGAGTTGGCACATCTGCCAAGCTTCATGGTGGACCAAGACACGGCCAAAAGCATTAAGTTGAAAGCATTCCACTAATAGAATGCCTTTTTTCCTGTAAGTCATCACAAGGGCCATTACAATGAGTACTTAAGCATTGCATCCATTTTCTGGGGAACCCACTACCTCCCAAGTGTGTGCAGAATGATATAACCCTTCACATAAAATGAAACTAGAGCACGTATGTGTATTTTTCTTGTAGTTATAAATCTTGGGATTATTTTTATTGGTTAGAGAACATTCTTTCTATTAGTAACCCAAGAAACTCAAAGGAAACTTCTGTTCATCCCTATCGCAAGCTGCCAATTCAACCTTTTCTTACAGAATAGGGAAGAATACAGAGTTTTGTTTTTTTCCTTTTATGATGTTTAAAAATGTAGCAAGAATGCCAGGGAGTACAGAATTTCCTTGGTTGTGGTTTAGCCTTGTGTTCCAGATCTGTAACTAGAAACATAGATCCTTTGGTCAAACCTTTGGATTATTTTTTTTCTGTTTTAGAGATGAAATGATATATTATTGTCAAGGAATTCTGTAGTAGTGAAGTACCAACGTTTATCGTAGAGAGTTGATGGGTTTTCTCAATAAATGATGAAGGGCTTTCAGGGACCAGATGGTGCGTCCATCGCTCATTGGACCAACACACCTTGACAAAGTATTTCTTGGCAGCGTCTTAAGAAATGCAAAGTGCACATTTGGTACGAGCAGAACAAGGCATGTTGTACCAATATGTGTTTTCTTATAAATCACTTTAATCAAATAAACGCCCGGCACTCCTGATGATGTAGAGAGGAGGTATTTATTACAACACAAGTGGCAACGTTTTAACTCACCAGGAGCAATGAAAAAACATTCACGTGTTTTTAAATCCACACACGTGACGTAATAAGGGATCTATTATTATGAGATGCTGTTGAGTATGCATAATTAGAAAACTAATCAATTAAAGTGACAGTTTTATAATTGTGCATTCCATCAGTATCTCATAATAATACGTATACAATGTGTCAAATATTACAAAAATCAGCATCTCGTATTAAGACATAGTATAGTGAATATAAAGTTGTTGCAAAAATATGTTATCGCATATTATATATTAATAAAGCAATGAGGCCGCCTTTAAAAAATGAAATTGATTCTGTATATTGTGTCAGATTCCACCACAGAAGAAGTTTATAAAGTAACTCTAATACCCTGATTGACTAACAAAATCACAAGCTATAGGCAGCTTTAAGATGATAGCGAGAGTTCATATTAAAAAGGGAAGGTGTACAAGAAACAAAACAAAAGGTTTTCCATTAGCAAAACGAGGACATGTCTATAAAGCGATGCAGCGCCAGTGTGTTCCTTCGTGGTAGTAGATAATTCCAAAATAGGTGTATCCATCTGGTAGTCATGCGAAGAAGGACCTAATGTGCTATGATGCAAAAATATATTGATCATAACGGTGAGGTGTATTTACTAAACCATAGTTCTGCAAGAGAATACGACATTTCAACTCTTACACTTCATTAATGTAAGTCGACGTAAAAAAAACCTTACATCAGTAAACTATTTCAGATCCCCAAATAACACCAAAACAGAAATAGTTTACAGCAAAAGAGCATATACTTAGCTTCAGGTTACTTCAATAACAACGTGAGGGAAGCCCGTGTTGGTATCAGCCAACACTCATGATCAAGAGTGGGCTACACAACAGCTGGACACGATGATATAGTCCCGCGATCCGGCAGAGCTTTGAAATAATAATTGCGCAATCGGTCTTTTTATTACTCAGAACAGGGCGGTAATTCTGCATCCTTATCTGAGTTGACAGTGGTCTACGATGCAGCAAGCAATGTCCGTGTGCCAAGAAACCAGAAAAGCATGGAGAACGACAAGAAAAAATGGAAGAACAAGGAGAAAGAACATGAGCACTAAGGAGCCATAGAAAACCAACGTCCATCACAATTATGCATTATCAAGGGGAGCCTTAGTATGTATCTTCTTTAAGAAGGGCTGAGATGCGTCACACATGATGAAATCAGGGAGAGGACTTAAAAGATATTTTAACTACATTAACTATTCACTATAAGCACCACCTTAACCCTTCTTGCAGAAGCCCCTTCATGATGTACAGCAAAGTCACAACGTTGAGATGCCCAGTTCTTCTCCAAGATCCTTGTTAAGTGAATACACCTTAAATATGCTTGCGATGGTAGAAGATACCTTGTTTCAACAGAAAGCCCTGAAGGTAGATCATGAATTAATACTAGGGATGTAGAAAATATTTAGACCATATTAGTTCCAGCTGGAGAAAAAGAATACGAGATGACTGCATTTCCTCCTCTGAACACATTGTCTACAGTAACCAACTTTGAGTAAGGTCATTGTTTGAGAAGACTGTCGACTTGACACTGACGATACCCTCTCGATCATGCTGATGCGTATGTATTATTTTCTTATTATGATGTATACTCGTTGATCACCGAAGTTACCATACATATGTTTTTATTACTTTTTACTCTTGAAACCAAGTCCACTTGGCAGCAAAAAGTAGTTTTCCAGCCATCATATGGGAACAATTTTCAAACCCATTCCCACTGAACGCTGATGAATGTCAAACTTCAGATATTTAAGGAGAATACAGGTGCAGGCGGCCCCGATCATTTATAACTTAATGTGAGTGGCCTGTCTTACAAAGATTATTCTGTGCAAACCAGGCCATGGCAATTACTACAAGGTGACCCTTATGGCTCTTTATTTTGCATTTAGTAGAATTTAGTTGCCCCTGTATATTGCATAGTTAAATCAATACAATTTCGTTGAAAGACACCATGATGATTGAACCATGCATTATGCGGGGACAGCTCAGCTTTTCTAGCAGGAGAGTCTTTCAAGGGATGGCCCAAAGACATTGTGCTCCCTGGGTACAAGGATGAGATTCTGCCCCCACACACACACACAAACCACACTGACCGAAATCACACCCAAACTCTGAGACAGACAGACACACACATATATACCTACACACTCAGAAAGACACACTTACACTATACCCAAACATACACATGCTAACATACCCAGATAGACATGCTGTCATCCCCAGACACAAATCCAGGCAGATACACATATGTACCCAGACACATACCAAGTCAAACATGGTAACCCAAGCACACATTTCCAGACACACAAAATCCCTCAAGATTGTAAGCTTGCGAGCCGGGCTCTCTCCACCTAATGTATCGGGTTGTCTTAGTCTGTCAATTCTCGTCTTGAATTTATGTATTGTATGAAGCGCTGCGTAAATTGTTGGCGCTATACAAATAAAAGATAATAATAACAGACAAACATACACATACCAAGACACACACTAACATACCCAGGCCCATACACAAATACAGGCAGACACATGCAAGTCACTTACTCCGTCTTCCACACAATGTTACATGACCCCACTCAACCTGGCCTCCTTCTTGGAACTAAAGGCATAAAGAGGTAAGTCCAAGAGGGGCAATTGCCCCATTTCCCCACCGGATACACCCATGCTTGGGGCAACAAATTGCAGGTCCCAGGACCCATGTAAGGGCCAGCTCTTTTCTGAAGGTAAAACTGTATAGTAAACCAGATTTCCTATATTGGGATTTTATTCTCCTGTGATCAGCTCTCTTGCTGCAGCTTTCCTTTTGTTATATTGTGTTGTATTTGGGCTGCAGCTGCCTACACTTACTGTAAAAAAAAAACCTTACTAAGTTTTGTAGGAAAAAAAATTCACCTGTGTATAATACAAACCCACAAAAACACTGGGGGATGATCAGTCAGATTAATTAGGTTAATATCTATTAAAAAATAAATAAATATGTAATCGCTATCAGGTCATTTGACAAGGTTAGGACACTGATATTGATCAGTGAATCTGATCAGTGACCTAAAATGCTGCTAATCAATAATTAGATACTAGCCAGTTATATAATAAAAATGTAAAAATAATACTTAAATATTTTTTTTTATTAATAATATGTGTTGTTTTTTTACGTCATGACAAGGATGACCCCCTTCTCTCTGACGCTCACTGATGGGTGGGGGAGGGGTCCTCGACTGGAGAATGTGATTGACCAACTAACCTTAATTGTGCGTATTGTATCCGATAATTAATTAAGAACAGAGTCCTTCATATTGCTCTAATTAGGCTATTCCTGAAGAGTTACCAATTCCCATTACCTTTTCTCACCAACACATATTGTTACTAGACTTGTGCATTCGTATTCGGGCGAACATGAAAACGAACACGAAGGGTGCTTTTTCATGGTTCAGCCGGTATACCGAAGAAACGAACATGGCGCCAAAGCTGCTGCGTAATGCGTACCGCGTTAACCCCGTATTAACCCCTTCAAAGAAAAAAAAAGGCAAAAGACGAAGAAAAAAGCCGAACACGAAGAATGAACACAAATATTCGCCCGAACCTAACACAGGAAGGGGCGAACATTCGTGGAATACGAAGATTTTTTTCCACACGAAGACGAAGAGTTGGCCGGCGCCCAAGTCTAATTGTTACAAGCTTCGCTTTAATCTGCCTAAGTCACCAACACTGGAAACACTCAGACTGAAATCTTCTATCTAATGTGAAGGACAAATGATTTATCACCGTATAACATTGTGGTTCTTTTTTTGGGACAGTTTCCGGTGATAATCATCTAAACGGAGCAGGAATCTGATCTGCCAGCTCATGGGTTAAAGCTATGCCCCTCCGAAACGTTCCAGTGATGACAATAACATATTCACACCGATTCTTCATGACTTGCGTATCCCAATAACAGGACAGCCTGTTTAACAATAACGGTGGTGATATAGTAACTATTTTTATATCCGTTATAAATGTCTCTAATGCTTAGGATTTGTCCTGGAAAGGGCATATATAAAAGGACATTAACATCATGGCTCAAAATACACGGATTATTTTTTTATCCTTAATCATAACGATACATTTCTATTATTGGAATGTCATGGGTGGTAGAGTAGATTTTAAGCCTATTATATATATTATTCATCTAGATTTATCCTATGAATCACTTCTCAAACAGTCATGAACTAGACGTGAGGAAACTGTGAACATTAGTTTTTTCGCTCTGTTTTGATTAAAAATAGACAAGATTTCCACTTTGTCCATCATATCTTATAATATATAAGTATCCACATCTGAAATGAGTGACCAATAAAACTAAATAAGGAAAAAAGCAGCAGGCGCGGGTAAACTAGGCTACCTCTAAGGGCACAGAAATAGTCAGTAAAAACTCTGGGGTCTATTCACTAAAAATCTGTGTGGTTAGTTAAAGTAAAGAGTAACTCACATGCTAACACTTGCAAAGAAACCTGTATATAACATGTGAGTCCATATGTTTCATGACAATTCTTTACGTGTAACTCCCACTAAACAACCCCCACTAAAAGTAACATTTAGAAAAAAAAACATTGGTGTCTCAACTTGGGAGGGGGGGGTGCCTAGTGCCCTCTTCTCCCACCCCATGTATGGTGGAAAAACCCCTTTGTGGGCTATAGAGCTGATCTACACCTCCTTCATCCCCAGTCCCATGCTCAGTGGGCCAGGGGATTAAAGATAATAAAATATCCAGCACCACCTGTCCTAAGGGTCGAAGGGGGTAAATAAAATAATACATGTCCTACCTCCCCCACTCATCACACGATTAGGTCATGACACCCAAATGCATGCCAAGGATAAGAAAGGCTCATGGACAAGGGGAGCATTATATAGATATTTAGCACCATAAGCATTAAAATGACTCTCTATACCAAAGTCAGGGTTATATCTGGCCACCGACTTGATTAGCTGACTCGAGTTCTTTATTTGGTGCTTACATATTATGTTACCTTCCTCAGCGTCCCATGATGGCACAACGAGAGACATTAATAGACTGGTCCAAATGTAAAGATTTCTGCTGTTGGTCTATATGTTGGTCTGCTGTTTTGACAACATTTATTTGCAGGAGGGGTCAATATTTACAACTCACTGACTAAACTGCATTATGAGTTGTAAAGTGGGTATATGATTTCCGAGAAATTTCCCCACAGGGCAAGGTTAGTTTTTCACTGGAGTTGGGCATTCATAATGTATAGTGATATTGGTGAGTTATAGAGAATATACCTCACCAAGGGCAGACATGGTAGTAGATACACTATATGGCTAAAAAAATATGTGGACAGCACTCCTAATTAGCCATTGCTATCAGGTGTATAACATCAAGCACATAGGCAGACATCGGCATAGACAGACATTGGCGGTAGAACGTCTCGTACTGAAGAGCTCAATAAGTTGGGGCTCTGTGGCCGAGCAGCTGCACACAAGATGAAGATCACTATGCACAATGCCAAGCATCGGCTGGAGTTGGGTAAAGCACATCGCCACTGGACTCTGGAGCAGCGGAAACGTTTTCTCTGGAGTGATAAATCTCACTTTATTGTATGGAAGTCAGATGGACAATTCTGAGTTTGGCAGATGCTACCTACTGGAATGCATTGTGCCTACTTTAAAGTTTGATGGAGGAAGGAAAGTGGACTGGGGCTCTTTTTCAGGGTTTGGGTCTCTTAGTCTTCATTTTAGACAAAAGTACTCCTCCAACCACTTTGGAGAAGGCCCTCTGCCTACGGCAATGTCCTTAAAGACATGGTATGGAGGAGCCTGAGTGTCCTGCACAGAGCCCTTAACCCCACTGAATACCTTTGGGATGATTTGGAATTCTGACTGCAAGTCAGGCTTTGTCGTACAACACCAGTGTCTGACCTCAGAGATTCTGGTTTGGCTGAATTGTCAAAAAAACCCACAGAAATACTTGAAATAGGATGTCCAACAAGCTCATTAGGCCTGAGGGTCAGGTGTCCACATACTTTTCATCATATAATGTATATTGAGGGGCATGTATTTTATAAAACCCTGAATATTTTCCAGCATCTCACCCACATTCTAATTTTACTTTTGGTAAAAACATGCATTATACCTTTTTCCTCCAGATTGTATAAGATTATTTTTGTTTTTTAATAGCGGGGTCACACGGGCTCTAGTGACAAACGGGAGACCGATAGAGTTTAACCAACGCCACGCTACAAGAGGCTATAGATGGTAGTTCAGAGTTCTAAAGTAAACAATCGAGACCTGGCGGCACGTCTTCATTGGACAGACCTCGCTGTGTTAGTTCCAAACCTCAGATGAGAAACAAAACATTGGCAAACTTGTGTCTAAAAAAAGAGAAATAATGATTTCATCCGTGCTTAAAAAGCCAAAAAACACAATACGCTGTCCATTTGGAGTTTATTTTAAATTAATTATTACATGTTGTCTTCTCGTAGAAGAACATGAAGCACGATGTATAGAATTGCATAGAGAATGACGGCAGGACAGGAAAGCGCGTGGCAGAATATCAATCCTTCCTCCCATCAAAGCAACATCGCTGGCATCGTTTCAAAGTTATAGGATCGCATTTGTGCACTTTTTATGAGCACCTGAGAGGCAAGTGCACTTGCAGTCTTTCAACATTAAGGACAAAGGATAACATAGTTTAACCCCCGATCACCCTAGGGTAGACCCACAAGATTGCCAAGATTGTATTGTATCACTTGTGCAATATGAAGAGAGGACACCATGTATGAAAACTATCCCCCTAGTTGCGACACACACATATCTGTTATATTGTAATCATGGGGTCTTCGGGGGGGAGGGGTAAAATATCCTACCCACCTTTGCCCTCTTCCACACCAATGGCTAACAGACATGCATGTACCTGCGCAACGTGAGAACTTTGGTTTACAATGTCTGGGGTGGGAAAGATTCACCACAACTACCCCAGTAAACAATTCGTAGGGTGTTCAGCCAGTAACGGCCGACTGTTTATCACGGAGGATGCAGTCAACAAAAAAAAGAAAAAGACATAACAGCTACAGAAATAAAATGTATTAATAATAGGCAGGAATTGGGACCTCTAAAACATAACTTTTTATTGAAATTGTTAAAAAATGACCAGAGAGAAATAAAGATAAAATGTAAACAACCGATCTCGAATAAATGGACCCTAATACCACTAAAAAAATTGGAAAGAGGAATATGTAATAAATGTATTTGTGTTTCTCGCGTCTCTTCTCACAGGATGCGCTGGGTTGTATCTATAAACTGTTCTAACATTCCAGACTGTCAATCATTAAAATTCGAGTACGTCAGGCCTAGAGAGGTCTGCTTCCCCACCGATGGGGGGATTACGGCTCTGGAAGCTATCTGGGAATTCCAGGAGATGCTAAGCATTGTGCTTTTTGGTTTTGATCCATCGCGGGATGAGCCTTTTCCATCATTTTGATTTGTGATGGTTTTCCTGCGAAGGCAGTATTGCGTATGTAATATGAGATTATGGAAAACATAACATACATGGCCGCTGGGAATACATATATCTATACAGAGGCAGACAGGAATGAGAAATTATAAACAGGTATACATGCTGATACAGAGCCACGTCTGATCAAAATGCATTCTGTCTTAATAAAAGACACACATGAGTCAGAATCAGCCACCACACGCCTTCACGTAATGGATAGATTGGTAGCCAACGCCGGTATTAGGAATAGGCTATTGAAATGGCCAGCGGCCTATTAAGATTGAGGTAGTCCTTGGTAGACCATGCTATGGAGGGTGCGCCAAGTAGCCATATTCTTCTATGGTGTGAATTGGCCAGTTGGGCCAGTGGAGCACAGGGAAGCCCTATGCCTAGACCCTAATAAACCCATAATACACCCCTAGCCATTTCAGAGCAGGAGGGATTAGAGAAGAAGGCATTAGAGAAGGACAATGCAATAATCTCTGCTCCTTGCTGACTTCTATTTTTTTATTTTTATACTTTATATTATTATTTTTCTATTTTTTTTTAGGAACACCTAGCTCACTTCATCGCACAGAAAGGAGATGGATGGAGGATATGGTGGGAAGATGCCTTCTCAAACGGTAAAGATGTCGGTAAAGATGTCTTTAAAGCCCAATGTCCTGGCCAACGGGAACTCTATGCCAGCCCAAGGGTATAGAGAGATTGAACCCACTTTTCCAATGCAAGAATCCTTAATAAGCAGAACTCTTATAGCGAGAGGTGGCTGGGGGCACCCATCAGCTCAACTCTTCTTCAGTTGAGTGTACGCAGGTTGAGTTAATTGAGTTGGAGAAAATTGTATGAAACCCTATTTTTCTCTGGAATCTTTACCGTAACATCCATATTGGTTCACACCAGTGTAGGATTTCCAACAATGTTGGGTTTGCAAGCTAAAAACGGGGACAAGAAACAGCTGTCAAGTCACCGAAGGATATTCCACTGCAAAGTCCCACTCAGTATGAGTCAGATTTCTGCTATAACGTGGGGCCTTTGAAAATAACACATGTTAATCTTCACAACAAATAATTTATATTTCATAAATAGCATCGTATGAGGGTTAGACAGTCATTTTAAAGCAATTACACAGAGGTGTCTCCTGAAAAGCTTGTCAAAGACTTTTCTATTATACAGACAGCCAGCAAACTCAAAACAGAGACACGCAAAGGGCCCTTTCCAAACATTCTTTAACAATGAAACCGATAACAATGTATTTCCATAAGGCGGCCAACGTAGACTTAATAAGGTGTCTGTCTTAAATTATATATCGGCAAACTTTACCTATAACCAGATTTACAGAAGAAAATGTGTTGCCAGCGTCTTTAACGAATATCACCAAATTACGGAACGGACAGAGAGCTCACAGTCCATGTTATCTAAACATCTGCATGGTCTCCAAAACCGACAATTAATTGTGTGGCATTGAGAAACCACAGCGATGCTCTGGGATGTCAGGCACCCTTTGTGCTAACTTTGATCACAATGTAGAGCACAATGGGGGAAAAAATATAAAATCTTTTTATTTTTTTGCCTCGGGACTTGAACAGTTTGTTTACTCAGGTTACAGGCTAAGGTAAGATGGAATCTCCTTCCGTCCTTAATTTTGAGAATTGTCGAGGGTTAACGCTAAAAAGTAATCTAAAAAAATAGATATTCACCTCTATACCTTATCAAAGCACACCTCGCAACTGTCCCAATATAACCAGGACAGTCCCATTTATTTTATTTTTCCTTCCTAACAACCGTTTCTTTTTATCATCAAGTTAACAAAATGCTTTTTTGTGTCTGTTAATATACGGCGTGTGGGTAATGTATGACTGATTACATAAGTAAAAAGAAATAAAAATAAAATATTTTTTTAAGCCATTGTCCAATAAAAAATAACAACAGCCAGGGTAGATTTAAATCCCAGGAAGGGCTGCATAGCTTTAACTTCCCCCCAGCCCTCTGCGCCTGCAAACAAGTCTACAAAAGAATGAGTGTTAGTCGAGTATAAGAATGCTATATATAAGAGTATAAGTATAAGAAGGTGTCCAGCAGGTTGGGTTGCTGCCGTGCTGCTTTTCTAGGCACAGGTTGGCAGGAGGAGGTGAAGGAAATCCCCACATTAGTAACACGCATATTTTGGCACAGCTCAGCATGGAGGAGGCAGCTGCAGCACAGAAGTGACAATGACAGTGGAGGGAGATGACTGATCTCTTCTCCCCAACTGGCCCATTAACGCTATAGGGGACCGTACCGAGTCGGCACAGCCTTCATAGCAATTTCCACCCCGCACATAGTGTCAGTAAAAAGGTGGCTATGATATCATATCCCGGCGCTCGGCATTAAGGATGGTGGCGTGGAGGGGGTGGCTGGTGGCGCTACCCTGGGTTAGCCCTAGGCCAGCACCGATGGAAAATATCCTACTAACCATTACTATATTGCTTTATTAAAACTACCTGTATCCTAATATTTTTTTTGTTTCTCAGTGTTATTTGGGGATATTTAGTTTTAAAGTCCAGCTCGTCGACCTTAGAATCCATGGCAGCCGCCTGTTGCAGAGCCAGCATTATGCTTTGTTCTGAAGTCCCTAAACTCATCCAAACATTCAGAGCCAACCATCCACAATCAGTAACTTAACAATCGTGTAGATCCCGAGAAATAGAAATCAAGCTGACTGCTCCCGTGGTGTATAAATAAAACTGGTTTAAAATATATATTTTCATTTTAATCTGTAAAAATAATTTTAATTACATTAATTTAATTTATTGCATAGAACTGCGGAATAGATTATTTGGGGGGGGGGGATGACAGATCTGAGACTTTATTAGCCTTGTAATAATTCTGCTCTGAAACACATACTTATTTCAAACTGTGCAAGTAAGAAGAACTGAAGAGAAGAACAAAAAAAATATTGGACCGCGGTCTTAACAATTAAGATAAAATAAGAGAATTGGGAATTGGGGCCCCGAAACAGCCCTAACTATATTAATTGCATGTATGTTACATTATTTAATGTCTGCTTTTTGTCTTGGACGTGTAATCCCATACCGTGCTTTCACTCGCGCTTATTCCTGGATTGTTTCATTAGTTACTCAGACAGCTCGACCATATCTGTGTAATCTTTAACCTATTACAGCAGTACAGGCCCAGCAAGATAGAGCAGGCCTTGCCCTGAGTCATGGATTTCATTAATCTATGACCTCACGTAAACCATTAGAGAACTCGCGTTATGTCAGCTAGTGAATGATACGAAATAACAAAATCGTTTTTTTCTCTCTCAAATATTTACTGTTTTTCACTTGCCATATTTTGATTTTCTATGCCAGAGATGCATGTCCCCCGCCAGTGGTGTATCTACCAGAGCGTTAGGACCGTACCTGGGAACTTTCTAACAGAGCTGACCATGAGACTCTCTGAAACATTAACCCTTTCATAGCCCACCACATCGGGAGACCACATCGGTCATACTTCCCAGGACACACGTGTCATTTTCACATACAGTGAAGTCTCACGTGTAAAGCAGTAACTGGTTCCTTTCAAGGAGATAACATATCCGACATACAGCAGAGGGCAGTACTTTACACGTGCTCGTCAGCTAGATGTGAAAATGATATGTGTCATGGGGGTCATGGCCCATGTGGTCACCCCAGCATCACATGGAAACATTTTGCTACTTTCATTGACCTGGAGTCCCCACAGAGAATTTCTTCATTCTCTGGGCATGGTCGTTTCCATCCTAGGGTGACCACATCGGCCATGTTTTCCAGGACACATATCATTTTTACAAATTACTGACCAGTCTAGATAAAGTGCTGCCCTGCAGTATGCAGAATGTATAACCGGTTTATTGGTTCCCTTCCATTAGTTTATACATCCTACATACTGCAGGACAGCATTCTATCATGGTCCATGGACCACTCCCGCCTGCTATCACATATCCTGTCCAGTCATTGACTGTAGCAGCCTCGACTCCCGGGCTAGGCCCTGCTGGAACACACAACCCACCAATAAAGACACAACAACCATAGTTTTGGGTGTAAAAGGCCACAGCCGATTTTATTTAAATGCAGGACATTGCCACGCAGACCTAAAACCAAAAATAGGTGCGTTAACAGGACAATGACCAACACACAGAAAACAATAAATAACATAAATTAACATAATTAAACATTAACCATTTAATGTACACCATCCCAAGCTTACCAGGTTATCCAGGAACCACACAGGGAAGGACATACCGAGATGCCCAAACCCAGACCTGAGGTTCCCAGCTCCACCTACCAGGAAACCTCCCAACACCAATGCTCTCCCATCAGCATTAACCCCCTAGATACCTGGTAAGCTTACGCACGACAAAAACACACATCCAGAAAACACAACACACAAAAGGAAAAGGGAGGGAGGGTGGGACAAACAGTGAGTGGTAGGTGACACAAAATGGAGACTGCGCCAATGGCGCCAAACCCCTAAATAACCCACCATTAACCCCTCCCCCAAATTCAAAAAATGCCGCCAAGGCCTATCCCTTCTCGGCACCCAGTCAACGGCCCACTAAGGCCCATTCTGAGCCCCGTGAGCTTCATTCTAATAGGGTTAGTCCCTCCATCATATGTAGCGTGTACCACCAGCACTTGGCCACATATAGAGCACATGGGGTCTTCCAATTGAGAGAGCCAGGGCTGTATTTAAGGGACTCCTCGGGGGCCGATTTTGGGTCATCTACAGTACTTGTCCAACAGTCGCTGCGGTTTTTTGTTTTATTACCCCGGAGAGAGCTTTACCTATCAGTAAGTAGACAAGAAGGTAGGGAACAGGAGAGCTGCTGTTATGGAAACACATTAAAAGCTTGCCTAGGGGCCCATTAATACTAAGAGCAGTCCTGATGGGTGCAGGCATGGCTGCTGTACCATGACCTCCATCATAAACATGTAATAAAGTCTATCGTGCGAGGAGCCACCAAAGGACATAAATATGTTGGCTTTATTTTATTCTCTTTCGTTTGGCTCCTATACCACTTCCCAATTATGGTTATAATAAATCCAGGCTATTTATTTTCAAAAAAAAAAAAAGTTCTTACTCAATATTCCCTTTCAGTACTATGTCATCTACAGCGGTGATCCAAGTTATTTATTACAAGATTTTTTTTTATAAAAAAAAAAATAATAATCCTTATTCTATTTAAGCTAACATGCCATTTCTCTGTAAACCCTATCTTGATAAAATTATCATGAAATATGTAGCGGATTTTTTTTTTTCCTTTCCAAACCGCACATCTTTAAATTTTCATTTCAAAAAGGTGAGCCTGGTTTAACCCCATGAGTGCCAAGGATGTAGACGCACAAGAAGGGGCTCTACCGGTTTTTTTTTATCTCTGGTCAGAATGGGTCTTGTTTGCCGTCACATTCTACGTTTCTACGAATAGCTTAAATGATGAGAAATAGGAAATGTTATGCCGAGAATATCACCCGCGGAGCTTTATTATTTCATTGAGTACACTATTGTTTAAAAGAACCTGGATCTCCTATTTTCCCACCCAAACTTGTTTTCATAAACACGAAGGGACTCATTCTCACGGTTCGGGACTGTGAAATGCATTGTCACATGTTGGATGTGGTGTTTGTTTTGGAACAAAATGTCATCTCTGCCACAACGAGACTGGCAACAAATAAGCCAACTTGATGTTATCATCGCGAAGAATAACAAACCAGGTAACCGAGAAGCTCAGTCTGGGGAAAAAATGAAATATATGTTTAAAAAAAAAGTGGTATTTATGTAAATCGCAGCCGTATCGCCTCTCCGTTCTCCGTGTCACATTGCAACATACATGTAACCGACACAGAATTAGAAACATAACCCTTATTGTCCCAGATAAGCCATTAGCTTTTCCATAGGGTTGGTGGGATTGCCAGATGCCCTGCTTGGGGGCAAATGCACCAGTTCACTGTATTTGCTTTCATTGCTGGAGATCAGCCCGAGTCGGACAGCTCTCGCCCAGAATAATCCAATTTGAAAAAATGTTAAATTGTTAACGTTTAAAAAACCACAATCCTGAAACCTCACGTTTAACGCGTCTGCCATGGATATTGTTTTCAGGTTTTCACGTTGGTCGTAGCGCTCTATCATGAATAGTAAATAAAGCCTAGACCTGAAGGAACGTACTGTGCGCTACTCCCCTTTTCATCGCTCTATCTAAGCCTTCATTTACATTTAACCCCTGCAAATCCACATCTTATTAAAGTACATTGTACGTCATTTTATATGCCTTCTTTAACAAGCCTGGGGGGGGGGATAAAGAATTTATCTTTAAGAGAAGCTCAGCTCCAGAGCTCCGGTGCTTGAAGCGGTGGCGGGGAGAGCTTTTCAGCTCTGGAGCTGAGCTTATCTCAAAGCTCTTTCTATGTGGGAGGGTCTCGTTAGACTCCCTAGAATCATTGGGTAAGATGGAGCTGGTTGGTGGAGAGTATATCGCGCATGTGCTTTTCTGTGTTTGGTTGAACTCTCCTGCTAGCTTTGGAGCTGAAGCTATAGAAAGAGGTTAATGCACATGGAGGGATTCTATACTGTTAGTAAAGGCCTAGTAAGTTTTGTAAGTAGAAGTCAAAACTACGTAGATGTAATTGTCCCTATAGCTCCGGCAAACAATCAGTTATAACCTTGAGCTCCGCACTGGGGAATCCAGAGCCTTCATAACATAGCCACCAGTTGGTGGTTTCACACTGGGTGGTTCATTCAAGGAACGACATCTTCATACCTCTCAAGATTTCAAATGACCAACGAGAAACAACGTTCCTTCAAGATAAAGGTTGGGAGAAAGGTCATACCAAGATAAGTTATTTGTTGTCAATAAGAAGTATATTGCCTTTGCACGGTGCGGTCCCAATTATGCCGGCAGAGCTCTACCTCACCAGAGAATGCATACTGCACCGGCACAGAACATCGCTGCCAGTAACGCCGCCAGTGGCGCATTCTAAGGTCTTAACCAGGATTAAAATTGGTCCTGGCACTTTACAGCCAGTGGCCGACAAATGACGTACATGTAGGTCGTGCACTCGTTCTTACACTAACGGACACGATCATACCAGGCGGACTTCCAACTTCCATGTCTCACACATTTCCTTATCGGTGTAACTGGTGTGTACCAGTCAACAACACATTATCTGATTGGTGTGACAAATACTTGTACCAACTATATACCAATATAATCTGTATTATCAGTAATATCAGTAATATGGCTACCGTAAAGGTAATGTAAAGTATTACTGAACTTCAGTACGGTAATACTGGACATTATTAAGATTTAGGTGGCAGCATAGTGAGCAACACATTGCAGAACCTTCTGGCACACACAAAAATCATCCATTAAAATCTGATTACATCACTAAAGAGTTTGGAATCAATTGAACGCATCACATATCAAGAAAGGGCATTAAATGAGTAAATAAATATTCAGGCTTCAGACTCCAATAATAAATATAAAGTGCTTTAATGTGCAATAAAGTGCCGGTAAACACACATAATATGTATGACAGAAAAGCACAAACCTTAAATAGAGCTAAAGCGAACATGAAAACAGTGCAAATAAATACAAGGTAGAATTGGATAATCATTCCATTTAGTGAATATACACGTGACATATGTTAGCCTCAATGATTAAAAACCACACTATATCGGTCACATATATTTACCATAAAAGTGCCAGAATAATAAAATATTAAAAATAATAAAAAAATATTAAAAAATCTAATTCTTTATATTAAGTGCAGAAAAAAGTACATGATTAATGTATGAAGCACCAACCAAAAGTACTTTCAATATTGACAACACATTTAGCTGGGGGATCTAGAAACACATCTTGCTTCATTTCACTTGCTTTCATTTGTTAGAGGGCTATAATCATTTGTTGTTTCTTTATGTTCTTGACGCCATGCAGTCTTCGGACTGGTCTTGGTGTGTTGTCGTTGCAAAGCGCACGCAGCAAAACAATTGTGGTTTCTACACTTCTATAAATCGTACAGAGTAGAATGAATTGGAATCCTCCGATCTCCTTATCGTCCATTGAGTCCGTGCCTCCCCGTTCCTGGCTGGAAGCCACGGGGGGGAACGTCACTGTGAGTAGACCACAAACTGGGATGCCTTGAATTGGACTTGTACAAATCGCTAGAAACGAGCCTACAAGACCACAAAACAACAGCTGTTTTTATCCGTGTGCTTCGGTGACCACAAGAAGTAATAGATGTTGTTACACATGAGTGTCTGAGACCACAAAGATCATGTTCTTAAATGTGAAGAAAGCTTTGCTGTTTTTCCCAGACATGAGAAGTCAAAATAAGGTGGAGGTTTCGGAGAATTTTCTATCTGCAGGGACCTCCTGGCGCATTGAGACAGATCAGTATAGTTTACGACCTTGACTTCTATGTGTCTGTTGAGGGTTTCTTCTGTATGCTTTCTGATCCTGGTTCTATACAATAAATAGTTTGTCTGACCTTAATATCACAGCTGTGCCTGAATGGAAGCGTGGAAGCGTTTTCACTGGAAGCTGGAACCTGGCTACCGGCCACCATTTGTATTCAGATATTGTGGGAAGTTTCTGATGTGAATAGTGGGCCCGCGCTGGAAAAAGCGAGAAAGTAAAGTCAAATGGATCCATACCCCGTCATAAATACATACATGATAGTAACATAGAAAAGCAAGGGTACTTATTATTTTGGTTCGCCTGTTTTTGAAGAGATAAAATCGGGACTGGTTTGTTCGTCAACATCAGCACCACGGGAAAAGGCAAAAGATGTCTCCCTGCACTTGCTTGCTGGTGGTGTGGATGCCCCCTATCGGCTCAGAGCCCCATTAGCCAGCTATGTTGCCTATACGGTAGGACATGGTCTCAGTGAGTTAAGTGGATACAATATACATATACATCAATATTACATAGATTAATAGGCTCTAAATGATATTGAACGCTCACAATACAAGCTTTGTTGTCACTAAAATGTGCTTAACAAATAATACGGAAAACCCTACCAACAGGGCTGGAGTGGGGAAGGAAAGCTGCCCCCACTGGCTGGATACACGCAGCCGCACGCTACGCTCTTACACCTCACTCCATGGCCACTCATAAAAAAACATATTTGACAAGTTGAGACCTACTCGCCCATCGGTCATTTGCCAAATATCCAGCCCAGGCCTGACTACTGCATACTGTGGCCACTATATAATCATAAGGTGCCATTGTTGGGACTTGTCATGTAAAGTGTCCACTAGCCATCACAGTGTCGTTACGGCTGAAGACCAAGAAAACCATGCAAACTCTGGGATGCTTATTAGAAGTCATGTTTGCAGACACGGAGCATAGTGTGAAAACTGTTATTTAGTTGCAAGCCGCCTAGTTCTTGATTATCCGTCATTGGCGAGAGTACTGGCTAACCAAATCTGAGAGACAAATCATGACGGGCAGGTGAGGGCTGCCCCTAGGCTCCTCTGATTTTGGGTCATGAACTGGAAGCTTTTTTGTGTTCTTCTTGCAATTTCATCCTGTCCAAAAGGATGCGTAGAGTAACGACCTAAGGCAGCATTTAGATCCAGACTGGATCCTTTCTGTTCCTTTTATTGGCTTTATATATATTGCACAGGACTGGATAGTAAACATTCAATTTGTCTGGTGGGTACATCTGGAGCTGGAGTTTCATTACTTGTGGCGGGTTTACTACTGGGCTACCTGGCTGGACTTGCCAGTTGCCACCTGGGAGGAGAGCTGTCCCTGCGACAAGGTTCTTAGCACATGGAAGGAGGTGGCAGACATCTACTTCCTAAACGATTAACAAAGATGCAGAAGATAACCTTGAGAGGTAATTGTATCTCCGCTGTGAGCACAGACTGAGTATCCGGCTTACTGTCCCCGTAATTACTCACATGTTTCTTTTGACTCGAGCTGAGTCTCTTCTCTGAAAAACGGCCAGATTGGCGGCCACAAGTAATCAGACTCCAGCTGTTTGATATTTAGGCGTAATTAATTAACTTTTTCAATCAACACTAATTAAGATGAACTTGGTCAATAAGCTCCTTGCAAGCACATGGTACTGACATCATGACCCAGTCCTAGCCTGTACGCGCAGTAGACCGGCTGTATCTGTTAAGTTGATTATTTGTCAATGGAACACATATGAACTATTCATAACACGCTCAAGACTTCTTCTTTTTTTTTTTTTTTTTTTTTTTTTTTACAAAACGAGCTACGTGAAAAGTTGTTTTCTACTGCCATCTGATGTCCATTCCAAGTTTCTCAAGTTAAAATGCAATGTTATCCAGCTTAGTCCTAAAATAAAAAGAAATAAATTGCATTAGAAAAAATTGATACCAAAAGATACAAATGTGCAAAAAATTGGAAGTCATAGGGGCAGAAAGAGAGACATCTCTCCATTTCCAGGAGCCATTTACGTAGATTTCCCAAACTTCAGAAACAAATGCAACAACAAAAAACACAATTTTGGAGAAAGCCTTCTACGTATACGTCACCGTTACATTTCTGAAAAAATAGTATATTTAAGAAATACATTTGTAGGTATGGCATGGGGCTCAGAAGGTACTGGGATGTATATAGCTGCCATTAGCTGCTCTCCTCTTACACACATCAATGTGCCCAATGGTCACCTAGAAGACCCAACATCTTTGGTCAAATTCCTCTTTCAGAGGTTAATTCTTGATTTAATAAAAACAATTACGTGTCCACAGATTAAAGGTAGTAACATGTTTTGTAGGTTCCCATCTGTCCCTTTCTCCTACAGCAGAGATTAATGTCTACATGGTTTGTTTGGTGGATGTGTGTGATTCACCAGGACTACAAAGGACTGTAACTGGCTTTTGTTGAAACAGGATTCTAATGATAATTCACAGCTATCTCCTTCTCAAACAATTTTCCTCGATGAGGCTTGCATGCGATGTGTCAGTCTACTGGAATTCCCACAGGTTGATCAAAAGGTACTTTCAAGACAGTTGCTTCCTGTCGAGTTCTTGTCCCTGTTTACCATTATTCATCTTCCTCTGAAAACTTTTTTCCTGTTCTTCTAAATACCGACTCCCTCTTTGGAGCTTCTTAACAACTTGACCTCATGCAGGACGCCATCTTTTGCTTCCCCCAACCAAGGTTCTTAGGGTTATGTACCAAACAGAACTTTTCCCACTGCCCACCAGTAAGAAGACTCTAATATGTCCTAAAGCCATGCACTCCTACAGTAAAAGGGTAAGTAAACCCACAGCCGTACTTGGGAACTTTCCATAATGAAGACTCTGTTGTAATGACTAATGGTGGCAACCAAAAGGTCCTAATAATGGTGCTTATGAAAACCATTCGTTGTCAGTAGGTAAAGACAAAGACGAATAAAATGGAATCCCAGTTCATCTTGGAACTGAAGGAGTTCTAGACTGTGTGACCTCAAAGATCTTCCCATTTACCCCGATTGGGGTAAAACCCAGAGAAGGTCAAACCTTGAGTGTCATGGTATGTACATAGCTTAAATAAGGCAAAGATTATTTGTGTATTTGCCCATGGTGTGGATTTTACTGATTACAACTATTTTAAATAACACTTTCTACCTAAGATTTAAGGCTCATGACCATGGACCAATTAAATAATCGTTACAGATATTAAAACTGCATCCATAGAGTTGAGTTATTATGATGGAATAATTCAAAGCAGGTTTTATCACTTCTGTCATTAATCTGTAGCCTTGGAGGCTCCTACATGTTATGTTTTATGCTTGAAGGGGATTGTTATCAGGTTAAGCCAAAATGGCTCTAATATGGGATATCTGATGGATGAAGCAATGCTTTCCCATATCAAGAACAGCTTTTAGATTACATTTAATAACCCACTAGAAATGCCAGCATTACAATTCCGCGCTGAAATCATCTCTATGTGTCAGAGCAGAGCACTTACATTAATAAAAATATATTAAATATATATAGCTTTTCATTTTTTTGGATCAAAGGAAACTTTCGTTTGGACCTTTTTTTGAAAACTGACCTGAAATTTTCCTGTATCTGTCATGATCCGCGATTAAAAGTTGCCAAACATATTAATCACTGAATGTGCCTAATTGTACCGTGGCAAAATCGCGGAGAGTGGCCACGTCATCGTTTGAGGCTCTCAGAGAGCAACGTTTCCTTTTAAGTTCCTCACGATACTTACACACTGAACGTTCCCTAATGCAGTTCAACCGGGGTGGAAAAAAGTCAATTTTTTTTTCTTTATGTCTACAGATTTTACCATTCTATGCACTCAGAACTACATAATGCTGTTTTTAGACTAAAGCCAGAAAAATGTTTGTCTCAGAAACCAATTTTCTGTGTGTCCTCAGCATTTGCTTATTTCCTGATGCTCCGTGAGGTCAATCAAGTTCTGAGACCTTACAAATAATAATCTTTTGCAAATGCCACCTTATTTGGTCCTAATAGGGTCACCCCCAAGGTACCCTCTTGCCATTTCCATACCTGGTAGGTTAACTTTAGTATAATAGATTGCAAGCTTTCAAAACTATCTAGGCCTCTTCTTCAGGCATGGTGTCCATTCCAAGCTTATTCATACATTTATACATTAACACGGAGGCCGCCACGGCAAGACTCAAGGATCTTGCATTTGAGATTGTGTGAGCCGAGTGGTCTCGGGGGGGGGGGGGGGACATATTTATATTTTATAATTAGTATGATATGTAGCAGTCGGCTCCAGCTGTCTCTTTTGTTACAGACTGTCGCACACTCTATGCCTGTATTGATTGTGTCTATTATTTTATGTTTCTATATCTTCCTTTCTCCCTCTGTATGGAAAGTCTTTGTTAACACAGTGAGAATAGTGTTGGCAAGAAAACTCTCCCATAATAGAAGAGATCCATAGAAAAGATAGATAGACCAGGTTATCAGAACCAATGAGGACTCAAAACCAGCTACCAACTTTACCCATTGAGACCCCCTGTGGGTACACCACCGGGCACTTTCTTGTAGAAAGTCAGGAAGGCCATTGGGGTAGCTGGCTAGATCCCACAGGCACGAAGAGGAGCTTTCAAGTAAAGGGATCAACTGATGTAACAACACATCAGATCATGCTTAGTCAATATCACCCAATGGCTGCAGCTTCCCTACAACCACCAGGTTACTGGCTGGACATGCTATATGGTGTCACCTAAAGGCTGCTATACATCTTTGATCTATAAACACCAACATGACCCCACCAACAGACCCTCAGAAAGCTCAGCTAGACTCCGATGGTTCCTCCACGTCATCCAGACAGCATCTTCTTTCCAGGTTCCTCACATGTTTCTAGATTTTCCCCACAACCCTGAAGGAACATCAATCAGTATAATGAATTCCGAGGTAACTATGGTTTATTTAATAAACAGAATAATCGCCGCAGTTCCCGTGCGTTCCTCACCTTGAATATCTGAGTCCTGGAATTCTTCTTTAGAATACGGAACAGGACTGTCTTGTTAAAAGTGGATTTGTAATCTGAGTGCCTTTAAAATCATTTTATTGATGGATTACACACAATTTGCTTAAGAAACGCGATTACACCGGTATGGCTTAAAGGGTCCATAAATCATACGTTTAATAAACGAATTCACTGATAAAGTACTTTGCTTTACCTGTCCAGAACAGAGCGGGACGGGAGAAGATACTTTCCTTAAACATATTTAGAATAACACCTGCTTTCAATGCAAATCAATAATATATAAGGGATTTCAAATGACATCACCAATTCCCTAATTAACGTGCAATCAAATAATAGTATGGTATAATGGTCTCCTATAAATCTTATGCGTCTGTTGCCCTTGGTAACTGGACTTTGACACACTTACGAGATAAAATATTACTGCTGATGTAAGCACTCAGTGACCCGGGGCTTCTGATTGGCTGAAGAGTGTCGGTGGATTCCCATTGGTTGCAAAGCAACGCTCAGCTGGTAGTTACTATTGGCTGAAGGGTGTGAGAGGCCTGTGAATTCTTATTGGTTGAAGGGTGATCTGGGAGTTATTTTTGTTTATAGGGTGTTATTGATCTTGGAGTGGATTTTGGCTGCAGGGTAACTTCTGGACTGTGTTTGCCGGGTTGAAGGGCTTCCCCGGGCACAAGGAGGGGCAAACCTAAATCCCAGCCATCAATAAGGCTGGCAGAAAGGGAGTAGAGGCTGGCAAAAATAAAAAGTATTTAAAGTATATGGAAGTAATTTAGATGGACCCACCATTAATCCCGATGTCTCGTGCTGTACCGTAAAACATACTTGGTATCCCTTACGGTAATCCCAGCCGGGACTAAGAAAGCATCCTGCGGGGCAGCAAAATTTCCCATCCACCTTTGAAGTCGATGATTCGTTTTTGGTTTATGATGTCATTTTTAAATGTCTGTTCGACGTATTGTTATTTCTTTAGATATCATGCCGGTGGGAGGTGCAATAATGCAACAAAGGGTATTAAAACACAAGGTAAAGATGTGTATTCATTGCGAGACGAGTATTCCATAAAATCCCGGGTAGAACATGCGCAATTTACCTCTTCTTCATGAGTCCTGAAAAGACCCATGGTGCAGTGTTAACACCATGATCACAGCATTGAAGGTGTTAACGCTTGTGTCTTCAGACTCGCTTGCTTGTAGGGACCAAATCACAATCAAAGCTATGGTCTTGTGAGAGTTGTTTAAAAAAGAAAAGGAGTAGGTGCTTCATTTTTTTCCCTACATAATTGCGTATAACACACAGCTGCATATTATAGACATGAGTTTACAGAAATTGTTCCCAGAAAGGAAAGTCTAGTTTAAAGTAACTACACTAAAACCATTAGATTCACTTTTTTTCCCCTTGATTTATAGAGTTATGATCCTTAAGTATCATTATAAGGATTTTTGAATAGTAAAATTGTGATTTTCACCCTCTGCTCTCTGAGTGGTGTGTTCTGAGCTGGCCCTGCACGATGTACAGTTAATCAGGCCAAGATTCCCTTGGTTTAATCATGCATTATGCAGGGTCAGCGTACTACCTGCAGCAAAAAGAAGCAACAGGGTAGGCCTTGATGCAAAATGATGTCACAGAGATTAAATGTTGCTTCATGTCTTCACATTACAAAGCGCATTTACAGAACATTGGGAAATGAAAGGAACAGTCCGGTACTCAAAATTGTACCTTCATTTTTTACGGCCCGTTGGAGTCATTTTACATCGTTTAGTTATTGGACACGTCTTGCACATGCTCAGTAGAACCACCATTGGAGCAATTCATGCAGCAGCCAATTGCATATATTCCATGACATTAATAAAGATTTATAGCAGGTTCCGTAACGCTGCTAGAAACGGGAAATAAAAGTTCAAAATATGCAAAACGGATAATAGCATGATCACACATTAAGACATATTGGTATAGAAGAGGGCCCTGCTCCTGGGAGTTTACAATCTATTAGCAGGTCAGAGCTGCTTGGATGAGGATTATTTGATTGGTGAAAAGATCCACTCATATCGCGTGGATCATCTGATCTCAATGACAGCTCGTCTATAAACTAGAACGGGTGTTTTATTGAGTGCAAGAAACTGAGGAACACTCAATGATTTTGGCCGAGGCAGCTGGAGAAGGAGATAAATGAGATAGAAGTCTCACATTATGACTCCAGTCAGCAGAGAATGCCTGAGCCAAGATAACATGCACCGGGGTCCCCTTATTTAACATGAAATCAGTGCTAGAGCGCTCCTTTAATATTCCACCGTGTGCATACAATTAAAGATTATATCCTAGAATATTATGTTGTTCCAAGTATACATCCAGTTGCAGTTTAAACGTCTGTACAGACTCCGATAAAACTACCTCTGCAGGCAGAGAATTCCACATCCTTATTGTCCTTACTGTAAAAAACCCTTTCTTCCAGTCTGAACGCATGACCCCGCGTCCTGTGCATAGTCCTGTTTATGCACAGATTTCCACACAGTGGTTTGTATTGTCCTGAATATATTTATATAATGTTATCACTTCAGGGCCGCAGTACCCGGGTTTAATAAAAGCAAGGAAAACCATGAAGGAGTTCTAACATCCTTTTATTGGGAAGGCAGCTAAAACGGCACATTTTCTTCTTCTGGAAAACCTTACCCACTTTCACAATAATCATCAGATGGGACCTTCTAGAGTAATCACATTTAGGATTAAATTCACTAAAGCATGAATTGGTTGGATCCTGTGAAATCCATTAACGCCGCAGACAGACATAATCTCACATTGAACACTAATCAGGGTCCCACACAGGGGGCAGACGCGGACCCCATTAAAACAGCAGCACGACTCGGACACCGAACTTCTCCCGTCAGCAGGGAACTTGGTCCGGATAGAAATCAGCGTGGGATGTACTTCACAACAGCCCTCGCGGTGCAAGATGTGTAATAAATTCCTGAGATAATACATCATATTAAGAGGTAGGAGCAGGCAGCAATCAGAAATACATATTAAATTCACTTATCAGCCCAAAAATGTGATTATTTAACTGAATTGCATTTCTAATTAGTTATGTCATATTCCAACCGATATCATTTCTCATATTCTGGTATTTTTCATCAGAAAACAATCGACAAATTATCCTGTGTTCCGTGTATGTTCTAGCGGCTGCGTTAGATCCCCGCAACCCGTCTCCTCTTTTCCTCATTGTCCAGGACAGACTGTTTCAGACTTATCTTTGCTTCTTCAAATTTAGGGTTGAGTTGTAATACTTTCTGGAAATCTTTGATGGCTTCATTAAAAAATCCTATTGAGAAGAGAAATGCATTAATACATACCCTGGGACATGGGCCAGATTAACGCCCGAGCACACCGCATTAAAATTACTCCAGGGCCCCGGCGTTCTCATCCGTCCCACAACGCAGCGATCCTGACCCGCGACGTACGGCGATCAGATCCTGACCCGCGACGTACGGCGATCAGATCCTGACCCGCGACGTAAGGCGATCAGATCCTGACCCGCGACGTACGGCGATCATCCTCCAATACTGGGAGCAATTACGCCATTACTACTCAGCGTCAGCGAGGGAGGAGGATTGCCGCACGTCGCAAAATACAATACGTGTACCAAGACTGTATTAAAGAAAAAAGGAGAAATAACAGCACTACCTACCGAGGCGGTACAAAATTAACCCTCTGTTGTAGTACGGGACTTCGAAATTTGGATGAACTCTGATGGCTTCTGTGTAGTCATCCATCGCTTCATAAAAGTCCACTCGGAAATACTTGATCTGTCCCCGGTTATTGAAAGCGACGGCAAGATCTTCGATGCTGCATTTCCTATAGATGGGGGGGGGGGTTATATTTAGTTTGTCATTCCCTGCCATGTTAAGTCTGCCCTTAACCCATCGCGGGGTGGCTTGACTTGGCAGAATTGGTACCAAATGTGATGTTTATCATGCATACAGCTTCTAATTATTGCCACAAACAAAAGTGCCCTTCAAAGCAAAAATCTCTTTGTTTTACACGTGCACACAAACCAAGGGAGCATAATGTTGCTCGCTGGGGCGGAAAAAGAATATTTCAGATTTAATTCTGAATTCAGTCACTGTTTTCATATTAAATATCTAATATTAAAGCTGCTGTTCCAATGTATACAAAATGTATAATCCTAATGTTCCTAATGTATACAAAACATTAATGGCACTTTCAAGCATGTTAAAGGTGCAGTCCCCATATGCATTTCCCTCGCTATACATTTGCCAAGACTTCATCGGCGGCACTTTTATCAACGGCGATTGTCTCAAAGGAGACGCTGAATAGCTGAGGAGGGCCATTCCTGGACAGATCTGCAGCTGCAACATTAATTCCTATACTTGCTAATAATGTAAAACCTTTACATTAAATTACCTTCTACACACTTTAAAACGCATTCGTGTTTGTTCATGCTGTAGAACCTTAGTGGTTCTGACATGTTTGTCACACCAACTTGTGTAGTGCATACATGGACTTGCTACTTGGTAGAGATGGTATGGCCAATTTCAGTATGAGAGGGGTTAATTTGATTGTACAGTCATGTGGTGCCAAAAGGTCTTGTGAGATAAATTTGTCCTTTGAAGCTTGGACTCCAACCGGGGCCTTCTACAGGGTGTTAGGTCCTGCAGTGGAGCTGCCGTTTTGTCTAGGTTCAAATGTAGACGACCATATGCCTGGATCCCCTCATAGATACTGGATTCTTTGATATGCTAAGTGACCACTAGCAGTCAGGAAAACCATCTCATATCCAGGTCATATCCAACACATATCAATAATAACTCATATATTCATTATCATACCTCCTTGTGTGCATACCTAGAACGGGGAAAGCGCAGCCTACAAAAAGAGTACAAACATGGCAGCGCAACGTAAACGGTTTGGAAGGAATTGTGAAGTCTATGATGTTCAGTCATAAGTAGCAAGTGTGACATATCTATGGACTTCACAATTTACAGGAAATTCATAAGTGCATGAATTATGGCTGTGGCGAGCACAGGAGGGACGATAAAATGAAAATAACTTATTTGGACTGATATGTTTCCACCACTTATGGTACACCTTCCCCTCCGCTTATACCACCTCTGGGCCGGCTTGGAAACTCGAGATGAACTGGGAAAGAGTATAAAGTTAGTGAAAGAAGGTTGGTCATTGTGCTTACTAGAGCCCAAGATCTAATTTTGAGTAAGTCGCCATCTTTCCTTGCCGGAGCCCTACGGACAGAAAAACTGTTACTTGACCATTCAGTGAGTAGTTAGGTTTTCTGTAATTTTCTCCTTTTTTATTTTTATCTGTTGGTGTAAATCTGTTTATCATCTTTTTTTGTATGCACTGTGATTTTTTGTTCATAATAAATATTCCTTTATTAAGTTCTGCCTTTGTCTGGTAAAGACTCACGTTACCTGAAGAGACTGTTTTATTGGTAATTTAAAATCACATAATTTTTGTGTTAAAATATATTGTGTGGGTTTTTTTAGTCTGATTCACTTGGGGTACCAAGGCACCCCATTTCTAAATTGTCTTGGTGGTGGCAGCGTTATTTTGATATTTGTTATATCATTATAGTTAATTGCGGGTGGTATTAAGGGTGGATATTTGTATTTTTATCACTATTTCCGGTCTAGGGCAGACAGATAGTGAATTTTAACCCTTTTACCACTAGAACCAAGTCACGCGCACGCTTGGAGTAGAGTGCGTTCGTGACAATGTTATTTTGGTTTTTTGTTTTTTTTAAGGGGTTAACCCATCGGTGCCTGCATTGTGTGTCACGTGACAATAAGGGGTTTCCACAAAATACTTTACTTGATCGATAATTATTACCGGGAAGAGACAGTGCTAGCAAAGACATTCCCAATGCGGAATTTAAAGCGTGAAACGTAGCTGCGCAGGCAGAATGGAGCGTTTAACGATCTGCAAAGTAAACATAAAAAGGTGCCAAAGGTCTCTTACTCAACCTTCGGCCCGTCTGTTCCATGACACTCAATGGCAAATATAAATGCTTATATACTCTTGAAATGTGGCTATTAATTACATATACGGTCTAGTAATATAATACATATATTATTATATATATTATTATTATATTATATATATTTCACCAAATGATGGCATCGAGTCTGAGATCTAGTAACGTTACCCAGTCACACATATCTCACCTGTCCCGGGCACAGCTTTTAATCACCCGTTCATAAAGCGCCTCCGCCTCGGCTAACTGACACTTCTCCAGCTGAGCATGCGCCGCTCTTAATAAGTCGCTGGCCATTCTGCGCATAGAGAACAAGCGTTATTTCTCTGTAACACATTTATTGAACAGATCATAGTTGGATCTATAAGATAAAATCAACGTAATGACAAAAATGGTGGAAGACGTAAAATGGGAAGTGAGTGACGTGAATCAGAAGAACGGGGCAGCTGGAGTTTAATGTTGATAAATGTAAGATAACGCACTTGGGATGTAAAAATCCCAAAGGCAGAATATAGCATCAGGGACCCTGTTCTGTCAGCGATAACGGAAGAGAGGGACTCGGCCGTGATTGTTTCCGAGGACTTAAAGATGATGTTCCACATAGGGGGGTCTCTTAAAATATCCCCAGATAGGGGCTGCATTATATAAAGAGAAGAAACCCGCCATTTTGTTTTCCTCCTGATACTTGAAAACTTCATTTAAAAGTTTATTGAAATGCTACAGTTGTCACGTAACAGCGCTGCCATTCCCTAGGTATTACATCACACCGTGCCGACCTCATACAGCCGCTCTCTCCTGCTCCCGCACGTGAAACAGCAGCACTCTATGGGGCCGGCGTTAAAACAAACGCACGGCTCACCCACCACAAGCACATTACACACACATCTCATGCAAGTGAACAAATGTAGGTATTCGCACACACCTCATCACAAGCACTGCAGTACACCTGATCACAAGCACAGCACCCGAGAACATTAGTTATATTAATTTATTAAGAATGGCGGGGTTCTGCGGGCACATATTAACCCTCCCTGTACTGGGCCGGCACTAAAGGGATTAACGTGCACATTTTATATACAGGATAGATAGCTAGCTAGCTATACCCAAAGGGTGTACTTGTAGACCCCAGCAGTTGGAAACAGACACAGCCCGTCGGACCCGGTAGCGAATTTATAAAGGTTAACAGAAAATTATTTAAAAAGTCTATTTTCCAACAAACAGAGGATAAAGCCCCAGAAACCATTACCAGCACTAAAAGGGTTAAAACACAGCGGCAGAGCATTGTGTAACTTCCCACGGAAAACCAGAAGTGAGGCTCTTCCCGCCAGCAGCCCCCCCCCACCACCACCACATACCGGCGATAATCAACCCATATTAAGCATTTAAAGCCCCCCTGCCCCGATCACCATGGAGACCGAGGTACATAACGCAGACCTGCAGAGCAGCAGCGGTACAAGCCGCGCCTTCAGCGACCCGGCGGCGCATCCAGTTACGTCGCCGGCATGGTCACGTGACCGGAAGTCTGTCGACAGCGGCTATAAGGCGAGCCTTACGGACGGTCGCCTTGCGGTGTGTCGGGTTTACCAGAAACCGAATTAACACCGAGCTCTCCTTTAAACGTAGGAGTGTTTTGGAGAAAGTTTTGTCCGATGTGCACCGGTGGCTTATAGATCCACGCGCTGGCTTAGCGTTTTTATTAATAAACCGGTGATTTACCGTCACTCCAAGTCGGTGCCCTTCCCTATACCAGTTTTAAAGACCTTACTTGGCTGACTTGCGTTGTAGATATGATGAAATTTCTTAATAACCTACAGGAACATGTTTTGGGTTTTTTCTTTCATTATTTGGATTTTATGGAAAAATGTTCACAGTTGAAAGGGTTGGTCTGGATCAGTTCAGGAATACCAAGAATCGGACAAAAATGCCCTCATGTCGGTCTGTGGTTTTCTCTCGGATGTCATCATCAATAACCCTGATACCTTTTGCTCATCGGTTTGATTTTCTCAGATTAAGAAAAGTCATTTAGATAGAATTTTAGCGCCGCGCATCTTAATAGAAAAAAAAAAAATGGTATTTCTCAGTAAATTCACTAGATTCTTCAAAATCTTCCTCTAAATAAGGCTGTCCAGATCCTTATTATTTGGATTTTAGTTGTATGAATTAGAGCAGCGGCGGAGTCCGTATCCCGGGACAAAAGATGTTGCAGCTCTAGCCAAACGAAGCTAGTGGAAGGCTAGGTTTCCACTTGGGTTTTTGTCCTGCGTTTTTTTTCTTGATGAAAAAACGCCAAGAAAACTGCCACTGCATTTTCCTGAGTTTTGGCGTTTTTTTCGGGAGTTTTTTCTGGCGTTTTAGCCTTTCTGTGGAAATTGCTTTTTTTGACCTTAGGCAGTTTTCCCAGCCTTTACAAGTTAGAAGTTTCACCCAGCTAAAAGGGATTAGGATAAATGGCAAGTATCTGCCCCCTGATGTCATTTCCTTGGTAGAGTTCTACTTAAACGCCCCGGCGGACCCTTTTGTCTCTTTTCTGTGGTTTGTAAGGCCTGCTTTATTCCGAATGTCTGCTCCTCTAGGAAGATTGGCCCCAAATGATGGTGCAAATTGTTTGCTGTTGCTTTTGGCAGGCAGGATCCAGTTGATGCGTCGCGTATGTTTGTTTGTAATGGCATGTTTGTTCCAAATGGTGTAAAATTCAATATGAACTTTGTTTTGTGTGAAACTGTTGGTTTCCAGCCTATTTCTCGTAGGACACACAGATACCGGGTCCATCCTCTGCATTGTAACTGTGGAAAAAACGCCATAAAAAACGCCAAGGCAATAAACCCACATGGCTTTTTCATGGCGTTTTTTCTCTCCCATAGACTTCTATTGGAGAAAAACGCCAAGATTTCCTTGCAAAAAACGCCAGAGTGTCAACATGCTGCGATTTTGAAAAACTGCCACAGAGCCCAAAAAAGCAGAAAAACACCAGAGGACTGAAAAAACGCCAAACAGAAAAACACCAAGTGGATATGGCATTCTGCGATTTCCTATTGAAGAACAGCTAACATCTGGCTGCTGCGTTTTTTCACTAAAAAAACACCAGGTGGCGCTATTGGCGTTTTTATGGGCGTTTTTAGCAAAAAAAAAACAAGTGGAAACCTAGCCGAACGGTTCTGTATTCTGCAAATACCTCAAGGGCTGGAGGGTAGGAGATGCTTGTCCCGGTCTATCCCAACATGTAATCGGGAAAAAGAAACAATCCATTTTACATAAATGCTTCATTTAATCGTAGATATACGGGACAAAACACTTTTTCTATAAATACACATCTTTTGGTCAATTTACAAACTTAAACAATAGTCATACAAAAACACAAAGACTTCACAAAAGCGACGCCTGTCTGGTCCGTTGTTTGTGCGGACTTACGGGTCCGTAATAAAGTGCCAGCTCCTGAAACATTCTCCTTTGATGCTAAAAAAAAAAAAGTGATTTGCGATATATAAAAATAAAGTTGCCACCAAAATGTTTGACTTGTACATTTTGATATTTGGGGACTCTCTAGGATCTCTGTGAGTGTAAATACGGGATTAGCCGTAAGGAAACGCGTTGGGAGCGGAGCCGGCGGACGTCGTGTAAAGGATGGGGAACGCTGGCGTTTTAGGCTATTGGCGTGTGGCAGAGGGGGCAGAAGCTGTAGGCCGCGATCTCTCGCTCCTGGGCGCAGTGCTTGCACACGCTGCACATCCAGAACTGGTACTCGGTGATGGGTCTTCCTGAAACGATGCACGTTGGGATTTTCCCTTCCCCGTTCCTGCCAAGAAAAAGAAAACAGAACACTTCTATTATACAATGAATATCAGCCATTGGTTAGAAACATTCGGAAGCTGGGCATCTGACTCTGGGAATTGATGACCAGGAGGTCCCCTGATGACTGCTGAGATTATCTGGAAGAAGTGAGCATGGAACCCCAGAATGCGCCATCATCAACCCGATAATTGTACTCATACCCATCAGGGATGTTTTCAGGATCAGGCTTGACGTCATCCTTGGGACTGTGCTTGGTGAAGATCTCCAGAGCGAGATCTTCGTACTGCTGCCTCTGGTCAGGGCCGACGGTCTCCAGCGACTCCAGCTTGATGAAGGCCTTGGAACAAGTGCCGAACGCTCTGTTAGCGCAGGCACAGAGAGCCAACAGGGAATAGATCTCCACCGCAGGAATAACGTCTTCGTAATCTCTCAGGTAAAGCGCTAGAAAGGGGAAGCAAGGAATGCTTTCAAAATGAAGGCCGCTCGCAGCAGGTAGATGAACTATATCCCTTTACGATCGTTGGCAAGTGTTTGGTGAGACACAAGCTCTTGGCTACTACTATTCTACAATATGACGGTTCTACTGGAAGAAATTTGGAATTCGAACAATATTTGATACTTTTTTTTTTTATTAGGATCGAGTCCCTTGTGTATCAGGAATGGGCATTCTAGAGTCTAGGAATTGCCTCTGTCTACTGCCACGTGCGAGGTGGAAAAAGCCATATCCAAGCTCTGTGATTATCAGTGAGGTTATAGTTTGTTCTGATGTGGCGTTGAGGGCACAATTAAGGTTACAAATTATCACACACACCATGGAATGACCGTACAGCTGTAGTGGGGGAAAAGTGTTATTTCTATTATATATATATATATATATATATATATATATATATATATACACTTTTTAGTTGACATCCTTTGATCTCACCAGTCCTCATGGCCACAGCCACATAGCCTTCATAAAGCTTTCTCTGAGTTAACAAGAAGAAATGATAGGCTTCAGCTCCTCGCCAGGGATTGTCAATCATGCGGCTGTCTGACAGCGTGCTGTCCTCCTCTTCCAACAAGCCGGCCAGGGCAGACGTAGCCTGAAAAACAGGAGATGGGTGCGGAATCATACATCATGTCCTCAGCAGCACATCCCTCGCACGTGGCCTAGGGGTTTTATTCCTAGAGCACCCTTTACGTTTTTGGACCCCCTTTTTTTTCATTAATCAATGAAATTAAGAAATGATCAACAATTTAGGATTTGATTCACTATAAGGACTGTATGGCGTCACATTTACAGTAGGACATCAGCTAATGGCACAATGTGGTGAGGAACCCCTACTGTGTTATTCAACGGGGCATTTGTAAACCCGGATGTGGCCAGTGCATAAGCCTTTTGGTAAACAGACCTCTCACGCTGGCGTGAAGTCGAATTCCTACCTCTGTTTGCTTCCCCTTAAGTTTCCCTTTCTGTGCGTTCTTCGTCTGCTCGTGGTGCTGTTCCACTAGCAAAGCCGCGAGAACGTAAAGCTTTTTCACCCTCATGGGTTTAGTTCTCTTTTTTGCTTCTTCTTCAGCTATCTGTAAAAGAGCGATGATATGGGGGGTTTTTGTTTGATGTAAAATCTGAACTAGCAGCAGTAGTACGGGGGGGTTACAATATACTTTTCATTCACCCAGCTAACACACTTCAGACGTTTTTATGTATCTTTCTTGTTATAAACCTTACAAGGCAGATTTTATTTTTTTTAAATATAAAAAAAAAATCCAATCACCGCCAAGCGCATGGTTATGGTTTGATTGATCTCACGCATGTGAAGTGGTCATGTGACCTGATCCCTTGGTTAGAAGGGGCAGATGCTAAATCTCATTTTTGGGGGGGGGGGGGACACCCAACATTTTTAATAGCATCAGAATCAGTTTTTACAAATATTGTGAAGTTTTCTGTATTTAAAACAGTTCTACATAAAGTTTTTACACGTGTTTGCAGGTAGCTGCATATTAGCCATATCTTACCGCAAGCCACTGGACACACACCCTGACTGCGATAAACAATAAAATGACTTAAAATGTCTTACCGTATTTTCCAGCGTATATTAGACGACTTTTTAACCCATGAAAATCTTCTCAAAAGTCGGGGGTCGTCTTATACGCCGGGTGCTCAAACTTACCGAGCCGGACTGGAGAATCACGAATCTCTAGGGGAGGGGCGAGCGGAGAAGCCGCCTCCCCTGGGCCGGTCTTCAGGGCCGCGCCAAGGTAGGTGCAAGATCGTGATCTCCCCAACTAGCGCTGATCAGCAGGGCTGGTTGGGGAGATCACGACCTCCCTCTAACTAGCCCAACATTAGGGAGCTCGAGGTCTGGCACTCGGCTTCCCCGCTCCCTAATCAGTACACGCCGGCTATTGAGGCCGAGCGCGGGGATGACGTCATGTCCCGGCGCTCGTCATCAATTGCCGGCGCGTAGTGATGAGGGAGCAGTAAAGCAGAGGTCTGAAATGACGGACCTCGCGCTCCCACAACTGGATGGAAGAAAGAAGATGAGAAAGGTAAGAGTGGGGAGAAAGGGGTGTGAGTGCAGTGTATGTGTATATATGTTGGTGTGTATGGTCAGGTGTGTGTAAGAGCAGTGTGGGTATTTGTGTGTTTGTAAGCTGGTGTGTGTGTGTATATATATATATATATATATGTGTGTGTAAAGGCAGGGGTGTGGTGAGGGCAGTGTAAAAATGTGTATGTATGGACAGGCGTATGTTAGTATGTGTAGATATATATATATATATATGTGTGCGTGTGTGTGTGTATATGTCTGTGTATGGGCAGTGTATGTGTATGGACAGGTGTGTGTAAGGGCAGTGTATGTGCATATGTGTGTAAAGGAAGGGGTGTGTGAGGGCAGTGTATGTCTACACATGTGTGTGTGGACAGGCATATGTTAGGGAGAGCTGACCCACCCAATCCACGCAGGCTTTGTACGCAACAACCAGCCAATCACCGGTAAGGTACATCGCTTGCAGTGATTGGCTGGTTGTTGTATACTGGGTAGAGAGGAAGTCTTATACGGCGAGTATAGCCCAAACTCTATGTTTTAACTGGAAAAGTTGGGGGTCGTCTTATACGCCGGAAAATACGGTAATTGCCCGAACACGGACATACAGACTCACGAAAGTCTATAGAGTAAAAGATTCCATTGCACTTCATTAGCAGCGAGTGTGGAATGGCAGCCTCCGGGTAACGGAAGTTTATAGGAACAGAACGAAACAAACCAACATTTGTCCAGCACTAATCTGCATTCCCGTACAGATGTTGTCTCTGTAAGTCAAATTGTTATGTTACATACTACTTGTGTCCTGTCCACCCATTGTACAGAGCTACAGAATTTGATGGCGCTATATAAAACAATAATAATAATAATAATTGTATTTAATGCTGAAAGACTTCCCGTTCAGTGTGTATGATGCTCACTAGATGGCAGCAACACATCAGAGGTGAAAGCGTTCATCTAATTCACCATCGGTGATCGGTGGGGTAAAACGCCTGGATTCTCCGCACAGATGTAGATTTCTGTCATCACATTCATTCAACTCAAGTTTTGATTTCCTGCTATTATTGACCCAAATGAACCGCAGCTTCAGAGGTTAGATGCTGATAGATTAACAACCAGATGCATGGAATACATTAAAGGTGCACAATTCCAATTACTAGTTCCCCTAGGTGATTAATATATTATATATATATATATATATATATATATATATATATATATATATATATATATAATCCATTTATTCTCCTTGCTCATCTAACCCTGAGATCACCCCCAACAGTCTAGCACCATATGCTGTCACACATTAACAACATACACTAAATCACACATTATATATTTATAATAGTGTATACTATAACGATAGTATACCACCTCACAGTAACTTTCGCACAGTATACACTCACATGTGCTTACACCATACAGTTACACAGAGACCATGCAAAACCTCACACTCTATCGCCATAGATTTATAGACTAACACACACTCTAAAACCATACACTTCCATTCTCTCCCAGTTCACCCTTATCACACGTGGAACCCTGTATTCACTCCCACTCGTACTCTGCGTGCTGCTGCCACAGGGTCGTGTAACGCATGTTACGTGACCCCACTGGGCAACCCTGTGCAATGGGCCCGTGGCGCCTGTCTTAGCGTTCCCCTGATGCACAGTATTGTTTAAGGAAACCAGATTCCAGTTCATGGGGTTTTTGGTTTTTTTTTTTTTTTAAACCATACAACCATATACCGGTAAGAGAAATAAGGAAATATCAGAGGGAGACCTAATACAATCGTCCGGCACTGATATTAACTACTAGATTTAATAATGAGACAAAGAATGTTTGCGTTGGTCGGATATTTAGGTGCATACATGTTAATCCCGAGACCCCGATAAACACACCTTGAACATGAGCTTGGCTGCGTCTAGGAAATGGTTGGCTTTGCGATAGAGCTCGATGGCGTCCAGGGTCTTACTCGTCTCCAGGAGGTGGGAGGCGTACTTGGCGAGCAGGGATCCGATTTCTCTCATATTGTGGTTTTTCGCCAGTTCCACAGCTTTATTCCACTGAAAATGGACAGAATCCATAGATGGTAAAGTAGTTGGAGAATGTCAAATGATTGGTTGCTAAGCACGGTCACTGCGTTACTCAGCATAGGAATTCTATGTGATGCAACGTATAGAGCTTTCATGTATTAAAAAAGCACATAATCAAGAGCACAAAAAGGTTTAAATATGTAATTTAAACATGAGCCGTGTCTTGCAGGATGTTGCCTTTAAGCAGAGCAATATTTTTGATCTACACGTTGTGTCTAACTGCTTGAAAATGTATAGATCAAAACCTTGCCCTGACTGTCGCTAGACATTCACTGATGCACATGATCATGTTTGATAAGCACGTTTATTTTATTATATAAGTTAATTATAACGTTGCGTGTATATAATTTATTACCTGATTTAAATGCACGCAGGCATCTACTGCAGCTTTAGGCTGGTTGCACTTGAGAAAGGCGGCCACGGCCTGCTCACACATCCCCACAGTGAGAAACATATGTGCGATATCCTGCGCGATAAACAGAAATCCTACAACGGCTGCCAATGAAATATTATCAGCGCAGGTACGCTGGATTTAGTAGAAACACTATAGGTGTGCATCGGAGCGAATCTAAACATGCAGGAGATGGGCAATCGCTCCCCAAGGACTGATTAAGGGCCGAAAGGCCGAAATTCTATGTTTCAGGGTAAATTGGGATTACTCCTATTTAACGATCCAGGGACTTACTGCATCCATGTAAGATGACTGAATAATACCCACGGTGCGGCATCCCATCCCCACAAATCACATTTACTTGTACAAGCTTTACTCCTAATGCTCTCATCCATCATCCTAATCAACAACCTCTACAGAGGCCGTCCTCGTCTACTGCTTCACCTCAACCTCTTCTCCTTTTGTACAGTTTGTTATTGTCTGTGACTTTAAATTATTCCACTGATTGTAACAGCAGCGTGGAATCTGCTGGCGCTATATAACTAAATGCAATATAATGTTTATACTTCCCACTCAGTATTATCTTGTGAAATAATAGAAAATGTGGAAGTTGCTTTTTTGGCAGAGGACGTTGACTTCGGTTATCAGAAGTGACAGCGGGTAATACACAGATATAGACACACGGCTCTGCTTAACCCAAGAGGAGACCAAACACCGATTAATGTTCGAGTCTTCTCATCAGGCCAGACCAGATGGTGCCGAATGGGTCTGATCCATCGTCAGATTCTATGTTTCTAGATAGATAGATCAGATTTACAGACGTTATCAAGAGACCAGCATGAACCACTTACAGGGAGTAACTTGTTGTTCTCAGGAAGAGAATTGGCCAGAGTTTCAAGGCCATCATAATCCTCCAGCATGTAGTAGCACTCCGCCAGACGCTCCTGGTTTCTGCCTTGCACGTAGTACTGCACTGCATTCAGCCTGGGAATAAACCAAAGAAATGCGCGCCAGACGTATAGAGATTTTAAATAAAAGGCACTCAAAAGGCCTGTCCTCCCTTGGAAAGACGCTACTTGGTGTTAAAAAGTCTGCGTTAAATAAAATACCTCCGGCCCATCCACCAACTTAACCCATTATGAACATCATTTACTGATGGGGGGCGGGGGGCTACCTTACCATTTCTGGCGGTCTGCAAAATAGTCGCCAATAGCGTTGTAAGCTTGCGCCAGCAGCGTGTCGTCCGAGTCCCCCGAGCCCGTCCTCAGCAGCTGCAGCACCCGGAACCAGTCGCCCAGCTTCATCCGCAGACCAATCGCCAGATCCCTGCAAACATTCGTCATCGTTATTTATCTGCCCAAAGGGGTCAAAAACACTAAACAACATGCATTATTACACAGAAACACAAAAATGAACCAATTATAGCCCATCGAGTCTCCCTATTATTCCCACTATAAAAACCTTACATCAGTCCTCGGTCCTCTCTTTGATTTAGGACTGCCATAGGCCTACCCCGTACACGTCTGCATTCCCCTAATCGTATTAACCGCTACCACTTCTGCCAGGAGGCTGCTCCGCTTATTTAACCTCTTCTCAGGCAAGTAAATCCTTCTTACATTTGCCTTTGTAAACTTGAATATAATACATGATATATGTTATATATATATATATATTATAGTGTTTAGAGTGGCCCTCCTAAAAGCTTAATAATCAGCGGCACGGCCATGTTTTAATTTCAAGTCTTTGGTCTATGTGTAAAAAGGGCCAACTCAAATGAGTAATGTATAGTTAAATGTGCAAAAGAAATCTCTCCAAAATAACTACACATTACACAGGGCCAGCTCTTACAGCAGAGGTTCACTGGGGTAGAACACCACAGGTAGCCCAGTTTCCCTCCCCACTCCGTTCCACTCGCCTTCTGTCCATGTCTAGGTACATTCTCTCTGCTTCTTCGAACTTCCCGAAGTAGGCCGAGATCTCAGCTTGTTTCATGGATTCGCTCTGGAGGTTTCCCAGTCGCTTCACGAACTCGATGCCCTGGTAGTCCTTGCAGCGTACGAAGGCCTGCTCGGCGGTCGGGAGGTCCAGCTTTTGGAGAGCGGCTTCAGCCAGGAGGCGCCTGTTACAGATCAACATTTTCAACACTGTGCTACATAACAATATATATATATATTTTTTTTTTTCTTCTTCAAGTGAGCCTAAAGCTAGTCTAGGAGCCCGTCGTTATATTCTTATCCGACCACTGGAGACGGGAACAGAAAAATGTGGGGGGGGGGGGCAGTTATGGTTGGATGACCCTCATATCATCAATGCTGAGCTAATAAATATTCAGATGTTACTCGACCTTAAGAGGGACGCCATGTTTGATATCCTCAAGTGCCGTCGCTGGTCAGCAGCCTCTGCTATAGACTCTATGGCTGCGGCATTGGCTTTAGATGGCAAGAGTTTATTCCTTGCTACAAGAAGACGCCTAGATTATTTGGGACATAAAACGGGGGTCTGACAACCGCCGTCACGCCTGTGTTTCCGGTTACTGCTGATACACCTTAAAATGTTTAATTATAACGCGTTGAACATCACTTTTCAACGATTCCTTTTACTTTTAAATGTTCAGCAGAGCTATGTTTTGGTTTCTTGAAGGATCCAGCAGACACTCGGCACGACCTACACCCCTATTCACCGGCACGCCGGGGTTAAAAGGAGTCGTCGGAACAGTAAGGGTTCTGTTGCATTATTTATTTTCACTAGCGCGTGTTCACGCTTCACACGGCTTCGCACGCCGTTCTCTCTCTGCGGCCCAGACCTCCCGATAAACCCCGGGAAGCCCTCGCATTCCACACGGAGCTGCTGGAAGTCACACCGACAGTACAGATCCAGTCCGCAAGCCACAAGTATTATGATATATTCCCGTAACGCACTAAAAACACTCCCATAACTCACTGCTTTTATAATATATACCGGTCTCTTCAGGCTTCTTAGTAACAGTAACCGTCTCCATTACACGAACGCGCCTACAAAGTACAATCATCTAACCTTCACGATAAAGAATAACCCGTTTAATGGTTGAACCAGCTGGGATCTCATGTAACAGCAGGTGACGGTGGGTGACGAATGGCCGTGTAAGCACACAACACGGGGTTAAATGCTGTAAATATACTAATGAAACACATTCTATGAAGAAAATACAAGCTTAGGCCAGCATGACACCCTTTTGTGGACTAAAATCGCCGCGATCTTCGTTACTATTCTGACAGCGGGTCGTAAGGTGTGAAAGATCATCAGCCGATGTCTCTTTTTCTATATGTCGGGATACTTACATGCAGGAATAGGATCTTAACGTTATCCGTTTTATAACCTTGTAATGCTTCTAATCAGTCGCTGACCCATCGGCCGCTCTATATAATACGCAAAACACACGGGTCCTCCCCTGGAGGTAGACGACACGGCTGCCGCCACACAGAAAATCTTTCATTGAGTCCACAGGTATCCCATATGTAGTAAAGGTTAGCTTTGCCATCCATTCAAGTCTTATATGGCATTAATCAAAGTCCTATAAATCCTTATAATGCTTTCCCTGCCTTATAATTCATTGACTCCTCACCCATCTTAGAGTCCATACATTAAATCCGCCATAAGATATCTCTGAAATAAACACAAAAGGTATAATTACCAAAGCCTGGGGTGAGGGTTATCCTCGATAAACTGAGAGGCGTCCTCGATTCCCACTTTCTCGATCAGCGCGCGGCTGTCTCTCAAGGAGCGGATCTCGAAGTTGATGACGTAGTCTTTGTTTGGGTGTTCGGGGTCCTGCGGCAAAGAAAAACCCAACCAAGGACTCGGCTCATGTTTTCGGGGGTAAAGTTTGGCATTTGTGGCCAATTAACAAAATGCGAAGATACCGACCTTTAGCAATTCATCCAGTAAAACGGATTTTATCTCAAGGTCTTCGAAATTGCAAATGTATCCAGATGTTTGAATCGGTTCCTGTGAACGATTGAAAACAGCATAAAAAAAACACAAACGCATGAAAGATCTGAACTCAAGACCTTTTGCCCCTTTCACGTTTATGTGCAAAATCGTAGCTCGCCTCCCTTAGTTACCTCGGGATCCAAGTTTCTGAACACATACATCCTTGTCTTTTCCATCATTGCAAACAGGTCGGGATTGTCGTTGGCCCATTTTATGTCCCAGACGTCTTTCCGTTCGAACTTGAGCTGCTCTCCCATCGTTTGCTGACCCCTATCGTCCGTGTATCGGGCCTCTAAGTCAACAAGAGTCAACACTCCGGAAATGTCTACGATGGCGAGACGGCTGCGGCCAGACGGTCACATTTTGGAAGAGGAGACGGGGAAAAAAAACACAACATATACTGAAAGAGAACTTTGCAGATGTCATAAATTATTTTAATAAAAGCACCTCTGGCAGTAAAGCTGGTGTCTTGCGTTTATATACAGATTGTAATTGTTCCGGAGTCTGATGGCGCATGTGAAACGTTTGGCCCATTTAGGCTGCCCATTTTTCCTTGGTCTTGACTTAGATTCAGGATAGTTTAATGCCCTCACTGTATTAACCCCTAACACTGCAGGGAAGCACCAATTTGTGGCAAAACTAACATTCTCTGATCAATCTCCTGTCTTTTTTCTCCCTGGCGGAATCACTTAACATCAATCAGCACCCTCACAAAAGGGATGAGATCAGAGTTATGATGACGCCTGGCATTGTATTAACATAAAGTGAGTATGAATGCACATAGATCACTTACACGGCATTACACAGCTGTACGTGCCTGTACAGGACAATACCGAACCGCTTACAACGAGCAGATCCATTTGTATTTATACAGAGGACATAAGATGGGTGATGCCCGGAGAACACACCTGGAATTGCAATTCAAACTCATCTGATACGCTCGGCAATGGAGATCGTACTTCTGCACCAAACCCGCGCTGGGTAAACTGTATCGATGAACCGTGCCAGATTCACGTGCCTTATGGAAGAAAAAAAGTGCCAGCAACAAGGAACCCGAGGAAATCATTATTATCTTTTCTTTATACGGCGCCAACAATTTCCACAGCCCTTCTAACAGTCCGTACGGTTAAAGGGTCCGACAAAACTAAAACCGACAGACTGTCCGTTACATCAGGGAAAGGGAACCCTGTTCTTACGCCACACCAAGCACTGTTTTCATGAAAACCTGCAATTTCATCCATAAAGCCATTACGGTTGGATTTGAATACAGAGCACACAGTCTACTTTTATCATCTGTTAGAATGAAGTTCTCTCTATCTGTAGGAGAGACCCAAGATGTCCTGAAACCATATGTAATAGTCTCTTTTTACATAAGGTATCAAACGTCAATGAAGGACCGACCAAGAAAAAAACAAAGGAGTTTCTGTATAAAGAGCAATCTTGGTGCAAGGTGGTGGCTGGCCGAATCACCAATAACATAAAAATCAAGACTTACTATGGAGATTGCACATTATTAAATATAATAATATTATATATATATATATATACATATATATATATATATATATATATATATATTCACCCCAAATTACAGGTCGGCTCGGCTCTGGTCCGTCACTACACCTGCGCTGCTACACATATTCATAACCCTGGTCCGTATCAATGAAAAGGGCACTGGCCTGTTTGTGAAGATTAATGACGAGGAAGCTGGAATCTCGCTGCGGCTTTTTAATATTGAATAAAATGAAATTTAAATACTAAGAGGGGGGAAAAAACCTTCTCGCTACCACTTACCACAATTAAAACTTTATCCGATGCGGTGATGGAACAGATTGGATCTCTTGTTATCTGAAAAACAAAAGGATGAGCCCAAAAAAATTAGATGTCGCTACGTTTAACCCCTTCTATAGGTCCGCGGGCTTTGGAAGAAGAACAAAGGATTTTATCTACTCGCTAAGCATATTTTGTGTTTCTATCCACATTATCTGAAGGGGATTCTCTTTATGTCGAGATGCACTTACTGCTACTGCTTTAGTGTAATCAAGAGATCCTTCGGCAGACCCGGATGGAGCATCATCGATGTGGAATATCCTGGAAGACAGCATGAAGCTTCTGTGAGTTTAACCATTGCATTTATTCTAAAACACAGTAAATCTGTATCAGTCTTCTATAAAACTCCCTCGTAAAGTCCTTTGAGAAGAGAACAGTACAAGGAGTTTACTATACAGCGCTGCGGAATGTGATGGCGCTATACAAATCAATCAGTAAAAGAAGTAACCTTTCTCGGCCCTCCTTCCTGGTCCGTGTAACCTGATTGATGTCCATTGCCGTAAGCTTCTTTGCCACCCGGTACTGCCAGATGTAGAAGGCCTCCTTAGATGCTGCTATCACATGGGTTTTGGTCATGGTCACAAACATTGGTACTGCAAAAAAAAATAAAAAATAATGAACATATCAAACAATCCACGTTCACAAGAGTTCATTTGAGCGTGTATAGGATAAGGCGAACGACCAAAGTATGGGGGGTTTAAGGGCCTTTTACTAGGAGTACGGTGTTCCCCGAATACTTTTAATGCAGCGACCAGGATTCTCCTTGATTTCTGGTGCCAACCCTCCCAACAAATTATACACAGATACGGCTTTCTTTTCTTATAATCACATCGGTTAATTATATAATGGTACCGATCCAAACAAACTGGAAAAACACATAAACACTAACCCCTGACACTCCAACATTATACACGTAACACAAACTCACAATAACATTATACGCTGACAACCATCAACCAAATACTAACATGCATACACTCTAACATACACTTACACACTCCAACAATGTACAGTAACAGGCACACACGCTAATATCATATGCTCACAAACACTAACACCTCACAGTAACACACACTAACCCCATACACACATGCACACACCTGCTAACCCCATACACCAATAAACACACACTCTATCACTAAACGTGCCATCCAGTAACAGTTACGCTTGCACATCGCACTCGTACATACATGGACACACTACCCAATAACACACACTAACACACACCCAGCGATAACAAAGCTTAAAAGATCAGCTGGCAACATGCAGGCTTTTTTTTCTACAACCCAATAGCTTGTTCTGCTTGTAAGACGCATACGGTCAAACCCATCTCCTGGGAAGTAGGCCCCATGGGCCACTGTCAGCCAGTTTAAACGCCGGCTCCTGCGCATGGACCCATTGATCTGTATTGCGTGAAGGTACACAGGAGTTTCTGCTGCAGCATCTTCTATTTATTACCAATACAGGTAAAGAATACATATTAAAATACTGCCAAGGTACTTTAACACGCAGTCTTCGCCGTGGGGCTATATGGGACACTAAACAATAATTATCTGTAGAAGCCATCGGGCCGGCGGCACGCGATCATGCAGAGTTCTTCGCTGCGTGTCAAGCATATAAACCCCTTTGCCTTTTAGGTAGCCGTATCCAACGTATCCCGACTTACACCAGGCGAGAGAGAAAAGCAAACACATCTATGTTTGCATTGCACAATGGCACAAAGGCTTATTCTCTCTGTCCGGGAAGGATCTTCTGGAACCGGCATCTCAAAGTTACAAAAAGGAATTTTGCAGAAGTATAAAAGCGAGTGACGGGGAACACACGGCTGTTTACTGCGCAGCCATGAAAGCTCCGCTTGTTATGTGCTGGAACTATAGGAGCCTTTTGGGTGTCGGAGGATGTACACAGGCCGGGTGTTTACGCTCTCAAAGCTGAAAGACGATAATAACATATCGCATGAAAGCGAGGAAACAGACAACAGGTTCTGGATCACTGACTGCCATGTTTTTAATGGCTGGCGTGTCTTTTTAAGACCCATTAGACTGCTTTAAGACAAGAGAGCCGACCATGTACTGTAATAGCATTGGGGAGATCTAGTCTGCCCGTTTTCCCTTGATGTAGAGACTGAGATCTCCGGTCTCCACATTCGATCCAGGAGCCGTATGCCCGTACCATGCATGTTTCTCCTCATTCCTCTGAGCGCGAGGCAGTATAGATGCTGTAGGTGTAATTATATGTTATAGTATTTCTTACCTATATCTATGTACTTTGAATCTAAGGGAGTTCCAATGGAATTGCACAAAACCAGAACATACTGAAAGAGAGAAGAAATCAATAAATAATGTATAAATGAAACATTTAGATGCATGCCAAGCAGACATACTCACTACATCTTTCTGCCACAATAAACGCTTATTCATTATTCATTCAGTATTCTATAAACTGTACGTAAAAGCGTCTGCAGAGGAAGCCAAGTCTGCCTCACACGGGGAATGTCTGATCTCTGTAAAAGACCTCACAGAAGACAAAATAATTTGTCCTAAAGGGCAAGTTCAATGGAAAAAATATTTTATCCTCGAACATAATATATGGCGCTGTACAGTGATGTAGGTCGGTATGTACAGAAAACTGGTTTTAGCTTATTTTGTCCCAATAAACTCCCTTTATCTGCAGACCCGGAGGCCGCCATTGTTGTCAGCCATGTGATTTTGTGGGTGGCTTTCCCGGCTCAAACACCACACTGAGCTGATGCTTTATGGCAATGCTAATGAGGTCTGCCCTCCATAGAATTCTATGAGTCAGAGTGTCTGACTGGGTTTTTGAGACTGAGCCATTCTATTGTTTACGACAGACAGTATTCAGGGTGTTTATCCAGTAGATTGGGCTGAGTAGATTGGGCTGAGATAACAGAGCAAGAACGCGTACAAATGGCTTACGTGCAGCTGCTTATATTAGTTAAAACTACTATTTTTTTATTTTGTTACTTATTAAAATAATATTTCACTAATAATATTTAGTGCTGCTCAAATTAGTCTTTATAGTATGCAGCAAAAAAACAAACTGATTTACCGTTGCTCCATTTGGCTCGCTTTCACCGTCTTCCTGTAAAGCAAAATAAATACAAGAACTAAAAGAAATACAATACTTTTAAGCTTAATTCAAAACCAAGTATTTTATTCATCCAAACAAGCATAATGCAAGGTACGGTAAACTGCTACCCTCACGTGGGGGAAAAAATGTATTGTAATAAAACTAAATATTTGGGCTGACTGTCCCATTAAAGAGTCAGTATATATATATATATATATATATATATATATATATCTATATCTATATATATCACACACACATCTTATGTAAAAGGGTTGGGGCACATATATGTTTCATCTCAATCTACAATAAAGTTCAGTTTTACTTGAAATTACCGGAGGTTTAAAGTCCAGATCCCAGACTACTGACACTTATTCTCATACATTGTTCGGGGCAGACACAGTATAAGCTTTGCACATCATAATTATATGATGGTCCTACTGAAATAATGCAAATCTCTAGCAGAGTCACGGTATAAAGAAATAAAAGGACTGACGAACCGGGTGATGATTTTCATCGGCTTTGGTAGCTAAAGTGCAGAAATCTCCACAGGTGGAGACAGAAAGCAGACTCTTCACATACTTCACAAACTTCTCGTTGTTTTTAGTGTCCCAGAAGACCACGCAGTATTCTGGCCGATCCGGTCTCGTGTAAGCATAGATCACAGTGTTGGAGCAATAGCCCCACTGCAGACAATGTTACAATAACAGTTATACATTATATAGGTTTAACCCCGAAGAGGTGTCCACCAGTAAACGGGGATAAACCTGTAAAATAAATGACTTCTGCTTTTTAATTTTTAATTCACATGTAACCTATTTTTTCATATTTAATAAAGCATTTTTAGTTTGTTTTTTTTTCCAAAATGCCCCCCAGTTATGTAATCTGCCCCACAGCATGCGACTATACCCCCCCTATATGCCACTCTGCCCCCCCGATATGCCACTCTGCCTCCCTGATATGCCTTGCCACTGGCCAGGACTTCCGCCAGGGCTTCTATGGTGGAGCACCTGAAGGTCCTGTCACCCCGGCTCTCTGGCGGAAGTATCAGGTAGCAGCAGAGGTCATCTGTGTGCATGGCGCAGAAGTCCAGCAGCTGCCGGAGAGGAGGATCCTCTCGGTCTTATAGCCAGACCTCTATTTGAGGTCTGATTGATTATAACACAACCTTGAATATAAGACGAGGGGTATTTTTCAGAGCACTTGTATTATAATCGAGCAAATACGGTATGTAAATGTTCATCTCAAGAAGCCTCACTGCTAAAAATCCGAACTGTGAGAACCATTCCACATATGTATGGGTATATACACCTTTATTTAAATACATCATTGTAGTTCCAGTGCTGGCTAAGATCCTGTGACATGCTATTCACAACACACAAACAGGTTCTTCATACCTACCTTGTAATCGGGTCTGATGTTGGCAAAGTATATGAATGAATCCACTGCCAAGCCAATCCTCAACCCGCCGCCTTCCCACGAAACGGCTGCCATTTGCTTTCCAGGGACCTTCAATGTACGCAGGTGCTGGGGGAGCGCATTGGAATTAGTGAAGAGACAGGTTCACATATAAAACTAAACTCCGCTTATAAAATCAGCTCAACTCTCTTTACTCCACTCATTCACATTCATACTGACCAACTTCCTCCACACGGACTCAAACAGACAAATGTTTCACCTATAATAAATATAAACACACACACAACTCTCAGGCGCACACACACCACTCTTGACAAGTTCACAGAGGAGACATGCTGCTAGCATGTGACCCAGCAGAGCTCTCACCTCCCAGGTATCGGGAGGTGAGACGACCGATCACTCTCCAATCGATACTGTTTAAGGTCAGCCGTGTGTAAGGCTGAGATTGGAGAAACTGCTGCAGGTATTCCCATAGATGAGACACAAATGAGGCACACATTATTATGCTTATACTGTGCATTTTTCATCACTTCTTCCCCAAAACGTCATTTTCTTGTCAAAAACACTTTAGTGAGTACAGTCGGAGATGTGCATTTGTACACATTCTGATGCGTTCATTCATTTATATCTGATTCATACCACATGGTTTTAGATTTTTCTTTTTTGGGCGGAAATGGAACCACAAAGAAAGTCATTATCATTACATTTCAATACCTCTCCAAAAGGTGTATAGAACTGCACAATATTGACTTCCTTGTCTTCAGAAGTGGCCCTCTGGGACCCTGCCACGGCCAGCACACTTCCACAGTGGTTCCACTGGATGCTGATGACATTCATTCCAGTGTCTATTAGGACAGGGTCTGCAAATTAAAACATAATAGAGCTTTGTTTTAGGGGGAAAGTTGTAATACCCCATTGGCGTTCACATGTCAAATTCCTATAAAACCTTAAATATAGAACATTCCAAAAGCCCCATCTCTTCACGTACCGATACACTAAAAACACTGCACGGCTACAAAGTGGAGCAATCAGAACCTACACCAAAACACACTTTTCTTTTACTTCCAGATGTGCGAATGAATGAGAATCACACCAACACGTGAAGAATTACTTTACTCTAACGCGGTCAACTTATAGGCGTTTCTGTAAAGAAAAGATCCACTTTTAATGAATTCAAAGGTCAAGGTTGACTATGTTTGAGAGACTACTACAGCATCTAAAATTAACTGAAACGGCTGTGAATATCGATGATGTGTGGTGTTTCACATTACAGCAGCTGGATGGGGTATTCACAATGTACTTACTTTCATCGTTCTCGTGTCTCATGATTTGGCATCTCCCATTATCAAAACAGATGGCAAGACAGGGGCAATCTGGTTCCACATACCCTTTGGTGCCTGGGTACCAGTGCATGCCGGCAATACTGAGCGCCCCGGTCACATTGACTAAACAGCTCAGGGTCATTTTCACCTAAATCAAAGAAATCAATTACAACCAAAGAAGCAAGACAGCACACGAGGAGTACTGTACAGGTGTGCAACGCCACCATGATACTGTACATTAAACAAAGCAGATTCACAAATATTTCCACCAGGACTCTTTGTGAACACTATATCGTTTGCCTGAGGCTTTTCAGGACAGGAGCCCCTAAAACACCAGATGTTACTAGGATTTTTCCCAAATTAAGCTGGAAAGGGGGAGTCAACATGGTTTTTAATTAACATATCTATGATTGTGATTCACCTGTCGTAAATTCTACATAACTTACAATAAAATTTCCCTGGTTGTCATACAGATGTATTTCGCCATTGGCCATTCCGAAGAGGAGGATTTTGCTGTCCGGTGACCACGTGACGTGGCACAACTGTATGCCTTTCAGTTCTTTGCCCCAAATCCGATTCCCTATGGAAGGAACAGTAACCCCATTATTATATTACCTCCCTTCATTAGATAATTCCATAGCGCTATAACAGCAGGGGAGAGTGAAAAGAAACAGTGACTTTACAATATATGAAATCAGAGTTCACGTTAACACATTAAGACATTCTGGGGAGAGGCGTTACAATGCATGATGAGTGCAAATTGCAATAATTCAAAGTAAAAAGTTCTCACCGTCCACTGAGCCCACAATGACTGCTCCGTCTTCATATACGATACAGATCTTCTGGCCGTCGGCATTCCAGCTCATGCTGCGCACTACAGACTTATTTCTGTTATTAATCATCTCTTCGTACCACGACCCTGTATAAAAGAGGAGTTGTGAACACACGGTCTGGGATGCCCAGAGCCATGAACATTTGAATATAGAGGTTTTCCAGGCTAGGCATAGTCCTCCATTATATATAGGCAGGTTACAAGGGAGATTTCTGATCTCCCCAATCTGCCCCATATGCGCAGCACAGCGGCTGCTGCCCCCTGAACTGCCCTAGTTGGAAGAATACACGACTGATGATTATGTCCTAAAAGAAATGTAACACAGAAACATAATAACATGTCTTAAGGTTTTTGCATTGCAGGGTACATTCCCCACTGATCTAGAAGAGAGACACTGCGCAAGCGCCGGTTCCCTTTCTCAGCAACGCCGAGTACCCTGGAGTGACTTTATTAGACTTTAATAGGATCAAACACCTAGCACCCCTGTCCCCACAGCAGAATAACTACCAAGAAAAACAAATGTATTTTTACATGCAAGTTATAGATATATGGTTTTTTTTAATCCTTTTTAATTTAAAAAAAAAAAAGCCATAAAAAGTTAAAATCAAAAAAGTTCTTGTCATTGGGGTATAACGTACCCTTCTTACTAATGGGGCTTATCAGAAATATAACAGTTTTAACCACTGCCCCAATGCCATACTGCTTTGTAACCAGGACCGAGTGGGTTTTGTTTCCTGAGTGGGAACCTCACGGTTCCTCCTGAAACGGATATACATTCCAGAAGAACAATCCAATAGGAATCCTTTTATCGGAGAGCAAGACGTTTAAATACAAGCGAAACCACGCTAAGGAGATAACTAACGGTATTCCCACAGTACCTTTATACAGCATCCACACAATGATAAGTCCATTCTGGTCACTAGTGGTTAATTTCTGAAAATGCTCGTTCCACGTCACTACCTGCACAGAGCCTGCAACGCCAAACCACAAACAATTCATTTCAATGTCAACGACGAATCTGTCCTTTTCTCTTCTTATTTGATCATTTAACCCAATTCTGTCATCAGGTAAGGCTCACCTCGCTATATATTATATATATATATATATATATTTAAATTTATTGACTTTGTGTTCTTCAGAACTAAAGTTCCTGGGACCGTGTATAAAAAATAATTTTGGTGCAACGTGGTCTTCTCCCTATAGCGACCAATAAGGCCACTTCTAAATATGTGTTTACAGAAGTGTATTTTAGGTTGCAATGACCAGTTAGACCAAGTTCACTGTCAATACAGATATGGAAACCGTCGCTTTAATATTATTTTACACATACAAAATAAAAAAATGCTATTCGCCAAAATAATGAGACCGGCACAGAAGAGGTGATTACTTTGAGCCCTTCTGTACATACCGATGAATTGTACAAGAGAGAAATGCGATGAACACACATCACGGCTCGGCTACAGTTTAATATTTACACAAACTTCTCACCGCTGTGTCCTTCGAGAGTCTGATTCATGGAAAGATTGCTAGGAGCCGCAAGGCCTTTTAACTTTGCATCATCTGGAAAAGAGGACATCATGTAAGGGTGGGCAGCACGAAGAGGCGGACGGAACATTTTTAGGCTTAGGACCCACCTGAACGAGCACGGTCTCAGCGGACAAAAAAACAGCCATCAGTCCCTCGTAAACAAAGAATCTGATCCCAGGTAAGAACATTTCTGCTTATCTGATCTGCCCACATTTCCCCGCAATGAAAACCGTAAAGCGTATCTAGTACTTGGTCTTGTCTTATATCGAAGATCGCCATATGCCTGTCCCATACGAGTTTAGGTTCGGTCACTGTATTATTCTGCCTACATTAAGCCCCTGAATCTCTAGTTCTGGATTTTAGAACATTTCTCCTTGTTTGAAATATCCTTCCCGCTTGTACTTAGTTGAATCAGTATATCACATCCCCTCTCCCTCTCCTTTAACATATAGGGATTGTGATCCTTTAGTATTTCCGGATTATTTTTTATACCGCAAACCATTCGGAATTCCAGTAGCCCTTCTCAGATCACATTTTATAAAAAGTTACCGAAAAAACGTTTTCACTAGTGCAATATAGTGATCTTGTACCGCTCCCATGATACGCATTATAGGAATTGTAGTTCTACAGCAGCTGGAGGCACACGTCTCCTCCCTGCTCTATAGATTAACAATATTTAGATGACTTCTACAATTAAGATTCAGATTACTAACACGTAGTCCATCTCGTGTAGATTTTATTCATGGTATTCTGCACAGGAGACAAGAAGAAGCTACCGCCTTCCGGAGCCTCCTCCAAATGGCACTAAGCAAGCGCAACCAATTTATTTACCTTTACTCACCTGTTTGCATTTCTAATTTTAAAACCTTCAGTAAACCCGACTCCCCTCCGCAGGCGATGTATCCTTGGTCTTTGTTCCAGGATATGCATTTCAGCCTCATATTGTTTGGAATAGCAATCTGATTAGAAAGAAAGAAATACATTTTTAGTTATTATCTTATAAATATCCATTCATTAATGGAAACATAAAATGAAGGTAGTATGTACATCTTGTACGCAGTTTTGGCCATCAGAAGCAAATTTATATATATCTATATATATACACACACACTGGCCACTGTATTAGGTAACCTGTTCAATTGCTTGTTAACACAAATAGCTAATCAGCCAATCACATGGCAGCAGCTCAATGCATTAAGGCATGTAGACGCGGTCAAGAGAACTTGCTGAAGTTCAAACTGAGCATCAGAATGGGGAAGAAATGGGATTTAAGTGACTTTGAATGCAGCGTGTTGGTTGTTGGTGCCAGATGGGCTGGTTGAGTATTTCAGAAACTGCTGATCTACTGGGATTTTCACGCACAACCATCTCTGGCATTTACAGGGAATGGTCCGCAAAAGAGAAAATATCCAGTGAGCTAAGCTAAGAACAGGAGACTGAGGCTACAATTCGCACAGAATCGCCAAAATTGGACAATGGAAGACTGGAGGAACGTCGCCTGGTCTGATGAGTCTCGATTCCAGCTGCGACATTCAGATGGCAGCGTCAGACTTTGGCATAAACAACATGAAAGCATGGATCCATCCAGCCCTATATCAACGGAACAGGCTGGTGGTGTAATGGTGTGGGGGACATTTTCTTGGCACACTTTGGGCCCCTTAGTACCAACTGAGCATCTATTAAACGCGACAGCCTGAGTAATGTTGCTGACCATGTCCATCCCTTTTCTTGAACAGTTTCACTGAACTCCAGTGGCCTCCACAATCACCGGATCTCAATCCAACAGAGCCCCTTTGGGATGCGGTGGAACGGGGGATTCGTATCACGGATGTGCAGCCGAGGAATCTGCAGAGACTGCGTGATGCCATCATGTCCATAGGGACCAAAATCTCTGAGGAATGCTTCCAGCACCTTGTAGAAAATATGCCACGAAGAATGAAGGCAAAAGGGGGTCCATCCCAGTACTAGCAAGGTGTACCTATATAGTGGCCAGTGAGTGCATAGATGATGATGATGATCCACATTTGGTTAACTCTATCATTTAACCAGTAGGAACAACCTATGGAAAGTCAGTACTGATAGGTTCCTTTTCTTTACCACCAGAGTTACTTTAAAGTTATAAACATGCATGTTTTCCAGTGAGGTCTCCAACACTCGCCTCTCAATTCATGCATGTGATTTACGAAACGTCATGCGTGTACAACCAGGATCTACAGATGTTTGTGTTATAGCTCCATGGCACAGCTGGTGGCCCATTCTTAAGCGATGCCATCAGGTTCAGTACCTGGAAAACACTACATGCTGATGTATCTGGGAGATCAATACGGTTAGAAAACAGCTACACCCAAAAAAAATAAATCAGATACCCCAATGGTTCCTCCAGTCAGCCACCATACAGCCATCCCCCGCCTGCACCCACCTTCTTGCTCAAGTAAATAAACATGTCTGCTGGTTCCGGACCGGCCCGGTCACCGAATTTTCCTCCCTAACAGTGATGGACACAGGGCGGTTATATCCGCGGCTGTAACCAAGATGCAGAGTCCTCCCGTCACTAGGTAACCAAGTCTCCCGGAAAGAGAGCAATCTCAGTACTTCCGGCGTGCAGCAAGCCCTACCTCGGGAAAGCCAGGCTGCAGGCGTCGCCATTTTTGTTACTGGCAGATACATTACAGCGCTTGGGGACATACATTTCTTTTAGGAACTATACTATCCGACACATTTGTATCTATATAGTGAGAAGCCTAGAAATAGGCTTAACATAATGTTATTATAAGACATGTCTATATTGTAGGAACAAGAAAACAAGAAAAAAATATCCAGTCCTGTACAATACATATAAATAGCGTAATAACAAAAGTATACTCAGCAGTTATTGTTGCCAAACTATGGCTCTGCTCTGTGCAGCCACATTACACATGTCTCCTCAAACATGGCAAAGTTACACGTGTCTCGTCTCTATCATACAGCGCTCAAACTTGGCAAAGTTACACGTGTCTCGTCTCTATCATACAGCGCTCAAACATGGCAAAGTTACACGTGTCTCGTCTCTATCATACAGCGCTCAAACATGGCAAAGTTACACGTGTCTCGTCTCTATCATACAGCGCTCAAACATGGCGACGTTACACGTGTCTCGTCTCTATCATACAGCCCTCAAACATGGCGACGTTACACGTGTCTCGTCTGTATCATACAGCCCTCAAACATGGCGACGTTACACGTGTCTCGTCTGTATCATACAGCCCTCAAACATGGCGACGTTACACGTGTCTCGTCTGTATCATACAGCCCTCAAACATGGCGACGTTACACGTGTCTTCTGTATCAAACATGTTTAAATTGTACAATGCTGCGGAATATGTTAGCGCTTTGTAAATAAAGAATAGTAATAATAATAAATAATAGAAAAGTGATTACTATTTAGTCTGTACAGTTTCCACATTTAGGTATAGATGAGTTGCTAATCACTATTTGTATCTTTAAAATGACTAGTGTAACGATCGAATGTAATATTATGACCTTTTTACACTAGTAATATAAAAGATGTAACTATGCTAGTTGCATACAGCTCAGGTCGCCCCATTGAATGGGAGAACACTCTTCTCCATATGAACTAAGAATGAATTTAACTGTAGCAAAACTAATGTACATCTCTGTTATTTATAACTAACTTTTACTTTATTAAGAGGGCGTTAGATAAGTTGTGGAGAGAAGCGAGGGGATTTAAACAGGCATGGGACAGGCACATGGCTCCTGAATCTAAGACGAGACCAACGACTGATTTAGGTTTGAGTCTTTCTTCAGAAAAAATGGGCAGACCAGACGGCCGGACTATACACTCTATATATCTATGTTTCTTGTACTTCTTGAAAATCCCAGTATTATGCCCTAGATTCCCAGTAAGTGCTTTAAAAGATATGTGTCCCTGATACAATGTTTAGAAAAAATGTAAAAAAAAACCCACTAAATCCCTAATTTGGTTGAAAATCCTCAAGTACGTTTATGTTCTTGTTGTGTATAGTGGCATCAAATTATGTATGTACAATGGATAATGTGCTAAACAGAAACAAAGCATGAAACCTTTACTTCTAAACACGTTCCCAGTGATTGTAAAAAAATAATAAGCTCTCTGGTTGTTTAATATTCTTTATTCTGAGCGTTCTAACATATGCATGCAATCAAATGAGTGCAACTCTGTTGTACAAATGCTTAATGATTAAATCCAGTTGGATGCAGCACAAATCCTTCTCCGACGCCAATAAACGTTATATATTTTCTTCTCAGCACAGCTTTGTATTCTTTTGTACATCATATTAAGTGTTAACGCAGGAGATCCTATTTTAGCAATATACGGAAATTAGATTATTGCACAGAAAAAGAAAGAGAGTCCTGGAAGTTTTCTCAAATTCCGTTTTGTCTTTGTTCATAAACTTGTAATTTTTTGGTAGCTTCATCTAGTGGATTCAAGTTAAGGAACAACGTAATTGGTACAATAAATAGTAGAATATAGCGAATAAAGGCTGGTGATTTTATTATCATTTCTATGGAAATCCAGTCCTATTATAATGAAATCAAACAGATAAGAAAAAGATAATTTATTAATCATGTCTGAGGATCCAGCGTTGTTCTTTCTATTGTAGGATACCCTACAGTTCAAAATTTTGGGTTCACTCAGACATTTCCTAGTTTTTTAAAGAAACCGCAAATTTAGTCCATTAAAATAACATGAAATGGATCAGAAATCCAGCGTAGACTGATTTTTAATGGAATATCTTCAGAGGCTCTTCGTCACTCCTGCGTTCCAATGGCACATTGCGTTCACTAATCCAAGTTTAAGTTTAAAAGGCTAATTTTACAGCCAGATTTTTTTTTATTCTTTTCTTTTTTTTTTTTAAACACATGAAAACGGCTAAGTGACCCCAAACTTTGAAATAGTAGTGTATGTCTCAGGCGTGGACTGCCAAGTTATCCCCACTCAGGCTCTTGCTAAAACAAAGATGGCAGGGACAAATTGGCGATGATGTGGTTGCCTTGGCACTACAAGGCCAGTTGCCACCTTATGGCGTAAGTGTGGCTGGCGTGTGGCACGCTATTTTTTATTCTCGCATAGTATTTAGCTGGGTATATCAAGCCACTGGCCAAAGACTACAGCCCCCAATCTGACAGTGGAGTGGCAGATCGGGTGAGTGTGTGGTGTTGTCAGTCAGCGGCTTCCAGGCATTCGCCCCGTGCGCTAGATAGCCAGTCCGGGCCTGAAAGAGAGCTGAGGACCTGCTCAGTAAACAGGGTTCCAAAACCCTAGGTTCCTAAACCAATTATTCCACCTCCAAGCCTAACCAATTATTGTATATTTTGAGCGAGACGCCCTGAAGAATTCGAGCAAGATGTTACACCAAACACATTAGGAAGGACCTGATATTTCTATTGGAATTGCTCTGTAGGAGATGGCCTTTTGTTCTTTCACCAAGTACCAACCAAGAGGGTTCCTTTCAGTATACTGATTTGAAGTGGGGTGCACTGAGTGAGTTTAAGACTTGGTGGCCCTAAATAATGCAGAGTTAGATTATTAATATTTTAGTGGCTATAGATTATACAGAACCAACCCAGCCCTACTACCAGGAGACACTTGCTAAGGTTGAACGTTGTAGGTGATGTGGTGAGATGACTCGTTTCATTATACGAGGTCATGCAAGCTCTTCTTGAATGAGAAACTCACTGGGCTATGTCTCTTATAACACATTGTTAATGTGGTGAGTTCGTTCTTATAGCACCAAGGTGGCCAGTGGTTCCCAATACAATTAAAGGATATGTTTTGTGGTCAGTGACTCGATGTATGCGTTAACCTTTTGCTGGAATGCGACAAGAGCTTCACATTTGCAGGGATCTTCTGTTTGAGCAATCCCCCGTGCTTCTTCTGCAACAGAAACATATGTTTCATTTCATTGTATCATTTAAATGAAAGATTGTGTAATTCTCATGGATATCGGAAGCTCTTATTATTATATATCAACTGACAACAATTCATGGATGTAAATATGTCCTGGTCCTGGTCAGAATGTAGGACAACACTATCCCAGGAGTAGCACAAAGTGTCTGTATGTGGACTCCATGACATGGCATGTGGAAGCCATTAGTGTTTGTGGGGCATTTAGTGAAATGCCCACTGATGCCACCTTGACTCGTGTCCATGCCTGATGAAGGGAAATATCTATATTTGTATTTCTTATAAAAGAACCTCTCAAGAACAGAAAACAGGAAGCATTTGCGATAATATTTACCTATACGCGAGCATGTTTTATTGTCCAGATTCAGGGTGTAACCGTCATGACATCTGCAGTAATAGGATAGAGCTGTAGGAACACACGCGTGTTCGCAATCATGCTTTCCCAGTGCACACGCATCTACACCTGTTAAGGAACATAAATAATATATTTGGTATTCTAAACGTCACCAGGCAACGTGGCATCAACAAATTCTGCATGTTCTACCAGATTGACATTTTCAGGAAAGACCAAAGAACCTCAACAAATAAGACAAGATGAGAGAGAGATAAGAGCGAGAAGAGAGATAGGAGAGAAAAGAGATCATAAAAAAATATCTCATTAAAGATAATTTAACCACACCCATTCCTTACCAAATTACCCTCCCACTTCCAATCCAATTAATGCTATCCAAGGGTAATCCCACCCCCTTTAGATATTAGCCATGGCCGTTAATTGTCCATATCCACCCCCCCACAAAGCCACTACCTGGGAAGAGGGAAGCTCTGGGGTAGCCTGCCTTGGGACATTCCCAAGACTACTGTAGATATTATATAAAACAATATAAAACAATAAATAATAATAATATTGTGCCTTCCCTTCATTATACAGCAAACTGTAGGGCACTAAGTTTATCTACTGAAGCTAAATAATCATACATACATACATAGATAAAAGGAACAGGATCATCAACCAAGCTCAACATGGTCACCACTGATTGCACCTTGAGAAGATTTGCAGCCAAGTGAGATATCGAAGCCGATGTTTCTTTTATTATATTTTTATTGCCATGTGACTGTTACAATGTGCCGCTCTCCCCAAAGGACATGGCTGATTTTCATATGTTGATACATATTCCGTTCTATCCAGCTGGTTGTCTTCAAGGCACGCAAGAGCCATTAGCATAATTGTTTTAGAGTCATTATTAATGGAAACTTCATCTAACGCATGAGCCCATTGTCAGATCTGTTATTTAATTACCTGTTCATCTGCGCACTGGGTTCGTGAAACGTGAGTGTACACTCGGTGTATTAGCGTATCGGAACATGCTTATCTATCCTCGGTTTGCTCATTGTTGCTGATCTTGAATATTAAGCTGTTAACGATATGTCATGAATTCTGCAAGACGAAGCTAAGTGGCTCGTCATTGGACCTCACTGCTGCTCTTTTTGTTTGTCAATATGCGTAAACCTTATTGGCGCCAGATAAATAATTATTATCACTTTATTACCGGACCGCGATTGTTGTTACCCGCTCAGTTAATCCGCACGCCATACATTTAAACAAGAGACTCTATTTCTCAGAACAGGTATTACTTAGTTGCTGCCTCTTTTTTTCTCTTCTTCGTGGCTGCCTCTGCTGAGAGCAGGATGCTTGCTCATACTGAACATGGAAACAGATACAGTCATATTAGCCAAAGAAGAGACCTCTGACGTCCAGAAAGCTTGTGACTTTACATTGTTTCTACATTTGCCTAATACTAGATAGACAAAAGAGTTCCTAAGTACATTTTAAATCGATGGGAGAAGTGGCAGCCAATCATATGTAGGTTTAATGAATGCTGCCTCTACGCTCCTTCATTTAATTGGGAGTGGCTATAGGCAGGAAGCTTACTTAAGTACACTTCCTGTTTTCTAGAGGCCCTTAGAGGGAGGAGCAAAATAAAACAGGAGTATACAGGAGATGTATAGGCAATAGTGTAAATGCGTTTTAAGCACAGTTTTGTTTTTTCCTATAAAAATCTATATGATATTTTTGAATCCGTGCGGGTGGATTTAATACATGAGAACAAAAAGCCTCGCAAAGGCTGTCTGAACCAATCGACAGCAAGTAGCAACTTAACAACAGGTGAGAGATAACAATGGGGTGGATTGGGCAGCCCACAAGGTATAATACATAGCGTGTCAGCATATATTTACCACAAAGAGACAGCCGGAACATAGAGGTCAACTTCTCGATGACCCCATAAGTCTCCACATAGAAAATGTGATCATCCAAAGGCCTACTGGCCATAAGCTTGAGAGACCGTAAATCTGCCCTATCAACTCCAACTGCGTATATCTCAATCCCCGAAGCCCGGGCCCTGGCCGCAATGTCCTCCACACCGTCCTGAGGGCGGCCATCTGTGACAATGATGGCCACTTTTGGAATTTGGAACGACGTGTGACGTGCTCCTGAAGCCTCTGTAAATGCCTCTTCCAGGGCAGTCTGTATGGCCAGTCCCGTCATAGTGCCCGTAGACAGTGGGGTAATCGCAGACACAGCCTTTTTCATCTCGGCTTTTGTAAAATAGGTCTTGAGGAAGAACTCGATTTTTACTGCGCTGGCGTAATTTACCACGGACACGCGGGTCGTCCTTTCGCCCGTGTCTAGTGTGTCTATCATTTCAGACAGGAAGGTCTTCACTTTCTCAAATTCTTTTGGGCGCACACTTCGGGAGCTATCAATGATAAACACCAGGTCCATGGGCTGCCTCTTACACGCGGTGTCTGTAAGGATAACGCCATAGATGAACGTGTACCTTTATTATACGTTACGACAGAACCTAAAAGCCCAACTTTCTATACACATGTGTGCAAAACCCCCCTGAAAGGCATGGCATAGAACCTCTGCTTTCCTCCACGTAGTTCTTCTCCATATGTGTAGTTGTAGGAAACAACATGAAGGTGGAAAGTTGCTCCTTGCTCATAACATAAAGCTAAAATTGTTTCATTGCCTCCTAACACCGGGATATGGAATGGAGTATAAAACATGCATATATTATATGAGATACAATCTGGGTCAATGGGGGTCCAGGAGGACAAAAGCCATTCTACTGAACTATACTATTTCTATACTGGATGACGTTCACGTAGCATTTTGGGTGACTTTCCCTGCTCAAACACCACACGGAACTGATTCTTATTTGAAAGGTTATTGAAGTCTGTCTCCATCAAGTTTCGGTAGTCAGAGTGTCCCACTGGCTGATTAAAACTGAGCCATTCTATTTTTCCCCCACAAGCAGTATGATAAGGATTTGACATGTTTGTCAAGAAGATCGGGCTCAGATAACCAGAACTCATACATGATATGCAGCTGCCTGAAAACATTAAATAATGCAAAAACTACTTTAAAAAAACAAAACAACCAAATATTTTTGAAAACTTTTTAAATCCAAGACTCTTTATAAAAGAAAAAACGGTTGGTGGCAGTTCCATTTTAAGGACCAAAATTATAGTTCACCTTTATGGCCCCTGCCTCCTAACTTTGCTTTCTCCAAAATATTCTATTATATTCCATGAAAAACTCCTTTCCCGAGTTTGAAAAGTAAAAACTACACAAAACCTAATAAAACCAAATATGTGTAATTCTTTTTTAAAGAAACCGACATTTTTTCTGCAGCAATGGCAACAAAGCCTTTCAAACTACCTGCAGCCTTTCTTTGTCACATGACTACAAAGGAGCACCTAGGAAAAATTTCTATTGTTTTATAGGCATGATTTTTGTTTATAAAAAACTAAAAACATGAACTCTATTGTTCCTAGTGTTCTTTCACACAAATCAATACTTAATCAACTAAGTCTAAATCTGCAAATTCACATACCGTGCTAAGTGTTTTTAGCGGTTTTTGGTAGACATTTATGGGGTTAAAACAAAGAAATGTCCATTACAACCCTGTGCAAGGTTTCAAAAGCTCTTAATGGTAAGGTACGTTTTTTTTGCAGATGATACAAAAGTCTGCAGCAGGGTAGACGTTCCTGGTGTAAGAAGTCAAATGGGAAGTGAGTGACGTGAATCAGAAGAACAGGGCAGCTGGAGTTTAATGTTGATAAATGTAAGATAACGCACTTGGGATGTAAAAATCTCAAAGGCAGAATATAGCATCGGGGACCCTGTTCTGTCAGCGATAACGGAAGAGAGGGACTTGGGAGTCATTTTTTTTTGGGGTGAATGGAAAGGATCTCAATGTGTATGGATTGTAGGAGAGGAGAGAGGGGGGATGTGATAGAAACATTTAAATACTTAAAGGGATTTAACAAAGTACAGGAGGAAAGATTATTTCAAAGCACCTTCAGTGATTTATTCCTCTCGTTATGTCTCCAGCAGGATTTTACATATTACAACATGTATGCATTTGTATCACTTTTGTACAAATTGTACATAAAAATTGTATTGTATCAGAGCCTTAGAAGATTTTTCAACTGCCAAATAAAAATTACTCATAATTTAGATTTTCATTCTAGTGTTTTTTTATTCGCACCATAAAGCGGAAATACAATAGAACGTACATTTGCAACATCCTACCTTCAGAAGAAAATATTTGCTGAGCAGACTCGTTTAGGATATAAAGAGGAACATTGGGTTAAAATGCAAAGGCAATCGAAGGTAGATAATTTTTTTAATAATTAGAAAAGATCCATTATTTTAAATGTTTTCACTTCCAGTGCTTACTTTAGAATTTAGAGTTAAAATATAAGACCAACTCCGAGCAATATAACGCAGCAATGTAACGTCAGGTGTACCGGATGATGCGATGGAGACTAGTGACGGTAGACCTGTTGAAGGGGACCAAAATAAATCTTTCCTTACCTCTAGGTTTCTGCACGGGCAAAGTCCTGGGTTCTTCTGGCTTGTGAAGAGGGCTGGCTAGCGCTCCATGTCTGGGAAGGGGCAACATTGAGCTGCCATGAACCACAGGGGGGAAAAAGTAGCTTCTATACGGTGGCAATCCATACATCCTGTAATGAGTGCCATTGACTGCCACCATCAGGAAGCCCGACAGGCAGAGGACAGCCCTGCTCAGTATTTGCTTCATCCCCAGAGCTCACAGCGTGCTGGTGAATGTACACAAAGAGGACCCGATACTGAAGCTGCGAAGTGTCCACAAAGACATATAGTGTATGGAGAACAGAGAGACGCCTTCTAGGTCTGGGAATCCGGGACGGAGTGCTGGGAAATCCCACCCATCTGGCCACAGTCTGAACTTTAAAGCAATTGTTCTGCAACATTTTTTATTTAATAGTATATATATATATATATATATATGACCAATAATATATTCACACACACATATACACAACGTGATCAAAAGTATGTGGACAGCCCTCCTAATTATTAAGTTTAGGTGTTTCGGGTGTATAAAACGAAGCACGCAGCCATCTCCATAGACAGACATTGGCGGTAGAACGGGCCGAGCTCATTGACTTTAAGCGTGGCGCTGTCATACGATGCCACACGTCAGTTCGTGTAATTTCTGCCCTGCTTGATCTGCCCCGGGCCAATGTAGGGGCTATTATTGTGAATTGGAATTTACTAGGATTAACCACAGCTCAGCCACGAAGCGGTGGACAACGCACACTCACAGAGTGCAGCCACCAGGGGCCGAAGTGTGTATGAAACACCCATCACTCGCTATAGAGTTCTATACTGTCTCTGGAAGCAACACCAGCACACGTTTGTTCCAGCGGAGGGTAATGTTAACATTACAGCATACAAAGGCATCTTCCACAACGTATCCTTGAACATTGATCGCAGGCCTGGATTTACTATCAGGTACGGACTAGGGTTCCAGGAAGATGAATTTTGGATTTAATCTGAAATCTCCCAATATCCAGATAGGGGGCGCTATTGGCTACAGAATACAAATGTCCGGCTGTGTCATTTTTCCCCTCTATTATACTTTCTTGTAATTTTCCAATTTTTTCCATCACTTAGAAATTTGGTCCGGAAAAACAAGATTCATTAGCATCCGCCGTGTAGTACAAGGTTACTCCAGTATTAAAGCCAACGGGATCGCTGACCCAAAGGCTTTGCATGACCTTTTTATGACTTTGCTTTAGTACTATTATTACAGATCAAAAACCATTATTTTCATGCACTTGTACACAATGTATTAATGGGAAAATCTTAGTGATATCAATTATGTTATACAGTGGCCATGGTTACTGGCTCCACCATCAAAGCGAAGTCAATCGCCTCTCGGAAAATCAGCAGATTACAATACTTTATGTATTCTTAATAAATGGTAAAAAATAAAATAAAAATAAAGCACTTATCTCACACATAGATCCTTGTCTTTGATTGGCTACTTGAAGCAGGCAATCAGTGGCAGGAAATCAATAGCAGCCCCTTTCCACATATGTGCACCGGGGGTCTGAACAGACCCCCACCCGCAGCTTTCCCCTAAACCAACACGGGAGGCGAGTGTCTCACCTGCAAGGAGATGCTGGGTGGTGTGGAAAGGGGCAAAAGCATATTGGGAATGGGAGCAAAACTGCAGACAGCCAACACAACACAATTTGCTTTAAATACACAGGTGTGAGCTACGTTTATATCTAAGGTACTGAAAACTGCGGCTCTGACGCCAGGGCCTCAATTATTATTAAATGATGCTGCACTTCCCTATATAGTAGGTAAAAAAAACACAATAGGTAACACATCAAACTCCACAAAGTATAATGGGTTTCTTTAAAGATTTAATAAATCACAGCCATCGAGTTACATTGAGATCTGTCTTGTGCTCCGACAGATAAAATACCGATATGCATCCCCGTATATATTTCGTATTTGTTGCATAAGCATGCTGTAACGCATCAGTCCAGTTAAATATATATATATTTTATTTTCTATTTTTCTTAACATACTGCTGAATCCCCAGTGCATGGTCTGCAGTGTCATAGGGGTACTTGGCAATGATTTCCAACCCCCTGTGGCACACAAATGATTAGCCCTCCTAGAACTAGATTAACAGCAACCTTGAACTTCAATCAAGCTCAGACAGGGTTAAAAAAGGTATGTAAAACATAAGCAAAACTGTAAAAAAAAAAAAATACACACAAAAAAACAACAACACCAACAGGTTTTTTTTGCCCTAAAGCAAACCTACCAAATAAACTTTAATCAAAAACGATTGTCTTAAATGTAAATAATGAATCATTGTAATAAAAAGTTTAAGGTTAAGGCATTACACGTACATAAAAAATATTTCTTCCTCTTTTAATCTGTTATCTCAGATGTGAAACAAACACAGAGGTAATATACTTATCAAAGAAGAAATGGAAAAACACAAAAGAAAAACAAACTTCTAAGCCTCAGTAACTAAGCAGGCATGTAGGGAGGTGGAGGGTCCTTCTCCTTCTCTGGCATTTTCACAGCCATCTCGTACGTTGGAAGGATGTACTGTAACGGGAGAGAACGGCAAAGCCATAGATTATTACAAACGCACACATTTATTATATATAGTCTATGGAGGGAATGGACTTCAATAGCACTGCCATAAAGAATCAGCTCGGTGTGGTGTTTGAACATGACAAAGCCGCCCAATGTAAGACGAGAGCCTCCAAGGGGCGCTCCAAGGCGGTGCACGGCACCTAAACACCCGGTAACCGAGATGCCCAGAGGGGTCGTGTAACAGGTGATTTTGTGGTGGTAGTAGAGAGGCAATAGCTCGCTTGGAGTGCCAAGACGGGCTCGCGTGTGAGTAAACGCTGTTGGCAAGTGTGTACGTGTTGGCAAGCGCTAGTGTATAAGGTTAGCACAAGTGTTTGTCACCAACTCGAGTAAGGAGTATGTTGGTGAATGGTGTCAGCACAAGTGTGTGAATGAATAGTGTTAGAGTGTGAGCCTAGGTTAAGTGGTGCACAGGAAGAAGGGAGTGTGTACTTGTATATGTATGTTTGGATATCGGTTCTCGGCCTTTTGGCTAAGTGGGAGTTAGAGTGACTTTGCTTTTACGTATATTCATGTGTTATGATGACGGGTGGAGATTTGTGCGTGCCAAGAAATATTGCACCTCTGCAGCCTCTAGATTTGCACATAAAGTAAAATATTTTTTTTATGGATGCTAAACTACATTGTTATATTTGGCACAAAAAAATTGTACAGTCTTGGGGAAAACCAGATTTTTCAGAGGGTATTACAAACACCCTGCGCGACAAGCAGGATGTTTTTATTGCTATATTCCTATTTTTTTCATCTTTTTTATACCACTCGGAAGTGTACTTCGGTGACAGACATTTGTATAGATGATGCACCGGATGATCGCATCATGCCTTGAGTTTTACCTGTGAAGGGGCTTCAAACGCTGGATAGACGGCGATCTCAGGGGTGTTTCTATTGCTGATGTATTTGTAGCAGTTCCACACACAGTTAATCAGATAGGCCTAGCAAACACACAAAGAAAGTGGGTTAAAAATAAGCGCAGGTATAATACGGCACAAGATGTATTAACTTTCACACAAGGCTTGATGACCTAGATGCAAAAGCCAATTTTTTGGCTGTATATGAAAAGCTTTGGCTTGACACAGCCAGTCAGTGGCAAGAATCCGACCATGGAGGAGAGGAACAGCTGCTGCAGCTGCTACATAAGGTTATTAATTGCCTTTTCTCCCCCATTTTGGAAGAATACCTATTAAAGAGACATTACAAGGTCCTGTTAATGCATATGATAGCCGAGTGGTACCTTTAAATTTCTCGGTGGTCTCTGTTATAAAAGGTTATCACTGGCACTAAAGCGACCCCATTGAAATCAAACAGTCAATTGGAGGAGCTGAATGCCAGACCATGGAAGAGCCAGGAGCCGCGGCTTCTTAAGGCAAGTCATTTTTATTTTCTTTTGACTCCACTAAATGCATATTAGAAAGTCCTTTAATATGCATTAATTGGCGTGTTTCATGTCTGGGACAATGGAGCGTCCCTTTAAGAGGTTAATTAGAATAGTCCAACAATGAGTTAACAGAATTCAGACTGCCTGAGGCTGCCGACAGACATTAGGAAACTGCGGCTGAAATAAAGGCGCGCTACTATCTAGGCGCTGCATTTCATCAGATTATTTATATTTATATATATCCAGTATAAAAGCTACAGATATCTATACAGACGTACCTTTAAGAGGATGATGAAGGTACCCACAAACAGTACGATGAAGAGGAGCGAGCTGGAATCCAGTGACAGCATGTCATCTTTGTAAGGAAAATCAGGCTAGAAAAAGACATTAACGATGAGAAATGCGGCCACCCCACCCAAATACAGGAACTGCGTTCAAGAAAAAAAAAAACCGAAAAACATAGCCGCATTACTCAATCCTCGGGACTTTCTGTAACAGATAATGCACTCTTCGCACCCAATGAAAAAAAACCATACATGATCATACATCATTATACGCCTTCGCACCTGGAATCCGCCTTATATCAACTCCCTGTTGGAGCACCGGCTCACGGCAGAGACTCACCGCGTTTACATTCTACGTTCGGAAACTACTCCACACAGGGGCGTATTGTGGACTAGGGTCTGCCATCCAGGGGGCAGAAACCCCTCTGCCACATAGAGTGCAGATCATATAGGTGGCTATAGGCGGCACTGACTCTGCATCATTCAGTCGCAATACAGTGTGCCACAAACTTACCAGCTGTTCCAGGTAATCTTTAATTCCAGGCAGATATGTAAGAGAGCTGATTGCAAGCAGACAGGTCAGGGCGAAGTCAAACAGCTGGTAGCAAAAGAACGGAATGAGCCAACCTCCGCGATGCTGCGTGAAGAAGACGACTCAAATTAATGGTTATAACGATGCACCATTACCTATCAGGGACCTTTTGGCTGGGGTTGACTTAATGAACATATCGGCTGCAATAGAACAGTTTCAATGGACGTGTAGAAAGGTCCAAGGACAACATTCTCCTTTATACTAGGAGTCCTCCGTCCAACAAGATGAACTTACCGTGACGGCTCCATAGACCATCATGGCACTCATGGCAAACATAAGGAGGCATATGGCAAACAAGACACAGGTGTTCTCTGTGAAGAGAAAAAAGAAACAATTACTGCACACATTTATGAAAGCTTATTGAGAACATAAAAAACACTAAGCATATAAAACAGGGAGCCGTCTGACCAAAGAGATCCATCACTGAAGAAGCAGCTTGAGAAATGAGTACTGAGGGATACGCCGGTATAAAGGCATCGGAAATAAGATTTATTTATTTTTTTGGCTGGCAAAGAAAAAAAAATAAAAAAAAATACTTATTACAGAGGAAGGGCCCTGACTCGTGGCTCGTAATCCCAAGCAAGAGATGTGCAAAGCAGCGAGGCTCACCCGCCACTCTCTCAGAGGAGTAGTCACTTCCGATGACCTCATACTGGATGTCGAGTGTCGGCACTGTGTCCGGATGGGTCACTTTGACCGTCAGAAGGATACCCATCAGCAAGTTCATCACCTATACAAAAAAGTAATAGGAAACGCGATCAGCGGGTGAAGCATGGCTCGTGAGATAGTAACAGGGCGGCAGACATTCTGTGTCACGTTATACACCGTCCACCTGTATAGAAAGATTCAAGCACTCAATTGGTGGACCGTGGAGGAGAAGCCAGGCTGCAGCTACTACGAGTGCTTTACCCCCCCTCCCCGTTTTGTTAGAATGCATATTAAAGCACTGGCAAGCTTACAATCTAGAATTCTATATGTTAAGGGAAGGGTTAACAAGGCATAGATTTTTCTCAGATGAACATAGTTAAAATGCATCAGTCATACGATATAAACCTTTTCATGTGTTTAGTTTTCACATTTCTAGAACCGATTGCCTTAATGTTCTCAAAACAGAGTTACAAAAAAAACCGTGTGGGAATCAAGGCCACAGCGCTCCGCGGAAACACTGATCACGAAGCCGCAGATAAGGGGAACATCTGCTAAACTATTAAATCCTAAACAAAATGCTATGTGACATACGCTGGCAGTTCCTCGGCAATAGTTACTTTTAACTCTGTTGAGCCGATGACTGCGGACATTAAATTGGCCAAGTATACCGACCTCGCTCATCCCCCTAATAATTTGGTCGCCCTCGAAGGGTTACACGACGAGGCTTAAAGGGACAGCGACTCCTATGTGCGTTAAAAGCCTGTGCTCTCGATTGCCATTGGGGTTTTGGAGATATTTGGGGTCAAACGTTCACCTTATACAAGCGGAGATCCGTGGCTGCGTGTGGCACGACTGGCATTATCAGCTTCCCATCCCCCCACCCATCAACAACAGGGAAGCGATGAACAGGGAGTTAAGATACTTTTCCCCCATGGGATATTAGTATGTGTGTATATATTACATACACACACACACATATATGTTATTTTAATCTGCAGACATCATTATATATGTTCATTGAATGTTCTGAAGTAAAATTATATTTAAATATAAAGGTGGATTTTGATATTTATTTAAATCGGTAAACGTTAGATATGTTTCAGGGGATAAGTTCTTGCGTACTGAGAGACTTTGCTACACAGATCAGGTCGCCCCTGGCTATTACTGGCACGGGGGATATCGCCGGCTCCAGACAGCATGTCATATATACGCCGACCGGCGGCTATCATTAGTAACGAAGGTCACGCCGAGCACTATGTTGTTGTTGTGTACACACTGGATGTTTATTAGCAAACAATACGCTACGGGCGGCTTCAGCGAGAATATTCCAAGAACTCCGATAAAAGGACCGACTTGTAATGAAGAAGCGGAGCAGCGTTTTTACGGCTCAGTTAACCCTTTCAGTGCGTCCCCGCTCTGCAATCCATAGATTTCAGCGGAGTAGTCTATCTTATCTGGTCCTAGCAGAAGTCTGGCACGTGGTGCGTGTGGAATACAGACATGTGCTGCTAAATGTGCCGGTGGAGATGAGAAAGCTGCCGCTCAGCGATAGACCTTTATCCTTTTCTCCCCATAAGGAATCCTTGCAGAGCCGGCCGACATTCTTTTTTCTGAGCAGGTGCCACGGCGGTCGTTTTCCATAAGAAACGGACATCAAGCGAAGAGGCAGCAGAGTAAAGGAGTCCCCCGGCTGAACTAGACGGTCCAACGGGCAGGAAGCCAGCCGCTGGTTTATGTTTTGTAGCAATATGGTAACGGAGATCCCCCTTTTACAATTCTTTGGAATGGAAGGAGCATCATATGTGCAAACTGTCCCATGTCACAAATGGTTTAACCTTAAACGCCATATGGAGGCAAGACACCCCAGTGCTATGGATCAGGCAGCTGTATTCTTCCCACAACAACGAATTTCAGGATACGCTTGGAACAAAAAGCGCATCCGCAGCAAATCCCATTTACCCGCGACGCGCAAGCATTGGCGTTGCTGAGCCTCCCGCTACGTCACAGCACCCCAATCTCTGCGAGTCCCACCTATAAACACAACAAGCGACACAACCGTCCCCCACCGGACACAGACCGAAAACACGGCCGTTTGTGGAGTCAGGAGAGCTGGAACAACAACTATGAATGCTTTAGACGTATTGTGGCCATTGTGAACACTGACTGAGAAACATGTGGACGCAGCACCGCAGCGCGTGATCACATCACATCACGTCCAGCGCTCTGCCAAACGCTGTTCATTCCTCCGCGGCTGGGTCGTGTTATATGAACGGTGCGTCCGGGGCTGTATGGCCACCATAACACAGAGACGATTCCGTGCGATTCACAAAACCAAGTCATCCCTTAATTATTCAGGTCCACAATTCTGTAGTGCTGGAAAGTAAACGGTTAAAAGCCACAGCTTATAAGTAGAGGCCGTGCGAGGCTTCACTTCCCATCAAACTAATTATGTCTCTAAAAACGAAAGTCGATGTCGCTTTATATTTGAGCAGCGAAAAGGTGTTTATTCACTAAACAGTTGTCAAGAAAGACTAGGAGAGATGCGTTTTTAACTCTTTTGTTTTGCTATTTCTTTTCCAACATGACGGACTAAACTGGCCCCGCAGGATGCATAATCCAAAGTGTGGGAACATTTCGAAGACATTTCCCTGATTTAACTATACATAAGCTCACCTTCAAGATGTACACTGAAGCTGTATCAAAACTCTCCTTTAGTGAATAAATCCTTAATTGTCATAATCTGGAAGGTATTCGAAGCGGCTGCTTCGTAGCACCTTCATTGCCGTGGTTTATGCCAACACTAATCTAAGGGGTTTGTGGCCCCTCAAAGTGCAGTCAACAGGGGGTTAACAGCATACTAAATGGGGAAAAATAGTGGAAAAGTGAGCATATTACCAGCCGGGCTAGAATAAGTCAGGCAAAACGTGCTGCCACTGGTACTAAACGCGTCTGTAAAGAAGCCATTTGTTGCCTACTTTATGCACTTCATTCAATTCTAGCACTCAAAGGGTTAATTTCCTCCAAAAGTTATTAAAAGGGATCCACTTTGTATAGAGATGCAAATCGTACGATGTAAGAATACACCATAAGGATCACGTGTACGGGGACATAACAGTGCCGCTCTGTGACCAGCCATACTGGGGAGCAAAGGGGGGGTACCGGAGACAGAAAAGATAACAATTACTGGACCCTAGTGATGTCACCATGACATCATAAGCAGTACTGTTTGGTTAAAGTGATCACCAATATCAAAGTCCTCAAAATATATATGTGTGTGTTTTATTTAAGTGAAAAGGGTTAAACACATTTAAATAACCCAAAAGTTTAAAAAACACAAAAATACGGTAGTAAAAGGACATTCTGCGCAGTTACAAAATTAACCATAAAAATGACTAATCATATTTATAGCAAAAAAGCTCCGCTAACTGGAGAGGAAAATACCCTGGTCACAAAGGGGTTAAGGTTACAGTTAAGAGCCCAACACGGCCTCACCTCAGTGAGTTATTTGCCTCCTGAGCTTCCTTCCTGGTTACGACTCAGCGATACCTTACAGCCCCTGGGCTTCCATGAACCGGTCACACTCACACCCTCAGATCCACTTTCCGGCACAACCTGGCCACTGCCAGCCACCCCTCGGCCACAGCCTGGCCACTGCCAACCACCCCTCGGCCACAGCCTGGCCACTGCCAGCCACCCCTCGGCCACAGCCTGGCCACAGCCAGCCACCCCTCGGCCACAGCCTGGCCACAGCCAGCCACCCCTCGGCCACAGCCTGGCCACAGCCAGCCACCCCTCGGCCACAGCCTGGCCACTGCCAGCCACCCCTCGGCCACAGCCTGGCCACTGCCAGCCACCCCTCGGCCACAGCCAGCCACCCCTCGGCCACAGCCTGGCCACCGCCAGCCTTTTCCTTGCCAGTCTTTATAGTGTATCATAAAACCCCTAACCCTGGCCCCCACAGCCAGCACTCTCAGCCCCCACAGCCCCCACAGCCAGCACTCTCAGCCCCCACAGCCAGCACTCTCAGCCCCCACAGCCAGCACTCTCAGCCCCCACAGCCAGCACTCTCAGACCCTACAGCCAGCACTCCCAGCCCCCACAGCCAGCACTCCCAGCCCCCACAGCCAGCACTCTCAGCCCCTTTCCCCGCTTAGCCTCCTGTCCGCCTCAGTATCAGCACTTTTACACCATGTCGGGCATTACATAATCCCGGCTGTGTCACAATACACCATACAGTCAGTATACCAGGGCCGCCTCCATATGTTACAGTACTCTCCCCTCTATGCTCACCATGCACTTAGTGCCCAGGATAATAGTTCCGGTCCGCACATGGCAACAGCCACAGCAACGAGTGCTGTACAGCCGGTCCCGTGTCCGCTTCAAGTTCATAGCCAAACGTCTCCCGCTGTCCTCGGTCTCCAAAAACTCCTTCTGTCGCTGGTCACCCAAACTCACTAACGTACGCGCGTCATACGGAAACTGCGACCAGTAAGAGCCAATCGGATCCAAGCCTCGCTTTCAAAGAAGGGCGTGAAGTTAGCCGGGGCCATCTTGGAAAAGGGAACATCAGCGCCCAACCGAGAGTATGACTCTGTAGCTTATCTGGACTACAAGTCCCACAATCCTAATCAAATATTTTTGTTTACCCCAAAGAGGATTGTGGGATTTTTAGTTTAAAAAAAAATGCACTTACCTAATTTCAAGCAAGTTTTTTCATTATTTTACTGGTTTATAGCCCCCAGCAAACAAATAAATTATATATAAGATATACCGGTATATATATTGATTAGTTAAGTTAAGATATAATATAATGGTAGAAATACAAATAATAATAATAAATACAAATATAATAATAATTACTAGTAAAAAAAATTTTTTTAAATCTTCGTTATCTCACTATAAATGTCAAACCAAAGAATTGAAGTAAACTAAATCATTTTCCATAGGTCAACAAGTCTCCACCATCTTACTAAATGTATCCAACAGATGGATGGACGGCCATAGATGTATAACCTCAGCATTTTACGTGTCGCAATCGGGACGCCTGTGATGGGGATGTGGCAAGAAGAAAAGACCGGTGAGGTTGGGGCCTGAGGCATGGTGATCTGCTTGCGTGGGCCACAGGGCCACCTCGTGGCTTCAGAGTATCTCAAGGTGGCCACATGGGAGCTGCAATGGTTCAATCGATTACCCCAACTGGCCCATGAACCCCACTGTCGCCACTAGGCTGGCACCTGGGATGCCGTCCTAATTAGATTTCAGAGCTAACCTCTTTCCCTCGCCTCCCCCGTGTCTTCAGATGAATATAAGGTTCAAGACTTGAATTTGCCGTCATGTTATCAAAGAGCGATCTCTTTAACAGATATCTTTGATGGAGGCATTTCCTGACACAGGATACTAACATTGTGTTCATGAAGTCTCAGCCTTCTCATTCTCGTATAATAGACGTAAGCGATTTGTTAGTTTTTGGAATGCTTGCATTCGGTATTTTTTGGAAAAGGGAACTTGGTCGGGAGTTTTCCCCGCGAGTAATGCTTTCAAACTGAAGGAGAAATGAAGGGGGTTTCTAAATGTTCTAATCGTATGGGGTTATAGAATAAAAAATCATGCAGATGGTGTATAACACCAGCTAGAATAGCCCATAGCCCCCCAGGGACTTCAGCGGGGAGATGGTGTCAAGAGGACTGTGATATGCTGGACTTTGGTAGTCCTGCACCCCCCTATGGAATGATATCGGAGGAGGTTTTTAAAGGTGTTGTGTCCCATGATCCCATGCATGTTGGAATCCAGTTAGTGTATTATCCTCTACCACTTCTGATGGGAGGCTGTTCCATTAATCCCTCTCATCTAAATCTCCAACCCTCTGGTTTTAGATTATGATCTCTTCTAACATTTCTAAGCCTTTGAAATAAACGTTCCTCCTGCACTTTATTAAAACCCCTTTAAGTATTTGAATGTTTCTATCACATCTCTTCTTTATTCCCTCCAATATCGAGTTATAGAAACATAGAATTTCTTTTTGTCTACAAAGCTGGCGGCAGGCAGATGTTGCATCTCCGTCGTGTGTTAATGATACTAGAACACCGCCGCCAAACGGAATGAATGTCACATGTATCAAAATGCTAACCAAAAGGGAAAAAACTAGATTCTTATCTCTCTACCAGAGCAGAGGTCCCACTCCTCTTCTTTTTCTCCCCTCTTCCTTTCTCTATACCCCCATGTTTGTCTGTTTTTATCCTTTATCAAAGTAAAAAATCTGAGAGCATACATGGTGATTGTGACGGGACGCCCTGTACCCCGACAGGGTACTCCCGACCAATGTTGCTTCCTCCTGCCGGGACACCAGCGATTAACCCCTTCAGCGCCAGTTAGAACCAGCGTTGTAGAGAGAAAGGGGGACGTCGCTGCACCGAAGCTGCGTTGGCACTGTGGCGAGCCGAAGCTTAGCTACACAGTGTGACTATTGGACTATTAATAAAGGATCATCGCAGCCCACCCCAAGCATCAGACCGCACTCGTGTGGAGGTGAAAACAGGACTCAGTTTATTTGGAAACACAAGGGTATTTAAACAATGCAAGGGGTAATTTACATACAATAGACACAACAAGCCATAGTTCTCCATCAGGTCCTCCTTTGCATACGGCTCAGTATTTGCACTCGGCCCACCTAAGCCCAACACGGGCGGCTCCCTGACTTCTGGCTGAAACCTGCTGGATATCAGATCCGGGTGCAAATACTGGCCATAGAGGTCTCTGCCTGTAAATCCTGACCCGATGGAGAGTAACCCCTCCCAAAATGCAGGCGCCCCACATCGGTCTCCAAGCTCCACAGTCTTTAGAGTCTCTTGTACTTTAGGAAATGTGGCGCTCCATACCAGTCTGTAGGAAGGAGGCTGGCACTCAGTCCCCTCCAGGAGCTCATGGCTCATTATATACTGAAATGCAATTTACCTTAAACACAATCATTGGCAAAATGAAGTCTACAAGATATTCCCCCTCAACTGATTAGATCAATGAGATGGAAATAGCGGGATATTGGATCGCGGTGCGCCAATATCCCACATACAGACAGTGCAGCATACGCTCCGAACTGGGACACCTGAGTTGGGGTGTGAGAACAGATGGTGAGGGGCAGAGACATCCATGGGAGTGAGTTTGGTCATCCAGAAGGTGTCCAACCAGTCACCTTACCCATACCTTATCTCCATCGATTTTATAGCTCAATAGAGTTTCTATACTCAATAGAGTATCCCACCACTGCTCATTGGGACTGTTGGGGGTGCCAGTAACGCAATTTATACAATTCAAATGCACATACCACTATTTTACATGTTTTAGGACATCTACTTATAGAAAATGGAGATTGCTGTGGGTACCCGATTGGCACAGAAGTATGCCAACATCATGTATATTTATATGTATATATAATATAAATAAAACTTGGTAGAAGCCTTCGTATCCTCCAGTGACACTGAACCCCTGGTCTGTCTTTGCTACATAGATAATACTTCAACTATCTTGACCATCAGTGAAGATGATCGGCTAAAATTCCAAACTATAATACATTTCACCCCCAAATCAGCCTGTCCCTCAGCTGTGACAGTACAAACATTAACTTTCTGGACATTACAGTCATCAACTACATCTAGGAATTACTATAGAAAAAACTTAAGGACAACCTGCCTGAGCAGTTTCCATCCAAAACCTCTATAACGTACAGCCAGGCCATCGTGTATAACAACATCTGCTCTGTTACCACAGATTGGAATGGACATCCTCGAACCTCATACAGAGAGCCACCGACATTCCCAAGGCTCCCTAAAATACTAAAGGAAAAGAACATTTCAAGAGACCCTCAAGCTACACTACATATTTCCCACAACCTCTACTATCACCTTACAAATAACCCTCTCACCTAAATTAACTGACCCTAAGCTTGCAGGAGCAAAGTCCCCTTCTTTAAAATACCCCAACATTTCAGGTGAACAAATTGGCACACCTGTGTTGGGGGATATGGTGAGGAGTGGGGTCACCGTCCACCATACACGACAAGCCACCTTGCTGCACTCACCTACAGTGCATTGCGAGGAGACCACAGCGGAGCCTGATCAGGGGAGGTCAGGGGGAACATGGGCAGCTCCAGAGAGCCTTTAGTTGGGGGAAACTGTGTGCAAAACAGGGGAAAGTGGGTCGAGGAGCACACAGAATTTGGAAGAGTTGAATGGACCAATTCAACTCTTTGAAGAATGGTCTGACAGAGGCAAAACATTTCAGCCACGCTATCACAATATGGAATATTTGGAGAACCTTCACATCCATGGGGCAGTTTGTACGTTGCATGGTTACTAATGACTGATCAAAGTCCTGGATCTTACGGATCTTATCTTTTTCACTGCACAGGCACTGTTTTTGTGTAAATTTATATACTTCATCCTGAATTTTGTAACGTGTCTATAGAAGAAACCTTCATCTCTAAGGGGTAATGTAAAATGTTTATAACCCTCAAATACTGTTTGAAGTCAAACTTTTCCACCTTTGATTTCCTTAACTACCTGATGTCCCCCCCCCAGCTTAAACTTCATTTATAGAGCAACAATAATTTAATTTTCAGAAGAGGTCAAAGTCAGCGTTATAAATCAGAATGACTCAATTCACTCGGGTGACATCACTGCGATATATTCCAAAGATTAGGCCGGGGGTGGGGGGGGGACCCCTAGTCTATATGTCCCATTAACGGAATGGAGGAAATTAATGATCAGATCTGTGTTCCAATAAAATGTCCTTAATCACGGCTTTTAAAGTAGGAATGGAATAAAAGAAACTTGACTACAAAGGAAGTGAGTGCGCTCCTTCACATGTTCCTTATTATACCAAGCGCTGGAGATTTTACTGCAAACTTAATATTGATGCTCTGCGCTGAGACGGTTATTTATGTGTTATAACGAGAACGGGCACTTCGTCTGATGCTTTTCAGTCCCACGTCGCAAAAATACACCCAGTGATTAAATACATCCTGAAAAGTTCTGGGAACACATGTGTGACAGGGCCAGGCTAGCTGGCTCATGTGTCATATGAAGTTTAGCCGGGTCACGGAGCACTTTTGTGTCCGGTTCCGTATCCCGTGACCCGGTAATATATTATATTGTGTTATTGTGTAACCGGCCCAGAGACTGATGTGGATTCAGCCCCAGCCTTCAAAGAGACGATCCTATAATCTGGCTGGGGCTCTTAATCAGCCAACACAGCCCTGTCTGCCCAGACGGCACCCGCACTACAGGGGGGATCCCATTGTATTCTGTAATCCCCTCACCTGATACATCCCCTGTATACTGATGGGATTTGTGATGGGATGTGGCTGATGGGATTGGGGGTTGGGTTCGGTACACATTGCATTGAGCTTGTATATAAGTTCTGTGTGTTTGTAATAAAGAGTTCTTCTTGTTTTACTACGAATGGTGGTCTGGATGATCCGTGGATAGCTGAGTGCTATCCGTATGAGGGACTGACTGGTGATTCCTCAGCCCTCAAACAGGGGTACCCAGCCTTGGGTACGGTGACCCTGTAACAACATGGAATCCAGTAAATAATAATATTATCCCCGCCATTTCTCTTGGTTGCGCTGAAGGAATTGTGGCTTCTTAAAGGGACACCTTTAATGCATATGAGAACTGAGTGATCGCTTTCAAAATGTTCTTGTTTTCCCCCTTGTAAGTGCATGGCCAGATTCTGCCCATATACTTTTACCCCTTTCTGCCCCAATAGCTAGTTGCCGTGCATGGGATGTGCCACGTGATATACTCACCATCAGTCAGCTCCATTGCTGGCATAGTAAGTCCTATGAGGGCATCTAATTTTATGCCACTGATTGGCTACTCGAAGCACTGAGGAGCTGGGAAGCTAAAGCCCTGGAGCTGCACCTTCTACCAGTGGTATTTTTTAGACTTGTGCAAATCGACCAAAGACAATTGGGACAAATGTTTTGTTTTCGGTCCATTTGCTTTTGGACAATAAATTCAGTTCTCTGCTCTCTCAATTCGGATGAAAATCAGAGGGCATCTTACATTTGTAAACAAAATTTGTTTACACTGTCTCATGCTCTTTCACACTCGCTCACACTCTCTTTCATGTTCTCTTACACCCCCATTCATTATCTCTAAATGTCTCCCTACCTTCTCCCCTATGTCTCCTTGTCACCCAGCTCTTCTTTTGCATCTTCCATATTCTTTTTTCTTCGGTCTTTTTTTCTTCGTTTTCTCTGCTGCTCCTTGTGTCTTCTTTCTTCTTTTTTCTTCGTCCGCTGCTCCTTGTGTCTTTTTCCTTTATCTGTTTCTCTATGGACGTGGCCTCCGGGGGAAAAAAAACACTTTACTCCCACTAGTAAACAATTTTAAACTTGTGTTTGTTCAACCATTATTTCCTCTTTATTTGGTTAGTGGTTTTTTTTACACTTTTAAAATAGGATTTCTTTCACATTTTAGCTGCTGAAAAAAACTCACTTAATGTTCAGCAGCGTTCACCAAGTACAGCAATGCCCAACATCCATATATTTTTTGAGGACAATAATGCCCAGACTTCCTTTCATTACATGACCCTCTGACCCTTTAGTTATAGGTTACTACATCTTGTTCTAACATTTCTCCTCCTAATTAATCTTCCCTCCTGTACTTTGCTAAATCCCTTTAACTATTTAAATGCTTCTATCACATCTCTCCTCTACGTATTGAGATCCTTTAGTCTTTTTATCATATGACGTTAAATTCTTTCAATGCTGCCAAATTTGATTTTTGTGAGATAATTGAATTTACTGAATATTGAAAAGCTTACATACTTTTGTCCCTCCAAGTTCTTTTTAGTTTAAGTTTTGCACTAATAAACAGAACATCCCTATTATTCACGTCAACAGCAACAGAGGGTAAGTCCTTTGCATTTTTTTCTCCAAATGTACTATTTTTTTACTTATTTATTAGTTTAAGTTTGAGGTAGTTTTTAAAACCATGGTTACATTTGTTTAGAATTCCACTCTGTAAAAATAATCTCAAATAATCTAGAATACAATTATTATGGTGGTTCAAATATATTTTTTTAAAATGTAACTATATTATTCAGGCATCCACTATTCTGTAGAACATTTTCTTAAATGAGGGTTATAAAAAAGACCAGGGGTCTTTAAAAGTAACACTCTCTGTCAGAGTGGCAAGGGGGCCCTGAGCCCCATTTTTATTATTTAATATTAATTATGTTTTATTTTTGGTGAGGTTGAAAAATATATGTGTCATAAACATCCAGCTTTTCCTGTGCATAATTATTTGAATTAGTTTGCACTAGGGTCTCGTATTGAAGATGTTCATTGCAGATCATTATTGTTAATAGATCAATCCATCCCCATCCCGTGCTGTCCTGCCCCATGGTGTATTTAGGTTTTGTGCTGCCCTAGACCTCATTTAACTCATGCACCCTCTAATTTTAACTTGCCACACCCCTTCCTGCTCAGGCTGCACCTCTTCCTGTTTATGATCTGTCCCTTCCTCTTTTAACTCCACCCCTTCCTTTTTTTGGGTCCCTCTTTCTAAATCAATTTTTTTCTTAAAAAATACTGGCTATAGTCATGGGTCATGATCAGTCCACACGGGCAGAGCCAAAAGAAGCACAGTCACTCGACATTAAGTTCCCCTTATGATTGATCTGTAGCCCTCCTGTTACAGGTGTCTGGAATCAATTCTTCTCATTTAGACAGTGTATGTAAACATACATAGTATAAACTCAATTCAACTTGTGCATTCAGTAAGTGCCATCTTTGCCCCCAAAGTGCCCAAGCAGCTTGTTACTTCCCAGTGCCATCTTTGTCAGTTTATCAGTGTCATATTTACATCCACACAGCTTATTGGTGTCATTTTCGTGCCCAAACAGCTTCCTGGTGCCATATTTCCCCAAACAGCTTAACAGTGCCATCTTTGTGCTCAAACAGCTTCCCAGTGCCACATTTGTCCCCAAACAGCTTATCTCTGTTTGTTCCTTAAAAAGTTCGTCTCTGCCATCTTTGTCTTCAAACAGTTTACCAGTGCCATTTTTATCCCCAAACAGCTTTCCAGCTAAATTGACTGAAGAAGTAGTCGCCCTAGGCCAAGATACAGCACTGGTCCTGCCTTGAAAAACAATACAGGGACACTCCAGCCTTCATATGCACTTTCATGCATACAATAGCTGAGTGGTCCCTTTAAGTTATTACAGCATCCTCCTTGCAAGTGCTTGGGGGGCAAATTCTCCAGAATCTCCCCATATGCATTTGCCCCAAATACTGCCTTGCATTTAGCTGGGGTCAGTATTTGGCCCAATACATCTTCCTGCACGTGATATACTCACCTCCAGTGAGTCTTGGTCTAGCTTGTCAAAAGCTACTCATCGCTTGGTGAGTTCTTGGTGAGGCTGTGTGGCACGTTAGACTGAGTGGTCTAGAATGTAATAAATAGCTGTTCATCTTACTCTTCCAAATTGAATACTTTCATCACGGAATGCAGCATCAGAAACAACATTCCCATTGAAACTTTTGTCAGAAAGAATTCTTTAAATTGTACCAGATTAAAAATAATTTTATTAAAAGGGTTATGTAGTTTTCTAAATATAAAACAGTTCTAGTTTTTGCATAATACAATATTTTCAAGCAGCTGCATATAAGCCATTTATACTGTATGTGTTCTAGCCCAATCTGCTCGAAAAACACCCCGACTCCTTATCATACTGCCTGTGGTAAACAACAGAATGGCTCAGTCTCAATCACCCAGCCAGACACTGACTAATGGAAGTCTATGGAGGGATAGACTTTATTAGCATTGTCATAAAGCATCAGCTCAGTGTGGTTTTTGAGCAGACTCATAACTACCTGTTTGCTGGACATCTGATGGAAACACATGAAACATAGCTGTTTCTTCTGCTGCTATGGCAACAAAGTATCAAACTATTATTATTTTGTCTCATATAACTGTAACCTGTAATTACGGTATTTCTCTAGAAAACACAAATGTGACACACTTAAATATTAATGGGCAGGAGACTGGAAGCCATAAATAAGGTGGCTGTTTCTTACTTTGTATCTAGTTATTGTTACATCCGGCAGGATAGGTGGAAAGTCCCTTTGAGTTGTCTAACCGGCTTGGTCAGATTCTATTTAAAGGCATTTGAACGGCACGGTTATGTTTGTTGGATTTTTATATTCTGTGCAGCGAATGGCGGTTTTGAGAGTCTTTGCGCATTTCAAATGCCATATATATGGGTTTGATTTATACACACATTTGCTCCTGGCTATATACATAGAATTTAAAGGCAGATAAGAACCGTTGGCTCATCTCACCCGTCTGTTTTTTTATGGTTTAGAAAAAATTACATATTAATGGAGCACTTATTTCCCACTAATGCTCTGATCTTCTGGAAAAGAAGGGTGTTGGGGGGGGATGGACAGGGGCCACTGATTGACTCACCAACCTAAAGAGAAACATTTGGGAAGCCCGCAGCTGTTGGCAATCTGAAATCTGCATGGACAGTCCTAACATTGTGCTCGCTGTCGGCCATTCCAACAGGTGTGCCAATCCTTGGGTCTGCTGGCAGCTTTGCATGCGCATTGCCCAGATTGGCGTTGCATATAAAAAAACAGAGAAACTGGCTTTGGGATATCCTCCCTCTTCTCATCTACTGTTGGTGAACCCACGTGTGGTGGCGGGCACAGGGCTGGCCCTTCCAAATACAGACGATTGGCAGAGGTATGCAGGAGGTGGCACTAGACTCACAGATCTGATCACTAAATGGCCGTAACGAGTCAATTCATTTGCAAACACGCAAATAGAGAGTTCTACACATTTGTAGCGCCTTTTTTAAGGGTGTTTTTATAACTTTTGAACATGCCATTGGTGGGTATATAGATACCTTCAAAAAGGGGGCCTTGATATTTTCTTAGAAAGGCATGACATACAGGGATATAAATAGAATAACATTGATATTTTAGAGCTTCTTGATCCATGGAGAAATCCGATTGCCTCTTTGAGTCAAGAAGGAATTTTTCCCCCTGATGGCAGAATTCGCAGTAGCTTAATTGGGGGTTTTTTTGTCTTCTTTTGGGTCAAGAATAGGAAGGTTAGGTAGAAGGGTTGAACTTGATGGACTTAGGTCGTTTTTAAACCTTATGAACTATGGAACTATGGAACTATATATATATTTCACATACACGCCCACCAATAGCATGTCCGAATGTTATACAAACACTCTTAAAAAGGCGCTACAAACGTGTCGAACTCCATTTGCGCGTTTGCATTTGTTGCAGGGGTGAAAGCACAAATGATCGGTCGGTTCATAGTCCATGTAGTAGGCACCTCTGCAGCCAATCAGAGAGCAGAGATCTTCCCCTCCGGATGATTCGGCCTAGGGTCTTCATGCGTCCCAAATTTCTAGTTTAAACTTTAATGTCAAAGTTTTGCTTTTATAAAAATTTCATATTTAATACATACATTCTGTATACACAAAAAGCTAATTATGAAAACTTACTCTATTGCCCCCTGCTGGCTTTAGGCTTTATCGTAGCATCCGCTCTGCTTGATTTCTTGTCATCCGTTCTCCTTAAGAGCCCTCTCCATTTAGACAGTGTTTTTAATATTCCTCCAGAGACCATTTATCTTTCAAAAGATTTATTTATTATTTAAAAAATGAAATAAAAGCACAAAACAGCACATAAATAAAAAAGTTGTTATTGGCTAAAGGAAAGCGCTTAACTTAATAGCTCAATAAAAGTGCTTCGATCCACTCTAGGCTGATTTATTGGATGCGCCGATTTCCCCTGGGGTCCCTAGGTGTGAAGAAGCTAGGAAGGCCAAGCACAGAGGCTTAGTCTTAGCATGTCTTAGCATGTATACCGCCCAAGTTTCCGCCGGTAGGCGGAAGAGTCCCACTTTGGGACCCATTTCCATCGGCCTTTTTCCTCCCCCGATTTTTTGCTGGGGATAAGGGCATCACAATGTTCTACAGACCAAGGCATCACAATAAGAGCTTTAGAATCAACATAAAATCTGTTTATGAATTGAATTTTGCAATTAAACACATACCTGGGAACTTCCTAGGACTGTCTTTCATACCAGCTTCCCCCCTGTCCCACAACGTAGCGGCAAGAAGGGGCCATGACTGAGACAAAGAGTGGGGGTGAATGTGACCCCGATAGGGAGTGGGTGAAAAGGCGCAGGGAGTGTATTCCAGGTGGGAGTGAGCATCGCCAAACACTGCTCCCATTGCCATGAAATAAAGCATGCAGACTCATGGCTTGGTGATCAGATTGGGTACAACTACATCAACAGCTGTTTATGTATTTTTCAGGGCCATGCCCCTATCCACACCACCGAAAAAAAACGTGTCCCTCTAAAGCACATTCGAACACATATACACTGTGACACACGCTTACCTTGCATAGAGCCTGACTTCAGTGCTGCTCGCACATGGTACACGGTTAATGCACTACTAGCACAGGGTCATGTAACATCACATTATGTGACCTTCTCGGCCCCCATTGTGTGAGCAGGCTGCCCCGGTCATGCTTGAAGAATTTGGACCTGCAATTTTACTATAGGCCTCTCTCAATAAAAGAGCTAGAATGGGGACGAGCCATAGAAAACAGTATATATTGCCCAATCTGCAACAGACATAACATAATGGGGAGGAATACCTACACGGATTCCCAGTGGTACACATACAAGGTGAAACATGAATACATAGATATATTTAGTATATACCAGTAACATATTCTAGATTATAAGATGATTTGAGCTGGGAACTCCTTACGCCTTGGTTTCTTTAATTCCAAATTGTTGTGTTGTGCAGCACTTGTTATGTCACGTTTGACCATTGTACAGCGCTGCAGAACTTGATAGCGCTATATAAATAAATGATAATAACATAGGATTTGTGTAAAGTAGCAGAGTTCATTTAATTTAGGGTACTAAGGAAATATGAGAGCACAAAATGCATTCATAAAATTGCATATATGTTCACCTGGTTCCGGTATTGTGTGATCGGTTCTCAGCACGACGTGTTATGCCGGCTTGTGCCGGCAGGGGGCACAGTTCGCAAATAAATCAACAAAGAAGGTAGTTGACAAACACGTGGTAACACGGCACAAAATACCTACCATGTGCCGACGGTAACTTTATTAAAGGTTCTGTTCCATACTTCCTGAACGCTGCAAATAAAGCTCAGCAATTCTGTCATTTTATTCTATAAACACAAAAACTTTTGCCACTTTTGGTAACCATCTATCAGTGCCTGCTTTTGTGTCACAAGAAGTATTTCTGTGTAAGGTTTGAATCTGTGCCATCAATGATGTTTTCATGGAAAAACCGTCAAAATGCTTTATTTGGATATATATAATATACTTCCCGAGTGTCTCGGTTCTAGTGTGACAGTCCTGCTGTCTCATGAGGCTCTTGGGATAGTTGATGAGACAGCAGCATAGACCTCCATTGCAGCTCTCACAAGACCACCTTGTGACATCAATCTGCAGAGCTTCATCAGGTGGCTCCTAGATTAAAGTGGGCATATGGCTAAGCCTCTGGACTTGCTTACTTCTCGGGCCAGCCCTGCCCCTCCCCACCTCTTGCCAACCCCCAACACAGGTGTCCTGATTTGGACCCATGACATGTTGGGGCTGTATGTATGTTAAGCATACCTGGGAACTTGTGGATCTCGGCTACTGGCAGCCTACCATTGCAGGATGCAGCCAGCACTACCCACCGACATCAATGGGCGGTCCCTCTGACATTGTGGGTGTTCCCGCTGACATCGCCAGGAAACACCCCCATTTAAAGGGGAAATGGGTGGAGAGTGGGGCTTGCTTACTTCTCGGGCCAGCCCTGCCCCTCCCCACCTCTTGCCAACCCCCAACACAGGTGTCCTGATTTGGACCCATGACATGTTGGGGCTGTATGTATGTTAAGCATACCTGGGAACTTGTGGATCTCGGCTACTGGCAGCCTACCATTGCAGGATGCAGCCAGCACTACCCACCGACATCAATGGGCGGTCCCTCTGACATTGTGGGTGTTCCCGCTGACATCGCCAGGAAACACCCCCATTTAAAGGGGAAATGGGTGGAGAGTGGGGCATGTCAGGATCCAGAGGATTCAGGTATCGGATTCAGGTAAGCGGCACCTCTCCTGGAGTAAAACCCAGTTCCCAGGTATTACAAAAACGCCAACTGCAATAATAATAATAAACAGATAATTTGCTTGACATAGGCCCAGCTGTTGTGACAGCCACAAATTTGGGACTGTTGGCAGTTATGCAAATAAAAGTTGTCAGGATCAAAGTGCGGCTTCCTGGACCAAGTGGTGAGTTATCAGTAAACACCAAAATCAAGATGCTAGATGCTACCTTCCCCCGCTTATGTGATCAAAGGCTGCCTCTAGGCCCAATACATATTATTTCCAGATAAGCAAATATTTGGTATTATCAGTGAAGGGATCTGCCTAACGCAGTCTCGGGACTGTCCTCCCAATCCAGGACACACAGTCTCCATCGTTAACAAGTAGGTGCATTAACAGCAGTTTGTCCGCTAATGATAAAATATCTTCTGGCTCCTGATTGTTAGGGCTCTTCCCTAGTCTTCCTGTTAAAATAACCATTTTACAGTACATTTACTTAATGAGATTACATGTAATTACATTCTCCGTGTCTTCAGCTGCATTACCAGCAGCCATGTGCTTACTGTAATGTAATAAACATGTCTGGTAACGCAAGCAACTCAGGCCAAGTATGCAGGCAAGCACAGGATTTATTCTGTTTAAATGATTGGTCATTTTTTTTTGGACAGTACTGTCCCTTTAACTGACCTGTTAAGCCCCTTTTATTCCCCATTAAAATCCCTATCTACAATTCTTCATTAAGAGTCACATGACCCATCCTGTCATTGGTCCCAGTCAGCCTCCTGAGGAATACATATGAAGAACTCTATAATTATTTAATATGCATTCTTTAAACCTGCCAAAAATCAGTTGAAAAAATGCTCTGAATTTTAGTCCTAAATTTGTAGGCCCACATTCACTCACACTCTCTCCCTCTCTCTTTTCTCTGCCAACTTCCACATCTTCGTCATCTTCTATCTTTTATCTTCTCCCTTCTCTTCTCTCTTCATCCGCATCTCTATGGAGATAACCTGGCGGGAACTCCCACCAAAATGCCAGTATTTGCGGTGGCGTGCTCTCCCCAACCCACCAAAAGTGGGAGAGGATGTCATCAAATACCATGAACTGAGAGCAATATGGCGGTGCGTGGGGTGAAATCCTATGCCCGATCCTCCAAACGGATGACGATAGGAAAAAGAAAGCAGAAGATGCAGAAGCGGAAGTGATGTGGAGTGAAACTCAACACAAAGAAGGGGCAAAACTGAAGGGATTGTGGGAGAAGGGGGAGCAGAAGGGAAGATCGGAAGCTTTGGTAGTTATGCAGGTTATAATTGGGCCTATATGTTTACATTGTACTTCTCCTCAGCTAGGAGCGGTTTAATCACAGAGCACACGGAACAACTGATCCCGGCCCCAGCGGTGTGAGGAGCTTTTACCTCTCATGTGACGCAGCACTGGCAATGATGCTCTCTCACTGACACTGAGTGCCAGGAAGTGATGTCATTTCGTGCATACAGCACATTGAGGGAGCTACAGGTCACATCCTGTAAGTGTGTCAGTGAGGGAGTATGAAGGACTGACATGCGGGAGGCAGAAAGGAGGTAAGAGCTCATTAGAGGGGCCCTTTTTTTGTTTGAAAATCAGGCACCAAGAACAGTACCCCTCACAGGATAGATGAGTTTAGAGCGGCTATGAAAAGGTCATACCTGGGCGCGCAGGGAGTGTGTCTCCTTACAAAATCCTCACCTCACTGGGAGCATCTGGTTTTACCTGATTCTGTGATTTTAATAATTTATTCTTTACTCCCCTTTATTGTCCCCTTCGGGAGATTCTCAAAGCTTCAGACTTAGGGTGTGAAAAAGGATCATTCTAGGTTTTTGTGCAATTGTGACAACTGGAATAATCTAAACATATATGTTATAAATTATAGTGTCTTACAAATCTAGGTCCAAAAAAATGAAAGCACATGAATACATTTTTTATTTTTTATTTTTTAAATTTTTAATTTGATTTGCATTTTAATACACATGAACATTCATGTCAAATGCCATTAAAAGTTACAATTTTATTTTTAGCTTTTTGTTGCCTTTTACTGCATATTATCTTTTCTAAAAGGGCTCTTTTCAAAGCTTTAACTTTTAAAGGGTCCGTCTAATGTCCCTGACACCCTCTCAAAAAAAAACAAGTGCTCACCTTTTAGAGAAGTTGCAGTCCTGCTGCAGAAGCTGCCCTCCTCCTCCACAGTCCATCATGGTAATTAGTGTCAGAAAATCGCTCCCATTAAAGCCCTTCAAAGCCTCTGCATAGAAAATGTCCTATACATACACTGACTGGCCACTTTATTAGGTAACCTGTTCAAATGCTTGTTAACACAAATAGCTAATCAGCCAATCACATGGCAGCAGCTCAATGCATTTAGGCATGTAGACGCGGTCAAGACAACTTGCTGAAGCATCGAGCATCGGAATGGGGAAGAAAGGGGATTTAAGTGACTTTGAATGTGGCATGTTGGTTGTTGGTGCCAGATGGCCTGGTCTGAGTATTTCAGAAACTGCTGATCTGCTGGGATTTTCACCCAAACCATCTCTAGGGTTTACAGAGAATAATAGAAAATAAATAATAATAAGAGAAAATATCCAGTGAGGCAGTGAGCTAAGCTACGAACAGGAAACCAAGGCTACAATTCGTACAGAATCACCAAAATTGGACAATGGAAGACTGGAGGAACGTCGCCTGGTCTGATGAGTCTCAAATCCAGCTGCGACATTCAGATGGCAGCGTCAGACTTTGGTGTAAACATGAAAGCATGGATCCATCCAGCCCTGTATCAACGGAACAGCTTGGTGGTGTAATGGTGTGGGGGACATTTTCTTGGCACACTTTGGGACACTTAGTACCAACTGAACATCGCTTAAACGTGACAGCCTACCTGAGTAACTGCGTGATGTCATCATGTCCATATGGACCAAAATCTCTAAGGAATTTTTCCAGCACCTTGTAGAAAGTCTGCCACGAAGAATGAAGGCAAAAGGGGGTCCAACCTGGAAAGTTGGAGGAGTCTTGACAAATAATGCTATTTTTCATAAATAATGTTATTTTAAGTACTTAACTATGCATTTAACAAGGTAAAAAATATAACAATCAGCGGCAGTAAAACTTTTGCATTGAAATCAATGGAGCCTTTTATACGTCCATGGCGGTTCTTGTACTGTACATTTACAATAACCATATAGCTTCTACATAATGGTCTCATTCCAGTGGATCCCTGCTTGTGATTATGTTTTTCTGTTTGGGATCCAGCTCATGAAAATGCCGGCCCTATGGTCAGATTGTGCGCTTAAAGGCATTTCATTAAATGCAATGGAAAATCAGCCTAAAAGTCCTTCCTATGTAACTAAACCCAAAAGCTGGATGTTATTATAAAGCCAATTTGAATAACATACAAAACATTGTTATGGGGGAATTACAATAATAAACCAAAGTGGCTTGTTTACTGCTAAAAATTTATATTTTTAGCGTTTTTTTATTATTATTAAAATGAAAGAGTCACTTCAGGCTACGGTAATCATTCCCATGTCTCGCTGTGATAAGGCTGGGTCTGAGTCCTGATGAGAGCTTAAATCAATTTATTGTATCTTTACCCAACTCCACTGATACATTTTGCTATAAATAAGATTAATGCATAGGGGGTATTCACCTAAGGATAGGCATGCTCATCGGGGCTGGATCGGAGATGACGAGGTGTCCATTGCACGTTTAGACCAGCGACCTCCTCACCACATATCTGCGGCCGACGGCTCAAGTAGCCTAAAAGGGCAGCATGTTGGGCGAGTGTGTCAGCCAGCGGTATGCCCAGTGTGACTGGTGTGCCCGATGTGCCTGATGGCCAGTCCAGGTCTGATTCTCATGCTTTCATTATATAATAATAATAATACAGATTTATGGGGGAAAACATACCTTAGTCGCTACATGTAGCACTGCTTATAGAAATATGACCTCATTCTTTTCACGGTTGGCGATCTGCAGGTGTGATTTGACTGACACTAATGTTCTCTTCTGACCTTTTAACTCTTTAAATGTCAAACAGATGCTCAACCTTCTGGTACTTAAAAACAGAATTTGACAGCATTTGGCTTTTTGGCCATTTTCCTGCTGTAAGACCTTAATCAGTCGTTGGTCTCATCTTAGATTCAGGATTGCCACATGCCTATCCCATGCGTGTTTAAATTCCCTCACTGTATTAACTTTACCACTTGTGCTGGAACCTTGGTCCATTTATTCACTACCCTCTCAGTAAAGTAATTGTTTCCCGCCAGAAAACCCTGATTGCCACAGTTCATCTTGTCAAAACACAGCATCTGGAGCTAAAACATTGATTAGTGGGAAGGTCTGTACAAGGCATCTATTTCTACTTATCTTGTAGGAATTTTGGATTTTTTTCCCCCTTAAAAAACAAGGATTGTTGTGAATGGCTGCATTGTGTTGAAATTTAGCAGAAATATTATTTTTCATTTATTTTTCCTTTTTTTTATGACCAAACTGTACATTTCCTTTCACTAAGAAACCCCCCTCCTTAAATTAAAGTAATAAATGTTATTTTTCTTAAAGCAAACATATACTCTGCTCTCTTATATGAATGAATGTAATTATAGAAGCTCTCCGCAACGTAACTCGTGGGGTAGATTTAACACATTTTAATGAGGTCTGGTTTGCGTGAGGAAATCCTTGCAAGTGTACAATAAGTGTGTGGTCTGACTATTTCTATTAAACCTCTTTGTGCCAACCAATATGTAGTTGGCGACGTGTACCCAGGATACTGACCGCACGTCTCATACATGGTTGTGCTCTTTAGCCCACCATTCACGATCATGTTTAGCATTTTTCTGTGAAATGGTCCCTAGTGTGATCTCCGACCAAGACTTACTGTATAGATGAAACTCCAAGTGACTTCTCGAGATGGGAGAACATTGCTGATCAGCAGAACTAGTGCGGAGCTCATCTGTCTGAGGTTTGGCTAATTTGGGTGGAACTACTACAAGTAGCTAAGTGCAGGACTCACCGCGAGCTGGGACTCTATGGTGCCCACCGTGGAGTAGGAGTTACGGTGGTGCTATACCTATGTCAGTAGTCTCAGGGACCCCGGCCAGCATTCCTTGGAACTCTCCGGGTTTGGCCACCAGGAACTCCTGGAAACCTATTTTGTTTGGTGCATTGTATTTGATCAAAGAGTTCTCGGCCACCAGGAGCGTTCCCAAGGATGCCTATCCCTGAGGTTACTTGTGTTGTTTACAGTGGCTGTCTAGTACAGGTGCCTTGTCTGCTGATAATTACATAAATAATGACCAGAAATACAGATAAGTGAAGAAAATGCATTATTACACTGTGATGTCATTTTCTATCATCACATAGGATAAAGCAGCACTTATGATATGAAGGGTGAGGAGTGTCCTAGCATAGCAGGCGTGGGAATCACAGATTACTTTTCTGTAATAACGTTTTCTACTGTCCGTCAGATAAGGCCATTTATTCCATTTATTACCATTCCTTGTAAATTAAAAGCTACAATATAAAAAAAGTCTGATATATACTATGTAAATAAGGATAGGGAACTGGGAAAAGTTCGCAAAAACAAGAAAAGATAGGTATATTATATATACAGCGGAGAACCTAGAGTATGTGGTACCCCCACACACAAAAAAAGTAATGTTGGCAAGAATATTTATTTCACTAATTTGTAAACTGTATGTCAACTGGAAAAAAATAGAAATCTGAAAAAATTATTAACTTATAAATAAATTAAATAAGTTTAAATAAATAACATTTACTGAACAGATATGTTACAACATAGCCAGACATTGATGGGGGTACAGCGTGACTCCCATCACTATACACTGAGCCATATAGCAATTTAGAAGTAGTAGAACAGCACTCCAATATTTCTGGTGCTCGAACTGGGCTCCACCAACACCCCAGAATATCACAAATAAAGTCGCGCAGCACTCCAGTAGTTAAGTGAGGTGTGTTTAATTCAAGGGCAACGTTTCGACCTTCCGACAAAGACCGTGAGGTTGAAACATTGTCCTTGTTGTTGAATTAAACACACCTCACTTAACTACTGGAGTGCTGAGCGACTTTATTTGTGATATACACTGAGCCAGACATTGATGCTAGTACAGCATAACCCCTATCACTATACAATAAACCAGACATTGATGTGGTAGGCCTCTGCCCCTTTAACAGCTTGCCTGTGCGACCTCATTTACACAAGTCAATGTTTCCATGAGCACCAGTATTAGAACCATTTGAGTAACACACTACATAGAATCTTCACAATGAGCCATTAAAGGATTAATATTTCAGGAGTCTCAGCTCAGAAAGTTCCCAGGTATAGTAATGTTGACCTCATTAGGGTTACTTATTAAAAGTCATTTTGTTGTAAAGTTTGAAAGTAGACAGGATCATTCAAATACGTAAGCCTGAAGCATCACGCTTTTCCATAATCAAGACACAAGATTAGTGGTAGCCAATCAAATTGATGTTTACCTGGCTTACATGCGATTGGCTGTCACAATGTACATGTGATTTACAGTGATGAGGAAAATAGGATTATTTATCCAAGGGGGATGCTGCACGGCAGACCTAGTTGAAACAAGGGAAATCATAAGCAAGAGGAAAGGTTTAAGACGGCTTGACTCATGCTCATACACTTCCGTGTCTGTCAGGCCGCGCTCAGCCAGTCTCTGCGCATGGGCCAACACTGGCTCACCCAGTTATGCTTGGGATATATTGTGAACCCTGATGAATTCAAATGCATAGTTCTAGATTAATCAAATTTGATTGCTTATTAGAATTGTGCATTCGGATTTGTGCAAACTTTCATTTTAACAAAATTTGCCGATTTCATTCATTCGTACGAAAATGAGGAAGGGGTCCCAACAAAAAAAAAACAACACAAAGAAGAAAGCTCCAACTTTATTATAATCTAACAACTAGATTGTAAGCGTGCAAGAGCTGGACCCTCTTCTCCTTATGTACCAGTTTGTTATTGTGTGTGAATTAAAATTTATCCTATCACCTCTGATCTGCTGGCACTATATAATGAAATAATGTAATGTAAATTGAATTTCTTTTTATTTTCTTGCACTCTCTCACACTCTCACAATGTCTCCCACCTTCTCCGTCAACTGCTTCAATGTCTCCTGTTCACCTCCCATGCTTGTTCAAGTCTGCTTCTTGCTCTTCTCCCATCTCTCTCTGCTGCTCCTGGCCCTCCGTGGCATTATCCTGGCCTCTTCCGAGTGGTTCTCTTTCTTTTATGGATCCATCTGTATTATTCTGGCCTTTTGGAGTATTCCCGCAACGAGGCAGAGCCTCCATGCACACCACCGGTTGTTTGAGAGGGTAAGAAGACATTGAGAGAGTATGTGAAAGAGTGTGAGAGGTTGACAAAGAATTCAATTTCCGAATCAATAAAGGCCTCTTTTTCGTCAGAACCGAGAAGGCAGGAAATGAAATTCGTTGTCGGAAAACGAAACCCAAAAAATTGTTTTTGGGCCGTGTGTACAAATCGATTACAACTTATGATTTCCTTTCCCAACCCTTTACTAAAGACCCTTTGATAGACACTTTTAACCATTTGAGATAAAAGATACGCAAAGGTCTAATACATTCAGTTGTTTCATGATGTTTTTCTTCTCTTGGTAGATGGAGGTTTCTTGGAGAAGGAAGCCGACATGAAGAAACAAGTTATCGCGTGGGTGTGGATAGGGTGCGATCATCTTACAAATAACCCCAAACAATCAGATCCGTAGGAGCAAACACACAGACAGTTCAGCCTTTTATTTCATTATTTAAAAATGTTTGGCCCAATTAGCAAGTTGTGTAAGCTAAGCTTTGTAGTCGGAGTTTTCAACACCGCGGAATGTACCGAGCGAGGGAAAGTTCGGCCATATCGGTGCGCGTGTTTTGTTTGCTTTTACATCCTGTGTGTGCTAAATTCACACATTCAGACAAAGGCAGGACTTGTGCCCTGAAGGGGCTCTTACATTTCAAGTTGTCACGGTAATATAAAGCTAAATATTTTACTTATTGGTGTAGAGAACACTCAGCTGACTAATTAACTATTAATCAGAGAATTACCCAAACCCAGGACTATGTGAGTAACGTTACACCAAGCCTATGTGTCATTATTCCAAATCCTGCATTCTACATTTCTATACACTAAATAAACCTGGATTTAGGTTCTTTTAGATAAAATAAGTAATATACAGACACCTTATGTCTACTTTATGCGACTATGGACAGGGCCGGCCCGACAATGGAGCCGAGTGGGGCAACCGCTCCAGGCGGCACTTTTGAAGGGGCGGCACTTTTCCGCCCCAAGCCCTTTTTTTTTTTTCAAAAAGCGAAAGAGAGTCTCCCTGTTCGGTCTCGGTGCCGGCTTGTAATGCTGAGTGCCGGAAGATTTCCAGTGCTCAGCATTACAAGCCGGCACCGAGACCGAACAGGGAGACTCGCCGCAGGACTGCTGAAAGGTAAGTACAAGGGGGGGGGGGGCGGCAGGGACGGAGGGAGAGGAAGGGTAGATAATGGGGGGGCGGCAGGGACAGAGGGAGAGGAAGGGTAGATAAGGGGGGGGGCGGCATTTTAAAATTCGCCCCAGGCGGCATTTTGCCTTGGGCCGGCTCTGACTATCTATCAAAAGATCTGCCTGATTATTCCTTCCCAATAAGTTTCCCAACCACTTCTGATCTCGCCTGACATTAAGCCGTGACAATTATTCAGGTCTATGCGGCAAAGTCACAGGTTCCACATGCAGCGATACGTTTACATTTTCCGGGGCCCTAGGACAGTACCTCAAGCCTCCAGCCACCTCCTCGTCAGTTGGCATTTGCACCACATTATAAAAGACGTGCCTATCCGGAATACTGACCTGACCCATCTGAACAGAATGTGGGTATATGGATGAAGTGTAATTTTATTCAAGGATAAAAAAAACCACATTAAAATAAAAACAAATATATATATATATATAAGAAAGTATGTTAGATTAGTGCTATAACGTGCTGTAGGTTTTTTGGGGAAAAAATGATTTAAGATTAATTGATGAGAGGCCAATCACATGGGTAGAAGGTGCTTGCTCAAAGGAAACTACCAGTATGATAGATTTTATGACATATATCCCTTGTTAAATGTTTTCAACATTTAACAAAACTCATATTTTCCGAAATTTATACCCCAGGAAAATTACCTTAGAAGAGTTATTACCAACCCAGTCCTCAAGGCACACCAATGGTCCTGGATTTTAATCTCCCTCTTAGAGCAGAATGCCGTAATTACTGAACCCTGTACTGTTAGTGTGCCTTGCGGACTGGGTTGGGAACCACTGCTTTAGAAGAAAGTATTCTCAGTACTCGGACAACCTCGAGGCGATGGAGTAGGACTTGCCGGCTCCATTTCTCCTTTATGCCTTTGGCTGGATAGTTCTTGAACAACATCAGATTAGTTTCATGGATATTCAAACGTGGGTGCACTTTCCACCTAGGAAATTCTCTGGCAGGACCACCCTATTCTTCATATGTTCTGCCCCGGGGCTAATATTTTGCCCTCCTTCAGAAAACTTTCTGTGGACACTCATGATCAGTGTGTTGGATGGCAAAAGATTTTTTGGCAGTAATATCAGGATACACAATGTAAAAATAAACTAGCTTTATCTTGTGTATACAGGTTTAAGCTATGGCTCACACTTGATCTTTACTTTGTGTGAACTAAAGTATGTAACTTAAGAACCAATTGGCGGACCATCTTCCCTACGATACTGGACACTTTTAAAAGCGTTTGTTTATTGCGGGTTGTGTATTTAAAAAGCATTCTCCATGTCGCTTGTTCCTAAGCTTCGTAAAACAAGGGCTTAGCTGTACAGCGTCTGCCACTTGTGTTGTTCAATACATTAATTCAACAAAAGGATCCTGCCAAATCCTTTCGAGAACCACTACTCTTCTTGTGGTTTCCATCTTGAACTCATGTACCGTAAACCGGCCCGAATATGAATACTGAAGACATATTTGCCATCAATCTGCTTTGAATTTTCAGGCATTTCAAACAAAAGTTACAATTTCTTTTATAGATTTGCTCATAACCACTTGTTCCACCTTTCATCTGCTAGATAAATAGCCGTCTATGGCAGACAAGAACATCGTGATGTGATCCTCAACCAGGTCTCTTGAGTCATACTTTAGCATTAAAGAGATGGTCTAGTCCCCATTTTTTATTTTTTTAGTCCGTATTGGTATTTGACGTGAACTTCAGGGCATTTTTGCATCGAATAATACATTATTTTGTTTTGTGTCCAGAAAACAGGCTGTAAATAATGTGCTTTTTTATATTCTCAAAAATCTCGAAGAGTAGATATACTAACTGCAATTTATTATTTCACTATTCCTGGGGAATTCTAATTATTCCTTTAATTAATTCTATCTTTCAAAAACTACAGCTAAGATAAGGCTTACTGGTTGGTAATGCTTTTGTGCTATTTTTTTTTTGTACAGTTTGACAGTTGTAGTTGACTGATGGTTGGTGTTGAATGAGGAATGTTCAAAAAGTTTTCAGGGCTTGCCTGTAAAAAAAAATAATTCTCTAGACAAACGCTTTAGGCTTAGTTTGCTTTAAGGAGAATCCAGATGCAATTTTTGTTAACACGGTGTCACGTACCTGGCTGCCGGTTCCTCCAGGTCCGCAGATCGGCAGCCGCCACGGAGAAGGGGGAGACCCCCCGCTTCATCCCAGCAGCATCAGCCGCCACGGAAAAGGGGGAGACCCCCCGCTTTGCCGCAGCAGCCTCAACAGCCACGGAGAAGGGGGAGACCCCCCGCCTTGCCGCTACAGCCGCAGCCGCCGCGGAGAAGGGGAAGACCCCCGCCTCAACACAGCAGCCTCAAGCGCCGCGGAGGAGAGACCTCCCACCTCCGCGAGACAGCTTCTGCCGCCGCGAAGACAGGGAAGACCCCGCAACTCCACACGGCAGCCGCCGCCTACTGGAACCAGGTCCGGACCTGCCGCGTGTACCCGTTCTTCTGCACGCCACCTAGTGGCGCCAGCAGGTACTACCGCTCCTTTTAGGAATTTGCGAAAACGCTAATTGATGCCTAACTTCCTCTGCCTACTTAAGGGACTCAGAAACTGTCCAGCTTTGCCTTCTGATGGTCGTACCTATCTTGTATAGTGTCTGTTCCTCAGTAAGCGTTCCTGTGTTATTTCCCGTTACCGACTCGGCTTGTTCCTGTTCCTGTTTCCCTGGCGTTTGACTCTGGCTTTCTCCACGACGATTCTGACTTCTGGCTCCCTGACCTAGGCTTACCCTGCAACGATCCTGACTTCCGGCTTCCTGACCTCGGCTTGCTCTTCGGCTATTCTGCACTGGACTTATCTAACTACAGGTTCTATCTAGCGCTGTGCGTGACACACGGGTAATTTTTACATAAACAATTAGTAAATAAGTCCACATTCTAAAAATATTTTATTTGTTGCGCTTTCTCTAATTCATCAGATAAATCCTGAAATTAAAAAAAATATTATTTTTACGGTTCCTATTTTTAAATTATATATATACGGATCTCCATATCATCTGTATTGTAACTTTACCTGTTTGATATTAGTATCGAATTGAAGCCTAAGCCTCGGGTGCCTTCCCACTGGTGCGATTGGTGTTTCAAATTCTTAGAAAATTCTGCAATTATTGGTAAATTTAGCTTTGCAGTTGATCCTGGATTAACCGCTTCATATCTATCAAGGCTACTCCCATAACTGTAATCCCCCAGAAATAACCCTTGCCGTGCCTAAAAGGACAGTATCACCTCGAGTAATAGATTACAATCTGCTATGAAACAAAATTATTATAGTTCCAGTGGAATTAGGTTCGGGAAGAAATAAAAAAGAAGAAATAAAAAAAAGTCTGTTCTAAGGAAAGTGCCTGTCATGTTATTTTATTTTGAATTTGATAAATTACCCTGCAATATAATACAATTGTCTTTTCTGCAAACTTTAATTATTATGATAACATTGGTAGTATGGATCAGTCCCCTAAAAAATACAAAAGCCTCTGCCTACCAGGTTAATACTATGTTAAACTGAATTAGGAGATAACAAAGAGATATTTTAGAAACAAAGGTGGGGACAGACCCACTTTCACTCAAACCCCCATAACCCTTAATTTACTCTAGAGAAACCCAACCAGCGCACAATATAATACGAGAAGTGAAAATTCCTCTCCCGTCACTACATGATCTACCAGTTTTTTCTAGTTACTTGTTTTGGAAGGCATGGCTTTTAATAAGTCAAAGATTTCTGTATTATACAGTTTTCAGGCGGGACACTAGAAATTGTATGCAAGGCTGTCATCAGAAATATTGGAGCCAAGTACAATGTAAATATCTGGGATCCATAAGTGAACACGACCCACAATTATTGTTCTACTAAACCTATATTCCATTTTATCCCCACTCCCCGTAGATAAAGTCCATTCTCATCCCCTATCTTCAAGTTCTTCTTAACCTTCCTCAGTATGCGGGTCACCCATCTGATGGTGGCCCTGGCCGTGACCAAGCAAATATGGGAAAAGAAGGCCCATATGCATAAGACTCATCAAGGTTGGCCAAAGGAAGTTAGGAAGCAGCCATGGAGGAACTCAACAGACAGGGTTTGTGACCAGACCCCTTCACGTATGACTCAAAGACTGGTTAACATGACTAACATACAGTTGTGATCAAAAGTTTGCATGCCCCTGGAGAATTGGCAAAACACGTTTATTTTATTTCTTATGGGATTCATATTCAACTGTAGGGTATAACAGAAAACTAAACATGGCAGCAAAGAAAAAAAGGAAATGACCCCAAAAGTCTGCGTCCTCTTAGTTCTTAATAATGTGTATTGCCCCATTTAGCATCAATGACAGCGTCCAGCTTTTGTAATAGTTGTCGTTGAGGCCCCGAAATCTTGCAGGTGGTATAGCTTCCCATTCGTCATGGGTGCCAGAAGCTGTGAGGCGCGTCAAGGTGTTGTCGGGTATATTGTAACCGGGCTTTTTTGTGGCAACTCGACCATGCAGCTCATTTTTGTTCAAGTACCGTCGTATAGTGCTCCTTGAAACAACCACACAACGTCTTTTTCCAGAGCAGCCCATATTTCTCCTGAGGTTACCTGCGGGTTTTTCTTCGGCAGTCGTGTTGCTGAAGTCCTTCTTGGTCTTCCTGACCTTGGCTTGGTATCAAGAGATCTCCGAATTTTCCACTTTTTAATAAGTGATTGAACAGTACTGCCTGGCATTTTAAGGCTCTGGATATCTTTTTATATCTTCATAAAGTTCCATTACCTTGTTCTGCAGGTCTTTTGACAGTTCTTTTCTGCTCCCCATGGCTCAGTGGTCCACGTGAGAGCCAACAAACTCATTGACTATTTATACACAGACACTAATTGCCAGTTAAAAAGCCACAGGTGTGGGAAATTAACCTTTAATTGCCTTTTTAACCTGTGTGTGTCACCTTGTGTGTCTGTAACAAGGCCAAACATTCAAGGGTATGTAAATTTTTGATCAGAGCCATTTGGGTGATTTCTGTTATCATTATGATTTAAAAAGGAGCCAAACAACTATGTGATAATAAATGGCTTCATATGATCAGTCATCATTTTGCACGATCAGTCATATTTTCAAAATCAATGCCAACGTTTTACAATTTCTGCCAGAGTATGACAAACTTTTATGTATAATACCCTATAATATTATAATATTATATTATATATATATATATATATACACCCTTTGTACAGTGCTACTGAATTTGATGGTGCTATATAAAACAATAAATAATAATATAGAATATAGAATGTTATCTAGCCTATTTTGATTATAAGAGCCTAATGTGTAGCATACAAAAATACTCCATCAAAGCCAAGTTTCTTTAAAATGAAATAAAGGACACATGTAATATTTTTAGGGCACAGGGATTTTCAACCACAATTTAACTCACAGATCTTTTTAGAATCATTAGAACCTATTACATATTATACGAACATTATAACTATTTTATTCATTATATAATTGCATACAGTTAAACCAATACTGCCTTCGTGTTCTGAGAGTTCACTCTGTATTACATACACGAAGAATGCATATTGAAGTACTTTGGGTCTCCAGAGCTGCAAAGCACCACGGCCCTCCATGGTCCCAGTTATGCCTTATTTCTGGCTGCTTGAAGCGTCAATCAGCGGCAGGAAATAGAAGTGCCTCCTGTGCATGCAATCAGGTGGTCTCATTAGAGACCCTTGGAACTCTTGTGCAAGCCAGCTGGTGGAATATGGCGTACGTGTACTTTGATGAATAGGAGATTTCTTCAGCCAAGCCGAGGTGCTAGGAGGGGGCAAATACAGAATCCCCCCGTGCATTCACAAGGGGAAAAATATTTAAAAGGCCATTCTGCTGTAAGTACATATGATGGCTAGCATGTCCCTTTAAACTACAGCACGTTCAAATTATAACCATTATTTTTAGATCCCAGCCTCTATTTAATTTAGTCCCAAAGTTTATGTACGGATAAATTTAAACTTGGCTTTTATAGGTGTGTGAAAGTTTATTTGTGTCTTTCATTGGTTTTGATGCATTATTATTTGTCTACGAAAATTCATTACAATGCGGCTGTCACATTGTTACAAACCGGTTCACCTCCATTGTATTACTGGCTGTCTGACGGCCTTTGACAGACTTTGACAGAGTTGCCCGTCAGTTTGACTGTATTCCTTTAATCCTTTATTCTGAAACTTTTATTGTCGTATATAAATCAGTCAAACCATGTTTTTCTGTTGGACAAGTTTATCTGATATGCTCAGACTAGTTAATTTGCCCTGTGTATTTTTTATGGGCGTCTTACACTCACAATCACTTAATAAAATCTGTAATCGCATTTAAAACCTTTCACTGAATCCGTCCAAATTCAGTTAATTGTACTGAGCAACTAGAAGCAGTCAGTCAAAACCCTTTGTCACATTTGCTCAATAAGATGACTTCATACATTTCGAAGATAACAATTTTATTGGGTGTGATTTTTCACTAGTGGGAGTTTATAGGTGAGTTGGGCATCTAAGATCACTGAGGTTTATGAAGGGCCAGTGGGGGTCTCTCACAGGAATGGTCACGTTCTCCCTGATTAACCTTTACTTTACCGACCCCTCTTGGACTGCTAAACAAGTGCCCTTTGTAACAATCTCCAAGTCAAGGAACCTTGGTCTGAGACAAGTAACAAACTAACAGCCCTACATGACCACTTTGTCTCTAGTTCCCTACACCTTCTTGCTCTAACTGAAACCTGGCTAACCTCTTCTAACACTGCTTCTCCTGCTGCCCTCTCCTATGGTGGCCTACACCTCACTCACACTCCCAGACCTGATGACAAGAAGGGTGGAGGGGTAGGCTTCCTACTCTCCCCTACTTGTACCTTTCAACCTATTCCCTTTGCCCCATCACTCTCTTTCTCCTCATTCGAAGTCCATGCTATCCGACTATTTCATCCCATCTCCATACGCATTGCTGTTATATATCACCCGGCTAACATCTTTCTTGATCACTTCTCCTCATGGCTCCCTCTCTTCCTCTACTCTGATGTTCCTTCTGTTGTCCTTGGGGATTTCAACATCCCAGTTGACACCTCAATGAGTCCCATGGCTTAAAAATTTCTTTCTGTCACTTTCTCTTTTGATCTCCAGCAACATATTAACTCCCCTACTCATGATGATGGTAACACCCTGGACCTTATTTTTTCTAACATGTGCACTTCCACTAACCTTTCAAATTCCCCCTTCCCCCTCTCTGACCACCACTTCCTTTCCTGCTCTCTAATCTTGCCTCATACTCACCCCGTGCACCCCAACCCCGCCTAACCAGAGACCTCAACTCTATTAACCTTTAGGACTTCTCAATCAATTTACTCCCTCTCCTCTCTCCAATCTCAAACATGTCATGCCCTAACAACGCTACCTCTGTCTATAACGCCACTCTAACATCTGCTCCTGAGCATGTAGCACCAGCTACTACTCGCTCCTCACAATGTTCACATTTCCAACCCTGGCACACGACTGTAACCCGACACCTTCGACGTTGTTCCCGCACTGCCGAACGTAGTTGGCGAAAGTCTAATTCCATGTCTGACTTTCTGCACTATAAATTTATGCTACGTTCCTACTACTCTGCTCTCAACCTTGCTAAAGAAACCTACTTCACCTCTCTCATCTCCTCCCTGTCCCACAACCCCAAACGAGTCTTTAATACTTTCAATTTCCTGCTTCGACCGATCCCTACTACCCCTTCCACTAACCTTAATGCATCTGACTTTGCCACATTCTTCAATAATAAAATTCAAACTATCAGAGATGACATATCTGCACAGTCACCTCCCTCTGACTACGCACCCCCCTTCCCACTGACCTCTTCTCCCCTCACTACATTAACTAATTTCTCTGCTGTCACTTCTCATCTTACCCAGTCTCCTTCATCTACCCTTGTCCCTACTCTAACTCATATCTTCAACCTCTCCCTCACTACTGGATCTGTCCCATCGTCCTTCAAGCATGCTACCATTACTCCTATCTTGAAAAAGTCCTCCCTCGACCCGACTGGTCTCTCCAACTACCGTCCCATCTCTCTGCTTCCTTTCACCTCCAAGCTTCTTGAAAGAATTGTTTATACACAACTAAGTTTCTAGACTCCAACTTCCTGCTTGACCCTCTTCAATTTGGTTTTTGCCCTCGACACTCTACTGAGACAGCCCTTACTAAAGTTACTAATGACTTACTCACTGCTAAATCCAGGGGCCACTACTCAATGCTAATCCTACTGGACCTTTCTGCTGTTTTTGACACAGTGGACCACCCTCTTTTCCTTCAAAAGCTTTATGATCTTGGCCTCCGTGATACTGCTCTCTCATGGCTCACTTCCTACCTCTCTGATCGTACCTTCAGTGTCTCTGTCTCTAGTAACACTTCCCCTCCCCTCCCTCTCTCAGTTGGGGTACCCCAAGGCTCCGTTTTAGGACCCCTTCGGTTCTCTCTTTACATTTCCTCCCTTGGTAAACTGATCTCATCCTTTGGCTTTCACTACCACCTGTATGCTGATGACACTCAGATCTATCTATCCTCCCCTGATCTCTCACCCTCTGTCTTAGATCGTGTAACTAACTGCCTTGCATCTGTCTCTACCTGGATGTCTGAACGTTTCTTGAAACTCAACCTCTCCAAAACTGAATTCCTCATCTTCCCTCCCTCCAACTCTAAGATTCCCCCATCTATCTCCCTCAGTGTTAATGGTGCCATCATCTCCCCGTGTACTCATGCACGCTGTCTTGGTGTCACCCTTGACTCCGACCTTTCGTTCACACCCCATATTCTGTCTGTCTCTAAAAACTGTAGCCTTCATCTTAAAAACATTGCCCGTATCCGTCCCTCCCTAACGCAGCATACCACTAAGGCTCTTGTCCATGCCCTGATTATCTTCCGTCCTGACTACTGTAACTCTATCTTAGCCGGTCTCCCTCTTAACCGTCTCACCCCTCTACAATCCACCATGAACGCTGCTGCCAGACTCATCTTCCTCTCCTATCGCCTTACTAATGTCTCTCCCCTCTGTCGGTCTCTTCACTGGCTGCCTGTGCGCTTCAGGATTCATTTCAAAATCCTCACTCTTACTTTCAAAGCCCTTCACAGCGGTTCCCCTCCCTACATCTCCTCTCTCATCTCTAAATACACACCTAACCGGTCTCTCCGCTCATCCAATGATCTCCTTCTATCTTCTCCTCTGATTTCTAGCTCTCATGCACGCTTACAAGATTTCTCAAGAGCTGCCCCTATCCTCTGAAATGCCCTCCCCCAGTCTATCCGTCTCTCCCCCTGCCTTTATTCCTTCAAAAAATCCCTCAAGACCCACTTCTTTAAGGATGCTTACAACATAGCACACTGATGGCCTCGCATACTCCCATATTCCTTTAGCTCACCTTTCCTAGTCCCTCTCCTGCAATACTTTTTCTAGTGTGGCTGGTCTATCCCTAACAATGGCACTTTTGCCTATTGTGTAATACACCCAACTCCCTCTAGACTGTAAGCTCTTTTGAGCAGGGCCCTCCTCACCTGTTGTCTCTGTTAGTCAATTTGTAATGTAACATACTACTTGTTATGTCCTGTCTACCCATTGTACAGCGCTACGGAATTTGATGGCGCTATATAAAACAATAAATAATAATAATAATAATAATAATAATAATAAGTAAGGAGGCCATAGGGGTGCAGGTCTTCTGCCTATAATGGTCACATGCCCCTTCAGCTGATCTTCCAGGTACCGTGACCACCAGAACATAGCAGTTGCGCCCAACATGGATACCAAGGAAATCCCTACAAAGGTTGTGTACACTAAATGGAAACACAATCTAGTTATCAAGCCAAAAGGTTGACATAGTCAGAGTTCAAGCGGTGTCTATAAGGAAATTAATCAACAGAATTGCACCCCAAAGATCGCCAAAGGCTCACTGCATGGGCGGTGATATGTATGTTTCAATAGGTCTCTCGATGCACAATGGCAGACACAACCGCAACCCCTGTAGGTCAGAACATACGAAGGGGAAACACATAAAGGCGCCACCAAAGATTCCTGTGTACATTGTGAGCAAGGACCAGAAGCCGAGACACGCATAGGAATGTGTGCAAGGTGTAGCAGGGAATGACACAAAACCCGGCAGCCAGGTATAATGTCCTGACACCCTTTCACTAAGAAATACTATTCATGGGTATGGACAGGTGTTTGGGGTGTCTGTTTGGCTGCCCTCATGCATTCTTCCCTGGCAATACTTTCATCTATAGTGCTAATGAGCCGGGTTCAGCGACCCATGATCTCTCTTTTAATTAGCCCATTGAGCAGTGATTTGGCTGATTGGCTCCCTGTTTTGAGGCGGCGGAGCTCCTTGGACCTGCTGCCCTAGGCCTGGTTGGCCAATCCAGAATATTCTGTCACCGTTGCTGGCTCTAAATTGTCAGGTTTACTGCAATGGCACTCAATGTGAGTGCTGGCTACATTTAAGAGTGTTTGTATGCCTGAACTTCTGTTCAGGGCCTGTCTTCTCCTAACACCTTTTCTGCTGGCTGCTCACACACACTGGGATCAGACATGCAAGTCTGCAGATCTTTGCTTTCTGATCAGTGATAAGTGAAATCAGTGAAATCTCAGGAAGAACCCAGATCGTTCTTTTGCTTAGAAAAATGGGTTCCATTTGAAGTATGAATCAATTTAACCTTTAGTGTCCTTTCACATAAAAATTATTACTTTATTTCGCTCGCTGGTAATAAAGTGGAACATTATTTTTGGCTGCAAAATATGTTTTTATTTTTTTTTTGTGCATGTGGTGCTACAAACCATTTAAAAAGCTACTTTCTCTAAGAAAATATATAACATATTTCTGTTTAACTTTTTTTTATTTTTTTTTCAAACAAACGTAAAATTGATGTTATTACCAAATTTACAGAATTTTGATTGCAACCATCTGCTGGTAATGAGGCAAGAACAATGAACAGACTTGAATCCCCTCTGTTCCTGCAGTGTTATGAATACTTTTATAGATTCTACAGTAAAATGTGCCCAGTGGTCTAATAATCGTACCTTCCATTGCTTTGTATCCTGCTGACTTTTGTTTGCACACAACCAGTATGTTAAAGTGTTACCGAGCAATTAGTGACGTTATCACAAAAAAAAACCTGGTAAGTAATTAAAGAAATAAATCCGCCACCTTGAATATTTACAAAATTCATAATAGCCGTCACCTAATATTCATTTTAATAAAAGTGTTATATATTGAGGAACAGTCTGGGCAAGGTGTGTGTGGGGGGGTCTAGTAAAGTACATCCCAGGGGGGCCAGTTCAGCCAAATGGCCCAGTTATATAGTGGCCCCAAAGGCATTTATAACACAGAACGTCTATGAGTTTAGTGGGGTTACCTATAAAAATATGATTTTGGTACATAGTTTGAAAAGTGGTCTTATAGCCATAGTAACCATTGTAATGATCCCATCAAAATAAACATTCCAATGGTTATTGTGATGATAAGACCATTTTCAAGCTGTGCAGAAGAAGTGTTCTTTATCTATAGTCCCCGACATGGCCATTATGCCTTATGGGGATAATATTATATATATTCTATATTTAATAATTCTGTATTTTATAGCGAGAGCTTAGTTCTTTGTATTGTAATGATAATGTCTTACCAGAGAACAAGTGGAGATTTCTCTCTGTTTAGGCAACCTATAAAAAAAAAAACATGCTGACATGACATTTTAATGCCAGGGAAAAAGACATTTTGGTAACTAAATGTCCAAAACTTTCGCAGAAATGATTCTTTAATTATTTAATATTTTGCCTTGTTCCCATTTTTATGGGAAACACTTAGGTTTCTGTGTTGTGATGATCAAACCTATAAAGGAAAGAATAGCATTACAAGGTCTAAGGTCTGTGCTTAACAAACTAAAGAGTGCAATTAATGTTTTGTCTAGGTGAAATAGCACATTCATTTTTTTATGGTTTTTTTGTTTGGGACAAGCCAGGGGAACATGAGAAAACAGCCAGGTGCTTAATGATAAGCTAGATAGCTGGTGCCTAACATCAGCTCAGCTGGAGCCAGACCCCTAGCATGCCATGTATGAGCTGAGCTAGATGTACCTGCAACAGTAGGTGAAGGAAAAACAGTTGTGTGAAAATGAAAGTACACCCTCTCCAGAAATCATCTGTTCCTTAGCAGATCAAAAAATGTGGCAAATACAACCTCAAGTGAACAACACATGACATATTAAACTGTGTCATGATTTATCCAAAAATAAAGCCAAAGGTTTTTTACACATGGCTTCTTCATTTGGCTTTATTTTTTTTTTGTTTTGTTGTCATGTGCATACCTGGGAACTTCTCGGCTCCGGCTACCTGGAGCCTTCCCTTGCGGGACATGGCCAGGACTGCATACTGACTGTCCGCTGACGTTAGTGGGCGGTCCAGCAGACATTAGTGGGCCCCATTTCAAGGAAAAAACGGGTGGGGAGCTGGTCGTGTCAAGACCCCAATCCGGCGACCCGGAGGATTTGGGTTTCCAGGTATGGTCATGTGTTGTTGTTCATCTGAGGTTGTATTTACCTAGCAAGACTACCCTTAGCGGATACAAAGTTCTGATTGCATATCCTTACAAATGAATATATCTGCTGAGACTACACATGGAAACTATTGTGCATTTTATTCAAGACAAAACATTTTTCTTTTTATTTACGTGCATGAAATGTAACAAAGGGCATGGAATATTCACATCTAACTTTGTAAGGTGCATGAATTGGTCATGGGAAACTGCCAACTGCTGATACAACAAGCACGTGTGCCTACTGTGTGGGGATTTGCTCGTGAGTCATCTGAGATTATTTTATTTACACATTGTTCCTGGGAGATACCGTGGAAAGCATTTTATTCATGATTTCATTAGTTCTTCTGTATAGCATGGAGGGGGGGTAAACTATGACACAGGAAGGTGGTCATGTTTATTCACTAAGCAGAGAGTGTAGTGCAGGTAAAGTACAGTATATCTTTGGTATATAGGTGAAAACAATTATTCAGCGTTCACACAGTTCGGTAGAATCAAGCAGTGTTTGCGTTCCATACAAGTTTCCATCATGTGGAAGTACTCCGGGTAGCTGTAATGTATCTATTATTGGCAGTGGTGTATCTATCTTCAACGCTGTCCTAGGCCTAACCCATGGCAGCGCCACCAACTGCTCCCTCTGCACGGCCTTCTTTAAGGCTAAACGCCAGGGTGTGATGTCATATCCCAGCTCTCCGTCACATGCACTGGGCGAAAGTGATGTATGGACTCTGTGCTGACTCTGCATGGTCCTCCATAGTGTTAGTCGAACAGTAGTGTTAGAGGGAGCTTGATCACCCATGCATCACCGATGATCGACCTTTGGGAAGATGAAAGAGCTGATCTGCCCTGCAAAGGTTTTCCAGTGTGGAATTAATTTTAACATATTTGTTATTTCCCATAAGACCAAAGACCGATTAGGGTCTGAGTCTTTACAGCAGGAAACAGGGACAGACTAGATGGGCTGAATGGTTTTATTTGCCATCAAATTCTATGTTTCTAATTGGGCCACCATGAATATTAGCAACCATGTGGTGTTGGCAACATCACAACACAGAGCTTTCCTGCACCTCCAAGTATCTCTATTTTCTTGTGAAAACAAAAGCCCTCTGAACTGGTCACCATAATACGTCCAACTCAATAACCCAATGTTTAGGTGAAATAACGGCACAAAAAGTGCTTGAATGAAAAGTCCTTTTAAAAAAAGCTACTTAAGACATTGTTGGCCAGACAAGGAAAGAACCCTGAAAGTTGTATGAACAAAAGGGCAGTAACATGGAGAGTTTTAACTAAACCCACCAGAGATTAGCATCATCTAAAAATAAAAACCCTAAAAAGACTTTTGTAGAACTTTGAATTTGGAGGATTCAGTTATGTGTTCCTAAAAGGTCATAAGGAGAAATTATACTAAGAAATGTTTTTCAGTCTTAATGCGCCATGTGCTGTTTTCCCCCTTGTGTTTTTATGTAGTCACTTTTATTTACTATAAACTGCCTGCCGCTGTTATTATTAATAACACATAAGCTTTTCTTAAAGGTTCTGTTAACTTACTCTGCTCAATGTATTACTTTTGTAACTACATTTTACTTTAGAAACATTATTCCCAGAGATAATTATTTAATAAAGTACAAATTTGTCTCATTCATAATTTTCACTGGGAACACATTCTGTCATGTGACACAAATGCCGTAACTGATAGGTGATTACACCATCACAGGAACTAATGAGAGAGAGTAATTCTGTAATGAATAAGTAAGTAGGAACCCTAAGCTCAAAAACAGGTGAACGTGAAATAACCGAATCCAAATCACGTAAGAAGCAGGCGAGGTCATACAAATTGTAAAACAGCAAGCAATGTCAGGATAAGCTGGGTCAAAAGGAATAATTCATCAACGCAGGAGTGTTACACCAACTGAGGCCAACAAAAAACTGAAGGTCCTGGATAGAAATAGGCAGTCCAGCATGAAAAAGATGCAATTACAGAGGTTAGCCGGGGTCAATTTTGTCATATGGGCGCCCCAGTCTATTGATCGAGTGAGGTATCATGGATATGGTGCAGCGACCTGCTACCTGGGGGGACCTCACCAAAGGCGCAGAGATTTTGGGAGGGAGTTCACCTTAGGGCAAAATGGCAGCACTTTCGGTAATGTTCTCCGGAGATGCAGACAAAAACAGAAGATATAAGAGAGACAGAACAATAAGAAGTTGGAGTGGTCAGCAGAAACTGAAGTAGTCCGCAGAGATAGTAGGTAAACGTGAGAGAGTGAACGAGAATGAGGGCCTGAGAGAGTGAATGAGAGGGAGTGAGAATCAATGAGAGTGAATGTGAATACTGGGCAATTCATTTCATTCCCAAATTAAAAATGCCCTCAGATTTTCATCCAACCCAAATAGGCAGGGAATGAAATTTGTTACCTGAAAACGAATGGGCCAAAAACAAACCATTTGCATATGTCTAATATCTAAGTGGTCCCTTTAAATGATCGTGGTCTTCTGGGTCCCCTTTATGCAATTTCCCCCCGCCCAGTAATTTTCCATGAAGGAGATGTCCCTGCATATGCTCCAGTGCTAGTTTGGTGAAATCTGCATGTAGGATCTATATAATGATCCCAGCAGGAGAGCTTTCCTGCTACTGATTGGATGTTTAGAAAGAAAGCTAGAAAGCTTAGAAAGAAAGCTGCAGAGCTCCCACTTCTGTAGGTGCTTTTTTCCTTTCTTAAGAAAGCGTAATAAAGTACTTACAGAGGGTTAGGGTTACTCACAGAGTGTTGCCGATCAGAATAATGTTTCATTATTACAGGGATAAAGCCTGCTGCAAATTCAAATGCCATTTTTTTTATTAGAAAATAGCGACATGGTCCAAAAAACAAGCGGAATGATAATGTATTTTTCTGGTTGGAGCATGCAGGTTATTTATCATTTTATTAAATTAGTCATCGGAGTTTTGCGCCTGCGAGGCAGAGCGTGTTTGTGCGGTGATAAGGTACATTTTCTTTTTTCTTATGACCTGTTCAGGGCTGGGTCTATGAGTAAGCAAAGGGAAAGGTGATCAGCCTCCGAGAAGGTATGACTCTTGAAAGTGCTTTCTGCCGTTGTGTTTAAGAAGGTGTGTCACCTCTCAGCATTTCACAGCGCTGATAATCACAGACGGTATGGAGTCCCGGGACTTAAATCCTATTATTTTATAGGTATAAAAAAATAATACATCTACTAATTATGTATACTCAGTAAGCGTTGCCTATGGTGTTTGTATACATAGACAAAAAGTATCCAAGAGTATCCAGCAAGTAGTTCTATGGCTGTTGTAGTAATTACCCTGGCTAAGAACTATACATCGCATCAACTGGTAACTCCTGGCCTATATTATTGCATTTGTTTATTGTATAGACTTTGAGGTTAATTTACTAAACTGTGAGATGCAGGTCGGTTTAAGGGATATAAAACATTTAAATTAATAAAAATATTAAATTACTTACCTTAAGGAGAAGCTGCAGAGCAATGCCTCCTCAGTGAACGGAGTTAGCCAATCATCTGCAGGAAAATGGACCCACTCACATCACATGGGAGCACTTTCTATGCACACGCCTGAGGGCCCAGAACACCAAGTCGCAAATGTCCTCCTCATGGTGAGCACAGCTTGGTTACAGTCCTCCACAAAAATCTACTAGAAGAAGTATAGCCATGCTGCCATGGAATAAAGTGCAGGCAACTCGTCGTCTTCGTGGGGGAAAAAATCCTTATATTCCACAAATACTCGCCCGTGTTCAGTTCGGGCGAATATGCGTGTACATTCTTCGTGTTTGTATTTTTTTTTTTTAGAAGGGGTTAATACGGGGTTAATGCAGTACGCAGCAGCTCTGGTGCCAGGATTTAAGAGGTCCGTACGAGCGACTCTATTGGTCACTGGCAGGGGCCTCTATCTGGTCAAATATAGAACAACACTAGGATCAAAGACGTTCTGAGGGGACAAGGTTTAGTGTGTTCTGAGGCTCACAAGGAGTGATGTCACTCCATTCAGGATGTGCAGCCGCCATCTTTTGTGTGGCGTGGCTGTGTCTGCGAGGCAGCTGTAGTGAGTGGAGACAGCTGCAGCATGGACCAATGAAGCGTGGACATCTTCACAGGCGGACTGGAGGAACGAGAATGGACAGTTTTATTTTTTATAATGCAATATATATCACCATAATTTGATATCTTATTTATGTTAGAATGTTTAAAGCAAGGTGAAATAAATTAACTTTTTAATATAAAAATATACTGTATTTAATATTTAACAGCCACTGAAAATCTATACTTAGGAAACAAAATAATATTTTCACAAAGCTGTACCTTCATTTTTCTTTTTTTCTTTTTCAAGCCGATGTTTTTTTTCAGCTGAGGTTTCGATTTCAAGCCCTACAATGGCTGTATACCATAATAAGTCTGTCTCTGCGGCAGCCTTATAATTTAAAGAAAATTCAGCTGCGGACCGTGAGAATCACTTTCTGCGTGTAAAATGATATAAAAAATGTAAATTGGCGGCAGGAAGCCGGATTTAATTACAGTGAACCTCAACATCAAAGAACTAGCGCTAAAGAGTGTTCACGGCGTTAGCAGTTTAATCTGGTAATTAGAAAAGTGAATTTGGGGTCACGGTTTACTGCGGCACGTATGGTTAATTTGTAATATTACCACGCACCGCACCTAACCCTTATTTGTTCTTCGTGTAACTCAGATCTCTGATTCATCAGCACCTAAACTGAAACTGTTTGTAGAGGGATCGGTGTTGCACCCGTCTGTAACCTTTGAAACGGATCCTTTCCTCTACCAAGCACTGATTCCCTTCTCAGAGTAAAAAGAATAAGGTTTATTCTTGGGAAATTTTTGGATATATGCTAAATCACGGCCAATTAGTTTTGAGACAAACAAGTACTTTTTAAACGTTCCTTTAAATTGTTGTTTATTTTAGTCCATACAGTGGACCAGTGCTTCGGTTGCTTACTTTCTGGTCCCTTTGTCAACCTACATCGTCAATGCCAACTTCTGCATGCGCTTGCTTGCTGACTTTGGAAGTAGTCTTGTGTTGGCACACTTCCCGGCTCAGCACCATAGACCTACATTGAGTAAATGGTGGAACAAACCCTAATAATGAATCATAGTACCTTTACGCTTTATGGTGGCACAGTAGAATTTATATACATCCAGTAATGTATGTATTCTCGCCTAGGTCAAGGACGAAAGTTCCAACCTCTTATCGTTGGGCTTGTTGGGGAGATCAGATAGATACACTATGGACCATATGTTGGTGCTCAGCATGGCCAATGGTGTCCACAGAGGTAAATAGCAACTCCCAGTGCACAGTGATGGGGGTATATACGGAGACATAACTTGGTTGGGCACTGTCCTGAAACAGCTATAGAAAGTTTTAGAAAAGAGATGCAAGTCTATCATTATTTTTACATTTTATTTATAGAGCACCTGCAATGGGCACCCTGGGTCGGTCTTCTCTCTGTGACCTGGCTGCACTCCCTCGCTGTTTGTAAGATGTAACAAGGAAACACACGCCTCCCAACAATTAAAATGGCCAAAGTGCGACCTCTAGATTTTTGTTTAGTTATTTATTTAGGAATTTAGAACAAAAACAATGTGCTTTTACTTGCTATACGCATTATAGTAACCGTTAGGGCTGTAAAATCATACCCTATTTACCCAACTGTAAATTCATACCCAGCAGACATTTCGAGATAATAGAAAAGAGGAACATCTGGGAGGAATGAAGAACTGGAGATTTAGGACCAATAAAGGGATACTTGAGAGATCTTCAAACATGTAGGGCCAGTAGCTGTCTCAGTGCTAGCGGAGCTATGAACACAGGAAACTGATCAGGCAGCAACTCAACTCCATTGTGTGAATAACCTAACTAGGAACATACATACAGTTGTTGCAACAAAACAAATACTCAGATGTATGCCCTCCCCTACAGATTTGAGCCCTCCCCTGCAGATTCAGGCCCTCCCCTGCAGATCTGTTCTCGTCTCCTTACCAGTGTTAACTTAGCAGTGTTAACTATGTTTTAGCTCTTTAAGAGCCACAGCTCTCAAAAGGAATAATGAATATAATTTACCCTTTGAGTGCCAAATTAGTAAAATACAATATTAAACCACTGGTACAAAAAAGGAAACACACATAAAAATTAAAACACACATACTGTACATATCTCTTGGTGCACTCTATTTATGTATAAGCACACATTCTGAGACCTAGATAGGTAAGCAATTTAATTTGTACCCCTTTGGAACCTGAAGAGTAAAAACACAAAGTATTACCCTGCTGCAGGTACTTTAGTGAACAGACCCAAAGGTGTATGTTGTGTGATTGTGGCTTTGCTATTAAAGCAAAAATCTTTTGTTTATATTTAATACGTTGCTATTTTACAGTGTATATACATTTCTAGTTTTTCTCCTTTTTTATGTTTAACTTGTTTTTGCAACAAGGCCAAAAACTGCCAACTGCCAACTGCTCTGAACATATATATATATATATATATATATATATATATATATATATATATATATATATACAGTATAAATATATATTAATAGTCTGTGTTCCTATTCTTCTGCCTTTAGTCAGTCAATTAATCAACCAATTATTCCAAATAGAGTCTGTATGTAAACATATTAAAAAGAAATGGCATTTCTAATGAGTCATTGAAAAATATAGATTATTAAAACTCTCGTAAATATCCATAGCTCCCAAGGCCCAGATCGCATCCTGGTTGCCTACATTATATATATATATGATCCGGTAAAACCTGGATTATTATTATGAAATAGGGCGATAGAACCCGAGGACTACTGAACTGTAGGCAGATGTTACCAAATTTCCCATTCCCAACAGCACCAGTTAAACAGAAAAAGTAGCAGAACAGGTTGGAATGAAGAAGTCAAGGAAGCTTTGTTCGTGAATCTTCATAATTGGACCTTCGGTGGCTTCTGTACACTTGGCTGTGAAGCTACAAAGTGGTGGCACAAGAGCCAACAGAGAAACTAAAACCACGCAAAGGAAATAGAATCTACACCCATGATAATTGTCCTTGTCCACCATCTTGGTTGCTTATCTGACGCCCGGGGCTGAATTCTATAATAACAAGGATATGTGTCATTTAACATTTCTTTTAGGTGATGAAATGGAGCCTCGGGATTGTACAAAAAAGAGAGAAGCAGATCCAGTCACTTCTTACCCAATATGTCATGAAGAAAAATATACAATCTGATCTTGTCTTTACATGTATGACCCCCTATACAAAAAGTCTTGCATTAGGATCTTATACAAGGCCATAGTTACTGTATCTCTTATGAGAGACTCAAATCGTAGGGTGAGGTTTGGAACTGCAGCATTACCAAATCTGTTTGAGATCAGTCAGCACGTAATACCGTCGCTCAGCTACCAAATGCCCATCAAGGATATTTCTCTAATTGCAGAAGTAACTGAATATATTTCACATTTCACTTCTTACACCCTGTAGGGGAGGCAGAATAAAAATGCGGCACCAGCTTAATGGGTGTGTTGAGATTTGTCTGGATAATCCGTTGTTATCATTGAAGAAAAGACAAAAAAAGTAAATGGTTTATGTATTATATCTTTTTTAACTCACCCTGGGGGCTGGTTGAGCTTTTAAATATATTGTCAAGTCATGCTGTGTGTAGAATGAGCATGATGGAGGGAAGAGAAGAATTTCCTTTTTTAAATGTATATTATGATACATTAAATAATACTAAAATAATATGTAAATAATACTATTGTAATCTGGATTATATTATATAGGAATTTATAGGAATATTATATTAGGAATTTCACATGCTTTAATCCATTTGTACCCCATAATGGGGATAGGTACTGATGACGAAGCACAGAAAGATGACGTGCCTAAAAAATATCCCTTTTCATTAAATTAGGTCTTTTATAGACCTCTTAGCCATGGTCATAATGGGCTTAAACAACCCAGAGAAACTGGGCAACTGCACAGACCTCCATTACAGCTCCCTTGGTAGATCAGGGGAGATCTGTGTCCCGGCTCATGAGACCTGTGTCTCCAAAAGTAGGACAATTGAACTGCTCGATGGGACCCAGTGACAATGCCTAAAAATCACATGGAAAATGGGATGGTTGGGAGATATGTATTTGTTTGTTACTCCATTAAATGATATTGTGTAAAGGGCACAGACTGTACCCGTTGAGTACCTGTTATTTTTATGTGGTGCCAGCCATTGACTTATTTACAAAATAATGGCTCAAAACCTGTGCTGGCCTATTTTTGTTCTCTTTGAGCTTAGTTTGAAGTCAGTAACCTACAATTATAAAAGCCTTTTGCATCTCTCAACATCACCCTGCTTATTACGGTCAGGACAAACTGTGAGCTAGCTATGTTTGGCATACAAGACCGAAATGTAAAAATCCAACGTACGTTTATTTATTGATTTTTATTTTTGGGCTGGTTAAAATATGGAATGTTTTAAAATAGCTAACCTGTGAGCACTGTGTGGTTTAGAACTGTTTTGGGTGGTTAGGATTAAGCATAAACTTTTATTAAGTTAAACAAGCATGGATATATTACATGTACTGAGTTACAATATCAAGGATGTCTTTATTCGGACATAACATATTATTTTATATATAGTGGACATCTGTCTCATAGAACTTTCTGTGTAACTTCTGTGTAAGGTATCTGAGAAGGCTTCAGCTGTAAGAGAGTTACAGGACACCTGGCCTCCAACACCACATGCTGCTTTCCAGTAAGACAAAAATATCCAAATGTTACCATTACTGTGGATATATATATATATTATTTATTGATCTATATAGCTCCACCATATTCAGTGGCGACTCTAGAAACAATATATAGGGGGGGCAGACAAGATACCACAGTCAAACTGGGGTGGGGGGCATTCATAATTTCCAAAAGTAATGTGCTATGAAATTATACTTTTGTTATTGGGCTAAAATAATTCCTTGATCATTCAACATGGGAAGCCTGAAGCCACAATTGAGTGCGACTAATCCTTGAAAAAAATATTATAACACAATAAATAACTTTTCCACTAAATGATTTCAGGGCGTTGAACGTTTTGTCCCCTGAAGTCACTACAACTTCAGGAGGGCATTTTATCTCTGGATACATATAAATTAAATAATTAATACTGTAAGTTAAGTGCTAGGAAACAGATGACCAAACACACACACCAACACAGGCTCTGTCACACCGACACCCAGACACACACACACACCAGGACAGGCTCTGCCACACAGACACTCACACATATCAGGACAGGCTCTGCCACACCCACATCCAAACACACACACACACCAGGACAGGCTCTGCCACACTGACAACCGAACACACACACCAGGACAGGCTCTGCCACACCAACACCCAAACACACACCAGGACAGGCTCTGCCACACCAACACCTACACACACACACCCAAGGACAGGCTCTGTTACACTGATAACCAAAAACACACAAACAGCAGGACACACTCTACATCACAGACGTCTACATCAGGATGGATTTTTCACACTACATTGTCATTTATACCCCCCTTTGTGTTTTTGCCCCTTGTGTATTGATGCCCCTGCTGCCCATATATATTAATATTAGCCCCAGTTGCCGATAGCAGGTATAGATCAAAACATTAACACACAAACCAAGCTTTGCATGTATAGATCAACTGAAATCCACTTGTGATCTCAGCACTGAAGGTATATATATCAAATAAACAGAATCAGACATACAAATCCTGTATTTGCAGGTATACAATAGTATATGAAACGTAGCATTGCAGGTATAGATAAAATAAATACATGGAAACAGCATTGCAGGTATTAATTAACTGAATAAGACATACAAACACTGTATTTGCAGGTATACATAAATAATGTATGGAAATATATAAATATGGATCTACAGAATAACGCAAAAACACAGCTTTGCAGGTATAGATCAATTGCAATTCACGTCATTTAAAGGTATATTTAAAACCCCCTAAATTACAGGCATAGATCACAGGTTGCACACCCCAAAGCCAGCCCTGGCGTCCACACTGCCCACACAGCAATCACACTCCTATCCTACCCAGGCAACCAGTAAATGCTGGTACCTAGGCATGATGGGACTGTGCTTGCTGTGATTGCTGTTAGCAATCACACTCCTATCATGCCAGGTCAGCCAGTACATGCTGCTACAGGGTGGCTGTAAGTGATGTGTAGACCCCATACTGCTGGCAGCATCAATACACAAGGGGGGCAGCTAGCTAGGTTTCAGCATGTACTAGCTGACTTGGCATGATAGGAGTGTAATTGCTAACAGCAATCAAAGTCCCATCATGCCTAGGTTCCAGCACATACACATCCAGCCAGTAAATGCTGGAACCTAGGCATGAGGAGTTTGTGATTGCTGTTACCAGTCACACTCCTATCATGCCAAGTCAGCCAGTACATGCTGGTACAGGGTGGCTGTAAGTGATGTGCAGACCCCATACTACTGGCAGCATCAATACACAAGGGGGGCAGCTAGCTAGGTTTCAGCATGTACTGGCTGACTTGGCATGATAGGAGTGTGATTGCTTACAGCAATCACAGTACCATCATGCCTAGGTTCCAGTACTTACAATTCCATGCTATCACACACACACACACACTCATTTATTCATATACTCATTCATTCACAGATTCATTCCCTCAATCACGCATACTCATTCAAACACCCTCCCCACCCCCTTACCTGCACTACAGCTCCTCGATGCCGCTCACAGACTTCAGCAGAGGGCGCGGCCTCCCTTTGCGTTCTCTGGTACTGCACAGAGGAAGCAGGACTGGAGCGGAGTCATGTGATGTCACGTGAACTCTGCTAGGTTCCGCTTCCTCTATGCAGTACAGAAGACCCTCCCACAGGTAAGTAGCAGGGCTCGAGGTGCGGCCTGCGTAAGATCGGTTGCCCTGGCTGCCAATCTTACGCGGGCCGCACCCTCTCTCTCCTCCGCATAAAAATAATACCAAAAAAAAAGACTGGATTTAAAGTCGCATTGCGACTTTATTCCAAATTCAGCAGGGGGGCAACAGGGGGGGCAAGGATTAACCTAGGGGAGGCAATTGCGACTCCACTGACCATATTACACAGCGTTGTACAATGGGTAATCAGGACTAAACAAGTAGTGCATCACATAGCAAGTTGGATATGAAAAGCTCGTCGAGTGGCAGATTTACCCCAACAGCTGAGGTATTGCACACATCCCAACTTTTAAGTTAGGTGTTGTTCCACTGGGATCTTCCTGGCTTCAAATTCAGCCAAGTCCAGCATGGAACTGATGCCCCATGCATCAAATAAGTTAAGCTTAAGGCTCTATTCACTCAAATTCTATTTTTTATAATAAACATAGTGAGATAATACAGAGCATTCTAAGTGCACTCTGGCTGAACATGACTCTCGGGATACATTAGGTTGACTCATCCTGTTGGCAAATTTACCAAGGTGACCTAAAATAAGCCAACATGTCCATTAATGGCTCTGGACTCCAAGCTGCTGAACAACTGGCAGCAACAGACATGGTGATTCGCTCATCTGGGGACTTGTCCCTCATCTCAGCCTGATAACGTTTATTGGGGAGCCTCCCCAAATAAAACTGGCCCTAAATGAGTCAAAAATATGGAAGGCCACACCAACCTTCTACTGATGGGCTTGCAGGATGGCAGTAACCCAGCACCCTTGGTGCCAAACAAGGGGCCATATATTTCTATAGGTGCTCAAGTATGCCTCATGTGCACTAGACAGCGTACAAGCTGGGTCTCTACTGCATACTTGAGTGGACACCACAATTCCATAATCTCCCACTTTCCTCTGATATTGAGTATTTCGTCTCAATGTTTTTTTAAATCCACCAACATCACCAGCTCTACCCATCTGCAAAGGAATTTCTACCATGTCTCCTGTATATATTAATATAATTTCCAGGTAACATGATCTCGTAGACGATATACTGTTTTCCATCATGTTCTGCTAGGTAACACTTATTTTATTACTTCATTACTTATTTTTAAAGCTGCAGAGACACTGTTTTATAGGTGTTTGAGAACTGCTGTGAATTAGTTTTACATAGTGCCATGTCTAGCTCTTATTTGGGTTTTTAGAGTATACATAGTGTGAGAAAATTGTTATTTCAGGGTCAACACTTGCTTGGGTCTCAGAGCTGCAATAAATGCACAATATCAAATTCACTCACCGGGTTTATACTGTAGCTAATGTTTTAAAACCTGTATTAGTAGCACACACACACAAGTGCTAACTTTTTTTTTTTTTTTTTTTTAAAACAATACTTTAACTATGTAGATTCTTTTTCCTGTGAACACCGTGAGTTTACATTAAATGGGTCTGATTTTCAGTTTCCATTGTCCAACAAAAGAGGTAAGTGAGATCTATACCTTCTACACAACCAGTGATGATTTTTGTTACTGAAATCTTAATTTTTTTAAATAAAATTGATTGGACTGTTATGTTTTTTGCCGTGGTGTTCACTTTTTTATACATTTAACACTTCATTTAGTAATTTCCACTACAATTTGCTGTATTAGTATTTTTTCCCATTCAGGTCAGCTGGCAGACAGTCAAAATTCCTTTTTTAAATAACAGGGAGACTTTGATTTGCAGTAACCATATCAGCAGCAGCAGCTTGCCACCCAATGGCCAGTCTGGACCTGAGAAGAACCACGGTGATCTCACTGAATTCTTCTTCTCCCACAGTTGGTGACAGCAGTGTTCTAGAGCATTGTAGAGCAGCATTGCAAACTTCTTATTAATGTGGTGCTTCTTCTTGGCTTTTCTATAATACAAGAAGATCCAAGTGAAGGGGGTTTTAAAAGTCCAATGTCTTTATGATAAATATGGTGTTGATGCTGAATATTTGCAAGATAACAGATTAGAACAATGGGAAGTGGAGATCTTGAACACAATCGAATTCTTAGCTTCATTCTGTCATCGTCATTGGTTGAACCCAATGATGGAACATAGTAAATGGTTTGCTTAGATCCCCTTAGAGCAGGGGTGTCCAAGTTTTTTCTGCAGTGGGCCACTTCATCAGAATTGTATATGTGCGAGGGCTGCACTCATTTTTCACTGTGAGAAGATATGGCCTTTAATAAGATATGCAGATTAAAATAAAGAAAATGACACAAAACCTTTACTTTCCTCTCACTGATTTCTGGGCCTAGAAAGTTTTGTGACTACAAATTCAGGATTCTGGATAAGTAAAAATAAAATAGTTCTATTTATTTTAGGGATGCACTAAAATGAAAATTCTGGACCAGAACCGAAAATTCAGGGTTCACCCTCACCTTTAAAAATAATAAAAAAAATCCCACACTTTTAATAAAAGTAAGTTACACACCAAAATTGTACAAAAAAATTATATATTTTGATTGTTAACAGCAATCTCAGGCATACCCAGATTCCAGCATGTACTGGTTGGCTGGGCATGATAGGAGTGCTGTCAACAATCATATATAAATTAATAGGTATTGTATTTTTTGTCCAATTTTAGTGCGTTAACACACCACAATTAGACAAAAAAAAAATCAACAATATGACTTGGCATGATAGGAGTGTGATTGCTAACAGCAAACACACTCTTTTTATACCCAGGCAACCAGTAAATGCTGGAACCTAGACATGATGGGACTGTGACTGCTGTTAGCAGATTGCTGTTAGCTGTTAGCAATCACACTCCTATCATCCCAAGTCAGCCAGTACATGCTGGTACAGGGTGGCTGTAAGTGCAGACCCCATACTGCTGGCAGCATCAATACACAAGGGGGGCAGCTAGCCAGGTTTCAGCATGTACTGGCTGACTTGGCATGATAGGAGTGTGATTGCTAACAGCAATCACAGTCCCATCATGCCTAGGTTCCAGCACTTACACATCCATGCTATCACACACACACACAAATTAATTTATTCACAGATTCATTCCCTCAATCACGCATACTCATTCAAACAACCTCCCCCACCCCCTTACCTGCACTACAGCTCTCGATGCCGCTCACAGACTTCAGCAGGGGGCGTGGCCTCCCGCTTCCTCTGTGCAGGACAATAGACCCTCCCACAAGTAAGCAGCAGGGCTCTTGTGATCCTGGATGCCGATCTCACGCGGGCCGCACCCCGAGGTCCCGCGGGCCGCATTTGGCCCGCGGGCCGCATGTTGTACGCCCTGCCTTAGAGGGTCCATTCGGCCCGTCTAGCCCACCTATTTTTTTGTCTGATGTAAAGACTCAGACCTTAATCAGTCCTTGGTCTTGTCTTAAATTCAGGATAGCTTTATGCCTACCCCATGCATTTTTAAATTCCTTCACTGTATTAACCTCTACCACTTCTGATGGAATGCTGCTCCATTTATCTGCCACAGTCTCTCTAAAACTTACTTACATTACATCTAAACCTATGACCCTTTTTTTTTTAGAGTATGATCTCTTGTTCTAACATTTTTTCTCCTTTGAGATAATCTTCACTCCTATACTTATAATTCCTAAGTCCCTCTCTTCCGTAATCACTGAGAGAACAGGATCACCAATGCTATATGCTGCCTTGGGGTTTTTATGCCCCAAGTGCCTTATTTTACATTTATCAACATTAAAATGCAGCTGCCACATTCTTCTAATTTACTTCTTTAATATTACTAATAATGAATATGAAAAAGTCCTTACTCTGAATATACCCCATTATATTAGTTTCCTAGCCAATTAACCCCTTAATGACAAAGCCTGTACATGTACGTGCTCAAAATGCATTGTTTTCAATGGGTTTAGGGACTGCCCATGGCCCGGGGTTAAATAAATTACATTAATTTGACAGGATCTTCCTATAGTAAACCCCTGCTGTTTCTAATCCTTTAAACCATTTAATTTCAGATATTTAACAATTATTTCCATTAATTTGCCAACTAAAGACATAAGACTATCTGGTCTATAGTTGGCCGATTCTTCCCTGCTACCTTTTTTGTGAAGTGGTACTACAGTTGCAGACTTCCAAGCCTCTGGAACTGCCAATAGTTTCTGGTTAAATAAGTCTTCCAATTGTTTTGCCAGGACACTTCGAAGCTCTTTTAATAACTTTGGGTGCATCCCTCCAGGTCCCATGGGTTTGTCTGTTTTTACTTTGGAGAGTTCAGCTGGAACTTCTTCCTCTGTAAGCACACCAGTTTTACAAGTGTCCTTATTTATCTTTGCTAACAAGAGTCCCTCATCTTCCTCTGTAAAAACAGAACAGAAGCATTTATTTAAGAATAGAAGAAGAAGGTCTAAGCCAGAGAATCACCGGTTTAGGGTAATACTTCCTTGGATAGAGAAAGGCTTTTTAAAAAGTACGTCTAAACAGGGAGTCGTTATGGACGGTGTTCAGTAGGGTTGCAGCATGACTTTCTCAGGTACCATAAAGAACTGCAAACAAGACGGCTGTAACAACAGGTTGGTGAATCGTAAGCCCCCTATTCAAGTCAACACCATAAACATCCATAGTAAAAGCAAACAGGGCCATGTTGATGAGCAATTGTCTGTCCGGGACTCTTTGTTAATACTTCTCAATCATTTTTGTTTGCTTTTTGTTCTATTCCAAACAATACTAGGTGTGTAAATCCCCAAATTAAAAGAACATGGGTTTTTTTAGTTACCACTTAATTAACATTGCACAAATAAAAAGAACTCTTTTTTTTTCTTAAATAGAAATATTTTGCCCATCTGGTGTCCATGATTTCCGATTCCACTGTAGATCCTCAAACCTTGCTTGGTCCTTGTTCTTGTCTTATGTTCTAACGCGTGTCCTAAAAGTAAAAACCCTTTCATCCAACAGCAGCTTTCAGTTCGGGTTAATTTCCTGCACCATTTGTAACTTAGCTGTATCTAATACTTAGATTCATTGAAGTGGCTTTACAGCTTCGAACAGCTCTTTAAACTCACCAAAGGGTAAGTTAACCGAAGCCAGGTGTGACCTGGTTGTATAGGTCAAAACTCATATTCGCTGCCAAAGTTTGCTTGCAAAGCCAATTTGTGACATTAATTGCATATGAAGTTACATGGAAATGAGTGCATTTTAAATTTAGTTTATTGTTGCCAAGCTCTAAATGTTTTCATATAAAACAACAGACCAGAAAAGCCTATTGTTTGGCGGTCCTAATTGTCATTTTGTGTCTGTTTATTTGATGTCTGTTATATTCCCAGCTGGGTAATCACTTTCATTTTATGTATGATGGAATTATTCTGCATCTGCTATATTTGCGAAAATTAATATTCTGCTTGTTAGAAACATTTCACGTGAAGGGAATATGACAGTTCTTCATTCTACACAGGATACTTCGGCCTTGGTTATGCAGCTTTCTTCTCAAGGCTCACATGGACTTGGGCCTTCAGAGTCTGCTCATATGCTTGCTCTACAAAACCAGGTTGGGGTCTGGTTTGGTTTCAGAATGGGTCATGACATGATATAGCTGTCTCACCCACATCTAAAGCCAATTTAGATGCTGATCATGATATTCCAAAAATGGACAAAATATGGGAACCAATCACTGATCCGCAGACCTGAGACGTCACCTGAGATGATTGTCAGATGTCTAGGTCAGCGTTATTCTATGTCAGGAGGAAGAGGGGGCCCTGGCCCTAAACCTGACCATGCCCCTCACAGCCTCCTATATATAAATAGAGAGAGAGCAGGAGAAGGAAGGAAAGATCCGGTATCCCGTCCTGGAAAGTTCCCATGTACTATATGCTATTGTCTTTTAACTCAATCAGTTAGGGAAATATTTTGGGTTATTTATGAAAAAATGGTTCCGGTACAACTTTAGAAAAGTGGTCTTATCACCATAGGCACCAATTGAAAAATTTGAGTGGGTGCTATAGTGATAAAATTAAAAGTTAGCATCAAAAACAATTTTCATGCATGATTGTTCTGATTACAATAGCAACCAATGGACATACCCGGGAACTTCCCAAAGAAGGCTCCTGGAAGCTCAGGGGAGTGGCTTTATAACGGTTGGAGCCACCCGTCTGTAGAGGCGGGGCAAGCTATATATAGGGATAGCCCCAGACAGTATTAAGTGGGCCTGGAGTAGGGTGTGGAGTGGGTGGGGCTGAGCAGAGCCAATCAGCACCCCTCTACCCGCAGAAAGAGGAAAATAATCCGAGGAAGAAGCACTTCACCAAGAGACTTCAGGTCAAACCTGGTGAGTTCCCAGCCAATGGACTTCTATATGTTTATTGCACCATTGCAATGGCTGCTGTAGTGATAAAAACGATTTTAAAAATTTGCCCCATAATTTCTCTTTATAACTAGCTTTCACTGTAACGTCTCTTCTTCGTAGCTCATCTTCATCCTACTGGAGGCCAGCGGGCTGGATGTGGACCTCAAATGGATGTGCCTGAAATGCCAACTGATTCTATCATACTATGATCTTCATGGTAACCTGCGCTAAACATTACAAACCTGGACATCACTGGAATAGATGAAACCCTAACTATCAATGAAATAAACAAACATATAATACACTAGGGGCCGATCCTATATAACGACTCTAATAGGCCCTATGAAGGCAGCCGTACTGAGACCCCAGTAACCCTCTGCATGCTCTAAACTCACATTAATAAGCAGAAAATGAGACCATATATTCCTTTATAACTTACGGCATGTTTTATAATTCAATAATAAAAAATAAAAGTCAAAATTATACTTATGTATAATGTAATTATGTGTATAATGTTTAGCCTTTAATCCAATTAGGATGTATTATATTACTTCATTAGATGCAATCATGATAGATCATTAATATGATGTTACTGTAAGGGGGTTCTATATACCGGTATATTTTTTTACCACCGATGTCTGTGCTGGTTCCAAAAAAAAACAATACTCAAACACAAAAACCTCCCAAAAAAACGATAATTTATTTTATTTTCTGAACTGTGCATTTGAACTCTTTCCAGGCTAATAAAATTAGATTGCATGCTTACAATATGAGCCCAAAGCGCATTTCTCTTATAATAAAAAAATCATGCTTTCACTCAGAATGCATTAAAGTGACCCAGACTGTTGTTTTGCACGATTATAATTTAAATTCTGCGGAAAACACACGGGCACAGTTTTAATAAAGGCCGTCGGAGCGGGTGCCGCGTGCTGGCACTGGAAAGGCTGGAAAGCGATTTTTTTGGGGGGAACAAAGACTTCAATAAAGTAAATCTTATTGCTCCACGCTGGGCACACGGCCCACGTATGTATGGCATGTGCGTGGGAGCAAATTACGCTGTGTATCTGCCACAGTTATGAAATCTCAGCTGGTGTATAAGGGCTTTATGACGCACCTAGGGGGTTATTGGTCTGTAAGTGCAGACAGTGAGATATTGAAGCGTGGCTTCTACTTTCCTAAAAGAACCACTAGCAACCAGAAAAGGTATAATTTATACTAACAGAGTTAGAATACCTGCGACCGCAAAGTTATTTCTGTGCAGAGGAAGACTTTAATATCCCATCAAACCACATCGGTCAATTGCCCTTTACCAGCGTGACAGTCTACAAAGGAGACATTCATGGCTTGAGTGCAGAAGAGTAGGCGAATTTTAATGCAAGCAATTTGTTTAACGGGTGCCGTGCCTTCCTCATCATCTGTGTATATAAAAGGCTAAGCGTTCCCGGGGCCAGGTGCCGGCAGTAATGGTCATTGGCAGGTGAAGTCCAATTAAAAAATTAAAAAAATCCATGGCAGGTAATGTATTAAAGAGTTGCAAGCGTGCCATGCGTTTAAATCATGTGCATTTTTTGGCACTCCTGATAATATTTATGGAGAAACATGCATTACAAGAATAAAATGTATCAATTTGACCTCCTGTTTTAATTATCATTGAATCAGTTTTAATACATACCCTAATAATGGAGAAATACATGGCAAGAAAGACTTTCATGCAACTATTTGATTAGTATATTTTATTTATACAGCACCAGCTGTAGATAAATGGTGAACTTCAACAAGCCTCAATTCAACAAACATGTGGCACCTTTACTGAACAGGCCACATAACTCTTTAAAAACATGTCTTGTGTCTGGAAACCAGTTCAGAGATGCTCTGGACCCTGAAGGATATCAGGACCAGGCTGCCATGTTTGGGAGATCGAAAGAAGGAACCGAAGTGATAGCTTCAATTTTTTTTTAAAAAAAAACTCGGGTTCTATTTTAGAATCTAGCTTAGAATCTCTTTGCGTTTTCTGCCTTGGGTACGCAGACACTTCATGTAAATGTTTTCATTCACTTTGTCTTGAAGACCACCTAGAGAAGTCCTGGAACCCCTGGGAGTTAGCAAACCACCACCCGAACACCACTGCTTTGCAGAATGATCTAATTGTCTCAACACAGGTCCACAAATGTTATAAGACAGATGAACAGAGTTTATATTAGCTAGAGCCAACTACATGCCTAGAGGTCATTTAACACGTAAGTTACCCCCCACCTTTGCCGAGTTCGTGTCCTGTCTTTACCTGCTCACACGATCCTTTTGTATCTGGTCGGAAAAGAAGCCAGTAAACTGACACTCGTGAGGAACGAGGTTTATATAGCTGAATGCAGATTACCTTTGAAATATTACTGAAGAACAAATATTTTGGTAGCTTTGTACGCTCTTCATGAAAAATACAAACCCTCCGCATGTGATTGTTGATTTAGTAACAGCAAAGCGTATCATATAGACGGGGTGCATATCCGACACACGTGTTCTGTGCTTTTTAAATTATTACACGGGAATGGCAGCATCGAAGCCTGTATTTTGGAAACATATCACAATGAATATAGAATTAGGATTTTTTTCATGGTGGACATGCATGGGCACAAAACCCCCAATCTGTACTAAAATACACAATTTATTATAATTTGTTAAATAGTCTTGAAACTTTTGATTAGGTTTTATTTAGCACAATAGGGAAAAGGTAAGTTTGTTCAAATTGTACTAACTATTGGCAATAATATTAAACTTAAAAGGGGTAGGATAAAAGCGCTAAAAGCAACAACAACCCAAAAAAAAAAAAAAAAAAGTCCTTTTTAAAACAAAGTTATTGTAGATGTAGCAGCAGAACCACTTGCCAAGGTTTCCTCTTCTTGGCTTAGACAGGTAGAGTAGTTCACAAGGAGGTTAGTGGCTGCGCTCTCACGGATATATATGAAATATATAAAAGAAAGAAAAATACAATAGTGCAATATGTCTCAAAGCTTATTTTTGTTTGAAATGAAGGCCACAAAGGGCTACTCACATTTGGTGGGGGCTTCTTCAGTTAGCCCCAAAGTATACGCTTGGGCGATATAATCCTCGCCTTAAAGATTTCTTTGGCAGCACTATGTAATATGGGCTTCTTCAGTTAGCCTCAAGATGTGCAGGGTGCCTCCTATGCGCTGAGGAGTAAGCAATTCTATCATTGCTCACCAAAAAGGAACTGTGGACACTCCAGACTGCTTCAAAGGCTGAGGCTAAAGATATTCCAAGGCAAGGACTATACCACCTAAATGCACATCTTGAGGCTAACTGAAGAAGCCCATATTACATAGTGCTGCCAAAGAAATCTTTAAGGCGAGGATTATATCGCCCAAGCGTATACTTTGGGGCTAACTGAAGAAGCCCTTTGTGGCCTTCATTTCAAACAAAAATAAGCTTTGAGACATATTGCGCTATTGTATTTTTCTTTCTTTTATATATTTCATATATTGGCAATAATATATTTAGAAATATAGAAACATTGAATGTGACGACAGGAAAGACCCATGTGGCCCATCGAGGCTGCCTGTTCTTCTGATATAAAGAAGCAGGTCTTAAACAGCCCTTGGTCTTGACTTAGATTCAGGAGCAGAGGCGTATCTAGGGTATGGCACCTATGGCTCCTGCCATAGGCGCCATTTGAAGGGGGCGCCAGTGAGCGGCTTTCAAACACCGTCTTTTTTTTTTTTTTTTTGATGCGGAGGAGATGCCTCCACGAGGCCTCTACCTCCGTCCCGGTGCCGGAATTTCATGCTGAAAAAAAAAAAAAAGACAGCGTTTAAAAGCCGCTCGCTGGTGCCCGCTGCTTCACTGCTGAGCGCCGTCATATTACGGCGCTCAGCAGTGAAGCAGCAGGAAGTGCAGGAAGACAGAAGCCTCGTGATCCCGTCGCTGGACCTCAAGGTGAGAGAACTACAAAGGGGGAGAGGGGTTAGAAAGTGATAAGGGGGGGAGAGGGGTTAGAAAGTGATAAGGGAGGGAGAAGGGTTAGACAGTGATAAGGGAGGGAGAGGGGTTAGAAAGTGATAAGGGAAGGAGAGGGGGTAGATAAAAGTAAAGAGTGTGAATTAATGTGTACATGCATTGAGTGAATGAGGGAGAGCATGAGTTAATATGTGGATGAGTTGTCTGAATGAGGGAGAGCATGAGTTAATGTGTGGATGAATTGTCTGAATGAGGGAGAGCATGAGTTAATGTGTGGATGAATTGTCTGAATGAGGGAGAGCATGAGTTAATGTGTGGATGAGTTGTCTGAATGAAAGTGTGAATTAGTGAGTGACTGTAAAAGTGTTTGTGTGTATCATAGATGTATAATTGTGGAAGGGCAAAGATGGCACTAGCAGGAGGTTTGAGCCTTGGGGACCAAGATGGCACAGGCAGGGTGTATATGGGACAAAGATGGCACAGGCTGGACTGTTTGGGGACAAAGTTGATTTGTGCTGGGCTATTTTGGGACAAAGATTGCAAATCTTATGTGTGTGATCTGGGTGGAGAGGGTGTTTGAATGAGTACGTGACTGAGGGAATGAATCTGTGAATGAATGAGTATATGAATGAGTGTGTGTGTGTGTGATAGCATGGATGTGTAAGTGCTGTTAGCAATCACACTCCTATCATGCCAAGTCAGCCAGTACATGCTGAAACCTAGCTAGTTGTCCCCCTTGTGTATTGATGCTGTCAGCAGTATGGGGTCTGCACGTCACATACAGCCACCCTGTACCAGCATGTACTGGCTGACTTGGCATGATAGGAGTGTGATTGCTAGCAGCAATCACAGTCCCATCATGCCTAGGTTCCAGCATTTACTGGTTGGATGTGTAAGTGCTGGAACCTAGGCATGATGGGACTGTGATTGCTGCTAGCAATCACACTCCTATCATGCCAAGTCAGCCAGTACATGCTGAAACCTAGCTAGCTGCCCCCTTGTGTATTGATGCTGCCAGTAGTATAGGGTCTGCACATAATTTACAGCCACCCTGTACCAGCATGAACTGGCTGACTTGGCATGATAGGAGTGTGATTGCTAACAGCACATTCCCATCATGCCTAGGCACCAGCATTTAGTGGTTGCCTGGGTAAGATAGGAGTGTGATTGCTGTTAGTCATATTGCTATTTTTTTTGTCCAATTGTGGTGTGTTATCTACTTTTATTAAAAATTTGAGTTTTTATTATTATTTTTAAAGGTGGGGGGTCATTTTCGGTTTTGGCTAAGTGAACCGTGAATGTTTTGGTCCAGAAGTTTCATTTCGGTGTATCCCTAGAATAAATAGAACTATTTCATTTTTAATTATCCAGAATCCTGAATTTGTAGTCACAAAACTTTCTAGGCCCAGAAATCAGTGAGAGGAAAAGTAAAGGTTTTGTGTCATTTACTTCATTTTAATCTGCATATTTTATTAAAGTTTTCACCCGGCAGGTTGTGTAGAGCTGGAGGAAGGATAATCTCTGAAAAGAAGGAAAATCATTTTCAAGAGAGGAGAAAAAAACAGGTATAGCACCTGTGAGATGAGAGAGGCACTTCTTTCAAGGGCCTCTGGTACAGAGCAACAAGGAATGTGAAAGGGCCCTAAGGGCACAGGGTAAGTGAGTTCATCGGGGTCTTGAGAAACGATAGCTAAGGAGGGCCTCACCCCCAAGAAATATGGCCGACAAACATGAGGAGATACATCACGAATTACTGTATGTTACTCTATGTTATTCTGCTTTCGGGGCGAGATGCGTGCTGCAATCAAAAAATTTCAGGCTACAGAGGAATGAAAGGAATTATTTAAAAGCAGAGATAATCCATTGAGGATTTCCAGCTATAAGGATTATGAGTCTAAATGCATGGAGCTTCGGGGGGGAATTATGAAGTAAATGTATTGGCTAAACTCAGTGTGTTATAACACATGTGTCAAATTATATTATTTAATCATACGATAGCTGAGAGGTCCCTTTAAATTTTCATGGTATATCCATTTTTAACACGTGTGTAGGGGGTCTGCAGAATCTCCCTATATGAATCTGCCCCTCCCCCCACTATTTGCCATGCCCCTGTGCACAGCTACCCATGCCCCTGTGGGCATCTATCCCTGCCCCTCATGAAGCCAGACCCAAACAAGAGGGAGAGCTCCGGGTAGCCCAGGTATGCTCATGTACTATATCTAAAAGTTGTTACTATGTCAGCATGCAGTCTAACATTAATTTAACGTGTTTCTGTACATGTCCTCAAAAATTTATTGAAATATCTTCTAGATTGTAAGCTCACAAGATCAGGACCTTCCTTAACTTTTGTTTCTGTCCAAATTCTTATTGTTGCATTTGGAATATGATGGTGCTACATAAACCAGTTAAAACAAAAAAATAAATGAATACATCAAACGTAATAATAATAATAATAATTATAATAGTAAATAAAATGTCCCAGGAGGCTATTCTTTTATGGACAAGTAAAACTGACAACTGACTGAGTGACAAAAGTTTTGGGACCTTGGCTACTCAGAGCTCTCCCTCTTCTGACGGAGTTGTGTGGTAAGGTGGTGGGGCTAGCCGTATGATGGGCGTGGTTAGCCCTGTGATTGACAGTGCTAGCCATGGACAAGGGCGGGTCTAGTCCCAAATAGCATGAAATGGATAGGGAGGAGAATTGGGCAGGGAGTGGGCAAAGCTAAATGCCATTCCTCTGCCCCGGAGAATGTGACGAGTGACTCGGAGACCCTGGAAAGTAATGCAGCGCTTCACCCGGAGACTCCGAGTCAAACTCACAGATTTCCCAGGTATGCTTAAAAAAGGGTGACTGTGCCTGAAAATATGGCCAACCAAAAAACCTTCCTCGACGTAAACTCTATAACTCTATAACTCTCAGCCGACCTGGAAAAGGCACGGTATTTCGGATACACCATTCTAATAAAATCTAGCCTCCAACATATTAATTCAATATTTGCTCTTCCCATAAAATTAAGCTCATTATGAAATCTAACATAAAACATAACCTTTTAACTATGTTATTTGATATTAAACTTTTATTAATAGTATCTTTTTTTTTCCCAAGGGCTCCAGTTTAAGCCGATTCGGTTTTGACTTTAGTGTTTGACTGTATAATGCTAATGAAATTAATCTCCTTAATCAGAAAAACAAAGTGCATAACCCCTTCTCTTTGTGTATTATACAACAGTTGTGTTGATGTATTTCTATGGTGACGGTTTTATTAGATTTTCCATGACCTATTCTTTCTCGTTACACATAGGAGCTCAGATAAAGATGTGCATCTGATACTTGTGTACAACGTGATAACACAATTAAAGTTACGGTTCAATCTAAAGATAACGAAGAGATGTGTCTGTAAATATTATTGTTGTTGTATAAACCTGATGTTTTTACTGTGGCGGAGTGTGTAAGTTTGACTCTGAAGTTGAGTTCCTTGGAGCACTGTAACCATGGAATGTGCCAAACAGATCAGAGCTGGAGTTTTATGAAGCGTGATGCCCATACCTGGGAACTCTCCGGATTTGACACGGAGACTGCCGCGTAAGCGCTGCTCCTCCGGTTCCCCGGGTCTTGACACGCTCCGCTCCCCGCCCATTTCCCCTTTAAATGGGGGAGTTCCCGCTGACGTTGGGGGCGTTCCCGCTGAGGGCAGCGGGAACTCCCCCGACATCAGCGGGAACGCCCACGGACATCAGCGGGACCTCCCACCCACGTCAGTGGGACCGCCCGCTGACGTCAGTGTGCAGTCCTGGCCGCGTCCTGCAAGGGAAGGCTCTGGGTAGCTGGAGCCAAGAAGTTCCCAGATATGGTGATGCCAAATAGCTCTGGGCGGAAAATAAAATGGCCTAAAAAGGTTTTATTCACCCAATCGCAGTCCAGGGCCTAATTCACATCCAGACTGAGGCTCTCTTGAACCTGACCGAGGTGGGATTAAATGCATACCTGGGAACTTTCCAGGGTAGGCTACCCAGTGCTCTTCCTCGACTGAGAGCGTGGCTTCATGAGGGAGCAGTGCTAGCCATGGAAGGGGGCGTGATAAGCTGTTCTAGGGGCTGGGCTAGACACTAAAATGGTTGAGAGTAGAAGGTGAATTGGGTGGAGGATGGGCGTGGTTAAACGACTCTCTGCTTCCCCCAAGAAAAAGTAGAGTGACCAGGAGACCCAGGTAACAGCGCTTCACCCAGAGACTCCTAGTCAAACCCAAGAGCTCCCAGGCATCATTATATTATTATATTATATCAGGGGTTCTCAAACTGCGGCCCTCCAGCTGCTGCAGGACTACATCTCCCATAATGCTCCTCCAGCTAAGGGGCTGGCTGAGGAGTATGGGAGATGTAGTCCTGCAGCAGCTGGAGGGCCGCAGTTTGAGAACCCCTGTATTATATGAATGGATCTGATATGCTGACAAATTCTATGTGCCTATGAATGGTAAGAATAGAGAAATGTGTAAGCAACCAATTGACTTTTTCATTTTCTTATGGCCCAGCAGCACCTGTTAGAAACAATTATTCGCTTAATTTACAAAGTTTAATGTTAAAATGGGTCTAAAATTATAGCTTATAAAATGCAAAGCAATATTTAATGTATGTTTAAATATATGTCTAAACACTACCCTGTTTAGGCACTTTTTGATTCCAACATAAAAACTATACTTATTGTTCTGTTTTTTGGGTTTTTTTTTTCTTTTTGTTTTTTTTTATTCATTTAATTGCCAAGGTATTTATTAATCGCTATACCTAGGAGGTTCCATTGCAAAGTTTTCTGGGAGAACTCCATACAGAAAAACTCCATTAGAAAACTCTATTCTTATATAATGCTTCATGGCATTGAATAGCCATATACAAGTACATGATATACAAGTTGCTTGACAGGTAATGTATTGAAAGACTTTGTCATCACTAAATAACAATGCCTTCTCCAACTGTGGTCATACATGGAGGACTATTGAAACTCCTTTTACCCCTTTGACAAACTACTTATAATAATAAATAAGTTATCGTGATGATCTGTAGCTCTGGTCAATATATTCACAAAAATATGCACTAAATTAAAATGTACGCTAAATTTGGATTCAGAGGGCCAGAGCCTGTCTGCCTCCATGTCTCTGGGCAAAGAAAGTTTATAACCAGCGAGTTTGTCTTCTGAACACAAGAAACTCAGTGTCTGCACCTACAGAACGTTCAAATATCGCTGACCTCGTTCTTTAAAAATGTCAATATTTGTTAGGAGACTACAGAAGCAAGACAGGTCTGTCCCCAGGGGTCCGAGGAACAGCCAGTGGGAACTAAATATAGTTCTGCTCTGAAACCAAGGAGACTAAAATGTAAAGAAAACAGTTTGTGAGAAAAAAAAAACGTGGCCAAAGTCCGCAAAGCCTCACCAAAGGGCACTCCAACCCCTGGGCATCTTCTCGTTTATCACTGAATGGTATCAAGCTGTGAACGTAAAATACTGTCTTGTTTGTTCTTTGTTTAAGTGACTTAATTTTGAGAGAAAAGTCAGTAAACGTAGCTATATTTCTGCAGCTTACATAAACATACGGGGAGCCGCGTGAAAAGAACTAAACAGGAAAGAAAGCTCAAGAAAGATCCCGTAGCAATAGTCCTCCAACGAGGTCACCATATTTCCATCCAAACTAATTTATCTCCATTATTTTTTTGTATCCAAATAATTATTACGGTTTTTTTATCGCAAAGGTTCAAAAACTTCAGGCCACATCCCGTAAGGGAAGCACATAATCAAAAATGATTCCTCGTTTTATTGTTACAGGAAACAGACTGCTGTCTTCCTTGTCTCCTGACCTATATGTTAAGCATGTGATCTCATATTGCCCAAGGAAATTCAGATCATTAAAGAAAAATTCCCATGGAAAATCCAATTACGCTTTACAATAAACTTATAGCTCGTTTCGCAGGGTTCTTCTAGATTGCCCGACGAGTCTGTACATGAATTCACAAAGCCGACAGCCAATGACTTTCCAGAATTACAAGTATCTTCTCCTTCAGCAACCAATTGACTTTTTCATTTTCTTATGGCCCAGCAGCACCTGTTAGAAACAATTATTCGCCTAATTTACAAAGTTTAATGTTAAAATGGGTCTAAAATTATAGCTTATAAAATGCAAAGCAATATTTAATGTATGTTTAAATATATGTCTAAACACTACCCTGTTTAGGCACTTTTTTTATTCCAACACATAAAAAAATGAAAACTATACATTTTTTTTGTTTTTTTGGTTTTGTTTTTTTTATTCATTTAATTGCCAAGGTATTTATTAATAGCTATACCTAGGAGGTTCCATTGCAAAGTTTTCTGGGAGAACTCCATACAGAAAAACTCCATTAGAAAACTCTATTCCTAAATAACGCTTCATGGCATTGAATAGCGATTGAACATTTTGCTAATTGAACACCTCTGGAATAAAAAATGGCGTGTAAGAGCTGCATGGTGATATATGGAATGGCCATTAAACGTATGTAACTAGTTATTACCGTCAAGGCAGGAAGACTTACCTGGCACCGGCCTACCCCCTCCTGAGCCAACAAAGGTATGTTCTGTGTGTGTAAGTGTAGAGAAATAAGTTAGTAAGCGTGTAAATATGTTACTGTGGGTGTAGGTATGTTATGGTATGTGTGCGTAAGTATGTCAGTATATTACTGTGTGTGTAAGTGCATATATTAGCTTGTGTGTGCAAGTATGTTAGTATTTTATTGTGTGTATAAGCGCATTGTTTGTAGTGGTATGTGTGTGTGTGCTGTACAGTTGTGTTAGAGCCACTGTGTATATATATAATATAATATAATATACACACTAATTCTAACACTATAAATATATATACACACATATACTGTACGGTGCATGAGTGTATGGTGTTAGCATATGTGTGTAACAGTATAGTGTTAGCACTAACACACATACTAGTGTATGTGTGTTAGTGTTAAGTGTAAGCATGTGTCTGTGGGTGTCAGTGTATGATATTTTCGTAAGATAATGTGTGTGTATGTAAGTGTACAGAGGTAAAGTAAGTGGGTGTTAAAGCGAGTTTGTGTATTAGTATGTGTGCATGTTAGTTAGAGGAGGCCTTGAAAAAATGGTGCACCCAGGCAACACTAACCCTAGGCATGCCCCTGTTCTCATAAGGTGTTTATGGGAGAAACTTAAGGGGGGGCAATGGGGTGCCCAGACGCTAAGCGAGTACTGAGCCCCAAAATGTTTGATGGCGGCCCTGCTTACTAGTTTTCAATAAAAGTATCAATGCACAGTGTCTTTGGCATGTTCGGTCAATCACTCAATGAATTACATTACCATTCAAATGTTTGGAGTCTCTTAGAAATTTCCTTGATCTTGAAACTTTTTTCCCATTGAAATAATATGAAGTGGATCAGAAATACAACACAGACGTAGTTAATGTTGTAAATGACTATTGTTGCTGGAAATGGCTACGCGTTAATGGAATATCTTCATAGGCATACAGAGGCCCTTTATCACTCCCATCACTCCTGTGTTCCAATGGCCCTTTATCACTGGCATCACTCCTGTGTTCCAATGGCCCTTTATCTCTCCCATCACTCCTTTATCACTCCCATCACTCCTGTGTTCCAATGGCACGTTGTGTTCGCAAAACCAGGTTTAAGCCTATTTAATATTTAGAAATTCCTTTTGCAATTATGTTGCAGCCAGAAATTTTCTTAGTTTTCCATGAAAACAGCTAAGTGACCCCAAACTTTTGAACAGCCGTGTGTGTCAGGTGAAGAAGTGAATATTGACTCTGAATGGGGTCTTTCAGTCCTTCAAAAAGCAAAGGTCTCTTCACAGGTAAACATAAAAAGAGGTTCTTTGAGGCTGTGAAAATTTAAGGGACTGGAGCAGAGACATTGATAAAAGAGCTTTTTCCCAAAGCAAAGAAAATACATCATAGTTGAGAACATACATCAAAGCTGTTTTCTCCTACACAAGCACTTTGATTCCTGCTTACGTTAAATAAGCAAAGTATTAATCGCTTTCTGCTAAAGAGGTTATTTTGTCTTTTTTTATGTGATATGAATCGATCTTTCACATATATCTTGTTGATCTGTTCCTTGAAATCCTCTTTTAGTGTTCACAGAACTGGATCATAATCCAAACCGTCATCCATACGTGAAATTCTGAAACTGCGTGAGATACCTATTTCAAAAATGTTTCAGTGCGCTATGATTTATTGCAGATTTCTTTGAAAAGATTTCACCAGAAACAGATCTCTATGTCTTGCCGATAACCATGTATTATTTGCAGCCCGAGGGTCTTTGTAGGAACCCGAATGAATGAGTTCTTTCTTCTTTGGGACTAGGGAAAAAAATGATATTTTGCCTCTAGTCAGTACTTTAAAGTAAAGTTTATTCAACAGGGTGGTTTGTATTTTGTTAAATAGAGCAAGGTTACGCATTTGGGAACACATAAATATGTTGTTTATATAGAGTGGCACTTTAAGGCAGTGCAGACCCTTACCGAGGAGGGTTGGATGGGGGGATGCTGCCCTAGGATGGACCGGGGTCAGCACAAAAGATAAATATGTTGCCAAGTAGAAGTGATCATTTTCATATCTGATCACATTTGTCAGACGACAAAATGTTTATAAGGAATCAAGTTTTAACACAAAGCCCTAATAATGTATAATTTGTGTAGGTCACCTAAATATGAAAAAATAAACAATCATAACAAAAGTGCTGAAAACTCTTCCTCCTTAAGGGGTTAATGTTCTAGTTTTTGATGTAGCTGGTGGCTTGCTTTTAGGATGCCTCTGGACACGTGAGAAGATACATACTTACAATATATATTCCTGAACATATACCAAGAACTCAAAGTAGATGTACGGCTGTCACCGGCGTTTTAAACCACTTTTACCCCTTCACAGCACAAGAGGAGGGCTGATTTGCCCCACTGCTTTTGATAACTCACAGGGCAAGTGTATAGGATTACCCTGGTAGTAGAGTTTGCGCGCATCCATAAGTGTTACGGACAGCCTTTAAAACGGCTGAAGTGCAGTTAGGGGTTAACAAGGTTCACTGGTGGCTATAGAAGGAGCATAAATGGCTGCCCCTTAACTTGTTTTGAATGGAGAGATAATTTAGCTTCCATGAATTGTGTACTGGCAGCACCGGCCATGTGCAACATCCTTCTTCCTGTAGAGACACAAAGGAGCTTCAGCCCAACCTTCGTATGAAGCTTTTGGGGTATATCCGCTAATGTGAGAGATGGCAGGAGTTTGAGGAAAGTTATGGCCTTACCTCTCTCACTTCACTATTCACTCACTTATGAATGGCCAACACTAGCAAGTGTCTCCATCATTCAATGTGAAAGAATGAGGCTGGCCCCGGATAATGTAAAATTCAATGTGTAGAGAGACTTTGGAGAAATCACGCCTATTTAATTATAGATTATACAATGCCAGCAAATGCAACACAAGCTCTTCATGTATAGCGGTCAAGGAGCCCAAATAAAGCTCTCCTGCAAACTCTTCACCATAGGCAGCGAATTTGCCTATAGGTTAGCACCAGCCCTGATATCTAAGAATAATCCTGTTTTCATGTAACATCCTAATGAACTATAATCCATGTGTAATAGATTAACTTCAAAATACACAATACATGGATTCTAATGCTGGCTGTCTGACTTTTGCCGGTGCTTCTTCCCACAAATACAGTGAATGCAGCCAAAGCGTTAATTGATCTGTGAGGGACTCACAAAACCTCCGTGAAATACCCCGTGAAAACCCGTTAGTCTGCAGGACACTGAAAGTTAATAGATCTCCAAGGTTAGTGGTAGGACTGATGTTCCTTGGTCACCTGCTTCGCTTTAAACTAATGGAGCTTGGCTGCTGCATTAAGGCACTTTAGACTGGATCTATCCAGATGTGGATCACAACGAGACACGAGCCTCTGGCACCTTCCTATTGTGTCCTGAGCTGAGGATATACTATAATTATTATCATTGTCTGCTTCGAGTCATATTGTACATTGTTGGTGTAAACATTTATGTTGTCATTTCATTGTAAAATACCTGCGAATCTGGTGTTTATTCATAAAAGTGAGAGTTTGCAGGAGAGCTGTAGTTTCATCTCACTAACTTCGCCTACCATGGCCTCAGGAGCGTACCTAGAGTATTTGCCACACTAGGTGGATCCTGTATGTGGCACCCCCCCCCACACACACACACAAATGTAAAGACACCCAATAAAAAATGTAATGTTGGCAAGAATATTTATTACAATTCTGTAAACTGTATGTCAACCAGGGTTCTGAAAATGAATTATTAATGTATAAATAAATGAATGAAGTTCTTTTGTGATGACAGTCATATTGTGTTACCGTCCTTGTCACCCCTGCACACTTTCCTCTTCCTTTATCATTTTATATTTTGGTGTAAATATATTTTAATTGCCCTTGTACTGTCCTTGTATATTATTTTTTGCATCGTTTCATCATTGTTATATAAAGATTAATGGCACAGGGTAAAGCTTTATGCAATACAGACATCACTTTACCACATAATACATAGTAAGTCATTGTGTGTTTAAATATCACTTATTTCCATAACATGTCCTGCCAGCAAAAGCAATCAGCAGTCATGGGCAGAAACCAAGAAAAGCCTGCCAATGTAATTATTTCAATTTATGCCTAAAAACTGAAAATAGCCATCTCTGATAATAAGGCTTATGCGTATGGACCAAAAACGATTCGGGTACATTTTTCGTTTCATTTTTGGTCCATTTGTTTTCGGACAAAGAATTTTGTTTCCTGTCCTTTGGGTTCAGATAAAATTCAAAAAGTTTTCCCCCATTCAAAATCAAAACTCCTTGTCAATCACTCTCATTCACTCACACGCTCTCTTTCATTCATTCTGACTCACACTCTCATGATCTCTGTCAATGTGCTCCTTCTCCGTGTTTCCGCTTCTCCTTCTTGTACTCCATTTTCTTTTTCCTTCTGTCTTGTCTTGTGGTCTGCTTGTATAGATGCTTTGTTCTTTATGGGACCAACAGTGAGTAGCCATAAAATTAAGGTTGAAATACGATCCAAAGTGGCAGTGTCTATACATTGGGTACTTCTCGTTAACACTTATACATAGTTTTTCTGTTTCTATGGATACATTAAAATCATTTTAAACAATTAATTCTAGTTCATTCTAATACACGAGTCCAATAAAGAACGGATATGTTGCTACCAAAATTATTTTGCTTGTCTGTAAACATAAAACCACCACAAAGTCAATCAGCTGTAGGCAATGTGATGTAGGTAAGCTTTTAAACATTTCCACATATTTAACTCTCTGGCACAAGACAAACATTTAGGATAAGTGAGCTTATTCATCACAACGTGTCATAGGTATTGCCTTCAAGGAACGACAAATCAACGCACTGCCAGTTACCCTAAGGTTCTTCTGCCTGGAACAGGATGTGTTCTGTACTACAGCTCAAAGAAGCATTATTAACAGGAAGATACAGAGTGCTGGAAATGGAATATCCGCTTTAGTATACAAGGACATTGTACATTGTCTTAGAAGAAGCTAAATATTGGAAGAAAGAAGAACATTGAAGAAATATAAAAAATAAAAAAAATAATATTAAATGAACAGTTACCCAGGGCATCTCACATGACATGAAACATATCATATTAAATGTTACTCATTAGGGAAACCATCTGCAAAAGGGTAGCCTCTGCCTCTTCCAGATATCCCAGTTTGACAGACAGCCAAGTTTAATCGAGGCAAACTGTTCCATTAATGGGAATTTTGCAATGTAGCAAAAAATATAAAAGCTATTGTTTCCAATAATGTATCCGAGACACGTGAAGCTGCTCTGTGTGGCTTCTTGTTTGGTTGAGATATGATCGCTGGTTAATGATTGTAAGTTTTTCCAAAGCATTTCTGCTTCACATCATATCTTCAATAAGCACTTAGCCGAGGGTTCCTTCAAAAAACCCAACGAGGTCTACTCACTAAACGGGGAGTTTGCCGGTGAGCTCACTGACTTCACTGTGTCAAGGGTGAACAACAGCGAACGTCTCCTGCAGGATGGGCTTTGCTATCCCAGCGTAATCCTTAATTAAATGCTGAATTTCCAGATGTCTGCCACATTAACCTGTTGTGTGCATGTCTGTGACCGCAATCAAGGAACATTACTTAATAAAAAGGAAATATTCTTTCACATGATTGTTTCTTTCCCTACATCAATATCTTTCACTTCTTCTGAACACTGAAGTCTAATATTCCAATCTTCCCTGCATTGCGATAATCTCTGTTTATTATTCACAAAAAATACAGGGTCCTAACCCTATAAATTGCGTAAACCACCACGGAGGACCGGAGTGATTCAGGAATGATTATGTCAGTACGTCATGTCATTGCACAAAGTAAATGTATTAATTAACATGATGTAACTTCCCAGCAGAGGCCGCCTGAAGCTTGTGCGGCTAGTTGTGTGTAGGGGCGTGGTTAGTTGTGTGTAGGGGCGTGGCTACCACCAGGCAGCTTTTAGTGGGAGGGGAGTAGGTGGGAAGTGGGTGTGGTCACACTCCGCACTCCTGCCCAGAAAAGAAGAAGCTGGCCCCTAGACCCAGTGGTGCATCCACTCTCCTTAACTCTGTTTTGTTGCAGGACTTAGTCGACCTAGGCCTGGTTCACTGCAGATACCCCAAGAAGCAGGTCTTTGCCAGAAGACCCCAGGTCTATGGATGTAATACTCAATAAGCCATTATGGGAACACTCTTTAAATAAGAATTTGCCAATGAGTCTGAATTAAGTCTTTAGTGGCCTTTTACTGCCCCAAAAATATCTACATGCCATATATCCAGGCCAAACAAAGTAAAAAAAAAAAAAAAAAAAGTGAAAAAGTAATAGAATGTGTGCACAAACAAACAAGTGCAAATCATGAAAAAAGTGGCATTATTGCCCTAGCCCATGGCTAGCAGAATACAAATTGACCCTCCACCAGCAAGCCAAAAGAGATTTGGAATCTAAGGAGGACAGTTTTTCCCAATGGAGGAACGTTGGGTAGTAAGCATGAGTTGAAGGTTCCTTGTTCCTGTTGAAGGAAAGCCCGACCGTTGGGTAGTCCATGTTGAGGCAGGCATCACGTTGCCAGATGAATATATCAGACAAGAAATCAGGTCATTCTTCTCCTGTAATAAGGAAAACTACCTGTTGCATTATGTGTGTATATTACACAAGGAACTTATATAAAAATAGGTTAGGTGACGTGGGAGGCTCATGTCTGGCTGATGGCTCAGACGTTCATCTGGTGTTGTTGCTTCTCTTGTTCAGAGAAAATTTGATTCGTATTTGGGTATGTCTATGGTATTAAGTAGAAACTATGAACTTTTTGAAACAGAAAATTATTCTTAAAGTGCTGTTCTGAAGGGTTCCATTCCTAATTTAAAGACTATTCCAAATCTGGACAATATCCCTTTTTTGGCTCTGTAATACTTTGCAACCGTAACTTAAAATTGTTAGCTGAAAACTTTGCAAACAGAACTAACGCATTTAAAACTCATCCACGTGGATCAAGAAGGATTTATCCAGGAATACCAAACGTAAGACGTTAGACAACAAGTATTACACGCAAGTAGATGATACAAACAAGACCCACACCCAAGGCTTCACGGCATTAGATGTCTAAGAGCAAATATTTCAAAATAATACCACCGGCGGCTTTCGCCTCAAAGGTTTTATTGAAGGTGAAATAGTCTTTTTTTTTTTTATTATGATTGTTCCTACGTATCCAAAAAATAGAACGTAATCAGTTTACATAAAGGACATTCAAAAATCCAACATCCAATCTGGCTTGTGAAGTGGTTTAGAGCCAAGTCAGACCAAACCCATCCTCTGGTCATGATGTTGGTGTAAGTGAACCTCCATATGGACATCCACAAGAACTTTCCTTCCGTTGCAACATGCTCAGCGGTCTGCTGGTACCGCTATGAGCAGCTTATGTTTCCTAAGCCTCTGTTCGGTTGCGGATAGTTAAAGGGACCGCCAAGTGTCCATTCAGCCCCACAAGTGCTTAATGCATATTAAAGTACTTAGGTAGGGAAAAAAGAAATGAAACACTTCTATGGAACATTTGTGGTGCACCAACCCTCCGTGGTCCCATCTCTACATCACTCTTGAATGCTTGAAGCAGCCAATCAGTGGCAGGAAAGCTCTCTCATAGAAACCAATAGGAGTGCTTTCTGCACACGCTTGTTAGGGGTCTCATTAGATTCATGGACCTCTTGCTGTCTGGCCGACAGTGACTACTTGCCCATGCAGTTTGGCAAGCAGGAGGCTTGGGCCTGGGGTAGAGGTAATGCATAGGAGGAGGGACTCTATATTCCTCTATGCATTTGTAAGGGGGACCAAACCATAATTTAAAGGGGCCAATAGGCAGCCTGTATACTAAAGAAACGTGATCTTGGAGACGGGACTCCAGAGGGCCGGGTACCGAGGTGGTTTGTAGCTGCACTCATGCTCAGCTCATAGCTTTCATAACCCAGATAAAGTTTTCATCCCACCATCTAAAAACAAACTCTCAGCCAGGCACGTCCAAGTTGTTTTTATTCTTTTCACCTGGTTTCCTTCCACTTCATTAAAAAAAAAAAGTTATCAAGTATTTAAATCATCTGATTTCACATTAAAAAAAGCAAAAGTGACGCCATGGAGACAATATATCGGAAACTAACAAGGATCTGTTGTTCCTAATATTTGCTTACAAGCTTTTAGTCATTGGGGTGGATGAATTAGTCATCGGCCCTCCACCAGCACGTTGTGTAATAATCTCGCTGGGATTTTCTCTGCGATGTTTCAGTTTGAATGCATTAGGCCAGTGAAAACTTGTTTTTTTTTTCTTTATTTCATGTGAATGGATATCGCTATACAAATAGCTTGCAGGAGGAAGCATGTAACGACCCGCTGTAAGAACACTGCAGCCAGGGCTGGATTTTAATTACCACTTGCAGATAAATCAGGAGACACCCGGTTACTAAGAGAAACAATTCAATGCTTTTAATAACACGTTAATATCATGCATAATTGCGGATCCCGGCTTCTGTTGACCAAGCGATGACTTCTTTCTTCGTTCTTCGCAGCAGGAGACATCAGCAGACTAGAGGGGCCATGTGGTTCTTATCTACTGTCAAATTCTGTGTCAATTTATTTTTCAATCCATTCATCTGATTTTGGGTCGTCAGTTGAGCATCTTAGATTTCCCACTGTCCCAGTAAAGTCCCATGCAGGGCCAGACTGGGGATAACTAAGCAGCTCTTGCCCACTAACTGGCCACTGGCTGGATACATGTAGCCGCATATACTGGGCAGCAGATTAGGAGATCATGGAGCGCTGTTGGCCATGGCTCGCCTACTTTTGCCCAGTGTGCCAGATGGCCAGACTGAGTCCGATCTGATACTATGGAGCGGGTGCCAATCTATAGCCAAGCGTCAAGAAGAAACTGGGTAGTCAACGCGTCAAAACCCTACTGAACACCATACACCTTAGACCCTTCCAAGACGTATATTTCTCGGATCTAGTTATCAGTCATATCATAGGCCCCCCACTCGTCTAAGGGGCCACCTCAAAACATATGGGAGGGAGGGGCACAGAATATTCAATAAAGTCATAGAATAGGTAAAAGAACATCATCTATACAATTCTTTTCACACGCCTAAAGGGAAGGGCATGTAACTTTTGGTCCAGGTAGCCCAGTGATTGAGGAGACGTAAAGAGCTAGAAGGCCAATCATGCTTTACTTTTCTTTTTATTGTTGGATTTAACTTTTATGGAAGTACTGTGCCCATATTTCCAAAACCTGACATTAATACCAGAAAGTAAATAGCTGAAGGAAAAGTAACACGCTTTATGACATGATTTTGCACCAAAAGGCACAGATAATGTTTATCTCTGAATAATTACACTCCCCCTCTCAATGGCCATTCGCTGGCCCCGGCCGAACAATCTTCCTGATTGTGATCGACTCATTGGCAGTCAGCTCCAGCTCTGGCTCGGTTGCTGTGCTGAAAGCGCTTCCATTGAGATCAATCAAGGGGCCAGAATTGTCAGGCCACCGAGGTTTACTGCAGCTTCTACCTCAGTTAAGTGCTTTTATTAATTTTGAAGAATCAATTGAAATACACACAGCATACTGTAAGATATATTCCTTCTTAGTGAGGATGTCGGTGACATTAAACTGTCTCTATTTAACCTGACACACAGTCACACTCACTGGTATAAAGTCCACAGAAAGAGAGACCGCAGACAGCTTTTATTATTTTATGTGCTCCATAACTGAAATATCCAATTTTCATTTTTTTTCTCTCTAACTCGTTCAATATTGATTTAAAAAATAAATAAATACAATAATAAATAGATTTCTAGAGTTTTTACATCCCTTTAATTTTATTCATCTTATGCTACCATGGAGATAAGGCAGATGCCTCTCTTGTGGATCATTGCCTAACCCGCTGACCTTCGCGTGGTTAACCTGGTGGGTATGAGTCTGATTATCAGATTGTACTTGTTTGCCCAACTAAGAGAATGAAAGACGGGTACAAGGGTTAGCTCTTCAAGTATTTACACTTTGATCATACGCTACAACAGTGATTCCAAACTTCAAAGGACCTCCGAAAAAATGACTGCTGGGAACAGTAACTCTAAAATGTATTTATTACATTGCAGGATTCCCCTATCCATGACTGTTGCAGAGCGTAGGGTGTTTTGATATTATGATTTATCCACGTCGCTGAAGCATCCTAATTCTTTGAACGTTCTACCATGCGGATGCCACAAGGAGGAACCACACAAGAAGTCTACACAAGGACAGCCCGACCATTGCAGGTAGCCGAGACGGTGGAGTAGGACAAGGCGAGGTTTCCTTATGGTAGCATGTGCATGCTGCAGGGGTCCCAAGAAGGTATAGCTCCCCAAGGCTGTTACCTACCTTAGTGCTGGCCCTAACATGTAAGCTCTGCGTGGGCCACTTTGTGATCATGTCCCGTAACGCACCAATGACATCATGAGCATGCACCGCTGTTAATAACCAAGACGCATTTCTGATGGCAAAAGTTCTATATCAGACCAACCATGAAGAATCAAAATCCCTGCCGCTTTAACAATCATGCAGGTTTCTAGACGTCTTACCTTGCCTTTAATATACCATACCCTGCCGACGCCATTACCGCTGTGCCTATAAGGAGTAAAAGCACAATGCGTACAGCATTTTGATGGTAATACTCCTGGAAACAAATCTACAGGGAATCTACCTGACAAAGAAGAAAAATCAAACCGCACGTGTCTTATTACAGGCTCTCTCCGCCAAACCTGTCCCAACCATTTATCTATAGAATCTAGAAATCTTATCTAGCAGCATATGGCTAGAACTTTCATATGCGTATTATTACTATATAACCCAGCACCGCTCGAGAGTTCTTACACCAGATAACGCTTCATGTTTTCCCCATATCTCCTGGTTTCTATTTGTTTGCGTTACTATTGTTGGAGATATTGTAACTTTTGATGTGTTCGCCTATCCGGTTTCTTTCCTGTATCTACGCGCTTTCGGTCTAGATACGGATATTGTGCTAATGTAAACGAAGTGTTCGTAAGAGTTCCTGTTTTACCGACATGACCTCACGGAGCGGCCGTGCTAGAAGGGTTTCACCAGAGAATTAATCACGCATTCGCTACCGTTGTGTAAATAAGACAAATTTCCCGAGAAAAGTTAACAAGACTCATTTGGCGAGGCATGGATTCCAGCTACTACCAACGCAACGCTGGCGAAACGCATAGGCTCGTCTAAGTTTCTACACCAACCTCGCCAGATGGGTACAAGGCCGGAGGACGTGCCCTGCCATTAATGCCATCTGCCAGTGGGCTGGGAGAAAAAGCCTTGTTACCCCTTTTGCCCGGCACTCATAGCTCTTATTGGCCATTATTAGAACCATTTAACTTCCAAACTCAGTTACAGCAGTATTCATGAGACTATTAAAGAGTTAACAGTGGAAACTGATTAAGAAAGGTTCCAAGTACAGCGGCTGATTTTATTTTTTCCCCTTTCTTTCTTAGAACGTTAATTACTCGGCTGTCACCATAGGACATAAGACAGACACAAGTATTGTGATTTTAGGAGGTGGAACGGGACTGGAGGCAGGTTTACTAAGGTTACCGATAACCTGGGGGATTAGTTAAAACAAGACACTACTAATGCCCCAGATCACTGATAAACAAATAGTTTTCTGGAGTAAATAGGTTTCAGCTAATCCGTTTAACCCAATTACGCAGCTCTTTGTGTGAACCGAGACATGTTACAGCTGGAATCGAGCAGCCAGCAATGCCAAAGAGGAAAAAAAAAGGTCCAAGTCAAAAAGTTGCAGATGTTATCAGAGACGTTGACGTTTGACACATTTATCCCATTCCAGAAAGAAACAAATTCTTAGAACACGCTTTGAGCCATACGAGCCTTCTAGAGATCGAATCTGCTTGGTATTGCCTCACCGGAAGCTTGGGTTCACCATAGTGTCTGCTGCCCTTCCTGGACTTCTCATGGCACCAACTTTATGATGTTACGGGCAACCTCCGCAAGTCAAACTGAGAAGGGCTGCAATACGTTCCTGGTTTAACCATGCAATATGCTGGGTCAACCGCGCATACAGAATATAAGGCAGAGCTGTCCGGAACCAAGGTCTTAACAGTTAGAAAAATATTTAAGATAAATGGCAGATGTGTAGGGGAAGAGTTGGCTGTATATACACGAGTTTACAGAGTCCCTGCCCCTGCCACAACTCTGGGCTGGAGAACCAGCCTTCTGATTGACAGGACCATGAATAAAACCTATAATGCTGAATTTCAGATAACAATCTATAGATATTCATTTGGAATAACTGCAAGAAAAGCAAGAAGTGGGGTTTTAAGGTTAATTTTATTGCATGTGTACCTTTACAGAAATCAGTGAATCTGCATCGTGTATAAATGAAGAGGAGGTACACCAATCATCAAAACCCCGCCATGGAGGAGAAAAAAAAAGTGAAAAACAGGATAACCAGCATTATGAGAAATCTAGTATTCCGATAACATGGCAGGAAACAAGAACACCTAACATCAGAAACACCAGACATGGCAGTGGGAACGTAGGAAGCTGGAACGGAAGAGGCGGCAGGTGAAATCCGAGAAACTATGTCACGAAGTCAAGCAGCATAAAACGACACGGATGTTTACTGCAAACAGATCCAAAGAAGTAAAAATAAACCCTTTTCTGACCGATGACCGTGTACAACTTACTAAAAAACGAAAGCAAGAAAAATAATTCCCACTAGTGACCAGTTTTCAGGCCGCATACATAGAAACTCTGATTATTGCCATTTTTTTTTTTTTTTCTAATACCGTATCCCTGAGATTTTAGCCCTTCGGAGCCAAATAAACGTGGGTTCTACTCAATGTTATTGATTATCCAAAATCAAGCAGTTTTAGTCCCATTTGTAACCTATCCTGAAGCATATTAACCAATCATTTACATTCACTAGACGCTGGCGTTGTATTACGTGCTTTGATACAGGGTGGAAGCCTCTTCACGCCGATATGCAATAATTTTAATGGTGAATATAATAAATATATATATATATATATATATATATATATATAAAATTTAAAAGCCGTAGGTTAGGCGTTGATAATTGGATGGGCAACTACTCTGCACTGTCCTAAAGAATAATAAAAAAATAAAAAATTCCTGGCATGGTTATCCTTTTTAACACAACTACTAAATCACCCCACTTGGAACGCTGCAGACAGGAGCAGCATTTAACGACACAGGAAAAAGGATGAGCTCTGTATTCCAGAAAAGGACAGCTTATGTACATCAAGGAAAATATGAATCATAACAAATAGGCACCATAATTATGGTGTGGTGTTTTCTGGTATGTTCCTAAAAACTCAAAGAAAAAAACAAAAAATATATAATTATAACAAATAAAAAAAAAATAAAAAAAACACACTAAGCTTTGGTTCCCCTGAAAGAGCAGCAGCTGTGTAAAGATTTATTCTAACAAATGATGATGCAATGTTTTCGGGAAACATAAATGTAAGTGATTTAGGGGCTGTAGGTTTCCCTCTAGCAAAGGAGGCACACAAAAGGCTATAGGTGCCAGAACCTATAGGTACCATACCTGCTAGATTTATTGGATAACTTTGTAAAAGTTTTCTATCCCTTCCATGAAAGACAAATTCTAATTAGCCTGGGACGTTGTCACTGACCGGGGGAGGTCATTTTTCAGCACACCCATTTGCTGTGCAGTGTTACACATTAGAGAAAGTACAGTCACTGGCACAGGAAGTAAGGTGTGCAGACGTAAAAGGCTTCCCATGTGCTTATAGTCAAGTTTCATATAAATCTGCTGCCTCGGTACAGACACGCTACTGCAAATGATTTTTCTGCACAAACATTTTACTGTACAAGTAAAACATTCTATCAAATTTCAATTGTAGTTGTAGGTAGTAACGGCTCGTTAGGAAAGAGAAGGAAGAATAACGTCTACCGACTTAGTGCAACGAGAAACTGGAACTGACAAAAAAGTTAATTACAGGTGTGCATTCAGCCTCCATGTTATTCAAATTAACAAAAGAAAATAAAAAGAAAAAAATAGTGTTGGGTTCAAAACTAAAATTACTGATGCACAGCTTTCCTGATTTAAGGCACTGTTGTGTTTCATGGACAGAAACACTTGGAGCTTAAGTGCTTTGATAAAGTTGTAAAATGTAAATCGTACCATCGTCTTTACAAAATAAAAAAAAAACATAATAAAAACAAAAACCCAAAGGAAAAAAAGCAACAAATTCAAACAAGAAGAACAAAATCTTAACTAGTATATACAACTTATGGCAAAGGCACCAGTAGGAACAACAAGAGTCTTCAGTAGAACGTAACTGGGAATCAATTAACTCCAAACGAACAATTACTTTCTTCTTGGCAAACTGGATACGAGGATCCAAAGTCCACAGTCCACAGTCCAAGTCAATCGTTTAATCGCGAGCGGGAATTAAAGACAATTCCTGGATCTTTGTTTTCTGGGTAACATGGCTGGAGCCTCGGGGAGGCAGGGGTAAGACTTTACATCTCAGTTGTCAAGTTGTCTATATGAACAAAAGCCACAGAGTGGATACTGCGGAGAGAATGACAACGTAGAGGCGACTATCCCGCAGCCCAAGCTTAAGATTGGCGGTAGTCTACGCGTAGAACTCCCTCTGCTCGCGTGGCTTCTGATAGCCTCCATTGGACTGTTTAGGTTCCTCTAAGGAGTAGCTTCCCTCGTCTTTCTTCTTCATTCTGTAAAAAACGAACCCGACCAGGAACCCCGCAAATATCAGGCCAACGGCGCCACCTGCAATTATCCCTGCAAAGAATAAAAAGGGTAATTAAGACAGGGGAACACCAACAGATACTGGCTTCTAGCTCATTTAACATCACAGTGCACTCACACACATACACCACCATACCCTGTCATACACAAACACTATATTATAATATATATTTATACACATACTACAGCATAATCTCTAGCATCGGGGGGGGGGGGGGGAGGTGGGGCGCTACCCCCATGTTCTGAAAGACAGCACCAGGAAGAGATTTCTTGCCGGCATGGCGACCTGGCATTGGGGGGCTTGTCGATCCGCCTCTTACCTGCTAGGAGTTCTTTCCTCTCCATTATCCCGTGAGACGCATCAAGACTTCCTTCACCATCACCAGAGCTTCTGTTAATCACTTCACTTTTCACATCAGACGACGTCTTCTCGAAAAACAGATCGTTATTCTGCAGGATAAAAAGTTTCTATTAAACAGAGAAGCAGCAGAACAGACAGTGATTGAAGGAGTTTATTCCTCTCCTGGCCCTGGGTCTTTGAAAAGGGACATCATTCCAACATTTGTTTTTTTCAGTATGTGAGACGCAGGACCTCAAAAGGGGAACTCTTTATATGTTTGTAGCACCAAAGAGATAATGCTCTCTTTTTTTTTTTTTTTTTTTTTTTACTCAAACACACAATTCAGGCAGCTGCATTTTTTGGTATGAGTTCTCGCTCTATTAGCCCAATCTACTAACACCCAGATTCTTACCATAGCGACTGTGGTAAACGAATGAATCTGTCTTAATCATCTAAACACGGGCTAAAGAAAGTCCAAGAAGGAACAAAACTCATTAGCATCGCCACAAATCATTAGTTTGCCAAGCGGTGTTTTGGGTCGACTTTCGTTGCTCGATCCCCAGGTCTGCAGATAAAGCACGTTGACCTCGGTTTTTGTCGACGCTAGCCTGCATTACTGTACAGAGCACGGGATTTAACGCTCACCCCCCACGAGACTTCCCCTTCGAACACTAAAATCTATTTAGTTTGCAAAAGAAAGAGGAAGTTTCATGGTTTGAAGCATTCTATGGTTTACTGCAAGGCTGCATGATAGTGTTTGTCTAGTAAATGGGTCCAAGATAAACAGACACAAACGTTCCTAAAGAGCGGTCACATTGTGTGTTGTGAAGACTTGTAGATGAACAGATAAGACTTTTTTTCTAAATATTTTCTTTTCTTGAAATTTGTGTGCGTCGGTGCATACAGCAGCCTCTGGGAATTCCTTCATACCCTCAAAGTTACAATTAAAAAGGGGAAAGTAACAAGCAACTCCTTACCATCTCTGTTCCATCTCCAGATACTTCATCCTCCTTAGAGTCAAAGAGGTCCACGTCGTTTTCATCCGGCATCTGGGGGTGTTTGTCCTCTGGATGGTGCGTAGACTTCTCTACGGGGCTCTCCTCGGTTGTTGGTTTAAGGCCACCGATGGAGCCGGCATCCTCAGGAATATTAAGATCTTCGTTCACAACGGGGACAAGGTTTGCTCTTGTGGTAGCTACGACGAAATGGTCTGTTGGTTTTAGCGTGTGTAATCCGTGCTGCTCATCAGAATCGGTGGTTTGTTCGGTACTGGCTGCAGTGGTATGAGGATGGTGGTGGTGGTGGTGATGATGATGTTTATCAACGTCAGAAGGCGTTGTAGCTTGATTTACATTGTGAACGTGATCCTCAGATTCTACATGGCTTGATGGGCTTGTGGTTTTATCATCGTGGTGAACAAGGACCTCTGATTCAGCATCTTCAGGAGGATTTGTTACCGCAGTACGATCATCCTCTTCGCTGGGTTCCACGTTATGCGGTGGGCTTGTGGCGATTTTGCCGTGGAGAACGTGATGGACATTAGACCCATCTACAAGGGATGAAGTTGTAGTTTGCTTATGAAGGTTATGCAGATTATCAGATGGCTCTGTGGTTGGTTTTATTTCAAAACCAACAAGCACGTGACCATCAGCATCAGATGGCTCTGCTGTTGATTCTTCATGATCTGCATAGGGTGTAATAGATGACCCAGAGGGTGCCTCAGGATGGTGAGCATTGTGGTGGTAAACAAAATCTGTGTCTTCGGCTGGTCCCGGTGATGTAGTCTTATGAAAAGGAAGATGCTCTTTAGGATAGCTTGTAGTTACTTCAGCATTGGGAATATGATGTTCATGAATAGGTTGTCCTTGAGTAGTATCTTCCTCGGGTACCGGTGAATTAGTGGTGGTTTTATGGTGGTGGTGATGGTGATGATGATGTGGATGGTGATCAACATCAAAAATATCACTTTTCTCTGTGGTGACGGCTGTGAACGCTGGCTCGTGCGTGGTGTCCGCATGTGAAGATGGTCCAACTGCAGAAATCTCATCAAACAAACCCGGCTCATTTATCTTTTCCACATCATCCTCTGCTTGCGATGTTGTCGTTTTCACTTGCTTTGTGGTAGGTTCAGCTAACATTATGGCTGTAACGTTCTTCTCTGTAAATTCCTGCACAACGGTGGGCACCAGGGGCACTTTAGGCTCAGAATATTCCTTTCCTACTTCATCTAAAGCCGATGGTACGATAACTTTAATGAAGAAAATAAAATGATAAAAATTAGTATTTAGTATATCACACGGCAAAAGTCAGATTGTTCATTCACATTTATCCATGAGGATCGCTGATAGACCCTCTCTTGCTATTTGCAGCCTACAAAACCCCGTGCGCGACCTTCCCTTTCTTGCAAGTTCCTCGTAGTCTATTTTAATTTTATAACGTAAACCACTGGGTGTGGAACCAGCGCTGGATGTGTTAACGTACACAAAAAAACCCTACATTTAATGAAAGCATAGTGTTAATTCTAAGGGGAACTCATAACAGGACTGCAGACGTTTTACGAGAGATCCTACCTCCGAGTCCTGAGCCCGAGAAGTCCTCGTCGTCTGTAGACCCGTCTTCATCTTCTAAGGAAAAGTTATTTTCATTCTACAAAGAGATAAAAAGGGAGATAACATCAGCAACCATGACAGACCTACACAAAGATTCACTACCGATGAAACAGTACGATGGTTAGTCAGGAGTCTATTCACTAAAGGGAGAATGGACAGAAGAGTGCCTTCTTCTGCAGTGATTCTTTCATCAAAAAAAACTTTTAAAATAAGACAATATGTCACCCGACGCGTTTCTCAAGAAAGCCCTCTTTGCTCTCTACGAATTCTCTTTGTACGAAGAAATAAAACGAGCCCTCTGTGGCCCCCCGAGCTGAATCGCCATCGCCCTGACCTAAGAAAGTCCTTAGGTCAGCAGATCTTTGTAAAACGCAGTGTGGAAGACTAAAGTGGTTTTTTGTTTTTTGGAACCCACAATTGTGAAATAAATTCCAGAACTCAGCAAATATGACATTTCTACTTTCACAAAACAAGAGCAGATTTCAAACAGAGCTTATAAAAAAAAAAATAATAAAATAAATAAATAAAAAAAGTGTTTTTGGGTGGTGTAAAATCCAAACACGCAGTTCGCTGGAAGCCACCGCCCCACCTTTTCATAGAAAAGCAGCTAACGGAGGTTTTTTAATCTCCACGTAAAGGCCATGAGACCCCCACGGGAAAGAAAAGCCTATAGAAGACCCCCCACGGCTCCTCTGGATTTAGTTTAAGAAACACTGAGGAGCCTGGAAACTATAAAGGGCATCACCGGCAATACTCAGCACTCCACAACCGATTCCACGGTAAATGCCGACGGCAGCTCACACGGCACCGGCCCCAGCGCTTTTTACTGCACTGTTTAGTTATTGGGGGGCTTCTGCCTTAATGCCTCGAGGTGTCTGAATGCGTAGACCTCCGTATGGTTCTCGCACATGCTCAGTAGGAGTTGCAGCAACCAATCACATATATAGTCTTTCCTAGCATACGTGCTATTGGCTGCTGGTTCGGTGACTTCAATGTGGGCGCTACTGAGCACGTGCGGGAAGTGTACTCACAAATGCTTCCTGGTTTCGGCAGAGGGAGCAGGGGGAGGAGTTAGAGGAGATCGCGTTGGAAAATTAAACCAACAACATGGAAGCTTTCATTTCCGTGCAAAAACATTTCTTTGGAACCAAAAGTATTGTAACTCGTTTCAGAGGAAAGCTACAGCATTTATTCTCGGTGTACCCAGTGTGGAGATCGGGTTTGTGAGCTTACAATATATTAGCTAGTATATTTTGTACCGGTCACAGAGGTGTGTCACGGCGTATATGTAGCGATACGGAGGGTTCTATAAATTATTATTACACGGGTTAACTAACAGAATTATGAAACACAGGATTTGAGAGAAGTGACGAGTCGGGAAGGACCATTCGATGCGCGTTTTGTTGAACAATGAGGACAAAGAGCTCTCAGCAAGCAGTTCTGGCTTTCAAAATGAACGCATTGTTTGCACGACAAGCGTCTACCTGCGCGGCCCAAACCTGCCAAGAAGGTGCAGCCCGGGAACAGGCGTATCGAGCTACCCGGTGACATCAAACATCCCGATCCCCAGCCAAACAGACCCAAAACCCCCCAAGCAACGCATCATAAACGTGAACTTTATAGACTTCTGCTTACAAGGAAGATTTTGCTTACGGAGCAGAAAGCAAGCGGCTGCCATCCGGACCTCGCTCGCGACGGATTAGATCACAGACAATGGAAGCGCATCGTGAAGGAAGGAAAGGCCGTCTCTAAGGGAAGGGGGTTAATAATAAGTCGTGGATCGCTTCCCGTGACATAGCTGGAGTAGCGGTGTAAGCGTGCGCAGGAGGAAGAACTCCATATGCTGTATTATTCCACGGAATGAGCCTGCGAGGCCATGGAGGAAGACATTAAACGGCATTTAATAACCGCGCTTATCACGCCAGGCAGGACAATAAGCGGCGGCTGTAGGCACTGCTTTAAAAACGCCCACCTCTGCAAGCACGTTCTGAACACGCCGCGATTACAGGGCCGCTTATACTAAACGCCGCAAACTAACGGAACGATGCTTCGTTAATGGGGCTGCATTAAGCGCCTCCTTAACCAAGGTATAGCATGGGGGGGGGGCGCATTTAAATACTTAGCGTTACTTATGTTAGAGTAATGTTAGAGTTAGTGCCAGAGGCTTAGATGTAACGCAAGGAAGTTGCGTTCCAGCAGAGGTGGTAGAGGGTAACCGTAAGAATATAAACCATCACAGGATAGGCACAGACTAAAACAAAACTAAAAATATGGGCAGACTAGACAGGCCGTAGCCGACCCAGGGCTCAGCACGAAACAGAACGGACCCCCAGACGCTTGTCGATCTATCAATCCGTTCAACTAAAGCAAACTGCAGCTTTACGAATCAGTAAAGGGTTTGCGTTTACGTCGGATCATTTCCCGGCCCCGGCGCTCTCTACCTTCCCTTCTCCCCATTCTTGCAAAGGCTGCCTGAAGCAATCTGCAACCCAATAGGGGAGGAATAATTCTTTTACCATGTGTACGCATAAAGGCGAGGGATACAGATCGCTAACCTCAATTGTGGAAAAGTAAAAGAGTGAAGATCGCTTCGCAGGTTGTAGCGCACACAGCGCAGGATTGAAGGAGTCAGTCGGCATGAGAAAGCAGCGGCGCGCGTTCCACCGACACGAAAAGAACAGACGAGACGGAGAGAGAGCGCGGCGGCTGCCGGTACGCAAGAAACCCGCGTCCGTCACCAAGCGAGGCGTTTATTCGGGGGGGGGGGGGGGCTTTTCACTGGTTTCCGTAAAGAGCAGAAGTTTATTTTGGCCGCTAAAAGCATCCTCCGGCAACCAAAGCCTTTCGATACAGAGCCCTCGCATCAACTTCATGCGACAGTCCTGATTCTCGGCCACAGTCCCTCGTCACACAGGCCAGCGGGGGAAGATCCTCCGACCAGCCAAGGGATCTGCGAAATCACTGGGGAGGACCAGCGGCGGAGCAGGCGGCTCTACGGGCGCGCAGACTCTCCTCCGAAACCTGCCGCTCCATTTAAGACCTGCCGCTCCATTTAAGACCTGCCGCTCCATTTAAGAGCTTCACACGCACATTAAACGAAGAACCAGGGATTAGGGATGTAAGGAGAACGAGCCGTAACTGAGAACCCGAAAATTGTGCCCATAATCTAAAAATATATATAAAGGAGCAAAAAAAAGAAAATACACGTATAATGTATATAGTTTTTCCAGATATAAATGGTTAAAAAAAAAAAAATACCCAGGTGATACAAGACACCCGGCAGGGGAGGCGTCGCTCGGTAATCCGGCTGCACTCGGTGAACTGACAATGTACATATAATATATCATAATATATCATGGGGGGGGGAAACCACCAAAGAGAAAAATATATATATCACATTACAAGCCTGTCTGCATACATACTAAGGACACGCGTGTTCCGAGGTAACTCTGGAGCAGGGTAGGGAAGGGCGTTTAGGCCAATTTCCAGACGGGATGATTCACGTGATCCCCTCCAGCCCTTAAGCGCGCCGCTTCTCACTCCCCACAACACCCCCGAAAAACCCACAGCGCATCGAACGAGTTATTAGAGAAGTTAACGAGATTTTAAGCTTTTCCCTGCAGGGCACAATATATCTTCACGCCGTCTATTAATGTATCGAGCGACAGCAATCAGACAGGGGTCTCCCCCACCCACCCAGACCCCTTCAGGAGAAGAGGGCACATCATACACCATTACCAGACTGATGGCACGTATAGTGCGGGCGTCCCGTATTATATACGCGTATAATGGGGGTACAGCGCGAAGTATACATGAGTATACAGAATACCCAGAATGCCAATTAGGAGATATTTAACTAAAGTAACGAAGATCTGCCCACCTAGAGGGGGGGGGGATATCTTTAAGGCTAAACCTTGGTACCAGTAACAGGGAGCAGATTGCCGGGGGGTCGCTAGCCGACATTGCCCCAATACTAACCCGGCCTGCTGCTCTGGGGGTCCGACCGCTGCAGTGTATATTATATATATCTATATCTCTATAGCTTATGTCAGCAGGCAGCCACCGTCCTTAAAGTGGCAGGTCGTCTCGTCATCGAGGTGATCGCCGTAAACCTCACCTCTGAAAGTCCTGTTCTCCTGTTGTACCGCGCTATGGAATATGATAGGGCTATATAAAAAGAAGTCTCTTATACCCCCACTAAACATGAACACATATTAAGGTACTCGGAACGCGCCAAAAACCTTTAAAGTGACCGCGCAGCTGGGATACGCACTCAAGAGGCTGGAGCGTCCCTTTAAATGAATATTTAACTCCGGCGACCTGCTCTATTAACCCCGCACCTAATGAAGTAGAGACTGCCGAGGTCCGAGTTTAAAAAACAGGCTTTAAGTCCCCAAATTACCCAAAGCTGTAGCAGTCACGAGATCCGCTGCGGCCAGAATCACATGGTTTTTATTCCTACAGGACTTTTTTTTGTAACATTCTTCTGGGTAATTAAATAAGTCGCTGTCTGATCCGTCATTTTTTGCCTAAATCCATATCCAAAGTTGTGCGGAAGGGGGGGGGGGGGGGGAAACAGAGCCTAAACATATTGTCTTTCAACTAAACCATTGAAGTCACGTGCATCAGTAACGAGAACGCCACTCCTCGCAGTAGACCCATCGTAGCCAATAGAAAACCTTTATGGGCGGAAGTCACCAATCAGGAGATAAGGATCTGTAGAGAGAGGGCCGTGTATAACCTTCATTCCCATCACCCTGTGCCGAAATCCTACCGTCACCCAAAACAGCTCAAACTCACTGCTCGGATCCTACTTTTATTATTGACCGTTTGATATAGTGCCACTGTATGCCACGGCGCTGTACAAAATAGTCCCTAGCGCTAAAATTGCATCCGAACAGTTCCTCTGTAATGGTTACCATGAAAGGGTTAATCGATTTAAAAGATTCGGGTTTTTTTTATTTATTTTTTATATCAGTTACGGGACAATAAAGATCACAGCATTCGGGAAAAGACACTTCCTCGTTAAACGATTAAACTACTTTTTAAAGCGTTTTGAGGTATAAAAAAAAACCAAAAAAAAAACACCTATCTTCGAGACCCGAGGCAGGAGAAACCAGACGGGCCGACACGCTAAGAACACAGGAACACACGTGACTGCGATCAATCGGAACCTTGAAGGCTGTTAATGTTTCCCAGGACGGGCGATACGACGAACCCGATACGCGGTATGTCTGGGAGGCGTTGCCATGGGAACGGTCTCGCAAACAAAGGGGACTTTATCTGCTGCTAAGTACCAGTTGCGTGCGCCCAATTTATTCATCATCACGGATGGAGGTCGCCATGGAGACGAGTCAGTCTTCAGTTAAAAATGATTCTTTTACTGGGTCATCTTACAAAGATGAGGCCAAACTAACTTCCACCTGAAGAGCTGCTCGAGGTCTTTAAAGATCACGCGACCATCTATTACCTCCTGGCTGCCTCCGCTGTAGCTGAAGGTCTTCGGGATGCCCCCAACCCCACCATTAAACGCGCAGTCAACGCCTTTCCCTTGTGTCTAAATTCTATACAGCCGCCGGTTCAATGACAAAGCATGCGCAGGAACACCAGACACTGACGCTCTCAGAGGGGAATCTTTATAGAGTTCTGGAGATCGTTGACCATCGGTCGCTCAAAGTCTTCGCACCTCTAAAACCAGAAGAGAACCCGATGGCACCCGGCGCTGTATACTGGCCAAGTGGCCAAGGGTTGCCAAGTTGCCTAAAACCGAAGAGGGATTGTAAAGCCGGTTCCGTGGAGCTCGGCCGGTACCTGACCAGCCCGATCCGGATTCTCTTACTTTACTAATCATTATGAAGGCCCAACACCGGCAGGTTATTCCAGCATCAAGGGCTGAGCAAGCCCTGTATAATGTATAATGCATAATTGGGCAGGTGAGAATATATCTCATCGATTTAACATACAGGACCAGCCAAGCTCTCCTGTTGAGCTTATTTTCTGCCTGCGGGGGGGCTCAGGACGGATACTTTATGCTCGGGGGTCTAGATCTCCCCTAAAAACAAACGCAAGCCTCCGCAAGTCAAGAGCGCACACAGCATGTAACGGAAGATAAGGACGGCTCGGCTCAGGAGCTTACAATCTACGTATATACAGAAAACGAAATACCAACCCCTCCGGTACGCAGAATAAAGTTATCGTTATCTCGATGTGACTCAGTGTGAACAACACAAGGGAAAGTTCACCACGCTGATTACAGACACGTCGCAAATCATTTACAGTCTCACTCACACGGGGGCAGCATGACCATGCCTGTGACAACGCTATGACATCATACATAAACTGGCACATCTCTCCCAAAAGTACAAATACAGTGGCTAACAATGCCAATGGCATTTACTATGGGGGGGTTATATCTTCAAATTACTATCATATAATATAGTTTATTTTCAGAGTAATAGTGTACAGCGCCACAGAGCATAACGGCGCTATATTAACCGTTTGACATCGTTCCCTGCGCGCCGGGCTGATCACGGCGCTCTTTGTAGGCAGCTTGCCAGGATCTCCGGGCCCCGGCTGCCATATTTCCTCGAGGCAGGGAGGAGATCCGAGGACAGTCAGGAGATTTATCGTCACGTCTCCGACCGCAGGGCTTAATACTTTTTAGCAAATTGTTATATGAAAAGACACCCAAAAAAACCAAAAACTACTAAAGTATACAGATTTAAAACCAATAAAAAAAAGAAGCGCAAGCAAATACAGACACAGTGAGAACGCAAAAAAAAAACCGAGCTGAGAATGGCGCGGGATTAGCGTCCGGCCGCACCTGCTTCGTATCACTTTCACACGCGGATTAGAGTGCGGGGGCCGCCGGGATTCACATAATAGAAATACATAAACACACGTTCCGGGGAGAGACCCCCAAAAATGAGGAGATGGAGACAGCGATTGGGAACGCAGCGTAAGCAGATCCAACGGCCGATTTAGTTTGATATTATTTGTGTATTTACTATTCCCTAAAATACTTATTTTATTATGTATTGGTTTATATGGCGCCACCATACTCCGTAGCACGGTATGATCTTACGCATACACCTGTGCGCTGCCATCTTGGAACGCGGAGGCGCAGTAACTGAACCCCCGTGACAGCGCAGCGCTTCGGCCTCGCTTTACGGCTCTCTGCAGCCGAGGATAAACAACAAAGTACCCCTTCAAGAGATTATTAACCCCGCGCAGGGAAGGGGGCAGCAGAAGCCAACGGCGTGTTTCTTATCAAACAGCTGCCGCCATAAACGTAACGGCGACTTAATGCAAACATCCGCGCAGGAAGCCGATATCTGTAACGTTACAGGAAGTCCCCATTTTATTTGTTTAATGTATGGATCCCGGCGCGGTTTACGGCTCACGCTGCTAAGGCTTATTATTATTAATTGTTTTATATAGCGCCATCGGATTCCGTAGCGCTGTACAGCGGGACTCGTCTCATGTAAGCTCTCCCACGGCCGTCTCTACTGAACCGCAGGCAGCTTTTGTCTCATTCAGGACGTCCTAACGCACAGGACGCGGGTTGCGTGTTATTAATACACGTATGTGGCATTTCTCCCAACCTGTGAAGAGTTACACGCGATTACCGGGCACGCGGCAAAGTGCAGGCTTTGGGGAACCAGACGGATCTCGGAAGTGATCCGAATATCTAAAAGCTCAGAAGTCTCTTGTTCGGTTATCAAGCTTCGTGTCTGGAGGACGGTCACGAGAGCAGAGGCTGAGGCGGTAACGCGCGCAGGACAGAGGACTCCGGGCAATAAACCTCGTGATACCCCCGGTAACCCAGAGTGCGGGCCGTCAGTAAGAGTGATTGAGCTTCGGCCATCGGGGTCTCCGCGCAGTAAACGAGACATCGCTGCCGGCGGCCTGAAAGACCACGTCCGGTAACCGTTACCATTTACAGTATCTATAGAATCTATATGATCTATACCGGGCGCGACCTCCCACGACCTTTAATAAATACAATAGCCGAGATCCTGTTCATTCACGTGGTGACCCCCATACGCATTTCTGGACCCCACCGGGCTATTTTTCGTGCTGGACGCCTCATGATTTACCAAACGCCACAGAAAACGCCCCCCACCGATTTCTATAGCAGTGCTTTCCCTGCTCAAAGCACCCGGTCAGAACGATCTCCGCAGGGGAGCTGCAGCTTCATTTTAAAGTACTCATAAAATACGCGACCCCCCCCCCACCCGGATCATTCACAAGCTGGAGCTGTAATCAGTGACGGGAGGTTACATTATTTCATATCCCATCCACCCCCCTGCTGTGATCGTTAACGCCGGGAGTTAATGAGTAACGTTGCAGTAAAGCGGCCGTTCCACTGCCACGGCATTAATAACATTAACCATTTAAGCAGAGTTTTAGTTTAATGTTGATCTTATAATTTAAAAAAGGACACAAAATTGGTTAAAACTCTCCCCAGAGGTTAGCGGGATCACATTCTGCCCCACAGGACATTCTCACAGTGCCTCAAACCGAAAAGCCAAACCTTTCAGAGGGGCTTATTCACTAAACTGAGTGCACAGAGCATATCACTGCCCAGCCACAAATATATTAAATATATATATATATATATATATATATATATATATATATATATATATATATATATATATAGCCAGGATGCTAAGCTTTTTACCCGCAGAATCTTTTCTTCTCCGGATAAGATCCGCCCGTGTTCAGCAGGGCTGCGCAGGTATAAAGTCTTTACGATTCCCCCCCCCCCCCCCCCGGAAACTTATCTAAGCGAAATGTTAAGACTTCAGACTAAGAAGTCCATGTGCATTTCTGTTACCCTGTACTGCGCGGTTTTTAAGTAGTTATTAACCCTTTGGTAACTGCCTCCTTGCCGTTGGCTGCCGGCTCAGTGAATATCACGCAGGTCACAAGGAGTCAGTGATGTGACTTTCATACTGAACACCAATCCTGGCCCCCGGCCGGCCGGCTACTTACTATTCCACGCGAACCCCCCCTCCCCAACAACCAACAAGAAAAGGCAGAGCGGATCGTCCCACTGCCAGCAAAAAAGGGACAATGCCCAAAAAGCAGGACTGTTGGGAGGTATTACATTCTCCCTCTTCTACTGGAAGGCTGTTCCACTGATTTATGGCCCAACAGACACACACCTGTGCAGGTCTCAATAAGTCCTTTGTTGATGCTCTAGCGGAGGTTCCAAGGGAGAAATAAAAAGTTTACGTATACGTCAAACACGAGAGGCAGCGGGAATATCCGGAAAGACCGGGGGCCTTGGTACATACGGCTCGGAATAAACTTCCCTCCTGTACTTTGTCCAATCTCTTAAAGCATTTAAACGTTTTAACGGAGGAGAAATATTATAATCTCAGCCTAGAGGGTCAGACGGAATGTAAGGAAGCTTTATATTACTGGGGGTGGTAGATTCGTGGAGCAATATCTGAGCAGAAGTGGTAGAGGGAATTTAAACATACATTGAGGTATTTGGACTGAATCCAAGACCAAAGTCTTCACATCAAGAAAAACAGGCAGACTAGACAGGTGAAATGGGTCTGATCTGCCGACTACAACTCCCATTACTCTGTGCATCGGCGAATGTGATTTAATGGTATGTAGCAGTACTGGGGGGGCTATAGGAAGCCCATCGATCTATACATCTCTCCGGCCAGGCAGATAATACCCACCAACATCACACCCCTATACACACTGCATGCCACGTCAAAAAAAACACCTCTGCCTGGAGGCAACGCCATAAAGCCTGAAGTACTTTCCTAAGTTACAAGACAGAACCGAGCTCAATAGAGAATTCTGGATACGGAGAACAGACGCCCAACACAAGGCGGCCATTAACTAAACAGCGCCATGCAGGTCGAGCCCTGCAGTGGGTATAGGAACCACCTTCTGGCAGAGCTGCTTTAATGACTTTTTAATTAGCATTGTGAGACACGATTAACCGAGTTAAATGGCTTTCAGAGGCAAACCTGCAGCATGTTTATACCCCCCCCCTGCCGATCCACACCTCCTCCTGCCCCCCCGGGGAGGGGGCATTCTGCAATCACCCAGCGCAAACAGACCGGCGCGCGGGACACGCACGGAACCCAACAGCAAACATCCGGCCTGGGAGCGCGGGCAGCAGGGATCACTGTACTCCGCCCCAACTCCCATTAACCTCAGTCAGACAAAAACACTCCTGTCCAAGCACCGTGCATTTTAAAAGGGATGCAAAAACTTGATCCCTCTGCTACTTCTGCTGGAGGGCCAACTTCTGCCGTATCTGGCTGCCTCAGAGTGATAGGATGCGGAGTACTAGAGTCAGTGCTACAGTAACCGGAGTCACCGATCCAAAACAGACAGTAATAACCAGCAGTTTGCTTGCAGCATTGAGGCACACGAGGCTCTTCTTCCATGCGCCAGAGAAAGTTATTAACACTTTGGTCACCGAACCCATTAAGAGGACAGGCTTTTGGTTTAGGGACCACGACAGACAGAACCATTAACCATACAGGGGCCGAGTCACGGTGTGCCGACAAAACACCGATTAACCCCACGACTGCTGAATCAAAGGCACTATTTAAAAACTTTGCTAAAAAGCCAGACTGTAGAACATCAAATAAAAAAATAAATAAATAGACCCCCATCACCTAAACAGTGTTCAAAGTCAACACAAAGTCTTAAATTTGCGGACAAAACATGGGGGGGGGGAGCGTATAGAGGACTAAGCCGGCCCCAGAGGGTTAACGTTTCCACAGTCCTCTCACTGACTTTATTTTAAACCGGGATTAAAGGGTTAAGATTAATGTAGAGCATGGCGCGCTGCAGGATGGATTTATCGGAAGTATTTCTAGTTCACAGGACACCTGGTGGCCCTCCGACGGCCTTCCGACCGGCAAAACCACAAAACAATCACATCAATGTATTTCTAACCACACGAGCCACAGAGCACGGGAGCAGACTCGCTAAACGGCACGCCGGTGCGGAGATTACACTCACCCCGAGGCTTCTCAACGTTCTCATGGACATCAACTTAATAACGATGAGCGCCCGCCGGGAGCGGCATGCAGTCAGTGACGTGTTTTCATAGCACATTACGTGGTAATAAGGCGCTGGTATTTGGACCTGCGCAGGCTCTGGGTGACAGACAGCGAACCTAAACCCTATCAGCTCTGGCACATCAGCCGTTACTATCGCGTTCTGACACAATATATCCTTAAAACACACAAAAAAACGGCACAAGCGTCGGTTTGAAACGCGGCGGGAGTTTCCACACGGAAAAACGCGAGGGATCTCCTCCGTAACCCAAATCCCGCATGAAATACAAACCCCCAGCGTGTGATCCATTATTAAAGACTGGAGCAATGACATCATACCTAGAGAAACAAATTCCTAACGTGTGTTTCTAGATGACACTAGAATAAGGCGATATATATTTTATATACAGTGCAGGTGTGAGTATGTGTGATATATATATATATATTATGAGTGAGCAGTCGGTCGCAGACAAGGTCTTGGATTCTCATAACAAGGAGTTAAAAAAAACCTCTTAAAGTCTGAGATTTTATTCTTTTAGCTTTACGTTAACCCCGACCGTGCCGTAACAGTCCTACCAGCACGGAGGCTCCAAGATCCTGCGCCCCAGTTATTACGCGGAACCTTATTTATTGCCCAACCATAGTCACTCATGTAATTATTACCCCCGTCATATCCACCTCAGAGGCAGTGAATGAGTTAAGGGGCCACACCTGCGTGGGGCAATGTGATCAGTGCTCGCCATTGTTTTGGCTATAGTGCATTGTTAACGTTACACAAGGAGTTAATAACAGGCTGCCATAAAGCCTACCCCTATGGGGCAGATACATATAGGGGGGGGCATCCAGAAAGTAAATCCGCCCCCCCCCGACCTCATGGGTTCTGCAGAGGATTGAGCCCAAGTGATTCATCTGAACAGACAATAGTTATACCGAGTACCGAGATTATATATATATATTCTTTTTTTATTATTAGATATACGAGGGGTGAGGCTATGGCTGAAAGCACGGGCCACATGGCAGGAGTAGGAATCTAACAAACCCCCTCCCACAATACCTGGATTTACCCTCTCTGGGAGTCACAGGGCAAATCGGCACATAAATGGTTAAAGAGACATGCTACAGGTGAGAGGGGGTTCTACGCAGGTTGCCACTTAAAGGGTTAAGGAAGACAGACACAACTTCAAAGTTGGTTGCCCCCCCCCCCCCATCCGGAAAAGTTAGGTACTTATTGCAGGGTCTGAAAATTTAACAGCCCACATACCCCAATAAACCCCCACTTACCCCCAACACGCAGGTACTCACCCCGACCCCCCACTTACTTACCCCCTGCCCCCACTTACTTACCCCGAGCGAGCAGCATATCCCCAGCAGGTAGAGGGCGGCTAACACCTTGTCCATCTTCGGCCCTGGGAGTCTCTGTTTTCGGCTCCTGTATACACCGGGACAGACAGGCACAACTTCCCTCAGACGGCGCCGGGATGTGAGTGAGAGTATAACCGGGAGGAGAGTCCTTCCCACCCCCAGTAACACCACCCAGAATCACTCCTCTCAGCGCTGACCCGAGAGCGCCACCTACCGGCCGCCGGCGGCACAGCGCCTCCCGCGGCTACCCGGCGCTCCCGATCCTAATATAACTGAACTAAAATACATATATAAAGTGATGTAAATAAATGCATATAAATATATAAAGTGATGTAAATAAATGCATATAAATATATAAAGTGATGTAAATAAATGCATATAAATATATAAAGTGATGTAAATAAATACATATAAATATATAAAGTGATGTAAATAAATACATATAAATATATAAAGTGATATAAATAAAGGAATAAATATATAAGCTTATGTGTATATATAAGTGAATATATAAGGTTAAGTGTATTGGAAGAAAGTTCTGATTGGGGTTCACTAACAAAGCGTGTAACAGAATGACGTCACATCTCACTGACACGTGTATGAGGTATTAAAGACCCGCAGGTGAGACGGACCCCCCGCACTGTTCAGTTAGCAGGAATGAGCGGCCTTTTCTGGGTTGATTGAATGACACTAATCTGAAACATCAATGAATTAAAGGGCCAGTAACTGAAAGAAGGAGGGAAAGGCCCATTTGCTTGTATTTTGCTTTCCTGAGGAGGTGGTGGATACGCGGAAACATCAACCAACCTTTGCATTCGTCTATGAAGAGCCCCCCAGATCTCATCCGGTGCGCAAGTACTCCCAAACATCCCAATTTAAGCTGGACAGTCCTGATTTTCTGTCACTTTTGCGCCAGGTAGGGAGATCAGAGAATTTTCCCCGCCTGACCCACCAAGCTGTGAAATGGATTGTGTTCTGGGGTCTTGGATCACAGACCTTAATCCCAACTCCTATGTGGGCTCCTCGAGACCCACTGATGCTGCATGATGACATCATAGGTTAGCATTCTGCCTCAATAAATTGTGAGGCGTAAGTTGACTTTGTGTTCCTCCCCCTCCCCCACATAATAGCATCCCGCCTGAAATGATGGGGTTATGGCAGTGGAGCGGTACAAGAATGTTACTTGACGCTGTAAAGGTTTCCAGGTATGACTACTATAGTATAAGTGGCTCAGCCTTCCAGCAGAAATGGTAGCCGTAAATACAGCGATGTCTACTTTTTTGTCCACGTATTTTTGCCTTTTACGCAGAAATTACATTTCTTGGCGTTAATAAATGTATACTTAATGGTGTATTTCGTGTTGTTCCGACAAAAAAAGATATGTTAAAAATAAAACAATAAAAAAAAAAAAAAATCTCAAAAACAACTTCAGTACAAAAGGGAGACGAGTGCCCACTCACACTTATAGAGCAACTCAACTAAACGCCTATAAAATAATTCTACCATAATAATATATATAAAAAAATATATATATACTGTAATAATAAAATAATATTAATTATATAATAATATTTATAAATGTAATTTAGATATTTCTACCATTTTTCAGGGATTGATGGACCTAGAAAAGAATCCATTATAAGACAAGATGGAGTCCGAAAGAAAGTTCTAGGAGTAAATTAGATCTGACATTATATCTGGCGACTTCCGAAAAGGTATATAGAATATAGAATGAATAATATTTATAGCGTGTGTGGTGACGAGTGGAAAGACTTTGTAAAATATATAGTTTTGCCACTTTAGTTGTTTTGCATAAACTATGACATCACTAGGCCTGGGAACTCTCTTGGTTGTTGCCCCCCGTCTCGAGGTGAAGGGGCAGATTCTCAGGGTCACGCAGTCTGGAACTGACTCCTTCCTATTCTACCCCACTGCGATCATATATAAGCCTCCTGATTGGTGCTTTTGCTCCCAGTATGTTATGGTGGAGATCCCTGCTTGAATGCAGGTGACTTAATTAAGTCTGTCTTTAAATAATGACAGTTAAATAAAGTCATGGTTTCCATGAGGACGGGTTTTAGAGCCAATTGGGTAACACATTTGCAGAGTCACTACATATGGGCTATTAATTTAAATAAATAAAACCGTAGGGGTGTGGAAAGAGGCAGGGAGCGGCGGAGCTGGCACTGGGGAGCTGCAGCTTCTACTTAAGATAATGCACATCCAAGCACTCTGAAAGTACACTGACCTGTAATCGCTACCTGGGACTAGCGGTAGATCAGGTGCTTCAGTGTGAGGCCGCTGGCTGGACACGTTACATGAGCATGAAAACATAGCATGCGACCGCGCATGTCAGGTTTCTGTAAATCCAGATTGTCATATGATGTGCTTCTTACCTCAAAACGTGTGGGTCCACAATCACTCACACTCAGGCCACAATAACGGTACTTACGGTGATTTCCTCTCCTCCGATTGGATGATTGGGGATGATGTCACTGCAGCTCTGCCATTTTGATGGGCTATAACAGATTAAGGATTGAAGATAGAATGCAGAAAAGAAGATAGAAGAAAGAAGAAGATGCAGAAATGGTCAGCAGAGAAGCTAGGGAAACATTTAGAGAGAGTGTGAGTGGGTGAGAGAGAGAGTGAGTGAGAGTGAATGGGTGCACCGGGCAATTACCGTAATTTTTTTCCCTAATTAAAAATGCCCCCAAACTTTTGGCCGCAACAAACAGGCAGGGAATGCAATCTGTTGCCCGAGCGCTTGCTCCTTTCCTCCATGTCTCCCTCCCGTGCTCCATTCTGTCCGGACGTGAGATTGAACGTATAAGAGCCTGCGCGGCCGGAGATTCTGGGGGTAAATGTTTAACAAGCCCTACAGCCAGGTCCTGAGCTCCTGCCGACGTGATTTAAAGCAATATTTGCACCATATTTTTTTTATTTTTCATGTGTATGAGCAACAAAAATAACTTTTACAACAAATCTAAATATCTGTTTATTTACTTATTTTATCCATATTTTTTTTTGCACACCCACAGTCACTGTCGGGGGGGGGGGGGCGACATTTAGTGCTATTTATGCTGTATGATACTAAATATTTAGATTATTAATAATAATAGTAATAAAAATATATATATTTTTTACTATTACATTATAATCCTGAGGCTTGGCCGGGTCGTGCCATCTCGGTGGGGGAAGCAATGCCGCTCTTATATGCGATCCTCAGCTGTTCCCATAAGGTTTTGTATGGGCGCCTAGTGAGAAACGGCCCCTCCCGAGCTAGACGGGTGGGGATGCCGGCTATGCAAATCTGGGTATGGCCGGTGTGGGCTGCGTCACTCTTGCCCCCGGGGGCAGGTTACTTATTGCTTCACGGGTCTGACACATTGACAGAGCACAGTCATAGGAAGCTTGTGGGATGTTGCCGGAAGCGCAGGGACTCCGCTAATCGCTGGGATGAGCTCACGTTATGAGACATTCAGGATGAAAGAGACTTTTATGAGCTTTCCTTCCTGTAAAGGAGCGCAAGATGACAGCAGACAGTCAGGCCCTGGTACCCTGTGCATGTCAGACCGCATCATGCGCGAGAGCGGCTGCAGGCTCAGGCAAGTTGGGAAGAGCGTGAATCATTGCCTGCTACTGGAAACTGGGTTAACGATACGATCAGAATGACTCAAACTGCCCCACTCGTGGGCCGCAGGGGCCGAAGTGTCAGATGGACAAGGATTCCAGGGGGCCGCAGACACGATACAGATTCAAGAATCCCCACGTTGGGTAAATGGTGGGAAGGGTTAGGACTGGGATGAGACGCAGAAAAGCAGGGGAATTAGAGAGGGTCAGAGGCTTAGCGGTAATGTCATTAAGTTTTGCTTTACTGGGGGCGTAGTAGATAAGTGGAACAGCCTCCTAGCAGAAGTGGTAGTGGTTAATACAGTGTGGGGATTTAAATATGTACAGGATAGATATATGGCTCCTGGATCTAAGACAAGGCCAACGACTGATGAAGGTCTGAGTCTTTACATCAGGAAAAACAGGCAGAGTAGATGGGCCACATGGTACGAGGAGTCCACCAAATGACTAGAACAAGACGGTTATTATGGGCCACCATCGCTGATAAGACATAAAAACCAAACCATCTCTAAGGGCACATCTCTCTTGGGTCATGGTCATCAGGAAAATGGGCCGACTAGACAGGCCGAACGGGTCTTATCTGCTAAACCGTCACACACATGACGCGTAAAAGAATTTATTGAAATCCCCGGTAGTTCGGGTCTTTGACAATCACTTTCATTGTTTGCAAATGTGTGGAAAGCCTTGTTTCCTGTTTTGATGTCATCTCCCCTTCCTCTTCCAACACGCGCCCAGACAGCTGCCACCGGGCGGCGGGATACGCATGTCACATCCTCAGAACAGGAAGTCAACATGGCCGTTCCCATTATACACACATACGGGGGGGGGGGGGGGTCACATAATGTATATTGTATATTGCTTATTATAGCCAGTAAATACCATTACATGAGTGCACTCAGGGTACAGAAACGTAGGGTCCGGGTAAGTTGACAGCTGGCCTTAAAGTGCCACTAGATTTTAGTTTTAATACTTAGAATACGGAGCTCCACTTACATCTCCATTCTCCTGGGCTGGCCCCCTCGGTCAGATGCGGTCGGCGACCATACAGGTGCCGGCAGTGTCCGTAACACGCTGCCGATTCTTCGCTGGCAGCTTTCTCCAGCCAGGGCTGAGCTGGCCCTGTGTCATTATAATTCAATGTGTGAGGAGAGTTCACCTATACATTATATAGGGCCGGCCAAGCTGTTCCTGCCCCAAAATGCATACAAAATCTACACATAAAATATATATTATTTTTACATGAATGCAAACTAGTACCACGGAATAGCGTCACGTATGTACGAAGATGAAGAAGATCCCGCGCATGTAGTCCGCCGCCGGGACTCGTCTGAGCGCCTTGGAATGTTTTGAGAGATTTAGTCCACGCAGAGCCCGGGAAGCTCCATTATGGTGGCTAATGTTACCAAATCTTCCAGACAATAGAGGAAAAAGGGGCGCTAATCTCCACGTGCTGGGCGTGGGTGCAAAGCGACTCCCGGAGAGCTCCACCATCCGCACACCTTTTGTAAAGAAGCCCCGGTTATTAGACGCGTAGAATTAGCAGATAAGAACCATCCGGCCCGTTTCCTTCCTACAAAGCTGAGCCTTAAATGGGACGCCCTTCTTCACACAAACCCGCGCTAATTCAAGGCATTGTTGGGCTTCTATTCTCCATACCCTGGGTTTAAAGGTGCTGTTCCACTTACACAATTCATCGCATTCTCATGTACGTTAAGCAAACAAACCTTGAGAAGCCCGACATTCTTTCCTCTGAAGGGTTAGACAATTATACACAGTCGGTAAGACCGTTGTTAAAGATGGATGTCTCGCGCTTACACTTCAATGCTGAAGCTCTGTCTGGGGGGAGAGTATGCCGATGACTGGTCAGAAACCGATGGGGGGGGGTGTGTAGAGACTAAATTCAATTTAAAATGATTAGGAACACATTTGGGGGCAGGTAAGAATAAACTGGCTGTTTTTTCTGAGGTTATTCGGTTCTTGCTCTTATATTTCTTAGCCGTATGCGTATAACAATGAAAGGGTTAATATATATATTATTCATACGGTATAGAATAACAGGCAAGAACTGATTAGCCAATTTCCTTGAATTAAATGCTCTTACATGCCAGATATTGTCGGGTCATTCTCCACGATACCCAAAGTGCTGTTCCACTTAGACAAAAGCTAACCTCTTGTTCCTACTAGATCGATCGGGGGGGGGGGGGGGTGTTAAATATACCAGGACACAGAGCCTTCCTTTTTAAACATTTGGGATTGGGGGTCACCCTCTTCTACCACAGGTATGTAATAACCGCAGAACTACCAGCCTTTATATGAACTTCTGTTATAGATTCAGCTCGACCACTTCACATGTGCAGGATATTATTTTTTTTGTTTTTTTGGGGGGGGAATTTCACCTTTTTCTTTAACTTTAGCGAGCTTCTCCTGCAGGAAGGGCTGAGCTGGCCCGGCGTAACGCAACGGTGTTGATTTTGAGAGTCACCTTAAACTAAATAAAACACACCTCTGCCGATAGAGACATGTCTAAGACAGACACGCACATGAAGAAACACAGCGTCCCCGGGGGCTCCCCGTTTGCATTTCCCGGCTGGTGCAGACATTTAATGACAGCAGAGGACGGGAAACGTACAAAGCGAGCCTACAAGTGGTTTCGATCGTTTTAGATCCATTCAGAGCGGGATCAGAACCACGCGCCTCAGTCTTGACATTTTATTGGCGTAAGCGTGTTTTGCTCGCTGCGTTCTGTACAGTAGAGGGGGTTTGGCCCACCGTGTGCCTATAGAATCGTTGGCTATATGCAGGTTCAAAATTTACATTGAATTATACCATTACATAAGTTATGGTGAGTAAAGGTGATGGAAACTCCTAAGGGGGTAGCAGAAGTATTATTAAACACTCATCTACAGACACCAGACGAGCCAGAAGGCTCATTTTTCCCTCAGAAATCTCATGGTGCTGCCACAACCAAAAGGGATTCTGGGTAGGCGCATGCAAATAAGGTGAACAATATTATTATAATAAAGGCTTTCAAACCACCATAAATGGAGAGAATGGATCTCTTGAGTCTCCATCATTGTGTTTCTTGTAGAACCTCAGAGTTGGACCTTCATAATATTTAGTGACGCTGAAATAGTTAACCCTTCCCCCAAACCCCAACGGTGCCAATAATCCTTGTAGGATCCTCAGAAGGAAGAGTAATATTTTTGGAAATCTCTGGCCATACAGGCTTTAACCCAATGTAATTAAACACCTACAGCGTGTGAACATTACACCTGTAGGTTGCAATCATTTATTTCAGGTTACGTTACCTTATAAAACATTAATGGCCAGCGATGAGAACCTTTGAATTTAGTATTCACTGAAAACACTGTGTAAAGCTTTAGTTCCACTTGTGACCCAAAAAGCCCGATGGTGTCAGAAAGCGTTATGCAGGGTCAGCTCCAATGGGAGAACCTGATGGTTTTCGCCCTTATTACATTTTAATTAAGTTTAAATAGCGGCTCTCATCCAATTGAACCGCGGACGCCATCTTCCCTTCTAACCCCACTACAACAAAAGCAGCCATCTTCAACAATTCACCTTTAAATCAAAATATAATATATATTTTTTTAAATTATCAATAAAAAGTTCGACGAGTGAAAGGATTAAAAAGTATTTTAATTATACACGTGGTCACAAGTTTGCCTTTTTTTAAAAAGAACTTTGATAATGTACATAAGGCCGCTTGGAAATGTACATCGTCTTTCAGGCTATTGTTACAATGTCGTATATTCACCCCAAAAAAACAAAAAAATGGACAATATCATACATATTTTTCTCCCGGAGGCTAGCCAAAAAAAAAAAAAAATACATATACACATACATATACATATTTCCTAGCCTACTCAAAATTACAAATGTATATTTACTATGCAAAATGTACTGCCTTGATTATTACTATTAACAATTTAAACAGCCGTGGTATAAACAGGAACAAAGATTTCCAGCGGTAGATAAATAGAAAGCTGGTATATATTTATATATATATATATATATATATATATTTAAGCTGTATAAAGAGCAGATTTTAAAAAGGAGAAGAGGAAAAAAAAAAAAAAAGTCTTGATTCAGAGAAAGAAATTTACATTATACAACACTACTTGCCGAGGCAATCGCGAGACCTTAATGTACATTAAAAAACGCAAATTCCGTGCCTTCCCCATGACAAGAAGAAAAAAAAAAATAGGTAAAAGAAATGACATTTACAGCATCAGGTTTACAAATGTACATCTGTACAGGCAACTGAGCTTCCGCTAGAATAATAATAAATGATAATAATAAATGCGCAAGGCTAGTATTAAACATCGAAACGCATTTCCCAATTGTAAACTTACACCTATTCCTTAGTTACACTTATACAAAGGGTATCATTTATAGAAAGAAAAGAGAAAAAAAAATACAATTAATGCTTTTTGAATATTTTTTTTTTTTTCTTAAATCATGCTTCAATGCCAAGCTATCAAATTGCCCGTCTCTACCTACTTTTTTTTGGCTAATTATGAGCTAGCAAAAAATTATTCTATATATATATATAAAAAAAATGCTAATATGCTATGGAAAACGCCACACCATTTAATATACCGGGGGAAACAACAGGGAAATTAGGATGTTTTTACTATGAGTAACCCTTTACATCCCACAGGGTAGAACATGCAAACAATACAGAATCGAGACTGGGCTGGTAGGGATACGATCTCCTTATGACTGTAGAACCCTGTATGTAAAGATATAATGCAGGGGTGTCCAACCTGCGGCCCTCCAGTTGCTGCAGGACTACATCTCCCATAATGCTCTTTAAGTAAGGGACTGGCTGAGGAGGATAGGAGATTAGTCCTGCAGCAGCTGGAGGGCCGCAGGTTGGACACCCCTGATATAATGTATCAGTGATATCCAAACCGCGATCGGCACTAAGCAGCTGGAACGTGTGAGCTTAATTTATATACATATTTTATTATTAGCGACCTGAGCTGGTGACGAGTTTACAACGGAGGGGCCGACCCTATGGAGCATGTAAAGCATGTGTTGTGTCCACTTCGCTCCCCTTATTGAACGTTAAAGGGTTACCTGACACAGGTAAGAGGCTCTTAAGAAAGTACACAATGAAAAATCCCTTTAACGTCTCATCTCGAACCAAGTATCGCTTTTGTGGGAACCAATTTGATTTCGAAATTCAAAAAAAAAAAAAAATAATTAAGAAGAAAAGAAAACTAATGCTACGCATTTGTAAATAAATCAAAGGTTTGTGCTCAGAGTATAGAATCCATACATTTGATGACTTAAGGGCCTTTTAAACAAAACAAAACATGGGTATGGAGGAAGAAAAAACAAAAGTATTTACAAGTCAATAGTCAATGCTTCGCTGGTAGAAAAACTAACCCAACCGGCCAACCAGTTTATTAAAAATACTGTACTTTCCCTTTAAAAACTACCACTTTTTACAGAAACTTTACAAGGTAAAAATTTACAAAATAATATGTGACAGCTTGATACAATTACATCATTTACAGGCTCTTGTTTCGAACTGGTTAGTCAATTGGGGAAGTCTTCCACCCGAGGTCGGCGGAATGGAGCCAAGGCCCAAGAAGTGGAAGGTAGACCGGTTATGGCCGGTATTCCAAACCGGGTGAGCATTAAATCGGAGGTTATATGGGAAGAAAACAGAGAGAGGAACAGACATTCTCTCTCTTCTGGTACAGAGCGGAGGTACTGGAGGTTTGATTTATTTTTTTTCTAGATCATTCCGTTTGAAGGTCCAATAGGCCCGAGGTCGGAGCTCTTTATGTAGTATTTCTCCAGCTTGGCTAGAATGTGTTTTCCGTAAGTGTATTTACGTAAAGTTGTGATATGTGGTCGGATCTAGAAGAGAAGCTTGAGATTACTTTTTTCTGGCAGGAATATATAAAGAATGTATTTACCCCCTAAATACAGAAGATAAAGATCTATATAAATCTAAGGCATGGCTTTCTTTATAAATGTCAAAAGTACTTTTTTTTTTTTTTTTTTTTAATTACCAATACTGAACATTTTATGATAAACTCTAAGCTGCTAAAACCGGGGCAATAATGTATGAATTGTTCCGGCGTTCTGCCAGATGATAAAGCAATTCCCGACACCATATAAAGTCCCTCTAAAAAATAAAGTGAATTTAGTTTTGTTCACTGAATGTAACCTTTAATCATAATAATTTTTCCCTATCAGAGGTTTCCCGGACCCCGTAGCCGTCGGCTCACTTGCCTTGTGCATGATTATTTTCCTCTGGGCCGGCTCCGACATGTCAATCATCTTCTGCACCACATAGTTGGCGTATTGGTCCTTCATCATGGTGTATAAGGCACTATGGGGACCGTCATTCTGGCAACAGACCTCGTCGATCAGCAGTGCCCTCTCTGCCCGGGTCGAGTGGGTGACGCACTTTTCTACAACATTGCTGCAGACCGAGGGAAAACTTGTTACAATTGGTATATGGTTGGGACAAGCATATATCAGGCGTTCCAAAATCACTCATTGATCCAGATAAAGGAAACTCCACAATTATACCAAACGCATGAGCAACGAGGTTCATTGCTTGTGTGACCCCTCAAAATAAAAAGTGAGGGAGAGGGAGAGTGCAGGTCCTCGAAACGATCAACAGAACAGTAGAACTCGATGTACATGAATAGGTTATTTTGTGAGGAAGCCATAAAGAAGAAAGCCAACCATTTCCACCGTCTGCAATAAGGTCTCCTCATTAATTCAGATTCCGCAAGGTATTTACATCGTCTCTTACTAACAATTCTAGGAGGATTGTTTTACGACAGAGGCTGAAGAGAACCTTTGACTTCACATCATCAAATAATATGAAACGTCTCAACCCCCAGCTCATGGCAAAGTGGAAAGGGCAGCTGACTTAACACACCAAAACACGGAATTCTCAAGCAAACAGACACGCGTGCCACGGTCATGCCAAACCAGAAACACACAAGTGATCTTCTTGTCCTCATTACACAGGATAGATATATATTATATATGTATAGCTGGCAGCATTTACATACCTGGCAAACTTGTGTTGGCTCATAGCGAGAACCTTTCCCCTTATTTCCGACACGATCTTGCTCTTGTCTTCGGAGCGGCCATGCTCCAGTACATGCTGAATGACGTAATTCCCGTACTGATCCTGTGAATTGTAACACACCAAAAAACATCACAGACGGGGATAACAAAGACGCTTTACTTTTTTAAATTACAAAGTCAGAATGTGTGATGTGAATCTTGGGCTATCTTTATCACCGTGTCCTTTAGACAACCGTGTTAAATATCATCTAGAGCTATCTAGATGCCTCATAAATGAACGCCAATACAAAAGCAGCTATGACCATTAAATAGCTTAACGTTCTTGTCAGTGGGCAGCCCCGACGGGCGATGGCACTGTACCTGCACAAGCTGCTCTGTGCTTTGGTGTAGCTCCTCCAGAATGGGCATGGTCTGCTCAGCTGTGCAATGTTCCAGAATGCGCTGGATTACTCTGCAGCCGTACGGATGAGTGGAAAGCACATAAACCTGTTTGGAAAAACAAGGGCAGATAAATCCACAGGCATAAAAAGTTTAAACCCTTCGTTGTTTGGACTTCAACTTCTCATTTGGACAATTGTTTAGAAGGTATCAATCTAGACTTAAGACTTTTTAGAGACTTTTAGACCAAGGAATTCAACAGGACTTCTTCAAATTCACTCCCTAAGTGAAGCCACCCTGGCAAACATGCAAATACACTGGATTCCAGTCTCGGCACATAATCAGGGGTATTAGCCCCTTCTCAATGATGAACTTATAGCAACCAACCTGGCCTTTGAAGGCATCTATGATGAACTGGAGTGCCTGTGGCTGGACACACTCAATGCACTTCTGCACCACGTGATTCCCATTCTGATCCTTCACACATTTCAGCACATGGCCGTCCAGCTCCCTCACCATTTCACTCTGCGAGAAATAAACACAAGAGTACCATTATTCTCCGAGAGAAGACATGGCGCCAGCGGAGGCCGGACACGTTTGAGAAGACCGAGTCCGGAGACGGTAATAGTCTGTGTTACCTGCTGGTCGGGAGAAATGGACTCCAGCGCCTTCTGAATAACACGACAGCCGTACATCTGCAGAGCCAGAGGCAGAACATGACCGCGTATACGTGTCGCCAACGCCAGCTTCTGATCCATACTCCCAAACTAAAATAATAAAATAATAAAAAAAAAGTTACTTTGTTTGTTACAATTTAATGCATTTTGCAACACAATACAGTCCAACGTAGTAACGATAACAGCCCATGAGCAATCGTGTGAATATTACACTGCATGGGACTCCAAAACTTACCAAGTCACCCCCTGCGCTAAATAATTACACACCTTCTCACAAAATGTTTAATGTTTCAAATAAGACATCAAAAAAAAAGGTCTGTGCTATTGGGTCTCAACAGCGAACAGTAGAAACCCCCTCGCACGCTGCAGCTTTTCATGCCACCGTCCAACGCATGGCAATGTAATGGGGAAGACTTAATGATGCCGACAGCTGCCCCATTGCTCCACTTCAAGCCACTGAACTCTTCACTTCCCTCCTCTGCACACCTTCGGACCCAACTCTGCTCACCGGGACATCCAAACATTCGGCATTTCATATCCTTTCCCCAATCTTTGCATTTCTATGATGATCTCAGATTCCTGGGGAAGGCTCTTTGGTCTCTCCCTGGGCATTGGCCCCTGAACTGCGGAGGGGGATTAAACCTAAAATGGGACAGCTGCTTTAATGGTTCATAGCCAAAGGCAACCGTGTCCTTGCTAGGGCAATTGTCACCTTAAAAAAATTTCACCTTTCGTTATTCGGTAATACGAGAAAAGGGCTGAATAGTTCTGCGAGGCCCCGTATACAATAACCATTAATATAACAATACATCATATCCCGCAGGGTCATCTAATGGCATATAATATACCCACCTCAAAAAACTTTTGTATGACGTAGTTCCCAAAGACATCCGTCATGAGCTGATAAGCCGCCTGCAGGATCTCGGTGAAGACGACCTGCCGCTCCGCTGGGGTTGCTCGCTCCAACTTCTGCTGGATAAACCTAAAAACACCAATAACTGTCAATTCCCAATCCATACTGTAAATATGTAGATTACCCCCTCCCTAAAAAACTCGCAGCCTGCCACCTATATATTTGTGCCGACGCAGCCACGACCTCAGCCCTTTTTGACCAATTGTTGGCCAACGTACCCGTTTTCCCACCGCGTCGCGTCTCACCTAGATCCATGCTGGTCTTGTGAAAATTCAACGATGTGCCCGATCAGGTCCCTGAGCTGCAGGTTCGGGAAGCGATTGTTCCTGAAATCCTCCAACAACCTGCTGCGGCCGGAGGGCATGATGTCGGAGCGGTTGTAGCGCAGGCGCGAGGGAGGAAAGAGCTGGCTGCTCGAGCTGAAGAAGCTGGAATTGCTGGCTGCTGTGCGGTACTTGGCTTCGGCTCCAGGAGCCGCGGAAACATAGCGCCCGCTGCCGTTCGTTAGTCCGCCTGTAACAGAAACATTGCAGTAAGTCTTTCCGGAAACGTAGACGCTTAACCTCAAATCGGAAGAGCTTATGGCACAAGTGAAGAACCCCGTCGGACAGTTAGTCAAGTGTCTGTGGACTTAAGTCTTGCCGTAAGCCGAGGTTGGTTTCTGCCAACACATCTTGCCTATCCATCGCATGCGTGTTTTTCAGGTTACTGAACACACGATCCCTGCTTGGAGTTTTTCCCGATTTCTTGAAGAACTGCCTCAGAATAGACCTTTGGTACGGGCCGCCCGGTCTCCCCCACTCGTTCCCATGCGACAGAACGGACCCATTTTCTTGGGGGGGGGTCATGGGGGCCACTATGCAAGAGGATATTTCCCTATAAGATTTATCGATAGAACATGAGATGATGGTTCTGAGGACAGACAACATATGTTTCAGATCTATTATCAAAATCATGTAAGCAGCCACTGAACAGCAAAGATAACTGCGCTCAGGTAAAGATCTTATTTTTTCCAAACAAATATTTATAAGGCACGCTCGCTGCTCAATTTACCATTACAGGTCTAAAAACCCGTGCAATGGGTTAAATCAACGCAAAAAGCGGAATCTGCTCATCTCTATGCTGGAAATTAATATGTTTATTACTGCTGAACCATTACCCAATAACAACCTTAACATTATAGAAGCAAGTTGGTTTAATTACCAACAACTGAAATTCAATCTCAACCGGGAGTCACTAATGGCAATGAATCAGTGTGGAGACCCTGTATAGTGGGTAGTCTTTCCATTTTCTTCTAGAACGAACACAAGCCAAACCCCAAGAGGTCCTCTCAGAACCAACACAAGCCAAACCCCCAAGAGGTCCTCTCAGAACCCACACGATCCTAAACCCAAGGGCTCTTCTGAGAACCAACACAAGCCAAACCCCAAGAGGTCCTCTCAGACCCAACATGAGCCTAACACCAAGAGGTCCTCAGAACCAACTCTATCCTAACTTCAATAGCTCTTCTCAGAACCAGCACGATCCCAACCATTAAGTCACTGAACAATGAATCAGCTGGCCACCACTTTCTGGAATGTTAGCAAAAAAACTATTAAAATGACTGGCGGCTACTTAAAGCCACGTGATATTCTATTCACAAAGCCAACGATAGAGAATCCTGCTCATCTAATGAAGTTCTTTCCCCTATAGACCTTAAGTTAGAGGGTCTGTCTAAGTGATATTCCTTAGGGTCTATCATGCAGACAAATACAAGCAGGAACGACCATAGGATGAGATAGTATATCCTGCGCTTTGAGCATTGGCAGCGAGATCTCTCTGAAGAGCGAAAGATCTGTCTCTCTCGCGGTAGGATGATAAAATATATAGACTCGAGTCCTGCTTGGCTGCAGTCAGGCCAGCAAGCCGCTCGCAATTTGTTAATTCCCAAAAACGGAAAGAAAAGCGTCAATAACAAATGCAAAATGGTACAATCAAATAAAATAAAAAAAATAAAAAACACAGCCACGTCCACAAAACACACACAAAGAAAAACAACACACAAATAAAACGTTTGCTTTACCTAAATGCAAACTGGATGAGGATCCATGCGATGAAAGGGATGGCGGTGGCGTTAGTGAATGTCCTGGCGTTTGGCTCGGCAGAGGCATGCCTATCGGACTCGCGGACGACGAAAATCCCAGGCTATTGTAAAAAGGCTGCCCTATTGGTGCTAGGCTGCCGCTAGGCCTTTTGTATAAGTCTGAGCTAGCAGACAGGGAATCTCTCCGAGAACCACTACTACCCGCCGAATTGCCAACTGAAGGAATAAAAAAATAAAAACAAAAATTAAAGACACACACACTGTTAAACGAGGGGAAAAAAGTAAGACATTAATGGAAAAGCGACAAAATAAGACGACGGCCGGGAGATGATGATAATATTCATATAAAAGGAAAAGAAACCCCCTAAAATGGTCAGGACTCAATGTCACTCAAGTGACATAAAACGTGCGTTTCCACATTAAGTTAAGGCAAACCGGGGTTTGAAACAAATTTATCACAGGGCAAAAAAAATAAAAATATATAAAATAAAAAAAAAATAAAAAAAAAGGTGGAATGTTATATTAAACAAGATGGAAAAAGTTATGTATGCAAATTAAAAAATACATCATTAGGCAGCAAAATCTTCCAGGAAAAAATCCTATTATGTAAATATATTTTTAATTATTATAACAATAATTTTATTTAAAAAAAAATCAAGACAATAGCGCTCAGAAGGTACAATAACTTATTTTAGACAGAGCTATGATTAATAGAAGTAACTGAGCACTGGACATTTTATAAAAAAAAGTATCCAATAATCGACATCCATCACAAAAAAAAAAAAAAAAAAAAAAAAGAATAAAAGGATAGACTAACCGGAAAAAACCCCCACTTCATTCTATGGGTTTGTTTTGGCTGAATTTAGGAAAGAGGGGCAGAGTAAAAAATACATTAACTAAACATAATGACTCATGGTTGTGTGTAACCCAGCTGGACATTCGTTAGGTTTGACCGCACGTTACCGTACCTGATGAATTAAATCCCCCGAAGGAAGAGCCGATGGCTGCCCCCAGAGAGCTGTTGTTTCCGAAGCCAAGGGAGCCGTTGGCCGGCTGGCCCTGTCCGTGAGAAAACAGGGAGCTGGCCTGGCCGCTGCCGGACAGGCTGCCGTTCCCGTAGAACGAGCTGGAGTGGAGGCTGCCGTTGTGCTGTGCCTGCTGCTGTGCCTGCTGCTGCTGCTGCGCCTGCTGATGGCTCATGGGCCGGAAGATGTTGTTTGCGGCCCCTGTGAGGTTGTTGGCACCGGAGGCCGATGCAGCGGCGGCAGCTGCGAAATAAACATTTGGTCAGATATGAGAAACGGCGTCACGCACTACCGTCAGCGGGTACAGATTTTATGAAACCACTTAAGTCTCCGTATCAAGTCACCTCCGCACGCCCCGATTCAACATATTTCAGAGAAAAGGAGGTTTTCTAGATAGAAACACGGTAACTAAAGATTACTCAGCAAACATACAGTCAATTGTATAGGAGGGGAGGCAGCGGGAACAATCCAGAATGATAGTTTGGATATTAACCCTTTATTACGCCATCAAAATGCTGCCGGGATTCACCAACGCTGCCCAATGAACGATTCAAGCAACGACCCTGGTAACAGTCATAACTTGGCAGAATTTCTTCGCAAACATGACGGTTACAGGGAAAAGAGGCTTTTAACGTACCTGCTTGTGCAGCCGCAGGATTGATTAGAACGGGCGCGGAGGCCACTAATCTCACCTGGGCTGCTAACCCAGCTCTGGCTCCAGGGCCGACCACCAAGGTGCCATTCTGATCATAATAGGCAGTGGGAGCGAGGACCTGGTAGCCTACAGAAAAAATAAAATAAAAAAAAAGATTGTAAGCTCCTGTGACCAGGGGCCTCCAAGTCAAATTGTTACATACTACTTGTTATGTCCCGTCTACTCACTATACAGCGCTACGGAATTTGATGGCGCTATATAAAATATAATGATCTAAAGTGATTGTGCAGTTTTGTTTTTTTCTAAATTTGCACTACAAGAGGAGGAAAAAAAGCCTTTTCATGTCATTAAAATAATTGGTCTTGAAGCGCAGAATCGCCATGGAATGCCATCAGTGAACTAGACGGACAACCAAGGCGGTTCAACGATGACCCTCCTGCAGAATTCAATCAACGCGATCCAAAAAGTAATCGCACGACACAGAACATGTAAACAGAGACTTTGCCTCCGTCACGCAGAACGCGGCAGATTTAAACCGCGTGCGTCATATAACCCATCAGCGGGTTCTGCACCCCCTTACTTATGGTCAGGTGTAACTACATCATACATCTCACAATGTGTATCAAGGAGATGAGCGGTTTAAAACCCGCTCCTTGCACATCCTCTGATGGGGATCCAGCAGCTGCTTAATCCGTTTATACGGCAGCGCCCTCTACGGGCAGTAATGTGGAGCGCAGGACAAAGATATCACCATACCTGACATGTTAGCAGCGAGACCCTGCCCGAAAGCCAGAGCCGAATTTGCAGCCGCAGCGAGGGACTCTGCCTGTTGTCCTTGTTGGCTCTGGTTTGGTGTGAGTGGCCGCTGACCGCCCGCAGCACGCATAACCTGCGTGGAGAGTGCATTAGACTGATCTGACGCAAAAACTATACTTCTCTCAAGGTTTTCCATTAAATACCCAGTGCTACTCCCCCCCCCCCCCCCCCAACATCTGAACCTGGGGAATCTTAATTTTTACTGCCCTCCAGAAGCATTTGGAAAGAGTTAACAAGGTTGGGATGCTGTGGGAGAATAGAAGTCTCCATGTACTGGATGTGTTGTGTGCTCCGGGTAAGGGGCATCTGTAAGACCCCACAGCCATGCAACTGCATCGTACAAAAGATGCTTCCTGGGGCACTCCGCTAAGACCCCCCCCTGTATCTTTACCTGCTGCTGTGCCTGGTTGGCCTGCTGCGCCCCCTGCTGGCCGTTACCATTAGCTGCTGCTGCGGCGGCGGCGGCTCCTGCTGCGGCTTGCTGTTGAAATAAACCAGCTGGATAAACCCCCCATGGAACGCCGTAATATTGTGGGGGGACAACCGTGGGGCCTAAAAAAAAAAACCAAAACACAAAAGCAGTGTATGAGCAGCCTGCATGAGCTTGTAAATGCATAACGAAGAACAGAAGAGGTGCCATACCCGCCAAGGTCGCTGCTGCAGCCAGGCCTGCCGTATACGGGTCCGCGCCAGGGTGAGCTGTGCTGATAATGTAGGGATTTGGCATAAAGGCAGCAGGGGCGAGGCCTGCCGAAAACATACCCGCTGTAAATACAGAAAACATTTTAAATATCTGAACCCTACACAAGAAAATGTATCAAGCAAACCAGTACGTTGAATTTGTCCTAAATGAAGCCAGAACCGATCACAGGTAAGATGATTTGAGAAAGTCTCAGTGTTGCTGAATGTCTGGACATCGAGGCATTACAGCAACACCGATTGGGTGAAGAAAGTGACCGCACATTGCCTTCTACACCCGGTAAAATCATGACGGGCCTAGCATGTCAATTGTCATCAACTGACTGTTTTTGAGTAACGTGCCCGGACCGTCAATTGTCGTCAAGGGGTTAAGAGAAAAGAAAAAAAAAAAAAAAAAAAAAAAAAAAGGAGAGGGAAAGGGAAAAAAGTCAACATATATTTGGCTACGTATTACCCCCAGCAGTACGAGAATCAATATAAAGAACAGCCTAGGAAGACCAGGTGGTTTGGAGATGCCGGTGTAATCCTTACCCATATGGGACTGCTGAGCGGCTGCTAGTGCGTACTGCTGCTGCTGCTGGGCGGCTGTTAACTGCTGTACGGTCAGAGTATTAGGTCTCTGGAACAGCTGCAGGGGAGGAAAAAAATCATTAAAATCCCAGACAACATTAAGCATATTTTAAAAAAACTGCCTCTTTACAGAACTGCAAGGCTGCAAACAATAACTCTGATAGATCACGTGCAGCCTAACAGCATAAATGGAAAATGAAGCATTAAAGCTCAACTATATGTATGGTGAGGACAGCCATATGCAAATCCCATGCAAGTTTACATTCCCTCACTGTATAAACCTCTACCACATCTGCTGGGAGGCTGTTCCATCGCCCATCATTATCATCTCAGTAAAATAAATCTTTCTTTCTAACTTTCTACCCGAGCCTCTGACCCTCCTGCTCTAATGTTTCACCTCCTTTACAAAATATATGCTTCCCTCCGGTACAAAAGTATTTAAATGTTTCCATCACATCCCATATAATATCCTACAAATTATAGATCAGCCCTAGAGAAAAGGTATCGGCACAACTTCTGGTTAAATGACCTGCTGCTGGGTATTGTAATCAAACAATCCAACGCCGGCTCCGGCTGAGTCCATCTGAAGCTGATTGCCCGGATAGTCAAACTGCAGCGAATCGAGGCCAACTTGTTCCATGCCATCCATGTGTTGGCTTTCAGGGCTTGCGAACTCATCTGTCAGCGGCTTGTGGCTCATGGGGTTTTGAAGCTGTCCTAGGCCATCGGCAACAGAGTTTGGCCCAATGCGATCGGTGATCTCCGTGGGGGAGGCCTGACGGCTTCCAGGAGTGCGGCTGAAATAAGAATAAGAATAAAAAAATCCGTTATGATATACAAAATGGTAGGCTTTCAGAACCCTTGACACAGGTCGGTGCAATAAATTGCTTTATTCCAGACCAAGCAGGACAATGACCGATGTATCTGCCTTCATTTAGGATAATTTGCCTTATTTTCTTAGTTTTGTTTGTTTTATAAAATAAAAAAAAAAAAAAGGCAAATATGATCAGATTCCAATCTTTACCCAACAACACTCTCCATCCACGGTCATTACCTGGACGATATAGAACCATGCTGGATACAATCTGATTTAGGATCAATCATTTACACGATAAAAGTCATGTTTACGCAGCCTATGGCCCATATCACTTATATAGGCAGACAGCAACTAAGGCAGCAGGGCTGCAGCTTCAGCATCAGGCAAGCGCTTTAAAATGCATTCTTCCAAAACCAGGGGGGAGTACTTTAATATCCATTCACGCACAGCGAGAGCATCAGAGACTATGAACGGTTCCTTTAACCACCGAAAGACTTACTTGAAATCCGCGTCAATGCCATTGGCCAGTCCTCGGCCGTTTAGCTTGGACACGTCCTCTGCGTCCGCAGATATAAGATCCCGTTTCTTTTCTTCCTCAAACGGGGACGCTTTCCCTTTCTGCTCGGCCTTTTCAGGTCCATCCTTCAAATCGAACAGATCAGAGGAAATATTTATGTCTTTCAGCTCAATACGTATACTTTAAAAACACGGAGAGGGGAAGATCGTAAACAAGCATTTAACTAAAGGGATTCAAAAAGAGGTTTGGACGAATCAGACGAGGCCGTTTCAGCCTTTAAAGCGATTAAAGGGCAGATGGGACGGTTGAATTCTATTTCACGCTGTAATATTTCACGCAATAAGCTTCCGGTTAGACGTTTTACTGCAGATTTGTATAAAATAAATGTAGAAACGAGGGGCCGCAGCTTACATAGGCTCCTTTTCTGAATCGGGGGTCGACTTTGTCGGCGGGCGAGGAACTCAAGACATATTCCACCATGCTGACGCCGAGCCCCCCGCTTTCCGATCGGGGGGACAGGACGGAGTTCACGTCGTGGTTCCCGTGAAAGCTTTGGCCGGGTCTCCTCTGCACCATGATGGGCTGCGACACAGAGTGATCTGCAAGACAAACCACACATACGGCGGTGACTTTTAAAGCTGGCTGAACCAATCGACAATCATCGCAGAGATAACGGGGTGGAATAATTAAACCAATCAAGGACCTATACACCTAGTATAAAAAGGTGTGTTTCTAAATATATTGATCAAAGCCACTAACCAGCTGATTGATGTAGATCTAAGATCTAGTCATTCAGCACAGTTTAAGAAGATTATTAGATGACCAAATGGGGTCCTCTGCCAACCGGAGCGCAGAGGAAAGCACTGCCATTGACTTTACTGGAAGCACTTTTTTGCCAGCAATTATCAGGTCAGGACAATTTGGCACAGTCTCCGTTTATAAACCGAACATACGGCTAGCGTGAGTCTCAGAGGAGACCAAGGGTCGGCGTCTTCACAGCGGGAAAAACGGGCTGAGGGGCCATCGCAGTAACAACTTTATGCTGAAAACCGTCGTGCCCCTCTTTCTTGTAACATGAGAAATACCGTATTGGCTCGAATATAGGCCGCACTTTTTTCCCCCCACTTTAAGTCTTTAAAGTGGGGGTGCGGCCTATATTCGGGGTCTAGCGCCCGATGCCCAGGACATGCAGTTCCGGGCGCCGGGAAGGGTTAGGATACAGATCCCCCGCAGCGGTGCAGGGGACCCGTATCCTACTCTCTGATACACTCAGACAGCCTCCCCTGCCAGCACTTTCCACGGGGGGGGGGCCTGCCGGCACGGGAGGTTGTCTAAGCTTTACCTCTGCCCCCAAGACTTACCAGAGGAGACTCCCGGGTGTCTTGCGGGGCCGGCGGGGGACATCTACGCAATACGCGTACACAACTTCCGGAAGTTGTGTACGCGTATTGCGTAGATGTCCCCCGCCAGCCCCGCAAGACACCTGGGAGTCTCCTCTGGTAAGTCGGGGGGGGGGGGGGGGGACAGTGGCAGCATATCTCGGGGGGGGGGGACAGAAAAAAAATGTTTTCTTTAAAAAAAAGCACCAAACTTTTAGGGTGCGGCCTATATACGGGGGCGGCCTATATCCGAGCCAATACGGTAATACGGTTATCCGCTTACGTGATGCGCCCCAGGCACTCTCCCGCCATTCATCCGCGAGGAACATGCCTTTCTCGCCATCTTTTGCAGAGTCGTCTGGTTCCCAAAACTTTTTGGCTGGCAAAAGCTGCATATAAAAAAAAATAAAAAAATAAAAAGTAGAAATAATTTAGGAGTTGCTAGTCATACACAGAACATGCGTGTTCCAGATGAAAGGTACCCCCTGGCACTATGCTTAAGACTGGAGACTAAGTGATCCAATCTCCGTTCTCCCCTTTCCCCGCATGCACAGAGTATGGGAAGCTGCCAAAAGTAACTCTAACCAGGACATAATCCCAATGGTTGGTTCTGTCCCCGAATATTCAGGACTGTCAGCAGCTACAAAGCAAAATATGCCTCCGAGTATCTCTGCACCGCTTTTAACCCCTTCGTGACAAAGGCTTATATTACTTTTTGTACCCTTCGTGACAATGGCCGTTTTAACATTTCTGCGCTGCTTGTGTTTAGCTGTAATTTTCTTCTTTCCCGTTTACTGAACCCACACACATTAGATATTGTTTTTTTCAGGACAAGAAGGGCTTTCTTTAGATGACATTGTTTTGATTGTATCATATTATTTACTATTAAAAAAAGTATAAAATATGGTGAAGAATTTAGAAAAAAAATGACTGTTTCTAACTTTTAGTCATCTATAAAAGGTAACGAAAAAACCTGCTAAATAGATTCTACTATTTGTCCTGAGTTTAGAAATACCCAATGTTTTTATGTTTTTTTTGCTTTTTTCTACACATTATGGGGCAAAAAGTACAGGTAGCGTTTTGCTATTTCAAAGCCTTTTTTTCCAAATCTGGTAATTCTTCCCCCCATGTGCCATTTCGGGTATCTTTGAAGCCGGCCAATGCAATTTACCCCATCAAATCATATATTTTTTAAAACTAGACAGCCCAGGGTATTCCAAATGCTAGTATTGTAACCCTTTCCAAGCACTAATTCTACCATCAGCCTTTGTCAAACTTTATGATAGTAATTTCTTTGCATTTGTTTTTTCACACACATTTTACTTCAGGTATGAATAAACAGGTTCTGGTATATGTCACTATCACAAAACACCCCAATATGTGTTCAGCAACATCTCCTGAGTACAGCAATACCCCACATGAATGATTTTGCCTGGCTGTTTGGGGGCAAAAGGGCCACATTTGGGGCATGCGCATTTTCAATGTTGAACTTTGGCATTTGGGGATCCACTGCCCATGTCCTATTTGGTACATCTTTGAGCCGGGCCATTTCAGTGTGCCCAATAAAGCCATATATTTTGAAAACTAGACACCCCAGGGTATTTCAAATGCTAGTATTTTAACTCTTTGCATGCACACATTTTACCACCAGAATTTTTGGGGTGGCATTAGGTTGAGGCATTAGAGCAACACCGTTTGAGTGAAGGGAAAAAAAAAAAAAAAAAATTCGATCACGGATCGTTTTTTTCACCCGTTTTAACAAAATGACGGTCCTGGCACATCATTTGTCGTAAACGACTTCTTTTTCCGTGACGTGCCCGGACCGGCAATTGTCATCAAGGGGTTAAGTAAACTATACAAACGGTGGAGCCGCTCACTCGTGATCTCTAGACTAGTTTAGGGGCTGCAAAGATCAAGAGACTATAAGCGATAATTTCCCTGCGGAACGTGTATTAAATCCGGCTCAGTAAGACCCGTCCCTGGACAGCAAAGCATGGAAGGTCGGAGAACATGATCATTTACCTCCCCCATCCCTCGAGATTCTAGAGCGAGTGCTTGGAAGTCATTATTCAGTTCATCGGCAGGCCTCACCTGGAAGAGAGAAAGATTGGGACAGTTATATAATATTTTAGATTTTATTTTTTTATATATAAAAATATCATTCACACCGTCATTAAACATAAGGAAAAAGCACTTAAACATCCCCAACAGCGCCCTCCGGGCATCCTAGTCGTACAAAACCTGGTCCCGAGTCCCAAATACTCTCAACAGCAGTAGGCAGAGGGGATTCGGGAAGCCATCAGCCGGTACCTGGTAGCCTCAACGTGCAAAGACTCATCACAAGGCATCAAAGATCGGGGGCAATTCATCCGATTCACCAGCTGCCCCCAGGCAGAGAAACACAAACTGAACCGGCTGATAGGAATTACGCTTTAAAATCAGGTTATTTTTTTATCATAATATATAATTTAAGAAATGCTTAACTAAAACGGCATAAATGACCCCATGAAACATAATTTTGTAGAAACTGCACAAATTGGGGAAAAAAGCGTAAATTAACTGCAGCATAAAATGGCTTTTCGTGTTCAGGGGGCGGCGAATTAAATTTTCATTACAGATCTTGTATTCCAACAAAACAACGCAGACAGGAGCCGGGGGCCCAGACAGGAGCCGGGGGCCCAGACAGGAGCCGGGGGCCCAGACAGGAGCCGGGGGCCCAGACAGGAGCCGGGGGCCCAGACAGGAGCCGGGGGCCCAGACAGGAGCCGGGGGCCCAGACAGGAGCCGGGGGCCCAGACAGGAGCCGGGGGCCCAGACAGGAGCCGGGGGCCCAGACAGGAGCCGGGGGCCCAGACAGGAGCCGTCCCCTATGTGATAAACAGGGGGCCCGTAGCTCGAGCATCGTACCGCTGGTGTAAAGACTCCTATACAGTGCGCTCGTTCTGGCTCAATACCAACAACGGAAAAGGCGTCCTTAAGTAACAGAGTGTGCGTGCGCGTCAGACGCATCCACACCAGAGGTGGCTTCCACTGCATCTGCTCTTTGAGCTGCCCGGATCAGACACTCGCAGCCTCGCTACCAGAGCACCCCGAGCATTCACCTCTCTTATTAGCATGCAGGTACCATTTAATATAGAAGCCCAGTCGAAGACTACCGTAGGTTCAAACAGAAAGCCAACACCTGGTTCCTGAACTCTTTGGAAATGCCATGAATATATCGGGAGTTGCCGCACAGTGAAGACGGTACGCAGCATGACCCACAACCAAGAGGAACCATGGAGGACGCTCATACTTGAGAATATGAAACAAAATAAAAGACTCACATTTTTACAAGAACCACAATGAGGAAAAAAATGTAATTAGAGCTACGTACCGACGGATCTATGCTATCTCCTGTGGGCCAGCGGTGTTTATTGGAGTAGCCGTTCAGCTGTTCACCCGCTTGCCTTTGGAAGAAATATCCCACAGTGGCATCATCCTGAGAACGGCCACTCAGAGGCACGTGGGCACTCGGTCCCCCTGGAGGCATGGCGTGGGGGTTACTTCCAAGGGGCCCCGGCGCTGGTCCTCCAGATGGGACAATCCCTATTCCAAGCCCGAGGGGTTCCTGCCCGCCGCCGCTCGCATGCATTATTCCTCTGGGCTCCTGCCAGACCACTTCATTCATGCCTACGTCACATGGAATGTTCATTCCACATTAGGCACCTAAAAATAAAAACAGATGTATAAATACATGCAAAAACCAAAAAAAACCCCATGAGGGCCAAGAAAAAAAAAAAATACATAAAAGTAAATAAGTAAAGTGACGCTCCTACTGTAGATAACCCGCTTCAGAGGAACCGACAGTCCGTCGTAAAAAAAATAAATAAAGGCCACCTGGGACCCCACTGTAGTTTCATAGGCGTTTTTCCCCTCTGAATGTTATGATTTATACAGCCATTACCGGATGATTCTTTTACACTCACAAATGAAAACGCTCCGGCTAAATACAATTGGAGCGCACTCATCATCAATCACCTACCGGCATCTCCTGAGCCACACCACAACATTTTCCAGGGAAAATGTGTAACGGTATTCTACCAGGCTAAAAATATCCTTTTTTGCTTAATCTCACAGATGCCACAATGATCGCAAAAATCTAAATAAATACAAAACACCCATCGCACTGCCTGATCTTCTGGCACTCAAGGGGACAAAAATACCCCAGATCTGTCCAGCATAATATTTTCAGGCTGGAGCCAGGAGCGGCAGAGACACCAAGTTCATATATACTTTATTTACCGTTTAGGTCATCTGTCCTTAAGGCCGCTTCTCAAACTTTGTGCTGGAATATATATATATATATATATAGATATGAGATTCCAGCACAAAGTTTGAGAAGCGGCCTTAAGGACAGATGACCTAAACGGATATGCCGACCATTGTGTGTACATCACAGCTGTCCCTTTAAATGTTCCCCTTTGTAAATGCATTTGCTCAAAACATTGGAAAGAACCGTTAGACTATGGAGGAGGAGGAAGGCAGTTGCAGGGCTGCAGTTTCCACCTCGTATTTATTTTCTCCTTTTATGTATATATTAAAAGTACTTTAATAGGAATTCCACTTTAGAAGGGCTGTGAGGGCCACTAAACTGTCCCTGTAACCCCTCAGCGGCATGCTGGGTACACATTCTTTGCAATACTTTCAGAACCGCCTGATGTGTGTGAAAATATTCCAAACAAGCCTTTTAATAATTTGTTGACGACAGGAAAACAACCGGAGCTTGATAAATATGTTTGTATAATTTGGGAGTTATTACTGGTCGATTGGTCAATGCAGCCCAACATACTGGGACGTTCCTGTTAAAGGGACATCAATATTTTGTTTAAGAAGCGAGTTCCTCATACGATGAAACAAGATCCACGCGCCCCGCCGACTGTTTGGAAGAAGACCGGCATCTGCACCAACAACAAAAGTGCCTCCGAAACAGCCGGACGTCCCAGGGACGTTTCTAAAACGCACAGAAGATAAAGCAATGGCTGTGGAAAGACAGCAGCTGGGCGAGGGAAAGAGTTACTGGTAATTACTGGTTGCGAACAGGAACATACGTCATGATCAAGTCTGCGGACACCTGACCATCACTCCTATGTGAGCTTGTTGGACGTCCCATTCCAAAGCCATGGGCATTAATATGTAGTCGGCCCCCCTCTTTGCAGATATAACAACTTCCACTCTTCTGGGACGACTGACACAAGATTTCGGGGCGTTTCTGGGGAATTTTTGCCCATTCATCCAGTAGAGCGTTTATGAGGTCCGGCACTGATGTTGGACGAGACGTCCGGCTCGCAATCTCCGTTCCGGTTCATCCCAAAGGCGTTGGATGGGGTTGAGGTCAGGGCTCTGTGCGGCCGGTCAAGTTCTTCCACCCTAAACTCATCCAGCCATGGCTTTATGGAGCTTGGTTTTTGCACTGGGAGGCAGTCATGCTGGAATAGAAAAAGATCTTCCCCAAACTGTTCCCACAAACTTGGAAACATTGTCCAAAACGTCTTTGTATTCTGCGGCATTAACACCACCCTAATTTTCTGGGGCCTCAATCGTGAAAAAAAAAAAACTCAGACAGTTACCCTCCCCCACCAAACTTTACACTTTACATTAGTGTTCTCCTGGCACCCTCCAAACCAGCTTCGTTCATTAGACTTCCACATAATAAAGTTCGATTCATCAAAACGTTTATATATATATATTATATTATATATAGTGTGCGCACCAGTTTTTCTCATATATAATAGGAAAAATTATTGTGAACCCAGGCTACACGGAGGCCGCAGTCTCGTTGCACATCTATAACCCAGAATGTCGGCTCTGGGTACAGTCCCTCATGCGCATGATATATAATTAATACGATCCCCCGGAGCATCAAAACAGAGCCGTTTCAGGTCTTTTTGGTGGCGCTATAGTAAGTGTTTTGGGCCTCGGCACGCGGCGTCACATGTGCTTGTGTTCTCTGCCGGCTTTAGCGACGTCTTCTCAGATACGCTGCGAGGCGTTTGTGAAGTGTATGAAGGTATTTAACCCTTTATTTTCTGCGTGCCTACCCTGCTCCATGCCACATGCCGTCACGCAGCCAAATAAACACTAATATTTAAAATCTACAGGGCATATAATAACGCGGCGCCTGCCCCGTGTGGTACGTCCACAGCCCGGAAGGGGCCGCTTAATACGTTCTGGTGGTTTTTGTGCACTTACACATAACCTGTGCAAAAAAAACAAACAAAAAAAATACGCCAACGTGAAAGCATTTCAAAGAAATCATAAAATAATGACTAAACTTGCCAAGGATCGGTGGCAAGGGCCTAAAACGCTGCCAGCGAGATACCCCGAGTTGCCGACTTTCCGGATATTTGCGCTTTGTGGGTTATTTATTGGTTTGTTTTCTGATCACAGTTATAAACATGTATACTAATTGTGAAAATAACGCAAGATGCACGCCGTCTACTTTCTGCCCTATAATTCCCGTGGAGACATCATCATTCTCAAATTACATTAATATATTTTGAGGTATTTTAACAATCGTATGTAGAGAAGCGATACTAAATGAAAGCCTAAATCACAAGAAAAAAAAAAATTCTTCATAATATATAAAAGTTGGCAGAAAACAGCACATGAACCATTTAGTTTCCAGGGCCCAATCTACTAGACAAACAATAGCCTCACCAAGTCTTAGTCACCCAGACTAAAGCCCCCGCCACCAAAACAAATAGTGGGTCCAATGGGCCAGTCCATACATTCAGAAGGGGCCGACAGTGATCCGTTAGAGAGTGGCCGCTTACAACACGGAGGATCGAAACATCAGCGACTGTGGGCCAAATATTTAACATACTTCAGTATAAAAATCTCATAAAGTAGCAGATCCGCTCCATGCACGCTGCTCCTCTACCAACTTGGCAGATCTGATAACGACCCATCACAGGTCACCCCGGCCTTACTTGCAAAAGGGCCGATCAAACCACGAGGGAATCGAGCAAAACACACAAAGCCGCAGCGGCGACACACAACCAGTAGTGTTATTAAAACGGAGTGTCCTTCAGAGAAACTGTTTTTAAAAGCACAACTGTGATATACACTCACTGGCCACTTTATTAGGTACGCCTGGCAAGTTGTACGCCCTTTTGCCTTCATTCTTCGTGGCATATTTTCTACAAGGTGCTGGAAGCATTCCTCAGAGATTTTGGTCCCTATGGACATGATGGCATCACGCAGTCTCTGCAGATTCCTCGGCTGCACATCCGTGATACGAATCCCCCGTTCCACCGCATCCCAAAGGGGCTCTGTTGGATTGAGATCCGGTGATTGTGGAGGCCACTGGAGTTCAGTGAAACTGTTCAAGAAAGCAGTGTGAGATGAGGTGAGTTTTGTGACATGGTGCATTATCCTGCTGGAAGTAGCCATCAGAAGATGGGTACACTGTGGTCATAAAAGGGATGGACATGGTCAGCAACATTACTCAGGTAGGCTGGTGCGTTTAAACGATGCTCAGTTGGTACTAAGTGTCCCAAGAAAATGTCCCCCACACCATTACACCACCAGCCTGTTCCGTTGATATAGGGCTGGATGGATCCATGCTTTCATGTTGTTTACACCAAAGTCTGACGCTGCCATCTGAATGTCGCAGCTGGAATCGAGACTCATCAGACCAGGCGACGTTCCTCCAGTCTTCCATTGTCCAATTTTGGTGATTCTGTGCGAATTGTAGCCTCAGTCTCCTGTTCTTAGCTGACAGGAGCGGCACCCGGTGTGGTCTTCTGCTCCCGTAGTCCATCGGCTTCAAGGTGTTGTGCGTTCAGAGATGATATTCTGCATACCTTGGTTGTGACGAGTGCTTATTTGAGTTACTGTTTCCTTTCTGTCATCTGGAACCAGTCGGCCCATTCTCCTCTGACATCAGCAAGGCATTTCCGTCACACAGCTGCCGCTCACTGGATATTTTCTCTTTTTCAGGCCATTCTCTATAAAACCTAGAGATGGTTTGGGTGAAAATCCCAGTAGATCAGCAGTTTCTGAAATACTCAGACCAGCCCGTCTGGCACCAACAACCACCATGCTGCGTTCAAAGTCACTAAAATCCCATTTCTTCCCCATTCCGATGCTCGGTTTCAGCAAGTTCTCTTGACCGCGTCTACATGCCTAAATGCATTGAGCTGCTGCCATGTGATTGGCTGATTAGCTGTTTGTTGTTAATGCGCAATTGAACAGGTTACCTAATAAAGTGTCCAGTGAGTGTGGATTATAATGTATACATGCGCGCATGTCTCTTTAAAGCGGGGTCCCCTGTTTAGTACAATATATGCCAAAACTTAGTATATAATAATAATACCGCTCGAAACAGAGCAGGTAACAGAATATCCTCTATATCACCGGTCACAAGCACCTCATTGTAATGAATCAAATCCGCCACCCAGACCAAAATTTAATAACTGATTATATTTAATATTTCCTCTGCATTTTACACTGAGATATATCATATATAACCCTACTAATACAAAGATAAACGTAACGTGAATATCCCAATCCTAACACTGCTGCAGAGTGGTTTATATAGCTCCGCCATATTCCTTAGCGCCGTACAAAGCGATATTATACGCCCTCGCTTCGAGTGCCACGTGAATCACATTTCTGTCTTTTTCACAAACAAGAAGGAGCTGGCGAGCCAAATAAAATGATAAAAGCCGAGACTAAAAGGAAAGTATCAAATAATAATAATAATAATAATGCAAAATACGGCTCACCAAACACTGACTGCATAACTCGGACCTAAAGCACACAGAATGAGCAACACTCCCCAAACGAGGGCAAATAATACCCCCCGCACCCAATTACCCCCCCCCTCCATATCCAAATATCAGACACCTTCCACAGTATGTGCTGTATGTGTAATACAGCACACGCGCAGAACCAACATGTTACAGCCATGCCCACACAATATATATATATATATATATATATAGCGCGTTTATTTATACAGCGCACATACGGCAGCGCGTTACGTATTTACATGATCAGGGGCCCGGCTCTCTGAAGCAATAACTATAAGTGGAATATCCGTCAGATGAGATATAAACCCGCGTGTTGTATACGCAGTCTGTCCTCATATAACATCACAAACTATTCCCTTCACACAGGTCCTAAAACCACGCCATATGTAACACGGAGCGAGCGTGTGCGAGAGCGTGTATTATAAACACAGACAGCCTGACGCTACAGACGCCAGGCAGCCCTGAACCGGGATCAGACAGACCCCCCCGCTGGCCATTACACTTTAGTACATATGGTTGCTGAGAGGTCTCCGCAGCGATGCTGGCCCGATGGTCAGACCCCTCAGATGGAAAGCGATCCCACTCATTGCAGGAGGATTTTCCTTCCGCTGCAGCTTCTCCCTCAGGTAACGAAGCATCGCACTTAAAAGTACTTTTAGATGCGTTGATTGTTTAGGGGCTTCCGGTGGAATCGACCCCCGAACACAGATAACCCCCACCCCACAATACATACAGAACATGTACCTGAAACGGCATGTGAAGAGTATCACACATGAACGTGGGCGTATAAGGGATACGCGCGCGCGCGTGGGCGTATAAGGGATACAGCCACAATAGCCCAAGAGAAAGTGTTTATAGACAGGTCACCGCATGCTGGCACTGCACAAGATGTAAAGCTGCCTATTCGCTCAGGACCTCAGCGGTCTCTTCTTCACATGTTAGATCAGTGTTTGACCCCCAGGCTACCCTCTCCCCGACCCCCTGCTCCCGGGCTACCCTCTCCCCGACCCCCTGCTCCCGGGCTACCCCCTACACCGGGCGGGCACCGAATGGGGCAGGATAAACGTGCCGCCCTAGAATAGTTCTTACTGGCAGCAAATACAGATGTTCCGTGATTGGGGTTTAACAAACACCTTAACCGGCTTACTGCCCCTCTCCCCCGGACAGGCTCCTCACCTGCACCCCGCTGTCCCATGAGGGCCCGGTTCATCCCCCAGTACCTACTGCCGACCAGGCCCCGTCTGGACCACGCTTATTTCCTTTGTGCCCGGCGCAGGCCGAGGCCCTTTCCCCCGCTCCCAGCTGCTGGCCCGCATCCCTTCCCGGTGCTTAGCCGCGGGTCAGGGCCCCTTCCCCCCCACGCCGGCCAGTCCCTTGTAGATACTGCGGGCCTGACCCCGTCCCCTGCACCCGGTGTGAGATAAACCGCCCATCTATCGCCTCCCGCGGGGCTTCGGCCCGGGCCGTCCTCCCCCCTGCCCTGGCCACTGTGAACGGGATACTCACCGCCGGTTCCGGTGACAGCTCCAGAACGAGGCCTGAGCCGCCAACGCTTAGATTGCGAGCTGGAGGCCCGAGTCACGGCAACATGGCGAGTGCTCGGCGGCCGTACGGCTACACCCCCTCTCCGTGCGCACTGCAGCCTGGGAGAGAGGGAGGGAGGACGGGCGGCTGGGCACCTCCTCAGCCCCCTCACTTCCTGCCTTATACCCCGCTACTGCCCCAGAGGGGTAACACTCAGCAAGTGTATTACCCCCACTCAGCCTCTGGACATATTTATTGCTTCTTACCCCCCGACCCCGAAACATTTAATGTATTTATTGCCCACTCAATATACAACCCTTGTACCGTGCTACGTAGTATGATAGCGCTATGTAATTCCACATCATAAAATAATAACACTTATTACGCCCCAGGCACTTTCCTGCATGTTTTGCCCTCGCGTGGACTCCCGGAGTCTCGCTATTCCTTTTTATATCGTTCATTCTCTCTGCACTCCATTTATTTCCCAAACTCACCCTTATTAAGACCCAGTTAATTTTTTGCCCTCGCTTACTCACCCTAAGACCATGGGTGTAGGAACCCCTCAAACTCTGGGGGGGATAGCATTCCCCTTCTGTCTCCACATCAGATACCTCTTTCCTCACTATCCCCTACCCAAAAGTACAATAATATATAACTTACTTACTCCATGTAGTTCAGGTATAGATCAAACAAACAACACATGGAAACAGCACTTACAGGTATTGATCAACTGAATAAGACATAAAAACTCAGTATTTGCAGGTATACATAAATAATGTATGGAAACATAACATAGCAGATATAGATCAAGAGAATAACACGCAAAACCTATACGTCTCCAGGGGTTTAATTAAAATAACACACGCATTAAAATGAATGAATTTACAGTAATGAGGTATAGGTGTTCAGTAACAAATAGGCAAATCTTTGTCACGCGCTTTCTGTGTGACGAGGATCCAAACAGGTATGGACACTGCTGGTACATGTACTGTTGGCTACCGGCAGGGCCGGAATTTGGGTTGTGTGACCTGTGCCCACGCCCCGGGGGCGCTTCGCTCTAGAGGGCCCTTCTTCTGCGGCTCTGCCAGAGGTCGGGTAGATTAGAATATCTCGCCAGTCCTTTCACCGCATGTATGTGGCAGTCAGTCATGTGGATGCAATATGGGTAGAGGGGCAAGTCCTTGTGTGTGTGATTTGGGTGCTGGGGTAAGTCCTATGGATGCAATCTTTGGTGTCGGAGCAAGTCCTGTGGCTGTAATTTGGATGCAGAGGGAAATATATGTGTGCAATTTGGGTGTTAGGGCCAGTCCTGTGGATGCAGTCTGGGTGCTAGGGCCAGTCCTGTGGATGCAGTCTGGGTGCTAGGGCCAGTCCTGTGGATGCAGTCTGGGTGCTAGGGCCAGTCCTGTGGATGCAGTCTGGGTGCTAGGGCCAGTCCTGTGGATGCAGTCTGGGTGCTAGGGCCAGTCCTGTGGATGCAGTCTGGGTGCTAGGGCCAGTCCTGTGGATGCAATCTGGATACTGCCGCATGTCCTATGTGTGCAATCCGGGTGTCGTGGCTAGACCTGCAAGGCTGGGTTAGTGTGTTATTCAGTTGCTCTATACCCAGAATGCTATGTTTATTTAATCCTTACATGAACTAGAGGCTTTGTACGTGTTATTCAGTTGATCTTTAACTGCTTTACTGGTTTTGCATGTGACATTCAGTTGATTTATACAGTATATGGGGGTAAATAAATAGGAAGGAGATATGCCTCACTGTTTTGCTTTCGCAGGCAATATGGAGCATGGACGTGTTGGAGAAATCCTCTGAGGTTAAAAATAAATCATTAGATACACCAAAAGTTATCCCATGGGGTTAAAAACCCAGAAAGACATATCCAAACCACCAAGCATATCTGATTAGCTCTCCCTTCCCACATTTCAGTTGCTCTCCTCTCACATCTCCAATACCATGGGACCTCAAATTGAAAGAGAAAAGGTAAATCCTCATGGTTTGATATCACAATAAAATGTCACTTAAAAGGAAATTTAAAAACTAATGAATGGCTAGGCATTGAGATATCTAAACATTTATCTTTTCAACAAAATTAATGGATTGGTATTTTTCGGCAAAGAGATGCGCAGAGTGTCAGGATTCCAGCGACAGATTTGAAGACTGTGAACTGCGTGTCAACATATATATATTTCTTGTTGCTATGACATTTTAAAATCCAGCCCTTTCAACCCTAATGATCCTAATTAATAGTTTTTTTTTTTCCTGTACATTTCAGTTCTAGTCAGAGTTAGCCTGTTAGTGCCCAGAGGGAAGGGTAGTTCTTCAAGCCATGGTTCCCCAGAGATTTCTTTTAATAAATGAATAAATGTTTGTTTCTCTCCTGTGTGCTGAAGAATGACTCTTTGTGAGTCCAGAGGCACCTCCATCTTTAAACCATCTATACAATGTTTACTATTAAATAAAAAAAGCATTGCTTGTTCTCATAATTGTTGTTATGTAATTCTTTCTTATGTAATTCTTTCAAAATACTATCACCTTTAGTTAAAATTGTATTATTCCCAAAAGTCTGCTATGACGTGCTAATGAACCTTATTTTTGGACTAGCAATTTGGTTTTATGTCATTTAAATTTGGTGTTACTGTGAAATAGACATCAAATGTTTTATTTATTGTAAATACACATTTAACGAATTTACCACATCTATATATATATACAGTCATTAGCTGAATGTGTCAATGACAATAGCAAAAGTGCTCGCTGCAGAAGTTCTTCTCCCAGTAAAACAGTACAAGCGGAAAAACCCCAAGTAACGTCCACCAGGGTTTCGATGATCCCAACAGTGAGGAGGCTCCTGAATAAGTAGATAAATATCTTAAACAGATAGTTCTTGAGTATGCAAGGTGGGGTTTCTGAAACAGAGCGAATACCACAGAGAAAGAGAAAATCATGTCTGGGGCACGATTTGCTAAATTAGTGAAACCACAAAAAAACTAATGTAGTCAAGCTCAGAATCACAACCAGAGAGGGAAGTCAGGTGGGCCAAAGGTCATACACTAGATGGGTAGTCAGATGAACAGGGGTTAAATTCCAGAGCGGGTAGTCAGACGGACCAGAACATAGACATGATGGAAACAAAGTCAAATCGCTGAGCAAAAGGAAGGTCAGGAACCCCAAGGGTCAGAGCACGCTTAAGTGCAATCATCTTGATATCAAATCAAGGACCACACCAGGATAAAGAGACTAGAACTTGAGAATCCTGCGCCGGCTGAACCCACACCGCTCCAGCAGGGGAAGCGCTTGTGAGAGAGGATCCCTTGCCCGCCGCTTTCCCCTTCCCCTGTTCCAGCCCCCGCAACAGAGCCAAGACACATTACATGAAGTGGGCGGCTGAGATTCTTTGCCCTTTTATATAAAGAGCTTTTTTTTTTTATAACGGCTAACTCAACGTCCAAATATAACCAAGCGTCTCTCATACAAGACAGTTTAAACCCAAATTCTTTATGCATGTCATTTGTATGACATGATAGAAACACAGAATTTGACCGCAGATGAGAACCATTCGGCTCATCTAGTTGGTCCATTTTTCCTGATCTAAGGGATTCAAAATCCTATCAGTCCTTGGTTTGGTTCCATAGTAAGGATAGCTTTATGTCTATCCCATCCCTGTTTAATATCCCCCACCAACTCTGCTAGGACACTGTTCCATTTATCCACTACCCTCTCAGTATAGTAGAACATCCTTACATTACCCCTAAGACTATGACCTGTTGTTCTAACATTGTTCCTCCTTTTAAATAAGCTTGCCTCTTCTACTTAATTCCCTTTTAAGTATTTAAATGCTTCTATTGCATCTGCCATCTCTCTTCCTTACTCCAAGCTATATATATATTAAAAAAACCTTAGTCTATCATGCAAACCACAAAATCTGCTGCACAAGAGGGACCCTATGCACCAAGCAGGACCCCATCTTGGCCACCACGTCAAGGTAATTACCTTCAGTTAAAATATATCATTTCCGCAAGGCTGCATCGATGTGTGAATGAATATACCAGGAGGAGGTCTGCCCCGGGTACCACTCACCAGGGGGGTGCTACACAGAGGTCCCAAATCCCCTCTCCTAATTTTGCTCTACCTTGTCCGCTGACCGCTTACGCTTCTTCTTTCCGGCAGCTCCACCTCTTCTCTTCTTCTTCCTCTGTCTTTTACTTCTGTCTTCTTCCTTCGTCCATTTCTCCTTGGTATCAGCTCCGTTGACCAGGACTCCTGGATTACTTTTGCAAAAGGTAAAGAACCGAGGATTAAAAAAAAAAAAACCTTTGCTAGAAACAGACTGTTTTGGTTTAGTGGTGTAATGATGACAACGGCCATAGCCAGCAGCATATTTAACTTGTGCTCTGCCCTAGGCCTGGACCAGGACATCACCCCAGCCGTCTTCCCCACCCTCGTTGAGAAGCGCAAGAAAAAAGCTGTCATATCCAAGAGCTCGGCAATGAGGATGGAGGAGGCAGTAGCTTGGTGCCGCTCCGGGAGGGACCAAAGGTAGTGTCCCAGCAGCCACCTTCCTCATCCTCACTGCAGAGGGCAGTCTCTCCATGAGTTCCATGATCGCACATGTCTATGTAAGTGCCCCTTATTAGAAACATTTGTAAACAATACAGTGTCCCAACGTTGGTTTGGTATTGTCTACACTCCACCACAAGAATGGCCCCCTTGATTTTAGCAGTTCACGCATTAGAACTGTAATATTCAAAGGAAGGACTCAAAATTGTGTGTGCGTAATGCCTGCCTGCTTCACACAAACTTGGTGTTCTAGAGAAATAACGCTAGTGTCCGGCAGCACTCAATGTTTAGGTGCCGGAGGAGGACTCCCCCCAATCCAAGAGCAAGTATGAATAAAAAACGATATTACTCAGCACTCTCTAATAGTGATGTTTATTCACCACTCGAGTGATCAAATAAAAGTCACTATTTACAGAGTGCTGAGTTATATCGTTTTTTAATTCTAGGATGGTGTTTATTCACTTAAAAGGAAGCAGACCAAACAACATGCAGGATAATCCTAGCCAACATCATTGTGAATTTGAAGGGTTCAATGCCGTGAAGCTTCTGCCAATCCCAGTGAGCTTCTGTTCCAAGAATAGCTTGTATGGCCTGTATAAAACAAGTTTAAAGCAGTGAAAATCATCTCATTTATAGAACTATTCATTATGCTTGGTAATTCCTGCTAGGAAAGTAAGCATAGATGTAATAAACAATGTATCAGAGACATAACACAAAATTACAGATCTGAAGGGTGCAGATCAACATTTTTGAAAGCTGTAATGTTTTTGCTGACATGACATCGTAAAATCCAGGCCTTTAACAATAATGTCAGTTTCGGACGCCGCAATGGGTCTCTATGTGTTTATCGTGCCAAGGCTACGGTGCCAGAAGAGGCATCAAAGAGGCATGGCGTAGCAGATCTGCCTAGAAATACCCTGCAGGGCACAGGGAGGCCTGGGAGTGTATTCTTTAAAATGAGACGTCATTAATCAAAATCTGGTTTGGAACGGCAGTTCTTTTCAAGAATAATTGAAAAGAGAATGGTGCAAAATATGGGTAAGGTTTGATAACGGGCAGACTAGATGGGCCACCTGGCTGTGCAGTCACTGCTTCTATCACCACCGAGCAAGTGTGAGCGTTTCGGCTGGAAATGTGACCGCTTTGGTATTTTAGATACTCCGCTTTGGGTGGGATTGGTAGGTTTTGTAAATAAATAGGACACATGAAACAGACACTTCAGTGTCCACAGAAGCCTCTTGAACAATCAATTCATATTACGCTGTAAGGAACTGAGACAGCACTGGAGATGACTTGGTATGCATTTCAAGCAGCAGAAGATGTGTTTGGCCAAGGGGACAGGGACAGTGGCAGATGGGGGGATTCTGAAGAACCATAAAAAAATAGTCTTCACAGATTTTACTATAAATTATAAAGGGCCAACTCCAGTGAGCTTCCCCTGCAACAAGATTTGACTTTTGAATAATGTATAATTAAATCAGTAAAATGTACTAAAATCAAGTAAATTAAGAATTATGCACAGGCGGCTGAGTCCCTCTTAAAGGGGAAGTTTGCCGGGTTTGGCACTCCATAATCTATAAAGACATTTTTAAATTGAGAAAGTTCTGGTTCAGTATAACAAGATTCTTCTCGTGCTGCAGTAGATGGCCAGGGTGTGACACGATGGTTGTGTTGTAAGGGTCTTAAAAACCCCCCCAAAAAACAGGTTAATTAAAACATCGGCCACCATGCAATCTCCTGCTTTAGTGAATAAAGCCTGAAATGTGTCTCAATTCCATCCATCTGCAAAAAAATCATTCTTATATATTCCATGCTCTAGAGGTAATTATGAATGAAGGATTTCTACAGATACAATAAATACAATTTGGCAGAGGCCATTGAAATACAAGTTATTACAGAAAGCCGGTGCTAATCTTTGTTATTTCTGAAGCAGGAGAAGGGTTTGCTATTTCATTCATGCAGGGATTTAGTCTTCCTTTGATCCACATGTGAAAATCATTGGAGATCAAAGACGTGCCGGAGAATATCCGATCCTCTACACCGGTTTTGGATTTCAAAGTAAATACATGTTCTATTATTTTAATCATATAAGATTAATATATATGTAATATATATTATATAATACGTCATATCATTTGTAATATACTTCATTCAGTCATATAATCTGTCCATATTTTTTTAAAGAAATTCTTAAGAATAAAATATACTGTACAATGTATGAGATTGTCCCAAGGAGACATGAATTATTATTATTTTTTTAGAAAAATAAATCTATTTTTCTTTTTGTTTCAGCCAAATTCTATGAACTGTACCCCTTGCAGAAGATAATATTGTCTGTGAGAATAGATTTGGTTTACTGTCCCATCCACCCGCAGCAATTAACAATGCATCCAATGCATACTTTGTAAGAACTTTTAAATCCATTCTTTAACCTGTTTTGGAAAGAAAAAAATAAAACCAATTAACTTTAGAACTGGGGTCCTCAAACTACGGCCCGCGGGCCACATGCGGCCCGCGGAGCGCATTTACCCGGCCCGCCGGGTGTTTTTGCCTCAGGACATCCATGTGAAGTCCCTGCGGCACGCGTTTACTTTAAAAACGCGGGGACCGCCGGGAGCAGGCGCACGCAGCGACGTCACTGACCTCCCATGCGTGCACCCATGGCAACCGAGCGCGGAGGAGCGGAGAAGCGGAGAAGAAGCGAAGAAGCAAGGACGCGCGCTGGAGGTAAGTGTTTACCAGCGGCGCGTCCCTTCGGTGTTCTGACCACCAATCCTCCGGTTCTGCTATGGCCGGAGCGGTGGTCGGAACACTGAAATGGGGCAGTACACAGGCATACAGCCTCCAGCCATACTGTATGGCTGGAGGCTGTATGCCTGTGGGGGAACATACTGCCAGACCCTATAGTCCGGCCCTCCAACGGTCTGAGGGACCGTGAACTGGCCCCCTGTTTAAAAAGGTTGAGGACCCCTGCTTTAGAAGAAGCTGCAGCTCACCTTCCCCTCCATTGGCCTTTTTTCATGCAATTTCTGGCCGCTTGAAGCAGCCAGTCAGTGAAAGGAAATTGCTCCCTTTGAAATCAATGGCATTGCTTTCTGCACATGTCTCTGGGGGTCTCATTAGACCCCTGGGACTTTCACAAGATCTGGAGCTGGCTGGCAGTGAGTGTAGTTTGTGTCCAATTAGTAAGTAAGCAATGGGGTGGGGGGGGGGGAGTGGCAATTCCTGACCACCGGCTAGTTGCTGAATTTCTCCTTGTGGTTTGGATTTCTTTCTCATCAGTTGAATGATCATAAGGTCTGAAACATGTGGGCTCAGCATGTACAAACCTCCACCTGATGAAGAACTTTGCCTACAGCATGTTCCAGCCTACAGCATCCATCAACACATGCAGAGTGTCTCCTGATCCACCCTGCTTCATGCCAAGCTGTTGGTGATATTCTCCAGTAAAATATCCAGCTTTTTAGTGTATTGCATTTCCGAAAACCCAACACATACAATCCTAACACATCTTGTTATGTATGTATATTTTTACTGTGCTTTGGCTTATCCCTAGACCCTATGTGCCATGATCCATGAGATAATCCATCAGAACAGCATTATCCACCCAAAAGTACTGCTTTAACAGAGTATGTTGTGTGACTGTGTGTGTAATGTCTAGTAACAGAGGGGTAAATTCCCTGAGGCTGCTCATGTCTGGTAATAGAGGGGTTAATTCTCTGAATATGCTCATGTCTGGTAATGATTACCAGTATATTATAATATAAATATATTATTAAATCTGAAATCAACAAGGTTCCCTTTCTAATAATTTATATAAAATGCATTTTATGTGTATGTGACGCTGTGTGTATGTGAATCAGTGTGTATGGGACATATTACATACATGTGCATATAATATGTGACATATATAATATGCACCTATGTCTGTAATCTTATCCACTTCAAAGTGCGCCCCTGAATGGCAGAAGTAAAATGTGCTCACCCTGACGGGGAGCCCACTTCTCCAGTTTAAATTAACTCTGTATAGCTGGTTCACAAATGTGCCAACATCCAGACCAAGCCATAAACAATGGGAGGCATCACCCTGTACAGTTCAAGCTGGCACAATAGGATGGTGCTATATAAATCAATCAATTCAAACTCTTTCATGCATTTGCATTGTTCATGTCGGCCACTAGATGGCAGGGTTGCCCATCCTTAGAATCCCAAAACTATCTGCGCTAACTTCAAATGGTGCGTAATGAAGTGCACGGACCCCCTAAACCCCCAGGCCCTTCTGCTTGGCAGGCGCCTACATTACAGCCAGATTTAAAAATATATTCTTCTGGACTTTTCCATCCACTTAAAATAAAAATACGTAAAAAAAAGTTATATATGTTCGAATGTAGAAATATAGCTATAAATGAAAGGCTGCATATAACTACCAGCCATAAACAAGCATGCGTGATAAAAGTACATGTTTCTTTCCTCTGTTTTATTTTTGGTAAGAAGTCCGTATAGTAAGACTGGTTTTGGCTGGAGACGCTGACATTAATTTTTAGTAACCATGTATTCGTACAGTTGTCACAACTGGAGACATATGTAGGGACACAATATGTATATAGGTTGAACTTGATGGACTTTGGTCTTTTTTCAACCTTATGAACTATGTTACTATGTTACTATGTTATAAACACTGTATCAACCGGCAGTATATGCAATGTAATAATATAAAGTACTCAGCTGTCAATAGATGGTGGCCTCCAAATCAGCTGCTGCAATTATTGCGCGGATTAGGAGGTCAAACTGCTGACGTTATATTATATTGCATGTACTGCCGGTTGATACAGTGTTTATAACATTTTACTCCAGTTGTGACAACTGTATGGATACATGGTTACTAAGATTTAATGGAAGTGACAGTTCTTTGAACATTTCATGTATATTGCCAGCGCCTTCTAAAAAAAATAGGGCACATTGCTATCCTGTAAAATATTCACTTGTTCATGGCTCCTGGCTTTTACATATATATAGTATGTATTTGTTATGTTTGGCTATTTTTTTTTAGTTTGTCTCAATATTTAATTATTATGGGTGTTAATGGTTCTCTGCGTAACCGGGTCACTACAGATTGTAGCACTGCAATTATCCTATTTACTTAACAGCTTCGCATTTAAGCATCCTCTGTATTGTTAGACAGGATTACAGTTTTTGGGACATTATTAACTTTTCTATATATCCAGTGCCAATAATTTCGGCAGCGCTTCTTACAGTCTGTACATTCAAAGGGTCCGACAAAACTAGAACTGACAGATGAAAACAAACCTATACATTAGGGGAAAAGGACCCTGCTTGCAAGCTTCTGATATAGAGAGGGTGGAGTATAGAGAAACATAAGTTATGGAGAGAAAGAGGGGGGAGATAGTTCCATCTTCCCGGGTTATGTGTGTATCTTCCCAGGTTATGTGTGTATCTTCCCGGGTTATGTGTGTATCTTCCCGGGTTATGTGTGTATCTTCCCGGGTTATGTGTGTATCTTCCCAGGTTATGTGTGTATCTTCCCGGGTTATGTGTGTATCTTCCCGGGTTATGTGTGTATCTTATGTATCTTCCCGGGTTATGTGTGTATCTTCCCAGGTTATGTGTGTATCTTCCCGGGTTATGTGTGTATCTTCCCGGGTTATGTGTGTATCTTCCCGGGTTATGTGTGTATCTTCCCGGGTTATGTGTGTATCTTCCCGGGTTATGTGTGTATCTTCCCGGGTTATGTGTGTATCTTCCCGGGTTATGTGTGTATCTTCCCGGGTTATGTGTGTATCTTCCCGGGTTATGTGTGTATCTTATGTATCTTCCCGGGTTATGTGTGTATCTTCCCAGGTTATGTGTGTATCTTCCCGGGTTATGTGTGTATCTTCCCGGGTTATGTGTGTATCTTCCCGGGTTATGTGTGTATCTTCCCGGGTTATGTGTGTATCTTATGTATCTTCCCGGGTTATGTGTGTTCCTGAGTCTTAGAACCCTAAGAGTTCCTGATCTGCCTCCAGGAGTGTTTTGAGAGCTCCTGGGGTCATCACACATGATGGAGGTACAAGCCATTGTCCTTAGTCCTGCCTGTACCTTGTGTGGGTCTGAAAATAATAAGTATCATTTTGAAGCCTCTTTGAAAATTGTAAATCTGTAAAGAACAATATAAAAAAGCGCAGAATCCACTGACAGAGCTAGACTGGTGTGTGCGGACGACCCATTTCATTTAGCTTTTACTTCTGCAATCCTCAACGTAATGTTATATGTTACTTATCTGAGCAGAAGAACACTTTGCCAAGCTTTGTCTCCAATCATCAGATAAGATGTTCCCATTAGCCGGATATTACTCGCAGGCATATAGCACGTGCCGATGGGGCAAAGTACTCACATGCTTAGGCTAATTTCAAAACCTCTTGGCTCTTAGTCAGCTCTTTGGAGCTCCATGAGTTACATAGTAATGAGGATTGTATTGGAATGTGTAAACCAAGGCCATTATGAGGCAAGCTTGCCTTCATCCATAGAGACTTTATATTCTTACAGGATCACAATTTATAAGAAATCCCTCTGTATAGCATTTGTTTAAGCCCTTTAAATATACAACAATGCTATGGTTCTAAACGTCTACTCTCGAGTTAGGAGAAATGTGAACACTTGTAGCAATAAATGTCGCACGGTTGCTGAAACTTTTGGATTAAGTTGTAAAGCTCAGTACTAAACCTTGGGACTCTGGCTTCGGTCCCAGAAGCCTCTCAGTATTAGCTGTAACGTCACGCACCAAGGAAGCTGTCTGAATACTGGTTGAGTTGTGCTCTATATTGGTGGATTTGCACTTGTCTGCTGCAGATTTGAGGTGAGATACAAAAAAACAGAGAAAGGGCTCTTTGCACCTCTGGGGGTCTCTTTACCTCCATATCTCCAGCAATTGAGCTTTACACGCTGTGACTGTGACACCCTTGTCTTCTGCTCTGACTTGTCTCTGTACTTAATGCTCTGAAGCCATAAATTTAATGTTGACGGGACGACCTGTATCCCGACTGGGTACCCCCACCAAATCATGCTTCCTTCAGCTGAAACACCAGCGGTTGACCACTTCAGCACTTACGAGACTAGCGCTGGTGAGACGAAGTGGGACAGCAATCTAATAGAGCACTGTGGCTAGCCGCAGCTTAGTTAGACAGTGCTAATATTGTCCTCAAAAGAACAATAATTTATCATAGCCGCCCACCCCAATCATTAGACAGAACTAATGTTGAGGTGGAAAACAAAGCTATTTATACACACAAACATATTTCGGGGTGATTCCGAGGGAGCGACGTCAATCCCGGGGTACCAATGGAGAGCTCAGGATCCAAGGATGTTATCTTCCAAAAAGCAATGTGATCTGTCGTCACGGTCCTAAAGATGGGTAATAAAACCAGGTTTCCTAAATGTGCTCCCTCTCTGTAACCACGTCCGTTTGTGGCCCACCAGTGGCACAGTATAACCCCAGAAGAGGGACGTGGTGGGACAATGGAGGTCAGGTAGTTGCAAATGTCGGCGGTCATTGCCATGGTTCCTAGCCTTCGCACAGTTCCATGGATTTGCAGCTAGGTCCCGGTCAGGCGCATGAAACGTGTCTGGCCATGTAGAGCCCCCATAGCCGGCTAGTCCATGGGAGTCTGGTTACCAATGAGCACAGGGTGACTTAGACATAAGAGGAGATGGGACGGGCAGGCAAGGAGTCACTCCATGAATCCATCATGACCACCCTCCCAAACTCAAACCTCCCCCCATGTGTCCTCAGCCTCAGGGGGCTACCTTCAGGGGGAGCGCCTTCACCACTCTGTGCATCTCCTCAGCGTCAGATCCACAACTATACAGTTCAGGGACTTTTCTGGATCACCTTATTCTAAGGGGAGTGATGAGCATGGATGATGAGGTCAGCTCTGTCTACTGCTGGTTACAGTTGATTGTTGACCGTGTTTCAGAACGCAGACAAGCGTAGGGTCTGCATTCTAGTAAATATGGGCCTGTCTCTTCCCTTTAATCAAGATGCGGATGACACGTCTTTATTAGTTCAGAAGATTTTCCTTACAGATCATTAACTACAATCAGATAAGTCTAGAACATCTTACAGGTTCATTGTCAAAGTCAATGTAATAATTAACTTCAATGGTAATTGTTCCTTTATAGTTGTCAATTATCAATTAGAGGTCTCTTCATTTTTTAAAAAGGTTCAGGCGAGAAAACAGCATTTCCAAGATGAAGAAAATAGAAAATGGAGGAGATTCCCTTCCCAGCGAAGAACAAGATTCCTCCGCCAATGAAAACCTACACCTGAAACGTGAGCTTGGGTTAATCAGTGCGGTCTCCCTGATCGCTGGCACGATGATAGGTTCTGGAATCTTCATGTCTCCTCAATGGGTTTTGTACTATATGGGAAGTCCTGGAGCCAGTCTGGTGATATGGGCTGCCTGCGGCGTGCTGGCCATGCTGGGGGCTTTGTCCTATGCTGAACTTGGAACCGTCATTAAGGAGTCGGGAGGAGAGTACATTTATATTTTAAGAAACGTTGGTTCGCTGCCCGCTTTTCTCTTGGCCTTTACCTCCGTCATAGTGGTGAGGCCGGCTGGCATCGCGGCAGTTTCTCTCAGTTTTGGAGAATACGTGGTGGCAGCTTTCTACCAAGACTGCCCATCACCCCAAGTGGCGGTAAAGTGCACCGCGGCTATCTGCATCCTCGTTCTAGGAATTATTAATTGCCTCAACGTGAGATTGGCCACCTCGATTATGAACTTTTTCACAGCGGCCAAGCTGTTAGTGCTGTTGCTTATCATTGTGGGTGGCATAGTTCTTCTGATCAAAGGGAACACTCAAGTCTTACAGAATGCCTTTGAAAATACAGTGTCTGGTTTTGGACCTGTAGGAGTTGCTTTCTATCAAGGACTTTGGTCATACGATGGATGGAACAACCTTAATTATGTGACGGAGGAACTGAAAAATCCTGAGGTCAGTGAGTGCGCAGTACATAAGTGAGGGTTTAGTACAACATCTCTCTTATCCTGAGTGGCTCATATAGACGTACTTATGTATCTGTTACTCTATAGATGGTGAGCACAGAATTATGGTTGGGTATCTGGTGAATCCAATTCTATGGAGGACCAGTGCCTTGATTAATGGTATTTACAATAAGTTGTGGCTATTTATGGTCCACTGGGCTTTAAACCCAACACGTTTTCAAAACCCATAGGAAATCTGGGTTCCCATAAAGTGAGAACTTCTCTCATCAATTAAACACAAGGAATTCAACAGATTTTTTTAGGCTGGGCGAGGGGCTGTACAAACCCCCTTGAAAGCCACATCCAGTCAGTTAGGAAACAATGAAAATGATTCTGGTTGGGGGGAATATAATTATGTTGTCTTGGTTGGCAAAATGCCTCGGGTTTAATGGTTATCATCATTAAAAATCCCATGACTCCTTTAACATATAGACAACCAAACTGACTGATAGGGGCATCAGCACAAGGGTGGGCATCCAGGAGTCAGTTGACAGTAATCTCCTGGAGTCCTAGGGTGGTCCTGGTGCCCTATATCCCGAATGAGGCCAAAAGCCACAAACTCTGTGAATAATATATATAATTCCTTACACTATTTGGCAAACATGCAGTTTTTTTTCCCTATATTAAAAGTATTTTGTAACCTTGTTATTGAAACCTGTGCAGGTCAACCTCCCTCGGGCTGTAATGATTGCCATACCGCTAGTCACCTGTCTCTACCTCCTGGTGAACATCAGTTACTTTGCTGCCATGACACCCCGTGAACTTCTTTCATCAGATGCCGTGGCCATCAGCTGGGGGTCTGTCCTTTATTTTTGTATTTATGATACCAGAAAGACTGGAAACTGCATAATATTTACAAGATATACTTTGTAGCCAGCATACCCTTCGTCGCACCCCATCTATTCCTATTTTTTTACCTTTTTTTTTAAATTTTCTTTTATATTCTCCATTATTTGCTATTATGGAGCGATGTCAGCCAGCAGCCCACCGTGCATTTGTCTGGCCCTGCGCACGCACATACACCAAGCAAAATAAAGTACATTTACGTCAATATGAATCCTGCTCTACATTAATAAAAGTGCAATGTTTTCAAAATGTTTTAAAGATTCTACATAGCGACATGCAGATATTTTTAATTCCTTGCTCATTGTTACATTTTGCTCCCTATTGTGCATGGGTTGCTATTTTATTATATAAAAGTTCCACCTACATACAATCTGTCTCAATTAATATATAGATGAACACATAATATAATGCAATAGAATGTATAGAAACACTCACAGATCTCAAACCCTACAAAACTCATTTATAATAGCAATGACCCAGTGGATTACCAAACGCCTTTTCCTATTTCTGTTTATCTATAGTTTTTAGATGACAATATACCGATTATTATTAGTAGTAGTTATTATTCTACCTGTGCCTGTTTCTCGTAGGGTGAAGGTCTTGGGGCTCTGGACATGGATAATCTCTCTAGGGGTTGCTCTCTCTACGTTTGGATCAGCAAATGGAACTTTTTTTAGCGGCGGGAGAGTGTGCTATGTCGCGGCACGAGAGGGGCACTTGGTAAGCAAATGTTTACATTTTTACATGTTTACCGGTTTTTAATTGTTTGTGATTTTAAAGTATTCTACTTACTCTGTTGTAATAGAACTACAGAATCTGATGGCACTATATATATATATATATATATATATATATATATAGTTCATGCATGGAATTATGTCTGAGGCTTGGCTCCATTTCTAGAAATACATCACCTACTTCCATCTCTGTTTTGCAGCCAGATGTTCTGTCAATGGCCCACGTAAAACGGCTCACACCTTCCCCAGCGCTGATATTCACATCGTTCATCTCACTCATAATGATAATACCAGCAGATTTCAGCAGTATTGTCAACTTTTTCAGGTAAATAAAAGAAGAGCGAGGTTCCCCAGCCTGGTCTTTGTAATTTAGGGCCGTGGTGGGACTTGGACGTTACAAGTGAAAAAAAAAACCTGTTTGAACCTCTAGACCTCAGGAACCAGACTTCACGTGGTCCATTCAATGCAGTGAAGGCTGGGGTCAGTGAGTGGCAAGTGGGGAGCGGAGAGGGGAAAGGAGAGCGGTTTGAGGATAGAAAGGAGTGAGAGTGTATGTGTAGTGTATGTACGGTGTTAGAGAAAGGGGAATCTTTTCAAATTTTGCAACAGAATTCCTTTTTATAAGTAATCTTCATCTTTTGTTACTTTTGGCCGGGGCAGGCTACCCTCAAATACAAGGGTAAATATAAAGTGAGATATATATTGCATGTTGTAGCTGAGATGCTGTACGATAAAAAATGTAAATAATCATTGAGGTGATATTAATGTTACAGAAAAATCATTCATTTTGGGACAGAACTACAGAAGTGGTTTAGTCATTAAGCAATGAATCTTAATATATTAATATATATCAATATATTGCCTTGTATGCAGTTTCACAGCCTGGCTGTTCTATGGGATAACAATTTCTGGGCTCCTGTACATAAAGATTAAGAAGCCGGACATTCCCAGGCCTTATAAGGTAAATTACACAATATTGGTGGACTTATTACAGGAACTGGATAGCCAGGACAACACAACAAGAGAGCACGCGTTACACATCTCCTCGCCGCCTCCAGCTTCGACAAAAACCAGAACGCCTCTAAAAAATAACAACTTGTAGTATTCTGTTAGTACTTAATATAGCAATATATTATGCCGATATAAACCAAAAAAAAAAACACATTATCACAAAAATAGTGTTTGTTATCTGTGTAATACTGAAACGACTCCCCTATTTGTGAATGGAACCACATAGGCCATGATGTACAGCGCTGCAGAATATGATGGCGCTATACAAAACTATAAATAATAATAAATGCTATTGTTTTCCAGGTTCCGATTATTATACCGGTCATTGTGTTGATTGCCGCCGTGTACCTAGTACTGGCTCCGATCATCGGCAGCCCCCAGCTGGAGTATCTCTACGTCACCCTCTTCATTCTCAGCGGGATCATTCTATACATCCCCGTGGTCCGCTACAAATGGTCCCCCAAATGGTTCAGATCGATTACTTTACACCTCCAGCTCCTACTGGAAGTTGCCCCAACTGATAAAAACTGCTGAGCTCAACAAAGTACGCAGTGGGGCCCCTGTGTTTGAAGCTTTTGTTATTTTTGTCTCCTCTCGCCCCATTCTCTTTTTGCCTTGGGGCAGAAGCAGAGGGATCTGTGCCCCTCGCTGGAAGATATCTCTTAATTCCTAATTCCTTATTGGTCCACACGTGGCATATCCTAGCCTAGGCATACTATGTCTAGGATGGCCAGAAATGGCACAAAACCTGGACTGTGGTGGGTTTATCTTCAAAAGTTATGCTGCCCCTGGATACCTCATCACCAGGGCATCCCCCATCTGGTCGGACTACTCCCTGCAGAGAGCTGCTTTTATTTTTTTGTTTGCAGGGCGTTGGAGAATTTTATTATAAACACTTTTGTAAAATGACAGAAGAGAATGGAATAATATTTATGTGAATGTGTCAAACTGATCTTGGTGTTGAAACGGCTCACATCCGAGAGTGCGAAACCATTAGCAGAGACACCGAGAACATTGCGTACATCATTAAAGAACACGGTGACTGTGTTTATAGTGTAAAGCCGCGCGGAAGGATGGGGATTAGCAATATTATTCAGATTATCTGCGATTACAAAGCACCCCTTTCAGATTAATAAGACTTTTTTGGTCTTTATTCCTCTTTATTGATCATTTTGCTAGTTGGACGCTTTATTCTGAATTGCGATTTTTTTCTTAGACATAAACATTCGGTTTCTTATCACGGAACAGCTGCCGAGGTCTGTTAAATAACAAGCTGACGTCCGTGTTACAGTATAAGGACTCCGTAACACTAACCAAACACTTTGTCTGCGATGTCAGAACAGAGGATGTTGCCAGACACAGAGTCGCAACAATAAAAAAAAAAGTTTAATGTAGAGACGGCCTTAATATTAAGGACCCCCCCCCCATGTATTTGCACAATTTCCCCAGCTTGTAGAACCCACTTATTTTGCTTGCCGGTGCACAATATATAGGTGGGAGCTCTCCTGGTTTCACATGGAGACTCCGGGTGAAGTGCCGCTTCTCCGGGTCACCGGGGGAAACTCCTGGTTGCGATGGTGGTGTTGCGGCGCGCCCCAATCCCCGCCCACTTTGTGCTAGCAAACTACTTTAATGGTTGAGGCTGCACAGGTCACTGGGGTTCCCCCCTAAAAGCTCAGATATAATGGTTAGTCCCAAACCATTTGCCAGAACCGGTTCACACGTGTGTAACAGCACACTCCAAGTAGTTGTATTGCTGGGGGGGTACGGCTCTCCCCAATATAATAACTGCTTAGCATTTCTTTTCTTTATATTTGCAAATATATTCTCCTTTCCCTCCTGTGTAGCGGCAGCCCTCTTCTCAAGTAATGGCACCTTCCATATTTAAGATAGTAAGCTCTTATTGGACCTTAACTTTAAGCTCCACCCAGTGCGGCTGACATTTTCCACCCCTTTTATATGTACAGGAGAAACGCCGATGATTTGGTTCCCAAGGACCCTCGGTGCCTGTACCAAAACCATACGTTACGGTGGGCCATCCCAACCCTTCTTACAGGAGCGCGTCACTTCCTGGATCTCTGGTCAAAGGGGGTGGGGTCTAAATGGGGCGGGCGACACACTCTGCATGACCCTGCAGCATTGAACTCTAGGTTGCCCAGTACAGATACTGGGTAGTCTGGAACTCATTTGCAAGCATTGAGGCTGTGTGTGTGTCTTAGACGTGCAAATTTAAAATGCAACGCTGCCTGTACACAGTGCAACGCTCTGCGCATAAGCACTATTTTACAGGACAGGGACGAAATTTGGGACTGTTGGCGGGTATGCTGTTGATCCTTCTGAAAGCATAATGGACTCTTACGTTAGTGAATAAGCTCACAAAACACAAACATCCATACAATTTTTGTATATCAAGTCCTCTAGGCAATGAAAATGTCACTTTTCTAATAAATCCCCCTATTCTGGTGCAGACACAATACCCGTCTGTGCAGAGCGTTATACAGGATGTAGGCGTTACGCACAGAGAAGCCCTCTAATGAATCGTGAATACGGCCATTGTCGAGGGAGAAACGTCCTTCAGCCTCCACGGCCTCTCAGGGCACCAGAAGAGCTTCCGTTGTGTAAAGAGCGAGGCTGTATATTACAACGTCTCTTCTGATTATCTTTTATTTCCAAGAGCTCTCTCACGACTCCAAGGCCGTTGGCATCTATGACTGTGGCCCCTGCGATGGAGTCCTCTCCCTGCCCACCTCCCACGCTGTACCCTGAGTGGGCTTTCAAAGGCCTTTCCCACTCCCAAGACGGAAATGGAATCCCACTTTACAGCCCAGTGTTCTTCTGGAAACTCTTTAATGACTGGTCGCTGGATAAGACGGTCAAATAGTTATTTTAACTCTTTCAGCGCACACCGCCTGACTACACTGCATTATTGGGAGAGCTGATCAAACTGTGGCATAGCAACTCCCAGGCGCACAGCTCTCTGGCCCTGCAAGGGTTAATCTCATTACATAAAAGGCTGTTTAATATATAACAAAAGGACAATAATCATAATAATAATAGCAAAATGATAGGTTAATGTAAAGTACTTTTTTTCCCAGCGTATCCTTCCCCTTCACTGGGTGAGCGATATATGGCCATATTGCATACCTCCGAACAGTCATGGTTTTTACAGGAAAGTTACAAATTTATGGCACTGTTCTGTTTTTGTGAGGCTCGTGGGCCAGTTGGCTAGTCTTCATTTAGCATACCTGCCAACAGTATAATAATAGTTTAATGTGCATTATTTAGCTGCTGAAAATTAACACCTATTAAGTTCATCGCTACCTGGTGAGACGCATTCACTGTGTTGTGAAGCAATATCTGTTACATGTCTTATTTACCTTATTCATGTACCTAAAACCATGATTAATGGCAGTACTTTCATTGGGTGGGTGAGGGTGGTATATATATGTATATATATATATATACACACATATATATACATACATAGTGCATTGTATTTTTTTTTTTAATTCCCATTGATTTTATTGTAATAAATAGCGAAGACTTTGTACTCTTTACTGTATATATTAGTTTGTTCCATGATCTCTGGAATAAACTTTTGAATGGCTTAATGTGAGCAATTATATGTGTAAAAGACCTCTAAATACCGCCAATGAGCACTAGGTGGCAGTGTAACCCGCCGGATCCTTTGTTCGTTTCCGTCAGCCCAATACTAGGTCAGGTCTGGGAACGGGTGGCCGGGGCAGGGAGCCGGCTCTAGGATTTGCTGGAAAAAGAAGTGATGAAAACCAGTGTGGAATGGGTATATAGAGAAAAAAACAATAAAGAATACTTCCCTTTATGTTGTTTGAATTTCCCGGATACTCGGCTGCAGCCCGTACAAAAACACTCTCCAGGTGTTTAGAAACAAGAACAAAAAGACACTAGGGGGCGCTCGTGTATACCGGTTGTAAAGAATGAGAGAATAAAAAAGAAAAAATATAATTGTGTAATATCCAACACAGGTGATTTCGCTGTAAGTCTATATAATGCACTTACAGTGTTCACTTGTATTCAGGCTTCAATAGATCATCCTGTCTTCCGGATGTGTATGCAATAGATATATGTAAGAAAACAGAGAGACAGGTAGGGACCCCAATGGTGTACTATCATGCACTGTTTGTAGCGCGCAAATACATAAATGCACTTACACTTTTGGAGGGGTTTATTAACCCTTACACGTCAGGTGCCTTTTCCTCTGCTCCTCTTGTAGCACTTTTCAAAGTTCTGTGTGTATGGGGCTGGGTCCCAAAATGGAATCAGGCTAAAACCACTATTTGTATGTAATAAAAGCTATTTATTTAAGGCTAACGTGCCAAAATACTAAAAGTGTTCACATACATCCACCAAGGGATACTATGAAAGTAAATAAAAAGTCTAAATAAAAAGAAGTAGAGCTCTGTAAAATCCTCAACGCGTTTCGCCAGTTCCGTGGCTTCATCAGGAGTAGTTTTCACTATTGATGCGAGGTCCTTTTAAATTGTGTGCGGCGCCATCTTTTTCGCCGGCGTCCGACGTCAGTGCGTTCCTCGTCATCATCACGTCCGTCGCGCTGCCTTCCCATCTATCTTCTCCTCCTCTGACGTTTCGTGGGATCCAGGAGCGATCGGTAAGTACAAAAGACATGTATTAATGGTTCCGTATACAAACGATCGGATCTACCGATCAAAGAAAATCCCGATCCGTGCTCATCTAGTGTACATGATGGGTACCTATAGATGTCGCCCATACTATTTATTTGGTGATCCGGAAACGGACATTATGCGGGGAGAAGGGAACGGAGAAAGAAGGTGGCTAATAAAGTGTAGTACACAGTGACGTTAATTATGTTTTAAAGAAACACTCTGTATGGTGACCATGTGAACAGATAGGTAAAGAAGAAAAGCTGTAATCCAAATATGTGTTTAGTGAGGCATGGTTGGAGTTAGACCTTAATAATAACTCCAACCATGCCTCACTAAACACATATTTGGATTACAGCTATTTGCGCGCTACAAACAGTGCATGATAATACACCATTGGGGTCCCTACCTGTCTCTCTGTTTTCTTACATATATCTATTGCATACACATCCGGAAGACAGGATGATCTATTGAAGCCTGAATACAAGTGAACACTGTAAGTGCATTATATAGACTTACAGCGAAATCACCTGTGTTGGATATTACACAATTATATTTTTTCTTTTTTATTCTCTCATTCTTTACAACCGGTATACACGAGCGCCCCCTAGTGTCTTTTTGTTCTAGGATTTGCTGGGCCAGGTGCAAGATAATTTGTATTTTTTAATTCATGCAAAATAATTAAATAATGTGGATAACCATTGTTTAAAAATTTTATATACAAATATTTTCTGAAATACCCAATAAGCCCCATTGATGAGTCGCATTAGTGCTACAGGGAGGGCTCATACCTGGGAACTCTCCGGGTTTCGCAAGGAGACTTCAGGTGGTGGGAGCTACATTGGGGGGCACTCCCCGCCTACTTCCCCGCCAACAATGGCGTGTCCTGCAAAATCAGTGGGACCACCAACCGACATCAGCAGGACCTCCTAAATGTAACCTGTAAGGGGGCCTCAGAGTAGCCGGAGCCAGAAGGTTTCCAGGTGTGGGAAAGCTCCATCATAATGTAATTTTGTAACTATAATGCCAGTTTCTGCCAAGGGCCAGCCTTGGACAGGGTGCTTGTCAGCACAAATAGAAAGGGTTAACTAAAAAACAAAACAAAAATGCAAACGACCTGACGTGATTTCACTCAATAACCAGGGGCGGAGAAACCTTTAATTTGCAGGACATTTTCGGAAGCCTTTATTCCAAAGTTCTGTTGGTAGATATACGGAGGTTTATTACGCTGAGGAGCAGCACAGGGCGGTATGTAAGTCTCCCAAGACACCAAAGAACAGTCTGATCACCCCAATCCAACTTAAGACACCCCAGTAAACGCCCTCCATGCCTGACCCCGTTTACCCGGATTAGGGGGGCAGGAGTGAGGCTCTGCGGGGTATCGCAGGAACTTCACTGGTTGTTTTCTAAGGGTTTGTCCAAAAAAAAAAAAAGAGCAGGAATGTTTTGGCCCGGACACACGCAGAACAGTCCCGAGCTGGCGGCCAAGAACAAAACAAACTGATCTGTCTGGGATGATTCACTGCAGCTGGAGAAGCAAACAGGAAAAGAAAGAGTACAGAGGAAAAGGCGGCAGCCCAGGGGGAGAGGGCTGGGGCAAGAGACTACGGGCAGAGGACTGGGGCACTAGCTACAGCCAATGGCAGATTCAGGCCTGGGCCCTAGGGTGGCAGATGCAGGTCCGCTGCATAACGGGGAGCCAATCGCTTTGATCAGGATAACACTGTGGAGGACTGCGCCATGCTGGCACCAACGTTAATTTCCTTATAAGGAAACATGATGTCATGTCCTGGCACTGAGCGGTAAGGATGGTAGAGGAGGCGTAGGCCAGCCCCAGCCGTAAGTATGTTGCTGGCTACTCCAAGCCAGGCCTGAGAACCCTCTGGGGTCTCCGGGTGAAGCACTGCTTCTGCGGGTAACCAGTTACGTCACGCCCCACTCCCCGCCCACTTCCCCTCCATTCAGTGGGACCGCCCACTTAGGTCAACGGGACCGCCTACCTGTATTCCGAGCAGAATATTTTTTTTTATTATTATCATTCATTTAATTATCAGTAAATTCATATAGCGCCATCATATTCCGCAGCGCTGTACAATGCATTATTATAGATTTATATAGCACCATCATATACCGCAGCGCTGTACAATGTGTGTTATTATTATTATTTATGTAGCACCATCATATTCCGCAGCGCTGTACAATGTGTGTTATTATTAATTTATATAGCGCCATCATATTCCGCAGTGCTGTACAATGTGTTTTTATTAAAGATTTTTATAGCGCTATCATACTCCGCAGCGCTGTAGAATGCTTTTAGCCTCACCTCTCATTGCCATATAAAATCTATTAACTGGGTCCGGCTGACAGATAATTCTCTCTCTCTGTATATATTTTCTTGTAATAAATTATTTTGGTTTGTCTGTTGAAGAAGAGAATGGTTTGTTACTTAACCCTTTGAATGCCATAAATTATTATTATTTATTGTTTTATATAAGGCCATCAAATTCCATAGCGCTGTACAATGGGATAGTGAGTAAGGGGGTATTGCCCCCAACAAGAGGAGCTTGAGAAATACCCCGTTGTTTATCCATGCATGTTTTAATTCCCTCACTGTATTAGCCTCTACCACTTCTGATGGGAGGCTGTTCCACTTATCTAGCACCCTCTCAGTAAAGTAAAACTTCAAATTACATCTAACCCTCTAGTTTTAACCCTTGAATGCCCTATGTGGTGAGCAAGGTTTATCAATCCCTGCTACCAGGTGACCTTTGGGTTTTCTGTACAGCGGTCCCCTTTGCCGTGATTAGCTGCACTCCTCTGGCCCGGCAATCGGTGACCCCCCGCTGGCAGCAGCCCACCCCCCCCTCGCGTTCCCATGTAAAGAAACCCCCCGGGCCACAGTCAGCTGCTTTAGGCCGAGCCCCTTCTTCCCTATCTACCAATCACAGCATAGCCTCTCTGAGCATAACGTCACCACTTCCTGTCTCATTGGCTGGCTATATTAAGAACGCAGCCTGAGCCTTTAAATAGCCGGACCCTCGCACGCCTTGGAGTTAAAGGGACTCAGAGAGCAGTAGAGGGTGTTACGGAGTCTGCACACTTCTCCCCCCTTCAGCGCCGCGCTCACTTCTCGCGTTACTTAGAGACGATCGGTGCTTACAGACGTTCTGCTGGGGCGCCGCGTGTCTCCATCCCGTGAGCGCCGTCACGTTTGCTGAGGAGCCACCATTAGAAACATAGGCAAGCTGAGAAAGCGCCGGGGGACCTCCGGCAGCTCAAGCAAGGTGGCGATGGCGGCGATCAGGAAGAAGCTGGTGGTGGTCGGCGACGGGGCCTGCGGGAAGACCTGCCTGCTCATTGTCTTCAGCAAGGACGAGTTCCCCGAGGTCTACGTGCCCACGGTGTTCGAGAACTACGTTGCGGACATCGAGGTCGACGGGAAGCAGGTGGAGCTGGCTCTGTGGGACACGGCGGGCCAGGAGGACTATGACCGACTGCGGCCCCTCTCTTACCCCGACACCGATGTCATCCTCATGTGCTTTTCCGTGGACAGCCCGGACTCTCTGGAGAACATCCCGGAGAAGTGGGTGCCCGAAGTCAAACACTTCTGCCCCAACGTGCCTATCATCCTGGTGGCCAACAAGAAAGACCTGAGGAACGACGAACATATCCGCAACGAGCTGGCCCGCATGAAGCAGGAGCCGGTGAGGACCGAGGATGGACGGACCATGGCCGTCCGGATCTCCGCCTACGAATACCTGGAGTGCTCGGCTAAGACCAAAGATGGGGTGAGGGAAGTTTTTGAAACGGCCACCAGGGCGGCGCTGCAGAAGAGGCACGGACCCAGCGGGGAGTGCATGAGCTGCTGCCGGCTGCTATGAGGGCTCCAATGGTGGACTATGGATGGAAGAGCCGATCTGCCCCATATCCCGGTGTGGGGGTAGCTGCCTCTGGGGCTGTGCCATTGCCTCGCAGCCTGCTTGCTAGGGAGTGACCCTTAAATACCTCTCCTCCTGCCCCTTCCTTGTGAACTAGGGGTACATGAAGTCCTACCCCCGACGGGCAGCATTTCCCTGTACAGATGACCTGAAGTCTGTGTCCATATCATTTGGGTCAGGGATGGAGAACTTGGACCTTCTGCATGAGACTCTGCTGGCCCTCACCCCCCCCCCCTCCTCTCCACACCATCCAGGGGCAATCAGTTGCCTACAAACACTAAATGCTGGCTCCATCTGCCCTTCTACAGCCTGACCTCTGAGAGGGGGGCTAATGGGGCAATTCCAAGAGAAGCCATTAACCACTTCTTGCTGGTGGGGGATGGGAGCCCTGTAGACTGCAGACACATCGCCTAAAAGAAATGTACATTTTACTGTAATTTTTTTTTGGGGGGGGGGTGTAAAGCTCTGCCTGTCTGGAGCTCACGTTTTCATTGTTAAAATCTTTAAGGTTTCGCAGGAAAACATTTTTTTTTTTGCACGTTTTTTTGTAATTTTGTTTTTGTACACTTCATGCACTTGATACGGACGCATCACTAATTATGGACACTTTAAAGGGTTTAGTTTTTTTTTTTTAACCCTTTGAGAAAAACCATCTGGTGTCCAAGCATGTATTACAAATGGTTAACAATGGGCTAGGCAGAAAACCACTGTAAATTTTTATTTTTTTTAACACATGTATGTAATGCTGTCGTCCGATAACTCGTGTTTAAATAACATGGTTTATCGTTACTCTATTTTTCTGTATATTTTTGTTACATGAAAAGGTTTCTGTAAATATATAATATTTTTATTTTTTTTGACAGTGGTACATTTTTTTTTTTTTTTTTTTTTTTGAAAACCCAGGCTGATAAAGCAGTGCCATTCATTTGTATGTTTACAGAAAATGCGTTAATATGTATATAAAGGATTTTATATAAAATATTAAAAAATAGATCTATAAACATGGTATGATTTGTTGCAATTTCATTTTTGGGTCTCAATTGACTAACTGAAGAAAAAGGGGGGGGGGGATTTCCATATGAGCAGCCGTTATCCCCGGTTATGAAGGACATGCAGCGTGTTCTGTGTTAAATATATTTTATCTTTTGGCCCCAAAAGATGCCTGTTTGGGGGTAACGGTGTCCGGCACGGATCTCGCTAACATACGGCCTAATAGAGGGAGAAACTGCTCCTTATTCCTTAAGTATGTGTCTGCATCGTAACATAACAGTGTTTCATAAACACACTTGCCCCGGTCCTCGTCCTCCCCCCCCCCCCCCCCCCTTTGTAATGGTACACCGCGCCACCCGTTCCCAAAACCAAACCTACGATTAAAGAGGTTCTGTGTTGGCAGCTATCGGGTTCTGAGCCCAACGCTGAATCCGGAAGCGGGTTTTGATCCGATCACGCTAAAGTCATGGCTCACGTGGGGTTTGGGGTAAGGGTGTAGTGGTGCGTGCGCATGCATGAAACTCTGGATGTTCTCACGCCCCCTGTCACGAGATGCATGGTGTCCTAGGGAAAGGAGGAAATCTTCCAAGTCCGTGGCTAAGACCCCCCAAGCCAGTGTGTGCCCTTTTTTTGGGGGGGGTTGGGGGCAGCAGCCATTCAGGGCACCGTAGGCAACCGCAACAAACGCTAGCGAACAACATCTGGTATTGAGCTTGCGCTGGTGGCGTTAAAGGCTTCTGCCTTTGGTGTGACATCAGGGCTACCACCTGTTTCTGGTATTTCCCTGAGGGGCCACTAAAAGAATGCGAACGATCAGTAATCGTTATACCAGAGAACGAGCCGCCCCTGAAAAATCCATCCGCTGAAGAGGTGGCAACCAAATGGCAGGGGTAAAGATGCCCTGCGGTCACCTGTGCTCAAGCAGCGTTTTCAGCTGTAATGTGCTGGTCGTTGCGTTAGATAACAATAACATTGCAGGTAATTTTTTCCTCCCCAGGACGGTGACGACACTTCGAGGTTTCACTGAAACGAGGAACGCTTTAGCTTCGTGTTTCTCCTTTACGAGAATCTGTTTCTCAGTTCTCTATACGATTTCCGACGTCCCCCCGTAGGTTACCGCATTTCAAATCCATTTCCTGGGTCACGACCCTTTGGGGCGAGTAAACTCTTCTTTCTTCACAGCCGGTTGTCCTGAGATTGCTATGGGGAAAATCTTTGTACAGCGCTACGGAACAGGTTGGTGCTATATGCGAAAATACAATCTATAATAACTTTGGTTCTAGTTTCTCTTTCGTTGGATCTCGGGTAAAACCTGGCTAATTTCCCGCTTCCTGAATTCCTACATATTTGTTTCTTGATTTTATTTACTAATGGGAGGCGTTTGTGTCGCTCGCCCCGAGCCGTTTGTGTGTCTGACAACAGTTGTCACAACAAAAGCCACAACAGTCCAATCTACCAGCTGGCTGCCAGATAAAACGGGGCCGATAACGTCGTAATAAATGAACTTCCGCGTTGTAAAAATGATAATAATGAAGCCAACTTTGCCAACTATTTTATTATTTCTGCAAGTGGATTGTTTGAGGTAACCAAGGGCGACCAAAGAATGTTCTGTAATTCCGAAGGATCCGTATTATACCGACAACGCGCTAAAGATTTGGATGATATCGGCTTTCTGATTGGATAGCAATATCCAATCACAAATCAGCACCGAGTTTAAATGTAAAATTATTGATCCTTTAAATTTATATTTGTAGGTCATATGGGGCAGACTGTGAATCGAATTTTATCTTTCTTCTGATTGGATAACAGCATCCAATCAGAACCCAACATTGTCATATTATTAATGATCCTTTAAATGTATTAGAAAAGGGACGTTTATTTCAAAGGAGGAGAACAGAAGAGGCCATAGTCTAAAATTAGAGAGTCAGAGGCTTAGATGTAATGTAAGGAAGTTTTACTTTTACTGACAGGGTGGTAGATAAGTGGAACAGCCTCCCATCGGAAGCGGTAGAGGCTAATACAATGAGGGAATTTAAACATGCATGTGGTAGGCATAAACTTATCCTGAATCTAAGACAAAATTAAGTACCGATTAAGGTCTGAGTCTCTGCATGCGGATAAGATAGCAGACTAGACGTGCGGAATGGTTCTTATCTGCCATCTGATTCTGTTTCGGTGATAAATAACATTTACTGTACATGTGAAAAATAATTATTGGAAATGAAAAATCCGCTCTCCAGGTTCTAGCACAGCCGGCCCTAGCCGGAAAGGGGTTAATATCGGGCTAGGGAGGGGTGAGTGGGTGCGATCACAGTGTGGTAACATGTATGTAGCGTGTTCTAACAGGCACCTTTCCTATGAAACATACAATGCCAGATCTGGAATAAGAGAAGAAGCACACGAAATAAAGTGTTACGCAATCACGTTTCACAACTAAGAGCTTCCTTCCTACCAAAGGATCCGCTCGTTCACACACAGACACTACACACACACACAGTGACACACTCTACACCCCCCCATACTGCATACCCCACAAACACTACACACACACACACTATGCCCCCCCATACTGCATACCCCACAAACACTACACACACACACAGTGACACACTCTACACCCCCCCATACTGCATACCCCACAAACACTACACACACACACAGTGACACACTCTACACCCCCCCATACTGCATACCCCACAAACACTACACACACACACAGTGACACACTCTACACCCCCCCATACTGCATACCCCACAAACACTACACACACACACAGTGACACACTCTACACCCCCCCATACTGCATACCCCACAAACACTACACACACACACAGTGACACACTCTACACCCCCCCATACTGCATACCCCACAGACACTACACACACACACAGTGACACACTCTACACCCCCCATACTGCATACCCCACAAACACTACACACACACACAGTGACACACTCTACACCCCCCCATACTGCATACCCCACAAACACTACACACACACACAGTGACACACTCTACACCCCCCCATACTGCATACCCCACAAACACTACACACACACACAGTGACACACTCTACACCCCCCCATACTGCATACCCACAAACACTACACACACACAGTGACACACTCTACACCCCCCCATACTGCGTACCCCACAGACGCTACACACACACACAGTGACACACACACTCTACACCCCCCCATACTGCGTACCCCACATACACTACACACACACAGTGACACACACTCTACACCCCCCCATACTGCATACCCACAAACACTACACACAACACACACTCTACACCCCCCCATACTGCGTACCCCACATACACTACACACACACAGTGACACACACTCTACACCCCCCCATACTGCATACCCACAAACACTACCCACAACACACACTCTACACCCCCCCATACTGCGTACCCCACAGACACTATACCCCCCCATACTGCATACCCACAAACACTACACACACACAGTGACACACACTCTACACCCCCCCATACTGCATACCCCACAGACACTACACACACACACAGTGACACACTCTACACCCCCCCATACTGCTTACCCCACAAACACTACACACACACAGTGACACACACTATACCCCTCATACTGCATACCCACAAACACTACCCACAACACACACTCTACACCCCCCCATACTGCGTACCCCACAAACACTACACACACACACTGACACACACACTATACTCCCTCTTATTGCTTGCCCCAAAGACACTACACACACACACACACACACACTTTACCCCTCATACTGCATACCCCACAAACACTACACACACACTATACCCCCATACTGCATACCCCACAAACACTACACACACACTATACCCCCATACTGCATACCCCACAATTACTACCCACTACACACACTCTACACCCCCCATACTGCGTACCCCACAGACACTACACACACACACTGACACACACACTATACCCCCATACTGCATACCCACAAACACTACACCGTACACAGACACTATCTCAAAATACATCACACCCCCCCCACAGACACTCTATACTCCACAGACATCACATGCCCCACAGACACTGTGTACACCAACGTGTTTCTGTATCCCTAATTATTGTGAATACAGTTCCCGGGGTGCTCTGTTCCAGGGTGCTCAGGTGTAACGACCCATATATCGGCTTGTTGGTGTCGGGCTGCGCATGACTTTACATGATAAGCCATAGTGTAGTGTTACGGGGCCCGCTGGCATGCCTCGAGCACAGGGGTCCTTTCAGTGCGTCCGTCGCGGTTATTTTGGAGGAAATGGTCATTTCCACCGTATTTATTTCCGAGGGTCCGATGTATGGAAAGTACTTATCCCTTATCTGGGGGACATGCAAGTAAGTGATTTCCCGCTACTATAGGAAGCTTTCTGCAAAGACCAAGATAACGATTCGAGATCCTCTTGAGTTTCTGGAAAGGAGAGGCAGATAATGATCACAATGAACAGAGGGGACGGACGGCACACAAAAAGGACTCAGTACCGGCCGATCCCACCCAGGAAAAGCAGTGTCAGCGCCTTTCTCCGTCACAGAGGGGTCAGTGTGACAGATCAATGAGCTAAGCCCACGGCCAACAATGGCCCCAGTCAAACGAAAAGAGGTCACCGCATCAAAAGGTTAACCCGTTCAGCAACAAGCGACAGAGGCAAGTGTGGGGTATTGTGGGTCCTGAGGACCCTGCGTGCGTGGAATGGAAACGAACCGCTCTAAGAACCTCTTTTGCATCCCATCGCCGATCCGATTTTTGTTACAAATAAATCATTATTTATATAGCGCCAACAGATTGAGTGATGAATCGCACTCCGCTATCTGGAAGTCTAATAGATGAATCTGGGTTTGGTGGATGCCGGGACGCTGCCGGCCGGAATGCATTGTTCCTACAGCGAGGTTTGGTGGATATGGGGAGATAATGGTTTGGGGCTGGTTTTCAGGGTTTTGGCCCATTAGCCCCGGTGAAGGGTAATGTTAATGCTTCGCCCCAGTGCACAAAGCAAGCTCCATAAAGACATGGTTGGATGAGTTTGGGGTGGAAGAACTTGACCAACCGCACAGAGCCGGAACGGAGATCGCGAGCCGGGGGTCTCGTCCAACATCAGTGTCTGACCTCATAAACGCTCTACTGGATGAATGGGCAAAAATTCCCCAGAAACGCCCCGAAATCTTGTGGAAGCCTTCCCAGAAGAGTGGAAGCTGCTATAGCTGCAAAGGGGGGGCTACATATGGATGTTTCCGGTTTTGGAATGGGATGTCCAACAGGCTGACACCTATGTAATGGCCGGTGTCCACAGACTTTTGGCCATATAGTGTATGTTGAGGGCCCCAATACATGTGCGTTCCTTGTTTTGGATTTAAATGGCTGTTTCTTTAAACGATTAACGGCAGATACTGATAGCGTCGGTTCATACGGCCCACTTGTGTACCAGTCAGCCTTGTGAACCCTCTAAGACCAGGGGTCCTCCGCACTGTGGGGGCTGCAGGGGCCACGATATGCAATATCTCCCAAAATTCCCAATTGACCAAAGACGGACCCTTTTGTTTTAAAGGTTGGGGGTGATAGACATGGGCAGGGGACAGGGCTTACCTTCATGTAACTGTTTATATAGCATTTTATAAGTGGACGCATTTCCGTTCCATTTAATTTAAAATCAGCAGAGTAAGTGGAACGGCCCCTTTAAGAACAGCGCGACCCCCTCATAGCTATAAACTAATGATGTGTTTGGTGGGTGGCCACATATAAGCTTGACTGATCGCTTAACTACTAATTGGTTGCACTCAGCCAGCAAACCTCGTAGTCCGCTGTCAAAGGCCAGCATCGCTTATCTGTATTGACAGCACGGCTGACGCGGGGGTCTCACCTTCCATACCGTACCATATTCCAGATCACAATCTAATTAAAGCCTTTCCAGGAATTATCTGTGCCACCAGAACAAGATTTTCCCGTGCAGGTTAATGCGTGCACCGCGACAGACCCGATTTTACCTCCCTAACGCCCTAAAGCTACAACCCATTCACTTCACAACCTGATTAGAGGAGGAAGAGGCGACATGACATAATATTTCATACTATATATACCCAACCTCTAGGCAAAACCCGGAGAGTTCCCAGGCGTGACCGTAGGGCACTCAGTTTCTTTTACTGGAGGAGGCAATAAAGCAATAGGTTCTTGTTTGGTTGTTTGATTAAAGGCCAATCAGGGACTTGGGGCTCAAAGAGGGACACTTGGGTGCTATGGTCCCTACTTCCTTATATACCGTTACACGGTGTTTCCCTGCTCTATTAGATGTATATATACATATATACTGTATATAATACGGAGGGACACAGGGCTTGGTTCCCCCCGTGTGATCAGTATCTGTATCATATTGTACGCTGCAACGTGTGACATCATGCGTCTATCTAGTTATGATGTAATGTCGCCCGAATAGGATTGCCCACAACAAGCCCATTTCTACCTTACATTCTATTCTTCAATTATTGATCATAATCTCGTGCGGCACTCGGGGCCAAGCAGTTTTCCTTAAAGGTTACGTTTATGCTGAATAATGTATCAGCCGCACGCTAATAAATCCACCCAGGGGACTGACTGACCAGACGTTAATCATTTACAAGGGTGCCGGAGGAAGACGCTGATCCCCGGCCACCGCGGACGTTCACCCATGGAGGTAGCCACGTGCTTTGCTGGAGCGGTCAAAGGGAGGAAGAAGCTGCTGCATCGCCTCTTTTATGTGATTTTGTAACCTAGTGACTATAATTGAATGAGACATTTAGGAGAACAATCTTATTTACAAAGTTTCATTTTTTGCCACTTTTATAAAGATTATTGTGACTTCAAGGCTGAAGAACCCTCTGATACCCTCATACCCAGCAAACACGGGATAGAGTGATTTGGGTCCCATAGCGGGACTGTCCCTCCTAAAATGGGACAATTGGGGTGTATGCTTTAGGGTATACACCCTGACTAGATCCTTTTTGAGCTCTTTTCTTTTTGATGCGTGAAAGACAATTAAAGAAAGTAAGAACATTTACCAGATAACTAACTAACCCCCAGGAGGCAGATTCTATGGTCTCTCACGGCTGGTGTAATAATAATTATCCCGGCGTTACGTACGGGTGGCTGCGCATGTCTGGGGGCCGTAACTGCAAGTGTGGACACGACGGACCCTGATCACACTATGTCTGTGACCCTTGTCCTTTGCCCCCCCAGTCATGTCTGCCCCTGGGCCGGGTAGAGAGATAGAGAGCTGTTTAGTAAAGGGGTTTTATACAATAATTGGCAGATATTATTAGGTTATTATTATATATAATATATATATATTTTTTTTTAATTATAGAGCGCCAGCTCTATAACTAGAATATTAATAATATAAAATATTAAATATGACAAATCAACAGATGGAAGCCGTTACTGTGTTTGAAAAAAATTGCCCCTCATTATAGCCCCTTTAAGGGTGGCTCTAGACAGAAATACGAAGTGACACTCGCGCATGTTTTTGCACGCATGCATCTTGTGCAGGTTTATTTGCCATTACAGAGCCCCCATACATGCAACTGACAATAAATCCTCTTCTCCTTGGAGTTGGGGTATTTGCTTTCTTGCCCCATGGATCTGCCCATGTTTGGTACCCCATGTACACGGTTAGAAGTAAAATAGCTTGGTAAGTCATGGTATAACGGGTGGAGAGTACGTGGCAATGGTGCCCACCAAGCCCCCCCCCTTTGCTTCCAGATCCACCTGTAATAATTACCCTTCCAGACTTAGGCTGATGGAGAATCTGCCCCCCCCCCCGGAGGTTCACATGGGACCATATTGTCCAACCTCAATCTACAATCTATCATGGAGGGATCTTCTCTGCTAACGTACAGTTAAAGGCAACTCAAATGAAGACATTATTTTATCATTATTATTATTATTTCTTAATTTCTATAGCGCCGTCATATTCCACAGCGCTGTACAATGGATAAACAGGACATAACAAGCAGTGTATCACAATCTACAATTTATGGCTGTTATTGTTATGTCGGGCTGGCTATCACACCTACAGTAACACATTACTTTTCTCATATCCTTTAAAAAACAATTCAAAAAACAGTCAAATTCTTGCGTGATCGGAAAGAAAGGTTTGACGGCCTCTGAGACAGACGTAACAATTAACGAGCCTTCGCTGGAAATTGAAGCGCTCTGTGAGAAACTTGTAAAACATTTCACCTTTCACTTATTCCACAAACATTCATTTTTTATTTTTTTTTGAAGGCTGTAAATCTCAAAGGCGGCTGGAAATTCTTGAAAGCGGTTGATCTTTCTCCTCCAGATGTGCTTTTTTTATGTGAAGCACTTGACCCTCATCTTCTCTTTAATGTGACCAGGTGACGGTCACCAAAAGGACTCCCCGAGGCCCTCTGAGATGGATCCTTTGATGACAACACAAAGGCACGGTTATTATACAATAAGCTTAAAAGATCTTTGAAATGGTTACAAAGTGTCATATTAGCGTTGGACTAGTTAACGGGGGTAATGGGGGTAAGGGCATCCTTTACGTAATGACTGGTTGGGCTTATTTTTTTACTTAAATCCTACAGCGTGAAAGCCACCGGTGTTCAAGGTTATGAGAACTGCGATGAACTGTAATGGAGCTGTCTGGCTAAGCGTATAAGAATGAATTCTCTCCCCGCCATATTGGCCAACCAAGTGTTTCTGGAGCTTGCCTTCTCTCTGAGGTTACAATTATCTATTGGTTTAGTGCCAAGGACACATAAGACATGGTGGAAAAAGATACGTTCTGCCCAAGAGAAACTTTTCCAGGATAAGAATGGGTTTTGACCCAGAGGATATGTGGTTAGATCACAGGCACCACGATGTTTAACAGGAACAGACTGGGCAGAAAAGTCGGTGCTGGAACTTTAAGGTCAACGTGTCCCACTGGAAACACGGGGGCCACACATTACACTCCTATATCACTTTGCATCATGTAACCGGTAAATGTTGGGAATTGGCCCAATAACCTATCCTGGTAAACACAGAGTCGTTCCATGTGTTATGATGTCAGCGAGCAAAGGTTTGCCCTTCCACACCGATGTGGCCGATGTCCATGTTTCCAAAAGAATCACCACGAAAGATGCAACATTTCCACTTTTTGATGACCTCTAGTAGTCATAAAAGTGCCTTTTATTTATTTGCGGTTTTGAAATCTCTGGATCTATTCTACGAGGATCTGAACCGTCCTGCATTGGATAAACGCAACGTGGAAATCTGGCCGGATGAGTAACTCGCTTTCTTGTAGAGACAGGACCCTTTCCTCCTGAACCCAAAGGCACCCGAGGGAGAATCTCCAAGCCAGCATAAGGCCTCCCAAGAGCGTCTATACCGCCATACCTACAGCCAGGGCCGGCCGAAGACTTAACGCCGCCTGGGGCGAAGTTTAAAATGCCGCCCCCCGCCGACGCCGGGGGGGGGGCGGCATTATCTACCCCCCCCGGTACTTACCCTTAAACAGTCCTGCGGCGAGTCTCCCTGTGCTGCCACGGTGCCGGCTTGTAATGCTGAGCGCCGGAAATTCGCGTCACTTCCGGCGCTCTGCATTACAAGCCGGCACCGAGACCGAACAGGGAAACTCGCCGCAGAGGAGAGAGAGAGGGGCGCCGAGCGGGTAAGCGAAAACCACTCGGTGCCCCTCTCTCTCCTCCGCTTCAAAAAAAACCGAAGGGCCCTGCCTACAGCCTTCCATAGGGCCCAAGATGGATTTCAGTGTAGTCTTCTCTGGGGCATCATGTCCTGTCGTGTCATAGTTGGATATTATAACTCTAAGGGGTTTATTCACTAAAGGCAAAATTATCCATAGAGTTAACAGGATCGCTGCGGTTCCTTGACTTCACTATACACACAAAGAGCCAACCCCAGGGAGCTTCTGCTGTACTAAGAGCTTAACTAGCCCCGTATAATGTATACTTAAATTGTCATCCATTGAATTATGCATTGTCTGGGTCCAGCTTAGCCTTCTTGCCAATGATGGCCCTTCATAATGTCTAGTGAAGCCAAGGTGCGGAAACACAACTCTAATACAAACTCAGCTGACAAGCCAAGCATGAAATATAAGTAACATGAGAAGTGATGGCTTTCAGCTCCGGTTTAATCTCCGATGCGGCAGGTCTGATAACGCACAGATCTGATGGTAAAAAATATGATTTACTTTTGTATTAAAGTTGGAATTTGGCCACTTTGAACACCCAGCGTTGTAGGATCATTAAATAGAATGTTATAGGACAAATATTCAAAGAACAAATGAACTGAATGGTTCTAAGATCCAGCGCTGTATTGATTATTGCTATAGAAATGAGGGCTCTTACGCGCAAAGATATTAGCGCCTGATTTTCCACTTTGCTTTTTTTTTTTTGGCTATGCATTAATCATATAACATTTACACAGTTTGTGAATAAAACAAAAATGGCAATTTTTGTAAGGGAAACCAGTATGCTTGAAAACGTTTCTTCTGCACTTAGTTATTTGCCTTTGTTACATTTTTCAAATAAAAGCAAGAATTGTTTGCCAGAATACACTTGCAAATGTATTTAGTGAATGCACCCAAAAAACCTGAATAATATTGAAGAAATCAATGAAAATTATGAAAATGGAAAAGAAAAATGGAAAATGATCCCATGGAATTATTTTTATCTTCTTGCTTTAGTGGGGTTTTGTTTTTTTCTTCATTCACGGCTGTTTAGTAGCCGGGCACAAATCCAAACTGAATTAAAAATGTGCTGTTATTGCAGTTCTGATTATTTTCTTCAGCCCAGCAATGTGTTCTGGGTTGGCGACGTGTTTCAGTCGATAGGAGAATGGCAAAAATGGTCAAAGGGGCAAAATAGGAGATTGCGGGTGTTGAGCTCTCTGCAGATTATTCACTAAGCTGCGAGTTTGCGGCTGTAATATTCACGACATGTTATGAACGGTCAACCCTGGGGACTTCCCCTTGGGAGAAGCGATGGGTTTGTCCTGCTTAATAGATTGTTAAATTGCTGAGATAACCCACAGCTAGTGTTTGGACCATAAAATTATTCTAGTCTACGACGGATAGCCTGTATCTGAGGTTGAACTTTAACTCCCAGGATGCTAAGTCGTCCTTGGCTTTGTGCCTAACCTAGAGCTATGATTGTGTTACAGTTAACGTGGCTGGGCATCAGGACTGCTGACGTTCTTTTAGAACGACATTACCGGACTTTTACCGATTCTGTATAGTTATACACCAATTCCACACGACTTGGCTTCCTCCTTCCTGCTTCACCTATCTGTCCTCTACAATGTGTTCTTAATTCCAGAATATACCAAAAAAACTCATTCTTTCCCCCGAAATACACCCTCACGCAGCCACTGATGCCTTGGCTTCTTATCACCTTCAAAACCTTTCTTCTTTCCTTCAGCACTCATCGCCATCCTATATTTCATCTCTAATATCGTCCTGTATACTTTCACTCCCTTTATTATTATTATTTATTTTTTTTATATAGCGCCGTTATGCCCAATGCGTAGAGGGCATCTCTCTGTGCCAATCAAAATGTCTGTATGACTACTGTACTTATAGGAGTGCACTTAGTGCGCCTGTCCTTTTTATTATACTGTAAAGTATATCTGCGCTTAATAAATGCGCATAAACTTTGTTGGTGGAGCCGTGAGGGACAATGGCTTCAAAGAGGAAATAAGACTGAGGGTAAGCTAAGTGTTCCATTGGTAACAATGAGCATTTACTGAAAAGTACACCATTAAGGCTGTCGCTCCCTACCATGAAACAACATTTCTACCAAACATGCATATGCCTTATCGCTATCAGAGTCTCAGAGATTGAGTGTCTTTTGAGACCTCGGAGGTCCATTTCTTGATGTATGTTTACCATTGTAGGGTCTATTTACGCTTTTTTTTATTATTTATTTATTTAATTTATGAACCAATTTTCTCCTGTTTCTATACACAGGATTTGTGACGTTTGGGGCTGTAAACACTGTGATTCCCTCTTACCCAGCAAACATTCTGAGCTCCTACCAAAAAGAGGGTCCCAAGGGAAAATTACCCTCCGAAACTGAGGCACTTGGGACGTATGAGGGGAAGAGATCCGGAAATTTACGAGCACTTTTCTCTTCTCATAACAGCCAGAGATATATTTTTACTTTAAGCCGCACAGCCGGTATGGGGGTCGCAGCATCCGAATGTCGCTTATGCCTGTGCCGGGGCGAAATGTAAAACTACATTATAGTCCGCAGCTGACTGAGCATCATATGAGTTGCAGTCTACAGCAGCTGGCACATCAGAAGTCGTTAATCCGCAAACAGGGGTATACTGATGGGTACTGTATGCGGAATAACATTTCATTAAAATTCCTGATTTTTGCTCTTGTAAGGGCCAGATGGTTCCTTTCTGACTTGCTTGACTTGCACAATAGCCGCCGTCTCTGTCCTCCCCGGCATTTACACAACAGGCAGGAGAAAAAAGAGAATTTTGGTCTCCGAACACTTTCCGCCTCCCCTCCCCCGACATTCCTCCTTATCCCTTTAACAAGTCCTTGCAATAGGGTTAGCACTTTACCCCCTGCTGTACGCAATGTCTATTCACAGTTTACACTGAAGGATACGCTGATAGAGTAATAGGCAGTCATCACCTGGCGGTATACGCCTCTATAAACAGAATGTGGATATTTTGGGGACAAACTGATCCAAATTGAGCAAACTCAGCATTTTCGTGTGTCAGAGTATAGGAAGCAGCACGTTCACTAGTTGCGCCTGTAGGTTATTGAAAAACAATTATCACAAATACATTATGTATATACATTCCCGTTCTATACGCTGCTAATCAACGTAATGGTACGTATACTTTTAGATTAAAATAATCAGAATATATGTATCAGAGCCCATTTTATGCGTAAACTGCGAGAGCATTAAATAGGAAACATATGTCATAGCGAATCCCCAAATAATAAAATAATATATGAGATATTATATAGATAGAGCTAGAAAAAAGTAGCAGGAAACTTCCAACGTGTTTGGAGAGTCTCACCTTATACCTGCCGTTTGTCCATTCTGCTTTATTTTTAATTTTGGAACATGATTTTTATATCCTGCACCTCCATAACTTTTTTTTGCTTGTGCATTTACTCGATTATCAATCGGTGTTACAGGTTAAAACACTTGATATGTGCCAGGTGTGCAGCTACCTTCCTGTTCTCAGGATCTGCACGATTATTCCTCCCCATGAAGCTATTGTTAAATTGCTGCTGATTGTTGTTGATTGTTTCAGGTTATATATAGTAGGTGTGTGTGAGGGAGAGAACGTCACCATAGGAAATGGATGAGACTTATTCGTTGTGTCAATATGCCTGGGTGGCTTATATTTTATTGACGTGGAAATATTTAATTAAAATAATGAAACCCACCCTTTTGTTGTGTTAAGTCTGATCTCATGAATCTTGTTCGTAAACATTCCTAATCTGTAACCTTCTCCTAATGCCTCTGTCTCCCCTCTTGAATTGGATCTAAGGTAAACTTTGGTGCATTAAGCCTTCCGCAAACAAAATGTTAATTTCTTGATCTTTGAAGTTTATTCTGAATCTTGAACTACATTCCCCAATTTACCAATGTTTAGTAAATAATGCCCACTCCCTCTGGCATCTGCAGGTTTATTCATTGGGGGGGGGTAGTAAGAGAGGTGTCATTTTTGTTTACTGGATTGACTATGAATCGGGGCAAAACCCAGAGAGTTTCTCCTAAAAGCATTGCTGAGCTGGTCCTTTCTAATGCATAGCGTTGGGTGAGATTTCTTGACCTTCGCCTCGCTGATTGAACTATACATCATGCAGCGCGAGCTCAGAACCTGCTGCAGGAAGATCTTGCCAAGGATGTCCTTTCATGAGGTCTCTGAGATGAAGTTGTAAAGGTCCTGCTTTACTGTATGAAGCCCTGGAGCTATTCAGGTGAGACTCTGGGTGGTTGGGTTCCAAACTTTGAAGAATCGTATTCCGATTAGTAAAATGTAGATTGTAGCCGGAGCATATAATACAATTCTGCAGTTGGGTTGGTTGGTGGCTGGAGTAAATTCAACAAGGCCATTTCTAAGGGCTTTTAAAGCCCCCCCACCACGGTAATGCCCTTTAGACATGCCAACCTTTCTAGGTTGAGGGGCTTAATGGAGAGTGTATGAGGAATGTACCTTTTACATAAGGGATCGGATCCTGCGTATAAATTAGAAACAATCCAACGTGTCTAGCATGAAAGCACAAAAACCAATGTATCTACATAACAATGAAAAGTGGACTAGACTGAAAAGAAAACAAAGGTTCTACTCTCCTTCAGATGTTAGAACAACAAGGTTGGTGTGATGTGGAACAATGTCCCTAAATAGCCGGTCATAAAACCAATGACTGGGTTAACCCTTGAGGAACCCCCACTTCATCTGGGTGGCCTTGTTCTCTCTGTCGCCCCTGAAGGTGTTATTCAGAACATGTTTACGTGTGGCTATATTTATTAACCATAGGGCATATTCACTGTGTGAGGGTTTGCGGTTGAGTTGAACATTCCAACTTTCTGATATCACCATGCTTTAGAAAGAACTGACCACAACTGAGTTTTTTCTTTAAAGGAGAGTTTAGATGAGAGTTTTGTTTCAGCTTCTTGACTTCACAATACGTTATGTAGGTCCAACCCTGGTGAGCTTCTGCTGTAGGACAACTTGGACGGCACTGGAAGTGCTGCAGCGGCGCCGGGGTCCTTGAAGACTTCACTGGTTCCCTCCAGCTCTGGCTATGGAGATAATGAGGGGACCACATATCCCAATGGGGGGGAGGTAGTCCCAGAAGAAAAAGACTTGGCACACGTGTCCACTAAGGCCCTATGTGCATCATGGCAAGCAGCACCAGCGCTCATTTCTTCACTGTATGACTGAAAGCAGGACGCCTCATGACTCCTCAGACTGAAGATAAGAGGATTCAATTAAGTTCTGCTGGCACGCTGACCAGTTAGCCATGAACTATGTTTCCTTGAGTGCTTTTGGTGAAGTTTTTGGAAAGGCTATAGGCAGGTAACAGTAGTTCTATGATAACAACCAAACAACTGGCCAACAGCTGCTCAAACTAAGAGAGGTTTCAGAAGTGCATATATTTCAAATGTTCCAGTTTTATCCTAAAATGATGGGAGGATGGATCAAGTTCATTATTGCATTGATCAAAAGTATACATTTTTCAGAAATGCACCATAGTTGCTGTAAACTAAGGTTTTTTTCATGTTTTATTTAGTCGGACGTAAAATAAGAGGGGCCCAAAGCTCTGTTCTCTGAACCCGTAGCAAACAATTATTTTTCCACCCCGTACAGTAGTCTCTTGGAAGTCAGAACACTCATCGGTCAGGCAGAAAAGCTATTCTTTCTCCTTGATAGAACAAATGTTCCTAATCTGATGTCCTCTCTCCCACAGACTGCCCACCGGGATCAGTAACTGTTTTATTCTTCGCAGCCTCGTGTTGCAGCAATTGCATTATTTACTCATACTAATGGAAGATTTGCCACCAAAAGGCAACACAGTAGCCACGCTAATAATGGATTTCATTCGGAGGAGATGGTATCTTGTTTAAATCGCGTTGCGTTATTAGTCACGGCTACTGATTAACTGCTAAGTGTTCTCAGGTGTGTTCAATGTCACAAATCCGCCGTTAAATGACACAATGTACAGTTTCCAGCCCGCACTTTATGGGAGAAAAATTGAGTTTTTTTAATTAAAAAAATAAATAAATCTGCGTAGGACCGTCCGGCGGTAAACATTGAAGGAAAGGGGGCTTCCTCATGACTTCTCCCCGCAGGATTACCACCTGGGTCCAGCAAGAAGAAACTGTGCAGATGGTTTCTAAATTAGGACAAGCAGGAAAAGTCAGAACCGGCCGGAGCCAGAATGCAAGGTCATATGTAATGTATATCACAGCTTCCTCGTTCCTACCTCCTATAGTGCGTGAGACATAGTGCCCCGTGTATCTACCCGGAACTAGTGCTACATACTAGCGGGATCTCATCAAAACTAGAATGTTGTGATACAGAACCCCAGTGAACTTATATGTTTATTGATAATGTGCTTTATAACGACTGTGTAACAGATTATTATTATTATTATTAATAATATTATTGTTATATATTTATTGATGAATATACTATCATCATATTCTACAACAATGAGCTTTGTAATGACTGTGTAGCACAATACTATTAATTATGATTATTATTATAATTTATTGATGAATATACCAGCCACGCCAAAATAGGTTGCCCCTTTTGGTGGGAGTTATGATGTTTTTGTTAATTCACGAAAAAAAACAGGGAAAAGAAAGGTGGCACTGTCCCCTAAAAACACAGAATAGAGTTTCATAAGCCCCCCGAGTTCTAAAAGTGACCACCACATCAACCAATGGAATATTACAGATGATCACACCAATGGTGACAAGACTACTACGACTTTGCCCCAGACAGGGGGCAGACTGGTCAGAGGGCACTTGCCACCTGGCACGATCCAAATCATTTATACCGGCCTCCCAAGCTAGAAGTTGCCAACCATCCCATGGCACCAGAACTGCTTTTATACCAGTACTGATACATTATATTAACACTTTTAAGCCACCATTTGGAAGTTTTTAAAACTCTTTCTCCTACTTTTAAAGCTCACAGGAAGCTTGGCGTTTTCAACATGAATAACCACCCAGAGCAATAATATAACGTTCTATTTCTCCGCTCCCCCTTATTCTGTCGCATTCCTCCTCAGCCTCCAAATAGATTGTAAGCTCACAAGAGCAGGGCCGTCCTTGCTTTCTGTGTCAGTATATTTTATCTGTTAATGTTATTGTCTGTTTTGTATATTGTCGATTTTAATGTGGTTATTGGTTACATTATATAAATACAATTTTGTTGATTGACAAGGTATGTGAAGATAATATAATAATAATAATTATTATTATTATTATATAAATTAATGAAAATATTAATACACATAATTTAAATATAGAGGTCTCTTTAATTACTGTTCCTTTTAATCATATTTTTTCACATTCCAAAACTAACCCATAAATATGGCTCTTATGGAATAGTCAAATAGCAAGTTCATTAACATTTGGCATATTTCTGCTGCTTCACTTGGCGCCAGCTAATATATTTCCCACAATTGTATATATATATATACCCCCCCAGCCAACATCATCTTTTGGCTCATGTCCAAAGCGGTCAAATAATGTCTGTTGAACGAGGTAGGATAGAGTTCAAGTAGTTCTGGATGCAGCTGGCTGACGCAAGCTCTTTCGGGATGCACAGTTGCTATTCATTATCTGTTCCGTAGAAAGAATGAAGTCCGAACATTCCGGGTACCAATACCATAGCTGAAGAACATCCAACCCGAGACATCCCCAGGCCCTTCAACTAATCCAACTGCCACAGCCAAGCCACGTAGACACAGCGCGATGAACGCAAATTCTTCTAAAAGACAGAAATTCTGCTAAATCCTTCCACGATCCTTCCTTTCAATCATTTCATCCATCATTATAATTAAAATTGTTTTTGAAAATGCCCAAAAAACTTTACAATCAATCTGTCCCTTTTTAGTAGTCTTTGTCCTCTTAAATTTACCGTACCTTCAGGAACAGCCGACAACCTCGTGCTTTTAGTTTTCAAGATATAAGGGTTGTTAAAGGGACGCTGTTGCGATTGAATGCATATGATAGGTGAAAGGTGCCTTTAAATTGACACGGGGCGCAGAATCCCCCCCATATGTATTTACCCCTTTGGTAAACGCATCTCCCGCACAAATAGCAAACACTTCTGCTGGTAAATGGTATATTTTTTCTTTTTAACTTTAAACAATACATATGAAAGGACATCCAAACCAGTTTCATGTGCATTTATTGACACTGGAGCGGCCCTTTAAAGGACTGCCGTTTTTTTAGTAGTGGTCACCTTGAACAAAAATAGAAGACTCTGCAGCCTTCTCGTATACAGCTCATTCGCTAGCACTTACACCACCTAGCGCGCCGCCGGCACATATGGATCGTGGCTAGGATCAATAGAGATCCTATGGATCCTACTGCATTGTGTGAATATGTGTCTTTAAGCCCCTAAATTAAAGATAAAGCATATTTACCAGCATTTCTTTTATAGATAAGAAATGTATATATTGTTGTCATTACCAGTATATACGTAATTAAGAGCTAGTATTTTATTGAACACCATTAAATAATATAATATTATATTATTATTATTATTATTATTATTAATATATTTTATATGCAGGGGCAACAATTTCCACATCACTTCTCATAGTACATATATTCAAAGGGTATGACAAACACTTTAATACGCATTCATCAACATAAATAAGTTACTTACGCTCAGGAGAAGCTACAGCTCCAGAGCTGCAGCACAACGCATGGTCCAACGTTTTGAGCCTAATTAGCTGCGATCTGCACGGGGGGAACCTACAGGAAACCTTGCTGATCTATGTATCTATGGATTATCTATGGATTAACAAATCTCCTGCAAGACAAAGAGCTGGGGGTGGGGAAAGGGGGCAATTATATTAAAGGGTATTTGCAGAATTTCATATATTTACAACGAGGACACCACAAAAAATTCAAGGGACTACTCAGCTATCATGCGGACTAAAATGATAAAACGAAGCAAGTATTCAGTGCATACCCAGCCAATACCCCTTTTAAGGCATAAATATTGGGGATTCCATCACACTATATGGCCATATATTGCTTAGTCCGCCGCTACGCCAGAGTACCCCAATATTGGCGAGGACTATCTCATTTTTCTATATTAGAAAATATTAGAATAAAATATATAGGAATTAAAGGCAGGAGCTGCTCTGCATTTTAACCCAAAAGAGACTCTCAAGCTATTGAGGCTGGAGCATCCCTTTCATTTCAAATATCTGGTAAATTTACACAGCTTATATTGTTTAGGCACGTTTGTCTCAGCAAAACCAAAGATTCCCAAATGATATTTCTTTTGGTCTAATACAACGCAACACTAATAATCTTTCCCATATTTTCCCCAGAGGCAGTTAGGGGTTGTTGCTGGCCTTGGGACGCACAAAGCAGAAAGTGACCCGTAGAGGCAGTGAAGCAGAGCATCCCTTACGAAAAAATTACTGCAGTTTTTCTGAAGTAATACTGCAGTTTTTTGGACATGAAAAAACTGCAATACTGCACACTTTTACTGCAGTTTTACTGCATTTGTACTTCACTGTACCGCACTTTTACTGCAGTTATTTTTGTACGGAAGTACAAATGCAATAAAGCTGCAGTACATTGAATTACAACTGTAGGTTTGCAATATAAAAAAAAAAGCGCAGTAAATGTGCAGTAAAACTGCAGTACAGTGAAGTACAAATGCAGTAAAAGTGCAGTATTTCAGTTTTTTTCATGTTCGAAAAACTGCAGTATTACTTCAGAAAAACTGCAGTAATTTTTCGTAAGGGATCGCCTGGAGACTCCGGGGTCCGACCCGGAGGGGTCCCGCGTATCTGCGTATGTTTGTGGAAGCAGCCTTTGCGTCACATTTGGATTCTGTTGTGGTCAGCGTGGCTTGAGGAACGCCGCGTTGGCTTCCAAACATTAAAATGCTTCTGGTTGATACTGCGTTTTTAGAAATGTGAAAACTGCTCGGAACCATAATCTTAAGAAATATTTTTGTTTTTATAAGTAACACGCAAAAGATCTCCAGATATTTATCTGCTGCACGTGATGTAGAACACAAGGAATTTTAATCTTGGGGATGTAATGGCTCAAGACATGGTACATTTTTTTTCAGAGAAATAGCGCACATAACTTTCTCATCGAGCACTTTTTCAAATGTTCTGAAATCTTCAGTTCTTAGAAATACCATTTTCTCCAATTATTTTTAGTGAAATAAAGCGATCAAGAAACTGAAAAAAAGTAAAACTGTGAGTAAAATAAAAGCACATTTCTCGGATCAATGTCCAGCCAGCTTCGTTATGATAATCGTCCACGATGCTATATAGCTAATCAAGTAATATAATTAAACCCATAGGGAAGTCAAGAAAGCTTTTGATGTCCCGGTCGCAGCTTTTAGCGTAACAAAATGAATTTATTAAAATCTCCAATAATGTGTGCTTTTACTTTGCTACGCTGTAATAATTTTGAAGATATCTGGTTTAATACCATATTTTATATGTTATCTCCCCTTCTCCTAATCCTCAGGGATGGGTTAATGCGATTGGGTTATATTTGGGAGCCCTTTTTTCTCTCGTATTGTCACAGCGGCTGTGTTTCCCCCCCTCTGGCCAGCACTCATACAGTTCATGATCCTGGTGCTTGGCCAAAAGGGCCTGGGGACAGCTGATAGCACCGGAGGGACTAGGACTCTTAGTTTATGTGGTGGAGTAACTGCCCATTGAGCCAGAAGGTTCGGTAGCTGGCAGGTTGTTTAAGGTCATGTTTTGCTACGTTCCGCTGCTCATGGGAGGTAATGAATAAAGCCCTGCCCACACTGATCTGTTTGTAGCGTCTTTATTTGCCTGCAGGTAAGCTTGGGTGGGGTTTCAGGAGGCTATAGGCCTAAGCAGTCATGGTGATTACTTACCTTTCATATAATGCCATGCGGTGAGAAATCAGGACCAGATACAAGACATTTATATTATGCCCTGTAGATATACGAGGTTCCGCACGTCGTTATGTGTTTCTGCAACAGATGTATAGATTGTTTTCCATTCTGCATATTCCCTTGTTTTATGACAAATTCCAGATTTATTGTGTGTAGGAGCAGAACATGTTTTCTTCCTCTTCGCTTTCATTTCTATATTACATCATGCTCTGCTCACGAGGGTGGTGCCATGACATCATCAGATGTTTTGCCCATGGAAACCACATCTTAGGCTCTTTTATTGGCAGATCCAATAATCAGTACACTGGCATGACTGGGAACTGCCGCCTGGAGCTCTCTCCGATTCTGGGGCAGCAGTTGGAATTGCATGGAGATAGGGCTAGTCGTCTGGAGCAGGGCTAGCAGGACATATGTTTGGGCCTTTCCATAGCGTACCTTAAGAGAAGGTGGGGAGTAGGGATTTGTATGGTTTATATACATTACTATCCCCTATATTCCAATCAGACTCGCACTCACATTCTCCAGAGCCCTAAAAATCGGGCTCTGGTTTATGCAGAATATGAATATATATTTATATTTCATATGCTGGGAGAATTTCTCTGAAATAACAGATATTATGGAAGAAAAGTTAGATCAGCAAACAAACATATTTGATGTATTTTTATTATTACATTCACTCACTACAGAAGGAGAAGATGGACCTGGTCTTGTGAGCTTACAATCTATCGCATATATACCGTATTTGCTCGATTATAAGACGAGGTTTTTTTCAAATGCTCTGAAAAATACCCCTCGTCTTCTAATCGGGGTCGTCTTATAATCAGACCTCAAATAGAGGTCTGACTATGAGACTAAGATCCAGATCCCCCGCACCGCTGCAGGGGACCTGGATCCTCCTGTCTCCCCCCCCCACACACACACACACTTACCGGTGCTTCCAATTTCCTGCTGTATACCGGGGCAGCGGGTTGACGTCCACGCGATCCGCATAGACAACTTACGCTGCAGCCGGAAGGAGGTGCGGGGAACTCTGATCTCTGACAGCCGGGGAAGGTCTGCGCGATGGACGCAGACAACCCCCGCTGCTAGCCACACCTCCTTCCGGCTGCAGCGGGAGACAGAAGGAAGACTGCTGCCCCGGTATACAGCAGGAAATTGGAAGCACCGGTAAGTGTGTGTGGGGTGGGGGGGAGTGTTAAATGGGGGGGAGACAGAAGGAAGACTGCTGCCCCGGTATACAGCAGGAAATTGGAAGCCCCGGTAAGTGTGTGTGGGGTGGGGGGGAGTGTTAAATGGGGGGGAGACAGAAGGAAGACTGCTGCCCCGGTATACAGCAGGAAATTGGAAGCCCCGGTAAGTGTGTGTGTGTGTAGGGGGGAAGTGTTAAATGGGGGCATAGGGCATTTCTGGAGGCAGAGTGCTCTATGAAATGCCTTTTAACCTCCTGAACACCACTCTGCCTCCTGAAATGCCTTATACCTCCCTCTATGCCACTCTGCCCCATAATATGCCTTTTAACCCCCTAAATGCCAGAGTGGCATATAGGGGTATAAGGCATTTCTGGAGGCAGAGTGGCACTTAGGGGGTTAAAAGGCATATCATGGGGCACAGTGGCATATAGAGGGTTAAAAGGCATATCATGGGCCACAGTGCCATATTGGAGTGGCAAGCCTGGGGGCAGATGTGCGTAACTGGTGGGCAGGTTGGAAAATACAAGGAAATAAAAACAAAAAAATATTTTTCTCAGTTATAGCTTTCATTAAAAAATGTAATAGTTTACATGAATTAACATTTACTGGTAAAACTTTTTTCCTATAGGGTCGTCTTATATTCAGGCTTTTTCTTTTTTTCCTAAATTAATATTCAGATTTTGGGGGGTCGTCTTATAATCAAGCAAATACGGTAATACAGGAGACTCCAACATATAAGATTACATTTATGTCTGATTTTAGCATGCAAACTTTACCAGCTGATATAAATTACATTTTCAATTTAAAATTGAGTAATTTAGTAAATTTTTAGTAATCTAGCTGTTTCTATCTACTGCTTGAGGTGTGCGTGACTGGAAGGAGTTTGTCTTTGGCCCCCTGTGTGAATAAACAAGTAAGTGTCTTGGCTGTTAATAATCATGGAGGCTACAAATGAGTGGCCCGTTGTGTAAATTCACACCCACGACTTTCCCAAGAATTGGGTCATTCTGCATTAATGACTCACAAAGTGTCAAATCCGCACGCCAAGAAGCAGCCATTACCGTGAGAGCCGACCAGGGGACACCCTGGAAACACGTGCTCAACATTAGTCACGGCTCACAGGCGTTTGCTTTCCCAAGTTGTTCCTTGACTTGTCGTTATTTAAAGATACACCTGCATTCAAGCAGGGATATCAACCATACTGCTAGTCAAATCTAATATATGAGTCTTATATATGATCAAAGCAAAGTAGAATAGGAAGGAGTCAGCTCCAGACTGTGTGACCCTAAGAATCTGCCCCTTTACCCCGAGAATGGGGCAAAAACCTTGAGACCTCAAAAAAATCACGTCGGATCCGTACAATTTAAAAGGGAACTGCCATCTTAGCAATATTTAGTATAAGTACCTAAAATAGCTCTAGCTTGGGCATTTTACGCGTCCCTCAGCATAAATGTTTTGGAGATATTTAGTTGAAAGAGTTCACCTCATTGAAGTAGAGATCCGGGCCTTAATGCAAAATATCTCTAAATAAGTCAAGCTTTCCTTTATTGGTTATTTGATTAGTACCTGCATGGAATCTTCAAGGTTGGCCATTAAAAGGTTAATAGTTTCAAGCGCCTCAGGGCCCGCTCATTTAGAAAGCACCCAGGTATGCCGATGGCCTTGGCATAAGAATTCTAATCACACACACACTTCTTATTTAATATGTAAAGATCATTGTATAGGTTTATATGCTGTACTGTAAAATATAAAATTCGTCGAGTGACAGGTCTGCTTAAAATTCCAGCCAGAATTAACTTTACCATGTCTGCTGGAAGGGTATTCCACTTATCCACTACCATATTGAAACCTCCAAGCCATTCATTTTGGGCTATGAACCTCTCGTCACAGAATATCACCTCCCACAGACACATTTGAACTATAATAATATAGAATAGTATATGGAATTATGTATCTTTCCATCCACTACGCAACAGAGGAGGGACTGACAAAAGTCGAGGCGCGTTGGCAGCCGCTGTCGGCGAGGCTCTAATATCACTTCTCGTAGACAGCTGCAATGCTTTATACATTCCGCTATGATCCCACAGGGATGAGCACGGCACTGCGGGGCCCCCTCCCCATTTTATCAGCCCCCAGCCTTTTGCAGTTGCCGCATTTCTTCCCGTGTACACCGATGTGCGTTTCCCAAACACTTGTGCCGCTGCATTAGCTATTCCATACTTACCATCTGTCACATGTTTCATTCCTGCACACTTTTGGGGTTCGACAGCTCACAGAATGTTCTATTTATTGCATACTTTAAAGTATTTTAAATTAAAAGGAGGAGGAGGGCCGGACAGGGGCTGTATCAGAATTAATGTACATGAATGAATTGTATTTTTTATTGGCCTCTTTGATCTGGGACAGATATTTTTTATTATAACCTATTTTTATATCTGGGGATACCCCGAGGCACAGGGCTTCTTAGTGAGGGGTGTGGCTAACTGCACATGTGGGCGGGGCTTGTGCCAGATTGCTTCAATTTGTATGGGAGTGGAGTAGTAGTGGGCGTTGCTAAATGAGATTCCTGCGGAGAAAGAGCATGGCGACCTGGAGAACCTGAAGAAGCAGAGCTTCAGCAGGAGAATTTGGTTGAAACCCGGAGAGTTCCCACATTCTTATTTTTGGCATTTGACCTTTGTACGGTGATGTAATGTAGTTATATATTCTTATTATTGGATCACTTTTGTGACTGCTAACCAATGTGTAACAATTTTTTTATCTGACATAGGATGTGAAAAAAAATCTAGAAAAGGCAGCAAAAATGATTTATTTATTTAAAGAAAATGTGCATTTCTATACATTATTATCCATAAGAATCAGTTATTGTTGTTGATGTTATCGGAAACATAATGGCAAATTCTTTGGGTAAAGCGGACTAGTGGGAGTGCAGAGATTTGACGATTAATAATCGCTCAGCTTGTGTTTAAGGAGTGAGATCTGACTGCGGGGAAAGGCTGCGGAGGTCTGCGGTTCATCATGTATCGTGAATCACCTACTACTGGCTAAAGCGATCTGTCACTTCCCCAAATCCTAGGTATTAAATAAGCCAGTGTAATGGCATTTTATCTTTTATTGGGCCAACACAGCCAAAGATATAAAGTTACATAAGCTATCGGGGCCTCAGAGGTCTCCAGATGCAATCCATCTGAAGAAGATACCTCTGAAACTTTACAACTTCATCTATATTGACCTAATAAACTAAAGTCTCAATTTTCTCCCAGGCTATAATGGCTATATCCATTTATCGTAATCCATAAAGACTCTTAACATAGGTTTAAATACCCCACTAAACCTTTAAGTAGCGGAATATCCAAGTAACTGACTGGTGAGAAAAATTAAACAGATGCTGGAGGGGGTAGTTAAAGGCCAATACCAGCGAATGATGAGTGGGACCCAGACGGAGGATTCTGGGATTGCAAATGACAAACACATGTGATTTCCTTTACCTGCAAGACAAACTGACCTTAATGTATGGTGCTTAGAGGAGGTGAGAGGTCAAGTTATGTCTAAATTCCTTAATGCTTGGGCTGTGTTCAAACAATTCAGAAACCGATATATGTGAATCTAAACCAGCCAAGATACACATCTCGAGAACATGTTATTGGAAGCTCTGGTTGTTGCTCATTTGGAAGACTGGAGACCCAAGCTGGAGTTCAGTGTTAGAACATGGTGATAGAATCCAACTACTGCACATTCTCCATCAGCAAAAAAAAATAACAGATGATTAATATTCATTTTAAGGTGAAAGAGGGACTGATAATTCAAGAAGGAACACTGTCTGCTGCTCCTGGCTCTCATAGTCTCATGTGGCTCCTCATGAAGCCAAAGTCTTATTCCTACGCATCGTTCCTCTGGCTTGGTTGGACCCTAACCAGGAGAACAGACCTAGGACCCAGTAGAGAATCCAGTAAAGGTTTACGTGAGCCAGGTTTATAGCTTTCCTATGAAACCATGTAGAAAGCTCTTGACTGCTTAGGCCTATAGCATCCATACAGATATCAGTAGAATACCAATAAGACACCAGGCACGAAAACATGGGCAAGGGCTTGGCCACAGCTTTATTGAACACATATCCACTGCTGGGCCAACCTGAGGACATTAACCATCTGCCAGATGACGGCTGAATTAGCAAATCAGGCAGTTACACCCAACAAATACAAAAAGAGCTCCAAACCAGTGTGCCCTAAGCCCCTACTGACTCGGCCTCCCCAGTTGCAGACACCAATGAATCTTGGAGAACATGTAAGATTTTGGATTACTTGGGACATGTTAAATGTGGATAAATGGGACATACATGGTAACTTCCCTGGGCAAGCTAGTGGGAGCTCTCCCTCTTCGTGGGGAGAATGGGCATGATCAAACGCTGCTCCACGACATGGAGAAAGTAACTCGGGGAAGCAATGCTTATCCCAGAGATGGAACCGTAGAGAATTCCCAGGTATGGACCATGAAGCTCCACAAGCTCATTGTAGTGTGGAGTAAGTTTGTGGTCAAATTTTAGCTTCACTCCATCACGTTATGTCTACACTATACCTAGTTGCTGTATGCGTCTTTAAAAAAATATTTTAACAGGGTTTTATAGATAGGGAATGAAGTAAATACGCCATGGAGCATATTAGAAAGAGTATTCACAAAGGATCAACGGAGACAGCCTACGGCTCTTCTATACATTACGTGCATTATTTTCCAACACTGGTGAGTTTCCCCGTATTTTCCTCCCACTGAGAGTCATTTATCAGTAAATGCCGCAGGGCTTAAAAAACTTATCAGTCTCTGATCTATGATCATGTATCCTTTTGGTTTGGACAGATGGTTTGGGTCTGTATGTGGATTTCTTGCTACAGGAAACCAACAAGGACAACTTACCCTGGAGGCTTAATGAATCATCGATGTCTTGATTAGACACTAAACATAACCTCTGAAACTAGAACTTTTATAAAAGGGGACGCAGAAAGGGAAATGTATACTTTACAGCTGCATTAAAATCATTGCCCCGCGTAATCTGAGTAATTAGTAATGAAAATGTATTAAATCAGTGATCGCGTTATCGCAGCCTCTAGGATTTAATGCCTTTTCTAAAATAACTATTTTGGTATCAGCATCAGAGATCAGGGAATTTATATGGAATGATATGCTTGACTCCTAGGCATGTTATGAGCTAATGGATTATAACCCAAATGTTATGAGATAGTTGGGTGGGTACAGTCTGTAAGTGAGTGAGTTAGGACATTGTAGTCTGTGAGTGAGTGTAGTGAGTGAATGAATTAGGACATTTCAGTCTGTGAGGGCAGTGAGTGGGTGAGGAGAGGGCAGTCTGTGATTGAGTGCAGTGAATGAGTGAGGCAGTGACCTCTGCTCTTACTTAATCTGTTGCAGGAATCATTCTAGGATCTAGGCCTCAGTATGTAACTCGTATCCAGGATGATATTGCCGAAAAGTCTACTCATACTTAATATTCACCTATTATAGGATTAATAATCAAGATTAGGAATGGTCTTTGATCAAATAGCACTCCGGGCAAGAAGCCTCTCTGCTGTCTCTTTTATAATTAGATTACCTATATAAACATAGACCTCTTGTAACCCCAACAGACCCCAGACCTACATCAACACGTTAGGGACTTTTTTTTGGAGTCCCACCCTGGTCCAGGTGCTCCAGGGCAGCTACCTGAGTTCTCTGGCACTGGCCCACCCCGACAAGGATTTGGCCAGGGCTGTGTTAGATTTAAATATGGCCCTGATCAAAAAAGCTGTACCTTTTCATCTATACATTGCTGATATAATACTGTGTTTTACATTTCAAGCTCACTGAGTATTGCATATTGCAGATATACCAGAGAGACGATGATATTGCTTTCAGGAAAAACCTCCCTGTAGTATTTCCCTTATGTATATATTTCCTCATATATTTCCTCATATATTTCCTCATTTTGCAATATTCCAACACAGACCTTATGGTATCAACCATATCCAGTTTTGACAAGTCACTGTGACGGCTAATCTCATGTTGGACTTTGATTACAATAAGCGCCCACGTGTATACCTTCCACTGCCCTGTATTGTGTATGTTCATTATAGTTATACATTGTTTGTATAGGGTATTTCTCTAGACTAGGCTAAAATTGGTTTTGCATAATTTAGGCGCTGGGGAGAACCATTTTTGAGCTATAAAATGATAAAGTAGACTGTATATACGGTATGTCTTCTTATGAAAACACTATGCAGGCATGTTAAAATGTCACCAATTTTAAATTAAATTAAAAAAGTTTAAAAAAACACCCTTGCTGATTTGTTGGGATTAGCTATTGTTTAAGGAATAACACTGTAGCAAGGAACACCATATCGTTCTATTATTTTATGGAATTCTCTGTTTTGTGTCACCGATCTGGACCAAGCTTGAAGCTTATCCTATAAAATCTCAAGTTCCTTCACAGATTGAAAAGGTACTCCACTTTTTTTGGACTACTTTACCAGACCTACAAAAAATATTAATTTACTCTTATTTAGCATTTTCCCAGTATATTTATATTTTTATAGTATAAATATGTATTTTTTAGATTTTTTTTTTACCAAATAGTTACCTTTCCACAAATGCACCTTGGGCCTACTGCGGCCATAACTCCTTGCCTTTACTTCAATATGCATATCTTCTCTTTCCTCATTCTAACTGTTCCTGTAACATTATATGGACCTACACTTGCTGTAGACTACATCACGCATAGACATAAAAATAAAAAGTGTAACGCATTATATATACAGTACATTTTGCTAGTGATATCGCTAGCAAATCTATATATCAAACGTTATACTTACCTGAATGCTGGGAATTGGGAATTTCCAATATGCAAGTGGACAAATGAATTGACATAACCTATAAAGAATAAGATTCCATAGGAACCTTTTAAATAGAAGCCCAACAATGCTTTTCTGTGTAAGAGCATAAAAAAGATTTCAGTGAAACATCTGCAGAGACAGAAACTGATACCAGTGTTCACGGCAAGGCTTCAAGAATAAATCGGTGCCTATAGGGCACTTAGCAAAATGTCTATCACAAAGTTTGGCTGCCAAATGGATGAAAATGGGGGACTGGGTACCAGGGAGATAGAGATATTACTGAGAGCTCCCCCACAACTGGAACCATTCAGGACTAAATGACAGGTAACTGACTGGAAGAATGGTGGACGTCAGGCATAGAATAATATGGGACTGGCCAACAAACAGATGGGGAAAGCTGGGTGGATGGAGGCTGAGTGTGAGTTCTGCCTTTTCTGAATTTTTGCAATAAGGCAGACAAAGGCCTTCAAAGGTGGACACAGACTGGCAGCTCCTGACCAGATAGTGTCACCCAAATCACAAGAATTGTGCTCAGATAATTCTTTATATAGTGCCATCATGTTCCTCACTTCTGTAGAATGGCTAAAAAGTAAATACAAGTGGGCTATGGCTTTTGAGAAGAATATGGTAATTATTCTTAGTGAATATGTACAGTAAAATGTAGAATGAGAATCAAAGCATACTAATTTAATCAATAACAACATTCTACTAGGCTTTGCTTGTGGAAACCAAAAGACACCACTCAATACAAATCCCAGTAGGTGATTGAACAGATGGGTGATGGCGAGCCGATATCTTTGTCTTTATTCATGAAACATATTGATCCTAAGCACAGTGAAACTGTGTGTACCCCGACAGAGTATTGATTGATTGTCTCTCGATAGCCCAATGTATTTCCATTAACAGATCTAAAGAGAACGTCCAGGAGAACGGGCCATACGCGCTGCCATTAAGTGAACACAGTCAATATTCTTTATCTGAATGACAAGATTTTTTATTACTAATTCATTGCTTGATTGCTGTGTATTTTGTGTTGTTAAGAATAATATTGAAGCATAAAAATGCTATAAAAAGTGACTCACTGAACAAAAGAATCAGAAGAGAGATATTTCCAAAGGCAAGCGAACATTAAATGAGATAACAAAACATGATTAAATCCTGGACCATAAAACATCTATGACTTGTTGCCATTATTCCTTAATTAGTTCTCCGCCACCAGAGATATTCCATGGGCATATTATGCAATTTTTCCTACATATCCCATGATCCCTCAGCAGAGGTTGTGTTAGAATTCTGCTGTCAGCCTATATAGGAAGATGTCGCCCGCTTTCTGGACTCTATATGAGTTGTTTTAGCAGATTGTGCTTGAGCGTCTAGCAACAGACATTATTTTCATGAATATCATACGCCAAGACAGCAGTTTAAAATATGGAATAAAATGGTGGCCTAGGCGCAGGTGCAAAGAAATAATTTATATATATATCATTATTCACTGTGATGGCTGGTCCTAGGCTGCACTTCACAGCCTTTTGGCTAAGATCAAGTGAGTACCTGTGAGAGAGGGAAAGCTTGGTTCTCTGGCCTTAAGGCTGGAATAGCATGACGCCCCAAGGTTGCATTTTGTCCAAGACTGGGCGCTGTGCACGATTGGTTGTGTTTTTGCACATGCCAGTAAACACTTTTTGTATTTTTTTATTTTTAAATATATTTTTATTATCGATACATCCTTCGACACCAAAAAGCCAAGCTGGAGCCAGGTCCCCTAAAAAGGTTTGGCTTTTCTGGTGAGCAGGGGAGTTAGGTAGCTCTTTTGAGCACCCCCTCCTCCTCTATCAATTCCTCCAGTGGTCCCAACCCTTTGCCGGGGTGGACCAAGAAAATCTATCCCTCCTGCAGGCCTTATGGCCGGGGAGGGAAGAAAACGGTCGCATGTCCCTCGTGGAATGTGACCGCCCAAAAAAATGAAGAAGGGGAACTGGTGTCCACCGCGGCCTTATAGCACGTTTGACACCAGTCACTTTTTGTTTTTCTTTACAGCAAAGCCACTGACCTCGGGGCTTCAAAAATGAAAAAAGCAGGCCTGGGATGGATGACAGCCCTTGGGCAGGTTTGCTGGAGATAATAGCCCTAGGGGGGAATGGCCTCCCCAGTGCACTGCAGCTCTCAGTGGGCCAGTTGAGTAGATCAGAGATCTCCATTGAAACCAGCGGATTTATACCACTTGGCCCATACAGAATTAAGTATCATCTTTGCATTATGTCCTAAGGAGAACTTGTGCTCTATGTGAAGCAGAAGCTCAGAGGAAGGGGAAGGACAGTAGGGCAATGTTGCTGTCCTGGGTCAGACCGAGGGAAACAGCCCCCTTAAACGCAAATGTACATTGATGGTAAAGATGTAGATTAAGGATAATTTGTAATGTGATTTCCTTTTACTTACATCATACTTGTGAAATTTTTTTTTTTTATTTTTAATTAAAAAAAGCTACTACAAGTGAACAATGAGAGCATGAATGGTGTGTAAAAGTAATCAGCCAAACTATTATACCTCCCGGCTGTACTATATACATTTGAACAGGTTATGCGTGAATTCAGTTACCTGGACTCGGAATACAAAGCTTACTATACATCAGAAATGATTAAATCCCCCGCGGTTTGTGAAACTTCTCATAGCAATTGCCCAGAATTTCAAGTTTTGTCAATAACATTCTATTCTAACCTTAGAAAGGCTTTATTTTGATATGGAAGTGATGACGCTTGCTAATTAGTTTCCCCACTCCCAGTAAAATACTTCCAGAGAAGTATTTTTCACCGCATGCGATCTCCTTTACTGAGTTCCTGTTGGTTGAGATCAGTAAATGACTTCCAAAAAGAATTACTAGTTTAACAAGTCGCCTTTTGATTTCCTCAAAACAGTAAATCCACATGAATTCTGCATTTATATGTATATTAGTATGTATATGCACATGTATAGCTACTAACTTTATCTACCTGCCATCTAGCCCCACTATCTCGCTGCCCATAGTCTTGGTTACACCTAGTTTTAGATTATTCAGCCTTTACAGACCCAAAACTGGAGTCTACATACATTGGCTCAATTTATAGGGAGTTGTAATAGTTTCCTTTATCTCTCTATATTGCGTTGGGTCTTACTAATGAAGCCTAGTTGGTCTGATGTGAGTTATACAATATACAAACTGAAAACATATATGAAGTATTTCATTATGAAAATAATAAATAAATTATAATTAAAATAGTATTATTACTTTACTAAATAAAGTTATGGGTATTTACTTCAGACATTTAGTGGTTTAAAAATGGAATAAGGTAGCTTTTAAAAATAAAATCAATTAAAAAGGCAAATCTTTTTTTAATTAGCCCTTTCTATTGTCAAATAAATCAATCACACAAGGGGGGTTCAATGAATATGAAAAAGTTGTATTCGGGGGGAAAAAAGGCTACCAATCTGAATTTGGAATTTAGTTAATTAGCATTTTGTTTAACTCTGTATAGCCCTATTGTAATGCGAAGTCTTGGTGGGGATGAACTGAAATTTAAACACTGTAGAGAGGTAGGTCGCTTGCTGGGACCTTCTGTCACATCTTCAGAACGTTAACCAATTCCCTTTTGGAATTAAGAGGTGACCTTAAGCCTGCAAAGACCCAGTGGTGACACAATAGTTAATTAACCACCCATACTAGAGCCGATTCCCATTCTTTGTCTTGAAATGCTTGGCCATTTTGCTGTCTACCGCTCCAACTCATTCCTGAATTAACAGGGAATTATCACTAACTAATCTTCGTACAGTTTTTCCTGCTGACTAAAAGAAGGAAACCCTCGATACCGGACCCCTAACATGTATTTGTTCAGCTGTATTTGTAGTATTTGCTATGGTCAGCTATGTTAGAAAAAACAATTTGAATGAGCCTTTTTACTAAGAGTCGAGTAAGCCCAAGTAAACATTCCAGGTGATAATTTCCCGTTAAAAACCAACAGTTACCACCATGGGAAACTAATTTCGTAGAACTCAACGGGGTGGTTCCTCCTTGGTCCATGTTGGCTGCCAAGCTTTTTCTGTGGCAAAGCCCATTGAACGAGTTTTAGTGAGTTTTCTCAAGAATAAATTATTGGAGTCAATGGGGAGTCAGCTCAGTGAATCTTAAACGTGCGAAATGGGTAGGAAATCTGTAGAAATAACACATATATATATTTATATATATATATATATAATTAGGTTCCAAGGAGGTCCAAGGTTCACAGTGGTTCAGTGGATCTGCCGTATGGGAATGAGTATTTTATTCCTTCACTGTTCATTCAGTTTTATTATTTTGCAGAAACAAAGAGGGAATAAGTAATTCAGTGTTTTACTGACACAATCGCTACTGTTTACGACTATTGATGTCCTCTATGACATCCTAATGAAGGGTGACAACAGTCATTTTATCTTAGAGGCCATTGCCTGGGGTATAATTATACCAGGAAACACCCCCTGGTTAGATATCAATCATGTCTCTACTGTAAAGACAGCTGGGTATATTCACCAAACCAGGAGTTTGCAGTTGGGTTGAACATTTTAGTTCACAAAGGCAACCTTGATTACCTTTTCCTACAAGAAGGGCTGACGGGGGCCTGCAAAATGTATAGTTAATGTAGGAACGAAATCGATAATTTTATAGGGCCAGCTCAGCCCACCTCGCAGGTGAAACTCAAAGGCCTTTTGCAATGCATAGTGCAGTCAGAGAGTTTAAATGTTCCTGCTTTGATAGATATAGCGGGTGTGTGGATGGAAGAGCTCTCCAAATCCTTCCATTTATAATCTTTTTTCTCAATGAAGCTATATAATGAGAGGTCGACTTAGTCATTTACCGTACCTTCCTTAATTAACTAGCAATCCCTGACAAATGTTTAGGGTCTTTGTTGACCCCATTTGAAATGTTTTTTGTTGTTTTTTTAAACATTTGGGGGCATACAATGTCTCACAATACAATATTCCCCTTGCTATGCATAATAATGGAATGTGCAAAATAGCAAAAACAAGATTTTTAAATCAAAGATGACCTACACCAAAAACTGGTTCATAACAATGTTTATTTTTGGTATGATCTTTTTTATGATTATTATTTATTTATTTTCTATTTTAAATATAAATGCAATTTCAGGGTGCATGAAGGTTCCTAAGATACAATGCTCATAGAAAGAAGGTTTTATATATGTATTCATGAGCTTCTTGCACTGAACTCAACTACAGCATCTTCTGACCCGAGGTCCAAATAAAGCCTATTCGCCTCATTGGCCCCTTGCTTCACCCTCCTCCAACTCTCATACGCACTGGAACACCTTTTTATACACACTTTCACATTTGAACAAACTTTCACACTAACACATACACACTCTTGCTTACACATACTCACTAACACACACTTACACACCCATGTTAACACACTCTCCCTCTCACACGCTTACACATAATCATTCATGCTCACTCATTTATGCAAACACACATACTCATACACATTAATGCTCACACACACAGTTACACATACATGCACACACACAAAAACTTAAACATACATTTTTACTCTAACATACAAACAGCCATACATACCTACATACATACTCTGACCCTCTCACTCACTTGCTCACTCACTCACTCACTCACTCACTCACTCACTCACTCCCTTACCTCATTCACAGCTTTCTCTCGTGCGAGCAGCCTCGCTTTTACAGTTGTGTTATGTGACCCAATGCGTCTGAACAATTATGGACTGGTCTGGGGAGCAATTACCCCCTGGACCAGCTCACCCCTGATCAAACCATGGAGGAAGAGGGAAGCTGCATAATTTAACCCAGAAAAGGATTGATTAAGGAGGACATTTTAAAGACTAGTCATTGGATTCTATGATATTTGATCATTGATCATATTAGCATTATACATACCAGACTCCGAGCCAAACATGTATTGCTTCCTTATTGCTAAGAGGGTTTGTACCGGGTTAGCCGCTGAGAAAACAGGAGAAAAGTATAGTTAAAATGATACCATTTATTGACTAACTGAGAGTTTAATTGCGAGCTTTCAAGACCAAGTTGCATTAATGCCTGAGGAAGGGACCTAACAACTTGGTCTCGTGGTCTCGAAAGCTTGCAATTGGTATCATTTTAACTATACTTTTCTCCTCCTTCCTTATTGCTGGGATGGAAATTTTTCCTGTTTCACCAGTTTGGGTCTACACAAATGGCAAGCAGTTTCCCTTTGTAACATCTATGTTAGCTTGGATGTTGTAAACCATGCTAATAGTATTAGTGATTATACGACTGTGACCATATGCATCCTGCTGTCATCAGACTCATAAGGACTTTATAGAGCAACTGTTTGAGGGCAGAGAGGCTTCAAGCAGAACTTTTAATAGCTTCCCTCTTGACTAATTGAAGGCATATTTAGGGAAATAGCAATGTGGCACTAAGTTATTTATTTATTTCATTTAAAGCACCTAACCACGGGTAACTATGGGTCCAGGTCACATTTCTCAATGGGTAAAGATGTAGCAAGGAGCACAAGACTCATCTGTGTAGTCTTGATGAAAAGCAGGGCTAATCAATAAGACAATTCCATGTGTGTATAGGAGAAGCACACGAGATACAGAAAATATATTCAACATAAGTAACCTGCTACAAAACGGGATCAGTGATCTGCCGATAATACTGGAGCCCTTAGAAGGACAGTTGGCAGTCCTGAGACCCAGGAAACCTGCCCCTGCTTCTTCTTGTTGAACCTTCTCTAGGATTTGCTTACTAGATGTTTTGCTTGTATTTGTTTTTACCCATTTCTGTGTTCTTGGCTTTTCTAGACATTATAAACCGGCTTATTTTGCTTCTTTTTAATTATGTGGTTGATCACCTTTAGTCCTGCAGGCAAAAGCTCTTTCCTTTATAAGTAGTCAATCCAGGGGTATTATACAGGGGCAGTTTGTCTGCTTTCTAATATGTTGTTAATGTTTATAACACATCTGGTTTTCTTCAAAGTCAGTGGCGTGTTAATTTGTAATCCAAAAGTTGATTGTTAGCTCTTCTGGCAAGCAGCGTGAGTTAAATAATTCATTGGCGGTTATACCTCAGAACATTAGCGTATACAGTGCAATTGTTTGAACAATCTATTGGACGGACTCTATCTCTTGGCTAATATGAGATGCGTTCTCCTGTCTGCCAGCCGCTGGCGGAGAGACTTACCATCAGTCTGTTAGCTGTCCCCAGCATTCCACCATTAATATGTGAACACACAACAAGCACTTAGCAGAGGTCTGCTGAACCAGGTCAACAGAAGTTCAGTCTCCGGTTAAGTCTGCCTATTATAATTCACTCAAAAGTCTGATTTATTACCAGAGTTTTCAAGTCCTGTAATTGATGGGACATCTTAAACACAATCATAGCAGACCTGTCAAAGTATTTTTACAGTAATCATTAGAGAACAGATAAAACAGCCCATCTGTCTGTAAATTGGCCATATTATTGTTATTTGTGCTGTCAGACTAATTCCAAAATAATAATGATAATAATGGTAATATTAATGATAATAATAATAAAAATACTAATAATAATATATTGTTATTATTATTGTTATAATTAATAATACTTATTATTATTGTTGTTATTAATATTAAATTATCAATATTAATAATGTCAAATGTTACATAAGCTTTCAAGACCTTATTCGTTCTGCAATGGTGTTACTAATCATTTTAAATATAAATGTTGCACTAATAGACTAATGGACTAATGGATACACTTGATCCAATATTTCAATGTCTGAGATGTGTATTTTTTGCTACTGTGTTGATCAGAAAAATCTACCCAGCACATGCAAGCAATTACACATATATCCGTTATTCATTTGGGAATGGATATGGCTTTGATGTCTATCCCCTGTGCTTCTATGAAATCATGACACTTGGTCCGCTTGTTCCAATTAGGCAGGTGCATAGGGAAGATGGTCTTTCCGTAAGGTCAGGCTGTAGAGATGGTGTGTGAGCATATTTCACAGTTTTTTTAGAAGGCACCTTCCGCTTAGTTTTGGTGTGAAATACTCTGCACAAGTATTGGGCTCTGCCTGGTTCAGCATCATTATTAGGGGTAGATGCCAGCAATCCAGAACCCTGCCACTAAGGTATAAGTGAATGTGCGAGCCCCAAAGCTTCTGCACACACTCATATCGCGCAGTTTGTCATATACCCTGCTGCAGTGGCGTCGCTACAGGGGGGCAAGGGGGGGCAATTGCCCCCCCTAGGATATTCCTCGACCCCCCTGTTGCCCCCCCGCCGAATTTGGAGCCACCCAGGACAGTCCCCTTGACTGCTAACGACGGCACCATGCCGTCACTAGCACTATCTTACCTTGATGGAGGTCTGTGGACCCCCATCACCACCTACCCCGGCGATCTGCCCCTCACACTGAAGGGCATCACCGGGGCCACCCGATCCGACCGGTGACGGCACTCGCAATGACGCGATGACGTCACTGCGCAACTTTATTAATAACTGACAATTGTCAGTTAAAGCTGTATGGGGGCATGCTGCTTAGATGCCTGTATCTCAGCAGCTACAGACCCCCAACATATACCGTTGGAAAGGTAATTACCTCACCTTTCCAACGGTATATAGCTTTATAAAAAGAATTTAAAAACTTACGTTAAAAAAAAAAATGTTAAAAAAATGATTTAAACATAAAGTAGTTAAACTTTAAAAAAAAAAAAAAAAGTTTAAGTATTCTAGCTAAATGATCACTGTGGTAGCCAATGTTACCACAGCGATCATATAGCTATAAAAAGTCACATTCCCTTTTTAAAAATGGCCGATACTAATTTTTAATCCCATGATCCCTTTGATCATGGGGTTAAATTTAGCCAACGGTAGAGGGAGGCAATTTTTGAAATCCTGATGAACTGCAAATATTATTAAAATCAGCCATTTAGCCTGTGTGGTACGTGAGTAACCATCTCATCCCTGGAGCTCCTTGCATTTTTACTGCAAAACTTATTTTTGCTGTAAAAGTGATTTTTTTTTTTCTCCCTTTACCATCATTTCTTTGGGATTGTAAGGGGAAAGAATGGTGTGTGTGCTTCTGTGAGTGAATGTATGGAAAGTATGGTGTGTGCTTCTGCGAGTGAATGGAGATATGAAAGGCGTGTGAATGATCAGTAATTAGGGTTGAAGCCTTGACGTGGCATTACTGCTCATGTAGGAAGTTAAATTATGGCACAAAAAGTACACATTTGCAAGAACTACACCCCTTGGCGCATCAAATGAGGGGCTGTATGTGTTTCTAGTACAAACCTGGAGTGCGCAAGACACAAATGAACATGTCGCTATGGATCGAAAAAACATATTTTCTAGCCAAAGCGACATATTCCATAATTATTTGTGCACTTAACTTTTGTCCTCGAAATACATGTAGCCCCTCATTTGAAGCTCCAAGGGGCGTAGTTTCTTAAAATGGATGAATAGTCTGAATGAGGGAGAGCATGAGTTAATATGTGGATGATTTGTCTGCATGAGGGAGAGCATGAGTTAATGTGATTGTGTGTATCATAGATGTATAATTGTGGAAGGGCAAAGATGGCACTAGCAGGATGTTTGACCCTTGGGGTCCGAGATGGCACAGGCCGGGTGTATATGGGACAAAGATGGCAAATCGTATTTGTGTTATCTGGGTGCTGACCAGGTTCTATGTGGGCAGTTTGGACGCCAGGGCTTGCTTTGGGGTGTGCAACCTGTGATCTATGCCTGTAATTTAGGGGGTTTTAAATATACCTTTAATGCTGTGTTTTTATGTGAATTCCAATTGATCTATACCTGCAAAGCTGGGTTTCTGTGTTATTCTCTAGATCCATATCTGCTATGCTATGTTCCCATACATTATTTATGTATACCTGCAAATACAGGGTTTGTATGTCTTGTTCAGTTGATTAATACCTGCAATGCTGTTTCCATGTATTTATTTGATCTATACCTGCGATGCTACGTTTCATATATTATTATTGTATACCTGCAAATACAGGGTTTGTATGTCTGATTCTATTTATTTGATATATACCTTCAGTGCTGAGATCACAAGTGAATTTCAATTGATCTATACATGCAAAGCTGGGTTTGTGTGTTTAATGTGTTGATCTATACCTGCTACCGGCAGCAGGGTCTAATATTATATATATATCGTCAGCAGGGACTAATATTAATATATATCGGCAACTGGGGCTAATATTAATATATATGGGCAGCAGGATCTAATATTAGGCCCTGAACTCATTTAGTGCAAAAGTTAAGGTATTGTGTTGTTTAAAGGATTTCAAGGATTAGTCGTACTAAATTGTGGCTTCAGGCTTCCCATGTTGAATGATCAAGTATTGTATTGTCCAATAACAAAAGTATCATTCCATAGCACATTATATATATATATAGTTTTTTCAGTGGTATAATTTAATGGTGGGAATTATTAATGCCCCCCCAGTTTGACTGTGGTATCTTGTGTGCCCCCCCCTATATACTGTTTCTAGAGTCGCCACTGCCCTGCTGTGCTGCCTCCCAGGAAGACGTTTACTTAAAAGAAAGGTATCAGTAAGACAAACACCAACACTCGTAAGACAAATGATATGATCTTTACTCAGCTTTCAACAAAAACAAGCAAATACATGCATAAATATACTCTGACGCTCTGTGGAACGCGTTACGGATGTTACGGATGTTACGGATGTTAGAATTTAACTCAAGAGGGAATCTGGTTAATCTAAAATGAAATGTGTGTAATGAATGACATTATAGTTAAAATACCCCTATATGTATATATATATAGAGAGAGAGAGTAACATCATGTAATATAAGGTGTAGTTGTGGACCAAGCAGAATATGGTTATATATTGTGATTAAATCTCCAATTTTTTTTATCTTGGAAAGGTGTTTTTAAGCAGCCTTTATTAAAACGATAGTTTTGAGACTTTGTAACCTGTTTGATGTGAGTGCGCTGTTCCCTTTAGACTGTATATAACTATTTGGTCTTCAGCAGCACTTCCTTAAAATAAATGCTAGTTTGGTGAGTGCAGGGGTATACCAAGAGTATTTGACATCCACAAATAAAATAAAGTTGGCTAGAATATTTATTTCACAAATTTGTAAACTGTATATCAACCGGAAAATACTAGAAAATACTAAAAAAAAATCTGAACAAATAAATTATTAACTTAATAAATTAAATAAGTTTAAAGAAGTAACATTTACTGAACAGATATGGTACAGCATAACCCCCATCACTATATACTGAGCCAGACATTGATAGTGGTACAATATAACTCCCATCACTATATACTAAGTCAGACATTAACATGGTAGGCCTCTGCCCCAAAACAGCCTTCCTGTGCCACCTCTGCCCCTTTAGCAGCCTGCTTGTGCCACTGTTAGCAGTCTGTCTGTACCACCTCTGCCCCATTAACAGCCTGCCTGTGCCACCTCTGCACCCCTAAACAGCCAGCTTGTGCCACTTCTGCACAGCGTTTCCTCTCACAGTGTGTGAGCTCCACCGCACTAAGCTGTGGATCCGCGTTAGGTGGCCGTCGGGCTGCAAAGACATCCGCTCGGCTGGCCCTCAGCCCACAGGGCAGCCCCCTGATAAGTGGCACCCAGGGCTGACCTCCCCCTTAGGTATGCTACTGGGTGAGTGCTTTCCTTTTGGACTTGTTAATATATATATAATATCCTTCCAACCTGAAATTAATGTTGAAATATGATATAGAAATCAAAATAGCAATTGAATGGTTCTACATGCTCCAAGCTCAGTTCTGTACTATTATTATAATACACCGCTTTACAGTAGACAATCTGGACATAGTAAGTAGAGCATCTCATTGACTTTACAATCTCGAAACAGTCTTTGGTAAGACCTTGGGGTCTCTTGTGTGCCAATTATATTAAGTGTCGAGGCGATCCTATTTCACAGCTCTTCCTCAGGACTAGAGGAGTAAACATTCTGACATTTCTTTCTTGGCCAATTAGTCAGTAGGGAGCTGTGAACACCATCACTCTCTATAGTCTTTGGTCCCACCATCTCTTTACGTATATTCCATTGTCTTTCAGCCCTTTGTGAGTTGTCACTTGTCAGAAGCTAAATCGTTAGATTTTCTCTATGAAATCATCGTGGCTGTCATGTTACATTACATATGCACTAATCTGAGTAGGTGATCGGGACATCATGTAGCTCTGTGGCAATGTCCCACTGTGATGAGATGGGAAGCCCTGTCACACTCGTTGTGCATGTTACATGGTGACAAGAGTGGTTTCTTTGTAGCCTGTCGTGAGACCTACATGAATGACTAGCAAAATCAAGTTGGCTCGTCTGTTAATTGGGCTAAAATACCCTTCAATTAGTGCACATCAAATAATACACAGCCTGAAGCTTATAAATAGGTATCTGAGACCAGATTAAGAACCTAGACATGCCACAAACACACATACATACAGACATACACATACATACATAAACACACAAAACAAATAGTTCAGTGTAGGTAACACTGTATAATTATTAGGAACAGGATAGACATTGTGGCAATATGTGGCATAATACCATATTTATATCTCTATCTATAGCCAGCTGAATAAGAGAGAATTCCCTCTCATTGGGTGAAAATTCCATATGTGCTTAAAATTAAAGCATAAACAATGGAAGCCACCTAATAGTGAACAAATCAGATCCCCAAGGTTCTTGGCAATACTGTGTTCCTGATGGAGCCAGACACTTAGTCAGAGATAAAGTGGGGGGGCTACTACATATATGCATACAGTGATTTACTCTGGCCTAAAATGAGTGCAAGTCCAGGGACCACCTGCCACTAAGCCAGGGGAGTAGATTGATGGCCGGTTACAGCCTACGTTGAATGCTTTAGAGGTCGTTATGTGACCGGGGGGACACCGAGTCATAGTGCCTGGATATGACGTCAAATCCAGAAGCTCTGCAGTGAGGATAGTGGCCGCAGAGGGGCGGCTGAGGGTGCTGCCCGGGATTAGGTCTGGTGCCTCACCCATGATGATTACGCCGCTCTATACAAGAAATTGAAAAACAAAGGTATTTTTCAACAGCAACAATTTCTAAGGTAATTTGGGACAGATTTCATTTGTTTGCGAAATGTGAGCTAAAAAAGAAGCCATATAATGTGCACCTCTTCTGGGAAAATATATGAATTTTTTGGTGCCAAAAAAATTAACTGCCACATCCCCGTCACCCATTTGACAAAATGGGATATGCTTTCTGGCTAGGGTTTGGTAACTATAATGACGCACCTCATACTATATTTAGTTCAGCTCTGACAACACTTCTGATCTTGACATCCAGTTGCTAAGTCATTTTGTCAGTGTTACTTACTGCATGTTACCCCTGTGTCAGCTGAGTGTTAACATGCCTAAATATAGTAGATTGCGAGGCCACTTAATACAAGATCAATTGCTCGGTGTTCTAGTCAATGGTACAAGCATTATCTAATCTTCTAAGAATGCCACCCAGTCACCTTCCATCCCATTGTACATCGTTGCGAAATATATGACAGCACTATACAAGTCAATAAATAATAATAATATTTATTTTCTCTTGTGAAGATTCTACCCAGATTATGGGAAAAACGTCTATTTCCATACCTGACAACAAGGAGTTGTCCACATATAATAACCAAGGTCACTGGCTGAGCGATATGTCAAGCACCTGAAGATTACAGAGAGCCATGTGCATCTTAAATCCTGATTGGTCATAGTTGGGTCAAATCACAATTTCTGACTCTTTCCATTTGTCTCAGATTTAGCACCCATAGGCTCAGGTTCAGGTTGGCACCGGGTTTACAAACACTTGAGGTTTAGACATTGGTGGAGTTTAGCCGTTGCCTTATTCCAATATACATTCAAGGTTCTTTATGAACATCACAGGTGACCACATTGGCTTTTGACACCTTAATCATCCCACCCCGGTTCCATGCATCTTTACACTGGATTACTGGGAAAAAAACATACATAGAAGGTCAACGGGTTGGTTTATTGCTTCTAGAAATTAAGGTTTAATTATTGATTATTGATTTTCAGTACAATGTAGGATAAGCATTCAATGAGTTCATCAGGTATACGTATTACCTTATTTTCAAAAGTTCCGGAGTCAAGTAATCTGACTTCACTGCATGATTCAAAGACCATGAAGATGTAGAAGAGGCCATCCCGTGCTCAGGAAGGTGAAAGGCTTCTAGTGTGCGGCGGGGAGCCCTGAGATATTGTTACATTTAGACATTTCATGCAGAGATCCCATTATTTCTTGTCAGTGAGGAAGGAAGTTATGGATATTGACTTCATGTTGAGTACAATATAATATAACACATGATAGTGATTTTACGTCCTAGTAGGAAGTAGCTAGATTAGGTGGAGTACATTATACTTTTCCGCAAAACTACCCAGTTTTATTGTCCGTAATACTTTGTGTGATTTACATTTTCTCTTATTAGTAGAAATTAGCAGTCCTTCTGTATGATAGAATGTCTTCAATCGTATGATGAAATTCCATTGCTTCTTGGTTCTATTGGATTCTTGTTTGTTCATTAAACATAGAATTAATGGCAGATAAAACACTTTTGGCCCATCTAGTCACTGTATTCTAGTCTATGAATAGCCTTATTTAGTCTTTGGTCTTGTTATACATTCTGGAGCTATATATCCCAATCCCATTACATCTAAACCTCTGACCCTCTAGCTTTCAGTTATGACTTTTTCTAACATTTCTCCTCCTGTCAAATAAGCTTGCCTCTTGTACTTTGTTAAATCCCGTTAAGTATTTAAATGTTTCAATCACATCTCCCCCTCTCTCTTCGTTCCCCCAATCCGGACATATTAAGCTCCTTTAGACTTTCCTGATCATTTTTATCATTTGTATCGCCCTCCCTTGAACTCTCTCCAAAACGTCAATATCCTCCACTCTAGGTGAGCTCTGACCAGAGATCTGTAGAAGGGTAGAACCTCCTCTCCATGCGGGGAGGAGCGCCAGTTCTCCAGGCGAAACTCGAACCCCCCCCCGGGTCACGGGGGCCTGACACACCCCATTCCCTGCCTATTTCCCCCTTAAACACCCACTGGAATCAACAGTACCATTTGGGACATCAACTAGACCTTCACCATGAAGTCCTGGCCGCATCCCCCAAGGGGAGGCTCTGGGTAGCCGGAACTTAAAGTCTCCTCTCTCTTCCTGCAACTAATGCTTCTCGCTATACAGCCCAGCATCCTGCTTGCTTTTTATACTACTTTCTACGTGTGCTAAACAACAAAACAACACAGGTTTTAATGCTGGGTTTATGTTTGTTACTCTGTTACCATAGGTTCAAAACGAATAATAATTATGAATAATTAAATCATTTGAATAAATTATGTATTTATTCACTTATTGCTTTCGGATCCACGCCCCGTCATTTAACAATTATATTATTTAGATACTCATGTGACTTTTTTCATATAGTTGATCTTTCTGCCACCAGCATCAGCCACCAACATCAGCCACCAACATCAGCCACCAACATCAGCCACCAACATCAGCCACAGTAGCCGTGGCCGAGTGGTTAAGGCGATGGACTTGAAATCCATTGGGGTCTCCCCGCGCAGGTTCGAATCCTGCCGGCTACGGTTTGCAATTTTTTTAATATAGGAAAATTTTGCTGAGAGGATGGTAGATAAGTGGAAATGATCATCAGCAGAAGTGGTAGAGGCTAATATAGTGAAGGAATTTAAACATGCACGGGTAGGCATATGGCTCCTGGATCTAAGATAAGATCAAGCACAGATTGAGTTTTAAGTCTTTACATCTGGAAAAATGAGCAGATTTAGGAGGGCCTAGCTTTTCTTGATATTATCCATATTAAGTCTTACATTACACATTACATAATAGACATTGAATTTATTCACATATAATACATTATATATAATATATTACAAAAATATTCCATCACTTTAGCTACTTTGTAATTTGGTTTGTGAGGCAATAGTAGTATGTCTGTTAACAATAGAAATCAATATCAATATTAGCCTTTCTGAGCCCAGCGATGTACATTTAACCTCAGAAACAGGCTTGGATCGCATTAGCTAATACCCATTCATTTATTAGAACCATAGAATTTCATGGTAGATAAAAACCATTCAACTCATCTAGTTTGCCTGTTTTTTCCTGATGTAGAGACTCTGATCTTAATCAGGATTTGGTTTTATCTTAGATTTAGGATAGTTTTATGCCTATCCCATGCATGTTTAAACTCACTCACTGTATTAACCTCTACCACTTCTGATGGGAGGCTGTTCCATTTATCCACAACCTCCCTCCCTCATTAGGAAAACTCCTAATTCCTTGAGAACTCCAGTAAAAATTCTGTCAAATGCTTCATAGCCAGGTTACGTACCCACTTGTGATGCCTTGAGCTTCGGTATTCCTTGCTTTGGCAGGATTTGCCATGAAAGGGGTGAAATGACTAGGTTTCCAAGGTAACTCCTGCATGAACAAATTTTCACTTTTTGTCCCGATCTAATCTTCAACCGGTAATGACTTCAGATGAAGTCCCCAAAATAAAAGAAATTACTAAATAGTGAAGAATGGGTACTGAAGAGCCTGTATCCACCCAGATTTTAACATGCCTTAAAATATAGCGCTGCGGAATATGATGGCGCTATATAAAACAATAAATAATAATAAAAAAAATATGCCATTAGCATTATCCCATCGACGCTTTTTTTTTTTATGAATGGAGATATTTTTTTACTTTAAGAAATTACTTTGGGCAGAATTCAGTCGATGACCTGACTTCCTCTAATGAAGTTAAATACAGATTTCCTGAGGATGTTACCGTTCTGCCTAATGATGTTATAGGAGTGTTATTTTGTTACATGTTATTCTGCATAAATCTAATAAAAAAAAAATAAGAAAACAATGCACATTGTGATATTGTACACAGTTCCCCTAATGTAATCATTTAGTTTCATTTTGGCACCTCATTTAGTGACACGCATCATTTCTTGAGAATTATATCGTGGATCCCATGCTTTTGCTAATTCGGTTAAGTCTTCCGATGATGTAATTCGTTCTACAATCATCCGTTAAAAGATAATTGTAGGCGGAAAATACCCGCTACCATGACTGGAGATAACAGTTAACTATAAACAGCCTGCCATCCAGAGGCTTTTAAATTGGGAATTGAATGATGACTCATCATCAATAAATCTCTTTATGCTTTTATTTGATCCAAAGCTCTTTGGCGCATATATATATATATATATATATATATATATATATATATATAGTATATATATATATAAGATCTGGGATGAGTGGGCATTGTTTGAGGAGTCATGGAGGGGTTCTTGATCAGCGGGACTGATCAAAGACTGATGTGCTAGGAAAGGGCATTTCAGATTGGGGCAGCAACCAAGGCCACTTTCAGACGTGTCAGTACACCTTTTCGGTCAGTGGCAGTCCCGCCGGTTTTTGGTCTTGGTCCCATGTTTGATTCGAGTCCCTAGTTTAATGTTTTTTAATTCTTTCCAGATTTGTTGCCCCCAAGTATGGGTGGGAAAGGTTGAGTCGGGAACCACATAAACCAGAGGTGAGGTGGTTTGGGGGTGGGATGCGCTTGGTCCAGCTCCTCCTGGAGTTGGTGCAGTTATCAAGGCTGTTAGGTCCGGCGGCCCTACTAGTTATTCACCTGGGGGTGGACGACCTGGTTTCAGCCCATAATCAGTGGGCACTGACTCTCATGTGCATCAGGTTAAATAAGTGGGTGTCTAGGTTTGTGGTTAATGTCAGAGGTATTCTGTTTCGCAGCGATGAGGTGTATTTTAACGAGGTCGGCCTTGACCTGTTTACTTTGGCTATTCAAGACGCGGTGCAAATAAATAGAGGAGAAAGAAAGAAAGCACGTGGCACATAAGTTGAGTTGGGTCTCAAGCCCTCCTATTATGTATTAAGTTTGGTTATCAGTGGACGTGCCCATCAAGCTTTAAGGCTGGCTGGGGGTTAGCACTCGATAAGAAGGCGTTTGTCTGCATGTGGTGGACGAGGGGGAGCACCCAGGGGAGAACCTGGTGGGTGGGTAGCTGGCTTTCAGTTATTGTAGTAAATGATTTTATATGAGTCTGGGTTACTTATAACAAAATATTAATGTTCACAGGATGCGGCCTGTTTAAATCCAATGCCGTCGTGTGTGTGTGTATTTTTGGGGACGTCATTGAATGTTCTGGTTTGAGTCAGCTCTATCCCCACGATCTACATTCAAGCCCCATTATTCCTCCCTCAACAAACTTTACAGTAGGCACTATGCATTTCTGGTAGGTATCGTTCTCCTGGCTTCCGCCAAACTCAGATTTGTCCATCAAACTATCTTATGCGCTTCAGCACTCAGAATAGTCTGCTTTGTGTTACTCCCAAATGCTTCCACTTCATAAAAATAGCACCTAAATTGGCCCGGGGCAGATCTAGCGGGGCAGAAATTTAATTGACTGCTTGTGGCATTCTATGTCATGTAACTGAACTCTTCAGTACGACCCATTCCACCGCCAATGTCTGTCTATAGGGATGGCTGCCTATGGGCTTCATTTTATACACCTGTTAGCGATGGGTGCGACTGAAATAATTAGGAGGGCTGTCCACATAGTGTATATATTACATAAACAAAGAGGAAAAAACAGGAAATTATGTGAATCATCAATACTGTTAACATTTACAAGATTTAGAACATATATGAAAATGGTGACATACGGAGAATGTAACGACACGGACTCCAGGTACCGCAGTGTGTATGATTTATTGCAGCAGACATGATTATTTTGTCCCATTTATCACGCAGCAAAACAAAAACCAGGCACATTTCCTAACAAAGCCTTCTCATGGGTCAGTAAATCACGCTTAAACCTTTCCAGGAGATGTTCGGGATTTCCCAGGAATCTAACAATCTGGATTAAAACGTTTTTGATATTGAAAATGCATTGCCTTTCATTTATTTACCGACCTTGTACCGGTACCTGCTTTGCGTACAGATCTGTAATAAAGTATGAGCCACATGCTGTTAATTTTGCTGGAGCCGACCTTTTACACAGAATGTGCCATAAATAAGTTATTTGGGGCAGTTTAAACACACATTTACACAAGTCATTATTTTTCAGACATTAATCCGGTTTAGTAATATTTGTGCTTATTGCTTGATTCTGATTGGACAAAGTCACACTTGGCTGTTTTCCTTCCACGAATATATCTATGGCCATGCATCGCCTTGAAATAAATCAATACATTAACGAGACATGCAAAGAAGACAAAATAAAGTAGACCTGGAATCGGTCGGAGGAGAAGATAGATAGACATTGAGAAAGCGTCTAAGATAGCGTGAAGACGGCATGCTGTGTCCTCTAATCCAGGTTTAACATTAAAAAGACTTATTGATAATTAGAAATCCCTTTTGAAATTATGTTACAGCTAGAGATGTGCTTTCCACGAGAATACCTAAGTGACCCCAAACTTTTGAATGGTAGTGTACCTGGGACAACAGAGTGAACTGTCCCACAAAAACGGGTACTGTTGGGAGGTATGTAAACACGTGAGCCCCATTCGGTTGTGATGTCATATTATTCATTTTGTCTCTCTTCACATTCTTTGTGAGCTCATATGCAGCTCGCCATCCCCAAGCAACCTTTCAGTAAGTGAGCGGTGAGATACAGAGCGGCAGAAGGTCTTCCGGTGCCTTTCCCTGTAAACGCATTGTTTGTTTCCTATTTTATGACATCTGTAATTAAATGACCACCAGAAATGCATCACCTTTTACATTAATGTCTTATCCAGCTGTAGTTGTCTTCAGTAACTAATGCCCAAAATGTTTGATCCGATCATTTCAAGGAATGGAGAAAGCGTCCTGATGGACCAGGATTGAACCCAGGCGTTGACGTAAAAGACATTTCTCATGCGTGTTATGCTTTATCGGCCGCAGCTTAACCCCTCTCGAGTAATTGCCATGCCTGAAAATCCTGCTGACATTAAGGTCCGGCTGAGCTCCCTGCTGATTACATTCTAGCTCGAGGATATGACACAGTAACCCTTCCAATACGGGGGTCTCACACATGTACAACAATAATAACCGCAGACTGGGCCCGTATAATAAAAATAATAACCTATAGTATTGATTTCAATGGGAGATCTTTCCTGACATTGATGGACTGCTTTAAGCTTGTTCCTGGGTCTAAATGTAGCCAGCCATCCCTCCTTAAGTGTAATGGGCTGAACTAGCGACCCCAGAGCGGCCCTAGCACTTTAAGGCCAGTGGCCACCTGATGACACTACTTTTCTATGGTCATGTAGCATGCAGTCGGGCAGATAGGGTGAATATAGAGCGCTGTTGGCCAGCGCCCCACCGGGTATTTGCCCACTGTGCCAGCTGACCAGTCTGAACCTGTTAATGTAGGTTTCTCAAAGCAATTTTCCTGAATTCTCCTGGATTTGTGAAATGCATTATTCAGATTTACTAGACAAGTGAAAGCTGAATATGAAGCAATGCTTGATCTAAGATACAGCTTTTTACCCTAGGGGTACTTTACCCTTTGGATACGAGACACATGAGCCATGCTTTGGATGGAGCAAATTTTAGCCACATTTTCCTCGTTTTAAAAATGACAAAGCAGACATTATCAACAAATATTCACTTAAACATAAGAATCTTAAGAATTCCAGCCTCAGTGGAAACACAAAAGTATGTCAAACAGTATTAACAAAGGTGATGCAAGGACAAGGTGAAATGTTCAGAACGAGCGTGGATAGTAGCGTTGGCGCCATCACTCATCTTAATACAGATACGAATGTAAACTCAAGCTTAAGTATACGATGACAGCTCCTACCAGAAATGGCATGTGTTACAGGCTTTGTTCCAAACCACCCCTGGTCTTAAAGGCAGCAAGATGAGAACCGTTCTTTTGTTTTGAGCAAACATTTAATACAGCGATTATATCCAGTCTGCCAAATATTTCAATGATTTAAAGGATCAGACCTTAATCAGTCGTTGGTCTCATCTTGAGAAGCCATATGCCTATCCCATGCATGTTTAAATTCCTTACTGTGTTAATTCCCTTACTGAAGGAAAACTTCATCAAAACGTATGAAAGGTGAGCCTCCGATGGTCTTGGTTTAAGTACTTGACGCGTTTCGCAAAATAACCTTTTTTTAAAAAAAAATTAAAAATTACCGGTAATGCCCATGCATTCTATCTTCTCAAATAAAAATTCTTTAGTGTTAGCTGTCAGATTAGTGATAGATAGACGTAAGTCAAAAATGGAAACAATATTGCCAAAATACCTAGTATTACATAATTATATATTTGGGTAATTTGTTGCTCAGTAAGCAGTTGCTTGAGAAGTTTTACTTTTTTTTACTTTTTACTAGTTTTATTCTGCACTTGTAGCAAGCATATTTTAACATGCTTAAATTAAAATAAATAAAAAAGAAGATATAGAAAATGGAAAAGCTTCGTAAATATCCCTTTATAAATATTTCATTAAAAAAAAAATTAGGAATTTTTTATTGGTTTTACTGTTTTGTTTTTTACTATCCCAATGAAAGATAAAAAACTAGCCACATCAAAAAGGAAGCAGTAAGTTAAGAGCAGGGCCGGACTGGCAATGTCGGGTGGCTCTGGCACTTTAAGGCCAGCGGCCACCTGATGACATAAATCTGACCGATGGCAGGATTTGCCCCCGGTAAAGCAGCCCAAGGGCTACTGTCTCCATGTGTCTAACATGCTAAGCCTAAGCAAGAATATTTCACTGAATACATTTTTCATTTTATTTATTATTTTGTGTTTTTTTTGTTTTTTTCTCAGTCTGTAAACAACACGACATGGGTTTACTTGGTGTTGGATTTGGGAAAAGTGATTTATTTTTTTTTCAAAATAATTTTTAATAAATGACAGTAAATAAAAACTACAAGCCTGTTCCTGATATCCCAGAAAGTATCCAATACATGATATTTTTCACTAGTGATTTCTAATTAATACTTTTTGATTTAATTAGATTTTCACGCTTCACCGTAGGTCTTTTAATTCTGCTTTAGCAATTTGGCCCAGAAATGTAATCAGGCTTCTGAAGCCTTTGTGATGTGCCAGTGAAGGGTGTAATGATCTTGCTATAAAGTGTTTGGTCGTATCACAGAATCTTCATTTACCGTTAACAGAACTTTTGTATTCTAGGTGTGTGTGTGGTCTATACCCCCGTCCCGGGTAGTCATGGTGGTCTACAACGTATCCTCTATCGTTGCTTCCCTTTTAATAATTAATTGTGTTGTATAGCAGTAATTGTTAGCTGAACATATTGTGGGTTAGTAAAAAAAAATCATGATTGATCTTTTATGATTTAAAACTTAGAAATAAAATACTCAGTTAAGTGTAAAAGATGCTAAAATAACATTTATGACTTTTTATACTGATCAGAGGCGATTGCAGTAGAAAATGAGAAAAAAAAGATGAAAAGATAGAAATGTATGAGTGGTAGTAGGTTAGGGGGACCCCTGATGGTTCCTTTAAACGAGGGCGCTATATAAAATCTATATTAATAACACGCATCGTACAGCGCTGCGGAATATGAGGGCGCTATATAAAATCAATATTAATAACACGCATCGTACAGCGCTGCGGAATATGAGGGCGCTATATAAAATCAATATTAATAACACGCATCGTACAGCGCTGCGGAATATGAGGGCGCTATATAAAATCTATATTAATAACACACATTGTACAGCGCTGCGGAATATGATGGCGCTATATAAAATCTATATTAATAACACACATTGTACAGCGCTGCAGAATATGATGGCGCTATATAAAATCTATATTAATAACACACATTGTACAGCGCTGAAGAATATGATGGCGCTATATAAAATCTATATTAATAACACACATTGTACAGCGCTGCAGAATATGATGGCGCTATATAAAATCTATATTAATAACACATTGTACAGGGCTGCGGAATATGAGGGTGCTATTTAAAATCAATATTAATTACACACATCGTACAGCGCTGTAGAATATGATGGCGCTATATAAAATCTATATTAATAACACACATTGTACAGCGCTGCAGAATATGATGGCGCTATATAAAATCTATATTAATAACACACATTGTACAGCGCTGTGGAATATGATGGCGCTATATAAAATCAATATTAATTACACACATCGTACAGCGCTGTAGAATATGAGGGTGCTATATAAAATCAATATTAATAACACACATTGTACAGCGCTGTAGAATATGATGGCGCTATATAAAATCTATATTAATAACACACATTGTACAGCGCTGTGGAATATGAGGGTGCTATATAAAATCAATATTAATAACACGCATCGTACAGCGCTGTAGAATATGATGGCGCTATATAAAATCTATATTAATAACACACATTGTACAGCGCTGTAGAATATGAGGGTGCTATATAAAATCAATATTAATAACACGCATCGTACAGCGCTGTAGAATATGAGGGCGCTATATAAAATCAATATTAATAACACGCATTGTACAGCGCTGTAGAATATGATGGCGCTATATAAAATCTATATTAATAACACACATTGTACAGCGCTGTAGAATATGAGGGTGCTATATAAAATCAATATTAATAACACGCATCGTACAGCGCTGTAGAATATGAGGGCGCTATATAAAATCAATATTAATAACACGCATTGTACAGCGCTGTAGAATATGAGGGTGCTATATAAAATCTATATTAATAACACACATTGTACAGCGCTGTGGAATATGAGGGTGCTATATAAAATCAATATTAATAACACGCATTGTACAGCGCTGTAGAATATGAGGGTGCTATATAAAATCAACATTAATTGCTGGCTCCCCATATACGCAGTACATATGGTGGGGATACTGGGAAACGTTTGGTGAAAATACACGCAAACAGTGGGTGGGGCTACAGCTAAACCACACCCAATGCCTCCTATAGAGCTGCTAAAAATGGTATATTATCCCAGAACCTGATATGTTTTCTGCTGGAACGAAATCAATAAAAACACACGCTGGAAAAAGAAAAACTAGGTAAAGGGTCATATTTTGACTCCGTGGACCTATATATATTAGTCCCAGTAAACAATAGCTAATCAAAACGGTGCAAACTTTTTTCTTTTTAGCGATATACATTTCTCGGAATCCTTTAAGTTTGGAATTTAGCCGCACTTCCTGTCCAACTAGACGTATTGTTGTCTTCGAAGGAAATTCTATATCTTTTAACATGTCAGCTGTTAGGAGTGTGTTTTTTGTTTCATTTTGCATTTAATCAAAACACGAGATGAAAGGCGTTATGTTACATAGTCTGGATATGATCTACATGTTCGGGTACAGCCGATTCCAGAAACGTCAACAACCGGAGCGCTGTCCGTACCCTTAAGGAAAACACAAATACAGGATATGCCATGAGCATTTTGGAAGTCAAGTACTGCCACAAATATTTACATATGAAAAAACATAATTAAATACCAAAAATAGCATTTTGGAATAGTTATTCTAATTATTATAATCATGAAGCAGACTTGGCCCTTTTTGACGCCACCACTTTTTAAGTAATTTTGAGAATTTTTCTGCGCCGTATTATGTACCTAACAAATCATGGCTCACCTGCCCACTTCTTGTCAGATTTAAAGTGGATCTATCACTAAATAAGTCCATGTAACCGTGTTTACAGTCAGTATTTACTTCTGCTGGGAGGCTGTTCCACTTGCATATGAAAACCCTCTTTATGTGTATAACATGGTTCACATGATTGTTCCGCCCCTTTAAGTTGCCACTACTTTATTATAAACCTGCTCATTGTATAATTATCATGTAGTCCTGTGAAAACCTCCGTTGCTGTACCCCATACATACATTTTATGCAATTAAACAAGCAATACATGCCACCATCTGGCAGCCATTTTTTTCTCACACAACACTATCTGGCAGCTCCTGACCTTTCGCCACATTACGCTCCCCAGCACAGCCTTGGCTTGGAGTGGAGCACCAATCATAGTGCACCTTGCTTTTAGCCCCCCCCCAGCATGACCAAAAATTCCCATGGTGACAAGGCTTTTATATGTAAACAGATTGGCCTAGTCACATCCCTTTATAAATTTTACCCACATCCGCTGTTCCTAGCCCACCCCTTCGTTATTTTTATAGTTCTTATATGGATAAGGATCTTCCATTCTTCTGCCATTTTCTGTATATCTCCCACACATGGACATTAACACATTTTTAAATACCATGGATAATTTCAGTGGTCACATTTCATTAGAAACATGGAAAAAAGGCAACGCGCAGAGTAAGGCGTTCCTGCGTAGGAGCCTAAGATAACTGCATTCCTAAAATATCTTCATCTCATCATAAACAATCATCATTTTTTTCCGCCCCAGGCAAACCATTTTCTTCACTGTCAAGTCTATTCCTGTTGAATTACTCCCAGTTACACGGAAAAAACTGAGAGGGTCGGTATAATATAAAAAACATAGACATAATTAGCTTTGAACATGAACTCCATGTGAAAAAGGGGAGGGGGGGGTGAAAAAGCATAATGTATTATTGATTTTAAACACCTTATCAATCACCCCATTATATGAACCGACACAGATCGACCGTAATATATATATCTTTTTATTATTTAAAACACGTTTTTATAGGGTCGGCCATTTAAACTAGAAGGTCTGGACATACAATAGGACATTTCTTTTAAGAATGCTGGGCAGGCATAGAAATAAATGTTTTAAGACAACTACCTAATGTTTGCTGGCTATTTATTTCTTTTAAAAGGCCTTAAATAGTTATAAATAGGTGGGGAAAATATTTGAAAGCTTATTCAGGGAGTGAGGACTAAACTTCACTCCTTCAAGAGGTACCCAACCGGTTACAGGAAACCATTTTTGAAAGAATACTTTACTATCCTAAGTGATCCCACCAAGCTGTAGAGTCACTCAGTATTCAGCAACCAGGCAAGGTGGGGGGGTCTTTAGGAACTGTCTTGCCTTCTCCTTCATGTCCCACCTTCCCACTGACCCCAATAATTGTCAAATTGAAACTTGTCCATTTCCTCTTAGCCTTGTGGCCTCAACATTGCTCATGGTGGACATTTACTGGAGTCTGCGGTGGACCTTCTTTGGACCTTCATAAACCTTTCCACAAACACTGGTGTGCTTCTAAGGACACCAGGCCTATGCCTGATTGGTTTCTCTTAAAACAATAGTGACATTGGGATGTTTGTTCATTATTATGATTGGATTATCTCCCAATTATCTAAGAATTGCTGATAATAGAAGAAAGAACATTTTTGTGAGTTTTGAAGGTATCATGGAGGAACATGGTGGCTACACATATTCTAATTACATATATGTGGAGCTTGCGACTGGAAATCAACAACAATATGTGGACATCGGTAATACTTAATACCACAAATATCTTATTACGTAGGCTGATATAAATTGTAACATGTCCTCTATTATTTCATGTTCTCTCCTACAGGTTTCTAATCTATGGTGACAATTGGATGCTACAACCTGATTGGTTACAGCCTAATCCGAATTGGACCCCCGCTTTGGTAGGGAAGCCCCATACGAATTAATCTTTTTTGGTTTCCCATGTTTCATGATTAATTTAAGCGATAAGTGGTATTTTTGTTATTTAATACCCACTGTATGGTTCTATCTTCATTTAGCGACGTGTAATTAAAAAGTTAAAAATACAGTTAAAAAAAAACAAAATATATTCATCGTTAATGTATACTAGACTGTTTTAGAAAATTATTTTGTAGCCGTTAACTATTATTCTCGAATACAAAAGCTTTATTTAAAAAACAAATATCACACACCGGCAACATTTTAACACATGTTTACAAGGAAGTGTCTGCTTCAGCAGTATTTTAGTTTAGGAGAACAATAGTAATTGGGGCCCATCAGTGGCTTCCTTCTTTTGCTCTGTTTTGGAAAAATAATCCCTCTATAGAGATTCTTGCAATTAGGGGAAGACTTAAAGAATGTATGGAATTTTGGAGACATTCCAGAACAATCAGGGGATTTTTCTATAAATGAGAAGCCAGAGCGACTAGTAAAATATGTTTGGCCTGCAAGTACCTTTTGGACAATTAACTATGAACGTGAGTGATTTATCAGAAACCATTTGACCTTTGGCCTTTTTACTTCTGTCCAAGGAAGTTCCAAGAATTGGAATTTATGGATTGAACTACTTAGAATGCTGAGCCAGCGGTGAACACCGAGTCAAATATTTAATATGAAGGTCTGGAACTTGCCATCAAGTAATTATGAATATGTGTACCAAACCAAGGTCAAATTCATGTTTTGTGTGTGCAAAAAAAAAAGAGTAGTGCCAAAAAATGAGTTAGTTTAGTACAACTCCTAGGGACTAAAACTTTTCTATTAGAAACCGGGAATCTAATATCTCCTGCCCCTCAAATTCCTCGTCATCACCAAGGATAGGAGCAAGAGGTGATGAGATGGGTCTGGAACATGTATCGGGTCTCCATGGCTCATAGAGAGAGAGGTAGAATGCTGGGTGTATGCAATACTGAATTATTGATAGCAGAGATGGTGAAGGGACCCAAATATTTGGGACTAAAGCCAAACTTGATACTGAGGGCTAGAAACACGATGTCAGTCAGCATGGTCCATATACTTTCGTATGCTTTCTTTAGGGTAGTTTTAGTTGTAGCTGCTGCAGTCTATCTGTAGCTTGAGGAATCAAACCTTTTTGAAGAAGATTGGGAATGGCTCAATGGCCAAAAGCATAGTTAGCATGAGTGAGGGTGGCATCCTCTCAGTTTGCCATAATTCTGTGGTGGTGACACGGGCATACAAGAATCATTTAAGGCACATGACAAAGATTCTATGAATGGGGCAAAATAATAATTACCTGTAGTGGACCTTGTCAGCCACACTTTTGAGGATGACAGGTCCACTTTAAATGTACTTTATCTATATTCATGTAAGATAATGGTGCATAGGAGTGTTATCCTACAGAACACTCAATAACACAATATTCTGTGAGTGAGAGGACATGCATACTTAGAATGAAAGTATTTTAACTAAATTGCATTAACGGAACCATAAAGTACTCAAATGTTTTTGTCTGTCTGCATGCAACAGAGTGGGAGCTAGATGTTTGCGGTGACAGGACATTAGTTTTCTTGAAGGGTGCAGGCTTCCTGATTAGGTGCTTTCAAAATAGTGTCGGCCGAGTATGAATGCAATTGTTTTGTCTGCAAAAGAAATAGTATTTTGTTAAGTAAACACATGTCCCTCGAAAACACAAAGATACCATTATCTCAAGTGTTTTTAGATAATAAATTATTTTAAGATTTTTTATTTATTTATTTTTTTTATTTTCAAGTATACCAAACAGAATAGCTAAAAATCACACACTGGACATGTGCAAAAATAAAAAATACTTTAGCATTGGAACTTACAACATAGCTCCATGTCAGCTGTCATCATGACACAAAACCCATTTATGGATGGCTGGGCTTATAGAGAATGTGGCCGATCAACAGGGCCACCATCAGACATTTTGGGGCCCCTTACAAAACAAATTGTTTGGGCTCCCCAAATTACCCATCCCCTCCAAGATTTTCTCTTCTACGTATCTTTTTTGGTGGCAAAGATGGCACAGGCAGGCTGTTTGGGAGCAAAGATGGCACAGACAGGCTGTTGTAGGGAAAAATGACACAGGCAGGCTGTTTGGTTTGAGGCACTTACAAGCTGTTTGGTGGTAAAAGATGGCACAAACAATGTTGGGGCACCAATAGGCATTTTGTTTTCTTAAACAAAAGGAGACTTTGTCTTCCCAAGCAGGCCCCCAGGACAGCTGGCCCCTTTCAACTGTAACCATTGCCCCCCCCAATGGCAGGCTTATGGTGGATGTGAATGTATGTTGCTGGCATTTTGTGGTCTGTGTGTGTCTGTAGGTATCTAGTTTTTGTGAATAGTGTTTTTAGGGCAGTTAAGGATTCTCCTTGCCATGTTACTTTAATATCATTAAAACCATAGCTCCATTATTCTGTCTCTATGTCTTGCAGCTACCTTCAGGTAGCCTTTCAAATTGGGACTAATAATTTCGTGTGAATCAGTTCCTGGCCGAGTCCACCTCCCTGTTCCTGCCCTAGGACGGGATGCAGCTAACTCCTTTCTGGAGAAATAATAGTGGAAATCCCAAGGGTTTCACAGTGGGTGGGACAGATAAATGTCATATTTTGGCACATAAAGTTGGGTCTGGAATAGAAGAACCAGAGTACTTTTTTGTTCCGAATGACTTGGAGGGAGAAGTTTATAACACGGCTGGAAATAAGATTGAAGTGCTTTGTGGAGACTTAAATCAAAGCCCCATCTGCAACACCTGGAAGCCATTCCAATGTGATTGCCTTAAGGAGAAATGCATGTTACAACTGCATTTCTTAATCATTTAATTGCCTCAATCTGGGATGGTGACTCAATCTTAGCTCCATGTCCGTTACATTTTCTTGTACACAGATCGCCTCTTGTGCCACCCTACATTTCTGCAGCTTTATTGCTGACCAGTTTTAAAAGACCCTTAATCCTCATGCCAGACCATGACAGGTTGAACTGTTGGATTATGGCAAGGCTGAAACATGTCAGATAAGGACGCTAAGGTCTGTTTGTCCCAAATAAAATCTACCCGTTCCCTATCTGTCCTAGGAGGTGCAGTGTGAACAGACAGTTTTATTAGGATATTAGATTGTCTCACTCATTAATGGGCGCCAATGCCTGGGTTGGTGTCAGCCGTTCACTGGTGGAAGTCACAGTGATCCTCATGTAAGGACATCATTTGATTCAGAGATTCCTATACGGCTGGGACACAAGGTCTCCTGAGCAGGAAGTATAGCACCGGTATTCATGACGATATGTCCTAATATGCACTCTGCTTTAACCTACTGTGGTCTATTTATTAACATTTAAGTTGAAGTTGGTCCACGTCTACATCTAAGACTGGATATTCATTAATGTGAGCTGTTTGCGGCTCTCCTGATGTGGCAATTAAACTTAGTAGAATCCAGCTTAGATCCGGCCAAAGTCCTTGCAGCTGCCGTTCTTGGCACATCTGCACTCCATTCAGCTGCAGAGCTGAGTCTCTGTTAAGACCTCTATATGACATGGATAGGCTGAATTAACCAAAGCTTTCCTCAAATCACCAAGTACTGAGTTGCTCTAAGCTTCTCGGGTTATTACAGTGCCCCCTAGGACACAGAATTAAAGACATAAAAAATGTATGTGTCTGCTTTATATGATACCAGGGCTGGCCAGCAGAAGACAAGCAGTTTGAGGCTTAATGGTAGCATCCCTCCTTCCATCACTCAGTTCCCACTTATTGTTTACATGTTCCGGTCTACTTGTAAGCTCTATTATTTTCATTTAGGTTCTTTTAAATAATATTTGCCGATCTTTTGCTTTGTTACAACTCTGGATTTAACAACAGTTCCCTTTTTCATAATCTCGTTGCGATTGCTCAGTCTTTATGAAACCTTCATGTTGGGTCACTTTACTTGTCCCCACTGTCTTAACATGCAACAATGATCTCCCCACTCCTAGTCATGCAAGGCATTATATGGTATTTATTGAGTCCTGTTGCCAGATGACGAGGGGAATCCTGTAGATTGTAAACTCGTTGGAGCAGGGCCCTCCTCTCCTGTTGTCTCTGTAAATCAAATTGTTATGTTACATACTACTTGTTATGTCCTGTCTACCCATTGTACAGCGCTTCGGAATTTGATGGCGCTATATAAAACAATAAATAATAAAAATAACAATCCATATGTTGTAATCCCTGAGCCATTATGACACATAAATACTTGGATCATCTATCAGATGATTGTCTACAAGGTTAACATGCACAAAGATGAAGGACATGAGTAAAATGGATGGGGCTACAGTCATACTGTATCAATTTTGCATAGAATCTTGTATATTGTGTCTAAATTATTCTGCTCATATTCTAATTCTTTTTAAGATGTCGGCATCACGCAATAATCAAGTCCGATGGAAATATAATTAACAGTAAGGGTTGTAAAGATCAGGAAATAACTTTTTCATCCCAGGATTAATCTAGCTGCTGGTGGAGTCGTGGATAGTGTTTTCCTTAAACTTCTTGTATGAACTAAATGTTCTCTTTGCTTTTCCATGAATTCCATCCTGAATAGTAGAAATGCTGAGATTCAGTACAAAGAAATGGGGATCGTTATGAACAGAAACAAGTATCATGCCCTCAAAATAACCACCGCAGTCAATATATTTTGATATTTACAGAATTCGGAGGAACAAGGAACACCATCATAATCCGGTAGCATAAATCCTCTAAATGATTGCTCTTGGAAAACTAATTGCTAATTACCTATTTCAGTAGATAAGTAATATTTCTATCCAATAAAAAAAAAATAGGAAACCTATTCAATCATTTAAATTTAAAATCATTTAAAGTATTTTCATGGCTTAGTTTGGCACAGAAATATAGGTATGGTGTCAAGGCAACTGGTTTCACTCAATGTTGGATAATTAAATTATTATGTATTAAATTATAATATATTTATAAGTATATACCGGTATTTATAATATTTATTTTATATTTTATGTGGCCAACCTCAGTACTCTAAAACGGTACAGAAGAAGAAGAACCGTCACTTTCTGTGTGTCTACACATGTGGACACATAATTGGAGAAGAATGATCATGCGGACGTAATGGATCCATATGATAATGTTGCGGCGGATCTTTGGTTATGCCTTTGCTGGAAAAACTCATCTTTGTGTGTTCTTTGTTAATGTACCATATGAGCATCACCTCCAAAGTACCTTCCTCTGTCAAGCTACATTGACCTTTAGAAAGAAGTTCTGCCATCTAGTGGTGAGAGTTCCCCAATGCGCTTTTTATTGGTCAGATTAATAGACCAAATGGTTTTGTTGTTTTATATTTGTTAGAATAGTAATATACCATAAGACTATTAATCAAATAACTACACTTAAGCAACATAACGTAGGAAGCAGTTGATATAGCTTAAGCATACTCAGGAACATTTTTTCTTTGTAAATTACAAAAACAATAAGAATAATATATTAAAAATGCTTTGAATAAATAATCTAAAATTAATTTTGAGTTGTACTTTACTTTTTATTTCTCGTGTTATATTTATTTCCCCCTCCTATCGTAAATCATAAAATAATTTAGTATTTTCTTCCTTTAACGTTGCTTCTGTTATCGCTGGCAAAAGTAGTTTACTTTATCTGTCCCAGTGGGATAAACAGACCATCGTGACGCATGTTGTACATATGGAGGTCATGTACTTACGTGCCTGTTCATAGAGAGAGATCAATTAAAAGCCTAAAAGGAAATATATTTTATAATATCCTTTTTGATATTTACCAGCTGTTTTGAATAATAGTAAAATGTGGGTTTCTTTACTCACATTAAAAATAATTTTAACAAAGCCCTAAATATCGTAAATATAGATCATCAGATACCAATGAAATTTTCCATCTGCAAACTGGATCCAGAGGCAAGAGGAAGCCGGTCTGGGATTTTGAGAGGTCCAAATGTATTTAGTGGAGCTGTCACTCTATAAAACACATTGACATTGATCAAAAGAAAGTAAGGGCTGTCTATATGTTAAGAAAAAAGTATGGCAGTTTTTAAGATGTTTTTGCTTTTTAAATCTTTGTAATAGAAAATGGGACAGAAGAGAGCAACAGGAGGTGTTTTAGAAAAAATGTCCAAAAGGACCCAAAACTGATATTTAAAAAAATGCAATACTGTGCTTAAAATATTTATTTTAAGTTTATTCCTGGTAACATGTCTACTTTAAAACATTATGTGGCCTAATTAGCGAATGGAAAATATTGTTCCTACTGGTTGGTTTCCATTAGCTTTTTTCGTTGGGGTTTCCAAGCATCCGGGGGGCTGCAGCCAAAGGCATCGGGGAAATTGGAAAATTAGCAATAGCTGGTCTCTGGCAAAGCGACACCCGAGGGAAACCATGAGAAGAGGACCTTCAACTGATATAGAGGTTTTATAGTTGGGTTTTGCCAAAGATACAGCTGCTCACATGCAGAATCCCACAACGGGGCAGTACATGGATGACATTATGCCAGTGGAGCACTGATGTGGATGGCCATTTCATCCACAGAATGCCTTGTCTCCTTGTCTTTTCCCTGCATGCATCGGGCCCTATTTGGGCCCTTTGAATGATCATGCTGCCAACAGTTACAATGAATAAATTAGTTGCTCTGACAACCCAGATTGTCAGAATAGTTGCCTCAAATTCGGAACTGTTGGAAGCTATGAAAATGGAATGTGGCATACAACATGTTCTGTGTACCTTTTGAGAGTCAGATAAATTAGAAGTGAACAGTACAAAGCTTTCTCTGCCAGGCACGGTTATGTTATTGTCTGTCCATGCTAACATTGTGAGGCTAAATCCTAGTCTCCTGGGGCTCATTTGTATCTTTTATTAGTTTGCCAAAAGCATCAGAAAACCAGTGCCAACATGGATCAGTCATGTTCCCCGGTCTCAATCCTCCCTTTGTTTCCTACACAACAAATAAAGACAGTGGTTTCTATGATAAGACTATTCTGGTGGCGTATGGAGTGCTCCATCTGATTACTAAATACAGAAATCTGATAAATGTTGTATGTCTGCCTGTGGCTGAATATGGCCTACAGGGCTGGATTAACCACATTTGGTTTGGATTTTGGAGCCATCCAAAAAAATTAGGAGCCCACTTTTGTTTCTTCATCCATATTTTATTTTCATATATTACCCCTGGTCTGCAGTTAAGGGATGTTTGTTGGGACAGTACGACATAAAACACATCTTTGTACAGTACTACACCATAAAGCTAACCCATTATTCTTACACTTACACACACTAACACCATAACACTATGTGCATATTCACACTATAGGACTATGATACCGTAGACATACTGACTGGCACTATACATTTACACGCACACACTGACTCCATTACTGTACGTATACACACATACACACTGACTCTGACACTATAGTACACACACACTGACTCCAGCACTATACATTTACACATACTGACTATGACACCACTAGGTTCTTCACGGCACTCGTTTCACGGCACCGCAGCGGTAATTGAATTGGAATATTCAAATAGATTGCAATGAAAAGTGAGAAAAAAAAGCAGTGATACATTTTATATCATTTAGTGATCTTGATCGAATAGATTTATAGTTTTTTTATTTCTAGATAGGGCAGAGAGTGCATTAAGAGAAAATACCAGCAATAAGTTCACATAAGGTGCGCCCATTGATTTAAACACAGAACACGGTAATAAAAGAAGGGGATGACCGTTCTGTTTTTTTTATCACGTTTCTTTAATTACTATTCAATGATGTGTGATAGATTTCTCCAGTATGTAATAAAGCCCCTCACGAGTATCAGTCTAACATTTTCATCAGCCATTCTTTAATGAAGCATTGTATTCTATGGAAGCCTTTATCAGTGAATTGGAGGTTATTGAATATGTAACAAATATGGTGTGAGAACTTCAGTGACCTTCTGCTGTTGAAAGATTTGCCCATTCTGGGAGGAAGGGGATTAGATCATTTTCTAAATAAACATAAAGCTGCCTTTGTCCCCGCGGATTTCGGGAGGGTGTAAGAAGACAGCGTGAGTCATGCGTCCTGTCTGTCCGACTCCATATCTGGTCTTTTCCTAAAGAAGGAAGCCTGCCAGTTACATCATTCTCACCATGTTTCTGTCAACGGTAGCTGTGGACGAACAGAGTCCCTGTGACGGTAAATTATAGGACAGCTTATTGGCTCTGGGATTTCAACACCTTGAAAAAGAAACACGCTGGCATTTCTACATGCTGGCATCAATTAGAGCACGGCCTCCAAATCTCTGGATGATATTTATTGTTTAATCTTTGCTTTTGTTAAACTGGTGATTAAACTACCACATCTTTGCCAGTTTTGGTGTTTAAAGCCATTGTCTATCTAAAAGTAAACATGAATACTTATACAAGCTTATAGCCTTGCTTCATCTACACTATTATTATGATCTCTTATTTATATCGCACCAACAATTCTTCTTACAGTCCGTACATCTGAAGGGTCTGACAAAACTAGAATCGACAGATTAAGACAAATAGATACATTAGGTAAAGAGGGCCCAGCTTCCTTGCCACCCCAACATATGCAGTGGCACACGCTTACACAAAGGTACACACTCACGCTAACACACATACACATACTCACACTAACATACACTTACTAACATACTCACTAAAATGCACTAATATACTCATGCTAACACACACTCTATCTAACACCACTTACACAAACACATACACATCCATGCTAACACACAAGCACTTATACATACATTGTCATTCTTCCACACATACATCCATACATACATTCATGCATACTCCTTCTCTCACCCTCTCTCTCACTCACTTGCTCCCTCCCTTTCCTAACCCCCTAAACTTACTGGCAGCTTTTTCCTCTGGCAGCCTCGCCTGTCTTTTGGGATCAATAAAGGGGAACTTAACATCGTGCCCCAGCGGCTGAGCTGAGAGACACTGGGTCTTAAAAAACACAAGTAGATGATTTATTAGGGTGTCACAGGTGGAAAAACAGGCAAAAACTGCTCAAAACTGCAATTGAAGCAATGTGTACAATTATTTCTTCAAAAGTCAACACATTTTCAAACATTACATCAGAACCAATTTCTCTATATAACCCCAGCTCTGTTTTCTGGAGAAAACAAGGCTGCATCTTAAAAATAATTTGTAAGTCTTCTAGAGAAGAAGACCCTTTAGCAGTTTATTTACATATCACAAATGGCATCAAAACTTCTGTTAGTTCCTGTCCATTCCTAGATCCTTCGGTTATGATACGCTGACCTATGTTGTCACAATGTGATATAAACCAGATAAAGTCTGACTTTAGTGTAACAAATGAATGCCATTTAGTGAAAGGTAGTTACACAAAGTAATTATACACAGAAACTCTTAACCTTTGCTAGCACATTTAAGTTGATATAGCACAGCGGATACATACCGTTTTTTGCCAGTCGTGTGGCAAGTCGTCGTAGTCATTCTTGACAAGCTGTGGATCCTTATCAAATCCAGACAGGGTTATTGAGGATAATTCTACTGATACCTAGGATATTAATGTTAATTTTGACACTATATTTAAAGAGCAAATCATAATTCTGATTCGAGGCGATATTAAAATGAATCGGGATTCATCTCTTGAAAATGCAGAGCTTTTGGGTGGGTTGTGAAGTCCTTCCAACATAAATATAAGACTCCCAAAGGTGCCATTGCATTCTATCGTTGATGTAACAGAACTCAGTAGAAGAGTCTGGTCTCCTGAATGATATACAACAACCCAGTAAAAAGACAAAAAACATCGGTCCAAGATAAATTACCCATATAGCTCCCATAAATATTCCAATTATTGATTGCCACCAATTAGTTTTACTACAAGAAGTATGGTCTGTCTGCTCTAATCGTCCCATAAAAGCCAAGAGACAGACTTCTACATTTATATTTTGGTAGTAAAGTTTGACCCGGGTTTGCAGCTTTTATCCCTGCTGCTCTGATCAGAGGCAGACACATAGACTTTGACAACAGATACCTCTTTGGTCCGTTTGGTCTCCCCATTTTTCACTGATGTAAAGACTCAAACTTTCAGTGGGTCTCCTCTAAAAGTAACGATAGCCATGTGTCTATCCCATGCATGTTTAAATTCCCGCACCGTAGTAGCCTCTACTGCTTCTGCTGGGAGGTTGTTCATTTTATCTACCACCCTCTCAGTGAAGTAAAACGTTCTAACATTACTAACCCTCTGACCCTTTAGTTATAGATTATGACATCTGGTTCTATCATTTCTCCTCCTTTGAAATAAACGTCCCTCCTGTAATGTGTTTAATCCCTTTAAGTAATTTAAATGTTTCTATCACATCTCCTCTCTCTTCTCTCCTCCAAGACTGAGACCACCTCTCTCTTTCTGCAGGTTACGTATCTTCTGGACCCCCCAGACATGGGATAATAACTCCAGTAGTATACCCATATCAATGCACAGATCATGATGTATCGAAGAAGACATGTATGACATCATATGCCGAGTTCTGCTTGAATACACAGCGAGGTGGTGAAGTAGGTAAAAGGACTTGCTATTACCGTATTGGCTCGAATATAGGCCGCACTTTTTTCCCCCACTTTAAGTCTTTAAAGTGGGGGTGCGGCCTATATTCGGGGTCTAGCGCCCGACGCCCGGGACATGCAGTCCCGGGCGCCGGGCAGGCAGCGGGGTTAGGATACAGATCCCCCGCAGCGGTGCAGGGGACCTGCATCCTACTCCCCGATACGCTCAGACAGCCTCCCCTGCCAGCACTTCCCACGGGGGGCTTCCGGCACGGGAGGTTGTCTAAGCGGAGGACAGTGGCAGAATATCTCGGGGGGGGGGGGACAGTGATAGCATTTCTCGGGGAGGGAGGAGGACAGTGGCAGCATATCTCGGGGGGGGGAGGACAGTGGCAGCATATCTCGGGGGGGGAGGACAGTGGCAGCATATCTCGGGGGGGAGGACAGTGGCAGCATATCTCGGGGACGGAGGACAGTGGCAGCGTATCTCGGGGGGGAGGACAGTGGCAGCATATCTCGGGGACGGAGGACAGTGGCAGCGTATCTCGGGGGGGAGGACAGTGGCAGCATATCTCGGGGACGGAGGACAGTGGCAGCATATCTCGGGGGGGAGGACAGTGGCAGCGTATCTCGGGGGGGAGGACAGTGGCAGCATATCTCGGGGACGGAGGACAGTGGCAGCATATCTCGGGGGGGAGGACAGTGGCAGCATATCTCGGGGACGGAGGACAGTGGCAGCGTATCTCGGGGGGGGGACAGTGGTAGCATATCTCGGGGACGGAGGACAGTGGCAGCATATCTCGGGGGGGAGGACAGTGGCAGCATATCTCGGGGGGGGGGGGACAGTGATAGCATTTCTCGGGGAGGGAGGAGGACAGTGGCAGCGTATCTCGGGGGGGGGGCAGTGGTAGCATATCTCGGGGAGGGGGACAGAGTGGCAGCATGTTTTTTTGGTGCTTTTTTAAAGAAAAAACTTTTTCTTTAAAAAAGCACCAAACTTTTAGGGTGCGGCCTATATACGGGGGCGGCCTATATACGGGGGCGGCCTATATCCGAGCCACTACGGTATTTGCATTTATTGTGTGAAGAATGCACTTTGTGTACAATACATGCCATATTTTAGGTTCTTCTCTGAATACGTTTTCTTCAAGTAAAAACACAAAAATGAAGTAAAAATACAAATCGCTCTAAAACAGGGCATTTTGTTTGTTTAAAAGCATGCTGCATGCTGATTACAGGGTTGCGTAATGTAAATACATTACTGTGTTCCCTCGCTGTGTGTAAGTAGGCACAGATTACACAAATCCTTTCAGGAATGTGGTACGAGGCAAGTTACATGATGTATTTTGAGTTCATTAAGCTCAATAACAGCGTTCATTAAATATAGAATTCCCAATGACGAGTTTAAGGCCAAGAAACCTTTGGCACCTTGGTAACGGTTGTGTGCAACTCCCATCACACTCAGGCCAGCAACACAATGGAAAGCAGCGTTTACTATTTACTTGATCTTGAGGGCTAGTGATGATCATAATGGCCAGTTGGGCTCTTTTAACCCCAAGTCCCAAATTTTTTATGAAAGAAACTTCGTACATGCGTATCCGTGAACGTTCCAAAGTGATTTCCTCTAATCTAAAACTTGATTGGTAAAAATGTATCTGCTTTAATGAATCAGCTCCAGATTTATTTATTTTTTGAGGCAAAACTGGTAGAAGGGGCAGAAAAATTAGCTTAGAGGTCACGGTTAAGAACGTTTAGCAAGACAGACGAGACCAGCCTTCGAGCCAGACTTCCCGATTTAAATAAATGTTTACATTTAAAATGACCAGTTCCTTAAATCATGTCAACCAATGAAAAGGCAGAACTCTTCGAGGGACGAGTGTTTTATTCATTATAAACTGCTTCGCATAAGCACATGATTACGCTAACGTGTAAAGAAAACCCAAGGCCGTTTTTTCCCCTTCTGCGAAGTTTTCCCACTCTCATTTTCAGATGACCTCCGCGTCGACCCGAGCTGGCTACCCTCTGGGAACTTCAGAATGAGTCACAGAGCGTGGAGCTCTATTATAATAAGGAAGCCTGGCGTTTAGCTAATTTATAATGGTGAAATGGATTAAACACACATGGGAAAAAAAAAACTAATTATTCCTAAGAAAAACACGCACTCAAAAAAAGAAATAAAAATAAATAAAAATATATATTAATAACGGATCTAGTATAGAGCAGCCAACAGGTAAAGGAGACCATCAGCTGATCTTTGCTTTTCCGAAGAATTAATCTGAAAAACTATAGATAAAATGTAAAAAAAAAAAAAAACTTTTATCATATTTAGATTTATTTTAGAAAATCCTTACTAACCCCAAGCATAGTCACACCTGACTTAAAACAGAATCGTATCTCGAATGGTGCCCTAATGCATCAGACGTGTTCTGGTGAGCCGCGCCGTGTATTCGGCTGAAGTATTTGATTACCGAGTAAATCCGGCAGAGGAATAAGTGTGCTCCATGCGCTCGATGAAAAGGCTTTATGGAAGTAATAAGGGATTGCGTGTCAGACATGAAACCTTACACTCTGAGTTTAGCATACAGTAGGCAGACAGCGTGGAGCCTGGGATTAATTCGGTCATTTCTCTACTGACTAATAATGTGCATCTAGCTAGACTTTCCCCATAAGGGATTTTTAAATGACATTTAAATGACATTAATTGTGATTTATATCTATAATAGATGGTATTCTTATGTCAATGCACGCCAATGAAAAACTGTTTAAATCTTAAAAAAAAAAAAAATCTTTTCCTTAGATTAATAGTCGTATTTACATCAAATAATGCATGCAAGATCATGGGAGTCCCCTACATAAAGTGAGTCCTTATCCCAACGGAAACGACATGGGAGGTTTTGGTATGGAACGTGAATGGGAAATTCACCAGTGTCAGAAAATACACCCCTAGGAATGTCTTCCATTAAGGAAGGACCTGTGCCCAGAACTACAGCGCTGTGAAAAAGTATTTGCCCTTTTTCTTCTGTTTTTGGTTATTTGTCACATTTTAAATGTTTCAGCTCATCCAAGTCATTTTAATATAAGACAAAGATAATGTGAGTCAACACTAAATGCAGTTTTTAAATGATCATTTCATTTAATGAAGGTAAAGGGTTAATCAAACCATATATCACCCATGTGAAAAAGTAATTGCCCCCTAAACCTAAGATTGTGCCCACATTTTATTTCTGCCATTCAGGGCCACACTATGAAGCAGATGAGATCGCACACACAGGAGTATACTATATATTATATATTATATTATATATATATATATATATTCACATATGCACACCATCACATACACATAAAATACATTTTATATTATATATACATACTGTATAATCTATACATACAGTATACATACACACCGATTCACAAATACTATTATATATTATTTTTAGGAAGCCTTGGAACCATGTTGATTTCAGATTTAATAACATACATACAATCATTACAGACATTAGTAGTTTCAGAATGTTAACCCCTTTATTACCAGGCATGAGCATATTCAGAATTAACTCATCTATTACCAGACATTACACACACAGTCACACAAACAAACACAATCATACAAGCTGACAAACACAGTGACACAAAAAGACAAACACACATGCCTGCTACTGGCTGCAGCTTACACTGAGCTTGGTGTGAAGGAGGGACTTAGCCTCAGGCAAGCAGAGTTGAGAAGTCTCTCCTGATTGGTTGAGACCTCCTTCATTCAGACTTCTCATTTCGGGACAATGCATTGTCCCGGAGTGAGGCTGCCCGGGATTTAAAGTCCCATTGAAGGACTGTCCCGGGCAATCCGGGACATGTGGTCACCCTATGTGCCCACCCTTGGCAGAAAAAACGGCAATGAAACATTTGCGATAACTGGCAATGGAGGCTTTTACATCTCTGTGGAGGAATTTTGGCCACTTTTCATGGCAGGATTGTTTTCATTCAGCCACATTGGAGGGTTTTCTTCATGAACTGCTTGTTTAAGGTCATGCCCCAGCATTAAGGTCATGCCCCAGCATTAAGGTCATGCCCCAGCATTAAGGTCATGCCCCAGGACTTTGACTCAGCCTCCAAAACCTTAATTTTGCTTCTTTTGAGGCATTCAGGGGTGGACTTGCTTCTGTGCTTCGGATCATTGTGCTGCTGCATAACCCAACTGTGCTTGAGCTTTAGGTCACAAACTAATGGCCCGACATTCCCCATCAGGATTTTCTGGTAGAGACCAAGGTTCATGGTTCAGTTATGGCAAGTCGCCCAGGTCCTGAAGCACCAAAGCAACCCCAAACCATTACACTGTGTCTGACTGTTGGTATGAAGTTCTTATTGTGGAATGCTGTGTTAGCTTTACACCAGATGTATCGAGACCCATGTCTTCCAAAAAGTTCCACTTTTGACTCATCAGTCCACAGAATATTGTTCCAACTGTCTTGGGGGCATCAAGATGTTTTCTGGTAAATGTGATACACGCCTTTTTGTTATTTTTGGCCAGCAGTGGTTTTCTCCTTGCAACTCTCCCATGGATGCCATCTTTGCACAGTCCCGTTCTTATTGTGCAATTGTGACCACTGACCTAAACTGTGGGGCCTGTAGTCCTTTATATGTTAGTCTCGGTTCTTTTGTGACCTCCTGGATAAGTCAGTGATGCCCTCTTGGAGGAATTTAGGAAGGCGGCCACTCCTAAGAAGGTTTACCACTGTTTCAAGTTTTCTCCATTTGTAGATAATGGGTCTCACCGTGGTTCACTGGAGTCCCAGAGCCTTAGGAATGGCTTTTTAACCCTTTCCAGACTGATAGATATCTTCTCATCTGTTCTTGAATTTCTTAAGATCGCAGCATCATGTGCTGCTTTTTGAGACCTTTTAGCCTACTTTACATCGCAAGACGGGTTCAATTTAATTGATTTTTAGATTAAACACGGTTTGCAGTAATGATGCCTGGTGTGTCTAGTGAATTTGAACCCAATTAGCAATTATATTTGGTTAATTGACTGATTTAGTAACTAATGCAATTACTTTTTTTTACATGAAATGATCATTTAACCCCTTCAGCACAAGAAGGGCTTTCTTTTGAAATAATAATTATCCCCGGGTTTACCAGTGATTGCATGTTGAGTTTGTAAAATTGCTCCTGTAGGAGCTCAGGGTAGGGGGCTTGGGGTGGCTGTGCTGGTCTACCTAGACACTTGGGCAGACAGCAGCAGCAGTGCCTCTACAATCACCAGGATTGTGGGGACGTGGGGCATTTTTTTTTTTGCATTTACGTCACAAAACCCGATGAGCCCACTTGGGCATGACATACCTGGCACGTCACCGGACGAGAAGGGGTTAAAAACTCCACTTTGTGTCGAGTCACTTTGTCTTTGTCTCATATTAAAATTAGTTGGATGATATAAACATTTAAATGTGACAAATATGCAAGAATAAAAGAAATCAGGAAAGGGGCAAATACTTTTTCACAGCGCTGTAGATCACTTGAATAGATTGTTAACGCATGAAGCTACTTTTCTCAAGCCCAGCTTAAAAGAAGCAAAATGAATAGTTATAGAAACCCACTGCATGCGTATACCATGGGGACAGCCATCATGTTCTCAGGATCTGCATGATTATCTTTTCCAAATTAGCTATCGCTCTCCTATTAAGGTACTGAAAGTATTTGTAATAGTGAGGACATCAGGGAGCCATCTTTTCTGTATGCCCAAAAATGTATAGCGCAAGCAATAATAATAATAAAAAGTTTTTTAAAAGTGTGTCAACAGGTTGCCAGATAATCTATAGTAAGCTACACTGGAAAAACCGTCTGAACCCTGCTGTTATGCCACAGCCAACCACCTGCAAATCAAATTAATACAATAAACCACAAATAAACCACAAATAAGAAAAAAAAACCTAAACCCACGTGTTATTTTTTCATTTTTAAATGGGCTGATGAATCTCAGGTTTACAACTAGTATCAGCGGGTTGTGGCCCAAAAAAGTGGGTACACAAGAAAGCATATCTGTGTAAACGTATGTTTTATACCTAAATTATGTTGGTATAGTGTATTATCATTTAACCCTTTGTATTCTGTGTGCTCCCCTTGCTCTATTGTGTGTTCTATTGCACAGTGAAATGAGCGCGTCATGTAGTGCGCCCTGTAGATTTCCAAAATCTGGGGTATGTCTGCAATCTGGAGATGCAGATGAATACATTGTGATGGTTTCTCTGCAGTTGCATGTAATTCGTGCAAAAAATCCCAAGAAACATGGAAGGGTTGGTGGAAAATGAAGCAGAAAAAAAACACCTTCACGTGAAAATAAAATAATAATAATAATATGTATAAGTACCCCTACAGGTTCTGCAGCTCCCAAAAACAACACTCCTCACAGGTGTACAACAACGGTATATCAGAGAGAGGGGCGCATGAACATGTGGAGAAAAATAAACAAAATACAATAGTGTAATAAGTTCAAAATAATATTAGTGATGACAGACTATATTTCCACTATATTTATTTGGATTTTACTTACTTTTTTCTCCTGAAAAAGCCAACGAAGCTTGGCGAAACGCGTTGAGACCGAGTTTTTATGCTATTTGGATATCCCTTATCCGTTGGACGTTTTATTCTGATACTGCGCTTTTGCATAACATTCCGGTTATGCCAACTTATTTGTGAGTTTATGAGCTATTTTTTCTATTAAATATTAGTTCCACAAGACTGCACCATTTGTGGTTTCCTCATTTGCATTTCAGATTTTAAGAAGAACAGCTTTTATCTGATGGGCCTCTTTTACAAGTTGCCTTTGTGAGTGCAATTCATTAATCATCACTAATATTATTTTGAACTTATTACACTATTGTATTTTGTTTATTTTTCTCCACATGTTCATGCGCCCCTCTCTCTGATATAGGGTTGGTGGAAAATAAACAACAAAAAGTTACAGCTCCCTCTGCCAGGGATTGGTGACCAAATGGAAGTAAGATATATGTGAAACGTGTGAAATACCCTGGGTTGTCTTGTTTCCAAAATATATACTGCAGGGGGTATTTTGAGCTGGTTGGCTGCTAAAGAGTCCCGAACGAGACATAGGCGTCACAAAACAAAATGTTAGAATTTCTAATTTGAAAAAAAGACAGGCGTGTTCTATTTTGTGCCCCATTCCTTCCAAAAATCATAAAAAAAATCCAATTCAAGACACTTACACTAATATATTTTATGGTATTTTGGTCATAAAAAAAAAAAGATTAAAAAAAAACCAAAAAACATTTTCACTATTTTAATGTATTTTTCATACTAAATGCTGGACTATACTTCTAAAATGGTTTTAAAAGAAAGTTCTATCTGTTTAGAATTTGTGTGGGTGCACGAAAATGACAAAGGAGAATTATGTTCAATACTTGGCATGTACCGCCTTGGTTAAAAAAAAAAAAAAAGAACCTGATAACATTTGTCTGCCGCTTTTTTGGCTTAGCCTTATCGCTAAATATTAGCAACTTTTTATAGTTATATTTAGAAAAACCCGAAATATCTCAATGGATTATGGAACATTTGTCAAAACACTCCTAGCAAACAAGAGACCTGTTATGATTTTTTAGCATAATTTTTTGTGGGGAAGATTAACCCTCCGCTAGCCAAAGGGTCAAAACATAGACACATAAAACTGCCCCAGACAAGTATGTGACTGATACAATTAGAGGGATCAGGAAGTTATCGAAGTTGATCATTTGCATCAGTTGTGAAGATTTTTTTCACGCAAAGCTTCTGAGAAATGGAACAATATATTGAATCCAAATTCTATGCAGACTTTTTATTTTCGTCGACACGTCTCCTCCCTGTTGTAGGTTTTTAGCCAGGAGGGAATTTTTCACATAGCAAGACAATGTGGTACAAACATACCTTCTGATGTCTATTTTTTTACAGCTCTCAAAACAAGACCTGGGTTGGTGCTTTGAATGTCAAATTCCACAAGAAATACAGGAATTTTCAGATTAATACCATATTTAATCGTGAAAAAAAAAATAAAAAGGGATAGAATTAAACAACATATTTACTATCATTTCAAATGAGGAAAGAGGGTCACGTTTGTCGTAGGGGGACATGGCTTTACCAAGACTTTTTCTGTAATTTTTGGCCTATATTTAGCTATTTATGTTACTGAATAAAACCCCTCCCCCAGGCTAACAGGAAGGGGACATGACCGTACCTGGGAACGCTATCTAGATTTGACCTGGGATCTCTGGGCAAAGCCTCGCTTCCTTGTTTCTCTGGATAGGGGAGTGTCCTTTGGCCACTCCCACTTCCCTATCTTCTCCCTGGCCTCTTTCTTCCTACTTCCCAGAGTCCCCGCCCACTTAAGGCAGTCTAGACCTAGCCCCACCCCTTCATAAAACCACACCCCCAGCAGAGAGAGCTCCAGGTCTCAAGCGCAAGGAGCGCAAGGAAGAGGACGTCCCTGTCTTTAATGAGCTCCATGATGGACATCCCGTGACGATGTCACACGCACCATGACGTTCCTTTGGTTAGGATAACTTGACCTATGGGCAAACCTATCTAACTGCCCCAGTGACACAGTGGTGCTTGGAAGACATTACTCCATAAGTGGAATAACATTTTGATTTCAATCATTATCGATGTAAAGAATTTCACATATCATGTGTTCTTGGTGCCCCCAACACATCTGAGCTGCTTTGTGGCACCCGTGGGGCTACCAGGGGTCTCATGAAAGAACACGATGAGTCTGCAGACTTATTTCTCTTGTAAATCTAAATCTAGGATGTTTTAGTAGCCAATAGTTACTTATCTATATGTAGTAATCATCAACAGAAACTAATTATCTATCTATCTAGAGGGAGAGGTGAAAAATACATTTTGTTGCAAACTGCTTTGGAACATCAACGATTAATAATAAATGTAGGATGTTCCTCTTTCTTGGGCAACACACATAAATGTCGTAATCCAGCCTAAAATAGAATATCAGAGATGGAGGACGCTGGGCGTTAGCCGGTACGACAGGCCGGGGCTGTGGCTACAAGACTGTCATCGCAGGTTCTAGCATGTGTGTCGTGCGTGGAGAACACGGTCCCTCCCTTGTACTGAAATTGGGGAACAGATAGACATCAGTTTGATCTTGTTGTAGTATAAAACACAGAATATGTAAGTGCACATTAATCCAATGAGTGCTAGATCAGTGAGGAGTACACTAACCTACCTATGCTGGCCGTGGTTTATTAACACAGAAACCCAATTCGCTTTACTTACATATGATGGATGATCTGCGTTGTTTTTGCGCTGTCAAGGGGCAAAAATACAACCAATTGAAGTAAATAAAACAACTGTATATTATTATAATATATTATAATTATTATATTTAATAAATAGCTGGATATATTGGTATAATAGGATTATGTCCCTATCAGTTTATCATATATAATGTATCCATATCTAATATGATGGTCTATGTTGCCCTTTTAGCCCCCATTATAGGCTACAATATTGAATGGGGGCAAACTGTGAATTCCGATAACATTCCCAATATGTGCCAGATATGATTATGTTTGATTGACATAGAAACAGAATGTGACGGCAGATGAGACCCATTTGGCCCATTTGGTCACCCATTTTTCCCGCTGTAAAGATCATTAATCGGGCGTTGGTCTCATCTTAGATTTTGGATCCGTATGCACCATCCCATGTTTAAATTCCCTCACTGTATTAATATTAACCTCTACCACTTCTAATGGGAGGCTGTTCCACACTCTCAGTAAAACAAAACTACACTACATCTAAACCTCTGACCCTGTCTGTTTTAGACGATGACCTCTTGTTCTAACAAGGCTGGGTGGAAAGGCGGGTTTGGAAGATATGGCACATATAATTGTATTGTTCATTTCTGTCTATCTGCTGCCTGATGTCATATTTCCAAAATAAAGCGACTTACATTGTCTCGTGCACTTTTTTTTCCCCCTGAGAATTAAATGTGAAATTATTCATTTAAGGAAAACACCGGAAAAACAGAAGTAACATTGTGTAGCAACACACAAAGGACTTGGTGAACTGCCAGATACTTATTAGTCACAATTGTTGTACTCGTTACCCATACTTGTTTGTTTCCTGATCTGGACCCCCAAGTGCTCAACTAAAGTACATTACAAAAACAATCTCCTCCTGGTGAAAATATTATTCACCAGTTACTTAAAATTATCTCTCAGGAATTGTAATCCACCCCCCCCCCCCCCCAGAGTCTTAGAATTGACAGTTCTGTAGACTTAACAAACCTATGAAATGGATTTATATATATATATAAATGGATTTAAGGGTAAAATAAGCATTTATGTATTAAAAACTCACATAATGGGTGTACCATGCAGCCATCTCAAACTCCTGTCTTTGGGGCTTGTATTATTATTCCTCCCCATTGAGTTATTAGTTGCTTGTTGTTGCTAATTTATTCAGGCAGCCTTTCTAATGGTGGGTGAGGGCAGGGGGGATTCAGGAAAGGAAGCCGCTCGGGTGAAGTTGGCTTTGATCTTGGTTCCCCAAAACAATGACATGGAGTTTTTGTGGTGCTCTACAGCTGAGCTCCACAAGATTGCTCCTCATGCAAGGTTGGTCGGTGACCAAGTATCTGACGTTTATAAAAGTTTACCAGACTGTTACCTGTAGCGAGGCGTGTTATGTAGGGGTAAACGTGGAATGGGGTCACCCTAGATCGTGTTTCTGTCACTGTGAATATGTTTGCCTGAGGCCGAGGCTCTAGAAAAGCTCAACAAGTCCTTAACTGTATAACCGAGGAAGGGATTCCCCTCCATGACTTTATTCTTTACATCACACATACTGCAGGGGGCAGCACTGTACATGTACCGATCTGCATCATGTGAAATGTATATGTGTCCCGCTGTACAGCTCTGCGGAATATGACTGCGCTACATAAAACTATAAAATAATGATAATAATAATAATAATAATAACGTGTCCTAGAAAAAAATGGCTGATTTGGTCTTCTTTCCTCCTTAATGGAAGTCTTGTCCATTAAGGTTAAACGAGCGAGGCTTCCGCCCGGAGCAGGTAGGTGGTATGTAGCTGGCACTCTAAAGGTTAATGCAGCAGCAATAATAACTGTTAAACTCAACGGGTTTGCAAGAAAAACACAGGCCCCCCATCTGACAAATTGATTAAACTGAACAGGGATTATCGAGTCTTATTACTCTCGGGGTAACAAGTTTGCAAACGTTCATTCTGCAGGAATAGATTTCATAATAAAGTAGCGGATCCTCATGTACTAAACACCCACAGCCTCAGATCGTTATCTTCATTTTTATACAAAAAGAGGCAACCTAACACTCAGATTAACCCCTCCTGTATCCAGGGCCGGCCTTAGGGGTGTGCGACCGCACAGGGCGCCATGGTAGGAGGGGTGCCTGCCCGGGACTTAATTTGAAACATCGTTTTGTTTTTTTTAAAACTTTATTTAACATCATTCATGTTAAATAAAGTTTAAAAAAAAAAACCCGATGCTTTAATCCAAGTCCCGGGCAGGGGCGCGTTGCTCGTGAAGTTCTCAGCAGCTGCTCGGCGCCCCTTACTTTCCGTGACTCTGTTGCGGTGCCGGCATCTCATGAAATGCCCGCACCGTGGCAGAGCGAGAAGACGGATGCCTCCCGCTCTCACCGCAGGACTCCGGCAACAAGGTAAATGGGGGGGGTAGTTTGAGGGGGCAGAGGGGGGGTAGTTTGAAGGGGCAGAGAGGGGGGGGTAGTAAGGGGGGGGCGCCAGAGGAGTAGTCCGCACAGGGCGCCTGTATCTACTACTTTTATCACCTATGATGATACGGAAAGGACCTTATAAACCTTAACCTTAGTATCCGCATACTATTCCAAAGAGAGTGTTTCATTAACAATGTGACTGTCAGCTACAAAGAACCCTCGCTCGGTCTCATGGGTAGAAGCACTCCATACGAAACCTATAGGTACGTTAACCCTCTCAGTGCCGACCATGTAAAACAGGGAGATGGGAGCGGTTACAAGAAGTCAGGAAATCCGTGAGCACATATTTAACTTTTTTATTCCAAATTTTGTTGCCATAAAACATTTACAAGGACAATAATGACTCCGAGGGACTGCGTTAGTCACCAACGCTCTTTGGAAGAAAATAAAACAATGTGCTGCCTAGGAAGCTAAGCTTTAATATCCTGAAACATATCAATTAAGGCAAAAAGCGCCTTATGAAATGTGACTCCTTCAGCGAAACCAGGCACTTTTTCACGACCTCGGCACAATGGGGACAATCGTAATAAAACGTTGGTCGAAAAATATATTTCGGATTTTGTTTTTTCTCCAGATCAGTCAGGCTAGTTGATGAACAAAAGGTCAGGAGAAACTCATTGGTTACCCAGTCATGTGCATTTAGGAAAAAAATCATTTCAAGCATTGGTTTAGAAAAGAATGAAAGCCTTTTTTGGGGCAGTAAGTATAGGATGGATACCAGCGCTTCAGTTAAGCGTGTTCCCACAGCTGGCAGATGCCCGGTACTAAAAGCAGAGAGCTCTGAATTTTCGTTTGCATTTTGTTTTTTTCTCACTCACTCACTCACTCACCCATTCACTCACACTCTCTCAGCTCTGCTTCTTTTCTTGCCTCTTCTTGTTTTTCTGTCTTTTGTATTCTGTCTTCTTTCTTAGTCCGCTTCTCCTCGTTATGCGATATTCAGGCCTCTTGGAGCACTTCCCCACACCACGGGCACAACCTCACCCCAAACTGGTATAATGGGGGAGAGGTTGTCTCTGTGGCATCTCTGCACTTCTCTTTATCCGCGGATCTGCGGGGAGAAGCGGCTCAAGACAGAAGACAGAAGAAGCGAAGAACAAGAAGAGGCATGACAAGAAGTGGAGCTGCATAAAAGCAGACGGGGACACAAATGTTGTTGGTGGAGAAGGTAGGGAGACACTGAGAGAGTGAGTGTGAGTGAACGTGAGTGACAGCAAATTTCACTTCCGAATGGAAAAAGCCGTCAGACTTTCATTGGAACTTTGTCGGAAAACAGATGGAACAATAACGAAACGAAAAATATGGTCCATATGCTCAAGTTTATTTACATTTTGTTGAAGTTTAAAGCTTACTTTACTGATATATACTTAACAGCACCATACAACGGGTAAACAGGACTTAATCTGCTGTACATCATATAAAATGTATACTCGCAGGAATATATTTCCTGCTCAAACAGGCTTAAGCGTAAGCTTGTGAGCCGGACCCTCTTACCCTCTCCAAATGTATGGACCGTAAGAAGTGTTACAAAAATTGTTGGTGCTATACAAATAAAAAGATCATAAAAATAATAATAATAATCATAATAATAACAATAATAGCGATGATAGAAAAAAACTAACATTGGGCTCATAAAGTCTGCCAAACCAGAGTTTCCAACTATCTTTTCAAAATCTTATCTCACGAGCATCCAGTTTTCTCTCTCGTAAACCAATTAACCTTGTTCCGATTAAATTTTTAATAGGATTACCTGCGTTTTAGATAAAACCTTGACACTTCCTCTGCTGTACATGGCTGTGATTGTTGAGCTGATTCTCATTGAATTCATGTTAGAACGTTCAATGTGGAAGAATCAAAAAATGTATTTTAACCGGTATCACTTTTATTCCGGATTTGTAAATGTCTATCATATCCCCATCTCTGTTGTCTTTCATCAAAGTTATACATGTTAAGATTCTTTGTTTTTTGTTATGTTTTTTTTTTCTTTTTTGCTTTTAATTCTGTAAACCATGCTCCATTCTATGAGCTGTCTCTTGGCTTTTCTGTGGAGAACCAACCAATGGTTTCTGACATATTACCTATATCTATAATAGACTGGGCGTGGGATATGCTTGCGATGTCCATACAATAAAACATATGGAACCATTCTGATTAGACTCCAAGGTGTGATATACATGGCTTATGGAATGTGGTGGTTTTTCAATGGTTTATGGACGTTTTAGTGGTACATCCGCTTAGTCAACATTTCTCGACACATCGTAGGCATGACTAGAGGCTGAATTCCTTACTCTTAAACATAAAATTAAACTGGATTTAGCTAGAATACATGTGAGACACTGGGGTAAATCTGAAAGCAATGAAGTCAGCATGACAAATGCCAGCCAACGCTTCCAGTTAACATTTTTTTTTTTACTAAATACCCAATAATGCTTTTTCCAGGAAGTTGCTGTCAACCCCAGTATATCCCGACTGTGAATCCTTCAACAGCATGGGGACAAAATGTGTGTGACGGCAAGTTTACCAAAAATTAGGATCAAAATAATGACAGATAAAAATAGGACAGTTGTCGAAATGCAGAAATAGCAGTTCCCCTTGGACACAAATACATAGTGCGGTTTTCTTAGAATTAATGAACGCGTAATAACGTCTGGTAGCTGCTGAGTCAAAGGGTGGAATAGTCAGTACCAGAAGAGCTGACAGATTTGGATTCTAATAGTAATGGTCAGCGATATCTACACAATACTATACCCCCCAATATTTACGGTGTCCAACTTGGCTAGGGTTGAGGAGGGGCAGGGTCCAGTGGTAGGAGTGGGCCAAGTGAGAAGCGTGGCCACATGCCAGCCTTATTCAAAGAGCACCTTGGCGTGAAAAGCTGCAGAGCCACCTTGAGGGGCACAGCCTATGATCCCCAACTACCAACAAGGCATCAGCAGGACAGCGAGAAAGGATATAAACATATTTTGAGCATTGTAGAGCTGGGATTTTAAAAAGACTTTGAACTATGTCTAAAAATGTAGTTAAGTTGGAAAAGTTAGAAGATGATCTCTGGGCAGAGGCACGCCAATGAGATCCGCACTCATTTTTGCTACTGAGGTGCCCCTGCCCCATGGATCTGCTGCCCTAGGTTGGCCTAGCCCAGAATATGCCATTACTGGAGGCATGAATAAGGTCGGGTGGGTCTGGTGGGTGATACGTAGAGGGAATGGACCTTTGCAAAGACACCACAAGAACCATAAGAACAGTAATAGGAGCGGGTTTAGCCTTAGGGCTGTATAAAGATATAATTATAGATACAGAAGCACGGTTAGTAGACAATCTAAAGGTGGGGAGACAGAGCGAGACCAACTACCAAATGCAAGTTATCTAGAATAACGGAACAATGGGAGGTAGAAAGCAGACAACAGTCAGGAGAATACTGAAAAGAGTGAAAAGTAAGAGAGTAATGGCTGTCGAGCGACAGAGGGCATCATTTCATTAATTGTATAATTCTTCGTAGGTTTCTGACAAACTCAATCTTAATATTTTGTATGATTCACACAAAAAAAAATTATAATAAGTTGGTAAAATATTTAGATAAAATGATGTAAAACATTGTGCGGAGTCAGTGGGTGGATTACTGTGAAAACAAGCCGGCGCTAGCCCGGGCAGCGAGCCAGCGATGTTTCTGGGAAGTCTGGTTATCGGAGAAGTCATCGGCCGGGACACTTCACACGGATCAGCAGACCGGACTCTCCAGGAAACCAATGTCTCGCTACATGTAACAGCTCTAAACAGATTTAACTCTACAAGTTTCATCGGGGAGGCTAATTGAATGCTACGGAATATATTGAAAACTTTTTTTTTTTGCAGAAGACTATGTGATTAAAACTGAACGGTTGGGTGTTTTTGGTTTTCTAACTTACGTTATTACGTGACAATAAAAACAAAAAAATAAGCCTGTGCGTATTAAAGGGTGTCTTAGTGGATGTGTTTATACCTTGCGATCCACCTAATTTTATTAACGGGATGCCCAATTGCCCTGGGTTATCCTGGTACCGTCACACTGTGCATGCGCGACTGCGCTCTACAAATCGATGGTTGGTTGGTAAGCAAAGGCCCATGTCAGCTAAATTGTACTAAGGTGGAAGCCACATTCCCTGCGTCCTGCTGCATGTCGAGAGGCACGGAAATGTATTCCAACTCTGAACTTTTAAGAACAAACTTAGCTGAGGATAGCTGTGATTTCTGTGATTTCTGAAGGGAAAAAGGCTGCGTGCGAAGGAAAGACTTTACTGACTGGGTTTATTTCTATGTTTTAAAGGTCATGAACGACATGCAGCATTTCCAATTTTTTTCTTTTCTTAGAACCGTGTTCCAGGGCATCTCCACGCGCTACGGCCAGAAAATGATACAAATAAATGTAAAAAAAAATGTAAATTATATTTTCAAATTTTTTTTTTTTATCATTTATTTATTCATTTATTTATTTCTATATTTATTTAGCCTAAATCTGGCTTCTTTAAGTTAATTTCGTGAGAAATTTACCATTCCCAATTTATGTATTATCTCATGATGATGTAACATATAACCCACAACGCGGGAAAAAATGAGGCGCTAAAGCTCCTCTAAACTGGCCTGCGGTTGCTATCAGGTGTTCCTTGCTGTCTGGGGGCCGGGGACCGGGCACACGAGCCCATCTAACATGGAGGGAAAGAAAAGGGAGGTCAGTGAAGCGAGAGATGAAGAAGGAGGCTGAGCAGCCAATCAGAGCTCACTATGCGACCTAAAGTCCTCCCACTTCTTCCTGATTGGGTGCAGAAGGACACTGGGAGAGAGGAGCCAGCTCTGCCGCTCAGAGGAGCCGCTCAGGCTGCTGCGAAGCAAGAAAGGCCGCTACAGGATGGGGCTCGGGGCCCTTTACCACTCTGGAGCCCTGGAGCAAATGCTCCATGTGCGGTTACACCGGCCCCTGGTACATGACATGCCCTCACACTCGATCCGAAACACGGAACAACGTCAGTAGCATGTGATATTAGGCAAGCGATGGCCAGACTGGATTAGCCCCATTTAGTATTACACATAATAATAAATACATAATGATTCATCCGGGTCTGCCGTGTACTCAGCGTGATTAAGGCTGGAGGGTTACTGGATGGAACCAGCAAACCTTCTGTAAAAACATTTTTTTACTTGTCGTACACTCATCCCTAAAAGAACCTTTTTCAACCATATAGCCACACAGTACGTGCTTGATTCTCACACAACTCTACCTTATACACGGCACTGTACACAACATATAGCACATTTACCTTTTATAATATCTTATATTTTATTTTATCAATAAATTGAGAAAAATAAAATTAGATTATAAATACATACAACATACAATCATTAGACCTAAATACATCTATCGACCTCTGTTGAGTGGTTGAACTTCAGTCCAAGGTCAGAAAAAATATACATCTCTTGTCAATGGTGTCTGTGTACTGAAGTTGGTCCCCCCCCCCAGGGGCATATGAGCAATAGTCCATATAGTACATATTTTTAATTTATTAATCTAAACGTTCCTTAGGCCTTCTCCTATTTTGTATAAATATAGAACTATAAAACAAAATTAAAAAATATATATAAAAAATCTGATTGTATTACGTTAATGGTTAATCCATTTTAAAGTATTTATTCTATTGACGCATTCATTTCCACTGTGCTTGGTACATGAAACATGTATTGTTTATATACGTAGGCTCATTATTTCCTAGGCTTATGGTCTATTTTGATTATGTTCCACATATGTTTTTTTTAAGCATTTTTTGGTTTCTTCAGAGAAAACAATGTGACGTTCCCGATAATGCCCTTTTCAGCTTCTGCCACCTTCTGGAAGTAAAAAAGTAAAGCCACGAAAACATAAATGTGATGATATGCAGGGGCCGATCCTTCAAGATCCACCCGAGACGCTCCTTTAAAGCGTGGAAGCAATGGGGGTATTTACTGCAAGGTGGCAATAGCCCCTTAAGGACGATGGGCGGTCCCTAAACCCATTGAAAACAATGCATTTTGAGCCCGTACATGTACGTGCTTTGTCATTAAGGGGTTAAACAAAATGGATACATAATTAGGAGTGGTTTACAATGCGATGATATGCGAAATGATGAGTAACACAATAGGTCAAACGTTGCTAACTCAATTCACCGGTTAATGGTTTGCGAGATAAATGTCGAATTATTCATTAAATCCTCGTTGTGCTCGGTACTTTCTGGAATTATTTCATTTGATGATTATTTGGTGATTACATTTAAGCTCGATGCTAATGGAATAACGCTGTCACATGTCAGCATGACGAAAATAACGCATTATTTCTTGCGGCAATTACAAGGTGCAACGTACACATTTACTCACAAATACTTGAATTTTTAAGTTTTAAATGAAGTGCAAACTCCCAGGTCGAGTTTAAATTCCCGATACCTCCAGGAATGAAGAGCTTTAGTGTCCTCCACAATCCCTTTTTTCAGAAACATTGTTTCACAATGAAACAAATCATCTTAAGTGTTTAGCCGATTAGCCCAGTTGGTTTGTAGGTGGTGGTCACCTGGAGGTCTTCTACTCCCTGGGAAGAAGGAAGGGACGGGATTAGTTGGAAAAGTACGAGTCATGTTTTGGGGATTGAGCCAGTCCACAATAGCCATGGAAGTAAATGATAACAAATAGCACCCCTTCCAAGATTAAACTCTGCCCTGGAGGTCTGGAAACCAAAGTATTCCCAGATGAAGATGTCCCAGAGTCATAAAGTATTCCCATTATATAGAGAAAAAATACATTTTTATATTGATCAGCTTTCACATTTTTAGCACTGCTATTCGCGGTTGGTTTCGGGAAAAACCTCCAACCACAAGGGCGAGGAAGACTTCCGGCTCTGCACGATACAGAAAGAAGAACCAAAAAAAGATAGAACACAAGACAACTTATCAAGAACTATCAAGACACTAGATATGAAATGACTCGGCCATTTTTGGACTTGGAGGAAAATATCCTCATTACATATTTTTTTGTTCTTTTTTTTAAAAAAAAAAACACTTAAATTTGGACATTGCAACTATCAAAGCTGAGAGGAAACAGGAGACCGCCATGGGAATTCCCTGCCAAACCTTAACCCAATAACCCTACTTGTTGTGCAAAAGCTCAAAGAAAGAAAAGCGGGTGGCAAAGCGTCGTAAATAGACACGTCCTTCGAATGGCCTGCGTTTGAAGTCTGAGTTTTAAAGACTGCGGCTCAGAACTTCCTGAGTGGAACAATGAGATAAAATATCTGAGGAACATGTATAGGAACAGACCCGGCCCAGGAACAAACCTATTTTAGGCTTTCCCGAGTAAACACTCTTGTCTTTCCGGCCGTTTGGTTTAGCTATTTAAATAATGCGCCTTGTGCTTATTGTGTAAAACTTGGCGTGGAATTTCGTTTAAATTGAAATTGAACAAGTTCTGAATGATCTGTAACGTGTAAGCCCTCCGTGCTATTACCGCAGCAGTAAGAAAGCCATAACATTTTCTTTGCATGTCAGTAAAATTGCATCAGTTTAGTTTATACAGTGGGGTCTCTTTTTTGCATTGGGACAGTTTCTGGGGGTTTTTTTGCTTTGTTTTGGGGTTTTTGACTGGGGTTTACACAAACAAGTGTGATCTAAATATCCGTTTGTATGTTTAGTGTACCTCCACATCATTTATATATTGTTTTCTTTTGACACCATGTTTGTGTATATATATATATATATATATATATATATATATAATCCATAAATATGATTAATATGTTAAAAAATAAAGAAAAAAAAAAGAAAAACACTTTCTTGCTTTAGATTTCTTCCACAATTTTACTTGCTGATCTCCAATGTTCCCCACTAGTGCAAAAAACATATGACGTATAATCATGTCCTCGTGGTCATCTAGACCATTTTGTGTAGGACATAAACATTTGTCCTAAGGTCGTTAATGAATGAAAGCACATTTCATGCTGAAAAAAACAATAGAAAGTATATTTTGTGTTGAAAAAAACTACAATTGTGCAGCATAATCTCGAGCACATCACACATCTGTAATACGCATTCTTATTATACAAAGACTGAAGTTTATTTGTACAAAACACACTTTTAATTGTCATTCAGCTTTCATTTTTGGTCCCACAGATTCACGAAGAAGCAGGCCAAGACTGGCCATCTGGCACACCGGGCTAATGGCCACCTGCACCCCAATGTGCCGGTCCAGTGTGCGGCCAGTGGCTGGATATGCCCATCTGCATGCTACTTGGGCATAGAGAGAGTGCCAGCGCTGCCTTGTGATAACCAACCTGGCCCTGCTAAGAAAAGAGACATGTGACCACGGAGTAATGAAATAAGCAAATGGCATGGAATAGAATTTTTCACAAAAAGTTAAAAATTTTCACCCAGAGTTACCACTCAGAAAATCCCCTCTTTAGTCGGTGGTGAGAATGAGTTTATTGAAGCTAGGAAGACCTCGCAGACGGCTTCTTTAAGGAGCTGGATGAGGTTATAAGGAGGGACGGTTCTTCGCTTTTGGGAAAAGGTGGGTTTTTTTACGGAGTGAATGAAAATGACAGTAAGAAGGGGAAAAGTCTGACGGAACTGGGCAGGGAATTCCAGAGAAGGGGTAAAGAACGGGTGAAACCCTGAATACGGGAGCGGGAAGAGGTAATGATGGAGAGACACATGGAGGAATAGAGAGGGTGGTTAGGAAAGTATTTGCATAGGAGGGTAGAGATTAAAGCTCTGTAGGTCAGGGTAAGAAGTTTGAATTGGATTCTGGATGCGATTGGCACAGAGGGGCAGCAGAAGATTAGTCTCGCCGCAGCGTTCAGGATGGAAACTACGTTTTAGAATGCTAAATAAGAACTATTGTGCTGGGTTTATTTTTTTTTTTTTTACTTTTCAAAAAGGAATTCCCCTTAATTCATAACAATTGTAAAAAAAAATCCACAGATAATAAACGTGGACAACCCAGCTGCAGGTCGGGATTCTGACACCTGCATCCATCCGTCTGTGCGCTTTGACCAGATTAAGACTCTGGAGGAAGGACATTCCTGAGGCATTACTTCTCATTGTTGCTTTTTTACAAAGAAATACTCAACAAGTGATGTCACTAAACATACTATAGAATTCTAAAGTTCAAAAAGGGGTTTATTCCTCAACTTCTGTCTGAAGAAGAGACCTCTGAGGTCCCGAAAGCTTTACATCTTTTTCTGTGTTGGTCCAATGAAAGGTATCAACTTCAACTAAAGACTTCATTACAGTTAGAATATTATTATTTTTTTTTTATTGTTTTATATAGCGCCATCATATTCCGTAGTGCTGTACAATGAGTAAACAGGACATAACAAGTAGTGTATAACTATTTGACTTACAGGAATGAGAGGTATGGTGGGTCATATCCATTATTCATTTTTCTTATAAACTTAGTGATAACTGAACAGTGAGTTTTTAAGGGATGGTAAAACTTCACAAATCCCCACGCTAATGATTCATGTGAATTATATTATTATATATTATATCCGAGTTTAGAAGATATCCGGCTAAGGCTATCACCGTCTTGACCAAAACTTTAAGGTTTTCTCAGATGCTTAAAGCTCTAAATTGAGATAAATATGTATCGTAGCATAATTCCATAAAAATCTTCCTTTATAGACAGTCAAGTTCTCCTCTTTTCTAACATTTTGAAGGGAAAGAGACCAGACAGATTTTTGGCCATTAAAATAACATGAAATGGATGAGAAATCCAGCGCAGACGGGGTTAATGTTGTAAATGACTCGCGCAGAGGCCCTTTATCACTCCCATCACTCCTGTGTTCCAATGGCCCTTTATCACTCCCATCACTCCTGTGTTCCAATGGCCCTTTATCACTCCCATCACTCCTGTGTTCCAATGGCCCTTTATCACTCCCATCACTCCTGTGTTCCAATGGCCCTTTATCACTCCCATCACTCCTGTGTTCCAATGGCCCTTTATCACTCCCATCACTCCTGTGTTCCGATGGCAAGTTGTGTTCGCTGATCCAAATTTAGGTTTAAAAGGCTAATTGATCGTTAGAAAACCCTTTTTGTCTCGGGATGTGATACATTTTAGCACTTTCCAGGATGAAAGTCAGAATTGGAAGCCATTGCATACCCCCAAATTGTTCCTAATAAGTCCAATATAAATTATTTTGTCCAATTGCTGAATTTAATATTTTGTATACTTTAAATATTTTTAATTCTGTTTAGCATTATTTAGGCAGTTATCGGGGTTTTAAGAGATGAGGTCACCTTCTCAAACCTCCAAGCAATAGCTGGTAAGGTCTGCGTGTTGGTTTATGCCTTTAGATGTTTGTCCGTAAGTAAAACCAGATCTTTCTAAGACAGGCTGGTGATTGTTAATTACATTTGCTTTCTAATTTAATGAACTGCTGATTTGCTTTACGAACTGCTTGTTCTGTATTTTGTGAGCTTTCAAAGAACTGCACTACAAAAAACATATTTGTAGATGACAAAGAACAGAAGCTCTCGCGGAAGACGTACAGTAGAACGTTAGGGAACATTGTGTCTGCAGCGGAAGTTTTCAGTTTTCTTAATCTTCTGCCATTCACCTCCAAGTCAAATCCCAGCCCTATTCCCTCCGCCTGTGCCCCGGGTCAGATTTCACCCCTTCAAATGACCCCATTGACCCACTGCTCAACGCGTTCATCACCCTTTCTGCGCAGAAACACTTTATTATATTAATCTAAGCCTCTGCTCCTCTGATCTTACACCATGATATCTAGCCTGTCATCTTGTTAGCCTATTGCGATTTGGAACTCTACTGATGAGACAAGTGTGGCTTTCTGTCTGCGATTTAATTTTTATAGATCCCTGGATATAAATATAGGTTAAAACTTGCCAAACACCTAGAAAGGTAGCCTTTACTGGCACCCCATCTAGAGCATTTGGTGGTATTATCCCTATTGTTATACTGCGATTCATTCATGCACATAAGTCTAAGAAGTTTAGGAATGGTGTCACAGCTACTCTCTCCTGCATTCATTTATGACTAGTGTCTTCCTGAGAGATGTAACTCTGCTTTCAGAAATATTGGCCATCGTGCATAAAATTAAAATTTGGTCAATTTAGTTGTGTGTCAGAATTGACCTTCTTAATTCTAATTAAAAAAAAAACCTAATTAAGTATGCGTAAAATGCTCTTTTCTCCATCTTTTTACGCGTTCATTTTTTCATATCTGAAATCAATTAAGAAATAGATTAAAATTTACTATAGTCAAGACGTTGATGATATGAGCCCCATATAGAGCGTTTCTACGCTTGGTCACTAAATAATGAATAATAGGGTGAAAGAATTCTAGTGACCAACGTTTCTTCTTTCGGGTCAGTAGACAGGAATTCCACAATCGCTTTGTAACTTATTGAGAAACACGTAAAAGGATTTGTCTGGCCGATCGAGACATTCCTACAAGTTCAACATGAATTTTAAGAATATGGTTGACTCATAAAAGTTATGTCAACAGGCAACAGCAAGTTTTATTCCGGAAATGTCTGAAAAAACTAGACAGAAGAGTTAATCAGGACACAAATGTGTAGATTTGGTATTTTTGGTGAAGAAATGTGAAGCTTGAAATTTAAAAGATGAATTAAAATGTGCTGCGGCCAACCTATAAAGAAGTGTACGAGTCCTCCGCATCGGAATCACCTACCATACTATATGGATTTATATACTGTGCACTTAGCACTTTTCTGTTGACATCACAGTATCGTACAGTAAAAAAAAAAAAGAAGTACGCTAGGGGTTGATTCTGGTGCAAAGTGGCAAAAGTTTTAAAATCAGCAGAAACATTCCATTGGTTGCTATGGTAATTACACAACTTTGCCCCTGAATAGCCCTTTACATACTATAAACTATATCCAGTCATCTGAACGTTGCAGTTGTTGAGCTTACAAAATCAGGAAAAGGTATCTTGATTGAACAGCATGGAAGGTCTTGTAGAGAACTGACTTAACAGCAATGCAGATTCGATGAATGTTGTTGTCTTGGTTATCAGTTGTGGTCTTGCTGTCATTGGCACAACAACCCAATGTGAGAAACTAAATATATATTCTGAACGGGAGACTTTTATGACTTGTTAGTGGTGGATCTAGAAACGCTCATTTCGGGTCTAAATAATGTGTTGTAATATAGCACTGATAATCTGTAGGTCACTGTTGTGGGCAGTCATATGATATTTTGGTTACATTTAACAACTTGAACACCATACTGACCTAATCCTAATAAAGTCCTTTACTCCATAGACTTTCATGAGTCCGAAGGTCCATCACAGTGATTAAGACTGAGACATTCTATTGTTAAACATGATACTGTATGATAAGAACATGTATGTTTGTCTAGTGTATAACAAAGCTAAACATATACAAGAAGTAAACCTTTTAATGGCAGGTTAAACTTTACAGGCGATTCTGATGTCTCTTGACAAAGGTTTACCAACAACTAGCAGGTTATACAAGAAAGTGGTCTAGATTGGAGATATTAACAGGAACCTGAGAAAATACAATACAGTCATTTCATAGCATGCAGTCGATGCATTATTTCATTCCACACGTTTTTAGAATGTACGCAGCACCTTCCATAGATATGGAAGCCGACCATGACATCATCATCTACGCCATCTACATTTTAATTACATTCTTTATTTTTGTTTGGTTATTTTCTCTATCAGCATAGTAACGTAGCATGAGTAACTCAAACAGAAATTTACTTACATTTTGTTAATAAGTAATTACTTCATTCATTCGCTAAAGCCATAAAGCTTTTAAATTGCATGAATTTAGGAATATAGGATGACCGTAAGGGCAGCAGTGGGGGATATTATAGTTCTAACATAATACATGTTGTATTTCATTCTTCTTACAGCAGACTGCATTTAATATAAACTAAAATGAATGCACATTCACAACTCTTAATACCTTTCATGTTCCAGACATAATTCCTTCCTTCTGTGCCTATGCACACAGAGATGGCACAACCTGTATTATTTTACAGAGGCAACTCATTATATAGTTATCGGGATGCAGTATACATGTGGGCACAAGACACTTAAACTTAGCATGTTTTCACACTGGACCGAATGTTGATCTATGCATTGTGCTCGACTCATTGGTAGCAGCAGAATAGATCAAAAGGCACTTAGCGCAAATGTTTTTCTAGAATGGGAAGTAGGGTGTGTAGGTGTGTTACCCAAATAATAACATTTTTACACCCAAAAATTGTAAGGCTGGTACAGCAGAATCCCCAGAGAGTGAACTGGAGTGGTTTAGTCAAGCTATATATTAATCAAAAAAGGATTCAAAATGTATTATTATGATCTGTTAACATTTTACACATCAGCTGCATGTAGGGTATTTTAATGATCATTTTGACCCAAAACGGTGGTGAAACGTATTATGTTGTAGACATATGACAATAGTCATCTTGCTGATGTCATCACTAGCTACAAAAAAGATAAAAATGTTGAGCCATTTAGGTATAAACACAGCATATGGTCATTTAATACCCTAAAGCTTAACGTTCACCCTTTTTTACAGTTGACGTGCCGGCTTTTAAAGCTATATGCCTCTTCCTTTTACAAATCTGGATGACTGCTGGAAGGCCTTCTGTTTTTGCTGAACAAATAAAGGACACTTTAAGCATGGCAACAGTTTGAAGGTTCACCTTCAAAACAGGCTAAGTGAGTCATCGTCTGCACACTCGTTCTCTTTAATGTACTGCAGAATGTCCGTCTCGTTCATGGCTTGTACGTTGGCCTCTTTTTGTTCCGGCTGTAGACGCGATGGTTGGTTTGACTTGTTGGGCTCCTTCAAGAATGTCGGTTTGGCTGGTATCTTAGGCTTCGGTTTACTCTTTGACTTTACTCCAAGGTTCAAGAGTTTCTCTAAACCTTCTTCAACCCTGGAATGAGAAGAAAAAAAAAATCAATAAAAACATACTGATAAAATGTTAGTTTCTACCGTGTGATATATTTACCGTGAAACTCGGGAGCTTAAGGTAGGGTATTAATCATTTCCATGGCTGGCAGAGGTCTGTAAGTACTTTAGTAAACACATACAAAATTGTATGATTGCGGTGCTCGGTAGGCTATGAGATTTACTCAACATGGTTACAAGATCTTTAGACCAGTGGTACAAAACTACAGGTATCGAGGGCTCCAAACAAGGCAAGAATTCTGTATATCTTTGCAGAATATTTTTTAAAAGGGAAACTCCTGCCATTTATTTGCATGTGCCGTATTTATATTGTCTATAGGGTACCAAGCAATGGCATTATTTGCTGACAGGGTTTCCGTTACTTGAAGTAGAAGAGCAGGAGAACTTACGTAAAGTGCGTCCCTTAGTGTCTGGTTAGCCAGTGTGAGTTATGTGTGATAAATCCAGTGTCCGCCCCAGTGCAGTGTGCTGGACTTCAGCCGGACAATCTTTGTGATTCTTTATGGCCCATCTCATATTGCTAAAGTCACAACAGACCAAACCTAAATAGCTCGCTGTATGGAGACTCTCTGTACAGAGGAATCCATCCAAAATGACTTGTTTCTCTTTAATTGTACTAATAGCACCAGCTTTAGCCATGTTTTTGACCTTTAGGTGGGTCCATCTCCACATAATAATGACATGACCATGGAGCTCTTTTTAAATGACCAACAAATTCTTTCTACTTAAATATCAATCAAATGAAATGTAAAATCACATTCTTACTGCCGGGACTTTATGATTCAGATTGTGAGAGTTCTCTGCCATTTGTAGCTGATGGAAGTAGTTTCTCCAAACTGGGTTCTTCCATGTGCTTTTTAACCCCTTCGAGACAAAGGCTGATTTTACTTTTTGTACCCTTTGTGACAATGGCCTTTTTAACATTTCTGCGCTGCTTGTGTTTAGCTGTAATTTTCTTCTTTCCCGTTTACTGAACCCACACACATTAGATATTGTTTTTTTCAGGACAAGAAGGGCTTTCTTTAGATGACATTGTTTTGATTGTATCATATTATTTACTATTAAAAAAATTATAAAATATGGTGAAAAATTTAGAAAAAAATGACTGTTTCTAACTTTTAGTTGAAAAATCTTTTACTCGTCTATAAAAGGTAATGAAAAAACCTGCTAAATAGATTCTACTATTTGTCCTGAGTTTAGAAATACCCAATGTTTTTATGTTTTTTTGCTTTTTTCTACCCATTATGGGGCAATAAGTACAGGTAGCGTTTTGCTATTTCAAAGCCATTTTTTCCAAATCTGGTAATTCTTCCCCCCATGTGCCATTTCGGGTATCTTTGAACCCGGCCAATGCAATTTACCCCATCAAGTCATATATTTTTGAAAACTAGACAGCCCAGGGTATTCCAAATGCTAGTATTTTAACTCTTTCCATGCACCATATCTACCACCAGTCTTTGTCAAACTTTATGGTAGTCATTTTTTTGCATTTGTTTTGTCATACACATTTTACTTCAGGTATGAATTAAAATGTTCTAGTTTATGTCACTATCACAAAACACCCCAATATGTGTTCAGCAACATCTCCTGAGCGCAGCGATACCCCACATGAATGATTTTGCCTGGCTGTTTGGGGGCAAAAGGGCCACATTTGGGGCATGCGCATTTTTCAATGTTGAACTTTGGCATTTGGGGATCCACTGCCCATGCCCTATTTGGTACATCTTTGAGCCGGGCCATTTCAGTGTGCCCAATAAACCCATATATTTTTGAAAACTAGACACCCCAGGGTATTTCAAATGCTAGTATTTTAACTCTTTCCATGCACCATATCTACCACCAGTCTTTGTCAAACTTTGTGGTAGTCATTTTTTTGCATTTGGTTTTCCACACACATTTTAATTCAGGTATGAATTAAAATGTTCCCGTATATGTCACTATCACAAAACACCCCAATATGTGTTCAGCAACATCTCCTGAGTACAGCGATACCTCACATGAATGATTTTGCCTGGCTGTTTTGGGGCAAAAGGGCCACATTTGGGGCATGCGCTTTTTTCAATGTTGAACTTTGGCATTTGGGATCCACTGCCCATGCCCTATTTGGTACATCTTTGAGCCGGGCCATTTCAGTGTGCCCAACAAAACCATATATTTTTCAAAACTAGACACCACAGGGTATTTTAACTCTTTGCATGCACATATTTTACCACCAGCATTTTTTCAAAGTTTGCAGTAATATTTTTGTGTGTGTATTTTTCCCACACACACCTACTTTATGTATGAATTTGCAGCTCCTGGTTTATGCCGCTGTCACACGACACCCCATAATGTGTTCAGCAACATCTCCTGAGTGCAGTGATACCCCACATGCATGGGTGTGTCATTTTTTGGGGGAACTAAAAGGCCACATTTGGTACGTGTGCATTTTTCTAATTGGAAATTAGATGTGTGGCCATCCTTCCCCCCGTGTTAATTGGGACGTTGTTGAACCTGGCCCATTCAATTTACCCCATCAAATCATACATTTTTTAAAAGTAGACACCCCACGGGCATTTAATATGCCAGTATTTTAACTCTTTCCATGCGAGAATTGTTTTAAGCTAATATGCTAATTTTAGGACTTGCTCACAAAAATATATTTTTTATATATATATATATTTTTTTATTTTTTTTTTTTTTTAAAAATTTAACATTTTTTTTCAACTTGGAGGTTCCCCTGATAGTGACATCAGTGGGAAATGATTTTTACATTTTACTGTTTTTTTACTATTTTTTTCTAATTATTATTAATTTTATTTTATTTTTTAATTTATTTTTACTAATCACACTGTGATTAGAAAGCTGGGCTCCATTGACTTGCATGGTGAATGCAGTACCTGTATTCAACCTGCAAGTGGAGCCAAAGTTCTCTAGATGGTCTGGACTATCTAGCGAACTTTTAAAATTTGTGGTTCCTGTTACAGGACGGCGGCCATCTTCCTTGATGGCGAAGATTGCCGGCAGCTGCGGCTGTGACCGCTCTCCGGAGCGGTCACAGCCCATCAAAAGGTTAGTGTTTGGTGTCGCTGGATGCCTCCTGATCGAGGCATTCCAGCGACACCATTTAAGTTTAGGAGGCGATCGTCGATCGCCTCCTAAACGCTTTTAAAACGGGCGTCCGCCGCCATACAAAGTATGGCGGATGTTGACGCCCCGTGGAGGGGCCAGAGATGGCCCCTTCGTGCCGATCGCGGCGTTGCTGAATGCCTCGAGGTCGAGGCATTCAGCAACGCTTTTTGGGTGCAGAAAGCGATAGTAGATCGCTTTCTGCACCCGTTTAAAGACGTGCCGGTCCTGGCACGTCAATTGTCGTAAAGCACATGCTTTTCCGTGCCGTGCCAGGACCGGCAATTGTCATTAAGGGGTTAATCTGCTCATATAAATTACATTTTAATGGAACGGAACGCATGTATGCAAAGAAGCCTCTGGCTATGCAGTTTGGCTCAATGCCAGTTGACTCATCACCAGTTTCCTTGTTTCCTGAACCAAAATGTTGCAGGAAAGGAGGTAATCCCTGGGATTCCTGGCCCTTGGCCAAAGAAAATCAAGTGAATAAGGTCGGCCCTTAAGTGTATCCATTAGGTTGACCGTCTTTTATCTTTGTCCGGCTAGGGTTTAGCTGACTCTAACAGAAAAGTTCTATTCTACGTTATCTTTAAGACAGAGCCCGACAAACACATCTGGAAGCCAGCTTGCCATTTTTGTGGGTGCCAAAAAGAGGTACATGAATTGAGATCAATATAAAATGGCACACAAAGTTATGGGCCTGATCTAAAAATTGAGGAGCCATGGCTACCTGGCATACGAACAATATATTGATAGTGATTTCACATGAAAATGTTATCTCTCATGTCTTCTGCAATCAGCCGATCGCACACTCCTACCATTGCCATCGTGCTTGTGGATCAGATATGCGAGTGTGGTGGAGGAATGGAGAAAGTAGGCATTGGGGTTTGGTTGGGGCGTTTGAAGGAAAAATACGTTTAGGCTTCATGACCTCACTATACATTATAAACGGCTCATTTCCAATAAGTTTCTGCTGCATATAGAGTTTGGCTGGCCCTGTATAATGTATAGTTATAAACTATACAGGGCCAATACAGCTTGTCTTGGTGGAGGAACCTGCCAGTGTTAATAAAGAGTGAAGAGAGGGCATTGAAACTACGACTCTCCTGCAAAGTCTCTCTTTAGTGAATAGACTCCATTGTGAATCATTTCATAACCAGTACAATGCTAGAAAGGTTAAACAAATCCAAGTAACTGTGGATTGCAAGCTGACAGCAGATAAAACAAATATTAACATTCCATCTGGTGTTCCGGCCAAGCATTGGTTTTCATAAATGAAAGTGTGTTTGTTTTTAAGCTGTCTCTGGGAGGTCCTTTGCATTAGGTTTACCCCACCAATAATCTACTGCTTTCTGTATAGTAGAGGGTATTGGGTTGATACTGGATCTCCACTTGCTTAGCCCCGGCTAAGATCCAATTCCTGATGCCCACTGGTAGGCAGTTCGTCACAGTAACCTTTTACTGCGAACGACAATTCCCTGAAGTGAGCTGCTCATTAAGGCACTTTCTGAGTATAGGTTTGTCGGATCATTTTGTGATGTTTGCAGTTTTTAACCGGGGCTTAGCCATCTTTTAGCCCATTTACTGCCTATGTAACTGAGAGGCAGCCCATTCTTTCATGCCTAAAATGAGGTCCTTCCATCCACCCAAAAAAGGTCCTTCCATCCACCCAAAAAAGGTCCTTCCATCCACCTAAAAAAGGTCCTTCCATCCACCCAAAAAAGGTCCTTCCATCCACCCAAAAAAGGTCCTTCTATCCACCTAAAAAAGGTCCTTCCATCCACCCAAAAAAGGTCCTTCCATCCACTTCCCCCAAATCTTCTCTTTCCTTTCTAGCTTTCTGTTCCAAGTCCGAAATCCCCTACCGTATATACTCCGCACTTATTGTCACTATAAATCTGAACGTAAACGTGCGTAATGTCACCTCTAAGTTTTGCCTAAAAAGGGATTAGAATACTAGTCGTTTTTTGAAACAGTTTGTCCTTATAACACAATGTTCATCTGGATGCTTCAAATTTATGTCAAAGTGCTTTTTTGGATCGGAGTCAAGTATCTGCTCGGCAGGACACCGGAGGAACGTCACTTCAAACTGGAGCAGAGTTCATGCATCATCTGAAGGGAACAGACGCACGGAGCTAACAGATAACCATATTTACCAATGACTTATTACTACGGGGTGTCTGGTGTTCATCTTGGCTTTGTTGCGGGATTTAAAAACCCACAATGCCCACTTTTAAATAATAATGGTAAAACCTATAAAAAAAAATGACATGTTTTTCCCACATTACTACATATATATATATATATATATATATATAAACTTTACTACAGCTAATAAAATAGTATTTCTATTAATTTCATGTCCGCCTACGTCTCTTTAATGCACCCTTACTAAAAATAACAACCAGCTTCCACCATTGGGGGGAGAAATGTAACAAAAAGAGGGGAAATAACGTAACAGGAGAATAAGATGGCACGAGGTACGATATAAGCATAAGGTGGAATTGTAAAATGCAGGGTTTGGGAAGGAAGCGGGCTTTGTAAACTCATCCAAAGTGAACTCATCACAGAGGGAGGTGTGAAGCTGGAGGAAATCTGCCAGGAACTGCAACGCCATATAATGATATAGTGATCATCGAGCGACCGCTCATGAGGAAGGGTATGATGGAAGTCATGTTACAACGTCCAGAAGGTTAGCGCTTTTGTCTTAGAGAGCGTAAGAGGCCTGTGATGCAGGGAGAGGTTAAGATGTTGATAGTTGCCAGAGAGGAGTTAAGAGGTTATCGTAATTGTAATGAATGTATGTTGGTTGTATAGTACAGAGCATGTGACTGATGAAGTATTTAGAAGTGGAACCTCACGCTCTACAGCAGTGTTCTGCTTTCTCCCATGGCTCGGTGTCCGCTGATACATTTGTAAGGGATGAGAAGCGCCACTAGCCAGTGACGGCACAACCCGCTTACCGGCATCTCGGCACCGGCACAGAACTCTCCCTTACAGGACATGTTCACCAGAAACCTTGCGTATGAAACGGGCCGGTTACCTGAATAACTCATCAATGTCCTCATCATGCGATGGCTTAAAGGAACGATCGGTGGTGCAGGCCGAGGGCAGCAAAAGCGAATCCCCTAACTTCACGCTGCCTCCGAGGTCTTGTTCTTCAAATAATTTTATGTCTGGAGACAAAAGCAGACATAGCAAGTCAACGAACGGCCTTATTAAAGCTCACATCCAATCCCTATCGTAAATCATATTTATTACTCACGGCATTTGCACAGTTATCACGATGCACAGCATGAATTTCTTTATCATTTGCAACTGTAATGGGAGAACTTACTTCTTATATAAATGGAGTTTAGCACTAAAGGCGTTGCGGTAACATTCTGAAAGTTTCCTCTCATGAAAACAATACAGAAACTTTTGAAAAGTTTTTCCTGCTTCTGTGTCAACAACCTATCAGTGCCTGCTTTTATGTCACATGACAATTAACCATGCCTTTTGAAAAAACATTTGACACAATTGATTATTTTTAGCAATCTAAAAGCACTAGGCAACTTGGTCGTGTTTAAAAGGGCTGTTATTAAAAGGTTTGGGGGTATGAGGGTTAGGTGGGGTGGTTATTACGAAGAGTGCTGAACATAATAGAATTTATTGGACCATAACAGCACCGGGACATTTGGGGCTGGTGTTCAATTATTTCCAGGGCTGATCTTTATTCCCAGTCTGGCCCAAATTGGAACACAATCGTCCGTGTATAAAAGAGATCTTAGGTGTGTATTTAAACATGGAAGACTTTTTGCGGGGCCGCTGTAACACTGACATTCAATAAAACAAAATGACCGGCGTGGATTTTTATAATGATGTTGAATTTGGTAAATATATTTTATGACAATTTAAATCAAAAGTTACTTTTCAAACAAAAATTCACATTTAGGCTTAAGAAGGATTCAGGGGAAATTTCAGGACAAATAAGTTCCAAGTTCCGATCATGGGACCGTACCCTGAAATGAGAACGCCTGGGCACCCTACTACTTATAAAGCAGCCATCGATGTAATGCAAGACAAGCTTGTGCTGGGCAATGGCCTTTCATATCATCATCCAATAACTGGAGAGTCGGGAAGTCTGAAGTCGGGACGTCTGGTTAGGATCATACAGTAAACTTTTGTCATGTTGGCCGAATGACTACATTATTCAGTAAGGACACCCTTTACACTACACTTTAAACAGGGAAAGCTGGTTGATGGAGAAAGCCCAATAAATGCCCCATTATTAGACAATGTAAAATAAATAAACTAGGTAATGATGCCTTACAGTTAGCTAAACTCGTGGTACACCATTTGATCATTATGGCGGAGATTGGCATTCAGTAGATGTGGAGGGCACGCATTCAGTAGATGTGGAGGGCACGCATTCAGTATGATATGGGGGTCTGTGTGTTCCCAAACTAATGATGTAATAAATAAGAATCTATAGAGCGCCTGCTTTTATGTCACATGATAATTAAACGTCCCTTTGGAAATTAACATTTGGCAGAATGCGTTATCCGGACACAATGTGTTTTTACCATGCGACGCGCTGAACGGTTTCTTTGTGCCGGATGCAGGTTCCTTGGTTGGTTCAAAGAGCTCGGCATCGGGATCCACTTCATCATCGAAAAGACTCATTTTGGGCTTGGGTTTCACATTCGGTTCTTCCGCCTTCTTCGCTTTCACCGGATTCTTTACCCTTTTTGTCCTATAAATACCAAAAAGCTATGTGTAAAATAATGCATTAAGAAGACACGTCAGCCATCGTATGCACCTTAATGTTTCAGCTGGAGCGCTTTCCTGCCAGCGAATGGCTCTGAAGCTGCAGCATCTTCGGCAGATCATTTTGATTTAGACGATTACAGAATCTCTTAACTCTATCGCTCGTTATGTCTCCAAATTCCACCATATGTTATAATGTGAAAGGTTTATAACCGTAGGCACTCGCACCCAGAAAAAAGAGCTATAAAGCAGAAATAAAACCTGGTTTATAACTGGTTGAAAAAAAATAGGAGGAGCCGAGTGCCCATTGTGCCCAAAGTGTAATGTCCAATAATAGGTAGTTGGACTTTTTTTATTGAAGCCAAAAGGTCCAATGTTTCATTGTGAATAGAACCAAAAAAGCAGCCAGTGCCAAAGTAACGGCAACCGGACCCCCATATCGTCATCCTCGGGGGGGGGGGGGGGGTCACTCTATCTGAACTCTTAGATTATAAATATAAGGGTCAAAAATGCTAACAAGAAATGGGGCGTTTTTATGCTTTTTGATTAATGTTTCGTCTCGAGTCCTTTAATTGGTTTAAAGACTTAACCATTTTGTCACCCTACTACCCAATTTAGTTTTCACACAATGGCACGGGGCCAAGTATACTGTAATTATAAAATGTTAGCCCCCCTACCGGTTTTAATCTCAGTTTAATTGAATTTCACGTAAGCACCTTTATCACGGGAGCTTCTAAGATTCAGGAAGCACCGCGGCTTCACGGCAGGTGGGCACAGATTAATTTGGTAAATCAGGCATTCTTATTCTGAGAAGAGCCCCACGAAAGCCTCTCGCGAATACCTGGAAACGCTTTCATGACTTTTTTTTGTAATTTACTGAAAAGCCATCAAGCTGGGGATTTAGGGTCATTTGCCACAGATGGAGACACTAGTCGAACACGAGGGTCATAAAAAAAAAACCTATCACAATAAATATGTTGGGGACTGTTCCTTAAATGTGAAACATCAATAAAGGGGTAAACCCTTTTTTTTATTATTTTTTTTTTTTAAGGACTACATTTCTTGTGATGCTCAGCGCACCAAGTTCTGTGCCAAATAGTTTTTCACGCTCTCTATGTTTCAAATTAGAAATCCATGAGTTATGGTCCCATTATATAAACTGAGATCTAAACATGCATTCATTTGCTAGTTTATATATTCAGGGGGGCCGTTCTAGATTTTTAGGGCCCCCAAACAAAATATGTATAAGCACACTTTGGTGAAGCCCTGCTTCCTGGGGTCTCCGGGGCAATTTCTTCGTTCTCTGGGCAGGAGACTGGCAGGTGGCCACCCAAAGTCCAGGCCACGTTCTACTCACTCGCCATCAACTTTGCCACGCGCTGCGCCAGTCCGCCCCCCAATAAATACAGTATAAGGCTAGCCCTGTCCAGAGCTCCACTTGGGTTACATTTACATGAAAAGTACATGGTTTTTGCATTCTAGGGGTCCCAGAGGGTCCCAGATTTACCGCCACAAAGTAAAGCACCAACTCAGCTACAGTCTGTGTGACCCCGAGAATCTGCCCATATACCACGAGACCTGGGGCAGATCCAGCTTCTAAGGCATAGGATTAACCTCTTATTTGTATTTGGGTTTGAAGCTGGTTGTCCCGATATCTAGTTCACATTTTCTAGTGTTTACCCCAAATTTTGGGGGTTATACAGTTTAAAACAATACTTAACAAATATAAGCATAAAATACATTGTAATAACATAAATAAATGTTATTTATCACATTTTGAAAGTAGTGATGTAAGTCTTTATTTCAGTGACCTCTCCTTTGCTGCTTAATAAATGAGGACATAATGTCGCATTTCTCACTTAGGAGCAAAAAAAGTTTTATTTTTTTTAATAGTTTCCCAAATGCCAAAAATACCATTGTCCGTATTGGCGGCTACAATGTTCAGTATGAAGGTGCTGGTAAAATGTGTTTAAAAGCTCCTTTTGGATGGAATGAAAGGAAATTACTTCTCCTTCAGATGGAATGAAATGTTCTAATTATGTTTTCATTTCCTAGCAACGCAGTGAAGTACGCGTCAAGTGGTGGCTATCGGAGAGAAAGTGGAACCAATGCAAATAAAAGAAATGTTTGTCGACTTAATGACTTTGCCGAAAGCTGCGGCGTAACACACAGAATGGACCCTTAGCGATATCACTGAAGAAGTACATTTAGATAACATGAAACTAGAATAAGGTACGGCGGTCTTTGGTCGTTTGAAGACCCTATGAGATTGGTGGGTCCAATTGGACTTGTGGACAGTACCATGTCTATTTTATCAGAGACCGGGGGGGGGGCAAACTGTTTTTTTCAGTATTATAAGTAAATGTGTATTTCAGTCAAACCTGCTCTCCCAATCTCCTGGCAACTGGGTTCCGAACAGATCTCATCCATGACCGATCCATGCAATGGGAATGCTAATTTGGACTAGTGATAGCGGAGTAATATCATGGGCTTAGAAGCATGCAGAGAATATCACATGGAAGTACACCGCAGGTAAAAAAACTGCATTACAAGGTTTATCGAGATACGAGAGCTGCTTAGCAACAGAGTCCAGTCGGTTTTACAAAGCTATGTATGACATCAGAGCAGTCTAAGATCCTAAGACCACCCCCAGTGCCCTTAAACTGATAGACCTTTCAAGCAAACATCCCTTCTGTGATGTCAGTAATTGGCAGGCAGCCAGAGCAGAGCGGTGCGGAGGGGACAAATTAAGAGGCTTTCAACAAGAAACTACAGAAAAAAATTATAAACAATATTAAAACAAAAATACGTTTATTTAACATGGGTAGAACGAGGGTAGTACATAATAATTTAAGGATTTAGGATAGTTGGGGGGGGGGACACCTATGTGAAAAAGCACTTCAAACTATTATTAGACCGGTTGGTCACTTACGGTAACAAAAATAGATACATATTTTAAGTTCACTGAATATACAAAATTCGAAGCTGTGGCAGTTAGTTTGGCAAGAGAATTATAAACTTCCAATGAGATGTGAAATGGAAAATATCTGTACTATTTATAAAAGTGCTAATGTTTGGACTAGCAATATTCAAGGCACCAAACCCAGAACCATTAAACCGGCCCCAACGATATCGTGTTACCGGGTGCAAGAAAACAGATTTTAATAAAGAAATCTCCTAATTTCATATTATGGTTACGGCTAGAGCTTTGAAAAGATCTATTAATATCTTTTGGAATTTTTATTCCCATTCAAATATAAATGTTACGATGGCAGTGGGTAAGTATGCATGTTAAAAATTAACATCGCCATAGCAATAACAACATTTGGGAATTCTCAGGATTTGACCCAAATAATCAGGGATGTTAAAGTAGGAAAACAAATGTTTGCTAATGATACTAAAACAAAACCCCATCTGAAAAGTCATGTAGTGGCCAAACCCTTAGAAAACAGGGACAGACCAAGGACGTTTGATGCCCTAACCCAGGAGTCTCTGACTTTACATTTAATGAGAGTCATGATTAATGAATCATTTTGAGAGATTACCATGAAAATGTATCGAAAAAACAATATTTTAAGTGCTCATTTTTTAGTTTTCTTTAAATGTACACCACCGCCTCCATGGAGACACGGAGTGTCCTGGCTGTTTGAGAGCTACTCAGGGCGATACCTTTGGCTCATAACTTACCTGTTGGAGACAACTGTCCTAGCAAACTGTGCTGTTTGCGCTACCCCCCTCCAATAGGGGTAAATGTATCCCCATTCTCAGACTGGTCCTGTTCATTATATGTTAATGTCTTCTCTTTTCTGTACATGCCCCAAAAGCAGTTAATGACCACCCCGCCATGTAATCCACGCTGCTCTTTCTGGGACCATGAATGTTGCATTGCGTCTATGCCCTCTTATTGGTAGCCAACAGCAGACATAAGTTGACAATGTTAGAGTTATTTGATGGAACGCATAAATCGGCTGTATAGCAGCATTTTGCGACTTTATGCCTTGGGGGTCGTAAACAGGACAAGAATTCTGAGTACCCCTACCTGAAAATAAGTAATTTCATGGATTCTTATTGTGCTCAAGCCAAGCCATCCAAAAACTGAGACCTGTTGAGTTGAAGTGCGTTATTTTCCTTTAACTACAGACACACTTCAATCCAGCCATGTCCAGTCTTGCAGAGTATAGTAAATAGCATAGAATATTGCAGATCAAGCATTGATTCGGGATTCATCACCGGCGCTGTGAAAGTCTCTCTATTTAATCATCCATTGGTTTTCCCGCTTTAGCCAACGCGGATCTGTCACTATTCCTGAACCCTACAGTTTAGACCATCAAGCCTACTCCCATGTGCTAGGTTCAGTAGATGTCCTCCGGCAGCGTATTGCATCAGTGCAGTAACAGGTTCTTGGACCATCGTTATGTGAAAAACAATGGTTTTGGTCACTGTGTCTAACAATGTGTGTTACCGCAGACAGGATACAACACACAACAAGCAGGAGACAGAATTCCTACAAAAAAAAAAGAAATTGTCTTTATGCCAACACACGCAGGAAGCCACATCCATAGGGACTTGGGATTTTATGCTTCTCGATTGTTCCACTCAAGATATGTCGAGTTCTAGATTAGTTTTGACCGTGTACAAAGATTTACACTTAGCTCTTCACTTGGTTGAAGGCCATTAAAAAAAAAAAAAGATAAAGGATGAGAAAAACCCTCTAAAACAAACATTGACTTTTATTCCCCTCGACTCAGAAAGATCGGCTATTGATTTAGTATTTCCTGTAATTCATCGAGGTCAATAGGCTATCTGCGGAGATATTTCTTTTATCCACAATAGAAAGTTTGAACAGTTCCATTACTCATTGGACCAGAAAGCTAAAAGGTGGGTAAATACCGGCAATTGTGTGATAAAAACCTACTTCTTCAACTCTAGAGGACAAAAAAAAAAAAACAATTGACCTCATAATTAAACAAGCTATGAGGTTAAGATGGATCTCATACACAGATACGGCTAGCTTAGTTATGATGGTTAATTATGAGGCAAAATATATATTTTCTTAAATAAAAATATAATAATAAAAAATAAAAGTGTTATAAGGCCAATGGCCATTTTGTCTCCGTAAATGCCCCTCTCTGTGGCAATATAACAGAGAGGATTTGCCTAATAAGTGGCCGATCTACACTAAGAAGAGGAATAACCCCCAGGGTAATGATACTCCACACTCTGCTGATGTAGTGTACATAAAATATTAAAAGATTAGCTGGAAAAAAAACGATTAAAAACCTAGCCACCAGATGGCGCACTAGATTAACCCCCGTAGGGACAATCCCTTAAAGCTCTCAGTCTGCAGCTAGTAATAGGGGAGAAGAATTGGCATTCAGTGTTTCAATACGTACAATGGTAGGACACATAAAAAGAGAAAGAGCGGCCTTGTCAGGGGCTAAAAAACTGGCACTTGCCGGGGGCAGCTGACAAATGTCCAACCTAGGATCTAAAAAACACAGACAGTGGTGTCCATTATCCCTCCTTATTAACTCCCCCCATACCAAAATTTCTCCCCCTAAATGCAGCCATCTGTTCCCCAGTCAGATCACATCTAATCCAACCAAAGGATGTCTGAGGAGCCCTCCTGAAATTACATCATACACTCATCATGACATCACACATTTTCAAATAGTATTTTTAAAAATACTTATTTTGCTAATACGAGTAAATAAATCAGCATTCTGTCTTTGGCATATTAATTCAGTAAAAAAAAAAAAAAAGATTATATTAATAATATTATATTCCATGATAGGGAGTAACATGGTATATCACTGGCAGTCGCTCATCATATCAAGACCGTAGATTTTAACTCTTGCTTATAAGTTATTTTTTTTATATATAACATATCCGTAGGTGTTATTTCCAGGAAAAACAACTTAAGAACTCTGGGAGAGAGGTGGAAATCATGGTGTCGTTGTTGCACGATAAGCCCGGGACATCACATGGAGAACCAGCACATCTACAAATCTTAGCTGTCACCTAGTCCTCTGTTACATAATGGTTTGATTCCAACCTTCACTCCCTTAATAGGTTCGTAGCTCCAAGTTCAGACAGAAAGCCAGCACTTATTATAAATGCATTTGTTCTCAGCGTGTCTAAACCGCCTTCCGCCCTTTCATTTTCCAAAATTACAATCAATTATAAACCCCGGTTCGCTGGTTCTCCTTTCATTAGAAGAACATTCCTTGAGTGCTGGTTAAAGAAAGAGTAATGAAGAGAAAGAGTTTTATTATTATTTTAATATTCTATTTAACTTAAGCTTGTAAGAACGGGGCCGTCATAAGCGCTTGCTAGAATGATGCGCGTGTAATCATGGAACGGCCATGTAACGAGCGAAGCAAACAATTATTGCTGTAAACAATTATTTTCAGCACAAAAAGTCTGCTTTGAGACTATTTCAGTGAGTGGGATTTGCATAACTGCCAACAGCACAAGATTTTACGGGGCAGTCCTTGCAATAGGGATTATGTGCCAGTAAATGTCCTGTTTATTGGAGCCGTCGGCAGCTAAACACCTTTAATAACTAGATTGGGTACTGTGCATGATGGAAAAGGCAAAAAAGAGGAGAGTGTTGATTGGATGGAAAGAAGGGTTGTGTCATGCGTAAAGTGTGATGTAACACAACTGCTCAGATACTGGCGTGGGACACTAGAATGTTGGTAAGTATGGATTTGAAGTTCTATACATTTCAAATTTTGTGCAACAGCATGGACCTTGATCGATTTCACAGCTCAGAGAAGGACCAGCGGAGATCGGAGAACCAGCCTATGATGCCCACAAAAAGGGTACGGTTGGGGTTGCTCGGTAGGACTTTCCCGTGGAAAAGCAGGACACTTGGGAGGCATCCGCTACCCTATAGGAGGAACTGCCCCTGGTAAACTGGCATGAGATCTACTGTCCTATGCGTAATAAGTCATAAGCTGTGGCCTGTATATACTGCAGATAGGAGGACATTATAGTAAATTATTACATTATAGTACATTATTACTACTGCATTCACAATAATATTCAAATATCCCTAAAATCCCCTAAATTGAAATATATTCAAGTATTTTTTAAAGGAAACCAGCAGACATTTTTGATCCACAGGTCAACATCAGAAGCATTTGCACTCATCTTACTTAGAGAGAACATGATTTTCTTTGGCGATTTATTCCTTCATCCACAGAAATTGTTCACAATATTGTACCCAAAACATAAATGGGCAGCCAATAGCTCGTTGTAGGCTCTGACTCAGCCAGTGTGTGGATGTAACCAAGAAGTGACCCGGCATTTATATAACTCACCATTCCCATATAGTTCCAAACTGTAACCCATGCAAAGGCTGAATGGGAATGCCAGGTCTTTAAAACACTTTGTCCTCTCGGCTTCAGGAAGAAACGTGTTATGCAACCAGGTTTCGATAAGCACCCTTCGGAGAAGCCGCCCTGTGAATCGCATCTTATTATCTCACTTTCTAAGCTGTGTTTTCGTGTTGGAAGCCAATCGTACCGTCATTACAATATGGAATTGAAAGACAGCCCTGGATAATCGCCTTGGTTTTTATAATATAACCATGCAGTTGGTTAGTGGCACAGATGCACGTAGATGTTCTAAGAGGTATGGGTGGGAAAGCACCGTTTACCTTTCATACACTGATATATAGCGACAGCCACTAAAGTGCATACAATGGCTGGAGTGTTCAACAGCCAACACCAAGGAGTTTCTCCTGCAAGAAAGAGGTGTCCTCCATAAACTATAGATATGCAACATTACATTTATAACACAAACATCCATTCACTCATTCATTCACTCATTCACATATACTCATTCATTCACTCATTCACAGATACTCATTTATTCACTCATTCAGAGATAATCATTCATTCCCCTAATGGCGCATACTTGTTCATAACCCTCCCCCACCCCGTTACCTGAACTGCGGATTTCCCGGTGCCGCTCGCAGACTTCCGCAGGGGCCGCGGGTTCCCCCTGTGTTGCTCGCACTCTGTGCAAACAACTTCTCTTGTCCCCCAGGGGGAGCAGGACCGGAGCAGAGTCATGTGACGTAGATTCACGTGACTCTGCTGGGTTCATGCTTCCACCGGGCGGAACAAGAGACGATACTCGCACAGTGTGTGTGAGCAACGCACAGGTAAGCAGCAGCAATTGCCGTCCTGCCACCCCCGCCCCTGGATTTTCTCCCATTTTTTTTATTTCGGCATTTTGCTGATAATGCCATTTTCCACCACCGATATTTCGGTGCATCCCTAATGGAAATACTTCCCAGGCAAGTCGGATTTCACAATGTTCTGAACAGGGCTAATTATAACCTAAATGTAACTTGAGAATTAATTGTCTGTACTAGATCTCAGCCTGATCATTTTAAATGTAAAATTATTAGAGTACCAATACTAGACTCGATGGGCGGTCAAATACTAGGTTTCATATTTGGGTTTGACCTGGAGTCTCTGGGATTGGGATTTACGTTGGGATTGTTTTAACATAACTCCAGCCCCGACGGGATAAGAGTCCTCCAACTATAGAAACCGGTTCAAATATAGTTTATAAGCCGTAGGTACCCAAGTCTCTTATAAACTATAGTGGAACCATTTTTCTATAGTGGAAGGAATTCTGCGACTCTCGTCCTTCCATTTTATCTATAACCTCGCCCTCGTTCACAAATAAAAAAGAAAGGCAAAGCTATTTATTTATTTTGTCTTGCATCCAAAAGAAACCTCTTCCGAAAATATTTGTACTGGAGAAAGTCATTAACATCCAATTAATTTAGGGTAATTTAAGACGGAATTGTGTTCCTGCTTAGACTAGTCCTGCTGCACTCAAAAGCCTCCTTCTAGAGCGGTGAGCCGGGCAATGCGGCACGAAAAGGGAACGTTTTAATCTATATAATCTCTAGTGCCGCCTCTCTTTATAAAGAAGATTTATTAATCACCCATATCCAGTTGACAAATCTACTCTAAAACATGCGCAATGTAACCGAAACATAGAATGTGACGGCAGATCAGACCCATCCAGCCCATCCTGATGTAAAGTATCTGCTGGTCTCCTGTCTCTGTTCCCCTCGGATAAACATCTCCTGCGATCGTTTTCTTTGTAATAAAATGTAAAGCGGTTTAATGGACAGTAAACTATATCACCCGGCAGGAGTAACGGTCCGTCCGTATATCCTCATTAAAGACGTGGCACGCGCCCCGCAAAGAGCTGCCTGTCTGATCCGAGACATCTGTGTGTCAGGAGAGAGCCGAATGACGTCTCTCGATAACATAATGTGACACCGACTGCGACCCGCAGAGACAGGAGAACAAGTGCCTCGATACAATATTCACTAAGGAGCGACAGCTGGAGATGTTACCATGTATCTGTATGTCATTGGGGCTTATGTATAAAAACCCATTGTACAGTGCTGCGGAATATGGTGGCGCTATATAAAACAATCAAAAATCATTCAAAAAAAAAAAAAGTGATTCTACTGCAAAGTTGTAAAAGTGCTTTTATCGGCACAGCAGCCACACTTTCTGCTCCTGGCATACATTTTTAAATTTGGTCACTTTAACATCGAATCTCGAAACTCTGCTCCCTAGTTTCCTAATTAATGGAATCTTTCTTTATGAATAGACCATTCCATTGGTTGCTATGGTGACAACACCATGTTGGTGCATGTGAATCGCTATTGCCCCTTTTTTGGGGCAGAAAATATTAAAATATGACCCGACATCCATCGGAAATCCCGCCGAGCTGCGAAGGCCTTTCAGTGCCATGCTCTTCAGAAGAGAGCGCATGTTTTCATAACTCCTGGAGTGCCAGAAGTCTGAGCGCTTTGCGAGTACGCCACGCACAAAGGGGGCTTTACACGGGGCTTACAGGACACAGCAATCTTTCAGTCGTTCACAATGCCAGCTTTATGAACCTACAGCACACAAGCCTAAACTTGGCTCAGCCTCTCTCTCCTGCGCACAGGGAACACATGCACCTCCACGTGTCCTCCCTCCGACAAGCAACTGCAAAAGAAAACACGGCTCCTGCTCTTAGTGAAAGGCTAATTGCCGTTAATTTTCCGGGTGTGAGATGTCAGCGAGTCGTAACACAGGAGAGACAGCTGAAAAGTCCTCTGTGTTCTTTAACTTCTTCCAAGTCTCTTTAGATGGGAGGCCAAGTTCTTTGATATGTTTATAAAGCCGCCTTGACATCCTCTCCCCAAAAAAACAAATATTTTTGGACATAAGCACTCCCTATCTTACGCATAATATTAATAATGTTTGTCTGTTTTATAACATTCTAACGGACATCAAAGATCTTCCTTGGAACCGTCTCATTTATACTGTGGAGGTCTGTTTGGACCTCTGTAGCATCTTGTGGGACCTGGCTTAGAGCAGCAGCCCCATAAATACATCTCTTTGTGTAAAGAAGGTGTCACCGTGGCGTACCCGTCTGAACAAACATAAACCCGTATCCACGTTAAATAATTCTATAAAGTTGTTATTTTATTGACATTTACCCTGTAACTGGCAGATATGGGGTTTGCTGGACTGGGCTTGTTTCAGACAACATGCAACCACCAAAGGGAAGTATATTAAGGTTACATGATATCTCACGGAGGCTGAGAGGTCATCTGTATGGCTTCTCTTGGCTTTTCTATGTCAATGACAGAATAACTTTCCATCTGAAAAAGAGACCTCTGAGTTGGCCAAAAAACTTTACAATTTTTTCTGTGTTGGCCCAATAAAAACTATCATTTTCCACTACAGACTAAATCTTCTCTTGGATTAATATGGCCATATCCCTTTTTATTAACTACACAAAATTAAGGACGGCTACCGGGTCTCCATAACCAGGGAATGGGCAGATACCATTAACCCTTGACTTCCATACTATTAACCCTCGCCATCCCTACAAATAATGCAGTCCAGGTCAGGTCATTTCGGGTAAGCCAGGGCTGGATCAGTCAACATTCAGCCAAAACCTAACATGCCTAGTATGGTGCCTCGTGTTTACAGCATGGCATCACATTTATAGAATGCCAACAGATCCTATGGCGCTATTATCATAGTAGGACAGTAGTTTGACAATCTTCGAATCACAACATGACACATGTCGAGACACACTAGACTGCATACTTACATAATTACCTAAAATGCATATTTTAGATGGCACTGCCCGGCACGTGTTACACTTTAAAATATATTGCTGCTAAAAATGGCAAATTGTTACAAAAGTATTTCTTTTCATCGTTGTTCGGAAACAAAATCTCCATTTCTATAACAATTCCTTTGCTCCATAGAACCGAGGAATTCTAGCAGTCACGCTGGCTAAATTAAGATTGCAACATTTCTGGCAATCTGCACATTTTCCAGCTTGCGTTTGACGGAGGTGAGATGAATTTAGGACCCAACTTGTATTCTTTTCCTGCCCTAAAAAGGAAAGGCATTAGTTCTGAGTTAAAAAAAAAAAAGTTAAACCGACACCAATTCCACATCAGAAATGATTAGTGGGGGGTAGCTCTTCAGGTAAATGGAGCAGTCTCCCATTGGAAGTGGTAGAGGTTAATACAATGAGGGGGTTTAAACACGCATGGGATAGGCATATGGCTTTAAGACGAGACCAAAGACTGATTAAGGACAGACAAGATGGGCTGAATGGTTCTTATCTGCTCAGCAGAATAGCTGCCATATTGCCCCATTTTAACGCTAAAAGTCCACCAGCTATCATTTTTATTTGTTGGTGGACAACGAGATTATTTTTCTATTATTCCAAGTGGAGCCACAGAAATCCAGATGTCTAGCGACTCTTGTGGGATCCATGGTTCAGTCCACTTGTTGCCTTTCTCCTATTCTCAGAAAGGATAGAAAACTCCATAAAATGCTGGCATTCTACGGCTGCCATAAAGCATCAGCTCAGCGTGGTCTCCGAGCAGAGAACGTCGCCCAAAACACCACGTGACTGACGACAATGGCGGCCTCCAGGTCTACAGATAAAGGGAGTTTATTGGGACAAAATGAGATGAAACCAGGTTCTTGCCCCGTATACAGCTCAGGGAGAACAATATTTTTTTTTTTCCAAGGGGCTTCCCCTTTAAGAGTTCATATTTCCATTCACAATGTATCCTGCCAGAAAATATTTATGATACCTAACGGGAGACACGGTGGTGTCCTGCAGTTTCCTCTAATTCTCTATGAACCAGCTGTATAAACATTTTTATTCCACTCTGTAGGGCTGTTACTTTTTTTTCAGATTTAGGGCCGTTAACAGCATCCTCTTATCTTTCTTGTATGTGTCCAAAATAGCAACGGCTATTAATAATTTGAAGAAAGGAGGACAGACACATGAAAGCACATATTTACCCAAAGAATGGCTGACGGTTGCCGCCAAATGGCTGACGGTTGATACATAAATTAGACTCGGTATGATGTTCCTCGTAGATTCGGCATAATGTTGTGACCCAGTTGGCTGCCGTTATAAGGTGATAAGTGTCTTAGATACCAACAATAGGTTGTTCTACTGTAATTGTAAGTGCCAAGCCCCCCCACTGGTGTAAGGGGCTTGTTTGAGTAGATCGGAAGGGGTGGGATATACCGGGTGATGGAAACATAGAATTTGATAAGAACCTTTCGGTCCATCTACTTCATGCCTATCCCATGCTCCTTTCAATTTCCTTTCTGTATTAGCCTCTACCACTTCTGCTGGGCGCCTGTTCTACCAAGTTAAACTTCTGAATGACATCTAAGCCTCTGACCCTCTAGTTTTAGAGTCACGGAGGTCTATTGGCTAAAGACACAGCAAGTTTGCCAAAGCCGGACAGCATATCTGGGATCTCTCCAGGTTTAATCGGGAGTCTTGGGGGTTAAGTGCTGCTTCCGCTGGTCTCCGGGACACATTTTTTGGGCAGGTGAGAGATGTTTGTCCAATACCACCCACTCCGACCCCCTTGCCCTGATTACACTTAGTGATATTACATACATTCAGTTTTTCCCGTGCTGGATTAGGCATTATTTTATGTTCCTCAAAGTATCCGATTTTCTGTAATGATAATAATAATAATCATTTTTATCCCGTACACAATTAAATTAACTATAATACAGCACCTTCACGGTAGAGATGGCTCCTACTGGCCTGAGGAACGGGGAGGTAAAGCCAAGTGGACCCTCCAGGTAACCAATATCTATGCAATAGAATCCACTCACACTATGTGACCCTACTACACTCACAGCTCCGACATTTAAAGAGTTTTGGACTGGCCCAGGGGCAATAGCCCCACAGCCCAGCCACCATTCATCCTCAAAGCTTGTTTATTAACCTTATAAGTAGCCCCTGTTAAGTTGATTAAAGTAGTTAGAGGCAATCAGTGGTGTATGCCGGCAACAATTGCCTTTTTTAAATGAGAGGGCTTCATGGTGTTCAGTAGAAGGGTTGCGGATATCAGGGATCTGGCTCAGCTACACTGATACACACATATATGTATATGTATATGTGTATATATCACAGGTATATAGTATTCTTACCCTGCGCAGCTCACCAGAGAAGGGGGTTGGCTGTGGGAGGGGGCAGCTGGGGTGCTGCTCTGGGGCAGCTTTATGCTCCGAGAAAACGCTTGGCTAGAAATCGCTATGAAGCACATATAGAAGGCTGGAAATTTCCACTAGTTTTGATGATTAGTGTTTGGAGAGACGGAGGAGATCCGTGGGATTCCAACACGTTTCACAAGGAATTTACCGGATTATATCAGAGACCAAAGCTTTTCGCACAGTACAAAAGAAAGCAGCGCGCCCAACGATGAGACCATGTACGCAGAAAATGAACGCGGCCTTGCGGAAAATATGCAGCAAGAAAGTTCTGTATCAAGACAGTAGAGTTTCACAATGTGTGTATATATATATATATATATATATATATATATATATATATATATATATACACATATATACACACATAGTGACGAATCCTGGACTAGGCAGGTCCAGAGGGGCAAAACCAGGGGGCAAATCGCACTCTTGGGTGATCGGGCCCCTTGGTGTGCTGATGCTCAATGGGTCAGTAACAGGGGAGATCTCTGATCTCTTTAACCTATGCATTTGCACTATGGTCTTGTTTACATGCAGTATTATGGATGTGAACGATAGCTGTCATCCCTAATTTCGGGGATTTCATTCTAAATGAACCAATACTATTGCAAATGATAGTATTAGGGCGCCCCCGTGTGGCAACTTGGAATAAAACACTTGGAATTGTGCCCAAAATTTGGAGGGAAGAGACTGCTAAATATCACTCCCTGTTCAATAAAAAAAACCACATATCTGGACACACAATGGTTGGTTAGCTGACTCAGTATAATGGTACATTTTTTTTCCCCCTGAATTCCTCCAGATAGTATTTATATTATTTGGCTCTTTCTATAGGTATACATTTCAATTGTTACCATTTTACACCATTTTACACCCTATTAACCCCTTCGTGACAAAGGCTGATTTTACTTTTTGTACCCTTCGTGACAATGGCCGTTTTAACATCTCTGCGCTGCTCGTGTTTAGCTGTAATTTTCTTCTTTCTCGTTTACTGAACCCACACACATTAGATATTTTTTTTTTCAGGACAAGAAGGGGTTTCTTTAGATGACATTGTATTGATTGTATCATATTATTTACTATTAAAAAAGTAAAAATATGGTGAAAAATTTTGAAAAAAGACTGTTTCTAACTTTTAGTTGAAAAATCTTTTACTCATCTATAAAAGGTAATGAAAAAACCTGCTAAATAGATTCTACTATTTGTCCTGAGTTTAGAAATACCCAATGTTTTTTTTGCTTTTTTCTGCACGTTATGGAGCAATAAGTACAGGTAGCGTTTTGCTATTTCAAAGCCATTTTTTCCAAATCTGGTAATTCTTCCCCCCATGTGCCATTTCGGGTATCTTTGAAGCCGGCCAATGCAATTTACCCCATCAAATCATATATTTTTGAAGACTAGACAGCCCAGGGTATTCCAAATGCTGGTATTTTAACCCTTTCCAAGCACTTTGTCAAACTTTATGGTAGTAATTTTTTTGCATTTGTTTTTTCACACACATTTTACTTTAGGTATGAATAAACAGGTTCTGGTATATGTCACTATCATAAAACACCCCAATATGTGTTTAGCAACATCTCCTGAGCGCAGCGATACCTCACATGAATGATTTTGCCTGGCTGTTTGGGGGCAAAAGGGCCACATTTGGGCCATGCACATTTTTCAATGTTGAACTTTGGCATTTGGGGATCCACTGCCCATGCCCTATTTGGTACATCTTTGAGCCGGGCCATTTCAGTGTGCCCAATAAAGCTATATATTTTTGAAAACTAGACACCCCAGGGTATTTCAAATGCTAGTATTTTAACTCTTTCCATGCACCATATCTACCACCAGTCTTTGTCAAACTTTGTGGTAGTCATTTTTTTGCATTTGTTTTGTCACACACATTTTACTTCAGGTATGAATTAAAAAGTTCTCGTATATGTCACTATCACATGGTACATCTTTGAGCCGGGCCATTTCAGTGTGCCCAACAAAACCATATATTTTGGAAAACTAGACACCCCAGGGTATTTTAACTCTTTGCATGTACACATTTTACCACCAGCATTTTTTCAAAGTTTGCAGTAGTATTTTTTTGTGTGCATTTTTCCCCCACACACCTACTTTATGTATGAATTTACAGCTCCTGGTTTATGCCGCTGTCACACGACACCCCATAATGTGTTCAGCAACATCTCCTGAGTACAGTGATACCCCACATGCATGGGTTTGTCATTTTTGGGGGGAACTAAAAGGCCACATTTGGTACGTGTGCATTTTTCTAATTGGAAATTAGATGTGTGGCCATCCTTCTCCCCGTGTTATTTGGGACATTGTTGAACCTGGCCCATTCAATTTACCCCATCAAATCATACATTTTTTAAAAGTAGACACCCCATGGGCATTTAATATGCCAGTATTTTAACTCTTTCCATGCGAGAATTGTTTTAAGCTAATATGCTAATTTTAGGACTTGCTCACAAAAATATATTTTTTATATATATATATATTTTTTTTTAACATTTTTTTTTCAACTTGAAGGTTCCCCTGATAGTGACATCAGTGGGAAATTATTTTTACATTTTACTGGTTTTTTACTATTTTTTTTCTAATTATTAATTATGATTAGAAAGCTGAGCTCCATTGACTTGCATGGTTGAATGCAGTACCTGTATTCAACCTGCAAGGAGACCGTCTAGCGAACCTTTTCATCTTTATTATTTTTTTTCCCGGGCCGCCGCCATCTTCCTGATGGCGAAGATCACCGGCAGCTGCGGCTGTGACCGCTCTCCGGAGCGGTCACAGTCCATCCCCTTTCTGCCGATAATGGCGTTGCTGAATGCCTCGAGGTCCAGGCATTACAGCAACACCGTTTCGGTGCAGAAAGCGTAAATAGATCGCTTTCTGCACCCGTTTAATGACGTGCCGGTCCTGGCACGTCATTTGTCGTTATCGACATGAATTTCTGTGACGTGCCCGGACCGGCAATTGTCATCGAGGGGTTAAGGGACCCCAGCGTGGTTCTGATATCATTTCTAATAGATAAACTGTCTGGATCTATGCAAACCTTTGAACAATGGATTCCTCCCCCCCAAAAATCATATTAATGATATGTGGCTGCTGACATGAAAACAACCTTTTGTGAATTAAAGGCCATGTTTTATTTTGGCCAGTTTTCAGAAATCCTGTTCCGTGTTTTTTTCATTGATGCTTTTCATTAAAATGATGCTTATTTCTCCCCCATTGGTTCTCGGGAGGCAGCATGCCTAAATCTCCATTGGGCAATACATTTTCCCACCAGATCGAACCCTACTGGGACCCGTCTGTGCCGTTGTTAGCGTGACCTGCGGAACAGACTGCCGGGGCATCTACTGGAAAGAGATGCACTTTTCTGCATAGGGCATGAGGCCGAATCAATGTTTAACATAAAGAGACAGACATGTAGAAATGATAGGAAAATGATAATATTCATTGATCTTTTTGGTGCTACTTACTTGATGATTCCAAGAGGGTCAAAATCGACCTCTTCCTCCTCTTCTTCATCTTCGTTGTCCTGGCTTTCGGAAGGTTTGTTTTGTTTTATGGATGCAAGAAGTTCTTCCGTAGAGGATTCCTCGTTTTTAAAGAAATCCCCCTCTTCAGACTGAATCGTGTGATGCTTTTCTCCTTTCAAATCAACAAAGTCTGAGGACCTCGTTCCTGTAGAACATTGGAGGACTAATTAGCATGGAAGGAGCGGCAGGAACGCAGAAGCCAACGTCTGAGACAACCGGCGATTTAAATGGCATTTCCGGCATTTACTATAAACTAAAGCGAGTTTCGCTATAGGAACAATGAATCAGCTGTAATAACCGCTCACCTAGGAAATCCAGCAGCTCCGGACAAGTGACCAGTTCCTTCTCCTTGGAGACGGCTTTGACGATATCGTTGAAAGCCGCCCTACGTTCTCGGATGTCAGATTCACCCACAAATAAAACCTTTCTTGGAAAAGATGGCAAGGAAATTTTGGGATAACGGGCAGATAACTTCTGATAGAACTCCTCGATCTCACTATACTTCCGAAACACCTAAAACAATTTTAAAATATAAAAGATAAAATTATGGTTCAACATTTTGTTTCAAAAAAAAGGGCAACAACTTGGAGGAGTTTCAGGGGACAGTTGGGTGGGACAATATTTTACAGAAGTGAATCCTTTCATTATTTTTCATTATTCCTCCTCATTGTCTGCAAAGGAGAACTGTTACACTTATGGTATCTTTAGGGAGATAGCGAGACTGGAGTATTTCAGGGGGTAGCAGCTAAAGGGTGCTTTAGCCCCAAGTCCACGGAGCTCAATCACTTCCACCTTAAACCAGCATAATAAAGATCCTCAGACTCCAGGCTCTGATGGTTCTGGGACAAAGTCCTGGTAATTAGCAATATTGCGCAACTCACAGAACATTCTGTGATGTCATTGTGTTACCACGTGACCCCATGTAATGAGTCTTAATCCCAGATGTTTTTGGATCCCCTGATCATGCTATTCTTTAAACTGTTTACCACATCTTCCCTATGGCAAAAAATATTCTCTTATTGTTAAACCAGATGTCAGGTTGAAATAGCAATTATAGGTAGTTTTATTAGAATTAAACCATTCTAAAGCCATTGGGATAAGATGGCTCTGTACACGGGGTACACATAAAGAACAGTAATGCACGTAGTCTCATTCATCGCTCCGCTCTTCTTTTAGGCGAATGAGTTGTGTTTATTCAAGAGTGGTTGAGCTTTAGCTTGTCGTGTCAAGTCTTAGATAAGAGGACCACTCTAAAATTACCGTAGTGGTTGATAATAAATGGTAAAGGATTTGATAACTGATAATTATTATAATGCAAGATTCCAATAGGAACCCTCTCAAACACTCCAGTTTCCGGCCAAGGAGCTTGAAAAGATGGGGCAAAGCATTACTGGAAAAATAGTAGAAGCTCATAGTCAACTATCCTTATCTCAATTCACCCAAGGAACACAAGGTTAAACTTAATAGGAGACAGCGGGCAATCCTGACGAACTCCATGCTCAACTGTGAAAAAAAATTACTTAATTTATAGTAATGAAAGTCATGAAAAAATCATGAAAAACAGTAATATTTTTTTAAAAAGTAATAAAATTGAAAAAGCTTTATGAGAAACAGATTGCCTTGTCCACACCACCCCTTTTGCATTTTTTAAATTGGGGAATGCACTGCATTTTCCTGGTAGCGCTGGTAGCTACAAATCCCGTTATTGTGGAGATGAAATATTGTTGCAAAATACAATAGGATTTTTCACTTACAATAACTAAAAAGTTCCTATTATTTAGGAGAATTATTTGAGCGCCATCTGCTGGAGAAGAAGAAGAATGATTTTTTTGGGTAAACAAAGGGGATTTTAGCGCCATCTGCTGGACAATAAGAAATTTTTGTTTTGCAAACGAAAGGTATTTGAGCGCCATCTGCTGGACAAGAAGAAGGACATTTTTGGTAAACAAAGGGGATTGAGCGCCATCTGCTGGACAAGAATACCAATGATTTTGCTTTTAGGGCATAATTTATTACATTATATTGATAGAGTGCTGGAAGTTACTATTATTATTATGTATTGTTATATATAGCGCCATTGTATTCCGTAGTGCTAAAGGTTCTATTGAGAATTATTATCATTTGTTTGTGCAATGGCAACATATTCCATAGCGCTGTACAACAGGGATGGACAAGGCCAAAACATATTCAGACAATATAGCAATGGATCACCGGAGCTGCTTATGAATGTGAACTCCATTCTGTAGGTAGCAACAATAAATATTCAAAAAACTCTCAATGAGTGGGACAGGGGAAACAGAGGAGTAGGTACTCACTGGATACAAATGTATCAGCCTCAGAGAACTGTTTTTGACTATTATCCTGGCTGAGTTTTCTGCTTTCTTCATATTCATGATTGAGGGTGATACATTTGCATCCAGTGAGTACCTACTCTGTTTCCCCGTCTCTCTCATCGAGAGGTTTTTGAATGATCAAAACATATTCAGACACAGGAACACAAGGAAACTAAAATATTGGTGAAAAGGTATGGTTTCATCCTTACATTCCTTTTAGATGGATAATTGTTTTAGCGTTTTGATTGCTGAACAACCTGCCAAATTTATCCATTTCAAATGATACACAGAATACATTTTGTTCTCTGTCGCTCATGTTCATAGTAAATAACTTTTAAAAACCATTCCTCATTGGGTCTTAATGGCTTTTAATGGGCAGAGATAACCTAATTGCAGAGGTTCGATGAAGGAAGTGGCTGCGTGTCCGGAAGTGACGGAGGCTCAATGAAATCAGCCGTCTCCTGCAGAGAAATTACCCTTCTCACGGCGTTTAGTACAATGAAATTGATCAATGAAACATTATTAGCATTTATAATTAAAAATTATTCTGAGGTCCCCCAAGTGCTTTAGGACTGCGATATTACAGGTTAAGAAACTCAAACAGACGGGTGCTCACGGGAGATGTTTCAGGAAAGATTGGAGGAGAGAAGAATAGAGGAGAGGAGAGGCGAGAGAGGAGATGTCATAGAAACAAGGGGATTGTCTTGGTAGGAGGGGAACAAAGTGGGCCAATTTGTAGAAAAAAAAATACAAAAGACAGGGGTAGGGAGGCACTGTTATTTACCCTTTTAAGTACCACTGAGGGTGTGAAACGCATTTAACCAAAACATGCCCGCCTACTGGCACGCGCAGGGTTACTGCTACGGTTTAGTCCAAAAAACGTCATTTTATTTGTTCTGGCCATATCTGCTCAGAAATCAGGACAGGGCCCTGGCAGATGTACGGATTATTAATTTAATTTAGCGCGCCTAAATCGCACGTTACGACACCGGCAGCCGTCTGGATTCAATTTACTGCGCAAATAAACAGCAAACGCCAGCAACTGAAACACTATCCTAATGTAAAGAGTGTGTCGGAGTGTGAATGCCCCCCCCATCATCCTTACTTAACCCCTTAAGAACGCAGACGCTGGCGATCCATCCCGGTACCTCTCCAGCACCAGACGCCCAAGACGACAAGAGATCTTGGATGCATTATTTGCGTTGTAGCGAGTTTCACGAGTCTCGGCGCACACTTTAATCAATTATTCATTGAGGTTTTTGCTGCCAGCATGACATCGGCCCCAGCGGGCCAGCTCTGAGCCGAAGCGGGGTTGATATCTGTCATGTGCACTTAGTATGACTGACAGGAGAATAAGATCCCAATGCACTACAGGTCCAAAGGTCTGCTCCACGGATGGAATTCTGATACACCGTCACTGGGTCGGGGTAAGAGACGTGGCAGCTGTCTCGTTGGCATACCTTTGAGCTCGAAGGACCTCACTGGGTTCAGAGGAGACCGAGATTTAATCCGTATTTCTTGGGTCCTTTTTGTTTTGGTTCTACGACCAGAATTGAGATCCGTGCGGCCGGCCTTGGCCAACAACAGACCCTGAACAGATCTCTAATTATTACATGGTTATAAGATCAAGCTTGTGTACCTTGTATAGTCATTCCTGACAATGTGTGAACTAACATAGAAGAAGCTTTTTCAGGACTTCATACATCTCTTCTTCATATGTTAGCATCCTCCATCTGAAGAAGAGACCTCTGAGGTCCCAAAAGCCTCTGTGACTCTACATCTTTTCTATGTTGCCACAATATAAGATAATGTCTGACGTAGGGAGTGCGTCATCTATTTAAAAAAATTAGTAATTAGAGGTGCTGGGAGACGTAATTGGTCCAAAGCTGTGAGAGGTAGTACTTCCAGAGATGTAGTTGAGAGAAGGGGAGAGGAAAAGAAGGAGAGTGAGTACGAGTGTTTATATATGTAGGTGTATGGCGTTAAAGTAAGTGTGTGCACATGTCTGCTAGTGTGCAGTGTTAGTGTGGGTGAATGTATGATGTTACATGCGTGTTGGTGTATGGTGCTAGCATGTGTGTGTGCGTGTTACTATACGGTGTTACCATGTGTGTTAGTGTATAGTGTTAGCATGTGTGTGTGCGTGTTACTATACCGTGTTACCATGTGTGTGTGCGTGTTACTATACGGTGTTACCATGTGTGTTAGTGTATAGTGTTAGCATGTGTGTGTGCGTGTTACTATACGGTGTTACCATGTGTGATAGTGTATAGTGTTAGCATGTGTGTGTGCGTGTTACTATACGGTGTTACCATGTGTGTGTGCGTGTTACTATACGGTGTTACCATGTGTGTTAGTGTATAGTGTTAGCATGTGTGTGTGCGTGTTACTATACGGTGTTACCATGTGTGTTAGTGTATGGTGTCAGTAGCCTAGGCTAAGTGGAGCCTGTGAGCGAGGAAGAGAACAAGAGAAGAGGGAAGTAGTGTGTATGTGTGTGTGTGTATGGTCTTAGAGTGAGTGAGTGCAAGCAAGGTCACAGATCTCTTGGGGGGGGGCAATATCTCTGCCTCCCCCTTCCAGCGGCACAGGACACTGCAGAGACAGGGACCCCGGGGTAATCCTGCAGGCTGCCCTATATAGAGCCCCATATAGAGAAAAACAAACTTACAACAAACTGCACCACATCTTCAGGCTTATGTCTGGCAGATTTGAAAACAGGCAGGTTGGTAACGACGACGATTTGATATTCTACGTGCCCGGTCATCATCCGCCCGCGTATCTCCTGATACTCAGGGACCCACAGATCCAGGCCGGTGTGGCCATTCTGAATTTGTCTAAAAGATAAGCAAATTAAAAATAACCTGAAGTTATCAAGACATGGATTCAAATCCACTTCAGTAAAAGATAAGGAGAGCGAAGGGTTAAGGAATGGAGAGAAAAAAAATAGGAGAACGGTGCAGAGGACGAGCAGGAAGAATCACGGCATGGGTGGAGGAATGAGAAGGATTGTGGGAAACAGGAGGGAGGTTTATTTAAAACGAGGCACAAGAGGCCATAATCTAAAACTAGAGTGCTCGAGGCTTAGATGTAATGCAAAGCAGCTTTACTTTACTGCAAAGGTGGTGGATAAATGGAGCAGCCTCCAAGCGGAAGTGGTAGATGCTAATACAGTGAGGGAATTTGAACAAATTCCATCTAATTCTGTTTTCATTGAGCGGATTACTGGATGGAGGCAGCCATATCCCACCCGCCATGCCGTACACATGGTGTGTATTACTGCGCCGTGACGCCTCTGTCCTGTTCTAACCTCTCCTTGGGGCTCGGCCAATTTTAGGGACTCATCGAGGGAGCCTCTGGATTTGTAAATGTAAAAAAAAGTGTTACATGTTGTTAAGGTTACACACAAATATCTAAATGCGGGTTTAAGCCCTTAGGGAGGCGCCGCCGCAAGCTGCTGTTATTTAAGTGTAAAATTGAATTTTCCTCTATTGCCGTTCAGCGCCTGATATGGTTTTCAGTTAAAGTTTCCCAACTCGCTGCAGCCAACAAACTATTTTTTAATTTGGAATTTATATATAAAATATAAAAATAAAAAAAAAAACAGTTCTAAAGATGTTGCTTTTTTTTTTTATAGCAATACCGTGGATTTTATATATTATTTATTATGTTGGAAATTAGAGGAAAATTGGAGACGTGTGGAGGCATGACCAATTTCCAGCCATACCGTAATTAACCCTTAGGGTGCCAGCCATGTAGATGGTACAAAAAAGGGGTACAGCGCCAGCTACACACCAGGTACAGGTGACACCCCGGAGTCCCGCTTCAAGTAATTTTTGGCAGCATTGGTTTCAAAGTAAGCACAATAGGAGAAAAGGTATGTGTTTAGTTTTAAAAGTGCTAGTTTTTTTCTTAAAAGAAGGAAAAACAATAGATCGGTCACAGTCTTTCTATAAAATCCACTAAAATTACAGCCCTCAAGGCAGTGATCGCCCCATGGAGAGGGCAGCCTAATACGGCAGCTTGCTACCATATTAATAGATGCCGTGTGTGTGTGATTTAAAGTGCCAGCACACTGCCGGTCGGGGATCGTGAGCTCCCACATTCCCCCCCCTTAAATCCCTTTCCCCAGAATTAAGAAAAATGTTGCCCCTCCTCGCCCTCGTTCTTCTGTCTCTGGCGCTCTGTATCTTAACGGCACGCAGGGCCTTTTGATGCATCCTATGGAGGTTGTGCCCGGTGTAAATGGGCCAGCTGGGGAGATGGGTGATGTCCCTATTAACTAACCCCCTACCGGGGGGCTTGATCACCAAGGTACTTGGCTCCCTGTTATGCGGTAGAGGGGCTGCCGCCTTGCTGGCCCGATTGCCGTAGGCCAGCATATGCCACTGAATGTAACCAAGGCCATCTTTAACGCAGGGCAAAAGGGCAGCTGCCCCGGTCCTGTCATCCCTGTGGGCCCAAAACAGCTGCCCCTGCACGGCCCACGGGCAGACTGCCTGCCGCTGGAGGATCAGGGCGAGGTGGAGAGATCATGGATCTCTCTCTAAACAGCCCAACACAAAGGGAGACGTCTGTCTCATCGCTCCCTCTCCACGCGTGATGATGTCATACATCGTTATGTCACACCAAGACAGAGTCCAGTCCTCTGAAAATTGTCTTCCTAAACGTGCCCTGGCACTCAAACGGTTATAGAGTCATACTGGGGCAGACCTCTGCGTTTAGAACTTTGCCCCAGAATGGCTACTTAAAAACACTAGTCGAAGTTAGAGGCTACTAAATATTAACCGTTTTGCTGCCACTGCGAGCTATTTCTTTTAGACCGTTATACGATGGTAAAAGTCTGTCCAAAGGCACACGCGTGTTGTGTTACTCCTGCAAACAACACGGAGTCCCGGCATCGCTGCCTCCCAAAGCCGTTCAAAGGAAGCATGGCGGATCTTCCCAGACACCCCAGTACCTTTCAGGGGCAACCTGGCAAGGGTGGCACAAAGAGGCAGGTGGAAGAAAATAAACAAAAGTAATGCAAAAATAACAACAATAATAATAATATATATATATAATATTATATGTTATATAATTGTTATTATAATGTTATTATTATTGATGTTGTTGGGATGGTTATTTTGATTATTATTGTATTAATAATAATAATAAATAATAGTAATTAAAATGGCCAGTGCTGCAACTTCCAGAGGGCCACAAACCTACACGCTGGTTGTGAATATTTTAATTACTTGATTGATATAATCAATTAACTCCAAGAATGCCTGAGATTGACGGACAATAATATTACATGTGTTACTCCGCATTGAGCCAGACCACAATACCCTCTTGGCCGTTTGCTGCAGCCCCGACGGCCCTCGTGTTGGTTACTGAATGTTTGCAGAGAATGATTAACACAGAAGTATTTACTGCGTTTCTTTTACTCCGACTGGGAACAAAATGGCATAAAAGGTATTTTTACTACAGAATAAAACATATACTTTACTAGCTGGGTTGGGGAGATTCTAGAATTCTGATCTCTGAGAAAAATGCGGCCACAATGGAAACAACAGGCCAGCTCCAAACTATCCCACAGCCGCTTACTGAAAGGGGGGTAGATAACTGGAACAACCTCCCAGCAGAAGTGGTAGCTTTTAGTACAGTGAGGGAATTAAACATACGCCGATATACTAACAAGACCAAGGACTGATTAAGGTCTGAATCTTTTCAACATGAAATGGGGTTCGATCTGCCGTCACGTTCTATGCTCCTACTGATTTATATAGCACCAACATACTCCGCAGCGCTGTACAAGATAAGATTTTTCCATACTTTGCATTACAATAAAACAATATAAATAACCCTCTCCATCCCCCCATTACATTACATTAGGGGAGGATAAGAACCCCCAGCTCTTTTAGCATGCTCAGAGACCTACAGTGGCTGGCTGAGGGTGCTGTGATTCCAAAACCAACAACAGCCAATACGGCTCTAACCGAAAACAGCACTCTTTAACCCTTCTTTACCCAACCAACACTGAAACGGTCGAGTGCAACGGCACAACAACAAAGGGAAGCGGTGTGGAGCCGAGACAGGAAACGGTTCCCTCAGATCCGAGTGACGTTACAACAAAAGCAAATGAAGCCATCCTCGCCCGGCGCGCAAAGGGTTAAAAGGAACGGACCACTGACCTGGACGTGACCAACCGCGCGGCCATAGCGGAGGGGAGGGGGGGAGTCCGGGGCTGTGCGTGGCCCGTGGGCTGCGAGTCACGGGACAGGACAGCAGAGGGCCGGGTGTAATGCTTCCGACACCAGTGCGAAATACGGCTGGTATAGCAAGCGGGGCTGGTTTCTGGGGAAGGCAGACGGAGGGAAACACCAGAGGAAATCGAGTCAAATGTCACGGAATGCAGTGCGTTGCCGTAGGAACGGCTTTTAATTGTGTTTTAGTGCGTTTAATATTTTTTAGGGAAAATTATATAAAAAAAAAAAAAGCGGAACGTAGTCGGCAGGATTCGAACCTGCGCGGGGAGACCCCAATGGATTTCTAGTCCATCGCCTTAACCACTCGGCCACGACTACTGTGCTGTTATAGTGCGAGTTCAAGGATTGTGTATGTGTTTTGTGGTTTTCCTCCCCAGTTTTTTTCCATATAATTTAATAAGTGGCCCTTTTTTTAATATGATGGCGCTATATAAATGATAATAATAACACACATTGTACAGCGTTGCAGAATATGATAGCGCTATATAAATCATTTATAATAATAAACAGAAAAATAGCCTGGACTGTGTTTTTCTACATGTTAGTTCCTAACGCTGAATATGCAGAGAATACCCCAGACACTATAGCGCTATACAGTAATATAACCCCCAGTGCTGTATACAGTAATATAACCCCCAGCGCTGTATACAGTAATATAACCCCCAGCGCTGTATACAGTAATATAACCCCCAGTGCTGTATACAGTAATATAACCCCCAGTGCTGTATACAGTAATATAACCTCCAGCGCTGTATACAGTACCCTTACGAAAAAATTACTGCAGTTTTTCTGAAGTAATACTGCAGTTTTTTGGACATGAAAAAACTGCAATACTGCACTTTTACTGCAGTTTTACTGCATTTGTACTTCACTGTACTGCAGTTGTACTGCAGTTATTTTTGTAAGGAAGTACAAATGCAATAAAGCTGCAGTACATTGAAGTACAACTGTAGGTTTGCAATATAAAAAAAAAAGTGCAGTAAATGTGCAGTAATACTGCAGTAAAAGTGCAGTATTGCAGTTTTTTCATGTCCAAAAAACTGCAGTATTACTTCAGAAAAAACTGCAGTAATTTTTTGTAAGGGTAATATAACCCCCCAGCGCTGTATACAGTAATAAAACCCCCCAGCGCTGTATACAATAATATAACCCCCCAGCTCTGTATACAGTAATAACCCCCAGCGCTGTATACAGTAATATAACCCCCCAGTGCTGTATACAGTAATAACCCCCAGCACTGTATACAGCAATATAACCCCCCGGTGCTGTATACAGTAATAACCCCCAGCGCTGTATACAGTAATGTAACCCCCCCCAGCGCTGTATACAGTAATATAACCCCCAGCATGGGCGTAGGAACCAGGGGGGACAGATCCCCCCCCAGTAACTCATTCGGGGGGGATCGATAATGAAGAAATCCCCCCCAGGGCCGTAGGAACCCCCCCAATAGAAACGCCGCAAATGCGGCCAGCGAGACCTCGAGGTGCGGCCCGCGTAAGATCGGCAGCCAGGGCAACAGATCTTACGCGGTCCGTACCTCGAGCCCTGCTACTTACCTGTGGGAGGGTCTTCTGTACTGCACAGAGGAAGCGGAACCCAGCAGAGTTCGCGTGACATCCCATCACATCCTGCTTCCTCTGTGCAGTACCAGAGAACGCAGAGGGAGGCCGCGCCCCCTGCTGAAGTCTGTGAGCGGCATCGAGGAGCTGCAGTGCAGGTAAGGGGGTGGGGAGGGTCTTTGAATGAGTATGTGTGATTGAGGGAATTAATCTGTGAATGAATGAGTATATGAATGAATGAGTGTGTGTGTGATAGCATGGATGTGTAAGTGCTGGAACCTAGGCATGATGGGACTATGATTGCTGTTAGCAATCACACTCCTATCATGCCAAGTCAGCCAGTACATGCTGAAACCTAGCTAGCTGCCCCCCTTGTGTATTGATGCTGCCAGCAGTATGGGGTCTGCACATCACTTACAGCCACCCTGTACCAGCATGTACTGGCTGCCTGGGTATGATAGGAGTGTGACTCCTAGTGTGAGAGATGGGGATCTGATGGGGGAAAATGCTGTCCCCCCAGATTTTTAGGGGTTCCTACGCCCATGTCCCCCAGCGCTGTATACAGTAATAAGCCCCAGCGCTGTATACAGTAATATAACCCCCAGCGCTGTATACAGTAATATAACCCCCAGCGCTGTATACAGTAATAACCCCCCAGCTCTGTACTTTCCCGGTGCAAACACCACACTGAGCTGATAACCGGGGCTCCTTCCCCGCGAATCCGTCTGCATTATTCTGGCTGCTTGGAGTATTTCAGTAAAGAGCCCTGGTGCCCCCCACCCCCCCGGGCACAGCCTCTCCCCCATTCCTCCAAAAGAAGATGGGGAGACGGAAGTGGTCGTCGGAAAAGGTAGGGAGACATTCATACGAATTAACAAAATTGGCAAATTTGGGTAAAACTCATACAAATCGTAATGCACAACTCTAATTTAGACTAAAAAATACCACATGCATTTCTAAGAACTTGAAAAGAAGGGAATATTCTCATCGGAATTAACCAAGAAACGTTAAAACTGCACATAATCAGGCAAAACATACAAATAACCACAATGTTACATACAGACTTAGTATTCGTGTTATGAACACTACACGTATGTAAATGCTGACATAATTTTAGCATTTTTTTTTTTATCTTAATTAATTTTCATTTTATTTTTAGTCTGTCTGGTTTTGGGGGCTCTGCCCCCAGACCCCCCTATGAAACTCTCTGAAACCCATTTTTTGAATTTTATCTAGAAATTTCACCATAACTGTATATATATAAAAAAAACCACAAGAAAATCGTAAGCCTGAATTTATATATCAAACAATTCTCAGAGCACTAACCAGATCCAGCGGATCAGATCGGGGATTTTGTCAACGTTTCGGCTATAAGCTTTATCCAGGGAGTGTCCCTCCATCATATATCATGATGATGTTTGTAGATATATGGATGATTTTGGGCAATAATTATTTTGTAAAATACATGTGCTCTGGACTGTTGATTGTTTCACTGCTTTAAGTCTAGATTGTAAGCTCTTGTGAGCTAATGTATTGGCTTGCCTTAGTCTGTCTATTCTAGTCTCCTCTCTCCCTTTGAATGTACGGACTGTAAGAAGCGCTGAGTAATTTGTTGGTGCTATAAAAGTAAAAAATACTAATAATTGTGGAAAATGTGAAAAAAAACCCAGTTTATTGTTAGTGTTAACTTTACTAACTTTACTAAAGAAAATGTCTGTTTTCAGATTATTGAAGAAAGCGTCACCCGTCTGTCTAAATGACATATAACGGTAAGATCTCTATAGAGACGTACTGTGTTCAGCTTCACAAATTCCAGTTGGCAGTTCAGGACAATCAAGTTAGCAAAAGCAATCACGTTTTATTAAATAGCACTTAAAACCCACAGGGGATCTCTGCGACTTGCCTAAAAACAATTTGAAACCCAAACATTGACATGTAATCCGCGCTCATGTGACCAAAAGAGAAGCTCCTTTGAGGACCGACCACCTACTGTACTGTAACATTCTCTGACTCCATTATTCTAATGGAAACCCAATCGGTTACAAACATTCAATATGGAAAAAGGAAAACTTAGCAGAATGCAGATTCCATTTGTTTAACAGCCAATAAATAATAATGTTAGAAATGATTCGTAGCTGTCCACCCAAAAAACCTGCTGGTGCCAACTGAGCAGCCCCCTCTGTTCAGGGCTGGTTAGCCCCCAGTAGACAAGATATGGATGGAGAGAGAGTAGAGCCAAACACTGTTTTTCCACCCATTGATCAAAGGTTGTCTTGAAGATCTGATTCCCATAGACACCAGTACAAACTTGGAAAATCCCAGTCATTGACCCCTGGAACCTCCCAGGGTAGACTACCTGGAGCTCTTCCTCTTTTTTTTGGGGGGGGGGGTGAAGGGGCTGGGGTAGATGCATTTATATTTGTTCAAATCTGAAATTCCTCTGAAATGGACCCAGTACTAGAGTAAGTAACACAAAATACTGAGGCTTGGGACTGAGGGTGACTTACCTGATGGTCTATACTGGCTGTGTTTGTGCTCTTATTCTACGCATCAGGTAAGGGCGATTTTAGGCGGGTGTGAAAAATGCTGCGAAGTAAGGATGCTCCCAAAAAGACATAATAATAGTTTATTTTTAGCATTTAACAAAATGCAAAGAAAAATCTAAATCAAATCAATATTTGCTGTGGCCGCCTTTTGTCTTCAAAATAGCATAAATTCTTCTGAAGATAGTTTTTAATGACTTTGTATATTTGGAGTCATTGTCATGCTGCAGAATGAATTTGGGGCCAGTCAAATGCTTCCCTGATGGTATTACATGACAGATACTTCATTCATTCATTCATTCATTCATTCTGCCTGTACTTCTCAGCTCCGAGGAGACCATTCATTTTGAACAAATCACCAACTCCATTTTCAGGAACGCAGCCCGAACCTGCAAGTAACCTCCACCATGCTTCACTTGTCCTGCAATAGATGGTTGTTTCAGGGTCCCACAGTGGGACATCTTCAGATTACAACGGGAAATAAGCATGATGTGTCTTTCATCTGCTGCACTAAGTTTTCTTGGCCACCCTCTGCGTCTATGGTCTTCAACATTGCCCGTTTCTTTGTGCTTCTTCAAAAGAGCTTGGACAGAACACCTGGAAACCCCTGTCTGCCTTAAAATTTCTGCCTGGAAGAGACCTTGCTGATGCAGGATAACCACCTTGTGTCTTGTTGCTGTGCTCAGTCTTGCCATGGTGTATGACTTCAGCGACCTCACCTTGTCAGTGAGTTTAGCTGTTCCTCACCCAGTTATATTCCTCCTAGCTGTTTCTGTTCACCCTACATATTAAATTCATGATCATTAGCACCTGCTTGGTATAATTGTTAAATCATACGCATAACTATATGCCTGCAAAATCTCCTGAGTGGTCTATTAGCATACTACTTATTGCACTATGATATTTTTAAAGATCCTTTTGTATATTTAGAGATACATTGTGTAATTTTCTTATCATCTTATTTTAAAGATATTCGGCATTCAGAGTGGCCAGTGGTCCTGAACTGAGACTGTACTGATAGGGTGGTAGATAAATGGAACAGCCTACCATCAAAAGTGGCAGAAGCAAACACAGTGAGAGAATTTAAACATGCATGGGATAGGCATATGGCTCCCGACACACCAAGAACAATGGGCAGACACGATAGGCCAAATGGTTCTTATCTGCTATCAAAATATATGTTTCTAGGTTCCAAATTAGATTGGACTCTCCCAATTTTTTAATGACATATATGATGTACATTTTTGAAGTTCTCTTTTCAGAATTCAAATGTTTCAGAATTTTAGGTATTTTTGGAATTCATGTGGTAAAATAAGCCATATAACTTTATATATGTAGCAGCTTGTTATTGTTTGTGATTTTAAATTTATCCTACTGATTTTGCCTCAGATTGTAAAGCGCTACGGAATCTGCTGGCGCTATATAATAAATGTAATGTAATTAACACTCGAAAAACATTAGCTTGTTAATTGTGCTACATAACTTTGAACACTAGGTGGTGCTATTTCTAAGCAAATATACTATGTAACATCTTTAGGTGATGACCACTTCATTACTGAATTGGCCAGTGTGTTAGCAGATCCAGATTTATACTCAATGGGACCCTAGGCAATGTACTAATTTGGACTAATCACTTTCCATATGGGGCAACGGACCCCTGTCGCACAAGACCTATGGCTTTCAGCTTCTTTTCCCTGTCTGTGGCTGGGACTTTAAATGCAAAGGGCCAGCACCAGTGGCACATCACTCACACTCAGAACCTACTTGAATGATCCAATATAGTATCAGTGCCCACTACAGAGTATTGTTTAATATATATACCTAATATTAGCACTGAAGGGTAACATCAGTTTTTAAATTTCTCTTATGTACCTGTGGAAAAGGCACCAGTTGGGATTCTCAGATATCATTAAATAAGACTATATCCATCTCCAGGCTATGTGTGACCCTGAGATTCTGCTCATTCAGACACAGGAGAAACTTTCCTTGTTTCCATTGTAGCCCAGGAAGGATACACAATGCCACATACATTGCGCTACCAAAATTATCTACAAATGTACAGAGGTGATAGATGAAATTAGATACATTGTATAAACCTGAAGTTCTCTTCCCAGAAAGGAGGCTGTGTGAGCATCCAATCTTCCCTGTTCAGTCATACAAATCAATGTGTAATGTCATGTTGAACACAACAAAGGATCTGCACACGTGTGTGCACTGTACACACTGTACATACAAGGGAGTGCTGGCCCCTTCTGGCCTGTGGGCAGGGTAAGCTGATGTACCCTGATCCCTTGACCCCCACTCCTGGTGAGTAATATACGCACTACCACACACACTTACATGCACACTTACTCTCACACTCCTATGGACCAGTGCAGATTCTGTGTTAAGAGGAGGATGGCTGACATCTCTATTTAAAGGGCCTTTCTTCTTTCCGGGATAAATCCTACAGACTCTAGGAGGGCATTATTAGTGTACTTTCTTGTGGACCCTATTTAGGTGGTAGAAGAGCTACCACTATAAATATAGTCATAAATATAGTCATGACTACACTCTGGTGCCATAGCATGCCTAGACAGTGAGGGGTCATTAGCACACATAAGTTACTGAATCGTGCATTTATAGGAGGATAGTCCCCCCTTTAAGCAATCTGGAATTTAGCTTTTCCACACCCAAAAGCATTGAAGAAATGAAGGCCTCCTTGGCCATAATAGCATCCATACCTTCTCCAATTCAAAAAATATAATTCTTAGAACTTCAATAAAGAGTACAATTATCCTTTTTATGTAGGTATCTAATTTAGCACTTTTTTATTCAGTGTTAGGGTTCCTAGGAGAATTCCTTACACTCAGCCCTTGGCAGTGTAAAGTTTAATATTAAGCTTGAGCCGAAGGACCTCTAAGTGTTCCTCCATGGGGTCTGTTTATGTTAAATATAATTGTATCAGACAGCTTAGTGAGTCAGTTCACCGGGAATCCTTGAGCTATGTTACTACTACAACTTATCAACCAGAAGCTAGACTGAGCTGTTCCTTTCATCTCAGACAGTGGCCATTAACCATTTCATAGGCTTAACCCTTCTGGCTCCAAGGGGTAAACCAAGTGTTCCTTGTCCCGTTGGCCTTGGAAGAGTTAAAGGTTAATCCCTGTCATTACTATCGCTGCTTCAATCACACGCTGATTCATAAGACTCTATCACCCTATTTGACTCAATGGCTGACTTTTGATTTCACCGCCGAGCACCTGTGATATTAAAGCCGCAAACATATTTCCAAAGTGAACGAACTTGAAAGAAGCAAAGAAATAAATGATTGTCTTAAGGAATGTTTATTTTGGGTAAAAGCTACACATTCCGACAGATAATATAAATCATTCAGCGCTCTTTTCAGCTTGTTTAAGGGATCTTAACAGACAGACCCAGAAATCGGTTTTGAAGAACATACAATAATATCCTCACAAACACACTGCTTTGTTATTTCAATCAAGTTCCAAGGAAACATCTGATTTCTACTAAGACCAGAAAGAATAGGGGAAAAAAAACACAATGCCACCCTAAGGCAGATATTTTTTCATTGTTTTTTTATGAGTGCTTACAAATAAAAGTGGCCTCACTGTATGCGAAGATAAATCAAGTCCAGTGTTCCCAGAATTAAAAAGCTATCACGCCATTGTGCGCTCATAGACCGAAGGCATTTCGGAAACATGTTTTACAGAGAAAAGGCAATGACGCCTACATTATACCATAAAGCAAATTAATTAAAAGAGATTTGTTAAGTTCCAATGATTGCCTAGTCTCTATTAAAAAGAAAAAAAAGACAGTTTTAAGAAGACCCAGAAACGTTAAATTTTAATGGTGTAATAAAAGTAGTTGAATACTTCCATGGCTGCTGTGTTTCTATATAATGATACAAACGGCTATGTCGGGCCTCATGGAGGATAGCTTTGCCCAGTCCCAGGGGTTCTGACCTTGGAGGAGGGTATGCAGATGTCATCTCAGACTCCCTCTCCTGGTCACTCAGATGACATGGGACAATATGAGATTTGAGGTCAGGGCTATGAAACTCTCTAATCGGACCGTTCGATATAGCACCCCTACACAAAGGTACTAGAACGCAGCTGGTGGGATCAAGGGTTGTGTGGTTTAACTATCTGATGTTGACACCAAAGTGTGCGAACCCAACATATGTAATTCATATATATGTAATGATTAGTCTTTAGACAGACCTGAGAGTAACAACATCCATGGTCATTGGACTGACAACAGTCACCTTTGCCCTTTGGTTGAGCCTTTGGGTACTCAGATGCCTCCACTTCTTCGCTACTTAATACGGGTCAGTTCTAGGATCACGACTAGGTGATACAAGTCTATACCGCCAATGGTGAGGATGTAGGTCAAGCTACTTGCGAAAGAAGCAAGAAGACTCATAGTGAAAATGTAAGCCAAGGTCAAAACAGAAACAAATGGAACATCAACATGCAAAGCATCAAACCAGAGAGATGAGAAGGCAGCAAAAACATAGTGAAGGTAATACATGTAGAAAGCCGGGGCTTGCACACCCAAACACACAATAACACTGGCTCTTTAAGGGATCAGCAACCTGATGAAGGATGTTTAAAGTTCTCTCAGTGTCACCTAGTGACACAGAAACCCAAAGGTAGAAAGAATACAAGGGAACCAATCAGGAATGTGCTCTTTGTATGACCTGGCAACACAGAGACTCAATGCGAGCATGGATACAAAATGAACCAATCATAAATACAATGGTTTATCCTCATTGGCTAAGCCAGCAGAACTGATTGCTCTGATTGGCCACCTTTTATTTGTTGCTGGAAGTGGTTTTAGCTAACTGCCTCTGTGTATTTATTAAAATAGATTGTAAGCTAGGAGTATTAGGGTCTGAACTCCTCGGCTACAGGCAGACACATTGTCCTTATCGCCAGGGATCTTACAACCATATTCCTTGGGATTGGAGGAAAGAAATAAAATAAGGCACCATACAATGTATTCATTCATTTTAATTACTTCATAACTTTGTGGGCTGGTAGAAAAATAGATTTTCTTTCAAACATGTTTTTGTTCACAAGCATGGAAAACAAGCAACGCTCCAAAGATTAATATTTGGCACTTATTTTCGTGTTTAAAAATATTTCAATTTCTTGCGTCCTTCCAGAACAGGCTCAGACTGGCCACGGGGCACACTTGGGCAATGCATGGATGGTGGACCACTGTGTGATGTCGTTTATATACGTATTATCATATGACCGTCTAGATTGTAAGCTGGTTTGAGCTGGGGCCTCCTCTCTGTAAGTCAAATTGTTACGTTACATACTACTTGTTATGTCCTGTCTACCCATTGTACTGCGCTATGGAATATTATGATACTATATAAAACAATAACTAATAATAATAATATGACAGTAGAGTGGGTTGAGCCGCTTTTGATAATGGATGTAAAGCTCAGGGAAATATTTTTTCCTAGTTCACACCTGCTGAAACCTAATACAGATTACTCATCGTCATTCATCTTTTGCAATTGTGCCGACGGCTCACACTTTTATTATCATTTTTATTTTGGGCATAAGGGTCCCCTGTAGGAAACAGGCTCGTTACTCCACATGCCTCCGGTCTCACACTCAACCGTGATGACCACGGCGTCAGTTCATAAATCCAGACTACCATATTTTTAGATGTTTGCGTTACTTCCTACATACTTTATGTAAATATGATCATTATTGTTACCACATATCTTCTAACATCTAATAGAATACAGAAGGGGTGAGAAAAGATTAGGTGTCTATAACTGGAGTTTGCCATATATTGTAGATATGAAAGTCTTGGTAACTTTAGACCAGTAGTAGCCATCAGTAGCCCTCCAGCTGTTGTGGAAATAAACGTTATGTTCACCCATTTATAGGCACATTCAGTTTTTTTTTAGAATTCTGGTATTAAAGTACTAGTAGTTCTGTAACAGCTGTTATGGACATCTGTCCAACCCATAACTGCCTTCCGACCATCATTTCGGATGGCCAGATGCTTTATTCAGTAGCCCACCAATGCTGAGATGTGGCAAGTCAAAGGCCAAGTGTACTTGGAATTTATTATTGATGTGTATTAAGCAATGGATGCCCCATATGCATCATTTACACCTAAGCCCCCAACAAAGAGAAATATTAGGGAAAAAGAATAATTTGTTGTAGAACAAGCCCAATCACCATGGCAACCAGTGCCCTTATTGTTTGCCCTATTTTTATCGTGGGCAATTCTTCACCGTTACTCTCAGATTTCTTTGTACATAGTCCTTTCAGATACTTTGGTACTTTAATGGGCTAGTTGTGGCAGAGAACAATCCTGATGACCTCCACCACTAACCAGGACTTAATTGCAAAGTTTAGCTCTCAAGCAGCCTCACAGCAGCAGGGATCAAGGACTTCTGATTAAAGTGAAATTAAAGCATGAACAATCAATGGAAGGATAAGGATCTTGAGTTTTGTCACCAGATTCCATAAAGAAACAAGCCAATGCATTGAGTCACCAGCAGACATTCCATGCCTGGTTTGCCTCCAGACTTTATCAGCTCCCATTGTTCCTGTAGCCAGATGCAGGTACACATCTGTTGAAGTTACTGGGGTTGTCCACTAGAGGTAGCCACAACACATCCTCTTTCCCAATTCTTACAGGTTATTAGCACAGTCTTAGAAAAAGCAACAGGGGGAGTTCCCAAAGCCATGAAACCCCCTCCAAGTCTCTCATTCCCTAACAGAGTGCGCTGATAAAATGGATCTAAGGAAGGCTGCGGCTCTGTGTCTGGGGCTGTGGAGTGCCTGGCTCTGGGCTGGGCAGAACCCACAGGCTGCTGCTGTGCTACCCTCCTCACACAGGCTCATGGGGGCATCCAGGAGGGCACTGCTAACTGGCCAGGCACTTGCCACTTTACACAGGGACTCTCACAGCCATTTAAAGTCCAGGAAGGAGCCCAACTGGAAGGGTACAGTGGTACCCCATGAGTACATGTTGTCTCTTTACAAACGTCTGTCCCGCACTGAGCAAAGAGGACTGGAGTCAAATTTAACTCGGGACAAGACAAGGGCTAACACAGTCACCAGCTTTGTAGACCAAGGAGAAGACGGTAAGTGTGACTCTAATGGGCAGGTGGACATGTAGGGTGAGTGACACCACAGAGTAAACTCAATTCGAGAAAGGAACTCAGATCAGGCATCCCTTGGCGTTCCATCTATTGTGGAGTACTACTCTGGTAACCCTAAGCCAGTTTATTGAGTAAGCACCAAGAGGGACCCTTTTTATATGAGCTGGAGTTCCCAGTTAAAACAGTTTGTCATTTTTTTTTGCTTTGTTCTCCATAAACATTTAGAATAACATGTCTTTACTGCCATTGTGCTGTATATAATGTAATACGGAGGTGTGCATTATCAACAGGTATCTATAGCATGGGGTTTGGGGATCACTGGAATTCCCCATCTAGGTCTCAGGCAGGGTCACAAATAAGGGTTAAAGGGTACTGGGAGTAGAGTCACTGGGTGGTTAGAGTGAACTTTTTTTTTTCCAGGAACATCCTTTTCATTTAGAAAGAAACTTTGTATCTAATGCCCCTGACTATCACTGTGATAATAGATGTGTAGAGGATGGATCTGGACACTTCTAGATACACCTGCAATTTTCAGTTGGCTCTATATGTAAAATAACTAGACCAGAAGACAGTACCTGTGAGTTCTGCAATTATTGCTAGGAAATATCAGGGGTATAGAAATCAGAGGGTATAAGGAGGACCTCCAGGATGTCCTAAAATATAGAAGGAGCAACTGAACTTATATATAAATAGATAATAGTCTGAGGACGTTTGTGACATCTTCCTAGAGTTCATAAACATTGAAGACCTTAGAGGTCCCTTCTTCAGATGTAACCAATTTTTGTATTAAGAAAGGAGTGCTACTGTTTATCCCCATGTAATTTGTAGGGTCTCCACACCCCTAAGTGAGTCTATGCATTCATCCGTTAATGGTGAAAGTCACCTTACTGGGAATCTACACTGGGAATGAAATCTGATTGCAACTGGATTTACTAAAATCCAGTTTGGGATTATAAATGGTTTGATTGTATTAAGAGGGTTCCTGGTTACTGCAGTGGATTTTGGATGAATGAAGTGTGAATTCAGGGGAGTACAGTGTGTGTGGTTTAGAGTGACATTTTTTGGGGGGTGGAAGAATTAAACCGATAAATTTGCAGGGGATGTCTATGGTGGTGGGAACATTGGTTAATCAGCCTGCAGAAGTCTTGGACAAGTGCATGGGTCTGTCCAGACACCCATCTTTCATTCTTGTAGGCTGGGATTAGTCTGACCCGAGGCGCCTCCTGTTGGTTTTATATTGCAATATTTGAGTTTTTTGGTAGGATGCCTGCTAAACCTCATTTTGTAGCCATGGAGAGTAGAAGAGCTCACACAATTCCCACCAGCATGCTCCTCCACCCCCTGCAGACAACCTTCTCCATAAGACCTGGGAGGATTTTACCCACTGCCTTCCGAATGATGACCTCCCAGTGCCCATAGGCATGCAGGCCAGGACCTTTTAATGCCCAGTGACATGCCATGCAAGGACCTCTCTGTGCCCAGTGGCAGACCATGCTAGGACCTCTCTGTGCCCAGTGGTATGCCATGCTAGGACCTCTCTGTGCCCAGTGGTATGCCATGCTAGGACCTCTCTGTGCCCAGTGGCAAGACATGATAGGACCTCTGTGCCCAGTGGTATGTCATGCTAGGACCTCTCTGTGCCTATATCATGCCATCCCAGGAATAACTGTCACCTTGACAGTTCTCTTTTGGCACAAGAAATGGTTTGGAGCTGGTGTAGGATTTCTTAGGTAATACAGCTACATTACTTGACCACCACCATGCAAAACCCTAACCCCCAAAGAATAGTTTTTTTTGTCCTGCATACAAAACCTAATATTTTCCATGCATTCGATTATTGATTATTGGAAGTAAAATTGGTTTTATCCTCACACCATCATATTAGCCTTAATACAGAGCTATTTCGGCTTAAAATGTAGCCTTACAACCGAGGTGAATTCCTACAGGAACATTTAACCCTTTAAACAAAATGAATACATATTGTACGGCTTCCAATTGCTTTAATAAATGCATTTAAAAAGGAATCTAAGGGCATGTCGCAGCAATATATATATATATATATATATATATATATATATAAAATATCAGTCCGATATCCGGTTTTTAGCAAAAAATATAATTTAACAGATAAAATAAAATGTTAAACTAATCCATGCAATAATTTACCCATAAAACTACAGACGTATTCTAATGTTAGGCGGCTCAGCTTTAAAAGAAAAGAATTTCGTGTTAATTAATTAAATATATTCACTGTAGTATTCACGGTTTGCTTTTTGTAAAATAACCATCACTTTATACAACAGTAATGTGATTAGAAAAAAGGGTTAAGTTCCCACCCGATTTCCCACTATGAAATATGAAATACAAAGCATGTTAACATATTAAAAAATAATACAGTTTTTTTTTTACTTTCTTAAATACAAAGTTACAAATATCTACTTTCCAGGGATTTAATTTATTTGGATGTTCTATTTTCTAGTATAAATTATTTATAGATTTTTTTTAATATCTGCATTATATTGAGTGTTTGGGCACTGATAATAATTGAAATATTCCGTATAAATATAGCGTCTACAAGTATATTGTAATTTTTTTTTCTAATTCAAAAATGCACTCAGTTAATTTAGTTAATTTTAGTGAAATTTGTATATTCGTGAATATATTTCTTGTATTTCCTAAAAAAGCAAATCTTTTTATCTGATGTAAAATTATGTTACTTTGTTTCTACTCTATATTCTATTATTATTTTTTGTCTTGTAACTAATTATATTTCTTTGTGATCATATCTCAATTAATAACCAAAATCGTACAAAAAACGGCACAAATTTATCTTTAAAAAATCGAAATAATGTAATAATTTATATATGGTATATATGACATATAATTCTATGAAGACTACTAGTTATGATTAAATGATATATAAAATGTATTGTGATAATTCAATACAAATAATAATAACAACATTAATTGATTTACTTTAATATGTTTTATTTTAGTGCTCCGTAGAATTTCGGAAACATAAATTATTTAAAGGAGAGTATATTAATTGAGGAGAAGGGTCCTTATTAACCGTTTCATGGCCGTGTAAAATTCGTTGCACACCTCCTTGGTCGTAGCGGAGTTAATGGAGTGAGAGATCCCAAATCTTTTCGAGTTTTAACTGAAAATGAAACCAGATGACCAATTCAAAGAGTTTTCTTATCTGCAATTCTGGATTCTTTCCCCCTCTTTTTGAACCCAAGAGAAGAGTAATGTATATTAGTGCTGAGATCCATTATCAAAACCATTCTGAGTTATTCCTCCCCTGAACATATTTATTCAACCTTTAAAAATTCCCTAAAGTTTGCAATATATATTTTAGGAATAAGACACCGAAAATCTATTTTACAAATGTTAAAAAGTCTGGACATACTCCCACAACCATCATATTGGCACCTTAACCCTTTGATGGGTGGTTAGTATATGGTTAAAGAATCTGAAAATCACTGGGGTTTTTTTTTTACCATTGGACTAATTACTAATCACAGGGTTGGGGTTTATTAGATGTTACATTATTAGGAAGAAGCTTCATCTATGTCATAATTTATTAAATCACAAAATTAATATTTCATTACATGCTATGATCTTCTTTGGATCGCTGCTGTAGAAAGAGTGACTATTAAAGCCATAATGTGTATATGTGTGTATATATATATATATATATATATATATATATATATATATATATATATATATATATATATATATACCGGTATATACACACACAAATGTAATCAGTAGCCAAATGTAGATGTTAGCGCTACTGACACACAAACACATATGTGTTAGCTTCTCATGTATGAAATCCCATAGTACAGCTCTACAGAATATGATGGCGGTATAGAAATAAATAACTAATCATATTCATTTTGTCTGTTCTATCTGTTTCAGATGAAATTCTTGTAAATTCTCCAGAGCAGAAATACCTGTTTGATACCAGTAGTTTGCCTGAAATGGATGAAATTGTGGATGCAGAAATTCGGATCTTGCCTAAATTTCCCCAAAACATAAGTCAAGTTTTGTCTGAAGCTGAGAACCTAATGCATTTTCATATCTACACCTGCCCTTCCCGATGGAAAGAACCGATGCTTCTAGATTCTAGATCGGTAGATCTTCTAGACTATACAGAACCCAAGTGGGAAGTATTCAAAGTCTGGAAGGCCATGGGCTACAGAAAACAACCCTTGTGTTTAATGCTGAAGATGTATTCTGATCTCAAGGAGACATATTTACCACCAGTGCAATGGGGATTTAACAGACAGGGGCAACAGGCTAATGAAAAGGCTTTGTTGGTGGTCTACTCCAATTCTAAGAGGAAGGAAAACCTCTTTAAAGAGATCAGGGACAAAGTAAAATCAATGGGTAACCCTAAATTACTGGAGCCACCTGATTCTGGTGAGAAGTCCATCACCAAAAGAAGAAGAAAAAGGTCAACTCTACCCACCAGGACACACAATGGAAAAGGGCATGGTAAGAGGTCCAAGACTAGATGCAGCAAGAAGCCCTTACATGTAAATTTTAAGGAGTTAGGCTGGGATGACTGGATCATAGCACCACTGGATTATGAGGCTTATCACTGCGAAGGGGTTTGTGATTTCCCTTTGAGATCCCACTTGGAACCCACCAATCATGCCATTATCCAAACCTTAATGAACTCCATGGACCCTGAGTCCACCCCACCAAGCTGTTGCGTTCCTTCCAAACTCAGTCCTATCAGTATTTTATACATAGACTCTGGTAACAACGTGGTGTATAAACAGTATGAGGACATGGTGGTGGAAAACTGTGGATGCAGGTAGCAGTAGATGACAATATTTGTGACCTATACAATCAGCTCTGTGTATGTAATCTATTTTACCCATTTACCCAGTACTAGAGATGTGGGACCAACCTACCACTCTTCTCTGGCACAGGTTTTAAGAAAGCCACAGATAGGTGACCCACTAACAATTACAGAGTGGGTGAGGGTAAGATGGAGTGGGGGTGTTCTCCATCTACAAGGTTTCTACAAGTACAAATACATAATGCCTTAATATTATCCCAAGTATCAACAATACATATGTAACAGCCAGCAAACAGAATTATTTTAGAACTATTATACAACTTACTGTGGGAACAGGGTCAGGCTGAATACTGACCTCATCCCAAAGGCACTATTTGGTCCATGTAATCATTTCAATGCTGGAGTCATCTATCCATCCATCAGTTTAACTCAGCCAGGACTGTTATTATATTATATAAAATATTTTTTTTTATTATATATTTTTCTGTTTCTCCCATGTGTCATTATTTTAAAAGTTTTGTTTTAGTTTAGGTGCAAAATACAATATTTTTAATTTAGGGGATTAGTGCAAATTTAAATTCTATGAATAATGTATGATGGATTATGCGTTTGATGGGAAATCTCGGATTTTAGTATAAATTGGGTGAAACAGCAAATTACAAAAAAAAAGTTGGTTCGAATGGTTTTATTAATAGGATATGGGGACTGAATGTCGGCTACATTTTAAATATATTATTACTTATCCACACTAAACAAATTCTATTTTTTTCATTAACTCTGTCCTCTTTTAATATACACTTAACCTTTTCAGTCCCACTAGCCTCTGATATCGAGAGGGTTAATTTATGCTCTATAAGAACTCAGATTTCTTATATTAGATCCAAGCAGAAGATGCCTGAAGGTAAAGATTCAATATATGGGTTTGATTTCTATGTTTGAATGGTAGGTGCAATTTTAAGTTGGCAAGGAAAGCCACATTTTAAATAAAATGAATTCATGACTGCTAGAAAAGAAACATTGTTAATATTTTGGAAAACTGTAAAGATAAATGGACATGTGACATTTTATAATGTTTTCCAATGTTTCTCTGCCTTCCTATTCATTATTTGTTCATAATATTAGCCCAGTGACCTGAAGGCTGTAGGCAATGCCAGCCTGTGACGTCACCAGCCCAGAGGTAATGACCTCACTGGTGTTTAATGACATATATGGAGCATAGTGTGGGATTCTACATTTGGAGGAATCATCATGGAAACTGCTGATAAAATTAAATGTAGGACAGAATTGCTAGTTATGCATATAAACAGATATTTGGAACCTCTGGGACCATTAACTCACTACATTTGCATTATATGTTAAAATCATTTTACAAAACAATGGCAATTTCATTTAACTCATAAAATGCCAGGGTGTTGTGATAAATTAAATGATATGTATTTGAACCCCTAGTTCTACATCTTAAAACTCGTGAATTTATAATATTCCCCAGGCATAACCAGCTCTCTGCTTAGTCACGTCCTCATCAATGGGAGGTTTATTTTATAACAATCTCAGATTATAATTAAAATTTTAATTGTCTTCTTTTACCTCTTCTTAAGGACTCTGTGTATGATCTTTCACATGCATTAACAAGAAATACTGGTAGTTAATGCCAAGTGCCTTAGTAATCTGCTAAACTCAGCCAATTCAATAGAATTCCTATTATTTTAATAAATGAATAGGTTGAAAAAAATATAATTATTATTTAACTCTTAAGACAATTACACATCTGTATAATGTGTACCTATACACTAAGTTAAATGATACAAGATAAAACTTCCTTTGCAGTGAAAGGGTTAATGTTACAGGGGCTCATTGCAAATTACAGAGCAGCTCATCTTACCTATCAGTCCTTTGCTGCACTTTTTAGTGTCATTTAACCCATGAAGCACCAGGAGGCCTTAAATGATCTTTGTACTCAGCTGCTGACCCCCCTGTCAGTCTGCCAGTTACACCAAACTCCATTATTAGATTAGTAACACAAAAAAGGGCTGCTGGGTTATTTACCTCCTCCACTGCCATTTCTTTGCAGTAATTTCAGAAAAATGTGCATTTTAAGAGTTTATAGAAGCCAATGACCCCAGCCCTGGGTACAGTGCCAAATATGTGTCTCCCTCAGTGAGAGGGTAGAAGCTTCTACCCAGCAGCTAGAAGTAAGTGAAATGAGCCCTGGGAGAGGCAGCTAGGAATGGCTTGTAGTGTAATGGTTTGCTATGCTTTATTTAGAAAATAATTTTTTTGAAAGTGTGAATGCAGTCTGTGTCTGGTATTACTGTGACATTATTGAGAGCATAATTTTATTTCAGCTAGTTTTTGGCAAAATGAGTATACAGTGCCTTTAACTTATCAAATTTAATATTCAAATTTTACCCCCACAATAATAATAATAATAATAAAATAGTTTTGTAACATTAATTAAATCTCCAAAATGCAGGGTCCTTTAATTGTTGAATTTAGCCTAAGCAAGATATTTCTAATTTCTATGGAATTTTGAGGAATGCCCAACTGTCTGGTAGGAACGTTGCAATAGATAACATTCCATTTTCTCTGCTCTTCTGTAGTGCAATTGTCTGTAAGAATTCAATGTCCACAATTCTACATACCTTTAGGGATACCCCAGAGTTGGTTTTCAAAGGGTTAATTCATATTTACAGATTCCATTTTCAGAAATGTGTATGTCCCCTCTATATTAACACAGTGATAGGGTGGGATAATTGGTATTGGCAAATAAATGCCCAAAATAATAAATTACTAATCCCTTAATTCATTGATTTCCAGAAATTAAGTATTCCACACACATACAATGAACTCTGGCATTGGACGGGTTAATTTCTGTAGCAATTACCATCAATTTTATTAGTTTGCAAATTATTAAGCAATAATTTAGAGCTATTTTTCCCATGTTTTTTTTTTAGAAATAGGAAAAACTCATTCAAAATGTAAGGGACACATTTTAACCCCTTGAGTGCCAGACAGCTGTCCATCCATTCTTTAACGTAACAGAAGATCACATATAACGATGTATCCAAGCTTCTTATATATGTTTGTGACCAATGGGAGAGATATTATAAATCCTGCATCACTATTTATCAGACATATTATTTTTATTTATTTATCTTTTTTTAAAAAAAAATTTTTAAAAGCATTTGATAGAAATTGGAAATTGTTATGATAAACCACAATACAGCCCTGATGGAATAATATATTTTTGTAAACACTGCTACAATATATTTCCATTGTTTGGTGTTTATTCTTATTACTGTTTTACATTTAAAGATACCAGGCCTGGGTTTTGAAATGTATACATTAGTGACGGTGTAAATGCATTGTATGTAATTGGGTTTTAAATGGATTGTAAATATTGAAATGTAAATTAAAATGTAAACTTCATTCTATATGTTCTTTGTATTCTGCATAGTGGAATATATTTGTCAATTATACTTTCCTGTACACGCTTTTAACTCATGATTTTTAATATTTTTGTACAGATACTTTTATTAAATATTTTCTGCCTACCCCATTTAGTCAATTTCTTTATCTGGTCACAACATCCAATTCTGCAACCAATCTAGTTTTAAGACGTATTACACCATTTTCATTTGATTGATTATCCATCTATGCAAAGACAGGGCCATGTCTTGTACTTCAAAGACTGTGAACTACTACTCCCAACACATTCAGCCGCCTGATGGAGTGAACACATGGATTGGCAGGATGTGTCCATGCCTTGTCTGAGGCTTTGCATTGTTACATTAAGGGTTATGGGACTAATTGCAATTTCCACATTATAAAGGCACATTGTGATATGTAGAATAAACACCCAAAAAATAGTTACGTGCGCACTATCCCAAATCCCTATGCTTATTTAAACAAATTGAGGTTTTTAGTTCCACTCCAATGGCAGTTTAAAGTGGAAGCTTGTCTGTCTCTTGTAGTCGTTTATCCTTTTGTTCAATTCTTTTCTCCTATCCCTTTTTCCACCTCACATCTTTTCCTCACTTTTTTCTGTTGTCTTTCTCTTTTTTCTTCTATCCTGTCTGCTTTTTTATATTTTTCATCCTATTTGTAACTTCTGTTCTGCCCCACAACACATACATATTCACACACACAGTTATATACATATACGCACACATATGCATAAACACACATATACAAATATATTTTATATATATATATAGACGCACACATGTACGCATACACAAATATACACAGTTACTACTGCATACTCCACTTCCCTCCTGTACGTTCCTTGTGGCCTGTAGCTCCCCCACTCAGTGGCGATCAGACCGGGTCCTGTGACATCATCGTCACTACACGTTGAGAAGTGATGTCATGTTCAGGGGCGCAGGGTCAGTGAGGGAGGACGGCTGCCGCATGTTCCGGGACCCAATTGGATCACTGCTTCATAAGACAAGTAACAGGTATAGATCAATCGGAACACTGGGCCCTTGGAGCAATTGGTACAGGGCCCCGGCGTTCTGAGGATCAATTGCTCTGTGTGCTCCGGGTAGATGGTTACAGCCGGTTCTGTACACACCTCCATAGATGTGGATGGGGAAATCAGAGATTTTCCTTGTACCAGGCCCACTAAGCCTAGGCCAGAATACACGGAGCAGCCACCTTAACTTCCAGTTCTCAGGCTGTCATGATTACTCCTCCTCAACGAGCTACTTCGCTACTTCTTCCCTTTGGTGGAAGATAACTGATTGTCGCATTGTTTGTAAGGACACTAGAGGAGAGACAAAGGAACCCCTTTCATGCTTATGCATCGGTTAGAAGTCACTCATTTAAGGGGCTCTTATATAGGTATAGTAATACCTTTCCAGTGTTCTGAAATCCTTGCTGTTCACATGTTCCTTGCTCTAATAACTTTGTCCTGTGCTGGCTTTCAGAACATCACAAGCTTTGGGGGAAATTTGGATTATCAGGCATTGGGGGGGGATAGTGGGATTGTATCTACTGACCACAAGAAGGTAGATTTAGCCCTGCCTATACGGTATGAAAATGGAATATTAGGTAAGAATTGCCCCATTTAGAAGTCTAATACAATTCCTATGTTTCATGGCACATTGGACCACAGTGCCTTTTAAAAACAACAATCCACGCATATGTGATATTTTGGGTCACACTTTCGAGTACCAAGCTGACTCTTTATGGCGATGCTGATGAGGTCCGCTCCTCCATAAACATTTATTAGTCAGAATGTGCGGCTGGGCGATTAAGACTGAGCTATTCTATTTTCTTACCACAGGCATTATGATAAAGAGTCAGGTTGTTTGTCTAGTAGATCGGGCAAAAAAAAACCGAGTAGCTGTCAGAAAACTTTATATTATGCAAATATTATCAAAAAAGGAAATGGCCCAATATCTTGAAGACTTATTGAGAATTGCTCTTTAAAAGTGAGGGGCTATTATGTCATGACTTCAAAGTCCTTTCCATTGCTCTACTGCTACATTTCAATTTACATTGATATTCAAAATGTGTATTCATAATATCTGGATTGTTCCGTGCAATCAATTAAACCGACATGTCTGCTTCGTATTTGTGCAGTTTTATTCATTGTCCTATCAACATGTGTTACAGGACGGTTGCGTGTTCTTACGGAAATGCTCTCTATGAAAATAGAGAACACAACTTTTAGCTTCAAGCAACAATACCAGATACGCACTTTAATTACCATAAACTGTGACACAGCGATCTCCGGAGAGGGAAGGAACGCGCTTAAGGACAGCGGCAGTGCGTTTGACAAACAAGCGTTTATAATAACAAGACCAGGATGTTCCCCAAAAACCCAAGAGAACAAGGTGCCAACAAATAAAGACCAAGAGACAGAGCAGACAATATATTGTAGTATATTTTATTGCTTAAAGGCCTTTATCATAATTAAATTAAACACAATTAATTAAAATGTAAGACAAAAAAACATTTTTTTTTTTGTAAGAACTGGGTGTATTGTTTGGAGATATTGCTTGAGGTCCTGGTAAGCTGCCTGGTACGACTAACTAGCATTCTAAGAGGAAGTCATAAACTGGTCCATAAAATTCTGATTAGCCTTAAAGTTGAAACATCTGATAATAATAATAAGGAGGTATTTGGTTTAAAAAAAAAAAAAAAAAACAGAAGGATTTACAAGTCAAGTTTTCTTAAATAGCACCACTATGACATGTTGCAATGGAATATGTAAAAACTAAAGGAAACCGGACTGCAGGAGAATCATCCAAGTGTGAAGACAACTGACCATTGAAGGAACGACAGATCTGCTGTTGGTCGATGCGGTTCTAATGAATTGTAACGCAAGATATTCGCCTTGTACAATAACCCTCGTTGGTATCTTGGATGCTATGAAGCCTAGGAGACGTCTTACATCCCTTAAAAACCCAACATCATGGTCAGGCTTCATGCTTTGCATCTTGTGGACCTTTAAGCATCTGCTCTGTTCCTCCGCGTGGACATGCCTGGCCCAAAACTAATGGAATGTGTAGTATGTGAACCCACATACCATTCTAAGTGTATATTTCAACTTCTGGCAAGCAGTCTAATGATATATTAAGTCAATTAAGTCAAAGATTTCTCCTTTACAAAAAGAAAAGGTCGTACGTTGTGACTACCCTTGATGTTCTCCTTGGACAGGAGTTGTTTTTGGGGAGAAAGGAGAGGCTTGACTGTTGGTATTACAGATTCTAAAAAGTCAATACCATTCTGCAAAATGATTTTTAAAGGTTAAAATTGCATTAATACATCTACCTTGTAAGTAAAAGTATCAAAAAGGGCGATTTTAAGCTGTGTTTGAAGGTATTTTGCGTATTTTCTTTTTTTTTCGGAAACAAACCATGGTCACATGTCCTTAAAACAAGCTGAAGTACAACAGAAAATTGTTAAACTGAAAAACAGTAGAGGCTTTCCCCAAAGTACCGATCTGCGGAATACATTTGTGACCCGCTTTGGGAATCAACAGCTGCTAGCTATTGGCACAAATCAAAAAATGAATTTTTTTTGGGGGGGGGGGACTGATCCTTGTGTGTGCGCTATACTAAATAGTAATATGTAAAGCTGTCTAGTTATGTCAAATGGAGCTCATTGGATTTTTCTATTCCAACAGAGAAAAATACAATACAGAATGAGGTGCGTCTATTAAAATACAAGCTCAGCCCCTCGTAAATAATTTTGGCCACCCACCTGTGCTTTTAATAAGCAGAAAGTGCAACTTTGAATGTTCTTCTCCTAAATCCTTACCACCCAGTGTGATCTAGATAAGAACGAGGAACCTTCTTAATTTATTACCTTAAAGTATAAAGCCAGTTTAAACAGGAGCTCAGATCTATTTAAATGTTTTGTGTTTCCACGTTTGCTTGGCTTTACAGTATTCTAGAATTATTCTATGTGTGGCCATGAGGTTACGTTCCACGAGATCTATATTATAACTTGACAGCCACAAGGTAGATATCATTGGCATGTTTAGTAGCAAGAATACTATAGTCTAGGAAAAGTATAATAAAATTCGCTCATTGCCGACGTCTGTTCTGTACAGACCTGCATCTGAAAAAGTTTCAATTAAGTATATATTACCGTATTTGCTCGATTATAAGACAACCCTGATTATAAGACGACCCCCCAAAATCTAAATATTAATTTAGGAAAAAAACAAAAAGCCTGAATATAAGACTACCCTATAGGAAAAAAGTTTTACTAGTAAATATTAATTAATGTAAACAATTTTTTCATATTTAATAAAAGCTATAATTAAGAAAAATATATAATTTTTTATTTCCTTTTATTTGCCAACCTGCCCCCCCAGTTATGCACATCTGCCCCCAGGGTTGCCACTCTGCCCCCAGAAATGCCTTATACCTCCTATTTGCCACTCTGCCCCATGATGTGCCTTTTAACCCTCTATATGCCACTCTGCCTCCAGAAATGTCTTATACCCTCCTATATGCCACTCTGCCCCATGATATGCCTTTTAACCCCGCTATATGCCAGAGTGGCATATAGGGGGTTAAAAGGCATTTCTGGAGGTATATATATATATATATATATATATATATATATATATAAAACTGTTAACAGCAATCACACTCCTATCAAGCCAAGTACATGCTGGAACCTGGGGATGATAGGAGTGTGAGTACAGCCTCCCTATGCCATGCTACCACCACCACCCCCCTTACACATCCATGCTATCACACACACACACACACACTCATTCACAAACATTTAAATACTCATTCATTCTTCACACATTAATCACAAAAACCCTCCCCCACCCCCTTACCTGAACTGCAGATCTCTCACTCGAAGACTTCTGCAGGGGCCCGGCTGTGCGAGCAACTTCTCTGGCCCCGCCCCCAGAGGAAGGAGGGGGGAGGCAGAATTATGTGACACTCTGCTAGCTTCCTGTTCTCCTGCTGCTAGAAGAGATGCTGCTCGCGACCAATGCACCGGTAAGCAGCCTGGCCCCAGCGGACATTTTTTTGAGGTCTGATTAGAAGACGACCTCGATTATAAGACGAGGGGTATTTTTCAGAGCATTTGCTCTGGAAAAAACCTCGTCTTATAATCAAGCAAATACGGTATATAAATTATACATTTATTAGGCAACCACCCTATGTTTATACCATGGGACGGTTATTTTAACGTCAGGAAAATGAGAACCCCAATGCAGGAAGTTGATTAGATGAAGCAGTTCTGATACATTTAGAAGCAGATAATGGGTTATTTTAGGCATTCTCCAAAACAATGTATCTTTACAGGACACAAGGAACAAGCCGTAGCAATTTTATCAATACATGTCGCTATACCAAAAGCTGCAACGGTGTTGTCCATTCACTAAAAGAAGAGTTGATAGGATATTGGCTTTCAGCTCCTTGAGGTCACTATGCATTATGAAGAGCCAAGCCCAGTGGGCTTCTGGGACAGGAGGAGCCTGGTTGGCCCTGTACGATGTATAGTTAAATCAGAGAGATTTCCTCACCCATTAAATGGGTGATTATACCCGTTAAATATATATAGTGAAACGAGCGAGTTAAAATGTCAACTCTCCTGCAAACTCTCTTTAGATAATCCCTTTCAAACAGGAGTTCTAAGGGTGGCTTATCCGCAAAAGAGGCGTTGCAGCAGCTGAGGTCTGTAACACAAGACCAAGTCAACAAACAGCTTATTATATGTTTGTGTATAGTGCTGACTTGTACAGGCTTTATAAAACGTATCACAGGCGTGAATAACATGCAGCCAACATTTCAATGGCAGGAAGTCCAGGGTCCTGATGGATGAGTAGTTATAATTCATTGTGGACTTTATCTGAGCTATGTAAAAAGCCTGTTATTGTATAACGTGTGTTATCCGAATCACATAAAGCTAATTTACAAGAGTTAAATATATATATATATATATATATATATATATATATATATATATATATATATATATATAGCTTCACTACCATATAGTCCCCAAATCTGATTGGCCCTTTAACCAGTGAGTTATCATGGAAGCTACATCTTTGCTGGATTCTAACACAAACGCGTGCCTGATTCCTTTGTCACAAAGTAAAATACTGCCTTCGGGGAACTCCTTCTTCATGTCTTCATAATATTGGACAGGACACCAGTTGTCTGTGGCCCCGTAGTAGAAAAAAAGCTGGAAAAAAGGAAAACTAGGTTTAGATTTTTGTATGTCTTTGGAAACCCCCCCCCCCCATAAATAACATTCTGTATCGGTTAGCTATGGATAATACCTTCGGTTTGCTTAAAATGGAAAGAATCTGGTCTAAAAAGTACTAGAACAACATGGCTGCCAACTGCCCGGAGGTAAAAACATCTGATTTTTCTTCTTCTTAATATGGAATATTTCAAATGTTCAGTGAAAGCGGAACACAACGAGCATTTCAAAATGAAATATAATCTCCAAATTGATGTTAATAATATATAAAAAATGACAGAAGGATAAGTGACTGATTCCAATGGCGTGGAAGGGTCATCACAAGTGACTCCAAGTGTCAAGTTGTTGTGCACGGCCCATGAGTTTGGGATATCTGTCCTTGAGGAAAGGGGAGTTAATCTGATTCAGTCATTCTGATTGGGACCCAAGTGCTGAAACTAAGATATCCAGAAATCAGGACCTTTTTGTGGACCTGGAACTCCCACCCCCAAAAAATAAACACTTTCATTGGAATTAACATGAGCGTCAGATTTTGTTTGCATTTTAATAGAATGTCTAGGATTTCTGTCCCTCTTGTATCACAAGACGGATTCCATAAAGGCCCCCCCACCATATAGTATCTTTAATATTTTAAAATTTATGTCTGATAGATGGGTAAAAAATGATCAAAATTAGAACACAATCTTTCTTTTAAGGGTTTTTATTGCTTAGTTGCTCTATCCTCTTGGTAAGCTTCAAGGAAGAAGGAAAAAACGAATAACTCGGGGAGAGCGATGAATGTAAAGAATGGGTAAAGCAGTAAAGTGGGGGAATAATTTGGTAAATCCTATTCGGTATGTTTGGCACGTATAACTATGTAGTAATCCTATGTCTTGAATATTGGATCTAGTAGAATCAGGTTTAGGTGTTTAATTGGTGTGGAGAAGAGAGGACTGGTTTCTCCATCCGCCAACCTTCATGATCTAGGGGTGGAATAAGACTTTATTTGCCCATAAGGCAGCTATAACTGCTTTTGTGGCATTTAGAAGGTGAAAGAAGTCAGCGTTTTTGTATTTTTACACGGAAATATAATTATTTTCAGTGATCTGTCTAATAACGCTCTCTTCCATTACTGCAGAACCATTGGACGCTCCAACTAGATGTCAATAAGGGTTAATCTAGCCATTCTGCACCATCAAGTATCTGGGAAAGAGGGGTCAATTGTTTGCATAAATAACCTGAGTATGATACCATCTGGACAGTCATTTATAACCTCAGGTTCCAGGCATGGAATGTATCTACTGATGTATAGGCAAAGGTCGGGGCGCATAGATATGTGGGAAAAAAATAAAACAAATATAGTGTAATAAGTCAATACGAAAAAAAAAAAATAGAGATGTTAGTTGCACTCACAAGTGTATAAGAAATTGAAAGCTCGTCAAAAATCCATATTCTCTTTCGTCTTAGGAGCTTCTGTGTAGAAGATAAGAAACGAAATAGTGCAATAAAAACGATATTGTTTAATGAATATAGATTAAAAACTTACAAACAAGTAGGCATAACAACTGGGTTATGCGTAAAAGCAGTGTCCTTTATAAAGATAAGTTTTCCAAAATAATAGAGATATTTTGGAAAACTTTACAATTATTGAAAACCTGGACTTTACATGGACTTGATGATCATCCACTTATCTTTATAAAGGACACTGCTTTTACGCATAACCCAGTTGTTATGCCTACTTGTTTGTAAGTTTTTAATCTATATTCATTAAACAATATCGTTTTTATTGCACTATTTCGTTTCTTATCTTCTACACAGAAGCTCCTAAGACGAAAGAGAATATGGATTTTTGACGAGCTTTCAATTTCTTATACACTTGTGAGTGCAACTAACATCTCTATTTTATTTTTTTCGTATTGACTTATTACACTATATTTGTTTTATTTTTTTCCCACATATCTATGCGCCCCGACCTTTGCCTATACATCATTTGTTATAACACTTATGAGGAGTGTTGATCTGCGGGAGCAGCAAGATTTGTAGGGTACTGTAATTTATTTTATATTCATTTTTCAAGACCTACCCACTTGTGAAGGTGTTTCTTTTCCGTTCTATATGGAATGTATCTACACCTGTGTTGGAAAAAAACAAAGAGCAAGCTTCACACCCCTCACACTGCATCACGACACAACGTTACCCCACAAATACCCCATCTCTGTAATGGGGCCAAAACAGAATGAGGGAGCTACATGGACCTTAAAAGGCCTGAAAATGCCCCAGCATGTTACTGACAGCTGAGTTCTGCAGTGTGTGTGTGTGTGTGTGTGTGTGTGTGTGTACATGTGTGTATATGTACGTGTGTGTGAAAGCCGGAAATTATCACTTGCTTTCAATCTCACAATTAAGATAATTACACGTAAACATTAATATTCCCTTATCATTTATATATTTTTAAGTGTATTTGCTTGTTCACAAAAGGATCCAACATCAATGTGTGTTGCCACGTGTTTGTCACTAAAATACAAGCGGCGGCGTCTTATTCAACAGCATTGAGCATATAAATTCTCATCAAAATAAATAATATATAAAACGGGAACAATAACAATTTTTTTTCTTTGCCGTGTAAAATATCCTCAGTCAAACAAGAAACGGCATCATAGCCCTAAAATACTGACAAATGAGTCCCTACTCATAAATATTGTCGTATCCATACGGTGCGCTCCACCAAACCACAGATTAATCCAATTTATGTATTTCTGCCACTCGCTTTCGTTCTTTTATATGCACGTCCATGTAGAATGTTATAGTTTTTGGGGGTGGCTTGCGAACAGTATGTACGGAGCTGGGATGATTATTAGCTCATGCGTATATGTTGTTCTGGATTGGGAATGACAATTTTGAAAAGCTAATACGATGCACCTGGTGAGACAGAAACACAGTTTATGTGTCTGTATTAGTCCACATAATTATGTCATTGTCAAGGCTGGATAGCAATCTGTTTTTCATTATAATGAGAAAGCACGAGTGCACCAGATACGTTGGGTGTTAAAAAAAAAAAATAAAAAAAAAATGGGTGTCAAAACAGCACGATTGAAAGTGTCAATTAAATCCAAGTTAAAAATATTTCGTAAGCCGGAGAGGAGAAAAAATGTGTTGGACGGAGCATGGAAGAGACGTGTACCTAACGTATGTCACCATGGTAAATACTCAGACCTGGTTCTTGGAAAAGAAAAAAAAAAATACAGATTTTTTTTTTTTACAGAAGCCTTTAATAGTGTAAAAAGTGTGATTTACCATATTTTAATTTCTTATCAAGCAATTATTTAACTGATTTACATGCAACTATGTTCCTGTCCTCTTGGGATGTATCCTTCTTCATTGAATGCGGCGATACATTTACCCCCCCCCCAAAAAAAATCCATACACTTTCCTAAGTGCAACTTTGAGAGATGACATCCATAAGAAATTTCATTCCCCTAAACAGCCAGGTTGTCTGATTGAAATTTACTGTAGAAACATCTGGTAACACTTCAGGAGAGCTGAAGGCTCCCAAGAACGATAAGCAATGATCATCCTGCTAAGATGTCAGTCTGGGGAGGAGAAACGCGAGTGTCGACCACATCATTTCACATCGGGAGTCTGGTGGAGCAGGTGATTTATGGAGCCCCAATGAGGACACTGAGTAATGAGCTGTAACCCCCCCCCCCCCGTACCTGCCTTTCTCCATAGTGTAAGACTGGGCTATAATTCTCTTTCTGTAAAGGACGTGCTCTTCTGCCTATGTAAGTATGGGCCGCAGACCCTCGCGCTCAGGTCTGTACATTTGGTAGTCCCATCCCTGGGGCCAGACTATTTATTTAGAATTTTTTTTGCATTTTTTATTTACAATTTTTTTATATTTAATTTTTTATCAATAATTTTTTTTAAATGTTTTTATTTATCTTTTTTTTTTTTTTATTCGCTCTGGATAGACCCTCTAGGAACTTTTTTTTTATTATTGTTCCAGTGGAGGAGAATTCTCAGTAGAACTCTCGTTTGGGGCATCCACTTGCGCTTGCACTGGGACACTTCATGTGTCTCCGCACGGCCAATGGGGACTGATCCTGCTGACAGCAGAGACTCCAGCCTGACCTGCCGTGTGTTTAGGGTTTACTATCTCATCCTAAGCCAACGTTGGTTCTTTAGCCCCTTAGTCCTGCTCAAACTTATCCAGCTCTACGGGAATAAATGTCCACCTGTACATTCCAAACACAAATCATTTCACGTTCATGTAAGTCTTCATCATATCATATCATATCGCACTATATGCATAAACGATGGTCCTTGTTTATAAAGAGATGATTATTCGTCCCAATTAAGTCTTCCCTGTTCTTATGATGCTTACTGTTTCAGACAACCTTTGAAAACAGGAAATTGATTGGATAATGCACATCCTTTTCTCTGATTCCTTTAGTTAAACTTTAAAGCAACCATCTCCAAAACAATTATAACAATTGCCCGAGCCGTAAGTTTTTTTAATAAATCCATTTAGTGATGATAAAAGGTGTGATGGCAAAAGTCTAAACCGACATGCTTAAAGAGTAATATTGTAACACTGTCTTGAAGAAGACAACGCTGAGACTTTACAAGTTTTCCAATATTGTCGCAATAAAAAGTTATCAACAAAGACCAAGTATATCCGTCTTTAATACTTATGTTTACTGTCAAGTGGCACGCTCAAGAAAATTTATTTTTATAGTCCAATCCTCAACAAATATTTCCTCCTTGGGTTTGTAACACACATTGAAAAGAAGTAAATAAAACTCTTATTTCACTTCATTCGCATTTTATCGATGACATTTCCTATTCGAATTTTATTGCTCTGTTTTCCGCTATGTCACGCTTTTGGATCTGGCTCTAGAACCTTTGGTTTTAGATATATATTTATATATATTTACTTATATATATATATATATATATTAAAAAAAAGGAATAATTTAGACTCCTGACTTTTTATACTTGTGTCAATTTCACAAAATGTAACAATGTTTCTGGACGAGGCCTCTGTTGTTCGGGCAGAACAGGAAACCGGTTAATAAGTACAGTCTAGAGAAACATTTTTTATTTCTGTAAATAACTTAGAACAGACCAAACAAATTTTGTAACAGATGTTGAGAGCGATGTTGCCCATATTTTTTATGATACATTAGTCAGATATTAGCAGCTGTTTACATGAATAATATGTTTGTTAATGCATCTATCAACTTGAAACCATCTGCATTGTTTTAACTGGAGCTGGTCCTTTTAAATCAACTGAAAACGTACAAATCCCCTTCCCCAGAACTCCGTGCCCCATCAGGCACTCGTGCAATAGTTAAATCACGCCGTTATGGAGTCATTAGGCATGGCTTTTTTGCGGGTAGTTAAGGCATATCCAGGAAATTTTGATAAAAGGGATAGGTGGTGGTTGTTACAATATCCTAACTTTTGTGACGGACACCGCTAAATAGAGCTAAACCTTTATTTCTTTAAAAAAGGGGAATCTGTGACCGTAATTGTACTTTTTAGTAGCGCAGGTGTTTGGGGCACAAAGCTGATGGCCTTCTGATGGCAGATGAATTTTTTAGAAGGCAGTAATTGGATAGACCCAGCTCGACCCTCTTCCCTAAACCCTCAAGGGTTATACATACACTGCCACACAAAAGTTTGGGGTCAATTAGCTTCATGGAAAAACAAGGAAAGTTCGAGCCGTAACATAATTGCCAAAGGGTTTTCTAACAATCAGCCTTTCGAACTTACACTTGGATCAGCAAACACGACGTGCCATTGGAACACAGGAGTGATGAGAGTGATAAAGGAGTGATGAGAGTGATAAAGGAGTGATGGGAGTGATAAAGGAGTGATGGGAGTGATAAAGGGCCTTTGTACGTCTATGAAGAGATTCCATTAAAAATCAGCCATTTCCAGCTACAATAGTAATTTACAGCATTAACCCCACCTGCGCTGGATTTCTGATCCATTTCATGTTATTTTAACGGACAAAGTTGGCTTTTCTTTGAAAAACAACAAAATGTCTAAGTATATATTTAGTATACATTAGAAATCCATCCAATGCTTAATCCATGGGAGCAGCCATCTTAACAAGCAAGACCAAAAGAACGGGAGAGACGTGGTCTGAGTTTGCACAGTGCCGCTACTTTATTATTATTTTTATCTTTTATTTATATAGCGCCAACAATTTACGCAGCGCTTAATACAATACATAAATTCAAGGGGTCTGACAAGACGAGAATTGACAGACTAAGACAAAACGATACATTAGGTGGAGAGAGCTTGGATCGCAAGCTTACAATCTAGAGGGAATGGGGTGAGGACAAGCATAAGGAGCAGAGAAAGGTGAGAGGTAGTGCGGGGTTTTGAGATGTTTCCTGAATGTTCGGAGGGAGGGTGAAAGCTGAAGGTTCGGTAGAAGTAGGTTCCAGAGATATGGGGGCCCGGGGCCCTAGACATGTTCCCCAGTGGCATAGAATTCATACAGTTAGATCAACTGGCAGAACCTTGTGGAGCCAATGGGAGATGAATGCTCTCTTCCGTTCACAACACAATGTAATACAGACAAATATAAATATATTACGCATAACGACGGATATTACATGGGTTACTAGGAGCACAAACGTACCGGGCAAAATAAAATTAATTAAAACATGTCAAAGCCGTTCCAAAATCCAGAGGACATGTATTACGCTAATTACAACAGCAACATTCGGAACACAAGACCTCAAATAAAAATATTTTCAATCACTCCCTGGATAGCGTTAAGTATTCCTAAAGCCGCACTTGATGTCAGACTGGAATAATTTAGTGCCTCATCTTCCATCAGCTTCAGAACACGGAGATTCAAGCAGGTTCCAGGAATAACTTTTCAATTTCACAGTGGTTGGCAAAGCCAGGTGTTAAGATTGGCTTTTAACTTACGATCTCTATAACTACTAAACACTATAAATTTTTCAGAGTGGTAACTTGCCAACTGTAAAGAAACTAAGGTTTTATTGCTTGTTTTTATAAACTTCCAACCCTTATAATTTTAACCCACTTGCCCTGTCTATAAACTACAAACTATGAATGGATGCCAGCTTTTTTTTTTAAGGGAAATAAACAGTCGCTTATTTACTAACAGTATTATCCTTTATTTCATTCCAGTATATATATATATCCATTAGCAGATGGGACAATATATTCAGCCATATTCATAGAGAAACATTAATGCAATTTTTTTTAATTCACTTTTTTTTTTGAAGTTTTTCCTTCTTGTTTTGTACTTTTAAGGGTAGAACGCTATAAATGTAAATTGAACCCAATTCAGATTCTTTTCCCCCAAAATGCGTTTTAAAGACAACAGGAGATTAACAAAACTTGCCACAAGGGGTGAGTGAATATAGACAGACTCGACGTATTGGTTATAAAGATCAGAGTGTGAGAATTCTCGTCCCATTAAACTTGCCAAGACAGCATCTTGAATTACTAAATATTCTTGTAAATGCCGTGTTGACTGTAAGGAGGTTTCCGCCACCTCTTTACTTTTTCGTTAGCGTGCAAATAAATGCAATTGGCACGGTCAATGATCTCATTAGTGCATTGGGGGAGGGACTAAAAAAAAGATAAACGTAAAAAAAAAATGATAATAAATAAAATTTAAAATAAATATTTAGTTAGCTTACTCATAAAATGATCAAACAACATATTGCAGTTAAATGTTTAAATTGTTTTGGTAATAAATGTATAATATATAATATATATATTTTATATATATAATATATATATATATAATATATATATATATATATATATATATTGTTACACATTTGTTCATTTTTATTTTGGTAGTTAGTATTACCTTGCTTAAGTTTTCTTTGATGGTTCTGTTGTCTCGTTCCACAACTTTCACCATTTCTTGGCTGCCCATGTACATGGCATTTGCTGTAAAAACAAACAAAAGAAATCCAACAATAAATAAAAAAAACACGTCTTATAAACATAATTGCGGTATAAAAAAAAAAAAGTTATAAATGGAGAAGCTTGGTTAGTCAACAAAGCATTTTCTTATACTTTCCAGCCGTACCAGATGCATGGGAAGGTTAGAAACTCGGTCAACAGATGGTAGGTAAAGGAAATGAGGGATTCAAGGTGAGCTGATGGTTCTTTCTTGTGGAGATGTCCTCACAGCCGGAGGTGAGGTTTAAAGTGGTTTAGTGGCTAAATTAAGCACCAGGAGGGATAAAGAGAGGTCGTTTGTGAATAGGAACAATGACCTTAATAAACAATAAGTCATGTAAGTAATAAGAGACATTTTATCCCATGGGCAAAACAATCAATTGCCCAAGGCCTAGTACTGTCAAAGACCTATCACCATGCCATCCGCGTTTGACCCCGGACTCTCCGCGATTGTAAAACAATATCTATGGTTCTACGTATGTATCCGAGCCCGATTTAGAGAGGGATAAAATGGTGTTACCAAGAGCCATCTGTCCTACTTCTTCACAGGTCACAACATCTTCACCGCAACAGATCAGTTGATTTAAAGTTGGCTACGCATGGGGTGTCGCAGTTTGCCTAGTCTTGTCGCTTAGAAGCAAAGACATATGGACACTGAGCCAGAGATGAGATGGATAGGTGATATTTGTAATACCTAAAGCAGGTAAAGGAATAGGGTAGTTTGAGGTGATATTTGTAATACCTAAAGCAGGTAAAGGAATAGGGTAGTTTGCAAGCAAAATGGGTTACTTAAGGAGACAGAAACCTTACCTTCACAAACCCATCTAAAACTAAATCTAGCAGGGAAAACTAATTGTTGACCATTTTATCTAAAAATGATTGCTTTATGTATATACTAGTACTTTACACATTACAAAATATATACTATATATGTGCAAACAGTAGGAGCCCTTTCCTCCTCTAATACTTCGTCTTAACGTATGTTCATTTTATTATTTATGTTGTATATTATCTGTTTTAACCTTATAGTTCATCGTATGTTGTACCCTGGTGTAATGGCGCTACGGAATCTGCTGGAGCCCTAGAAATCCAACCTATTGTAACGTAGTCTGTGTTACGATTAGAATAGAATGTGAACTTACAGACTTTATTATTCATAGGATTTTATAATAAGTTTTATGTGCCTAAAAACACACAAAAAAAATATTTATTCTTTATTTTTCCAAGTTTCAAAAATGAACATATCTTTAACTTGTTCATTTATACTGATATTATATATATATTTAAAAAAAACCCCAAACTATTAAACTAGTAGTTCTATTTTGTTCTCTCTTGTCACATTTTCACTTCGGCAACTGTGTTCCCCCCTTAAATGTAACACCATATCACACACTAATGCCTGGCCAAGCATCTGGGGTCCTCTGTGACATAATGTACATACACTACACAACCGAGCCATAGGAAAATAAAGAGGGTCTACGGTCCAAGAAAGATGTTTTATATATTGGGAGAAATCTAGACACTGCGATCCTTCCTAACACATGTAACTATAAACCATTGTTGTGTAATGCGTGTCACGCTACACACAAAATGACTAAACTCTTAAAATTCACTAAAATATAGTAGGAATGGGGGGAGGGTAGATATCCCATATAGTGAAGTATAATGCATCATTTGAGAGTTACAACCCCCATTTCTCCACTGTTGCCAAGTGTCTTGGAACTCCACGGACAGTCACTAGATCTGGATTTCGGTCCGAGGTACGGGGCAGGGATTTTTTTTTTAACACCGTATCATATGAAGACATTTGTTTAGAGCAGGGGACAGGGGAGGAGGCGGTTTACAAAACATCGAGGCTGAAGTTTGCAACTTAATCCACCGACATATGCCATTAATTTGCGTGGGATTATATTAACAGGTTGGCACATGAAAACCAACAACTACTTAAACCGTTCCCCCTTATCCATCATTAAAAAAGTTAACAAGCTTTGCGCCTCTCAACACATACGGAACACTTTCATTGTATCATACTATATGTAATTTATTGGGGGGCATCGCTAGAGATGGCTAGGACTGTGAAACTAACCGGGTCCCCCATGCGTTATAGCAAAGTTCATATCCATCATGTAAATTTACTGGATTTATTCAGCCGCTGGTAGAATTTCTATTTGTTCTTCCCAAATTTCGCTGGTTTGCGTTTTCTTATTTCTACACGTCCGCCGGGCACAGAGAAGCAAACGCAAAAGGGGGGGCTATGAGACCCTCTTTCATGTTTGGGCTTTAGGTAATTACATTTTCATGTAATAAAGCTCATTGTGTTATACAAGTATTAGTCCCTCTCCCTATCGCACGTCAGAGAAACGGATCACTGTAAAAAAAGTAAAATGGTAAAATCTGGAAATTTCACCTTTTTACAGTGAACCAAACATTTTTATGAAAATTCTTTAAAAAAAATAAAAATTTGAGTGCAGCCTTTACAATATTTAATGTTTTTTTTTTATTTTAAAGAATGAGGGGAAAAAAAATGGAAAAATAGCCCTAAAGTTTTTTTTTTTATATTCCCCCCCCCCCTAAAAATCTTTACAAAAAAAATCCAGTACATCAAAAAAAAAAAAAAAAAAGTGTTTGGCGACAATTATCATTCTGACATCGTTACATACCCTGGAATATAGGTTATATTGTCCGTATATAAAAATGTTGTATATAGAGTTTTATATATTTACTGCTACCAAAGACAAGGAATGTTGTACTAGTCTCAAAACTTGAGTGGAACAAGATTTATCCTAAACACGTCACCAAATTAGAAACACACTCAGGCACATGTAAACATGCTATTAAAACATGGCATGACAGTGGGTGAACCGGTATCAGCTGATTTGGTGGTAGAATGTTGGTGGCTTGAATATTAATCGTAAAACTCCATGGGGTATTACAGATGTGCCCCTTATTCTTCAGGCCACGAGGGGTCAATTCTCTGCCAATAGCTGCAGTAGAGATTTTAAGGCCAATATTAATGTTCCCCTCCTCTAGGTGGAGCTAGAGGACATTTTTTCAAACGACTATGACCACCGCACCAGTCATTCACTCCTCAGATACGTATTTAGTACCACGCCGTGCAATATTTTTGAAGTTCATACTCTTTAAAGGTCATCCTAAAACCAAATGTTAGTCCAATAAAAAAAGATACTACCGCAAACTCCAATACTCATGTTTTTGGTATTTAAACCACAGGACCAATACGGCTATCCTCGACAACATTAACTGTTGACATAGTAAAAATAAATAAATCGTTGAATGAGTAAATTATTAGTCCACATTTGTGTCGGCCACGGTTTTTGGGACTATAATGTTATAATGAAAGGAGCATATAACACCGGACTGTCTTCTCTCTTATGTCCAAACACCTGGTCTCTCCGCTCATCTAATGATATTTGTCTGTCCTCTGATCGGATTTCCACTTCTTCGCCTACAAGATTTCTCAGGGGGTGCTCCCGTTCTCTGGAATGTCCTTTGCTGACTTATCTGACCCCCCCCCCTCCGTTTTCCTTCAGTCCGTCAAAAACTCCCTCAAGATCCACTTATTCTGTGTATCAGTTTCCAGTTGTAACAAAATCAATCAATCAGTTCCTGTTTCCCCTTCCTGAAGGGTCTTTCGGAAGGATTTATATCACAACATAACACACAGACACCTCTACAGAGGAACACTTTTATTTTCATGGTCGTGGTTATCGGCATGGCTAAGACAGAGGGCTTTAAACTAGACCTTTTTTGATTTTTTTTGACATATTCATCATTGTTTATGAAACAAAGACATTCAGAAGAATAATAATGTATTTTATTTACACAATGTCATTTATGAACCCATTTACTGCTGATTATACAGATTATTGTGATGTTTTGGGCTGTAGAACCCAGCATACATTCTGCGCTTCTAGAAAAGAGGGGCATCGAACGGGATTTAGGATCTCTTATAGGTAAGTACCAGATATATGACAACAGATCCAGTGCCTATAGTTACCCATCACTTGAGTATTACTTTAACATTTATAATCCCCAAATAAACTACCTTATAATTAAATAAAATAACAATAAAAAAAACTCAATGTATGAAAACTCCCAAACAGAAGGAAGCAATAAACTTCCTTATTATACAAAATCTAGCGAGTCCTCTATTCTCAAACTGAAGTACGCAGAATCTCAAGATTATATAAATCTGTAATTTCTGACGGACCAGTATTTCCCATTATTCCATGAATTTTGCATCTTTTCCTTTTCTCCGTTTGGGATGACTAGTTATAATTTATAAAATAGGTTTGTCATCAAATTTATAGCTTTATAAAGATTAAAATAATATACATTTATTGGCAGTTCAGTAGCTTTCAGGATATATAACTGAAAACATTCTGTGGAAAGACTGCACAGACTTAGAAAATGTTTCTCAGGTTATTAATGTTTTAAATAGTGGCAAATGGGTCGTTTGTGGCTAGAATGTGGTTTGCCGCTGTTGACGTGAGTGTACAAAAACCAGACAACTAAGAGGATCTGATATTCCATATTTACAGATTCTAAAAAAAAATACTGAATACTATAACTGTGGATGCTCTCAGGAAATAGAATTTTATGCAGAAAACTGTGAAAGGTATTTTTTTAGCAACTGGACAGCTTATATGACATTCCGGACAACGAAAAGAACAAAAAAAAAAAAAACCCTTTCCAATATTGTTGATTATTTAAGCAAATACATTTGTAAAGACACAAAGATGAAGGAATCCTGTGTATAGCACACAAAACATAACTTAACAAGATGACATCATAAATACATCTACCTGTGGCCACCAATGAAAGAATGCGGCTTTGCATGCAAATGAAGATATGGATTGGGGATGAATCAGTCCCAAAATGGTCCTAGTAGCCTCACTTATGTCGATGACACGGTTATTATTGTTAATGTCAAATGTCACTGATTTAATTACACATTATACAGGGCCAGACAAGCTCCCCCTGCAGCAGAAGCTCACAGGGGATAATATATATATATATATATATATATATATATATATATATATATATATATATATATATATATATATATATAGTGAAGTCAAGGGGCTGAAACGTAACTCTTCTATCTATCCAACCCTAGTAAACAGACCCCAATTGGCAAGACCAAAGACATGGAGCCAAGTGGTGTTGACGTGTCGGCAAATAATAGATTTTTAGATATAAATATCATATATAAAAAAAAAGTTTTTGGAGAAGATTAATTACAAATACAAACTATAGGTAACATAATCCATGTACATTCAAATCTGTGATGATTTCAACAGAAAAAAATAAAATAGTTTTTAAAAAAAACAAAATTTAATATCTTATTTGGCTAAATGGCTAATTCTGAATTACAGAAAATTGTCAAAAAATTATGATGGGAAATTTTTCAGCTTCCAGACAGATATTAATTCATTTTCCAAGAATACACGTTGGAAATCCTGTGTCGCTTCGAGGCACGTGTTTTGGCGGCCGCACTTAATTTAGATTAAAACCTTACGTCAGACCAATAAAGTTTATTAAACCATGTTTTAGTATTACATTTTTTGCATGTATGTCATGTTTGATACCTTTTCGGCCATTATTGTTTATTTTTTTGAAAAAATAGTTACATTGGGTATGTGGTTGGTATGTATGGAATTGTCTGAATTGCCTAAACTGAATTTATTTTTGCTTAACTATTTTTGACTGGCCTAGAACTTCAGCACTAAAATGTCTAAAAAAAAAAAAAAAAAGAAAAAAGAAGAAAAAAGAAAAATGCAACAGCAACTTTTTACATCCATGACTGTAGACAATTTTCTTCATTTAATGTTTTCTAGCTTCTCCTTCTTGGTGAAATTGTAGCATGGATGCTTATTGTGCTTACCTCTTTATCCATCTGTTCATCCACACATTTTGGTTGGAATTATATTATTAAACATGAACCCTCTGTACTTTTCCCACATCAACTCAATAGGAAAGCTTTCTACCCACGGGGGATGGGGGTTGGTGTCTCGTTAGATTCCCCAGAAATTGTCTGGAGCTGATCGGTGGTAAGTATATGACATGGCAGGAGATGTGGTCGGCCAAAGCATCTCCTTGAAGGCAAATAGCTGGAGGAAAATGCATATGGTGGAATTATTCAGTACTCCCATGTGTATGCAATGGGGTCCACTAGGAAATTTAAAGGAACCATTAATCAAATAAATTAAAATGCATATGGTGGCTGGCGTGTCCCTTCAATACACTTTATGGCCAGGAGACGACAGGAAACCTTGAAGCCAAGTGGCCCATTATGACACACATAGTATCCAAAAATGTAGAATAAGCACTGCTCCTTCCAGCCCTACAGATAATTGACAAAAGTAAAAGTGCACAAAGACAACCGATGGACACAGAAGGATCTAGTCATGGGGTAAATGCTACCAAAACCTTGGGTTGCTCAAGATAACCTATTTATTCCCAACAATTGAGCGTCTCTTTCCTGGGAATCCCAAGTTTGCACAATGTCCTTCTCAGGTCTGCTCGCAGCATGTAATTGGCAACGTCATACCACCTTCCTCCCACTTTATATGTTTGATGGGGCAAATGAACAGCTCTGCCATATCGCCTTATTCTGACATTGCTTATGCAGAGGTGTTGGTTGTCACAATCAGGGGCAGCTGCCAAAAAATAAAACTGACGACCAGAACATAAGAATGTTTCTTTGCTGAAACTGGAACACTGCAGATGTATCTATCCCCCATCAAATCTTTCTGTACACATTAAGGACCGTTAAATACCCAGAAGTGTTCAGCGTTCCAATGAAACTGATATTAATGAAGAAGAATGTTTTATTCTTACGAGGAAAATAACAATGTACTTTATATTTTATTATGTTCACTCTTTGTTCCGAGCTCCATTACAATGTTCTATCTGTAATAGAACAAACAGAACAATCAACACCAAATAAAATGCTTGGGGCAAAAAGCCAATCACTGCGGCTTCTATAGAGACACAGACTAATTAATCTGAATCTGTTTTAACTACATCCCAGTTTGACATAAAAGAATTTCCTTGGAAGAGAATCATGTTAACATAAAGATTTTTCTTTATTAATTTAGAAGACATTTTTTTTTTTGTTAACTTCAAAAATAACCTTTAATCACTTTTATCACTATTGCACTCCTAATAGACTGTAAGCTCTCAAGAACAAAGCCCTCTTCTCCTGTTGTATCAGTATGTATTAACTTGTGTTCTTGTTGTGGTTAATTTTACATTATATTACAACACCAGTAGATGGCTTGGCACCATTAACACAATAAGAACATTGACAATGCCATACGTCAAGACATACTGGTACAGACAGAGATGAGCCCACTGCCCCTGTGAGCTATTAGGAGGCTGAGGGGAAACGAGACAAAAACATGGCTGCCTAGATGAAGATGATTTGGTTTTAGTGAGGGTGATGAGGAGACTTCAATGGTCTGGAGGTTTTGAGGGTGGAGCAGATAAGATATCTAGGGGTGCATTAAGGACTCTGTAGGTAAGGGCCAAGAGAGCCAGTGAAGGGACCAGCACAGCAAGGCAGCAGATGAACAGTGATGGGATAAGACAATTAGTCCGGGAGAGGTGTTCAGAATGGATTGGAGGGGTGAAACGCCAAGGGTGGAGGCCAGTTGCAATAATCCAGATGGAGTATCGAAAGGAAACTGATTAATATTTAATTAGTCTCTTGTGTGAGGAAATGCTTAATCTGACATTTCAGGTGAAGGCTTTAGGAATTGGCGAGTGACTGTATAGGATAGATGAAGAAGACAGCGAGCCAAAACACCAAGGCAGAGAACCTGTTCTCTGCAGTAATGATCATACCTGGGAACTCCCCGGGTTTGACCCAGAGAACTCTGGGTGAAGCACCGGTGCTCTGGGTCGGGGGTGCGGGGTCTTGACACACCGCCGCTTCCTGCCAATTTTCCCATTAAATGGGGGCATTTCCCACGATGTCAGCTAACTGACATCAGCGGGAACGCCCCAGATGTCATTGGGAATGCCCTAGACGTCCTCAGGAACACCCACTGATGGCAGCGGGACCGCTCGGCGATGGCAGTGGAACCGCCCACCGACGGCAGCGGGACCGCCCACCGGCAGCAGCGGGACCGCCCACCAACGGCAGCGGGACTGCCCACGGCCGTCAGTGGGTAGTCCTGGCCGCGTCCCGCATGGGAAGGCCAGAGCTCAGAAGTTCCCAGGTATGGTAATGATACTGTGGATAGAGGAGACAGAGAGATAACAAACAACAAGAGACAATTAGGCGCACAGGAAGAGATCGAGAGATCAGGAGATGAGACTAGCCTGTTGTCGGCATAGAGGCAATAGTGAAATTCAAAAGAAGAGATGAGTCTCTCTATTATTCTCTATTAACACCTCCACCCTCCACCTCTCCCCACTTGGGTTACAAGGGTCTTACAAAAAAAGGCATTACTAAAAATAAGGGAAAAATGTGGCCAAATACTTTTATCTGAGGTAAAATTGTAAATGAGTTTAAACTCATGCAACACAGTGAGTTATTAAAAAAAATATTGCTCTCTTTAAAATAAAAAATCGGTTTAGTGGAATATGCACATCGACACAACGTGGATGGTTAAAGTTTACTTTTAGAGTTAACGGCTGGTATAAACTAATTTTCCCTCAAACTAACGGAGCCTTATGGGAAATCCTGCCCAGAAAGCAGGTCACTAATCTACAAACTGTGTCAATATTTGAAACACTTACACGAACTGTGTGTTTGTACAAAAAAAACCAAAAAACGTACGGCATCCTGTACCAGCGTTTGCCCAGTTCTGGGTCAATTTATATTAAACGTGTTGTTTGGCCGGAGGCCTGAAGAAGCATTTGCCGAGCGGAGCCTCAGGACGTTGTATGAGAAAAGCGTTTGGCCGGGGTCCCTTACCCTCGGCTCGTCACTAGGAGCGGATAATAAACAAACCACAGGAAGAAAAGTAAGGTCACCTACAAACACTCGCAGACCTCTTGCAGAGACCAAACGCGTTTTAACAGCCGAGGGGAACGCATCTAGCAAAATTATCGTGGGCCACACTCCAGTTGGAAAAAATAATCGCGGCTATTTTAGAGATACTGGATATTTGTTTAATGTTCTCAGGATGGAGGTGATGCGCAGCAAACCACGAATGATAATGAAATTCTGGAATTTAGCCTCAAAACGTGGAACGTCAAGTTTTGTTTTTTTTTTAATGCCCCCAGGACAGGGTTCCACAGGTGCCTGTGACTCAGTGTGAATTAAAAGCTGCGAGCCAGTGTCTTTTTCCAGCACCGGGTTACAGACACTTCATTCTGTCGCACTCTGCTTTAAAGGCACACTATTAGATAAAACATCCTGCCCTCGTATGACCCCGCGTCGGTGCGGAACCGCCGTGGATACGTTTACGATTTTCAGTTAAAATAAATAAATAAATAATTGTCAATGTATGTATCTAGAATATGCAAAAACGGGCAAAAAAAAATAAATTGGCAGAAAATGGAAATATACAAAACTTAAAAATAAAACCTTTATTTATACAAAAGCAGAAACGCTTTAGCGCGAAGGGTATCGCAGGAACGGGACTACTGTTTCGAATGGAAATTAATTGCTTTTAACCCTTGAGTGCCCAGGGGTCGGGGGCACACTTTTCCTCGTTGGGAGATGGGACAATCGTCGCTGGTATTGCAAATAGTTATATTTATACACAACTTCTTTTGGGCCAGCTATTTACAGCAGCTATGTAAAGGTAACAAAGATTTACCAAAAACACAATGATGGACATAATGAGCAAACTGGATCAAAACTTTCTCCGATAGCTTAATATTAGTATCATTCATTTTACTTTTTTTTGTTTTAAAACAATTCCAGTTTTCACATAATATAATGTTTAGAAATGGCTGCGCATTTTGCACATGTGTATGTCCTAGCTCTGTATATGTTCCAGCTCTGTGTATGTCCTAGCTCTGTATATGTTCCAGCTCTGTGTATGTTCCAGCTCTGTGTATGTCCTAGCTCTGTATATGTCCTAGCTCTGTGTATGTTCCAGCTCTGTGTATGTTCCAGCTCTGTATATGTCCTAGCTCTGTGTATGTTCCAGCTCTGTGTATGTTCCAGCTCTGTATATGTTCCAGCTCTGTGTATGTCCTAGATCTGTATATGTTCCAGCTCTGTATATGTTCCAGCTCTGTGTATGTTCCAGCTCTGTGTATGTTCCAGCTCTGTGTATGTTCCAGCTCTGTGTATGTTCCAGCTCTGTGTATGTTCCAGCTCTGTGTATGTTCCAGCTCTGTATATGTTCCAGCTCTGTGTATGTCCTAGCTCTGTATATGTTCCAACTCTGTGTATGTTCCAGCTCTGTGTATGTTCCAGCTCTGTATATGTTCCAGCTCTGTATATGTTCCAGCTCTGTATATGTTCCAGCTCTGTATATGTTCCAGCTCTGTGTATGTCCTAGCTCTGTGTATGTTCCAGCTCTGTGTATGTCCTAGCTCTGTATATGTTCCAGCTCTGTGTATGTCCTAGCTCTGTATATGTCCCAGCTCTGTATATGTTCCAGCTCTGTGTATGTCCTAGCTCTGTATATGTTCCAGCTCTGTATATGTTCTAGACCAACACTTATCATCATACTGCCTTGTGACAAACAATTAAAAATATCTTAATCTTCCAGAGGGACCCTTTGACTCATGAATGTCAACGAAAGAGAGGACCTCATTACCATAAAAATTAATTAGCATTTCCATAAAGCATCAGCTCAGTGTGGTGTTTGAGTCGGGAAAGTCACCCAAAATATCACATGACCGACAGCAATGGCGGCCTCCGGGTCTATATAACTTATGATTATATAAACCAGTGGAATGTCCTAACCAAAATTGCTCTTGCCAGGGGAAGGAAATACTATGCTGTACTATAGGTATTGGGAGCTTCGCCATTTAGTAAATAAAACCATTACTTTTCGTTTAATCCCCCCACAAGGCATACAACACAGAAATCATATTAATAAAGGATGTATAGGTTTTGGGTTCCATTTTGAGCCTGTACATATACAGGCTTTGTCATTAAGGGGTTAAGTAAAGATATCATATGAGATACTCTCAATAATTAGAATAATAGGACACGTACCTGCACAATCCACCCTGAAGAGGCTCAATGAGGCTGTGACTGAAGATTCATCGACAGACTTTACCCCCCGCAGGATAAATTTCACCACCGAGGCTTTTAAACTTTCAGGCAGAAAAGAGAGAAGATAGAGAGGCATGTATACGATATAGCGCAGGCTGCACAACAACGGGGTCATGATTTTGCCCTGGGGCGACTGAGCCATCCTTTCTATTGTCGGAAAGAGCAACACAGCCCTTAGAACCTGCGAAAACCAAGGGGTAAAGAGAAAACCTGGGTGAATGTTGGGTGGTGTACTGCAGATCATGAATAAGAATCCTCACCAAAAAAATTGCATATTTTTACTTTCAAAGCCTGTATTGTGAGTTTAGTATCCAATTGCTAGCACATCTTTAAAACCAAGACACATTGGGGGTAGTTGAGGTTGAACATTGAATTTGTTGCTATGGTGATTGCACCACTCTTCACCAAAATCGCTGTTACCCCATCATATTCCTCTAGGTGGCGTGTGAGCTGAGCAAGGTGTTGACCCATGACACACCATTTGACCCATGACGCACCATTTGCAATTCCAGAATGGGAGGAAAGATTCAAAGAAAGACGGAAGAAAGGGAGGGTATGGAGGAATGAAGAAAATGATGAGGTGAGGGGCCACTAGAGGGCGAAGTACAGATATTATCACTCCCTGACCAAAGCTACAGCTTTCATAGACTGTCTTAGGCCGCCTAGACCTTTGAGACACGAAGACATGACCCAGAGATAATCCTCTGGGGCCAAGAAATAGTGGAACTGGATGAGTCGTAGAGTGACATCTTTTCCAGGTCCCCTAACAATAATCATTAATCCAGCACTTAAACACATGAGGATACCAGTGAGGATCTGATCACACGCTATGGACAGAGCCTGTTCCTGTACAGTCCGAGAGCAGCAACACCCTGCGTACAAACAAATTATTGTCAAAATAATGGTCTATGATGGGCTGGATTGCATTTTGCCTACAGCTTTTGATCTCCCAATCAACAGTCAGATTCCGAGAGAGAGAGAGAACAGTTTGTTCAGCAGCCTTGAAATTACATCAAGTTATTTTCTATGGGTCGAGTAATAATTTAATGAGGAAATGTCACATCAGAGATAAAATCATAATTGAATCCAGCGGTGAAAACCATACATCACTTTTGGTATTATTTATTTAATGGTCCATTTTTAGTTGTTCAAACTTATATTTCACGAGTTCTACAATCACGCCGGCATTCCATGCAAATTTCCCATGATCCCTCAGCGGCAATTACTTTAGAATCCTACTGTCAACCCGTGCTCTGCATGCATTGTTTCCGCAAGCTGTGCAGAAGCCTCCCAGACTACAGATTGTTTAAAACCCAGCCATTCCTCTGTAAAGTTATTCCCATGACTCAGAAAGTGGAGAAGAAACATAAAATATGCTGCGGCAGGCAGATGGCGGCCAACAGAAAAATAACCAAGGTTAAGGACAGAAAAAACACCACAATATGTATGCTGCATATAAATATAACCATTAGGATTTGCATAATTGCATGGGTAATTGTAGGACAAGGAGCGAAGGAATGGGTCTCATAACCTTCTGGGGATTGTGCCCCCCAAAGAAAGAAGACTTGGCAAACTGGTTCCCGTTGTGTCCCCTAATAGGACACATTTTTGGTGAAGCCCTGACTCCGGGGGGGTAATTCTAAATTTGCTTAAGTTTTAAGTTCTCCATAATCAATACAGCCAGAAACGTTTATGTCTCCACAAACATCAACCTGATAAGGCCTCTCATATGTTCTTTTTGTACTTTTTGAGACTGAATACTACTAACAAGTAAATATTTTGTTCCTTTTTTTTCAGTATTGGTGAAAGTACAGTTACTTGGTAAACAAATTACTGTTAAAGAGGTTAGAGAGAAAAAACCCTCATGCAGGCCATTCTGGAGATAAAGTTGGACTTCAATGTTTTGTTTGGGGATCATGCTAAGGACAGCTGCGGACAAAAATTTTTTTTTTTTTAGATAGCAGTGAACATTTATGAATCAACCAATGGACATGCACTGTCCTTGGCAGATAATTCAATAGACACATGTAAGCACTGGTAGATCAGGCGTTGTGGTAGGAGACATGTCCAAGGACAAATGTGTCCATTGCGGGGCTTCTAGACCTCATTGGGGAATTTAGCCAGTGGTTTCCCCAAATTTGTTTGGAGCCTCGTTCCTGAGACCCAAAGACATAAATCGGTCAATGTGTCTCCAAAGGGATTAGCAGAGCTATCCGTGGACACCTTGAGATGTTCATCCATCAGGTAAGGTATAGCTGGTGGTGTCAGCAGGATAAGCAATACTTATTTCCCAAATAAAACCAGTAAAAGAAGATAAACCTTGAATACAGATTTCTGAAGTTAGTAATGATTGTAAATTTAACTGATATTCTTGAATAACCCTTATCGGTGACCTCAGAACAGAGGAAATGAGAATTGTACATACAGAACCATTGTCAAAATATAAGACCTGCAAATTCAATTAAAGATTAATGAAGCAAGCAGAGTGCTTTTATAGTACATTAAATATCATCATATCTCACCGGAAAGAGAAATGCTTCTTTTTCTACAATGAAGTGGGGATTAAAGAAAGTATCATGTCGGCGTCTAAGAGCCAATTGGAAGCTCGTCTTAAATCATCAACATTAAATGATCATAAAAACGCATCAATCCAAAAATACCAAAATCCCATGAATTACGGGATACGCAAAGTGCTCTGAGACGGTAATATCCTCATTTGACCAGGAAGGAGATGAGGAAATCTCTGAAGCCCCCCCCCCCCAAATATAAAAGTGCTCCCTGTCAAACGTAACGTTCATTCTGATGTATCTGAAAACCTCCCTTGCGCACATTTCATTTCTCTGGGTTGTTGGGTGGAGGGATCAGCTATTTTCCGTCAGGTGAAACCGAGGACGTAACATAACCACACACTTAATCGTTATCCAACGTCGAAAAGTGACAGTGTCATATTAATCACAATTTCTTCTCGTCGGCATGAAGTAACCTGCAGGCAAAATCACCGGGGTCAATGAAATCTACTCTCGTTTTATTAACACAGCTGCGTCGAGACGGCATCCAAGTTAACGCACATGACAAAACAGACACAATTTTCTAATGTTCCTCCAGCATCAAAGAAAGTCCTTCTACAATAACAGTCACTTTTACTCTAAGGGCAACGTCATAACGTGTTCCATATTGGTATCTGAAACCCATACACTTCTAAACTAGATCTCCTTTACATGGAAACAGTATTTTCAAAACATTCATAAAGATTCTTTTTTGTCACACTTTGTAAATTAACTTTTTTTTATGTGTTTGATAACATTATGAAAGACAAGGGGGTTTTTAAGAAATACCTGAGAATCTCTTCGGAGGCTTGTTGATCCCTGAAGAAGAACATGACACCGAGTGAGCTTCTGAGAATCGTTCTGTTACCTGCGTGTTATCGTTGGCAGGAGTTCATCGAGATGAAGAATTATTGGCACGCGGCAACATTTTCTCATCGTTTAAAGAAAATATGACTAAACCCAAGTGGCATTTGTGTTTCTAGAATATTGCAACATTTTAAAGGGGGTTGAAAAATAACAAGTGAAATTGCTGAAACAACACGGTCACATCATGTTTAAATTTCCCAAGAATCTGAAAGAGGTCCACTTTGTCTGTAAAATCATGGGCATTTCCTTAAAAGGTCAGGCATGTCCTTTTGTTGTGTTTTTTTTTAAAAGAAAATGTGAGGCAAACTGTGCTATATTTATCCTCAGCAATTGCCACTCCTGCTGCATGATGATGCGCCATGATGATCCACCTTTCTGCTCAAAGGGACACTTCAGCCATCATATGGATTTGCCCCCTTTGCCCTCCTGCCCGTCTCACTTTTTGCTGACATGTAGTTTACCTACTGCCCCTCTGTCCCAGTGCTGGCTTGCCAAACATTGGGCATGGGGCCCTAATGAGACCTCCAGTGTGGATGCACAGAAAGCACTCCGTTGATTTTAATGGGAGCGCTTCCCTATCACTTATCCGCTGATTTATAGCAGCCAATCAGCCGTGCTAATCAGCGGACCATGGAGAAGGCTTGGTTGTTCATGTGGCCCTCAGGTAGGGACGCCTCTGTTAACCTTCAATAATTGATTAGTACAGCCCTTTAAAGGACTCTGCACCAACTCCACCTGGAACTTGTTTCATCTGGGTCTTGGCTTAACATCAGCTACGCTTACAGACCATCATAGCTCGCTCACCTAATTCTTTGGAGTGAATCTCTGTATAATCCTTCAGTATCGCTATGCCCTTAGAGAGTAGCACAGAGCATGAGACTTTTAATCTCAGGGTCGTGGGTTTGATCCCCAGGAATGTTTATGTTGAAGGAGGAGAAATGTTGGAACAAGTGGTCATAACCTAAAGTAAGAGGGTCAGAGGCTTAGAGGTAAAGTAAGAAAGTTTTACTTTACTGAGTGGATGGTAGAGAAGTAGAAAGCCTCCCAGCAGAAGTAGTAGAGATTATTACAATGAGAGAATTTAATCATGCATGGGATACGCATATGGCCCCTGAATCTAAGACGAAACCAACGACTGATTAAGGTTTGAGTCTTTACAGCAGGAAATTTGGGCAGACTAGATGGGGTGAGTGGTTCTTATCTATGGTCACATTCTATGTTTCTTAATTATGATCTATATATACAATCTAAGCTAATTAAGAGAAACCATTAACAGGTCTTCACTTCTTTAGATTAAACCCCTACCCTCCAAAAAGGTCAAACGGACTATGCTGGGGGCCAAGAATACCCCTAACATGTTCACTTTAGATTTACAGTTTTCACCTTTTATTCTAGACTGGTTAAACAATCTTTACATAAAAAGCCTTTCAAATATATAAATGCCCGACTTATAAGCAGTACATACATGATACGTAAGTGACATGACTTTTTACCATGAAATAAAATGGACTGACACAGAACCAGAAGAAAGTATTCTCCGGAAGACTCTATAGTACAATAACACGTTTTTATGATTACAATAATACAAAATAATTTAATAAGAAATAAGAAATGTTTACAAATTAGGTTACAGACTCTACACGTTAAAAATAAAATGCATTTAAGAAAACTGAAAGATAAAAAGACTGAAAATATGAAGATCTAAGACAGGGTGACAAACTCAAAACTTATCTCGGGCAGATACTAAAAAAAACAAGCAGGAAAAAATACATTTCTCAGAAAAGATAGGATCTTATGCTTTAAATTAAGGGAAAAGATGGCCACAGCTCTTAGCGTAAAGTTGTGTAATTAAAACTTCCTTGTGATTTTAGTTTTGGAATTGGTGTTAAATTGGAAAACCAGAATCCTTCTCCCTAAAAATATAAATCAGGAGATAACAAAACAACAAAAAGGGTACGGGGGTCTCATCAGCATACATGGGGACTGGACCTGGAGTCTACTGGGGGAGTCCTCGTTCCCTGGCACAGTTTTGCCTTTCTCTGGGCAGGGGAGGGGTGTTTGGCCACACCCACTCCCTTTCTACTAAAGGTTACCTGTGGCTAGAACCGCCCAAATTTGTAACTGCTCCTTCCCTTTTATGAAACCACTCCCCCTAGGTTCCTAGATGTGCTCATCGTACCACGTTGTCACACAGCTTTTAGGCTCTGCCTGCAGAACAACACACTGGCAATGAGACCTGCTATTAGGATTGTGAAAGTGACCATTACTTGATTGCATGTTAGTGTTTAATTTCACAGTAAACTAAATAAGAACCATTTAACATACTAAAAAGCACTTTTTCTGCCCGTAGAGCTTGGTTGGGCATCGCAATGGGTAATAAGACAAATGATGCTTAAGACTTGAAGCCATCCTTTAGGAACAATAACCCATTAAGTATTTGGGATTATTTTTAATACAACAAGCAGGAACTTTTTAGGGACCCAAATTTGAATGTTAAAGTTGAATGCTAAAAAAAAAAAACATTTTACAACTAATTTATCTAGACAGGAACTTTAATCCACAGATTTTAAAAGCAAGAACTACAGGCTACTACAACAAGGGAAAGATAAGATCCGGACATCCAGCTCTCCGCAAAGCACTTTAAACTTGGCAACATCCATACGTCCTGCTTATCTACAGAAGAAAGAGAATGGGCTGTATACTTCAAGATGTTCTATGGAACATACACCTGTGGCTAACTCAAGGGATCTCTTTAGTGCTACTGCAGTTACAGCTGTGCAGTGTATTACTGGCACTAAACACGATGGCCTCTAAAAAAAGGTTGATTTAAAGTAAAACAAAATACATTTAATGTCATTTAAAGTGATTATGGACAATAATGTATTAAAGCTTTCTCCTGTAATGCTAGATCTCAGCAACATTTTTAAGACCCAGCCTTAGCAAGTTTCTCCTGTGAGAAGGGCCAAGTTGGCCTTGTTTAAAGATCATTCTTTAAGTTAATGGCGCTGCAGGGCGTACTGTGGTTTTTGAAAGATCCGGTAATGTTTAGTCTTACTTTACAAAGGGGGAACCCCTACAAAATCAATAAACTGCTTCAAAAGTAACATCAAAACATCACTTGTATGTCCCTTTAGGATCAAACACATGTTGGATGCTGACACCATAGCCAAATTGAGACAGCCGAGTTGGGTGGTGAGGCAAAAGGCGGAGAGGGCATGACCAGCCCATGGAGCGGATGTGTGGAAGGTGTCATCACCTGTTTACCTTACATGAATAGCCACCTGACGACACTATGTCACAAGGAGACAAAGTGGGAGCTGAAATAGAGGTCTGTGCTGCAACAGTACACACCTCCGCTGATTGTTCACCTCCCTGGGCCAGTCAGCGAAGATCTGAGGATCTCCCCAACTGGCCCAGGCTCCTCAATACCTACAAAAGCAAGACGGTGGGGCAGTTACCTGCAGGGATGAACCTAGGGTCAGTGGAGCATGGAGTTTCTTCAGTCCCCCCTTAAATACAACAAGCGCTCATATTCAAACGCACTCTAACACCCACTAACTCTAAAATTATACACAAACTATCTCCCTCTTGCGACCTAAGCTGACACATAAACTCACCCTAACACTATACACACATTAACATCAAATACTAACACACACACTCATGCTGATACCATATACTAACATACACACACACACTAACACCATAAAGTAACACATATGGTAACAGCATACACTCACACATGCTAATGCCATATTCTTACACAGTTGCCAACAACATAAACTAACACATCCTAACACCATACACTAACACATGAACACTCTACCATCATATCGTAACACACATGCTAACATCATACACTCACTTACACGCTTACACCACATAGTATTCATTACCAATTCTACCACCATACACATACACACATTCACCAACACTATACACTTACACACTCACTCTCACTGACTGCCAACAATTTAAATTCAGGAACACAATTGTTGCAAATTTTGGTAGTGAGTGATTTGGGTTTTTTCGTCTGTAGATTGGAAAGATAAAAGTTTGTGAAGGTAACCCATCTTGTGCATTCTGCGTCAGTGGCAAGCAGCAAGGTCAATGTATAGGGAGATAGGGCAGACACAATGAAAAACCGGGTCCTATTAATTAATCCCTTATTCACAAGAACCAATGTCTGTATCAGCCCATCAACATTCTAAAACAAAACACTGTGTAGCCAATAGGAAATGAGCAAAACAAACATACATTACAGATGTTTGTCCACTTGTCAATTTGTTACTCTCACGTCACACTGACCGAGCAGTTTAATCCTCGCATGAACCTCACCCTCTCCTTTACTTCAATGATTGATTCTTCTGAAATTTCTTTTCAAAGGAGGCCAACTTTTCCATCATATTAAATATAATCACCAGAAACGTACATTTAATTTGTTAAGTCAGGTGAATGACTCTGCTACTTTATATACATATATTTGATGGCAAACAGTCCTGAAAGCTTATACACCAGACTTCAGCTAGGTAACTAAATAGGTTTCAAAATGTGGCAAATTCTTGTAAACGGATGAATAGAAGTCATACATCAAAGTTCACAGGTAAAAAAAAAATGAATATATCGAGTTCTCAATTTTAAATTTAAAACCTAATATAATTATCAAACTTGAGCACTGGAAAAAAAGAATCCTGTAGATATGGCAGATGTTCTAGATCTACAATACTACCTGGGGATTCTGAGCCAGTCCAGCAGGGCTATTAGATGGGCCAGTGAAACAATCTGGGTATTACTGCCCCTTCCAAACAAGTGCATACAGAGAAGTTAGTCGTGTTTAGTTTATAAGCATCCATTGTGCAGGGCTGCGGAATCTAATGGCGCTATATAAAACGATAGATAATAATAAAGCACTAAATATTCCATTAATGGGGCAATAATACATGAATGTCTTTTTAACATTTAGAATTCACATTTTAGGAATGATTGCTTTTTTTTTTTGCAAAAACAAAATTTTTAGAAATTTACATCCGACTGAACACCTGAATAGCATGAAAATGCAAAAAAAAAGTCCCAAAACTATCCATTTTTACTTTTTTTAATAGGTACACAAAATGGAGCAAAAACAATGAATTTACATGATTTGCGTGATTTCCTATGGAAAGAAGGAAGTTTCAGTTCTCATAGCAGTTCTCATAGTTCTTTTAGCAGGAAATTTTCTCCATCCCTATTAACCCTTAACTAACATAATGGTAAACAGATAAAAACGAATTATACTAGAAGCAAAGTTTTTAATGCTTCACTGATTACTTTATCAAGACACCATCATGAATGATTTTGGTTAGACTAGAATAGGGTAGCTTAAGTGGAACAGCCTTCCAGCAGAAGTGGTAGAGGCTAAAACCATAAGGAGATTTATTTAGCAGCCTAGATGCCCATCAAATTCTATATTTCTTATGTTCAGTTTTATATTTGTTATATTTGTTTCCTCCCTAGAAACAAATCTGAGTTTCTTTCACAGTAAAAGAAATTAATATATAAAATGAAATAATTTGAACAAAAATAAAGCACCTGTTCTAACTTTACATCAACAATCTTAATACAAAAAAAGTTAGAATAATAGATATTATAGGAAATATTTTTTTAAATAAATATGGAATTCTGAAGAATACGGTCTGTCCTTCTGACTACTTGGCCGTACATGGATGAACTGTCACGCAGTATTAATAGAATATACAAAAAGCTTTACAATGCTGGAAACTTAAAGAAGTGTTTTAATAATAATAATAATCCCGTCTTTTAGCTCGAGGTAGGAATCTGATTTTGTATACACAGTTTGCGAAATACAGCCCAAAATACAATTTAATCTCTTGATCTGAAAAATAACACCTCAATTAAATTAATTCCTCTCGTATCTCCAAGGATTGAGTGTTTCTTTAAGTTTGTAAGATGGAAAGCTGCCAAAATAAGCAAAAGTTAATGAACATCTCTTCATGTTCCTGATTTATAAGGCGGAGGAACAAGACAATGTTGGGTGAAGGGGGTAAGAGCGAATTAGTGCATGCATTAGAGTGTTCGTGTGCACGTTTTATGAAAGGAACCCTAAATAAATCAGTGTAATGGTATATTTATTAAAATAAGGAACAGGGCCAGTCTTGGTGCCAGAAGTTCCAGGCAGTTCCTTGGGTGCGTGAATCATGGGGGTATCAGGCACCCGTCCAGACCCCGTTGGGACAGTTTCTGAATAAACAAAAACAGCAAATCCTAAGCCCAAAACCTAAATATTTAATGGAAAATAAAAGATTTTCCTTGAAACAGAAAGGTTCTCAGCAGGGCATGTAAAGCAATTTCACGCGACCAAGCTTTACTAGTGCAAGAGGGAGCGTTCCCTGAGCTGAGACAGATGTCTAGGAGAAGTACGTGTGTGTGTTAGGTAATGGGCGTTTTGGGGGTTGACTTATTTAGTTTGTCGCCTCTGCAATTTCTGTACGTACTTTGTGTCATTTTAAGATGCTTTAGATGTTACATTCAATAGTGTCATTATTCTTTTGAGTAATTTGAACATGAATTTTAAATAGTTACAGTAGTATTATAAACACCAGGTACACAAACACACACCAAAATTATAGAAAGCTTTTTTGGCTTTGGCCCTAATAAGCAATATCCGGTATATGCAATAAAAATCCCTGTAAAATGGAGACTATGGGAGCAGCCATCTTAACTTTCCGTTCTTGGGACCTGCATGATGGGGTTGAGGTCAGGGCTCTGTGCGGCCGGTCAGGTTCTTCCACACCAACCTCATCCATCCATCCCTTTTATGGACCTTGCTTTATGCACCACTACATGGATGAAAGTATTGAAGTCAGGGGTTGGGTCCCTTACTTCCACTGAAGGGAAACCTTAATGCTTCAGCATACCAAGCCATTTTAGACAATGCTATGCTTCCAGCTTTGTGGGAACAGTTTGGGGAAGACCGATTCCTATTCCAGCATGACTATGTCCCAGTACACAAAGCAAGGTCCATAAAGACATAGCTAGATCAGTTTGGTCTGCCTGACCAACTTGACCAACCGCACAGAGCCCTGACCTCAACCCCATCAACTGGAACGGAGATTGTGAGCCAGACCTTCTTGTTCAACATCAGTGGTCTACTGCAAACATTCTTATGGATGAATGGGCAAAAAATCCAACGTACACACTCAAAACTCTTGTGGAAAGCCTTCCCAGAAGAGTGGAAGCTACCAAAGCTGCAAAGGGGGGGGGGACTAACTACATATCAGTGTCCATGTATTTAGAATGTCTCTTTTGGTGTAATGGTTAGGTGTCCCAATGCATTTGTCCATATAGTGTATGAGCCTTGTCTAGTTTCCTATAGAATATTATGTTTTTATTAGAAGACTTCACTGCCATCATCAGACAACAGAGTTATATGGAGGGGGTTCTGGGATTTTCTATAAAGCTCTTACTTATTTAGCAAAGCGTTGTTGGTTTCAAACAAGTAAAATGTATGGGACACGAAGGCAGCTGTGCTCTCTGCCTTTTCCTTGTGAGTAGAAAAAACAAACCTAAAAAACAAAGGACGTTCTATACCTGTCAACATCGAGTATAAAATTACATTATTTTCTTTTAATTAGAGCTTTACAAAAAAAAAAAAAGAAATAAAAAACTGATAAAAAGATATGGAACACGTCTTAGGACATACAAGAACCTATCAGGTGCTATTAAGGAAAGATATACCTGACAACAGTCAAAGACGCACTTCAGGCTATATTCGAGCAGGAAACGGCTCTTGTACGGATGCCAGTTCCAGATTAGAACATGGACGCAATATAATATAGAGCGGCGTTTTTGTTAAAATATGCTACGAATTGTTATGGATTCCAATTTGCTTACTCTGGAAAACTCTAGGGACCCGTTCTTACTAAAGTCTGGCTACCACCTCGCTCTCAACCCTGTGTTCTAACGTGACCCCTAGAAAGGACAATTCCGCAAAAGAACGATAACAAAAATCCATAAAGATATCGGTTTCAACATGTTCGAAAATGTACAGTTCCTTTTGCAATCATCCATTGAAAGGCCTCCACACTCCGTTTAGTTCAATCTGTCTATTTACTAACACTGTGTTTTCTTTCCCCAATAGTTCCTCTCTATCTGTCAGCTCTACCTACAGATGTGACCGACTGCACATTTAAAGGGGACTATTACTAGAGTTAAATGCTTACGGGCCATTTACAAAGACATTGGGGTTTTTTTGCTTTAAAGTTGAACTGTTACAGTGAAAGCTTTTAATTAAATTAATTAATGAATTAAAACTACTTCTTTGTTTCGGAAATATTCCGTTTCAAAATGCACCTAATGGAGGCTGAGATCAACCCATGGCAGAGCAAGTCATTTTCTAATTAATTCCCTGTCCTAAGGTTCACTCCCTTCCTTAAAAAGACTGCCTGAACAATCAAGAACAATCAGCAACTTAACCGTGGGGAGATAATGTTGCTCGAATTCCACTGCATGTGTCCGTCTCTGCCTTACAAATACTAATCACTGGATGTTGGAAATTATTTTTGTTCTTGACCTAAGACCCTTGTACTTGGTGCTGTGCACGCCTGAGTAGTGTGCAAGATCAATTACAGTTCACATGTGTATAGAAAGCGTGTGCGAGAAAAAATACTAAAATACACTAATACCTAGAAAAACATACAGATTTGTCATAATGCTATTATGTTTGTGCAAAAAAAAAAAAAAGATATATATAAAAAGTCGTAAATTGGCCAAATTTACTATTTCGATTCATGCCATTGTAGTAGAAAATCTCAGATTGCAATGTAAAGATTTTCTACTTTTCTATTCAGAATATACAAATACAATTTTATTTCCTAAAAATTTTTTTTTAGGAAAAGACCTTTTCAAAAACATCTACTGTTTTAGAGGAGTTTAGATTTTGTTTGCTCATTGTTAGTTTGGGATTGCTACCTATTATTTATTGTTTTATATAGCGCCATCATATTCTGCAGCGCTGTGCAATGGGACGATCTTCACGCAGGTCGTTAAAATGTGTTATGTTCTTACTATTGATTTTAGAGGATGTTATTTCCTTTTGATCAACAGTTTCCTTAATAGTGATAATATCCCCACTTTTGGTATGATATAACTCAAAATTAAATTACCCTTCTGTCAATAAAAATGCTTTCTTCGAACGATTCTTGTGCCAACAATAAGATACAGGGAGTTCTCTGGTTATGACCATTACCCAGGAATATATCATACAAATGTCACTGTCTGACCACATTAAACAAATATTTACAAAAAAAAAAAAACTATGTCTCAAACTCGCCAAGACGTAAAAGGCATGAGCAAGTATGTGCAGGGGGTAAATACGTTTGAAGCACTTAATTTAGATCGCTGAGAAAAAACAAGTCATCTTTATCCTATTTCTCCAGAACATACGCAAAGAACTCTTTAAACAACTTAACACCTGTACGGCTCTGGCTGTAAATGACCCAAGACCTGAAAATCATAATGAAAATAAAGGAACACTTGCTCAATATTTACGGTAAAAAAAATAAAAAAAAAGATATACTTAACTCGCCGAGTGAGGTTAATCATACACATCTGCACGAAATGACTGCAAAAGGCACAACTTAAAGCAAAAAAATTACATAAAACACAACAGGGATCAGGAATTAGTATTAAAAAATATTGTGGAAATGAGTTAGTCTAAACCCAAAAACAAAAAAGATTTTGGAATGCAATGTAAATAACTCAGAGTTCTTTTTAGTAATTTTATTTTAATAGCTACCTTTTAGAACATGATGTAATGTCTCAATAGTCTCAATGCATGTATGGATAGTGATTATATATTTAAATATATAATAAAATATATTCCGAATTTATTTCATTATTTAATTATATTTAAAACCTATTTAAGGAAATAAGTATATTCATAATATAATACATTTTAAATATATCATGAATATATTTAATTACATATTTAATATATATTTATTATATAATATTATATATATTATATTTATTATTATTTATTTAATTGTCTACTGGTATCTATCATATCAATTTAACTACATCTCATTTTGTAACTAGTTAGATTGTTACTTTGTGTACAATAGAAGCGAACATGATTTTTAATTATGGATTAAAAGTTATGTTTCAAACAAGTACCCCACGGATTTTGATTTTGTACAAAGAACACTCTCTGGAAGTTTCGGTAACTACCGAGCAGCGGGCGGCTTGGGGGAGCCAAGCTAAGGGTGTAGCAAGGCGAACAATTTAGAATTCAGGTACATTCCCCTTTTGAGAATTGGATTATTTTAATAGCTAGAGAGATAATTAACTGAAGAAGGGCCCATGGAATAATACATTTGGGGCCCGTCGCCTGATGTCCTGAGTCGTCTGCTCTCATAACCTGGGGGTGCAACATTTGGTGATTACCTAGAAGGGACTAGAGGGTAGACTGAGAGTGCCGTGATTTGACATCACAAACTGATTTCTTAAGTTAGGGGTGTCCAACCTGCGGACCTCCAGCTGCTGCAGGACTACATCTCCCACAATGCTCTTTCAGCTAAGGGGCTGGCTGAGGAGTATGGGAGATGTAGTCCAGCAGCAGCTGGAGGGCCGCAGGTTTGACACCCCTGTCTTAAGTCCAACAGGGGAAGGCAGCCGCCTCATAAAACGCGCAGATACTTCTCTCTCTAGAAGAACAGGAAAAAGTCTAACCTAAATGGTTTTCCCAAATTAGACTAGATCTGAGTCCCTTCAGTATTAGATACCATATTTATTGTATAAAATGCGCCGGGGTATAACGCGCCCCCTCCCCAGGACCGGAAGAGAGAGAGACGTGGCTGCAAATCGTGCAGCTCTAGGATTCATCGGCGTATAACACGCAGGTAGGGTTTCAGCTTCGTATATTAGTTATAAATACGGTACTTTCGTTTTTCAATAAGTCTGATGATAGACAAATGAAGGAATTTTGATTTATATCACACAATGCGTAACATTATTGTATGTATTCATCCACGTTGACTTAAAATCTGTCCCATAGGAGATATTTTTGTAAAATATTTTTTCCTTTTACGTGATTTAAATCACCTAATATCGAAACGGACAATATATTCTTAGCATTATTAAGGAATTAAACAAATATCCAGTAGCGACCAAATTCAAATGGCAGCATTTGTGTAAAAATACTATAAGCAATAAAATAAGTTTTGATATAGGAGGCCAAGTACATGTTTGATTGATAGTTTATATTAAGGTGGAGTACTGCGATATAATGTTATGTTGGTAGGACTATAAATACATCAATGGCTTATACTATACACAAGGTTATGTATGTGTGTGTGTATATATATATATATATATATATATATATATATATATATATATATATATATGCTTTGGGGGTCACTTAGCAGTTTTCACGGAAAACAAGAATATTTCTTGCTGTAACATAATTGCAAAAGGGTTTTCTAACGATTAATTAGCCTTTTAAACTTAAACTTGGATCAGCAAACAAAAGGTGCCATTAAAATACGGAAGTGATGGGGGTGATAAAGGAGTGATGGGAGTGATAAAGAGTGATGGGAGTGATGGGAGTGATAAAGGGCCTCTGTACACCTATGAAAATATTCCATTAAAAATCAGCCGTTTCTGGTCCATTCCTGGCAATTTTAATGGACATATTGTGCTTTTGAATGGTTTTGAATCAGCTGCTACCCAATAATTGCCTGACGGCCAAAATAAGGGCAGATTTCCAAACTTTCATACAAAAAATATTACAAAAAATACATTCTAACAACTAAAAAAAAGTTTCTCAGCCAAATACATACAATTAAATATAATGTAGCACAATAATGCTATCAGAAAATGTAATGGAATTTAAATATTACCGTATGTGCTCGATTATAAGACGACCCTCCCTTACAAAAAAAATACTGCAGTTTTTCTGAAGTAATACTGCAGTTTTTTGGACATGAAAAAACTGCAATACTGCACTTTTACTGCAGTATTACTTCACATTTACTGCACTTTTACTGCATTTGTACTTCACTGTACTGCAGTTGTACTGCAGTTATTTTTGTACGGAAGTACAAATGCAATAAAGCTACAGTACTTTGAAGTACAACTGTAGGTTTGCAGTATAAAAAAAAAGTGCAGTAAATGTGCAGTAATACTGCAGTAAAAGTGCAGTATTGCAGTTTTTTCATGTCCAAAAAACTGCAGTATTACTTCAGAAAAAACTGCAGTAATTTTTCGTAAGGGCTGATTGTAAGACGACCCCCCAAAATCTGAATATTAATTTAGGAAAAAAAAGAAAAAGCCTGAATATAAGACGACCCTATAGAAAAAAAGTTTTTCCAGTTAATGTTAATTCATGTAAACTATAAATTTTTTTAATAAAAGCTATGATTGAGAAAAATATTTTTTTGTTTTTATTTCCTTGTATTTTCCAACCTGCCCCCAGGCTTGCCACTCCAATATGGCACTGTGCCCCATGATATGCCTTTTAACCCCCTATGTGCCACTCTGCCTCCAGAAATGCCTTATATATGCCACTCTGGCATTTAGGGGGTTAAAAGGCATATTATGGGGCGGAGTGGCATTGAGGGAGGTATAAGGCATTTCAGGAGGCAGAGTGGCTTCAGGGGGTTAAAAGGCATTTCATAGAGCACTCTGCCTCCAGAAATGCCCTATGCCCCCATTTAACACTCCCCCCCACACACAGAGACTTACCGGTGCTTCCAATTTCCTGCTGTATACCGGTGCAGCAGTCTTCCTTCTGTCTCCCCCCTATTTAACACCCCACCCCCACTTACCGGTCCTTCAAATTTCCTGTTGTATTGCCGGGGCAGCGGGTTGACGTCTCCACGATTCGCTGCAGCCGGAAGGAGGTGGAGTTGGCAGCGGGGGTTTGTCCCCCGGCTGTCAGAGATCAGAGTTCCCCGCACCAGTGCGGCACCGGTGCGGGGAACTCTGATCTCTGACAGTTGGGGAAGGTCTGCGCGATGGACGCAGACAACCCCCGCTGCTAGCCACACCTCCATCCGGCTGCAGCGGAAGTTGTCTACGCGGATCACGTGGACGTCAACCCGCTGCCCCGGTATACAGCAGGAAATTGGAAGCACCGGTAAGTGTGTGTGGGGTGGGGTGGGGGGAGTGTTAAATGGGGGGAGACAGAAGGATCCAGGTCCCCTGCAGCGGTGCGGGGGATCTGGATCTTAGTCTCATAGTCAGACCTCTATTTGAGGTCTGATTAGAAGACGACCCCGATTAGAAGACGAGGGGTATTTTTCAGAGCATTTGCTCTGAAAAAAACCTCGTCTTATAATCGAGCAAATACGGTAACTTACGGAAGTTAAATATTTTTTTTTTCGGCTACAGTAAAAGCCGGTGACGCTATGCAGCATTTTAATCATTATTTTTTATTTTATTTCACTTTATTTGAAAAAAATTTAATTATTTTTTTTACGTGAACAGTATGCTATTTAAAGTAAAATTAAACATAATGTTGGATTTTCCCCAAAGCTTACTTTATTTGTTTTCCCCTTTGAAATAGAAAGTTGGGCTTTAGGCTGAAAGCTGACACAGTGTAAGCCTCTCGGTACATGCGGTGTCACTTTTGACCCTTCTCATCACACAATAATGCCGGTTACGAAGGTTAAACAATACCTGCCACTTGGAATGCCATGTCAAGCATCTCTGTGAGTTATTGTTCCCTGTAATCTCCTACTTGTGTCAAGTTTTCCCCCATCAGAAATGACTTAAATGGAGTATTACTTTTCACCCTACCCATTGTGTCTCTTCCCCCGACACTTCATGATTAATTACTTTCAGATACTCAGACATTGGGATAATGTTACATGTCAAGCGACTTCAAAGCAAATAAAAATATTAATAGGAAGGAAACGGGAAATGAAGTACATACGCGCGTAAACATCTGCCTCGAAGCATCTGTACGGCTTCGTAACAGTGTGGATCACTACTTAAAGCAATCAAACCTATAGCAAGTAAGAGAAATTACGCAATAATTATAATATAATAATAATAATTATATGAATTTTAGCAATTCACCAATCTACACCTGTGTCGTGTATGATGGCGTTCTATTATGTCATCAATGAGGTCATGCAGAAAAAGACACAATTATAGGTGACACCTGCAGGCAAATAATTTAATATATCATTATTCCTTATGTTAGAACTTCTATGGCTTTTTAACCCCGACTCTCGCTGCCATTATGTGACAGCTATGCGCTCAAACACAAGGTAATGAACTACAGCTGGATTTAAATACCTGGGAAGTTCCCCCCCAAAGCCATCTTATAGGAATTGGGAAGGGTGGGACCAAGGCGGGAAGGTGGGGCTAGCCCCCTGACAAATAGGATAGAGAGTAGGCGGAGCTGTGATGACGAGTGGGCGGTGCCTTGGAGGCCAATAATCAGTCCCCAGGTATGCCTAGCCCTATCCATGGTAATGTTAAGGTAATGGGGCTCTCTCAACCAGGAAGTTTGTCCCTATAGAGAAAACCGAAGCCTATTAAAGAAGTGATGTGGGGAGAAATCCTTTACATTAAATATCATGATAGATCAAAACTCCCAGATTTTAGTATTCTCTAACTTAAAATACAATAATTAAAAACCATACAGGCTATAGCACGCATGCTTAAAGTGTTATAAAAGTTGTTATTATTTTCCAAATATTTTACTTATTTAGGAATATTTTATATAGAGGTCATCGCTTTGGACTCATAAAGAGATATAACATTATACATCTATATGCTAGAGAGCCCAGATGGGGGTACGTTCCTTGGCTGCCCGTCTTTGTAACGGCTCAAACTGTACTTACTGTTTTTTTTTTGTTAAAAATGACTTCTTTGAACCGCGGTGTTTTCCCAGAAATAAAAAAAAAAGGTCGGGAGGGATATTTGATGGGGAAACAGAGCACAATTAAGACATTTTTTTAAAATACTGGTTATTGTGGCTGGAAGAAGACGTCATGGACTTAGATAAAAAAAAACAAAAAGACCCCCCACCCTTCCTGTGTGAATAGCCCCTCTGGTATCCTTCCCTGAGAAATAACCCTCCTTAGTTTTTATGACTAGTAACGATTACCACGCTAACCACAAAATTGGAAAACATGATCAGCTCGAAAGAATTGACGCCGATCCATAGCAACTACCGATATTACCCTGACTACCGTACGATACAGCGTGTATATGGCATATAAGAAACCGAACCTCTTGCCTGGGTGTCTTTAACTCTTTCTGTGATAGGGGAGGGAGCAATGTGCTGAAAATCAATAAGCTGCTCACCTTTCTTCTACTGAAGGGGTTAATGCTGACCCTGCTGCCTTCCAGGCCGCATAATGGACTATTCTGATTATAAAAATGTTACCCGCAGGTTCTGACACCCATAAGTGTTCACCTCTGATGTCCGGGATCCAAAAACCTCTCTGACAGCCTAAAACATGCATATCTGCATTCAGCACAATAATAGAGACGTGAACACACGTTTCTGATTATTACACTTCATATGTTATCCAAGTTAGCAGTTAACTTTTATTGGCAGTAATAAAGAAGTTGCACAACGCTCCGGGTAGCTGAAATATTATCTATTGTCAAAGTCGACTCATGATCTGCGGGCTGCAGCCCCGCAAGAGCTCTGCGGCTCCCTACACTTCGAAGGATTCTTTTGTTTAAAGGCTGTAACAAATGAGTTCTATTCAACGGAACCCGATGTAACGCTTTCAGGCTCTAATAAATGAAAGTTATGCATCAGGCAGATCAGAACAAAAACGTTTAGCAAGGAAATGGGGTTTATGTAAAAAAAAAAAAGAGATTCTGGTAAAAAAAAATCAAAGTTTTACCAGTGACATTGTTTCCTAACCAACCAATGGACCAGTCCAATGAGCTGGAATAGTGTACTAGTTGATATGGTAATCAATGGCGTATTCTGGCCATTTTGGATGGTAGTTTGGGGGGGGGGGTGGCAGAGCATAACAAGGAGAGCTATTTACCCTATTGGGAGATCAAGCCCCTTCTATCACTACTGCTCAATTAGCCAGTTAATCTAAAAAAAAAAAAAAAGGGAAATCTCTGATCGTCTCATATGGCACATTAGCTATATCGAGGCTGTGCAAACTCCATAGTTTCCTTCCACCCGGTGCTGTGGAATGGGTGTTTTGCAGGGATGGGCTTGAATCACCATGTAGACCAAACGATGGGTCTAGCCATGTACCTATATAATTAAAGGAAATGACACACTGGTTCACCTTTACACGCATATTCTAGGTTTCTCTCCAAAGGCATGCGATTACCTGGAGGTGTAAGGCTCGCTTCATCATCTCCAGTATGATATAACAGCCAATGGAATGACCAATCAGAACCAGCTTTGTATCCGGCGGTACATTCTTCCTTAAAAAACAAAGTTTGTGCTCAATCTGTCCATTGAGTCCAAATATATCTTCATTCTGGTCTTCATCTCTATCTGCAAGAAGGAAAAATGATTGTATTTAAAGGTCCCGCTCTCCTTATCCTGCCGATTACGAGCACCAAAGCGTATTTCTTAGTACTTTTTTTGTAAAACAAAGAGCTACAGTCATCCTGAATCCATACAATGTGCATGAATTTAATTTATGCCTATTGTATACAGCGATACTGTATCTGCTGGCGCTATATAAACAAATGTAATCTAATGTAAAGAATAGATATATTCTCCAGCCTTTTTTTCAAAAGTTTCTGTGATTTCTGATTGTTTTCACACATGTCGAGATTAGTATGTTATTTAGGAAAATACTTTTAACTGAAAATCTGAAATGTTTCTGTTATTCTATGCTTCCATTAAACAAACCTAATCCCATTGTACAGCGCTATGGAATATGTTGATGCACCTATCCGGTGCCATTTTATCACTAAATATAAGTGGAACGGCACCTTTAAGCCACTGAGTGGAGGGACTACTTTACCGAAGTTGGTCAACGTATATTTTTTTCAGGACAACGTAATCTATTCATAAAAGTAAAGATTCTAAAAAAAAACAAAAAAAAACCCCATCATTTCCAAATCACATAATAAAAATAAAAGAAAAAAAGTATTTTTCCTAAAAGCAGTGACACAACCTTTAATCCCATGAATGTTTTTTTTTTTTAAATTAAACTTTAAAGTAGGATTTTCTGTTTCCATGGCAACAACCTACCAGCGCCTGTTTTTGTGTCACGTGACAATTATATGTTCTTGGCAACAATCAAACTATTATTTAATTATTGACCCGGAGACTCTGGGCAGGGGAGCGAGTGTGTAGCCGCGCCCACTCCATGTCTGTGTTCCGCTTGCTCCACCTACAAAAGGTACTCCGAGGATAGCCCCACCCACAAGAGGCTAACTCTGTCTCCATGAAGCCTCTCCCCCCAGTAGAAATTATAAAGGGCAACATGCACAAACTTGCCCAGACCCCCTTAAGATCTGAAGGAGGAGGAGGGTGTAAGTGTGTTCAGGATGGCCTTTTAACACTCAAATTCTGACTTTTTTCCCCCGTACACAAAAGAGGTCACTTGAGCACAGTTTTTGTTTGGGATGTATACAGAATCACCTGAATATATAAACTACCCCAGCACGGACCCTCTCGGAGAACCCCGGTGACAGATAATATATTTTCGCCCTGCTCTGTTTATCCATCTGCGCAACATCTCCATACCACTTTCTAAAAATTAAATAATACTTTTATATAAACAGAACTAATATGTTTAACAGCGACGGTGTTATTTTATTCGATGTGTACTGTTAACATGTTTTAAATTACCTAAACCAACCTTTCTATTTCCAGTGTATAGTACTTAATAAATCTCCCCACCTTTCAGTATTCAAGAATAATAGCTCGGAAAATATAACGGCCCCAGCACAAGATAAAAAAAATAAAAAATATTAATATAGTAAAAAATAACATATATATATATATTAATCCCAGCATGATTTACTTCTAAGACTCTGGCAGGACATACAGAATGTTTCTTAACCCCTTAAGGACAATGGGCGGTCCCTAAACCCATTAAAAACAACGAATTTTGAGCCCGTACATGTACGGCCTTTGTCTTTAAGGGGTTAAAACTCATTTGGAACTGAAAATAAAACACACGCAGACACAAATAAATAAGATAAGATGCTGTTTAGCCAAAGGGGGTCTTCATTTTGTATTTCAAAACAAGGAAGCTATTTGTATGGTCGAAAACCTCTAAATTCCCCTTTGGCCAAAACATTGTTATTCATAATATAATTTTGATCTCATATAATACGATACACACGTTGATTTTTTTTTAGCAGAAAATGCACGCTGCAAAACTCGACTTAAGACACACACTAGAGCATTTATCATTATTTTTTTCTTATATAACCCTAACAATTCACTCAGATTTTGATACAGTACATGGAGTATGATGGCGCCACACAAGCTGGCGGCACTTGGAGGCTGAATAGACTCAATGATTTCTTCAATTTCATTCTAATTAAATTAACATTAAAGCGAATGTTCCCCAATTCTTTATCAATGCCATTTGTGGGGGGAAAGAAACAACCCTACGTAAATAATCTAAACCCACCCTCCTTATTAGCTGGTCAACACCCTACCCATTCTCACTAGGCTATACTTGGAACCCATACATGCGCAAGTAACCAACACTCTTGGCTGACTAGGTTGATGTACTTAGCCCGTGATGACGAGATGAAGCCACTGGGTAAGTAATAGCAGCACTTTAGTTTACTTCACTGTCTAAAAAGTTATTGTAATTCTAGATTTTATGGAATGTTCACCATACTGATTTTGAGAAGAATGGAACGTTTCCACGGAGAGCTTTCTGAAAAAGAACCCTGGCAGTTACATCATCTGTGAAGGCCATTGGAGGTGTTGTGATATTACAAGGAAATATATTTTCTTGGCTCCTCAAGTTCTTTGAACACCTGAAGTTTGCACACACCTGTCCAGCCTTGGTGTAGCATTTGTCTACTAATAAATTAATTTTAAAAAAATCCAGGTTTTTTTTTAAATTGCCTTGAGTATGACCGGTACAATTAGGGACATTTTGGACACGTTGACCTTGATGGACCTTTTTTAATGTTACAAAGCTTTTTCTTCTCATTGTCTACCCTAAAAAAACATGTCCCTTTTCTTATCAAACGTGACCTCACGACCATGCAAGGCATGACCAAAATGTAAAAAATTCATATCTTTAAAAAACTTGACCTCAGAAGCTCTGCTATTTCATGCATCCATTATCCTTCCAGGTAACACGCTTTGTACTGATTTGAACCCTAAAAACCTATTTTATATAACAAAAAGTAAAAATACATCAAGCAAACCTTAAGATAAAATATTTTAATGGACAAATTAAATTACATAATCAAATTCGGGTAATCTTGTTTGTTAAATGGGATTATGTCCTATTAGTTTTTTTCCTTCTTATATTTTCAGTTTAGAGCAATAATAAAAAGGTTTTTAAGAAGGACCTTTAATTTCATGATACGTTGTCCTCTTCCGTACATACTCTGTCTTCAAAATGCCACTTGTGTGCTTTATTAAGCGCATGGTACTTATATCGCCATCGACCACAGGAAGAGTAAATACGATTTTAAGAACCTTATGGTATTTCCTTGGGTTTCACAGATTTTGCCCCAATCGCAAGGTGAATGGGCAGATTCTCAGGAGCATAAAGATGGCATTAGAGCATTGGTTGTACCTGTGGACTAAGGAACACTTGTCTGAGGTCATCCCTATTCACCACATCAACAGTAGAATGGCTCGGTGTTAATCACCCAGCTGGACACAAATCTATGTAGGACTAGGAACAGCCTTCATAAACATAGCCATAAATACTCAGCTCAATGTAGTGTTTGAGGAATAAAGTCACCCAACATGTCGCCTGGCAGCCTCCAGGTCTGCAGATAAATGAAGTTCACTAGCTCACCAGGATTATGTTAACGTCTATATGTTTACAGCACTGGTTTTTAATGCTCAAGGTAAAAAAATATTATAAAAAATTACCAAAACCCACAGCAGCCACCCACTAAGATTTTCGAGCCACCCAAATAGGAGGACAGGCCAATTATTAAAGACAATTGTGCTCAAGGTTTCCCAAAATACAATAGGAAGGTGATTAAAACATTCTTCAAGACGCTTAAATCAAATATCTGAATTACTATAGGAGAAATTTTGGAATTTTCTCTGCAGCAGAGATCCAAACCAGAAAACCTTAGAGAAATAGCCAACAAAGCCATTCCAACTGAAACTAGCCCTAGGCCGTCATGGCTTATTGAAGGGAATAAGCTGTAAAAGATTCATTTCATTTAACACTCCCTCATGAGCAGAACCTATTATGTTGTATTTGGAATCTTCCTTTTATATTCCGCAAAAAAAAAAGAAATGTATCCATTACAAAAATCAAAGAGCCAAAGCTCGAGGTCTAAATTAGGACCAGTTGCGAAGGGGTAACATTTATCTGAATGACGATTGCATCATTTAGCGTGAAGACGTTTGGAGTCGGTAAATAACAATAGGTGAAAGAACAGAGGAACATATGTCGAAAGAGATGGTGACTGTGAAGAAAACAACGATCAACGCAGGACCAGCCACGCACGAGAAAGACGAGATCTTGCAACGGAAACATTTGCCTGGTTTTTAAACATTGAAATGGGCAGCCATACCCACTTTTTGATTATTATTTTTATTTTTAAACAGAAAAATATATTGCAACAATGTCATTAAAATGTCGTGCTTGATCCTTTAAAACATGTTTTTGCTTTTAATTTGTATTGTCAGTAGACAATTTCAAATTTCAAATATAAGTTTAGTTATTTTGAAAATGATGTCTTTACGGTTCTGTTTTTGGAATACAACGTTTTTTAGATACATTTCTAAACCCAAATTGAGGGTCAAAAGCTTAGATGGAATGTAAGTTTTACTTTACTGAGAGGGTAGTAGATAAGTGGAACAGTCTCCTAGCAGAAGTGGTAGATGTTAACTCAATGAGGGAATTTAAACATGCATGAGATCTAGAATCTAAGATGACCAAGGACTGATTAAGACCCGAGTCTCTACATCAGGAAAAATGGGGAGACTAGACGGGCATCAGGGTCACATTGTTATGTCATACATTACTTGTTGTCCTGTTTACCCATTCTGCAGCCCTGCGGAACACGATGGCGCTATATAAAATAATAAATAATAATAATTCTGTATTTCTTAAAAATGCCTTCATCCAATCATATGACCTTTGTCTCTCTCTTAAAATGTAAACACAGTCAGAAGTGAACACCAGTTGATTACCGCAGATAAATCACTGCAAGTATGTCTCCTAGAGAGCTAGTATGGGTTTGAGTGCTCGATAAAAGATTCATTTAAGTGAAAAGGAGAGTGAGGTCTCAAGCCCAGCGCTAGAAAATCAACCTGTCATACTTCTGTATTAGAACCTTTAAGCTGCCGATGTTCCAAAAAGGAGAGACATAAAACAGCGTTTCTACATTTAACAGTTTAGGTGCATCTTGCAAATTGTAATGGTTCAAAAAATCTGAAAAAGTTTGGACCCCAAAGGCACCCTGAAATCAGCAACTTAACTAATCCTGAACCACTTAACCATTTAATGACAATCTGTGTTTATTAACAATCTTAACGTCCTTCGTGTAGAATTAAACATTCTGCCTCTTATGCCTTTGCAGGGCTCTTCAGGTCTACTAATTGAGTAAACATCATTTCCCATGTTTATCGTATGGACTCCAGGATTGTTGTGAAAGTGCAGACGATCTTAGACGGTACTTAAGATGTTAAAAAACATTTCAGAGTTGAAGAGCCAGATCCCTTCCAGGTCTAGGCGCTATTAATTTAATTGTTGATCATTAAGTGATTAAAATTTAAGTTTATCAACTTTTAATGGCTTATTTTAACTCCTGTATTACCATTCCCCCAAACCAAGCCAAGAAAATGGCGCATAGCTCTTTATTTGTGTTAAATACATTTAGGGACGGTTCAATCTAATGGAAAATGAGATTCAACATTGAAACTATGCTTTTTTGGAAGTTATTAGTTGTTATGGAAGTTCCAACAACAATACAACACAAAAGGACATAAAGGTGACATAGTCATTCTGGATCTTACCGTTAATCTTTTACCTTTTCACTTGTACGCATGATCTACATACCTGGGAACTCTCTGGGCTTTGCCTGGAGACTCCTGATGAAGCACAACTTCTGTGGGTCTCCTGGTCATGGCCTGAAATCTATGGGTCGTTATAGCTTTTAGACACGCCTCACTTCCCACCCATGGCCATTTTCCGCCTCCCACCGCCAAAGAAATATAAAGCGTCTAGTGCTAGCCCCACCCACAACATCACTGGCCATGCCCACTAACTACCAGGATTTCGATCACACCCATCGACATCATCGGGCTACCCTAAAAGGAAGGGCTCCGGGGGGGGGGGCAGAGAATGGAAGTTCCCAGGTATGATGATCAGTAAGCACCAACAGTTAAATGCGAAAGAAGTATTCATACATATTTACTGATCCCTTCATGAACTAAATTACGTGGATCCGGTGTTTGTGTTACAGTTACTTTTGTATTCTGGAGAGGGCGGAACACGACTATATGGTGAAAAGTGGTACGAGAAAATTAAAATACAGCTAAAAGGAAAAAAAAACATGAAAAAACAAGATATTACTCCAGTTGTTTCACTAGAGTGGGTCTCACGAGTAATAAACCTACAGAGAACAAAACAAGGAAACTCATGGGGAAAAGCACATAAACTAAGAAAAAAAAAGAAATAAATCACAAACCAATCATTTAAACAAAATGACATCAAGCTCCGCGTGCAAGTTTTCTTTTGAAAAAAATAATGGTTTAAAATTACCAACAAAATGGCTAAAGATAGAAAAAAAAACTTTACTAAGATGCCATTGTACAGCGCTGCAGAATATGATGGTGCTAAATAAAAAAAAATAATAAAAAAGTTCAGAATCCGTGGACTGTTTGGGTACACTTTTAAGTATGTAGTGATGAGTCCTTCAGGGGGACCACACATCTAGCAGCCGGGGACACTTAAATATTGTATACTTTTTTCATTGTCCATTTTTAAAGAGAAAAGACTGTATATTATCTATCCAATATTATTTCGTATTTTTATGAATATTATTTTTCTATAACCTCGTGTTTTCATTTCAAGTTTGTTTGTGAGTTTTTTTGTTTTGTTTTAATGTTCCCGTGAAATCATGGCGAATAGGAATGCCTCGGAACGGTGTGGGTTAAATACGGACTATTCTTCGAAAAAGAAAAAAAACAAAACATTTCATGCTGTGGAGCTGAAACGGATGTTATCTGTGACAGCTGTAAGTTGTAAAAGAATTAATTTAAAAGGCCTGAGTAGCACAAAGCTCGGTATTCCTTCCAAATTCATAACATACAGACCTCCGTAGTGGTGTCATGCTACATTGGCAGGTGAAAATGTGCACCTATGGATTTCTCTGTTGAATCCACAATAGTACATTACAGTGGAAACTTCAATAAAACTTTCTTAATAAAATTTGTTTTTTTTTTACAAAAACGCATGATAGGGTAGGTATCGCCCCCAATAATCCTTACTTCCATTTATAGTGGTAATAAGATGAAAAATATTAATATTATATTATATTATAGTGGTAATAAGATGAAAATATTTTTGCTATTGGAAATAGGTAGAAATGTGGCTGAAAAAGATCTTGGTGTTCAGGAAAAAAAAGTTAGATTTTGACAGGTGATGCGAACAAGTTGGTCCATCCAGTCTAACGATCACATATTTGCTCTGCAGGATACCTTTAACCGTAGTTCAACCATATTGATCCTTGACCTTAGAACATTGGTGTTTCGTGGCAGAGAGGACTAATACACAAATTGATACATTTTATAAAACCCAAAAAGGTAAAAACTAGGTGGAGATGGTTTCGCGATATGAGTCGTCGTTGCTTTTCATTGGACCGATGATCTTTAAAATTCCAACACATGGAAAAATGACCTAAACCGTGTAGCTTCTACGTTCCATATGTAATATTAATCAAAGCGCATGTGTAACAGTTCAAACGTTACCTTCACGTCGTGGATAAGATTTATTCCGTGCGGATAGGCCAGGGTATTGGGACATTTTTGTTGCTTGGTTGCAGTAACTGTTGCCCCGTCAAAGCCTCGGGCACACATTCCTTCATTTTGTTGACCACAAGCCCTCTTCTACAAACCCAGAACACCATATTAATCTCCACTTTCCCATTCTCGCTTTGACTCTCATGAAAAGAAGTGTTGTAGATAACCAGCAGGAAGTTGTAGGCCTTTGTCAGACTTTTTGTCTAGACTTTATAGGGTGCCCAAAATGACTTGTTCTGGTATGGAATTCCGACGGTCATGGACCAAACATCAATTAAACAGTAGAACGGAAGAATGCTTTTCTGTTCATCATTCTCCACCCGTTGGCTGTTCCAAGTCTCATCTGCCTCAACTAAGGGCAACAGAAACTCTCCATAGGATGTAGAAGTTGAAAAAAAAAACCACATTGCAGCAATCATTTAGTCTGGCTGTCATTCACAGCACATTATTTAAGGAGAGACGCACATTACATGGACTTCTACGTTTTAATATGACAGAGCAAGACTATTATCTCGTGTTAGCTGCAGGGCAAGTCATTGTTTCTCGTTATGTTTAACATGCTAACCTGTCTACGCAGATTTGCGAGAAACAAGAAAAAAAAACAACAACATTCTGGAACTAACCTCAGCCTTAAAACACACTTCAGATTTAATTTGCTAAAAAACTGAGCACAAATTATCCGTCACTAGCAATACAGTTTCCGACAAGAACTTCAAAGAGTGGGCTAAACAAATAAGATTCCTCTGCATGCTGCTCAGAACGTTCCTGCCACTTATAAAGCATTAAATCTGGAATCGGTTTGCTCATTTTAGTAATAAATATTAAACCAACGCATATAAACTAGAGATTATAAAAGCACTGTAGGATCTGCTCGGGCTTTATAAAATATGCATGGTGGTGGGGAAGAAGGCTACAAAGCCAGCCTAGATGGGGCAGGAAAAGTAGTGTTTGGGCAGGCGATTTATTTAAAGTAGGGTAAACGGGGCACAAGGATGCAGGGGATGGATTGCTATTCATCATGAACTGCCATATCAAAAATATATTCTGGATAAATGATCTAATGCACCTATTTTAACACCTTATTTATCCAAGTAAATAATATATATATTTTTTAAGTTAGATTCTATATATTTAAATGTTCATAGTTGTTGATGGGCTATTTTAGTTCTTTATTGCTTTTTAATGCAATACATTATGCAATTCACGTGGCGCCATATATATATATATATATATATTAATATGTGTAACATACCGTCAATCATGTCCATTCCTTTAGGTGGCGCACAATGACCTGCGTGGCTGACTGCCCACACTGGGTACTTCTGATTTAAGCCGCGGTACAACGAATGCATAAATGTCCTGTAGTAGCCAACAATGCCAGGATTACCTACAAAAGAATAATTGTATATATTTTCAGAATTATTGTGCACATAGAATATCATACCTTTCAACTATCCTTCTTTAGGAAGCAGTCCCTCTGTTCTGTCCCTCTTTTAGATAACTGGAAATGCTTCAGGTTTGACCTGGGGTCTCCGGGTGAAGCCCTGCTCTCCAGGGTCTCGGAGTCAGTTTCTTCTTGGACAGGTGGGTAATGTCAGGCCATGAGAAGTCATGAGAAGTTCCTAGGTATGCTCTTTTCTCCTCTGATGTCCATGTTTCCTATGAGCTCAGAATGTTCGCTGGGTAGGAGTGTATAACAGTGTTCTACAGTTCCAAAAGTCACAATAATGTGTATTATGCCTATTATTAGGTCTAACAGTCACATAGAAAGTCTTAGTAAAAAGAAAGGTGTCGTGGGGTGATCACAGTACATATGGGTATACCTGAGAACTTTCTAAATGAGCCGACGCTGAGACTCTTTAAATATTAAACCATTTATGGATTTTATGTAGCGACCCATCAAATAGGTCAGCCAGATGGCTCTAAGACCTGTCCTCGTGGAAGCCTTGACTTGTCATTACTTAAAGATACACTTAGGATAACACGCATTCAAACATGCATGTCAATCATATCATACCGGCAGCAAAAGCCCTAATTAGTATTAATTAGTCTCAGATATCATCAGCTCCAGACTGCGTGACCCTTTGATTTTGCCCCTTCACCCTGAGATATAAGCCAAAACCCAGAGAGAGTCAGGGTCAAACCCTGAGAGTTCTCCGGTATGCGTTCGAGGCCAGCGAAGCGGGGTGAAAAGGGCCGCTGTCCCTCGGCAAGTACTGACACCATCCATGACATTTAGGAGGATCCTCTAAGTGCTCGCGGGGATTAGGGGCCGCTGTTTAACACTATTCATTTGCAATCATCCTCCCCCACCAAGGTGCGAAGATGCGGCCAGAGGGAATACACATACCAAGCATTCTCATCCTTATTAAAGGTCACGCTGGCATCTCTAGTAGGTTACTCAAACTTCATTCCTCAACAGGGCGCCTCTGCATTGGCACAGGTGAAATAACCAACTTTGGTTTTGGGGGCAATGACATCATTTTGCATTACAATTCTATTTATCAGATTCCATTTAATGGCCAAGTAGAACGTAGCTTTGTTGTTAAGGGCTAACAAGCGCGTGATGGGTTTTCTCAAGCCACTAAGGACGATCAGATGTACTCACCAGCGAAATTATTTCGCTTTTTTATTTATATAGCTTTGTGCTGTGAAAGTTAACCCCTTAAGGACAATTGGCGGTCCCTAAACCCATTGAAAACAATGTATTTTGAGCCTGTACATATACGGGCTTTGTCATTAAGGGGTTAAACACGCTACTTTCCATTTACTAGCGTGCTACCAAAAAATCAGCATACGCTGGAATGGGAAATGCTATGACAGTAGCAAAGTAGGAGGTAGTAAGGGCACGGGATAAGAAATGTAACACCTAAGAAACCCCTACGGGGTTAAAGTAGCCAATTTGCTCAGGTAAGCTGGTGGGCTTTGTAGTAAAACATATATACAGTTAGCGCTTTTTGTTTTTTCTTCAAAAGGAAGGGGCAATTATATGATCTGAAAGGTTAAGGTCTGTGGCAAAATGTGGCAGAACTAGCATATCAATTTCCCGTCCAGTTATTATACCTCTTCTACTCCCATCACTCTTACAATGTCTCCCTGAACTAAAATGAATCAGTGGTTTAACAACAGGCTGAAAAAAAAATAATAAAGAGGAGTAATCATGGGGATCCGGAGAACAGGAAGTTAAGATGCCAGTTCCTGTGACATCACATTTCCAATACACGCTTCACACTAGTTCCAATTTTTTTTTTATGTATAGATTTGTAAAACGTGATATTTGTGAAAAGAGACCGACCGGCTTTAGTACAGCGCTGCAGAATATGATGGCGCTATATAAAACAATAATTAGAATAAATTGCAGGAAGCAGATCTCTTTCCGCTCTCTGGCAGCATCCATACTGACTTATATATCATTTATAGCGGTGCTCGGCTGTAAGGTAAGTGATATAAATATATTATAGTATACAATACTCAGAAGCTTAAGATAATGTCTGTGCGAACTTTAAGAAAAAAAATATTTTTAATGTCAACCAAAACCCATTTGTTAGCGATACAAGAGAGCAGGGCACAAGGAACCGCCATTGTCAGCGTTGTCCCATCCTCTACCTCGCTCACCTTCCTCGCTTGTGGATGTTCTATAAGGCCAGATGAGCGCTCCTTAAATCTCTTCATGCGATTTAGGAAACGTTAGGCATTATATTCCTCATCGTATGTATTTCGCAGAGCAGCTGCTAAATATTGTTGAATAGAAGGAAATGTTTAACAAGCTGGTGGTGGGTTTTGGACGAGAGGGGAGGTTCGGGGGGGTTTCCTTCTGAAGTAACACGTCCAGAGGGCCATACAATGCATTAAACTGTTTACAGTAAACACACGAGCCTGACCCCCGAGCAGACGCTCTTTCCTAACCCTTCAATTACAATATCCACTTTCAGGCAGCTAACACGATTCCATTGTCTCTCGAAAATCCTCTCTAATTTCTTGGAACAAATAGCACACCCTTAGGAGAATTAACCCCTCGGTTTAGCACTAGGCCTCATTCCCCATCAACCCCCCAGTAATCAGCTGGATAGAGAGTGAAAGTAATTAGCATTTACAACCCACCTGTCAAGTTTCTCAGTTGACCCTTGGCTTCCTCCTGACACTTGTGACTGATGTCGGTATTTTCTTTCGCCCCTTTTATTCTGTGCAAATGGCAACTTTTACCTGAGGTTTCTTCCTTCTTCTTTTTTTTTTTTTTTTTACAGGCTTGGACAGATAACCCGCAGAATAAAAACTTGACTTACTGTAAAAACATCTGCTCCTGCGCAAACCACAAGCATTGTGGTGAAACTCCATGCAATGCACTGATCACTATTCTAGTGCATAGAGGGGGTATTGTGCCAACCGCATTGGTAGGAATAATGCTTAAATTGCACTCGCGGCATAATCAGGGCTGCGAAAACACTAGTCAGGGGCAAAAAAAATCACTTTAGTCTTTAGTGATGTACCAACCTCAGCCGAAATGATGCGCATGCACACACACACACACTATTTATTTTCAGGAATCCTTTGAAATAATTTCGGAAAGTGTACTACTGTTAGCATTAAATTATTTCATGATGACACAACAAACACTGGTTTATATAAAGTGTCGCTCGCCACGTTTCTGATCACTTTCTATGTAATTAGCAAACTTTAATGTGGAAAACTTTGCTATACTCAGGGCTGGAAAAGCTGGGAATTACAAGAGACGTCAACACATTTAGAGTAACCTGTGTTGACGATTTGTAGCTAAGATATTCCGTTTGCGGAATGCTGGGGCAGCATCTGGATGGACAGAAGCCGCGTCCACATATTAGACCCGACCTGTTGAAATTGAAGACGGTCATCCCAGAGCAATACACAATACCTCTAAAAATGTCTTCACAGAGTATCATTTACCAAACACTCCGGGATTCCGTTTACAAAGATCTACAGCTGGAAATATATGATCCCCGGTATATAAATTGTATAAAGCTCTATAAATCAGAATTGTTGGCACAATCAACAAGACTGACTTAAGCCTTGATCAGGATGGCATTATGGCCTAGGCCAACTAGACCTAAGGTGGCAGGTTTGGGGAGGCGCAACTCCGGTGTCAGTAGATCACCAACTGGGACATAAGGCTCCATGGTACACCAAGGATCAACTCACTGAGCTCATTGGAAATAACTGGCCCATTTATACTATGGATGGCTGTTCCTAGATGGCACAGCCTCCATACTCTATCTTGCCCTCCCAAAGATCATGTCCCGGCGCCGAGACCCTATTCAAAGTAGACCCTGGTGGGCACCCTTGGGGAAAATGGACACAAAAAAAGGGTTGGAACTAATGTGCTCAGACTCTAAATCAACCACAGTTAGCTTATCCTTATGATACCATAAAAAAAATAGCTTCTGAGCACACACACAGGAGGTAGAAACCTGTTTGTAATATGCAGCCATGAAGCTAAATCCCCAACTCTATAACTTCTTTATTCCTGGTGACAGGCTCCAAAAACTACCAAAAAGTTGCAAGTGGTCATTGGTGGTCTCTTGACATTTGGCTCAAAATGCTTGGCCCTGTTAACCTTTATTGGATTAGTGCTTCTCATTTCATAATAAACCAGCTGCTTTGACTTACAAACATTATTGTATTAGAAGATTTTTTTTTCATCCAAAAGGTGAAAAAAAAATTCTCAAAAACAGTTTGCCATCTGGTATTTTTTGTTTATTTGTTTCTTTTTATTTTCTTCTTTCACATTTAAAACATGAACAAAAAATAAAAGATTCACAAGATAACCAAAATAAGAACGGCAGGTCCCAAAACACCATCACTGTGTTGTATTATTCAAATATAATGGAAAAAAAAACAAATAAAAAAAAAGTCTTGTAAAAATACATTTAATCTATATAATCTAAAAATAAATCTATAATAAATAATCCTAGATCCCAGACAAAACAATAATAAATGAAATTGTGTAGACACACAATAATTTTGTTTAAAAGCTTAAATTAAAAAAATCATAATTGATATAAATGGGGAAAAAAAAAAACTAAAGGGGCCCCAAAGAGTGTTTTTTTTTACTTGGCCCAGGTCTGGCCCTGGCTTATCTCTCATTTTAATTCAATGTTACACAGGATTGCATTCAGTCTTTGTAATGTTACGTTTTCTATTCAAATCCACCTGTAAATGTCTGGGAAAAAACCCGCTAAGGCCACCAGCTGAGGACAGAGTCTTGGAGCTTCAAACATCTGCAAGTTAAGTCTTAAAAGATATGACATCATCAAAGACCACAACATACACCGCATTGCTAGGATTCTAATTAAGTCATACTGATTGGATGCTAATCCTCCCGCAAGCCTTGTCGGGGGACTTTAGGAGCCCAGAGCAGTATTTGGAAATGGGTTTTATTGTATTCTGACACTTCTGCACTTACATTGTGTCCCATCACTTAAGTACGTGAAAAGCTGAGAAACCGGTGTAAGGAATGTGTAGAGGCGTGCAAAAACATTATTTTGTATTATATTCGTCTTAAACGCATACATATGGCCAAAGTGTAAAGTGTAACTGGAACCTTACAGGATCTAGATATGGAATTCGACATCTAAGCATATTCATTATGTCCACATGTGTTTTCTTCCCCCAGAAATTAGATTTTATGGCTGCGAAACACATCCCTTTGAACGGTGATCAGTTTTGCCCCGAGGTTTCTATGTGATTCAATCGCCTACAAGGATTTAAAGGAACGTCGCCAACTCTTCTTGGGCGAAATGGTGGGGATTTACTTAGATCAGCGTTTCAGCACACGCATAAAGCCTTTGTCTCTCGTACCTTTAACTCACGCGGAGGAACAAAAGTATGACAAGGGAAAGACGCAGAAAAAGAAAGCAGGTAAGGGGGTTATTCACTAAACCCTAACATTTCTGACTTAAGGACCACGTGAGTATTTGGTTCTAATACTTGGAGTATTAGGTTCTAACTACAAACTCACTGTTCACTGAGCAGTTTTTTACCCCCAAGACTGGTCTTCATTCACTGAAAGGGGCAAAACTCCTAAGCTCCTGTTTCGTGAATTGCCTGCTCGGTATTTTGGATTTGGGGCCAGCATAAGCTTTAGTGAATGATCTTCATGGCCTACTGACAGCAAACAGGCTACTACAGGCATCCAAGAAGGACACCGCTAAGAATGATTTTTCTAAACATGAAAGAGAACTGAACTTCTCCTCTGTGGCTTTTAATCATGGTCCTAGACACCGGCCCCTCTCCATCTCAACACCACCCATACGTGTATACAGGAATGTTATAGATAAATTTCCCCTCAATACGGCATTTATGTAGAACAGCGAGATGTTCAATGATGCCAGCGATTCAGGAGAAAAGGGAAAATCTTGAAGAACACTTTGGGGAATGAAACGAATAAACGATGGAGGAGCAAACTGAGAAAGGAGAACGGGAGAGTGAAAATAGCATAATATAACAACATTCATTTTCTCTCTAAGAGTAAAACGAGAGCCCAGACTAACACCCTGCTAGTTTTGTTTTCCGAATCGATTGGTCTTCAGCCGAAAGTTTTTATTTATATTTTCTATACATGTCCATGTTTCAGTATTTGGGGAAAGGGCGGCGCTGTGTCTTATGTTATCGTTATTGTCTGCAATCTACTGATTAACCTACGGGTGGAATTTGATTGAAAAGTTGAAAAGTTGAGACGTTTGCCTCTTTGCTCACAACGCCTAGTGGGATACCAGGCGATGATGATGACGATGACGTTGATGATGCCATACTAACGATACACACTTTTGGTTCCCTTATGCAAATGAAAATAGACGGGATGTTGATGTTTTTTTGTTTCCTCCGTAAAAACACAAGGGGAGCTAACATTTTTTATAAAAAAAATCTCAGTTGGGTTCCATCTGTACGGCAAATTTATTAAATGCCGTCTGTTTCCGGCCAAGGTAGTTTTTGTATCATTTGTCACCATTTATCACTTCAAGGATATCAAGTCCAACACTTTTTTGTGTGTGAAATTTCTAAATGTGCATTTTTACAGGAAAGCAAATACTAAGAATACCCTCTGTACGCAAACAACGCTATGGCTACTATTGTGTCTGCAATTCTTGCGGGTCTTTGTCATTCTGTGTGCCGCACGTTAGACAATACATAAGCTGCAGGCTCAATAAAACCACATAATACCAGTGTTTTTCACGCAGAGGGTAAATATCCGCTGTCTTAAAGGGATTCTGTCTCTAAAAACAGCCTTTTCGTTACCTGCCTGGAGAAGCATCTTTCCGAAGTGTCACAAACCCCCGGCTTTCTGCTTCAATTACAAATGACAGCTACTGTAAATCATTGAAACAGCACCACCTTCTGGCAGGCGTGGACAGTGCAACAACGACTTGTATATGCCCCACTATGATGGTTGGCTACTAATAAAAAGCAAATAAAATAATTAAACTATATATATAGATATATATATTAGATTATATACAAAATATATATATTAATATATATTAGATTAATATATATTAGCCCTAACCTGAAAAAAATTCGAAACACCTTTCTAAGTGCTTTTATTTCTTTAAATAAAGAAATCTGTCCATCACACCTCTTGAAAAGGCATTTTTTAAGATATAAAGGGCAATTACTTCCAAGAATATTTGTCGACCATGGAGTCAATAACTGCTTAAATAAAATGCCATGACGACGCTTACATCAGCAGAACACATGCATCCCGGCACACACACAAAATTAGGTTCAAAGCATCTAAAATATCACCCTGTGTGTGTCTGCCTGGAGAGACTCCATTAAATGAGCACTCCAGCCCTATTTCCATGTTAAGTGAGCATTTGAGATCATTTAGCACGTGCTCTGGTGCATTTTGACTGCATGCAAATCGGTGCGGGAGTTTCTTTGGCAAATGGAGTTCTTCCATTTTAATGAGAGTTCTTCTCATTAAACTCCGCCCCCAGCGGCCTCTACTAAACACAGGAAGCATACCACAGTATGCTGCTTGCACATGCTCAGTAGAACTCACTGCTATATAACACCGCCATAACGTGTTATCAGAACCCTGATGGTTTGCTAGCATACGTGTGATTGGCTGCTGCTTCAGTGACTTAAATGGGAGTTCTACTGAGCATGTGCAAGATGCCACATACTATAATATAGTATATATAGTAGAACAGCTATCATGTCCAGAGAGCAACAAATGTCAGTTTAAACTTCAGATACATAGCATAAGATTAAAAGGAAGTAACCGAAAAAGAAACAATAGCTTAAGACAAGTCTTCGAAGAAGATTTTGAAACTCAAGATCCCAATAACATTAAAGACGCCACCAATTTCCTCCGAGAACTTGTCATTGGGTTCCAGTTAGCCAGAAGCAATCCAAGTGCTAACGGACAAAGCAGGAACCCTGGCAGAAGCGAAGCAGCTCTCTGGACGCTCGCCAACAGACTACAAGATGCAAAATAAGCCACCGGTCGGAAATGGTTACAGTCAACATTTTTCAAGCCAGCTACGACACATTTATCAAATATAAAACGCAACTTTTTGGCTAAAACTCACCAAAACAATGAGAGAAAAGTATCTGGAAATATGGGAAGGAAGAAAGTTAGAAATCCAGATATTAAGATACCGTGCTGCATTCCGATGCTTAAAAGTAAGAAAAAACATTGGGGGGGGGGGGAGTATTTTACATATCAAAGTCACGGTACAAAGCGGTACCACATTGTCTTAGACTTTCACAGAATATGAATATATAGAACCATATGAGAAACGCACCACGGTAATTATATGCAAGAACAGTGTTCTTCTGGAACGCTGATCACGTGTTCAGATTAATGTATTAATGCTGCCGCCTGGACTATATTTTTTGTAAGAATTTTCCACACATCAAAGACAAGGAATATATCCTGATTTGTTATTTATTTTTCTCGATGACAAGTAAGAAGATATGCCCTACGTTTTCAGGTCATTCGTAAACATGCTTTATTCTTCATTTTAATATATATTTTTTTGCAGTAAGTGCTTGGCAGGTTTTAGGTGCGCCCCCCCCCAGATGTGGGGTGCATGGCGGTGATATAAATAGTTAAAAAAATATTGTTTGTGCAGGAAAAAATAGGTGGTTGGATAATAACCATTACAATTAAAAGTACTGTTTCATCAAACATTGATGGTATTCTCTAGCATGATAAACAAATACATTTTAGCAGATTTAATTTTTTCCTCTAAAGGGTTAATTTCTGCAGAAGCAGCCAATCAGGTTCTGCGTTTGTGTCACATGACAATTAAGCATTCCCTAAAAAAAAATTAGATGATTGAATAATTATTCATCTATTTAACAGAACCCCTCTTGTTTCCTGGGGGGGGGGGTTCTACGATAGTAAATGCTGTGCAATTTCATCCCTAGATCATTAAGTTTCATGTGGGTGTTTCCAAAGAGTTAAAAAAAGAGTTACTTTCCACCCATTTTTGGAGTTGGATAAACGTTTTTGCCAACCCGTAACTATGGATGGTGCTTCTAACGCCGCATTTAGTTTAAAAACCCTACATTCAGAGTAGGTGGAACAGCAGCTTTAACGCCTGTGGCCCTTATTCACTAAACAATGAGCTGCGTTACGATTGGATTTTGAAGGGCCAACCTCATCGCAGTGTGCTGTATAATGTCCTGTTAAATCGGTGAGGTTTCTTCAAAGTCTCTTTCTCATTAATCATACATAATACAGGGCCAGCCCAGCTCTTCTTTACTGGAGAAACCTGTCAGCGTTGGCCCTTTATAATGAATAGTGTAGTGAGGGAGTTAAAACAAGACTCTACATGTACGGGCTTTGTCATGAAGGGGTTAAATAACGTGAACATGTATGAAGAATCAGCCATTATCTAACTCTGAGCGCCACTGGGGCAAAATGTTTGTTAAACGCGCACCTACCGGGAACGATGAAGAACAGCAGCTTCGGTGGAACCTCTCCTTTGGTTTTTTGCAGGTCTATCCATGGCCCAAACTTCAAGACTTGTGTGGCAGCCCCGCCACAGTACACGAACTCCTCGTGCTCAGGGATGTGATCGTCCGACATTTTACGCTAAAAGAAAAGAAAAAAAGACAACTCACATAACGCTATTTGCGAGCATACATTGCATTATAAAGCCGGTAATAACAAATATAAAACCATCTGTATACTGTGCCGGCCGAACCGTTATAAAATGTATAGATCAAAACAGACAAATGCCTAAAATGTTGGCAGCTTTTTCAGATGGCAGGTATTGGAAAAGACAATGAAAAACCACCTTTCTTGGTTTCTATTGTCTTGTGATTATAACGTATAGAAACAACAAGACTCTGGCAATCAATTGTTTAATCGATCAATAATTAGGAAGTCACTCTGGTGATAGATTTCCGTATTCCCAGTAGAATGTAAGGTATATGGATTAGGAAAGCTCTGATATATTGTAATTACCAACAATTCAAATATTTTTTCAACATATTTACATATTATACCATATTGGCCCAATTATATGCGCAATCCGGGCAGGTTTTCTTTTAGCCGTGCTGCGGGTAAGCAGCAGGGTTAGGATCCAGGTCCCCTGCAGAGCTTGTCTGGCAGCTGGTGGACATCTGCGTCATGCAGACAACCCCCTCGTCCGCCGGGGCTTCTATGGTGGAACGTTGGTGTCGTGACCTTCCGGTGCTCCAACATAGACGCCCCCGCGGAAGTGCCGGCCGCAGCAGAGGTTGTCTGAGAGCACCTCACAGACGTTCACCGGCTGCCAGAGATGAGGATCCCCTGCAGCGCTGCAGGAGACCTGGATCCTCTTCTCGGGCAGCCGGTGAACGTCTGTGCAATGCTCGCAGGCAACTTCCACTGCTGCTGGCACTTCCGCCGGCGGTAGATACCAGGGAGTCTGAGGATCTATGGTAAGTCGGGGGGGGCGATTGGCATATCAGGGGAGCAGAGGGGCATATCTATAAGTAAGGTGCATTATGAATTAAGGGTTAATTAGACTGATTAATAAAATCGAGATCTATAATTTTAATAAATAAATACGCTAAAACCTGCGAGGGCGGCACATCGACTTGAAGAACACACACACATATATGTAGGTATGTATATATATATGTTCCCGTCTGGGAGGTGCTGGTCAGACGTTACCCCATTTCTTAAACACATTCTAAGTTTACTCGTAGCTTTTACTTTATTATTTATCCAATGTGTTTCCAACTTTATGGAGAAGAGTTTATCAGCCATTAACTGCCAAACTACATTTTAGCACCTAGGGATGTTTTTAACGCCTCGGACCCAAATGGTTTGGAAATAATTTTCCCCTCCGCAGCAAAGTCGACATTGTGGACCTTAATGAGCTTTTGCTCGGTCGGTTTCTCCATCAATCAAACACCTCTCACTGTCTGTGCAGCGTAAACTTTGTTTGTGGACGTTTTTATAGGTCCCCCCCGTACAGCGCTGCAATATCGGTATGTCGAGTCGTTTTGCTGTAACGCAGAATATCGTTACACGCCGTGGAACACATACTGTTCAGCTTTGTACGTAGGAATAACTAGACATTACTCGCCGGTGATGTGTTAACAAATGTAATAAAATGCAGCACATACACATTTTTAATAAGTCGGCTGGAGATGTCACTGTAAAAAAAGGCGAATATCAGGATGGTGGACGGATTAAACTTCATTTCATGATGCGTTACAGTTACCTGGGGAAGCTGTTGATGTCACCGCTTTTAGCCTAACTTAATTAATTTGTTAAAACTATCTATAGCTTGTGTTTTTTGTTTCCAAATTATTGTGATTGTTATTAGAGATAATTGGGACTATTGGACGTCATGCAGATCATGAGTGTGGCAAGGTGTGGCAGAACTAGCATATCAGTTATTTCGCTCTACGCTTATTCTCCTCCATCCACCCTTACAAACCAATTCCATCGTCAGCATCGCCTGCGTAGCAAAAGGAACTCATGATAAAACTGAATGTATACAGATGATTCTAATGAATTATTCTATACATTTAGAAGTTAAGATGTTGGTGTACATGGACTCCTACAAACGCGGACAGTGTATAGTCCAACGGAAAGATATTTTATGTTGCCTTCTCACATCTGGATTTTTTATTTATGGTATCCATGCGGGGATGTTCATGCAGACCGGGATTCCACCTTGAGAAAGTACCCTGAGATGAAACACTTTGTGTCTGATATGACAACGTTGCTCCTGGTTGCTCACCAAAACTGTGTCGGCTTCCAGCGATAAACCAGGACGGTGCTACAATTGTCCCGTCTACATACAAGATTGTGGGTTTATCAAATGTCACAGCATTCCCGCAGCATCTTCACACTTCATTTGGACTTGACTCGGCTGGGTCCCGACAGATAATGATCTACTGGCAGCACATATGAAAAGTGCTTTGCGCAATCTGCTCGCAGCACCGATGATGTCATAGCACCACAACAACATGCGCAATCTCCAACTCTACCCACTGATTAAATAACAGCCCCCCCGAGTGCCAGGACATCCCTTGAGTGGTGAAAGTGAGCAAGGTTAAGAAATAGACTTTTTAATTAAAAAAAAAAGGACATATGAACCACTTCTTTAAGGCTATCAACGAGTCCTTACTGTCCAATTAATACCTGTGTGATGATGATGTCACTTCTCTTACCTGGGAGATGAGAAGCACCAAGTCGCCTTAGCCTTAATACAAAATTCAAGTCCAAACTGGGGTGTCACTGAGTAATATCCTGCCAGGCACCCTACAAAAATAAATAAAATAAATAAATCATTTAGCTGTTAACATTAGAAATGTCTACAACAAGGAGACTCAATCATGCATTACCTATTCACCAACAACAACTGTACAAACAATAACACAAAATGTTGTATCCACAGTGACGTTTATATAAAAGTTGTACTATTAGCAGTGCAGATGCGCATTTATTTTAGGATATGGCCACCACAATACACAGTGAATCGCTAGGCTTGCACGACTTGCACTAAAACCACTAACAATGGCAGCTGGTTTGGTGAAAGTTTGCGGGGGCAACCCTTCACCCAAACCCCTGCCGATGGCGATGGCGTGGACAGGTTGCAGCTGGAGCCAACCCTGAATCCAGATCCTAAACAAGAATGTAACGTAGGCTGAAAAAAAAGACACAATCCTCATTGTTGATCCAAAAGAAGACAACAAGTTCACGTTGTAGAGGCTTCCAATGTGTGTCAAAGAGACAAGAAATTCCGTTATCACTCCTAAATGCCATCTGGCTAGCGGAAGACTTCTAGCCCTTAACATCTAAGCTTGATGTGTAGGCTATCTGTACAAGCTTTGAAGTGTTATTAAATACCCAGGGCACACCAAAGGTTTATTCACCTACAAAACAAATGAGATGTTATTTAAGTCTATTAAAAGACTCATGATCTTGACTGAGGGCGCTTACTGGGCTTTGGGTGTATTCTACAACAGTTATTATTGCAGTACTATCCGTGAAATAAGCATTGCGTGTGGAGAAGCGTCCAGGTTCAGACGAGGTGGAGCGTGACCCAGGAGGGAACGTGATGTTTTATCACATAATTCTTCTGACGCACCACATCCTGTACTTATGCTGTTAGCTTAGGCATGAGAATAGTGTCTGCTTAGCTCCATTAAGAAGCTAAACGTCCATAAAAATAAAAAAATTTCAGACATATTCGCTAAAACTCCGGACTAGCGAGAGTAAAATTCAGCTAAAAACGCTACCCTACGGTGAAGATCCAGATTCAACTTAAGGAACATGAGACAGAATAGGAGGCAATAGGCTTTGTGGCTGATGTTTTTGAGAATGTCCTACAGGCGCCAGTGATGTCTCAAGCCTTGCCATGGACATCACTGGTCACATATATATCAATTGTTTGACCCAAAGGGTCACAAACCAAACAGTTTTTTGGGATGGTACGCTCAATACAATTACACATTTGATTAAAGAGCAATAAGAGAGTTCACAAAACTCTAGTAGAGTTCTTTTTGACGAATGAGTTGGTCTTGCGTCACTGGTGTCCACTTGGTGGCCCTCAATTACTGTTTTGCCGCATTCTTTAGTAACAAAGTAATCAAAAAAGACCTAAGTCCATCGAGTTCAACTCTTCTACCTACATCTATCCTTCCTGGTTGATCCATGATGATCGCATTGTTCTATTTAGCCTATGTGTCTCAATATAGTAAAAGAAAATGGACACTTACACGTACTGTGAAATAGACCAAGGTAGAGTACTCCTGGGGTGGAACATCTGCATAGTGGGGTGGACCAGCGCTCTAGTCCACATTTTGAAGTTAACTAATCCAGGCCAGGAGTTCCGACTCTCACTAATTTAACCCCACGTGTAACCACTAATTAAAGGGCAGCAGGAGATCATTTGTGGTCCAGTGGGTTGGGGAAGCAAAGACCCCACAGAATCGGAGATAAAGGTAACCTTGGCCGGGCCTTAATATATTCTTGTTTCGTTTTTTTTTTTTTAGTGTATAAGGTTGGGAAACGGAGACTGTGTTATACGGATCACTGGAAAAAGGTACCGCTCTGAAAATTATTACTTTTTATTAAAGACATTATACTATTTCTCACAATTCTCTTAAGAATCGTTTATCTGTTTTAACCACCTGGGATTCTCTGATAAACTCATAATTCTCTCAAATCATAATAATTATATATATATATATATATATATATATATATATATTATTCAGATATGATTTGTTTTCATTGGCACTATATTAATAATGTCAGAGGCTTTCTCGCGAGTCGCTATACAATCACAAGTAAATGTCATGCAGATAAATGATGACAAATTTGGTTTGTAACAGGATCTTTCACCACGATTTAAAATGGTAGCAGGTGTCTTTATGACATCACTAAATTGATTAAAAACGTTAGTGACTTTTTTTTTTTTTTTTTTAAAGTCAGGCCGATCACATCACCGCTTGTAATTATGAACGTGTTGTCATGTCTACAGCTTACACATTTGGAAACGATCCAAGAACCATGTCACTAGGTACACACTTGAAAGCACATACACTCTTTTTTTACCTTATTTTTTTCTCCACCTTCTTGTAATTATTTTTCCATGCTGCACGTTTTCACAGTATATAAAACGTGAAATTATAACATATACATTAAAGATATGGTCCACTTTAATACAAATCCCCTAACTCAATTCTATAAATAAGGTATAGTTACTATTGCTCATTTAAGAACATCATTATAATTTATTTTAAAAATATTTCTTCCTAAATATATGAACATTTTCAAAATTATGATTAATAATTATCATTAATAAAATACCAAAGTTCTAATTCAAATATTTAGGGAAACATTGGAATGCTTAATTTTCATGTGACACATAACCAGGCACTGATATAATGTTGCCATAGAAATAAAAAATATCAGAAATGTAAAATTACATTTTATTATTATTATTATTATTATTATCATTTATTTACCTTATATGGTCCTTTCATATTCATTAAGATACATTAAATTATAATTTATCATTCAAAAATACATTTTTATTTATTTTATGCATTCTGGGATATGTAAGGGAATTGATTGCTCCACTTGCTCAGTATGTCAGCACAGCGTGTCGCTTGTTCCTCGTTTTGGGTCTGTAGGTACCCGAGAGCGAATTTTGAGATCAACAAATAACTTTTTAAGAGCTTCAGACTGTGTAAGTCAGGGAACCGGTTTCAAGGGATACAACCAGAATATCTTTGAAATTAAGAGCAGGAGAACCAGCAACCTTCACCGTCCATACTGAAAGTCAGGAGACAACAGGACACCAAAATAGTGAGATGACACTCGGGATGTCCCACCATGTCCTGCTGTATTTGAGAACTTAGGGTCTTGCCCGGTAAACAGCACACCAGATCTTGTGAAAAAACGCTATGGTAGAGCCCATGAGAAACCGAATAAAAAACTTTTCTTATATATTTATATCGCTCACAAAAAAAGCAATACATCTCAAATTAGCTTTAATAATGAAATCCCCGTCAATTAATTCAGGGTATGTGTATTATTGGTCGTATTCCATCAACAAGCCCATCCACTCGGGAGCCCAGTTGAGCTGAAGCCAAGGAACACACGCGCTAATCGTTATTTTAATAGACCGGGTTAGGCAGGTAGAACTTGCGCTCACTGAACACATCTCTACACAAGGGTTGGGATACAAAATATTCATTCGGCTTTTGCTATTTCTTATCCCGTTGACGCTGGGAGTGAAAGTTCAATAGTTCTGTTTTCCGACGATGGCTTCAGGAGACCACATCGGAGTTAAACCCAAAGAAAGGCCAGCAAACGTTAAGGAAGTACGGAATCCAGCGTTCCTTAGAACCCCGAGCCGATGCCAACCTCCCCGTATTAATCAATCCCCCGACAGGGTTATTAGCACTTACTTTTAGGTAATTCGCTATCTGTCTTCTAGATTTTAACTCATTCCGATTGATATTTCTCTAACGACATCTGACAGCCTAGTTGGGTTAACCTTTTTCCACCTGCATCGAAACTCCAAGTCATTTTTTCCATTCCTCATTAAAAACTCCCTTTCCTGCCAAGAAATCCAGGTTCTTGCACCAGATTGCCGAGTCCTGTTTTCTCCTCGTCTGAGATTTTCGGGTCATGTTGCGATGTTTATAAAAATGCAGCCGGCGTAACGTTTTCTGCACATTACGTAACACGCGACACCAACACCCTAACCTATTAACCCTTCGGTGGCCCGGGGTTGGTCATTCCAAAAGCACAAGAAAGCGAAGGAATTAATTAAAGATTCATAAAAGATCTCATTCATTCATTAAGATCTAGTAAAGCATTTACCAAGTAAAATCGGGGAACGTTTGCGATATTTTTTATCCTTCAGTTACTGTTCTATGGTTGTCGCCAAAAAAAAAAAAAGTCTTAAAAATAATCATTTTATCATTTATTTTCTATATTTCACACCAGAACTCACCCACCCGTCATGCTCTGTTTGCGACGCTCATTCTCGCAACTTGGAAGCTTCTTGAAGATTGGAATGCGGCATCATTTGAGTGACCCGTAATGCAGCGTGCAACGGTGTAAATGTTTATCTTTAGTGGGGCTGTCAGTTAACGTTATTTCAAACGGTGCTTCTAATTCTGCTTTTAGTTACCACAGTGTGAAATTTGTCAGAGTAAGTGGAACAGCACCTTTACAAGACCCACAGCGGACACGTGACATGAGCCAATCTAGCCTGCCACTCTGGTTTTAAATATATATATATATATAATATATACAGTATGCAAAGTATATATATATATACACACACATATGTTATTCTGGGTGGGATAGCCGAGCGCCCCCCTGCATATTATCTGGAAGGAAGATATGATAAGATGTATATGAAGCACAGGTTTAAAGTCCATCCAGATATCTGCAGTATCTTCAGTTTTTGAAGCCTTGGCTGGCAGCTGCAGCTGTTCTGAAGCGCTGGCTATTTCCCAATCAGCGTGGATCGGGTTAGACGAGAGTAACCTGCAACCCCGCTCTCACTGGAAGCCAACTCCTATCATCCTCCATGACCCCAGTCAGTGTTTTCTTAAGCACTTAAAGGGCCGCTCCTGCCCTATTTTCACTGAGCCATTCCATTTACAGTTTGAACCTTTTTAGTGCATCCTGTCAAAAATAAGCATGTACGAAAAAACTAACTTCTAAAAATGTTAAGTAGCGTTTTTTGTCATTGGGCTATATGTGGTTGCACCACTTTTAGAGCTTTGAACCAAAAATGCTGTTTATAGAGCCATTCCTTGCTTAAGCTTGTGAAACAATGTATAACGGAATTGTACCAGTTCAGGGTTGTAGCCTTCTACCCATGTCTTCTTTCTTCGTTCACTTTTCCCCATGTCTGCTTTCTTCGTCTGTTTTCCGTGAACCAGGCTTCCCGGTGTACTTTCCCAAATAAGCAGAGTCACGGAGTTCACCGGGAAGCCAGGGACGTGGATAATGAAAAAAGCCATGGGGAGAAGTGGATGAAAAACAAAGACAGAAGAAAGATGAGGGAAGAACAAGAAGACTCAAGTGAAGAAGTGAAGCTGCGCAGCACTGAGACAGGAACACGGAAGCATTCGGCTGCGAAGTTAGGGAGACACTGAGAGGGAGAGCATGAGTAAGAGTGAGAGTGTGAGAGAGTGTAAGAGTGAGAGTGTGCGTAAGAGTGAGGGAGCATGTGTTTTCTCATCAATGTTGAACGAAACAACAATATCCGAAGACCAGCTGTAACTAACTTAGAGGTAAAGTAAGGAAGTTTTACTTTACTGACAGGGTGGTAGATAAGTGGAGCAGCCTCCCATCTGAAGTTGCAGGGGCTAATACAGTGAGGGAAGCTAAACAAGTTCCCACAAGTCTCAGCGGTAAGGCTAAATGAATCTGATCACGCAGCGGGATCATTAACTACACGCACGTATTTTCAAGTATTTGTTGTTATCCCGAGCACTCGTATGACATCGTGCAACACATGAAAAGTATGACGAATGTTGCAGTTTTGTCATCATTTCTTCCTTAAATTTTCCTGTAACTCTTGCGAGCGGCAAAACTTAATCACGCCTCTGTACATAAATCTTAGGAAATAAACATTGTATGATTTTGTACATATAAATATTTATATTGCTGGATTTGTCTGCCTTTACATCACTGCTTCCAAAGTACAATCAAAGCACGTGAAATAAATATAACCACTAAAGGGGTCGTTTGCTTTCCCAAACTGACCCACTAAAGAAGAACTCACATTAAGGTATCCTGCAAGTAACCCTAATGCCCCCTCCCCCCTGAGTACTTTAATATGCATTCTTCAAAACCAAAAAGATAAAGGACTAATCTGAGGTAGAAGCTGCAGCGGCCCTCCATCTCTGTGCCCCAACAATACTTGCCAATGATTGGCTGTTTGAAGCAAATGGGGCATTGCACTGCAGCCCAGCATGTGTGACAATGGGACAAATATCTATAAGTGTGCAGCGGCTGCAGCCCTGAGCCCAATGCTCTGTCCTTCTTTGAATAGCTTTATTTAAAGTGTACAGTGCACCTGTACGAACAGCACTCCATTGATTGCTATGACTATACCACAAATTTGCACCATCATTTCTCCGCATACTCTAACTGAGAAGCACACCCCCTTTTTATTCCTGAATGCACACCCCTAACAACCATGGCAGTGATTGACAGATCCGTTAACCAATTACAGGGCAGTATTGTCATTTTCCCTGCTCAGGCACACAATCAGCTTTGCATTCCATAAAATGAGACGCAAGATTATCGTAATGAATGGAATATGGGCGCAGATGAGGGGTATATAGGCGGGTACTACCTCACTCGATTCGAGATCAGCTCCTATGCATCTCTCCCCAGCTGCAGATACAGGAACAGGGAGGGGGACAGAACTGTGCCCCAGCGCGACCGCCTGACCACGCCCACCGTCTGGGAGACTGTCATGTGATCCCGCCCACTACCCGGCTGACAGCGGTATGGCTCCGCCTGCCGCCAGACAGAGATGTTTGCATGGCCCCGCCCACTGTTAGACACGCGCAGTGTATCGGAGACTGTGTGGCTCCGCCCGGAAAGCGGCAAGCAGTACGTCATGGGGGGAGCGCACTTCGGCGCTTTTGGGTCTTGTGCGAGGCGGGAAAAGGGATTTGGGGGCTGCCGGGGTCAGTAGGAAGGGCGAGTTCAGCCATTGAGCGGTTGTTTAGGAGGAAGCCGGGGCAGGAAGGCATAACAACTGTGGCGTTTATGAGGGTAGCTGCAGCAGGAACCGCAAATCTAATAGCCATTATATATGGCACGTATCTTCTCAAAAGGGTTAATTGACTAAAGTAGTTGCAGTAGAGTTGGAGTTTCTCAGACTTTTCATTATGTCCGCCCCAGTGAGTGTTTTAAAAATATCTTGCCTGACCCTGTATAACACATTGTTAAACAAGTAACTTCAGTGATTGAGGTATGCAGTATGCGGGGCCAACCTTGTAATGCGTAGTGAATGCAGGGAGTTAATAAAACAAATCTCCTAGCGAATTAACGCCATGACATTTTTAAGAGATGTCATTTTCTTCCTTCATCTGATTGCTTATTCTGTTTAAACAGCGCAGAGACATTTATCAGTTTCTATGGCAATGCAAAGGGTTATATTCACTAAAGACAGAGTTGTGTTTTGCTATACATTATGAAGGTCCAAGCCCAATTGAGCTGCTGCAGGAGAAGCTTGGCTGACCCTGTATAATGTATAAATTATACAAAAAACAAAAACTATTTGCGCTTCTTACCCTAATAAAGTTGGCAACAAATATATAAACATAATATAAATGAGAGGTTTTGGTTATAGGAATTGGCCAAAGCATAATTAAGCTCACCCGCCACGTCAAGGCACACTCTCAATAGGGTGAGAACCTACTCTCACCTCCTACATAGTGGGCACACAAAGCAGTTTATACGGCTACCAAAACCTTATTAATGTGTTGGGGGAGGTGCAATTAAACCTCCTCCCAATTAACCCCTGGACAGCAAGCTGCAACCAGACTGATGAGGAGCCAACAACCTCAAGTATGTGCAAACAGGGAAAAGAAAAAATGTCGGTGCGCTAAGCTAGTCACAGGCTCAAATAATACAAATGTATACCTGTTTGGTAGGCCTCGTATTAATGTATAAATTAGTCAGTTTCTTCACCTTTTAACTTATACATTATGCAGGACCTGCCCAGCCTTTGTTGTCACTTTTTTTAATGTTTTTCGGCCTGCTTTGTAACGTGTAAACGATCCCGTTAACGGTGAACACACACGCGCGGACGGAGAACGAAATAAAAAAAAATCCAGTTCCTGATATCTGTATGTAATTGAGAGACATACGTTTCAAAAGAGCATGAATGAGCGTGCGCTCTAGAACAAGTAGTAAACTGTAAAATAAAGTAGAATTGCCAACACTGGTTTACAAAAAACCTCTCAAATACAGTGATTAAAAGGTCGGTAATGCAGATACATTTTCTACACTAGTAACCTAGTTGTCTGCTTTTGTGGGGCGCCATTGGAATCCACGAAACCCCAAATAATTGCCCATGAAACTCAAGGCACGTACATGGATATATTTTGAGGGTCATTTTTTGGTGTGCATTAGCCATATATAATCTTATAGGTAAAGCCTATATATATTTAAGCGAAAGACGGAAATGACGTGTGAAAAAAGCAAAAGTGCTGAAAATGCTTTCATCCTTTAATTGTTAAAAGATGAAAGCCACAGTTTCTCCTTTAAGGGGTTACATTAACCCTTTGTAATCTTCTGCTGGGCTGTATGTAGGCGCTGCCTTCATCCATCTAAAAGCAACATAATGTAACAATCCATACAAAATCCATTACAAAAACTATTGTGTATTTTAATAATATCTATCATCACGAGATGTTTGCTGTGTTGGTGTTATCCGGTCACTGCGACCAATTGAGCCGTCGAATTATACCGGACAATAAAAACCCAGCCCTTTACACAGTATCGAAGCGGTTTATGTGGAAGTCTGTTGTTATAATATGATTTATGTGGTGTCTTTTATAGTTTTAACAAGTGTTTTATATCTACGAAAATAAATACTTTAATTTTAGCGTATGATGCATGCCAAAAGAGGTTGATATACGGCCCCAGTGCGTGCGTAAGAATAATTTTATTAATTGTGCATGTCGTTAAACGGTGGACGGACTTCCAGCTTCACTACAAACCTCTACAAGTCCAACAAAACTCTTTGCCTTTTACAAGCAAAGAGGCAGAATGTTTGATTGGCGAGGCTTTCTCGATATGCAAACACACATGGAAGCTGTCATAAAAAAATGTAGATGAATGAATCAATTAAGTATATCTTAAAATGTTGCCATTTATTTTTCTATCAGTATCTACGTCGGATTTTCATTAATCGCTTCCGATTTTGTCTTTTTTTTTTTTTTTTTTTTTTTTTTTACATTGAGAGTATCCTCTTTATGGATTTCACTCAGAAAATATATTCAAATTGTTTCCCATTAGATCTTTGTGAATATAGGAAATTTTGGACGGCTTGAATCATATCATGTTTGACGTCTTCCAGTAATTGCATCACCTGGATATCTGCGCTCTAGAGCGTCATTGGCGCCGTTTCATCCCTTGTCCCGTTGCCTCTACCTTTTTGAAGTTAATATATTCAAATTTTGATTAAAATTGCTGCTATTCTTTTTCTTGGTTGTGTTATGGTTTAGTAAGTGTTTTTTTTATTTTTTTTTAGAACATTTTTTGGGGGGGGAGAAAGAGGAAACCCTTCTAAGGACACCGAGGCTTTTTTTTTTTTTTTTTTTTTTAACTTGACTTGAGTACAAAATGATAACATCATAGGGCTTATTTGAGTTTAGGCTGAGTGCTGGAAGGATATCTGAATGCTTAAGAAGGACCAACTCGCCCCTTTTGTAGCAGAAGCATGCAGGTGATATGGCCCTCAACATCACTGCTACTCCCCTGTAGCTTACCGTTTAGTGAATAAATCCCATAATGTAACCAATCAGTAATTCTAACCCACAAAACCCGGCAATTGGTGTTGGGAAGCTAATTTTAAGCTTTTCCCATTAAATTTTTTGAATATTTTTACGATTTCTACAGAATCGTTTCTGTGTTTAATAACCTGGCTGACAATTATAAGTATTGGAATAATTAAATAATAAAAGAGAAACAAAAGTCTGTTTGCTGGTGCATTACATCAGTGCCCCAAAATCTTAATCTCACCCCATGAGAAGCCCACCCCACTGGCCTCCCATGCCGCTCTGGCAGAGTTATGCTTCCATCATAACGTTTCGCTGCTAATTATTGTCTAGGTGTACAATCCTCTTTAAAGTGTGGAAATTTCACACGCAGCCAATGTTCTCCCACCATAATTAGGTACCATAAAGATGTAAGGGCCGTGCGGGCGTTTCTGATGCGTAGGAACTGTGCCAAGAGTTACAGGAAGCGAGTCCAACGCTATTGGTCCTGCTTACGTGCGAAACGAGATTTCCTGCTGCTATCGAGAAAACCACAAATACTACGAAACATCAGTAGAATGGGAAATAACGATGTGCGATGTGAGCAAAGCGCCAAGAATAACAGAACATGTACGAGAGGGATGGACCCATAGTGTCTGGGGGGCTTAATGCCCTGCGAGCGGGCAAAGTCTTCTTCTCCATGAACGGACGCTGAGGTGTAGGCTGGACAATGGCTTTAGGAAGTTACCATCACAGCAGAATGTATCCGCTTTTTATTAATGTGCCTGCCTCATCTTTCCACATTCACTTGTTTGATCTTCTTAAAGCTAGGCTGGCAAGGCGACAACGCTACAGCTGTGGCAACATCATGTAAAAAAAAAAATACAGGGGGTTTATTCACTAAAGTAGGAGTATTAAGGAGAATTTTGCCAAGCGTCGCAAGTTTCCTACAGTGCTGACTTGGCCCCGAGGAGTACATCGTTTACTATTTAAGAATGCATTATGCGGGGCTAACCAGAACTGGAACTCGTAAAACTCTTTAAGATGTGGCAGGCGTATGAAATAATGAAGGGGGGAAATTAAATGAAGGAACCTGCAAGCAATTCCAAACTTAGCACCTCTGCAGCAAGATTTATTCAAGATGAAAGAAAGTGGAGCTCAAATGGAAATCAGCGCAGGGCATGTCAGGTGCAAAGACCCTGGAAGCGTTCCTCATGGTGGTATATATGGTACTTTACGATTATTTAAAATAATTTAAAATTGACGTCTATCAAGACCGATACAAGGGATTGCTGTGTAGTCTAAGAACAGTAGAGCTTAAGTTGCTTTTCACCTATCTCTTGTACATACATTGATAGTCACTCTGCACATATCATTGGGGGCTTCATGTTTAAAGGGGCAGTTTAGTTTCCCCGTATAGCCCAGACAATAGTCAGGTAATAGTAGACAAAGTTAACCTCAGTAAACACAAAACACACTTTTCAAATGATTTTAAGAAAAAATGATATCCAACTTTACCTGGCCAAAAAAAATTAATTAATTATACAGCGGAATGTAAATTTCCCCCTGACCAACACAAATGGTCAGCAGAAGATACTGAACATATAATTGAACCAACCCCAAGATACGTTCCCCTAAAACAGCATTATCAGGCTTGTGATGGCTGGTACCAGAGCCAAAGTTAGACTCCTTGTGAAATATGTCTGCGGAACCGGTAGCCTATAACAGCACACATCTTAAGACCTCCTTTTTTTATAATAGTTTCTACAACATTGTTACCACGTATCTTATACATTTCCAGAGGATCCGACCCGACCCTATGGACCACAAGAAATGTCAGCCTCAGATGATCCCTGCAGCGGAGTCTATACCGGGGCCCTCAGGTACAGCACCTGGAGCCAGGCACTCAGTGGTAAAGATACATGTAAAACCCTAAAACATTCAACATCAACAAAATCACCAGATCATAAAACGGATACATGCTAGAAACCGCTTTTATGTGTCCCAATAAATTCACCCATGCTACTGTCCAAGTGGCAGCCAATCCCTTATGAAGTCATCTGTTACTGATTTAACCAGGGGAAAGGGGGGATTTGGTGAATCTCGTATCTAGCCGATTGCAGGATGGATGGAATACGTCTCTCGTTCAAAACAATGGGCGGCAATTATCGCTGCAGCAATAATCTACAAACAGTCGTCCAAACTCACTATGTAATAAAGTACAAAGCTCCTCCAGGGTAGCCTCCAACCAATCCATCCTCATAATATACAGGAGTTTAGATTTCAGGAGGGCTATCATGGGGGCTTTTGAACCCACTGTTGAAGTACCAATTTCCTTAAGATCGCCATAAGGATTCTCAGATGCCTTTTATTGCCCCAGAATCCCATACAAACACGTAAAATGTTAAATCCAGATGCGTTTCCCAGAGCACACAAGCAAGTCCACCTCTGAATGCCTCAAAAGAAATAAAATGAAGGTTTTGGAGAGCTTAAAAAGTCAGTTTCTGCTCGAAAAGCTTCCAATGTGGCTGAATGAAAACAATTTTTGCTAAGAAGAGCGGACAAAATTCCTCCGCAGCGATGAAAAAGTGTTTGATTTTAATTGCTGTCGCCCAGGGTGGCCGAACCGGTTATTAGGTTTAGGAGGGCAATTACTTTTTCACATGGGTGATATAGGTTTTGGGGTTTACTTTGATCTGAAAATGGTTTCTCCAATATTGATTGAGATTCATAGGGCCCAATTGGCAACATTATGTCTAGCCATTGCTATATCTGAATATCCATAAAGCTAAAGTTCAGCTGAGTTCTGGTGCCAGATTGGGTCAAATTCATCGAGACCACACAATTAACCATTAGCGGTGCGTTCTAAAAAAGAAAAGATTTCTCCGTAGCATTACTAAAGATACAAGCAGAAAAAAGAGGCAATACGTACGGATTTAATGAATGCCCGTGATTGTGTACTTTCTTTGAAAGGTTTTGTATGTTAGTTTTATAGACTCAGAGTGGTTATTTACATAGGATGTGGGTTACCTGTGTGGTGTCATTTGGCCGGCTATTTTCAAGCAGGTGGATGCAGTTAAGCCCGATAAAACTTGTTTGCAGGTACTGGGTTGACTAGATGTTTTGGCAGGAAGGGCCCGTTGCGCACAATACTTATTTAGTCTGTAATTTGGGATTAACCCACTGCGTGCCAGGGGTCTAGAGAGATTATTCCTTCTTAAGGGCTAGGGTATTTAATGCAGTTCATTTTTTTGACTACCCTATAAGCAGTTTATGCTTTACCTAGGGGGGAAAATATTATTATTTTTGTTTTTTTAGGACAATGTAAGATTTGAATGCCTAGTTGTGTGTGTGTGTGTATATATGTATGGGTGTATATATATATATATTTTTTTTTTTTTTTTTTTTTTCGACAATGTAAGATTTGAATGCCCAGTTGTGTGTGTATATATGTATGGGTGTATATATATATATTTTTTTTTTATTTTATTTTTGGACAATGTAAGAAATGAATGCCTAGTTGTGTGTGTGTGTGTGTGTGTGTATATATATATATATATATATAAATGGTTGTACATACATTTTGATTGCAAATGCAGTACACAACATATCATGAGACAGGCACACAGAAGAAAAAGTTAAGCCCATGGAAGATGAGATCTCTGGCAGGATCTGGTACTATTATCTTATCAAATTATTGCCCTGAACTTCACTCCTTCTCATCACCTCACCTTTGTAACAGGGAAGAGATAATTTAACGGGCAGGAATAATCATGCAGAGGATAAGAACTGGAACGTAAGAGACCTGTTTTCATGGTACACACATGCATTGGGTTTCTAGTATTCTTCATTATATGGATTTATTTGGTGTAAAGATCAATACAACGTAGAAGTCGGGACACATTTGCCTTAAATCCATTTCTGTGCAATATTATACGAGATTAATGCAGATAAATATATTTCTACTGCAACTGATAAGAGCAAACAGTACCCCCTACCTACCCATTATAGCATAAAGATAAACTCATTACTTTCCCAAACTACAGGTTATTTTTGCCGTCATTATTGGTATTTTTTTTAGTGTATTTTTTCTTTTTTTTTTTCTTTTTTTTTTTTTTATAAAAGAATACTTTGTCATTTTGTTGCAAGTACAAACTCAACATAAAATTGCTGCTGTGTTTGTACTTTTTTCAACTCAAATTTGTATCTTTATTATATGTCATGTAACAGCTTCTATAACACATAATACGTCTTCCCCTTGCTTGGCCTGCTCTATTCTCCATATTTTTGATTTATGTAATTCTCGTGTTATTGCTTGAATACCAAATGAGACTAAAATGCCACTGAGAATGAATCGCCCGGCCAAGACAAACATTCAGCCTCTTGCCTTTGGAAAGGTATTCTTGTTAGACCCTCCTTGGTACAAAATGTAAAAGTTCAAACCTGGAGATTTATTTATTTTGGGGGAAATATGTTTGTTTTCGTTTGAAGCTGCTGCGGGGACCTGTTTCTTGTGCCATAGTGTGGCGAAAAAGATCCGGAAATGGCTTAAATTTGGCAACAGAATAAATAAAAATAAAAACTAAGGTCAGTTTATAATTCTAAGCCACATCGCTAGGTTTACTCTCGGTGGGTAGAACATTTGCAGTTTATAAGTGGACTTAATAAGGGCAAACATGAATGGTGGATGTGGGCTCTCCGTGCAGGTGCGAAAACTTGGATCAGGCTGCAGGTTCCTGGAAGCGATCTTAAAATAGTGTAGCCTCGCGTACGTATACATATATTAAAGCTGTTTATCAAATTCTGGCTACAATAATATAAGAACTTAAACATTTTCCTTATGGTTATTAAATTCTGATTAAATTGAATATTTATTGTTTTTTTTTTTTTTTGTTTATTCAATAAAATAGCCAAAAGAAGGACACCGGACTGGAAATAATCCTTAAAAAAAATTTGGAACAAAATCCAAGTTACCAAGTTAACAGCTGAAAGGTTTGCTTTGTATAGTTTTATTGTGTGAAGGGAACATTCTCATAAAATAAAATAGAGTGTAACGGCGGATCAGATCCATTCAGCCCAGCTAGTCGTCCATTTTTCCTTATTTAAAGACTCCGACCTTAATTAGTACTTGGACTTCTCTTGGATTCAGGATACCTTTATGCCCATCCCATGCATGTTTTAATGCACTAACTTTATTAACCTCTTCTGACGGGAAGCTGTTCTATGTATCTACCAGCCTCTTGGTGACTTAAATCTTCCTTCAATTACATCTAAACCTCTGAACCAGGCTATATGTATGAAGATCACTTCTGGTTCGGTGGTTAATCCGGAGCAATCAGAAAGAACTTTTCTTTGGTTTCCATGGCGATTACTTCACATTTAAGACTATGGCCCGGATTGAGTATAAGGCATATTAACCTCATAATGCACAAGATGAATGGCCGATCACCCTTTCCATTACCTCCTTATACTTCCAAACAGGGGAAAGTTGGCTCCATTCAACACAAGAGGGCAAGTTCAAGTTAAATACCCAATGTATTGGGCTAAATCACTGGAGTTTGGATGAGTTTTGTTTCATGAAGGCTGTATAACCTGTGATCTGCAAAGCTAAGGACCTTCCAGGGCCTGTTATATGAAGCAGTGATGTAAGTGTTAAACTGATCATTAACGCTTTAGTTTCCTGCAAAATGGATATGGCCAAATTGATCCAAGTCCATAATATGAGACCTTGAATTGGGCTAACAGAAAAGGGCAGATTAGCACAAGCTTTCAAGACCTCAGAGGTCTCCTGTTCAGATGGAATCTTGTACGTGATCTGAAGAAGTCATAGCTCTCTGCTTGATGTTAAATAAACACAGATTCTGACCAGCGAGTGCGTTTTCCAGTATTACTGCTTATTCATCCCTGGCAGAAGCGAATACAATGAATAGCTGCAGAGACTTGAGTAATGGCGAGTTTATTCAGTACAGAAGCTGTGGTTATTTCCCGTACCTCTCACTGCAGGTGTCCTGGAAGCTGTGGTTACTTTATGTATCAAGGGAAATGCTGTTGTCCTGATTTCATTTTTCCAAGGCCTCCGAATGCCTTTCAACATCTTACTGACTAATGTGGAGTATTATGTATTATTATGTCTTGTAATCGTTGCTTTCTTCCCGGAGCCAACAAAAAAAAATAAAGATAGAAAAAAAAAAAAAAAAGCAGGTGAAGAAGATTTCCGTTAACTCTTTGCGTTATAAGTATCACGTCGGGCGTCTTTCATGAATGAGTCTCACAAAAATTAAGTTAAAATTAGGGTTTTTTTATTTTTTTTTTTTAACTAAGATGGGGATTTTTGGAGCAAAGGTTACAAAAGAAGATGTATGTTCGCCCCCATTAACTGAAACCGGAAGCAAAAGCAAACTATATTTACTTGTAGAAGTACTTTGCAATGCAAAACAATATACAGAATATATATAATCACACATTACTGTCAAAAGTTTGGGGTCACTTTTGAAAGAAACGCACATATTGTCCATTAACATAACATGAAATGGATCAGAAATCCAGCACAGACGGGGTTAATGTTGTAAATGACTACTGTAGCTGGAAACAGCTGATTTTTTAATGGAATATCTTCACAGGTGTACAGATGCCCTTTATCACTCTCATCACTCCTTTTATCACTCCCATCACTCCTGTGTTCCAATGGCACGTTGTGTTCGCTGATCCAAGTTTAAGTTTAAAAGACTAATCGATCGTTAGAAAACCCTTTTGCAAATATGCTACAGCGAGAAATTTCCTTTGCATGAAAACAGTGGAGTGACCCCAAACATTGGAACACTAATGTATAAAAAAAATATAAAAAAAGAACATCCCTTTGCAAGACCTTGTTAATTGATGCTATTGTTTATAAAATAAATTAGAAAAACGGCAAAATAACTAAATATTGGTTAAAAGTATTGTTAAACAAAAGTACGCAATTATTAAGTAAATGAATATAATATATATATATATATATATTTTTATTTTTTTTATCCTGCTTGCTTTAAAAGCCTTTATCCAACAGAGATCACTAGAGGTAAATATATCCAAAATGATTACGCATATTTACACTAAAAATCAATTTTCATGTGGTCCCAGTGGAAGTGTTGTGCTGCAGCTTTAAATACATTTTTTTGGCAGGTTTAAACAAAATGCATATTAAAGTGGTTTATAGTACAAGGGCCATTGTAATTGTAGTTCAACTGCAACCCGGAAAGCTTCCTGTTACTCATTTCATTCATTTGTCATTGAGAGCAGTTTAATCCAATTGACCTTTTAGATAATTAACACCGTGTAGAAACCTTAGAAGGACGGTGACGCTCTCTCCCGGGATGAAAAATTTTAAGTTTGCCTCTCTTTCGTAACCCTACATCTGTTTGATCTCTCCTCAAAGTGTTTCATCGTGTGACGCTGCGGCCCGTTCTCACTGTCCTCTGAAAATGTATCATTCCGCGTGTATTACATTTTAGTGTTTTGTGTGAAGTTTGGGCATCTGCTTTGTAGATTTTTTATTCTTTTTGTTTACGTTTGGTGTACCTTGTGATGAGATCACCGTGTTTCCGTCGGTTGAACAGTAATATTGTTTTGATATAAGATGCTGACATATAGCAGTGTAATATAATATGTTGGATGATGATTAAGTCTTTGCATTTGCAGCTCCTGGCATTTTGCTTTGATCTTAGATGTTCATAAGTTGATCTATTAGTAAATACTGTATATTTTCCATATGCTGGAAATAATGGCCCGATACTACCATATGGGAACTCTCTTGGAACCATAAGAGTGTGAAATAATGTAGTATTTATTATTTTTTATGTTAATTCATTTTGCTTTCAGAGTGTACTATTGAACTACTAAAGGACCAGTTCAGCCGCTATGAAAGCTAATATGTGAGGGTATACTCGCTTCAGCTGGACCAAAAATGCCAGCTTGGCTGCACACTTTACTGAGTACTATTTCTTGATATTGAGTAGATAAAAAAGAAAAACAAACCCCAGTATTCGTCATGCTCAAATAGAAAAGGGTCTTCCCTAAACTGTTCCCACAAAGTTGGAAGCATGGCGTTGTCTAAAATGTTTTGGTATGCTGAAGGGGACAGAGCCCTGACCTCAACTGCATCGAACACCTTTGGGATGATCTGGAAAAGACCTCACAAACGCTCTACTGGATGAATGGGCGAAAATTCCCACAGAAACTCCCCAAAATCTTGTGTAAAGTCTTCCCAGAAGAGTGGAAGCTGCTATAGCTGCAAAGGGGGCAACAACTACATATTAATATGTATGTATTTAGAATGTGATGTCATCAATGTCCCTGATGGTGTAATGGTCAGATGTCCCAATACTTTTGTCCATAATATTGTGTGGTAATGGGCCTGCCTCTTCAAAGTTAATCGCCCCTCTTCCTAAAACTTTGGGCATGAGGGGAAGGGGCAACTCTGTGAAATCCCTGATAAGTAGTTTAAATAACGGCTCCAATTCCCAAATCAAAAGTGTCTTCCTCATTTCACTCTGAAGTCTGTTACTTGCACTTGTTCCAATCTGCCACAGGTTTGACTACATCATGATTGGGATAATGGCTCTTCAGCCCGGTGTCTCTGTTCGTACATAAGTGTGACCACTGCATCACTAATCACTTTTTCGGTTTCAGTACTGAGAGGGTGGTAGATAAATGGAACAGCCACCTATCAGAAGTGGTACAGGCTGATACAATGAGGGAATTTAAACATACGTGGGAAAGGCATATGGCTCCTTAATCTGACAAAGCTCAGCTGATTAAGGTCTATCTTTACACCAGTGATAACGCGCAGACTAGATGACCCGAATGGGTCATCTAAAAAAATCACAAAAAATACCCAAAGATTGACTGTGACTCTGCTTTCTGCATATTCCAAAGACTGGTTCACTGCCTTTCGCTGGTAAAACATATCTCTGTTATTATGGTGTGGAATCCAGAGTAAACACAGCTGTTTACCTTCCAGGCAAATCGCAAACATTGAGCAAAATCTCGTCCGCTCAAACAGCTCTACAATATCTGCACTCGCCAATTAGAAATAAAACAATATTGTAACCTATTTCATTATTATTACAATCTCACTGTGCTAAAAAGGCGATATTCTTACAAAGAGGGAAATGCCAGACTGTTCACTTGAACATGGTGGATCAGTGACAAGTAAAACTGTAGGTGATGTTTAATTATTATTGTGTTTGTTCCTGAGACAATTTCTCAAGGAAATTAAGAAAATTATGTATTTTTTTCCTAAATAATAGACTATCTGAAAAAATTTTCATAGAGGTTTGGCCCATAAAAACCCAGGAAGTTTGCAGCCGAGTCTATGACTCAAGTTGTTTCACCTAAGAGTATAAGCTACTTTTGAAATATCAACACACTGACTAGAATGATAGATTTTACCCGACATTCTATGTCTATAACATGTAATAATGCAATAGCACATTTTTGGTTTTGAATGGCATGTTGATTTTTTTTTTTGTTTAACCCATTTGGGATGCATGTACCAAGAATGTCATGAGAAAATGGTACGTCACGGTTAAAAAAAAAAAAATGCCCCCACGTTGCCACAATTGTAGCGATCACAGCAACACATCTGCCCCGTGTAAAACAGAGCCCCAGAGCCCTTGATCGACAGTAAACGGGCAATGCGTCCCAGCTGTCTTAACGGCTTCAGGGACGGAGTTGGCAGTTTCTTCGGTCCCCACAAAAGGGTGGGGACGAGCCCCCACCCTCCCCTGCTGCCTGATCGTTCCATGAAAGCGATCATCGAGTGTTAACCCCTTAAAGGAAGTTAATGTTTATGTCTTAATTCCCCACCAGCTTGTGGGGAACAAATTGCTTTCAATGCATTTAAAAAAAATAAAAATAATCCATCACTGACCTGGAAGTCAAAGGTGCTTCTTGGTCAGTTGCTGTCAGTTAAGGTTCTGCTGCCTTTCATTGCAGAGCCAATTAAGAGAGATGATAAGATCACTCCTGACCAATTAGAATGATCTGATCATTATGACAGCCACTTGAGAAACCCTTTCCCTTTGGCAGCTGTCACTGATGAGAGGGGAGAGGTCATCCATGGTATAAAAAAACATGCGCACAAATTCACAAACTATGAATAAAAAAATAAACATTTTATTGTACATTACATAATTACTACAACCCTAACCCATTCCAGCTTCATGTGTCAAAATTCCGAGTTTGAAAACTGCAATGCGCATGTTGCAATTTTGACACCGCAACATCCATGTGGGGTATTGCTGTACTCGGAGCGTGTTGCTGAATACAAATCAAGAGTTTCTGTACTTGTATATACCTTGGGAAAGAAATCTACTGAAATACTGTTTGTATGTAACATGTTGTTTTTTTTAAAAATGGGAAAAAAGTAAATGTTACTGCAATATTTTTCACAGATTGATGTTAATATGGTAAAATAAAAAGTGTAAAGCACTTTGGGTGGTCAGGAGGTTATGACATATTAGATTGTAATCACGTTTGAGCCGGGCCCTCCTTGTTTCTGGGAATCAAATTATGTTACATACTACATGCTATGTTCTGTCTGACCCATTGTACAACGCTATGGAAAATGATGGTGCTATATAAAACAATACATAATAACATGTTATATGTGGCTGAGTGCAGTCCTGAACCAAGAGACACGTTTTTTGTATCGTGTCCCATAATTTGGAAATAAACTTTTGTTTCTGTTTAGCTATGAGATTCCTAAATCATTTATCTTCGAATTCCTGGGAACATAGAAACAACCCGATTACTTTCAGCACCTGACTTCGTGTTCTCTAAATACATCTTATTCAACAATTTAACTACTTATTTTATTACATAATGTATCTTTGCCTCTTTTCTCTTGTTGCCCCCACACTCTCCTTGTACACATATATGACCTTGACTGAGACACCAGTCCAGTTCCATGGCTTTTAAGACCAACGTTCCTTTGTTCTATCGGGGACGTTACAAACTTCAATGCACTATATATATATATATATATATATATATATAAAGCCAAACTCTACTTTACATGAAGGGAAGCTGCATCCTCTAGCCTTCCAGATGGTCTCAGGATGCATATAACAGAGCTGACCTGAAATGGGGAAAGTAATGAAGAAGGAGCAGGTGACACAAATATCTTAGAAAACTGATACACTGTGTTTACATTTCGTACTTCTTTGAAGGGACAGTTTTTTTTCTTTTACATTCAAATAGATTACCTCAACTTAATTCTCATTTATTTGAACAACTGTAATTTAATATACTATTAAGTGCATTTAAATCAAAAACAGAGAAGAAGAAAAAAAAAATTATTAGCTCAGCAGTAGTTACCCAGTTTTTATTTTTGTTATTATGCGGGTAGATTGGAGGTTAACTATGGATTAGAAGAATGTGTACATTTAGGGGATATATGTTGCAGGCATGTTTGGTTATGCGGGAGAAGACACAGGATTTGATTTCTGGTTAGAATAGGAAATGTAGAGATATATTATAAATATATAGCAAGGGGGGGCAACCTCCATCCTTGGGAGATGGGACTAAATCTGCCCGTGTTTCGGGGCTCATCCCTATTTAATAGATGGGGTTATACTGGACTATGAAGATATCCAACCCCAGCTGTATTGTCTTCCTCCAATCTAGCTTTTCACACTCATATCAACACATATACGCTCTTGTTTGCTTGTTCTTCCCAAGACTTGTGTCTCCCCTCTACTGTTATCTCCGCCTGTCCTGGTACTGATTCTCCGAAATTCGCTTTACTGTTCTCAAATTCTTCCTTACTTATTCTCTCAATGTTTAATATGCAGTGTTGGCACTTTGAGGTCTGCAGCTTGGTTTGATGCAGAAAATTGGGCACTCTGGACCAAAAATGTCTCCATTGTTTTGTATTGGAGAAATCTCAAAGGTTTGTTACAATGTCACAAAGCAGGGCAGAATAGGAAGGTGTTCTGTCGAAACTGTTAGACCCTGATGTTGTTGTAAAACCTATGATCGCCAGGACAAAGCAGTAGACTTGGGCACCAGGGGGCTCTTCGTGTTCGTCTTCGTGTTCGTCTTCGGAGAAAAAAAAACTTTGCATTCCGCGAATATTCGCCCGTTCCTGTCTTCTTTTCAGGCGAATATTCGTGGCCATTCTTCGTGCTCGTTTCATCTTCGTTTCCTCCCGCCTGCGTAGCAGGGGTTAATACGGGGTTAAGAACACATCGGAGCAGCAGCAGCAGCAGATGCGTTCGTGCCGTGAAGGTACGTGTGTGCGACTCTATTGGTCGCCGGAAGGGGGCTGGTCTGGCATCAACAAATGAATTGCAGAACTGCAGAATGCACCTCATTCGTTGATGGCAGGCCAGCCCCCTGCCGAAACGACCAATAGAGTTGCACACACGTACCGAGGTGTACTGTACACAAAATTACCTAGACAAATGCTCCAAGGAACTTGGCCTCCGTTTATCATACACAGTCACACATCCATAGATGTTTCATAAAAGAATAGGGATTATTTTACATTTTTAAATTGATTTTGGACCACTTGTAATACATGCCTAACATTTGCTACCTATTTATAATGGCATACTTTGCAACAACCCAACTTTTACTGGACAGGACTGGAAAAAAGCAGGACTGTACACAAAAATGTTGGGTGTGTTGGCAGGTATGCAAATGGAAAAATGTTGGACAAGAACTAAAAAATAGCTTAGGGTTAATGTACGGTTATTTTTAAGATTATTAGCAGTGCACTGTTTTGGTTAAAGATGTATTTTGTCTAAATAATAATTTAATTTTAATGGATTTATTTAATTTTATTTTAAAGTTATATTTATTATTTACTTTATTATATTTATTTAATGTTGTAGTGCTACCCTACCCAGCTATACCTATACCTACCAGCAATATATATATGTGCACTAGCATACCTAGTTTAGCTAAATTTGATGGGACAGGAAAAAAGCAGGACTGTCCCTGAAAAAGTTGGGTCTGTTGGCAGCTATGTGGATGGAAAAATGTTATAGGGTGAAGTGTGAGTTATAGCGTTAATGCTAGTGAGTGTAGAAGTGAAGGCCAGGGCAAATAACAGGAGGAAAGGTCCTTGTGATTTGTGAATTGTACATGTGTGTGTTATGTGTTATGTCACTGTGTGTTATGTGTGTTATGTGTTATGTCACTGTGTTATATGTGTTATTGTGTGTGTTATGTTTGGTAGGTTGTGTATCAGACGGAAAAAAATGAAATGGAAATGGAAAAGGCGAATGAGTGGGCAATTGGCGACCCAATCACCTGTTTCACCCCAGGGCAAAGCATCCAAACAACTGTCCTTGGCGTTTGGGAGTGGACTTCGAGAGCTCAGACACAAGGCCCTAGCGTAAGCTGTCTACACCGGCGGAGGTAGCAGGCGTTGCCACAGCGCAAACAGACGCAGCCAGGGGGGAGAAACTGCCCTTACCATTAGGGGCATTTTGGGCATGACTCTAGCCAGGAAGCGAACTGGCAGAAAAGAGACACTGGCACCACCACAACCACCACCACCACCACCAGCAGCAGCATTGAAAAATGGGAAAGCTATAGAGCTGCAGCACCAGTACTAATAAGATTAGCTGAACTATACGCTAGTAGTAATTATTAATTATATTTTTTTATAGCTAATTTAATTAACTATTAAGATAAGAATTATAGAATTATTGATATTAATGATTTTAGATGAGACACTAGTAGATGTCTTGAATGTCTACAGTACACTCTACACTAGTATACTATTACTAATACTATACTAACTATAGTATATATAACTGACAAATATATATATAATTTTATATGTATTCAATTATTAATAATATATTCTATTAAATTATTTATAAATTCTATTATTTAATTTATTTAAGCAGGACAGGCAGTAGGCACTAGTGCCAGCCCAGGGCAAGGGCACCCCAGTGCCAGTGAAGTCAACTCAACAGCACTATACAGTTGATGACAAATTAATTAAAAAAATTATTAAATTAATAAAATTATCATTATTAAATATTATTAATTCAGTAGAACCGAAGTGAGGAAGAGTACACTGCAGGCTGAGGCTTACCAGTCTCACACAGAACAGAACAATCTCTCTCTGTAACGCTCGGATGCAGCACAGCAGTGTTGCCAAAGCAGTCACAGCGAAAAATGAATGGATCTCTCAGGCAAGCTCTGGTCTTATAAAGGCGCCTTCAGAATTCAAAAAACAGCAGCACAGGCATTGGACGAGACCCTTAGCGTTACGTCACAAGAGTGAGCTGATTGGACAGACGAGATCAGCTCACTCCTGTTTGAAATTTTGGCGGCTGCGCGGCAAAAACGAAGACGATCACGAAGAATCTTCGATTCTTCGTGGTTGTGAGTCTTCGTCTTCTCCTACGTTTTGCCGGCACTGTATTCTCTTCGGCGTGTCTTCGGAACGAAAAAAAAACCAGCCTCTTCGTGCTCGTTTACATGTTCGCCCGAAGACGAATGCGCAAGTCTACAAAGCAGGCAATTTCCAGGTGAGTTTTTCTTCTGAAAACCAAGTTGCATCTGTGGTCTTTCATCTCTGAAAGTTTGCATTTGGGCTTATGATCTTATTCCTGATTGTACCACAAATGAATTCCGAAATCATTGCTGACAATGCATTGTCGATAAAAGAATTGTGGGTGCATGCAATACAGCCCATTGCCTGGAGAAAGGAGACTTATGTAAAAGGTTTATAGATGAAATTCTATTTCTTACCTGGGATATATTTGTATAAAGTCACAAAGGTTTTCAATAGTTAGATGGACAGAAAAGGTTTTTTTTTAATCGTATATATTTTTTTTAGATTTTTAGAGTACAGTAGTGTTGGTTGACTGGGCATCTTAGGAGTGGTAGTCAACAGCAGCTAAGATCCCATTTAGTTGCCTACGTTGAGAGTAGTAGTCAACAGCAATTAGGAGACCAGCGGTTGCTTGTCCTCAGGCTGCTTCATCTTCTTCTGAAGAAAAAAAAAGTGTCGAAGACAAGATGATTAATTTAAATTTACACTTGAGACTTTAAAGTGGAGGAAGCAATGAATTACCAATGTTTCAGTAGCTTTCCCGCATCCAAACCTGGCAGGGGAAGTTATCCAACAGGATAATTTTATTATGTTTTTATTATCACGTCAGCTTTTTGGATAGAAGAACAAAATAACACAGGAAGGAAATAAACTGACATGATCCCATTTGCAGTCACTGGCAAAATGAATACATGTTTTTTTTACCAGCAAGGGTAAAACCTCAAACCACTCCAGCCCCCAAATCAATCCTTCAACTAGCTGTTAATAAAGAGGTCTCACCAATCAAAGATGGCACTGGCTCCATGATCAGGTGAGATCCATAGTATTGAAAAACATATGTATGTCCACCAGCCTGAAATGTTCGTAATGTTCAAAAGTGCAGAAACCTTATTAAAAAAATATATTTTTAATACTTTTTGTTCTACTATTTTTGAACCGCTCTGTTATTAATCTCTGGTGCACCCGGTGCCTCTTTTGTATTGTATCTCATTAAGACTTCTATCCCATTTACTTGGCTTTCCCCCATGGGCGTAGGAACCCCTAAAAATCTGGGGGGACAGCATTTTCCCCCATCAGATCCCCACTTTCTCCCCATATCTCACACTATCTACCCCCTTTCCCCCTTCTCACACTATCTAACCCTCTCCCCCTTTCTTACTATCTACCCCCCTCCCTACCCTCCCTTCTCACCCTAGCTACCCTCTCCCTATCGCCCCCTTCTCACTAGCTTCCCCTCTCCCTACCGCCCCCTTCTCACTAGCTACCCTCTCCCTACCCCCCTTTCTCACTGTCTACCCCAGGGGTGTCCAAGTTTTTTCTGCAGTGGGCCACTTCATCAGAATTGTATACGTGCATGGGCCGTACTCATTTTTCACTGTGAGAAAATATGGCCTTTAATAAAATATGCAGATTAAAATAAAGTAATGACACAAAACCTTTACTTTTCCTCTCACTGATTTCTGGGCCTACAAATTCAGGATTCTGGATAAGTAAAAATAAAATAGTTCTATTTATTCTAGGGATGCACCAAAATGAAAATTCTGGACCAAAACATTCACGGTTCACTTAGCCAAAACCGAAAATGACCCCCCACCTTTAAAAATAATAATAAAAACTCACATTTTTTATAAAAGTTGGTAACACACCACAATTGGACAAAAAAATTAGCAATATGACTTGGCATGATAGGAGTGTGATTGCTAACAGCAATCACACTCCTATCATACGCAGACAGCCAGTACATGCTGGTACAGGGTGGCTGTAAGTGATGTGCAGACCCCAGCACTTACACATCCAACCAGTAAATGCTGGAACCTAGGCATGATGGGACTGTGATTGCTGTTAGCAATCACACTCCTATCATGCCAAGTCAGCCAGTACATGCTGGTGCAGGGTGGCTGTAAGTGATGTGCAGACCCCATACTGCTGGCAGCATCCATAGACAAGGGGGGCAGCTAGCTAGGTTTCAGCATGTACTGGCTGACTTGGCATGATAGGAGTGTGATTGCTAACAGCAATCACAGTCCCATCATGCCTAGGTTCCAGCACTTACACATCCATGCTATCACACACTCATTGATTCATATACTCAATCATGCATACTGATTCAAAGACCCTCCCCACCCCCTTACCTGCACTGCAGCTCTTCGATGCCGCTCACAGACTTCAGCAGGGGGCGCGGTCTCCCTCTGCGTTCTCTGGTACTGCACAGAGGAACCGGAATGTGATGTCACGTGAACTCTGCTGGGTTCCGCTTCCTCTGTACAGTACTGCACAGAGGAACCGGAATGTGATGTCACGTGAACTCTGCTGGGTTCCGCTTCCTCTGTGGAGTACAGAAGACCCTCCCACAGGTAAGTAGCAGGGCTCAAGGTGCGGACCATGTAAGATCAGTTGCCCTGGCTGCCGATCTTACGAGGGCCGCACCTTGAGGTCTCGCGGACCGCATTTGCGGCGTTTTTATTGGGGGGTTCCTACGGCCCTGGGGGGGATTTCGTCATTATCTGTCCCCCCCGCATGAGTTACTGGGGGGATCTGTCCCCCCCGTCCCCCCAGGTTCCTACGCCCATGCTTTCCCCCCGAAAGTGTCATTTGAGGTCACAGGTCCCAATTATAGAAACAGAATCTGACAACAGGTAAAATAACTATTTGGATCACCTAATTTGTTTATTCTTCTTCCTGCGGAAAGAACCTCAAAAAGTAACAAATAAAAAAAAAAAAAATATCAAAACAAACTCAAAATGAAATTAATGTTCATTTGATATTCTCCTCTTTAGATATGCTGCTAAGTAAAATATAATGGAAAGTATAAAAAAACATTATACCAGTGGACGCCAGTGTTCTAGAAACATCAAAACAACTTGATTGGATGGTTTTTGTATGAGTTTGAGTTATTTGTAAGCTTTCACTTTTGAAACCTCGGGGTGAAACATTTTGTAGTGGCTAGTTGCTTACATTAGTCTAGAAATGGCTCAGATAACACAATGCGTACCGATGATGTATGGGGTCTTCTGAGCCCTACCGCGATATTGTTTTCCAAGTGTTTTTTTTATACTGTTTTGCACTGCTGTTTTTCTTTGTTAATGTTCATGTGGCTTTATGTTAGCAGAAGGATAATTCTGCTGACCACCTCTTATGTTTGCAGCATTCCAGAGAACTCATAAGGCCGTGGCCATGAATTTAATTGGAGGAGTTTCATAGTTACATAGTTAATTAGGTTGAAAAAAGACACATAGTCCATCAAGTTCAACCATTCCAAAAACCCGTATTAGATGATCCAGAAGAAGAAGAAAAAACCCCCACTGAGACAGTAAAAGTAAAAGGGAAAAAAAATATTCCTTCTTGACCGAGGTTGTCAGACTCACCCTGGATCAGCATTCCATAATCTACATTTACTCGTGATAACCCTGCATGGATATACTGATTGAATTGGCCAACAGGACTTTAGATGGAAGCCTATTCCACATTATGTCCAATAAAAAAAACCGAAAAAAAAAACATGTTTGTTGTATATTTATGTATGGAGGCCTTAAAAAAAAAAAGTGTAACTCAACTCTGGAAATAGCCTTGTATTGGAAGCCAGCATGGAAGGGATATTCCGACTTGGTGCCAGGACTGGTTTACTTAAGGCACATATAACATGAGTGTAGGGTACCCCGTTATAAGGGACAGTAGTCTGATGGGATATTGGTTATGCCATGACCATTTCTGACCATCCTTCACACCTCTACAATGTAACAGATTAAAAATGTAACTACAAACCATCATAAGATAATATCAGAATGTATTCACTTCTCTAGCACTATTAATCTCCGAATTGATCTGAATTTTCATTGTGTTGTCTATCGCTTTGTACAAATATATTGTACCTGGAAACGCACCAGACGCTGGCCATATATCGAGCATGCATGCGTGTTCTGGCCTTCTCACGGCTCCCCTGTACACGCGAGCATAATTGATAAACAAAGATATTCTTTCCCCGCAGCTGAAAATCTATTTCTCAACACCATAGACTGCACAGGGAATAGACAACCAGATGAGCCAAGACTCGGACTTGTTTCTGCTAACACTGGAATGAGACATATTTTGGCTGAAATCCCCCCCTTGCAGATGTAACTTTGTTGCAGTCAGCAGAGTGCAAACTTTACAGCAAATTTGAGGCACTTGGGTGTTAAAACGTTTTGCTCCCTGCTGTGAATATAGACCTTAAGTGGCTTAACCATCTGCCACTTCAACAGCTTGACTCCGCTAATGAATGTCTAATGTTCACCTGGAACATATTGACTACATTTTTCTCATCATTGAGACAGAACAATGGATGACTAAATAAAGTCCTTTTTAAAAAAAAAAACTAAAACCTTTTACCTCTTTAGAGTCCCAAGTGGAGTGTAATTCATTAATTTAATTAGAGATAAACCTCCCCCCAAGGATGCCAACTGGACAACGTGTTTATCAAGGGTCCAATATGTTGTAGAGCTTGTTCCGTTCTTGGATACAATTCTATTATGATTATTTTTTGAATATTTTAAGCAGTGCAAGACAATCAACATATATAATATATATTATATTATATATATATATATAATAAAATATATATTATACATACAGCACAGCATTTAATGAGATTATGTACTAAAAGTGAGTGGTATAACACAAGAGGTCGAAGGTTTTGATGTTTTCTTTAAGTGTTGTTTCATTGACGTGAATAAGCCAGGCGTGATATGGCTTAAATAAGTTTGGGGCTACCCAGTTCACATCCAGAAGCACAAATCTATCTTTGGATATTTGGACATTTCTAATAAGTTTTTGTTTTTCCACAGCCGGACACTGGCCTTTAGCCATCAGCTCACCCAGCCTTTCTGTTTCCCGAGGTTTCTGGAACTTCTGAAGCCGCAAACTTGTAGACATAAATGTATATACATAAAAACGTATATGAAAAGATTTTCTTGGGTCATTGGTGTCATGTGTGATCTAAAGGTGCATTTAATTTTACGGCAGATAAGAACCACTCAGTCCATCTATTTTGCCAGGCTTAAGATTTAACTCCATTCCTGGTCCCATGTTATATTCAGGACAGCCATATGCCTATCACATGCACGTTTTAATCTATTTACTGTGTTATCTACCACCCACTATCACTCTTCAAACACCTTCTCAGTAAAGTAAAACATCCTTATGTTTCATATAAGCCTCTGGTCTTCTAGTTTTAGATTATGACCTTGTGTCCTAACATTTCTCCTTCTTTGAGAGAGAGTTCCCTGCTGGACTTTCTTAAATCCATTTTTTTTTTTAAATGTTTCTATTATGTCCCCTCTCTCGTATATATATTGAAGTCTCTTAGTCTCTTCCTGATTTGAGTGGCCCTCCTATTCTCTCTCCTGAATGCCAATATCCTTCTTGAGATGGGGTCTTCAGAGCTGTACACAATACTGAAGGCTGTGGCTCACCTAATCCTCTGAACACACGCTCCACCATATACTATTTATCTTAAGAGAAAAAGAAGGTCTTGTTGCTGAAAGCCACAATAAATCCTGTTCTCCTGATTCAGTTTACAACACAAAAACTTAAGTCAATGCAGAAGGAGAAGCTAAGAGATCCTACATGGGATGCATTTAAGCTCTGACATGCCAAGGGGCTTTAAACAGTAACTGTTGTTTCTGACTATAGGGTAGGACAGGTTTACCAGCCCTTGCTTTTTGTTTTTTGAGCTTTCCCGAGGCAGCAAGACATCTAAGAATTTCATATAACTCAATTTTTTTAAGAATACTTTTTAAATTGACCATAAACACTTACGTCTGTATCAGGAGACCTTTTGAGAAAGCTAAAAACCAAGGATAGGTAACATTTCATATCGGCGTTCATGTGGACAACAACTCTCATGATTCTAAGCCTGTTGGAAAGCCTGTTGCGGAGCATCTTGGAAGGCATCCATAGCACCTGCTGTTACATATGTTCTCTACCCTTGCTGTTATGAAACATTCTCAATTTCTTGCACATTGACACAAGAAGCTATTCATGTGTCTGAGTTTGTGCTTCTGAAAAACTTAGGAACAGATGGGTTTATTTTTGTTGGCACATTCTGTACTAATGCCGCACGTCCTAGGAACTAAACAGCTACATTACTTTTATTCTGGAAAGAAGAGATTTCTTGTATCTACATTAAATATCTCAGCATCTTAGACAATTTTAGTAAGTTTTGGAGGATAACACTGTGGGCCGGACTGACGTTGACAAGGCAGCCCTGGCACTTTAAGGTCAGCGGCCGTCTGGTGAGTGTGTGGACAATGGCTGCACACGTTGACTGATAATACTTACTATGACCAGAATATACCCCAGACACTGATTAGTATAGATTTAGAAGTTATGAACAAAATACTGGAAAGTCGTGAGGATAAAATCCATTAGGAAGACATATGCTTAGCAGCCATTAGGCAGTAGCCTTCCAGACTATGGTAGCAAGGTGCTTGTGGGGTCATGAAAGGTTCTAGCACAGTAGCTTCCACCATGTTTATAGACGTGGAGATTGGCATCAGAAGAGTAAGTAAGTGTGAACACTCCATGCCTGTCCAAGGATAGGGAAAGAGGCGAGAGGAATAGGTGCTATGTTTCCTGCTGTCTAATAGGAAGGGGCAGTAGTGAGACAGATCTCTCCACCGCTTCCTTATGGGTACTCTGTAGGTAACCTGCCCAGACTAGACTAGGCATTTGCCTGGAGGGCCGATGTCCGACAGCGTTGCATAGCCATAGTGTGCTGACCCTGGCTGCAAGCTATGGGTGGCATTATCATATCCAGCCATCACCCATACTGACATAATGAGGTGGCCGCCAGCCTTAAATGCCAGGGCTACTTTATCACCAGTCAAGCCCTGCCTGTGAGGTTATGATGTAATACTATACACCATTATTCACAGAAACACCAGCCAATGAAAGGCCTGCACTTTTCCCTCTGTAAAACATGGATCTTTGAGATTGAGTCCAGTCTTAGATATCCATTGGATACTTCTTTACACTTTTGACATGTGTTTGAGTGCTTTGTAAATGTTCCAATACAATTTATATTGATGTCATTTGTGAATGGATTTAAGAGCAGAATTTAGAAACAAGATAACACAGTTCAAAATGTCATCATAATATTCAATGCGTATGTAGAGTCTCAGGTCCTAAGGATCTGGCTTCATCCTGAGCTGAATATCCGTTCTTTCAATAGGAGGCAATAGGAATCCAATTCAAGTCTCTAGCATTTAGCATAAAGGATCTTGTCTCATCCTCTATCAGTTCATTCCTAGAATTCTATATGGAATAGCACCCTCTGTATACAAGAGTCACTTGGAGAGCTGCAGTGGAGCCCATTTTTCATGAATGCTCTAGAACTTTACTGTTCACACCCGTTTGCAAACTAGGTAACACATTTATTTGACACACAATTATATATTTGTGAATTAAAAAATATACTGATAATAACTCTTAATAAAGCCTGATTTAAACCAAAGCGTATAACTAAATGTTGAGCCCAAACAGTAATTTGGTCAACTTGTACTTGCTAACGTTCATCTCAATGTCATCAGAACGGAACGGGGTAAAGATATCAAAACCGATACCCCATCCCACCATCATTATTCATACGCCGTGCTCGTTTCATTATGCTTCTGCAGTTTCGATACAGGTGACCGGCATTGTCCAGGGCTACCAGCCATCTGAACGTAAGTCTCACTACTGACACCGACCAGTAGCTCTGATTATACGCTTTCGTTTTATGACTGATTAATTTGGAGAAACCTGAAAACCATATTTGAATCCAGCGTTGTGGTTTTGATATGCTTTTTCTTAGCCCCGCGCTGCTTTGCAATGCCTTGTGAATTCCGAGGCCAGCAAAAGAACTCAGGAAATCAAATCAACTACGCTGCGATTCCAATTTTAGAATGCCTACTATCAAAGGCTACATTGTTAAATTTGGATACATTTGAAAAATTACATTAAATGTGTCCAAGTTCCAACTGTAGGCTTCACGTTAGTTCCATGATGTAAGGTTTTTGGGGGTAAATTAACATAATAATACATTTTCAATAGTTTGGAGTTGAATGCGTTCCCCGAAGGAACGCTAGAGCCATTTTGTCCAATCCATTGCGTGCCCTTGGGTCAGTAAAAGGGTTAAGTAAATACAACCAATTATTTTCTGTATGTACGCTGGGCTTGTCTCCTGAAAGCACCTCCAACTTCCTTTGCTTTGAATTTACCAGTACTCTTTTTTTTTGTGCTATTGACATCCTCTTACTTCTTTCCAAAATACGCATCTGTGCTGTGTGATCCTTGGGTGTGAACTTGACTAGTATTGGATTTAGCCCAACACCAACATCTCACACAGAGTTCCTGGTGCTTAACGTGGACTCTCGCTCCTTTCTGCCCTATCTCGGCACAGGATTTCTAGAAAAAAAAAAAAAGGAGAGCTTCATGCAGGAGGCAGGATCATTGAAGATAATTATATATTTATATATTTTTTTTCTTTATGGAATAAAAACTGAAATTAGTCATAACATAACATTTCAACGATGTGTGTTTTTTTAAGAAACACCTGCAGTTTAATAGATTTCCCAGCTTTTGATGTTTAAATTATCATTTTTGTGATGGGATTAGGTAGCAGGTTTACTGCTTCCTCCCGAACGGTATATGGATTTGATGTTGCACCTTTTAATATAGAAGTAAAGCAGGGTCGAATTGGGAATTGATTGAATCCATAGAGCAATAAGTAGGGTCCCTTCATATAATATATAATGCATTTAAAATAATACCCCTAAAGAATGGGATTCCTAAACAGTGGGGATCTGGGGCATGCCTAGTCTGTGGATAGGCAAACCTGGGTGCCCCATTTGTTCCCATTAACATCAATGACTTAATCCACCTTCTTCACTTCACAAAGCACCACCAGCAGGGGAAGTAACTTATCGGCAATTCTATTGAGTGCAAACAACATATAAAAAGGAAACAAAATCAATAAAGTATGTAGCCCTACATATCAAGTAATTGTATAATACCCCATTTACCTTGAGGTACGTAGGTACTGTCATCTGATGCATTTGGACAGCCTTCAGTGTTCATAAACTACACATCTTGTTTGGCACAACAGCATTTTATAACATAATTTACATGCGCATTTCGTTTATGATTGCTGGAACTCGGCCTGCTGACGCTGCCATTGAATGGCCGTGCCCCATACTGAATGCTGGGAATTACTGTCACTGCAAGACATAGTAAAGTTTGTTTTATTCCTTTTTAACCGTCCATTTCATTTCCAGAGTAAACTTTTTTTCTTCTGACAATTAATGCTTCACTAGTTATATATTTATATGTATGTATATATATATATAATTTGTACTCCAGGTAAGCGACGCACTCAGCCATCCACTCGATGTAAAAGAAAATGTGATTCATCACACCAGGTCACCTTCTTCCATTGCTCTGTGCTCCAGTTCTTCTGCTCACGTGCCCATTGTAGGAGCTTTCGACAGTGGACAGGGGTCAGCATGGGCACCATGAGCGGTCTGCGGCTACGCAGCCCCATACGCAACAACCTGCGGTACACATGTTCTGACTCCTTTCTATCAGAACCAGCATTAACTTTTTCAGTAGTTTGAGCTACAGTAGCTTATCTGTTGGATTTGACCACACGGTCCTGCTTCACCCCCCATATGCCTTGGCCGTCCATAACCCTGTCACTGGTTCACCGCTTTTCCTTCCTTGGACCACTTTTAATAGATACTGACCACTGCGGTTTTGCAGATGCTCTGACCCAGTGGTCTAGCAATCACAATTTGGACCTTGTCAAAGTTGCCTAGATCCTTATGCTTGTCCATTTTTCCTGCTTCTAACACATCAACTTTGAGGACGAAATGTTCACTCGCTGCCCAATATATCCCACCCAGTGACAGGTGCCATGATAACACGATTATGAGTGTTATTCACTTCAGTGCTCATAATGTTATGGCTAATCGGTGTGCTAATTTCAAATATACTGGTCTGCATTCTGTTTTTAAGAATGATCACCACACTCTACGACACTTTCTATGCTGTGAGAAGTAGGAGAACAGAGAAGGTTATGGCTGCTAAAGTATGGTAGCAGGAGCTAATCCATAAGACGACGGCACATAAAATATTATAGACATTAATTTAAGAAAGAAATACCCATAACTACCTGTTTAACACAATGTGTTTTTTTTTATCTGTGATGAAAACAAATTAAAGATCTCAAGATTTGTTTTACAAATTTTAATGGTCTTAAAACGAAAACTTCATTGTTTTCACATGGTATCCTTTGATTTACAGCATTCCATATGCAACTTGATCTCCGATACTCTTATTTTTTCACTTCGTTCTTTAGCCCTTATTACATACCCCTAGGATTGATCAAGTACAGTTGTTGTTTTTGGCAAAGAATTCATTTTAGTTCTGCCGTGAATAAGATTATGTTTAGGTGCAAACGATTTTATACAGCTTCGGTGTAAAGGGTTGTTGGATAGAAATCAGCTGATTTTTTGAATGTCATCCAAACACATGAAATATTTGATTTATTATTATTTGAGGTCATTGATTTTTTTTTTTCTCTTTCTAGTGGGCGAAAGACAAGTGGAAAAATAAAATGCGAGAATCTCTCTTAATTGGCAAGAAAAAGTTTGTAGACAAGCAGACAGACACCTCGATGATGTATTATTTCTTAATTTAATGTGTCGATTTAAAATTGTTATACTTTTAACATGATATGGACAACAGTCATTGTGAACCAAAGAGGAAGAATGAAATGTTTGCTTCTCCAGACCCTCTAGAGAACTCTGGCTCCACTTGCAGTTGAATACAGGTACTGCATTCCACCATGCAAGTCAATGGAGCCCAGCTTTCTAATCACAATGCGATTAGTAAAATATTCCAAAAATAATAAAAAAAAATAAAAAATTTGCTAACCTTTAAAAATAATTATGCAGTGATGTCACTAGAGGAACCATCCAGTACCAGCAAAATGTGTAAAGAAATATAAAAAAAAGTATTAACAAAAATAAAATAAAAAAATAAAGTTTATTATTTTGAGCAAGTGCTAAAAATCTCAACAAAGAGTTAAAATAAAAGCACTTCAAATACCCAAGGGGTGTCTAAAATATAAAAAAAATGGCTGATGGGGTAAATTGGAGTGGCCGAGCTCAAAGATAGGGCATAGGTACAGACTGACCAAAATGGAGAAAAAAAGCGCACTTCCCAAATGTGGCATTTTAAATCTCAAAAACACGACAAACCCATGCATTTTGGGTATCACTGCACTCAGGAGATGTTCCTGAACACACGTTGGGGTGTTGTTTGACAGTGACATATACCAGAACCTGTATATCTATAACTAAAGTACAATTTGTGTGATAAAAAAAATAAAAAAAAATGACTATTACAAAGTTTGACAAAGTGTGGTTGTATAATGGGTGCATGGAAAAGGTTAAAATAACAGCATTTGAAATACCCTGGGGTGTCTAGTTTTCAAAAATATATGGTTTGACGGGGTTAAACTGAGTTAACCAGCTTCAAAGATATTCCAAAGAGATGGAGGCAGAATGACCAAATGACCACCTGAATTACGCATGCCCCAAAAGTAGCCCTTTACCAGCCAAACAATCTGACAAACCCATGCATGTGGGGTATCTCTGTACTCAGGAGATGTTCCTGAACACATATTGGGGCGTTGTTTGACAGTGACATATACCAGAACCTGTATATCTATAACTAAATTACAATTTGTGTGAAAAAAAAATAAAAAAAAAACAGCAAAAAAACAAAAACATTGGGTATTTCTAAACTCAGGACAAGTAGTAGAATCTATTTAGCCATTTTTTTTACTTGCTTTTTTAGGTGAGTAAAAGATTTTTCAAATAAAAGTCATAAAATGTGTTTTTTTTCAATTTTTCACCATGTTTTTTTTTATAGTAAATAAGATGATACGATCAAAATAATGGTATCTGAAGAAAGCCCCAACAATATATAACTTATGTGGGTACACTAAATGGCTGAGGAGAAAATTACAGCTGAACACAAGCACCACAAAAGTATTAAAACAGCCTCGGTCCCACAGGGTACAAAAAGAAAAAATTAGCGCGGTCCTTAAGGGGTTAATAAGTGATTATTGTTGCCGCTTGAATAAAATAAGTATTATTTACATAAAATGTGGATGAATTTTAAATCTGCTTCCGCCGTCTTCCCACTTCATTTTAAAAAAGTTGACAAAACCTTTAGATTGCCAGGGACAGCAAGTTGACTTTTTGGATGAATAAGTGATCACCGATGCCAAACTGTCAATAGTATTTTGTATGTTTTGAAAAAGAACATCAGTAGCGAGTTTGGTGGAAACATTGGAAAAGGAAGTAACATCTGGAAATAAACAGCTCTGTCTCTGGCAGAAAGATTCCTCCCAAAATGCCAGTAAACACAAAACAGACACAATAAAGCTACAGAGTTAAAACAGTGACACAAAATATAAATGTACTAACTAAACTAACGTGTTCTAGAAGAGGACCCGTTGACGTGTATGTAAAAGTCACAGCACATGGGGAGCAGGTGCTTGGACCATATAAGGTGGAAGAGGTTATACAGAATGAAATTATGGAATATTGTAACAAATCTGAAGTTGATGTATCGCATTTGACATTTTATGTTGTGTTTGTTTCTTACGTGAAAGTACAACAATGTCTGACAACGTTTCCATGCAGTTAGAAATTGATGTATAGATCAAGTCAGGATGGGTATATGACAAATAATTTCTTGATATCTGATGGTGGAGCAGCAACATACATTAGTGATTCGATAGAAAGGCAGTTCTCATCTAAAGCATAAAAAATAATGGAAGTATCTTTGTATGGATACATATATTGTATATACCTTTTAAGTATTAGCATTGACAATCTAGAATGTGACGGTTCCTCTAACCTCAGATTTCCTCTAACTCAATATCCATTCTAAAAGTTCATCATTGAAATGTGAAAAATGGTCTGAAATTGTCTACCAGCTAAGAAACTATTGGAATTAACCCATTTATGTGGCTTCTCACCCAGAATAGAAGTAAATAGACAATTACAAGAAACCATGTTCTTCTAGGAAAAAAGAATCCCGAAACCAACTAGATTAGAAGTTGGACATCCAAGTATAGGTAGTATTCTTTTCCAGTCTATAGAAATGTTCTTTTTGTTTAGGAAGAAAAACATATATTTGGAAAGCTTTCAGTTTACTTAAGTTCTCCAAAATAGGTTGGCTTCAAAAGTCAGAATTCTAATACGCTCATATTACGGTAAATTTGGCAAAACAAGCAGTCGCAATAAACAATTTGTCCATGCTTATCGCCAAACACTTTTTCAAATATGAATCATTAGAAACAAAATCACAAACACAATTATTTGTATACAGAAATAAGCCAAAACAATAATCTTATGGATGGTGTGTAGTTTTTGCATTCATGGGGAAAAAAACCTTTTAGGCTTGATTATGTCTAAAACACCTTAGTGGCCCCAACTTACTCATGTTCCTCATATCAGCGACTGAGCGGGGCTTCTGAGACCTGGGTGTCACATCTTCTTATTATTTGGTTTTCTTGATGCTGTTCTTGACGTGGAAAAGCAATTCATTATTTGAACTCAACCTGAATGTTTAGCCTGTATGTACGAAACACATTCAACCTGTACAGAGAATATAATGCAACTAAAAACAAAACCCGGGGAGGAGATCGACCTTTGGGCGAGGATATATATTTGTGACACTGAATACTCCCGACAAACATAAATGTAACTGTATCAGCGAGAGCACATGTGACTTCCCATAATTCCCAGTATTAGTGTATATTTTATTAGTATTTTCTCATGTAGTTGCGGTTTTAACTTAATTTTGGAGTGCACACCTGACTAATTGCCACAGTAAAGCGATTTTGTGCCTGCGTCATTCTAAAATCCACTTGCTGTAAGGCATGGATCTGTACTTTTGACTGTTTCACCTTATTATAGTTTTGGCAAATGTATTAAGAAACAATGGGAGATTTGTACAAATGGCAAATGTGGTGTAAAGAGGTAAAAGTGGTGCAGTTGCCATAGCAACATATTCAATAAAGTGACATTCCATTAGTTGATATGGCTATTACACCCACTTAACACTTTGTACTAGACTTACTTTGTGTATATATAACCCCAATTGTTTTGTAATTCGTTTCACATCTTAATGTATTATTTTTTTTATTTTCATACGGTTTTGTAAATGTCTTGTTTTTGGAACAATATAAGAAGAAAATAGCCCTGTTTGATTGAAACGAGAATGAATGGTGTATATCTTGGTGCGCAGAATGATTTCCAAGGTCAGAATACTGAGGCTTGATCAGAAACACTGCCCTGTTTGTGACCAGTCTTTCTCATTTCAATAGCTATGTCATCTACCACTTTTATTAGTGCCATTTCCCTGAAACGAGTGTTTCTGCAGCCAACTTGGCTTTAGGAATAGTGTATGGCTTGGCTCCATAAATGTTGTCATTTGTTTGTGCACATTTTGACCAATTTGTCTCTGACAGAAAAGAGACCCATTCGGTTTACATTTATTATTGGTTTACCTTGATTCACGAGGTAAACTAGAACAGCTTTCCAGAGCCGACCTGCTAATCGTTCAGCTGCACATATACTCAGAGGCAATCTCTGTTGTGAGCTTCAACCTTGCCCATCATGACCAACCAGCTAACTTAGATTGTTTGGGGTTGTAATAAAAACAGTGGCAGGCCCAGACTGGCCATCTGGCACACAGGGCAAATGCCCAGTGAGTCATCGGTAGATGCCCCAAACTCACCCAATCTGCCACTCCAGTGGCAGATAGGATGCTACAGCGTGCGAACAATGGCTGGATATCCCCAGCTTCATGGGCATAAAATGTTGCATGCCGCGGCGCATATCCATCCACCAGCTGCTCCTACATCATCAGACGGCCACTGGCTTTAAAGTGCTCGCGATCACCAGTTAGGCCATGAACCGCAGTATTACTACGTGGGTCATAGGACATGCGGCCTTGGTCAGACCCCATGACATAAAGTGTATAACAAAATCCATACACTCTGAAATCAAACAATAACACCATGTTAAACTAATTCATATCTGCAAATATTTCTGTCAAGGGCTTACACATTTTGTATGGAATGTGGATTTCTGATTGTCCAGAATGTTTACTGCACTTTTTACGAGTTATCTACGTATATAATTACAAAACTTACCAAAGATGACGTGCAATAATTTATACAGCTAAGTCAAAATTTTCGATGTCTTGTTTCAAAACCATACCATGTAAAATTATTAGTTACATAACCGCTTATGGAACTCCTTTGATGTTGTAGAACTTAAACTAACCAATATAGTTGAGTGCCATATTTAGAGCCTGTTTATAATTTGTATAGATATAAAGTCTATAGTTGAGTTGCAGAACTTGCAGTTGAGTCTGAGGGGATCTGGTTGCGGTCGGTTCTTTATGTTTTGCTTTGTGTAACTTTTGCTTAAAATGACCCTTCAGAGTATTAAGAAATTGTAAAATCCAGTTTGTATGCAAGAATGACAGAGAGTAGGTAATTTGATCTCGGCTGTGCTTGCAAAAGTGATTCCTAATGTATAGATCAAAATATATTTGAATCTAGATATCTCATAGTGCCAGATATTCTGTGCCTGCACCTGCAGTGTGCGCATTTGGTGAGTATGGGCTAGTATGTGGATAGCATTACGGGATTTGAAAAGATGCCTTGTGAGTCGTAAATATTGATAATTCTTTTTTTTTTATTTGATAATTGTTATCTTTTTTTATTTTTGTTTATTTAAAGCTTCTTGTGATTGTTTTGGTTTTGTTTCACAATATCAGTATTTTTCTAAAATTTACTGCCCTCAAAACTGGACTTTTGGTATAGCTTTTAAAATCAAAATGTTTGAAATGTTTTGTCTAAGTAAAACTATTATTAATAATTAATGAGTTATAAATTATAGTGAGTATACAGGGACTTACAAAGGGCTATCTCAGGGAGTTCCTAGAGGTACAAGGAAAATTGATAGCCGTCAGTATACAGAAAGTTAACATTGAGACAATATTCATTTAGAAACTGTGCAGCAAAATATAAAATGTTAAGAAAACTATAAAAAAGGCTTAAGACTTAGACCAGAGTTAAATTGTACAATGCGGTGTGGAATAACGCCAGGAACTGTATGGATCTTTAGCTTTCAGATCCAGGGACGCCCTAGGAAAGTTTTTGTAGCCTTTGTGAACATTCCAGTGCAGATGAAGAACAGGAGAATGGTTGTGTCAAGCCCACAAATAAACCACACGGACGCCAGCCTGCCCATGGATAGCTGTATGTTGTGATAACTTTGTCATCCTCAGATTGGGTTCCCTCTACAAATTTGTCTTCTTGACCATCAAAAGAACCATCAAAATAATAAAGGAAGCTCAGTTACCGCCAAGAAACCCACTACCAGAACGACAACGCCAGCTCACTTATTATCAAAGAAACCACATGCGGAGTTGCTGAGGCTCTTTGACAGAATGGGCGCTACACTTCCCATCAAAGGAACAAACTGTGGGAATCCCCAAAGTTAATTATGATGAAGAGAACAAACAGTCAAAGTGACATAGGCCAGCTGATATAATTCTGTTACTTCGGTGATATCAAATGCCAGCGTAACAGAGTTTACTGTCAAAGGTCAAAAAAGACCACAATGCATCACAAGGGTTATTACAACTTTAGCATGAATTCCCCCACCGTTTTCTTTAGATTATAACTGCAATGTGAGTATTCTCCTCTGATGCTACTTTCTTACCGCTCTCTTTTGCAATGGCCTTCACTCACACTCCCAAACCTGATGACAGAAAGAGTGGTAGTGGAGGCTCCCTACTTTCCCAAACTTCTCTTTTCCTTCTCCACTTCCCTTTCCTTTGGCATACCCCATTGCTGAGTTCTAGGGCTCTTTCTGCAAAATTTTGCTGTTTGGCTTACAGTACCACTTCAATGCTGATGACACTCATATAAACCTTCTTTTATGGGTCACTGACTACGATTCAGGATTCAATTTAAAATCCTGACTCTCGGCTCAAGCATTTTTAATATGAGTTCCCCTGCCAACATTTTCTCCAACTCATCTAATTTTCTTCACCATCCTTCTGCTCTAATCACTACCTCAAATAAGACTCCTCAAGGTTTGCCCATGCCCTTTACACTATGATACAGCTGTGTGGTTGGCCCTCCTTAAAAATGTGCACATTTACCTTCTTCTTAATTGTAAGCTTTTTTGAGCAGTGCCCCCAAGTCCAATTTATGTGATGCAATACTTATGTGATTTTTTACAAATTGTACAGCGCTGTGGAATATGATGGTGATATATAAATCAACAAAAAATAATAATAATAATAATAATGACATTATTTTAAGGGTCCTGTTTAAATTAAGTTGTTTACTGGGTGTGCCCTGATTTCTTGATATGTTGCATTACGTATTGGTTATTTCACCATTATCCCAGAATAACAATTTATATGCTTTTGAGGGTGTGCTTCCCTTTCTCTATTCTTTGTGCATATTTGCAGGGTTACGCACCCCACCTACCACAACACCCGTGCCGCACTAATAGTGTCCGGAGAGCACCATGAATTTGCAGGAGAGTCTCAATGGGTTAAGAAGCAATGCAGTCCCACTGATCACCTCCATGGTAAGCAATATAGCCGTGAAAAATTAGATAGGACTCACCAAAGTTGGGGTACTTGGACATAGTGGCATGGTAAGTAATATATGGTCATATAGTGTGATGGATTGCCCAATATTTATTCTTCAGATAGGTGTTTTAATACAGCTTTTGCTGCAGGTGCTTTTTATTACTTTTCTGTATTGTTTGTACATGTAAGTTGCTCAGTGGTGTAGAGCACTATGAAATGTATGGGCTCATTAAATAAATTAATAATAATCATATATAAGAGCCTTATCTACACACTTTGGTCTTTAAAACAGATTTTTGTGACTATTCGGTTTCCATGAAAGCGGACTCGTGCACTCCCTCGTCCTCACGTATATGGAAACCTGCAAATGAGCTGTTCTGGTAAGATTGAGTTACAAATATTTTCCTGTTCATTACATATCCAACCGGCACTGTATACACACTCAAGCCTCCAGGATGCATTACACATATAGAGCGCTGCATTTTGTTTATGTGCCAGCTGCCAGCCAATGTTAAAGGAAATTTCAGAGTTTAGTCTGAAACTGGGTGTTGAATGACTAAAGCTGGTGTTGAAATCATGAAATGGTCTTAAAGCTCTAAAGACTCTTGAAATATCATGATTTACAGGCAATTATGAGGATATGGTACCCGATTCAAAAAAAATTTTTGACGTTTAACATTGTGAAGGATCATATATTGGCGAAGATAATATCACTAGCCTTTTCTGATTGAGCTTTCTTTTTTCGTATTACCGTTTCTGTTATTTTTTTTTTTGCCTGGAATATATTTTTTTTTATTATTGTGTTTTTTTGCAAGCTGTGCAAATCCTTCTTTCTGCTCTGTACCAAAATGTCGTATGTAATTGCTTACAGCTTAAGGTTATAAGCCTTTTATTGTAATGACGCCGTGGAATTTGCTGTCATTTTATAAACAATGTGAAATGTAATAATGTAATACATATTATTAACTATACTAATAAAAATCACTACAAACTCCCCAACCTATGGGGCAATACATTTGCTAAACATCATGGAAACTATTGAAATATAATATTTAGCATTTTATTGTATGTCATTTATATGTCAAATACTGCACTTTTATCTATTCTGTTTCAGCTATGCGTCTATGGGGTACAAATGGTATACATACCATAGATCACCATGCATGCTTTCTTGCCATGATAAGTTCATTTTCCTGGAAGAAGTTAAGATGTTTCTAAATAAATAGAAAATATGACATAATCTCTCTTTTATTATTTATTTATTCATTGGTTCGTGGCCTTCCATTTGTTGGTCATGGTGATTTAAGCTTGGGTACATCACAAAAGAATTCACACGGAACATTTGGAAATAAAAAGTAGAACATTGAACTAATCTGACATCGGTTCAATTACATTATTGACAGCGCTTGGTAAAAAAATAGCAAACTTTGTCACGGGGGTTACATAAATGGCTGAAAACTGATATATACATTAACCTTATTGAACAAACATTATAGTCCTATAGTAAAATGCAATGTTTTTTTTCTACGTTGCCTGACTCAACGTTGCCTGATTTTGAGAAATGAATTCCTACTTTGCAGTAAAATGTGGAATTTCAGCTCGATTTCGATGTAATGTTTGGTCTGTGGTTTACCTGGGGTCTTGGGTTCAGAGGCTGGGGAGCGATTTCCCTTTTTGTAGCCCAGGCTGGTAGCTACAAACACCATACTCTCTACTGTCTAAACTCACAAACCTTACCAGTATGCCAGGTACTGATGGCTTCTGCCATGTTCAGCGGGTAAGTTAAACCAAGTATAGCCATAACACATTCTTATACATTATAAAGTTTATGCAGGTCAGCCTAAGATGGCTGTGATTCTGAAGTACAGCCTGCCCATGACATCTTTGCCACAAAAAAGCTTGTCGGTGCCCCTAAACAGCCTGCCTGTGCCATCTTTGCCATTGTTGCCACAAACAGCCTACCTGTTCTTCTGACCACACCACTAACCTGCAGGAGCAGTGCCTCTCTTCCTCCGAGCAGACTGATATAGCGTGCAGGAAGTGAATGTGATGTCACTTCCTGAACTCTGGATCATTCAGACACAGCGTGCATTTTGGAATATCGCTACACCCTCCGTGCTGCTAGCTGCGGGTATTACCCGAACCTAGGGGCTTCAAAGGGGGGGGGGGGCACGTGGTCACATGATTGTTTTGTTCTTGAATGATGGACCAAGTGCAAAGATTTTGCATAAAAGTTTTAAAATTACTTTTTTTTTTTTTTAAGTATTCAGCAAATGTCGGACTCTTTGAATGTATCTATTGTAAGAAGCGCTGTGTAAATTGTTGGCAATATGTAAATAAAATAATAAAATTCGGGACAATTGAAACACAATGTTACCCGTTATTACTCACTTATCTCCTTGTCAAACTTCATTAAGCAAATACAAAGTCACATAACAAATGTGGTGAAATATCCTCCCATAGCCACACCCATAGCCACACCCTTAACCACACCCCCTAACACAAGAGTGTCCCTCTTTGACCCTTTTAGAAAGGCTATGAGTTACGCAGCTTCACTGAAAAAGGTGCGTGATATAAGTAGTTGTAACGAGTACATCAAATGATGTCATAACCTGCGCCAGTTACCCTTTTTTGATAGGATATCTTCTGATAACGGCTACTATTAGTTTTATTTCTCAGCATTTAATCCCCTTTATTGAACAGTATGTATTTTTAAATTTAAAAAAGTTACTAGAGTGCTCTCCAGGGATATCTTCCAACATCAGACAAGAAAAATCAGCTTTTTTAATCTTTTTTTTTTTTTTGCTTTTTATTATGTGTTATAAGAATTGTGCCCTGGAAGTTTGGGGTAAAAAATGGAAGACACCCTTCTCGCTTTCAGTGCGCCCGATTAAAATGGTTATTTAGTGACTGGTAGAGAGAGACTGTGAACCAATTTGTGTATTGCATTGTCATAAACATGTGATTTTACTTAATACCAATAATACCAATAATCTCTTTACTTAACGTATCGGTTTGTCTTAGTCGGTCATTCTAGTTTTGTCGGATCCTTTGAATGTATGGACTGTAAGAGGTGCTGTGGAAATTGTTTTCACTACATAAATCTTAATTTATTATTATTTATATAATAATAAAAATCAATAATAGACAAGGTCCAATAATAACTTAGGTCTCACAAACATTGGTCATGGTTGTGGAGAAGAATATCACGATGTTTAATATGGCTGCGGATTAAAAAAGAAAAGTGGTTAATGATTATGGGAGTTGGACCTTAACATAAAATTTGCTGATGGGAGTTGGAGTTTTACAGCTGGCTGTGAATGACAGCTAGGATCACGTAGATTGCTAAGCCACCAGAAGAAGAAAAAACAAAAAGGAAAAATTACTGTAATTTATCCCTCTGTGAAATCTCACTGTTCTAGACCCTTTCCTGCTACCTCATAGCCTCAGGTCTTCCCAGAAGACCTGGTAACTTATCTGAAGAAATGCTTGCACCTGAAAATGTTTACTTAGCATTTTTTTTTCTGTATCTAGCTGCCAAACATCTGCCCGGTACAGACGGCGTGCCCCGCTTTCACAGCGCGTATGATTCTAGTGTGATTTCTCAATCTTTTACCTTTCCAATGACTGTATTTCCTCCCCTTTTAAAACCCGGCTTCTCTTATACTCTGCCATAGTCTAGCAAGCTTTGCTGGATTCCGCCCAATAAATCGTGATTTAAGAGGATGTTTCTTTTTTCCTTTTAGGTCACCAGGAAGTGTGTCAACTTCTTTCCAGATGCAAATTAGATCATGAAAGGGGAGAAAACATAACTGTTCCCATGAAAGACCTTTAAATGAAGATGATATCATATTTGAGTTTATTAACAGAAAACAGAAATGCGGTCAGGTGAAGACATAATTATGGAAAGAAAATGTGTGTGCGAGTAAACGGAACCGAGATGGTTAAACCACATCTAGCCTCGGTTAATGCCCGGGCTTAAGTTTCACACGCAAATGACTCACGAATGAAATGAAAGAGGTGCATAATTAGGAGGATAACTTAAATGCTTCAATGACATTTCATCATAAAATGGACCATTTTTAGGTTTTTGTAAAAAAAAAATAAAAAAAAATGGGAAAGTATAGTGTGACTTACCGGTTGGATAACAATGCCTTTAATTTAGAAGAATCCATGCCAGGAGTAGCTTAGACATAAACTGGTAACAAGATGCACATTGACTTTTTGTGTGTGCTGCCTGATTGCTGTCTTTATTGAGAGGACAGCAGAGCACACAGCTAAACGTTAAATACATTCACGACTTCTATATGGTGTTTAAAGGGGAACAGCTTTGCTACCTATTAAAACTACCTATAGCTTGTGATTTTGTCAATCCAGTATTTGGTTGGACCCTCTGAGTGCTAAAGCTTTGGACACATTTTGCCCCCCCCCCCCCCATGTGTCAGTTTGCCTAAGGGACTGTATTTTTACCATTATTTCCCAGTATATGCTATATTTTTTATTTTATTTTTCTTAAACGGACTGATTAAGGTTGGAGTCTTTACTTCAGGAATGGGCTGAATTGTTCTTATCTGTCGTCAAATTCTGTCTTTTTCTAATTTCTTCCCGGGTGTCGAACTGTGTATTTATTTATTTATTTATTTATTTTTTGTTTCGTTTTTTTTTCATTGTTCGGTTTAGTCATACTTATTTAGAAGAGAAGGAACCCTCTTAAAATGACAGTTATTCAAAGAAATGAAATAATAACACTTTCTGCTCCAGAATTTTTTTGTTTCGTTTTTGGTCCTGTGCTTTTGGTTCAGATGAAATTCGGAGGGCTTTTTTTTCTATTCAAAAACAAAATTTGTGTCACTCACTCTCAATCACACTCTCTCATTGTCTCCCTGCCTTCCTAGCCCACCGCTTCAGTGTCCCTGTCTCCTTTTCCACAGCGCTGCTTCTTTTGCCTCTTCCACTTCTACATCGTTTCTGCACCTTTTTTTCCCACAGATCCACCTGCCTCTTGGAGTACTTCTGCCAAAGGGCCGAGCCACGGGGTCAGCCTCTCCCCTGATCCTCCGATTAAAGGAGAGGGTGAGCGTGGAGGCTCTGCCCTTTTTTTGTGGAAGGCTAGGTTAACAGAGCTAATACTGTGGAGAAGCTGATAAAGAAGGAAGAACAAAAGAGGAGCTGCAGAAAAGGAGACAAGGACATGGAAGCAGTTGACAGAGAAGATAGGGAGACATTGAGAGAGCATGAGATGAGCTCTCTGTTTCAATGCTTTGTTGGGGTCCCTCCTCGTTTTTGGACATTCAAAAATTGAATTAAAATGCATACAAATTTATAGTACTCTTTGAAGTCAGTTCGTTTTGCTAATCCTTTCTCGGCATTTGTGATTCTTCGACGTTGATATTTGTGATGTTTCTAGAGCAAGTCCAAAAACAGCAGGTGCCGAATACTAAAAATACACTGGGGTTTGTTTATGCAGGTGTTATAACTTGATTCAAAGACAAACTTTTAAAATATTAATTGAAAGAATGTACATGCTCATGTTGTTTTTTACATTTTATTTACACATGTTAAATCCCCCCCCCAGATTTAGGTGAAGATGATTGTGTTAATGACAGTTTGGGATAGTTCCTGTTTATCATGGAATCCAATCATTTCCCCTACCGGCACTGGAAGGTGGGCATGGGGATAGTACGAAGCAATGATTCACAGATCCTGTGATGCCCTTACATGTACTAATCCTAACTGGTTCCACTAGCCAACTGGTTAACCGGTTGTTCTCTCTCTCTGGCTAATGCTTGCTTTATCCTCCAGTTCTATGGATTGTAATTAGGACAAATGATGTGGTTGTGAATAAAGATACATGGGAACTGGATAGGCTACCTAGAACACTCCCTTTTCTGGGGGAGTGGCTTAGTGGGCGGGGGAAGGGTTGCTGTCTGTGGAGGTGGGGCTAGCCATGTGTTAGACTCCCCTGCCCAGAGAAAGAGGAAACTGGCCCTGAGACCCGGGAAAGCAGGGCTTTACTTGGAGACACCATGTCAAACTTGGAGAGTCTCCAGTTATGTGAATTAGTCTGTCTTTCTCTGTATATAACCTACTCTCTTTTCAGAATATAGTTGATAGATATTTTTGACATTATTTATTTAAACTCAGCAGCGACCTAATTCATACAGCTCAATAATTTTGTATAGATTAGTATCAGATATAACTCATTTAGATAAGAATTTATATTTGTTAAGATAAATTTGTTGGCCATTGGCCATTATACCTCAGATACATTGTGTCTTCGGCAGGAAATTCTTAATAATAAATTCTTAAAGTTGTCCTGAGCTTACATCTCACTCTTGATTTTTAAGCCACCGTGCTTGTACCAGTAGGGAGTGATAAATTATTGGCATGGCGTAGATGTAAGTTTGGAAGAAGGATATTAGAAAGTCTGGATCATATTGACTATCCAACAGTCATGTAGCACCTGAAGCTGTTTTATTGCTGGTGGTGGCCACATAATGGATTGATACAGGCGGATTGAATTTCACGTGTGATATCTGGAATTTCTTGAGATCGGCTGTTGTTCCAGTTATGGAGAAGCACTAGGTCAGGGGTGTTATTTGGCTGGGCACTAACCTAGGTCTGATTTCCAAACCGAAAACCATAAGTGAACGCCTACACGTTTCTCGCCCTAAGATGGAGCTTAGTCATCAGGGTCCCAGCCTCCCTCCGTTGCTCACCTCCGCAACCTCTGTCCTCTATGCTGAGCACTGGGATAGGATGTCATTTTCCAGTGTGCTACATTTTAAGTTTTATTTATTGCGTTTTCGAATAAAAACATGCAGACCAGGGTACAACAGAATAAAGAACAGGTTATATTTCACACTGACACTTTTTCCCAGTAACATCTCCCCAAATGGTAGGAAAAGCACCGCAATACAAACGGCCAAGTCAGAAAACTCTATACTGTGTGCTACATTTTAAGCAAGTGTGGTGCAGAGTAAGTTTGCTTTAGAGTGCCAGCCTAGACGCTTTCCTCCATAGTGTAATTGGGAAAGTTACAGGAGAGATCGTATATCTCATCCAACCAGCCCATCGGGCATTGGCATACTGACAGACTAAGACAGACATTGGGTAACGAGGACCCGGCTCACAAGCTTACACTCTTGAGGAAACGGTCCTTGTGTTCCCTTAATGCTGTTCATATGTGGATCACAGTTTTCGGCATCTAAGAAATACTTCCTTCTGTACACATAGTCTCCAGGCGTCAGTTGTTTGCCAATATTCTGTTTTCTGGAAGAATGTTTATGTTCGTTTCATCAAGATGTGAATAATCACTTTGTATGAATGCCTTGATTTATAATTACTATAGATTCAGACACCAATTTATTTCTTTGATTAAAACAAAGAAACCAGATGTATTACACATTCGGCTTCTTGGAATCGTGTGCATCTCAACAATATGTTTAATTATGAATCACACACAAAAAAAACAGGTTATTGTGAATTAATTATGGAGTTGGCACAATAATTACTCTTTTTTGGCAACTGCTTGTGGAAATATATCCTTTTTTAATGAACAATTCCAGTTATTGCACATTTCAGGTGCACGTAAAAAAAAATTCATTTTAAAACATAAGCATATTTTGTTTAGTTTTTTGTGGCTTTTGTTTACGTGTGCTCGGAATTCATAGTGATCATACCAGTAATCAGTAAACGGTAATGTGGTGACATGTTAGAAACACACAAATAAATCAAAGTAGTATTTTCGACAGAAAGAGGCAAGCTTGAACTTAAAGACATGGGGTTGAAAAGTGTGATGGGAGATCTTTGAGGAGAATTCTGATGCATAGTAATATAAGCGGAACAATCGGTTACTATGGTGATTGCATCAATTTACCCTTTTTGCACAGGAAATGTTCCAGCTAACATTTCATAAAGCCCAAGATGGACAGTTTTTAGAAACTTTAGACGGCAAATAATATCCATTTGGCCAATCTAGCTGCCTTTTTTTCTTTTTTTAAACAGAGGCTAGAGGAACAAGGTCTTACCAAGACTTATGTGAACTATTGAAATGGTTTTGATAAAGACAACCTGGAAGAACATTTTTTAACCCCTTAATGACAAAGCCTTAAGGGGTTAATTAGAATATGTTTTATTTACACAGTTGAACTTATAGTCAGCTAACACTGAGTGCCTTGAAAAGGACACCAGAGGAGGAAAGGGGACAGGGGGATTTTCCTCCCAAAGCAGGGACTGTCCATCCTCAAGTGGCAGGCGTGTGTGTGTGTATATATATATATGTGTGTATGTGTATATATATATATATATATATATATATATATATATATATATATAATTTACTCACAAAGTCCATTGCACACCATTCCAAACCATTACTAGCCTGGTGCTAGTAACCACCAGTTTCGATACAAAGCACTCTCAAAAGATGGTCAGCACTCCAGGTCTTTAAGTTAACAACTTCTCTTTATTCAAACAAAGTCAAGTCCACGTTTCAGGCATTGCTGACTTTCATCAGGACATGTTATAATTAAAAGCACCTGAAGATGTGCGGGCTTAGGTTCATGGGATATGAAAAATATCCAAGGGCTAAGGGGACGAGGTATATGAGCCCCTATCTGCACGTAGCCGACCCTAGGCCTCACCTGGCAATTCACTGTATCTGTCACACAGTGTGGACATAAAATGGACTCTTGCAGATGATGGGTCCATGTTAAATACAAACAGAAAACACCATTTTTTATTCTCGATATTGGATATCCGACAGAAACATCTCATTGTTTTCGTATTTAGATTTATTCATATTTATTTTTTTTTCTGTGCCTCATATGCAAACTATGGCAGTTAGGTACGTAAGAATTCAAGCAATTTAAATACATTACACATTTTGAATTCTTTTTTGTCCATGTGTAACCACAGAATAGTTTCGTGTAAGTTTGTTTATAATTATTATAGTATCTGTGGCATTCTTTCTATGTTTTTATTTACACAGGTTTGAATAGTTTTCTGGATGTTTTAAGGCTCATAATTTGTAGGTTATATGCGGTATTTTGATATTTAAGTTGGATAGAAAACACTTCTTCCATGAAGTAATATTTCTGTATCTATTTTAAGTGTTTTTCCATTGGGTATATACAGTGACAAGAAAAAGTAAGTGAACCCTTTGATAGTAAAGAGAAACTGCCTGGTGATGTTAGTTAGCTGACTGTGTAGAGTGTACCTTATACAGCCCAAGTTCTCTTCTTGATTTCTTCCTCTCCTGGGAGTTGGCAAATTCTCTCTCGAAGTTTGATGTCGCTGATGGTGTCTGGCCAGCGGATCTGGAGAAGAATCCTTCTGGGACAGTTGTTGATGAAGGTCTGGACCTTCCTGATGATTGTTTTGGTTGTCCTCCAATTTTCAGCTCCATCCAGTAAGACTGACTTCACGTGGGAGTTCTTGTTGCCAAAGACAGCTCATTTAAGCTCCAGATGTTCTTTAGCAGTAAGAAGGCCGCTCTTGCTTTGCCAATCCTCGCCTTAAAATCAGTGCCACCCTGCTGGTCAACGATGCTGCCCAGATAGGTGAACAATTGCACGTCTTCCAGCATGCTTCCATTTGGTGTGACTGGGTCGTTGCCGATAGAGTTTATCTTGAGCATCTTGGTCTTGTCCTTGTGGATGTTGAGGCCAACCTGTGATGATTTGGCAGCCACTATGTTGGTCTCCCCTTGCATGTGCTGTTTGCTGTTACAAAGTAGTGCAAGGTCATAGGCAATGTACATTCCTCTGTAGTTGGAACGTTGTTGAGGGACCCTTTCTTGGGGATCTTGATGGGGGGTATCCCTCCTCCTAGTAGGCGGAATCTCCTCTTTGAATTCTATAGTTTTCCATATCAAGACATAACAATCATCTGTTCCTTAGCAGGTCTAAAAATTAGATACAGTTCAAAAAGAGGTAAAAAAAAAAAGGCTGCACTTAAAATAACAGATATGAGATAGCCAATAATAGTTAATAGGCTGCTATGGTGAGAAACTCTTAAAAGTGCATATAAAAACTCCCCCCAACTAAATATGCAATAGTACAAATGTAAAACAGTAAAAAAGAGTATTTCTCTAACCAAGCGCTTATAAAATATTGAGTCTAAGCCTGGCCATGTCATACTCCTGGTTACTGATTGAGTGAGCTCTGTCTTCTGTGCATGGTTTCTTACCCAGAGTGTATTACTTAAATTACACTAGCAACTGTCTTCTTTCCAAGCAATGTATTACCTACAAGATGCTCTGACCCACTTTTTTTTATCTTTTTGATCATGTACTGTCCCTCTGTTTTAAAACATAACCTTAACTAATGATTTCTTACTTTGCCCAGTTTATTCACCAAATATCAATTGATAGTGAATAAGTAATCAAGTCGAGTTTCCTTGCTACTCCCTGAATTGACTATTGACAAGTCGACTGCAAACACAGCTAGAATTTGAATCTCTACTGGTTCACAGGCAACTTGCATAGACACGAACTCAACTGCACTTACATAACTTTAAACCACATGCACATGCCTAACTTGAGAGCAACACAACTTTAATTGGAAATGTAAGTTTGTGCATTGCATGTGAATGAGAGTTTAATTATGTTGGTTGTGTTAACCCTTTCATTTGACACACAATTCTAACTTCAGTAAACAGTAACAATCCCTTGGTTTACTATATTTCCCACCATAATGAAATATATTTAGTTAGGCCTTTTGCACGGATGGAAAACTCTTTCGTTTTCCAAAGTCCTTCTCTCTCATGTATAAAAGACTAGCCTGGCCAGTTTACAAGTAAAGGCAGATGCAAAATTAGAAACAAATGAATCCACTTTCCTAAACAAGCATAAAAATGAAACAATCACATGCTTGACGTGTTTTAACAGTAATGAGATACTTAAAAGAACGTTATCATCTAACACAGCAAAGTAAACAATATACAGCGTTCAGAAGCTTTGTTTTTAAGGTGTATACAGTGGCTTTGCATCTAGATGGATGTCTAGAAAATGCAAGATTCCAGGAAAAACGTACGTAAGAAATTCATTTAAAAAATACATTAGTCAAAACTATACAAAACGACCAAAAGTACTGTAGCAAGTCGTAATAAAAATTAGCCCAGGAGAAATGGAGCCTTTTGTTGAAGTTAAAAACTTTTATTGGGCCAGACTGAGGATAAAGAGACGGCCCTTGCACTTTAAGGTCAGGCTGTCTGATGATGTAAGTGCAGGCGACGACTGGATGTGTGCTGCAGCATGCCGCCGGCACCTGGATGTCTGCTGCAGCATGCCGCCGGCACCTGCATGTGTGCTGCAGCATGCCGCCGGCACCTGAATGTGTTCTGCAGCACACAGTCTGCCACTGGAGCAGCAGTTTGGGTGAGGGTGTGTGGCCTTGTGGGCCAGATGACCTGCCTGGCCCTGAGTACTTTAATATGCATTCTTCTAAGTAGATTAGACAGTCCCTTTTAAATGGCAAGTTAGGGTTGTGGATAGAGATGTGGCTAGCGATGGGGCTTTACTGAGACTTAGACTATTTTTTTGTTATCTAGAAGAAGAATGTGTTTTCATTACAAAGTTTTTAAACAGAATTTCTGCTGATTTTATACACGTTTTTGTAACTTTTAAGGTGACGGAACACTGGGATACACTTATAACCAGCAAACATTATGAGATCCCAGAACATCCGAGGAGCAAAGAGTGACAGGGATTGGGTCTCAAGTAGGAAATGTCCCTTTTTGATTTGAAATCATAATAATGTTTTGTCCTTTCAATAGGTTGAGTAATATTGTGCTGATTTGTTTATCTTCAGATGTTGGTGGCAAGGATTTCTAGTTCCTTCCGGTGCTGCTACTTCTTTAAAACAAGTGCTTTGGTGATCCATTGGGACCATAGATAGTCAGGTCATAATTTGTGTCTGAAAACAATAATACATTTAAAGATGTTAAAGGCTGGACATTAGCTAGAACAAAGTGTTATATGCTGTAGAATGGGTATAGTAAGCTTACAAAGTGGTGTATCTGGGTGAATAGTGGAATAATATGTAAAGTGATTAAATAAATCACATTAGGTAATAGATGATGATAGATCTCTTGTGCCATTATAGAGGACAAAACGCCATTGACACATTGGTCCAGAACCAGAATACTAGTCAGATTTCATATGCATAAGGGAACCAACAACCATAGACGTACGTTTCAGCCTTTATTTGGCTCATCAGTGGGAACTGAATGTTAAAGATCTATGATGCTTGAGATCAAAATGTTAGCTAAAGTAATAAACCTAATTTAAGAAAAAACATTTGTATTATTTGAGCCTGAGACTAGCTTAGCGCACCGACATTTTTTCTTTTCCCTGTTTGCACATATTTGAGGTTGTTGGCTCCTCATCAGTCTGGTTGCAGCTTGCTGTCCAGGGGTTAAATGGGAGGAGGTTTAATTGCACCTCCCCCAACACATTAATCTGGTTTTGGTAGCAGTATAAACTGCTTTGTGTGCCCACTATGTAGGAGGTGAGCGTAGGTTCTCACCCTATTGAGAGTGTGCCTTGACGTGGCGGGTGAGCTTAATTATGCTTTGGCCAATTCATATAACCAAAACCTCTCATTTATATTATGTTTATATATTTGTTGCCAACTTTATTAGGGTGAGAAGCGCAGACAGTATTTTGTTTTTTGTATACATTGTACAGCCAACACACTGTATTTGCAGCATGCTCACACTGTTTGGTAGGCCTTATATTATACATTTGTATTATTTGAGCCTGAGACTAGCTTAGCGCACCGACATTTTTTCTTTTCCCTAATTTAAGAAAAAGCTATTAGATAAATCTTTATTTTTTGTATCAAGGAGGATGCTTTTGAAGGATCCCATTTTTTGGAATGTTATAAAGATAATTATATGATTGGGTAGCTTCGACAATGAATCATTTTAAATTCTAATCAATAGGTCTGTAGCTAATAACACCCACCTTCCCATACAATGTAATACGAGGTTTGCAAGTTTCCATGTTTTCCAGATAAAACTGTTCTACTCTTACTCTCTCTCTATTCCTAGGACTGTCACATTCTAATTAACGGTATAAAATTCTTCTATCCCATGCATTTGAACATGATGTCATGGTTTCCAAATTATGCTGAATGACTTAAGCACCATTTTTACGGCTAAGTCATAGGGCCACACTGCCAGGTTCTCTATTGTTGGCTTTTACTAAACTGGTCGCAAATTTAATACTTATTTTCACCACTTAAAAGCAAATATATAGGATAATTAACCACTTATGGGCAATAACACTTACATGATGAACAAATGGCATCTGCTGTGCCATCTAGTGATGAAATCAACTATTAAATTGTAAGTTAACCATAAAATCTACCTGTTCAGCTAATTCTAACCAGATACATAAAGAAACATATCTTAATAAGCATATTCAATTATGTTACTTTTGAATAAAATTATATCTTAAAATGTAGAGAGGTCTTTGATCTCCCCAAACGGCCCATTTACACTATGAAGGCTGTGCCAACTCAGCACACCCTTTATGAGCTGCATTAGAAGGCGCTGCATGCCTTAAAGACACAGAACTGCATATGTTTAATGTAAGGAAGCTGCTGATCATTCTTTGAGTCTTTACTTTATACATGGGGTCTCTTATTTGCATATTTCTGTTTTGGAAGCCTTTCAGCACATGACGGTATTGGAAGTGTATAAGCTGAGCGTTCTACCTACATCTCTCCTCCAGCTCATGCAGTATGAATCTTGATCAGCACACCAAGGAAAACTAAATACAATAACAGTTAATATGGACATGTCATAGACTAGAAAACAAAGAACATAACAACTAACAAGGTGGGTCACTTTCTGATGCTGTGTGTGGTTTAGCCTCAGCCCTGAAACACTGGAAAGGAAGATTATATGGTCCCAGAGACCTTAACATTGAGGGGACAGTACTGGTTCAATTGGGACAGCTTCAAGCCTTACAACTGGAATACACACTGGTTTTACCTGGATTTGATAAAGTTTGTGGAGGGAGTGAAACCAGATGTGTGGCCCATAGAGTGATCCATAAGCTCATCGGAAACCAAGAAACCTATGGAGCTGATTCCAGGGCTCTCTAACGCAACAGCAGAGACTATTTGGACTACTGTGTTGGCCACACAAAAAATTCTGGTTACTGTATTTGATGGCTTATGCACTGTCTGCATAAATACCTTTTTATGATGCTTTTCACCTTCAAAAAGCTTGAAATGCAAAATCAGATGAAGCTGCTTTGGGTTTCCATTGTAGTTTTGATATCTCAATTGAAAATAGTTTAGTGGCAGTTGTTCTTGTCATCCAAGTGTCTGTCAGCACCACCTAGGCAGGCAATATTAAGTGGAACTGAAGTACACCTGGGGGATTTAAATAGTTTCCAAATTAACTCAATAGGACATACTGTAGTCAGACTTAATTTAAAAATTTAAATTAGATGAACTAGCCTGGCTTTTCTATTGCATAAAAGCTGCTCTGCTTCCTAGAGTATTAACCTGTAAGGGTTAATGTGCAAAGCCAGTCATGACAAATTAACAATGGCGACTGGGGGCTTTTCACTGAACATAGCCGTAGACAATGCCAGGTAGAATTATTCTAGGCGGAATGTTCTGGCCATTCAGGTAGCTTACTGTTTATACTTGCGGGGTTTGCTGTGAATGTATTACAGACAGAAGAACAGAAGAAAAACAACTATAGATCCATTACTATGCTATTTTATAGTAAATAATCATATGATAGATAACTTGGAGATGCCAGTACATAACATAACAACCCAGTTTTTCCCTTTTTAAAGAGGATCTGTTGCATTTTCAAATAACGCATTTCAGTGACATTATGTATTTATTTTGTCAAATCTGATTATTATTATTATTATTATTATTATTTTGAGATCGTACACCTTCGGCTTTGTTTTACAAGAAATATTCAAACCTATGTAAACTAACACTGCCCATAACTATGATAGAAAAGTAAGCAAAATCTAAAGATACATCTGCAGAATATCAAAATGTGTTTTTTCTGTTATTTAAATGTCATTTTTAGAGCTTTTATGTTTATAAATGAACTTGGTTTATATAAAAACCCTAAATATCAAACAATGTATTTTTAGTTGCTTAACAAAAATATAACTTTTACTTTTTAGATTTACTGAATGAGTTAAATGTAACTTGTTTGCTAAAATATATTTTCTTCAAAATCACATGTACATCAAAGCTTCGCATCACTTCCCAAATAGGTAATCTTCAATTTTTCCACATGTGGTCTGCAACAACCTAAATTAGTTAATTTCTTTTAGCAACAACATTTCTTTCCAATCACATGCAGGTGCAACTTTTGAAAAGTAGCCAGAAATAATAATTAAACTGCCACATAGTAAAAACATTGAACTACACAAGATCATAGGTCACTTTTAATTACTTAACCTATAAGAAGAACAAGAGAGATTTTTACTGTCAATAGAGTATTATAACATTTCAAGAATAATACGAAAAAATACTGTTATGTTTTTATATTCTTAAAGGTCAATGCAACAAAAAAGTTTAATGGAAAAATAGTATACACTGTGCCATCACTTCTTGTAACTGTATTTCTGCTTATTTGAATATTTGGATGATGATAGTTTTATCTTCTAGGATAACTGAACTGGATGTTCTACTATCCATGAGCCTTCTTGATTAAAGTGCGCATGCTCTTTCATTTTTTGCTCTGTGTAAAAATTGTACTCCACTATCTATAGTCATGTGAAAAAAGTACTGCTTCTTTGAATTCTATGCGTTCACATATCAGGATATAATAACAATCATCTATTCCTTGGCAGGTCTAAAAATTAGGTAAATACAACCTCAAATGAACAAAACTTGACACATTACCCTGTGTCATGACTTAACAAAAATAAAGACAAAATGGAGAAGCCATGTGTGAAAAACTATGTACACCTTATGATTCAATGGCTTGCAGAATCAACGTTAGCCATAACTTGAAACAAAGATTTTCTGTATGACTTTATTAGTTGTGGACTTCGTTGCGGAGGAATTTTGTACCACACTTCTTTATATTGTTGCTTCAGTTAATTGAGGTTTGTGGGCATTTGTTAATGCCTATCTCTAATAATGTCCCACCACAGCATTTTAATTGGGTTGAGGTCTGGACTTTGACTGGACTGTTGCAACACCTTGATTCTTTTCTTTTTCATCCATTCTGTTGTAGATTTTCTGATGTGCTTGGGATCATTGTCCTGTTGCATGACCCAATATCTGCCAAGCTTTAGCTTCTCAGACAGACCCCACTTTGGTCTTGTCTGTCCAAAGGACATTGTTCCAGAAGTCTTGTGGTTTGTTCAGAGGCAACTTTGCAAACCTAAGCGGTGCTGTCATGTTTTTTATAGAGAGGGGAAGCTTTCTCCTGGCAACCCTTCCAAACAAACCATACTTCAGTTCAGTCTTTTTCCAATGGTACTGTCATGAACTGTAACATTTAACATGCTAACTGAAGCCTGTAGAGTCTGAGATGGAACTCTTGAGTTTTTGCAGTTTCCTGGGGTGAATGTCCTTGGGTGCTGGAATGTCCACTCCTGGAAAAATTGGCAACTGCCTTGAATGTTTTCCACTTTTGAATACTCTTTCTCACTGTAGAATAATGGACTTTAAATTGTTTGGAAATTGCCTTAAAAGCCTTCCAAGATTTATGGGCAGCAACAATTGCTTAATTGCAAACAGTAAAGGTGTATTCAGTTTTTCAACCATGGCTGTTCCATTTTGGCTTTATTTTTATTGCATAAATCATGACATGGTGTCATGTGTTCTTGTTCATCTGACGTTGTATTTATCTAATTTTTAGACCTGCTACGGAATTTGTTATATCCTGATATTCAAACCATAGCAGAGGGTGTACTTTCTTTTTCACCAAACTGTACTTTATATTTATTCTTCCTTTTGTATATGTGCCCCATTTTGAATTTTATTGTTGATTATTTGGGTGTGTTTATTACTTATATCACACCATTCAATGAGAACATTCTAAAAAAAAAAATGTTTGGGCTGATCCAGGTGGCTTCACTGTCAGAGTTAGTTCTTTACAAAGTTAACCACATTATACGTACATTAAGGGGTAATATGCTATATACATTGTTGAAATTTGGGTAACATAATATTGCCTGCTAGCAAGTACATGATGACTTTTCTCAAACCAACATATGTTTTTGCTCCATTTAAATTCCTTCCATGTATTCAGTTGCTTTTAAAATTCAGATTATTTTTTTTTTTTTAGAAACTCACCTCCTTTAAGTAAACTAAAAAATATTTCACCCACACTAAGAACCTGATAATATCACAAACGGCATTTATATGTAGTCATCATCGTGGAAAAAAAGAAATACTTATGTTTATTTGACTTATGACCAGATAATCAAATATTGGTGCAAACTAAAAAAAAACCTGACACTTTAATAGCTCTTAAATGAAAAAAATCTGTTTTAGAACAGTATAGACTTGAGATAAGGAATGGGAGGACTCCTGGCCAGCATTCACAGAAAATGCAGACGAGTGTATACACTATTTCCATGTGCTTTTTAAATTAGCTTACTTTAAAACAACTGTAGGTTTTTATTTATTGCACATAATATAAAAGTGGCAATTTACTAACATAAAACAAGTTCATGTCTGTAGAACTGCAACATATTTAATATGCTAGTATATGAGGGTAATAAAAAGTAATTCAGACTTCAGGTTTGTTAAGTATATCATTTACCCTCTATCCACTGTATGATATATTATACATTGCATAAAACCTTATCCTTGAATCTAAAGCATTATCTGTTTGAGCTGGCTCACACTACCATTAACGTAAGCTGGGACACCCATTTGTCCATTGGGGCCTAAATCAGGTAAACTACATGCTTTTGTGTGTCCTTCCTTCCATAGACCTCATGATGTTACCACTTGTCCCTGTCCTTAACTTTGTGTCCCGGCTGTAGAAACATATGTTGGCTCCATCATCCAGCAGATGGTGGTGCCATTGTTGTGTTGAAGGATTGGTCTGTGAAGTTTTTATATACCACTTGTTGAAAAGAGAATGCATCATTCAAGTGTTATTTAGATTTTATTTTATGTAGAATACTTAAAAATAGACAAAGCCACACAAAAATAGTCCATCAACGAACTGAAAAATGTCTTGAAGTCAACAGATATTTATCAGCACATAGGAGTGAGGCAAACCCAACGTTGCTCAGAAAGGGACATGGAGTGGGTGAAACCTAGGATGTGAGTTACCATTACCAAAACACACCAACCCAGACTAGTAATCGGCTCTAATTTTCTGAGGCTCCAGCTGTATACATATGGTTAAGAAAGACCAAAAAGTAAGTCTGGCAAGAAACAAAAAACCTGATGGAATGCTCCTGGTATTTGTTCCATAAATAGAATGCTGCTAAGGAATTGCTCCACTTTTGCCCACTAATATGGCTGAGAAAGCTTCCCTATCAAATCTTATGGCTGTTGCTCAGGCACTTCTTCTGCTTCGGTTTACTACATTCTACAGACGTATGATAAAGTTAGTTCTTTAACCCCTTAATGACAAAGCCCGTACATGGGTTTAGGGACCACCCATTGTCCTTAAGGGGTTAAAAGTGAAAAAATAAGCGGGGTCGGTGGAACAATAACGTTAATGACAAATGCCACTGACAATTCAGAGATATAACGTTTTTTTTTTATACAGAATAGCCGCTTGCAATGAAAAAAGTCCTCATGCACCCTTACAGAGCTTGAAACATTAAAATTTTGATTAATGATCAATCGAGTTTTGTTTTTTTTATTCGGTCATCCAACTCAAATTCCTAAAGTTACTACAGCTGGGAACAGCCAAGAGTCTTGAATTTCCTGGGTCAATACATTAACTCAAAATTATATCCTGTCAAATTTCAGTCCCTGACAAAATTCTTCTCGGATCCTTGAGTCCTGGGTCATCTATCTATCGCTGATTAAAGAATTTGATAGAGACCAGCTTCTAAATCCAACACACCAGCCTTTTATTTCTTATATGGTTAAAAAGGATATCTCTGAACCTATTTCAAAGTGTAGAATATATGGTTAACAAGTAACATAATAGTACAATGTAAACATTTGGTTAAAGTATAGAAATAATGTACAACTTTTTAGTAAGAAATGCATGCCTTTAATGTATGCCTATAGCTATGAGGGCAATTTTGCAAAGGATGATACATTTTACTGCATTTCATTGGTCAAAGCACATAGGTTGCCACTGTGGCTACTTTGTAAGTTGTTGAGCTTCAAGAACTTGAGGAACATTTGTTCTTCCATATCCCTAAGCCCACCTTTTGTGCTTCACTGCCCTCTTCGGTAGCTGTGGTGAAATGCAGAGGTCAGGGCTGGCCAGCCGTTTCAGGTTTCTACACCTATGGAGAGAGTGCCAAGGGGTTGTGTTGTTTCATCCACCATCACCAAAGGTACTGTTAGGTGGAAATCCGCTAAGTATAAACTCCGTAGTGTGCGCCAGGATATAAACTCATGAGATTAAAGTGACACATTCTTAACAAGATAAATAATAGTAGTTTGTGGACAAATGCTTGCGAAATATATGTTTTAAGACAGGTGCTTAAAGGAACACTCCGGAATACTCTGTATGCAATCTTGAAACCTAGGAGAGCTAAAATAAAAACTCTGTGCTCCAATTTTGTGCCACTGATTGGCTACTTGGAGCAGCCAGTCAGGGACAGGAAAGCATTCTCATTGGGTCATTAAACCTCTCATCCCCCCACAGCGTTCCTGAGCCAGAGCTGGAGCCGGCTGGCGGGATGTAAGCCGCATGTCAGTTCACCTAAAGGGATACTATTATTTTATAAGTAATTGGACTACGCTTTTAATACTCTTCCTTCGTAGCATATTAATTTAGCACACCAGAAAAATAAATTTGTGGTTAAATGCCAAAAAACCAAGAGGACGGTAGGAAAGTGGACCAGAAGTCTTGTATTTCAACTAAGACAATGCCCTCTATTTAAAAAAAAGTCCAATGTTTTATGTTGTTTAAGTTAATTAGAATATCAGCAGTGATTGCTAAGTATCCAAATATGACTGATCAAGAGCTTGGAGCTTAAAAACAACACTGATGCAGATTATATCAGAGGCACAGAGCACGACTCTTTCAATAAAATCCTTTTGGTACAGAGCACCTGCTGTTTGGCAGAGTTTCAGGTAACATTAGAGAGCTGCTGTAAGGCACCTACCTTAAACGGCTCCCGGCCGTCCTCTTCTCCCTCCCGACAGAAACGCCGGCACCGCTCACTGGCACATGAAGCAGCCGCTCGCGCGCAGCCGCTTCATGAATATTTATGAGGCTGACCGCCGACTGGATTCCGCTGCGTTGCTATGGTCACGTCCCGGACGTCAGGGAACGCCCCCCCGGGCTATTTAAACCTCACTCTCCATGTCCTCAGTGCTCAGTTATAGTGGTGCTTCCCGTATCTCGTGAGCCCCTCCAGTATCTCAAGTTGTTTGTCTCGTTTATCCGGTATCCGACCCTGGTCTGCTTAACGGTTCTCGTGTATCTCTGGCATCCTGACCCCGGCTCTCCCAACGACTCCGTGTACTTCTGGCATCCTGACCCCGGCTATCTCAACGGCTCCTGTGTATCTCTGGCATCCCGACCCTGGTCTGCTAAACGGCTTCGTTCTGACCACCCGTGCTTACAGCTACACTGGCAAGCGCCCTCTTACCCTCACCAGGCCCCTTGTGCGTGTTCTGTTCTGAGCAAGTGTGTTCCATTCCTGCATTCCGGATTCCTCCTGGTAAGACAAACCTCACAGCCGCCTTAGGGCAAAATGTGACTGTCTATTTATTACAACTTTGATTTATATTATACGGTGTGCTTTATTTATTGTTTTGTTATTACAAATGATGAATTGAAGCAGACTTGTACATTCGCGTTTACGCACCTTGCCGGCTCATTTCATTGTTGTGTTGTTGCTGAACAGAAGCTTAAGAAACTTCATAAAATAGGCTGAGGCAAACATTTCTCTAACAGAAAAATTACACCAGCACCTTCACCTACTGCACAGTTATTTAGGTCACCAAGGTTTATTCGATAAAGTAGACGTTTGTAGGAGATTTTACATTTCAATAATAGATTATAAAGGCCTTATTAAAGCAGAAAGAGGCCCAAGGCATGCCCTTTCATGATGTGCATTTCATTCAACAGGATGACTTTCAAGAAATGTATGCCCCCAACATTTCAGGTCTCCAAGTGAGGACTCCGGTGTTGGAGCGTATGGCTAGAAGGTTCTGGCCAGAGCCATCATCTACATCTAGCCAAAAATGAGAGGTGCAGATGTAGCCAAAATCCACATCTGCACCTCCCATAAGGAACAAGTCTAGAAAGTTATACTACATGCAGGTAATGCCAGTGGGAGACCGCTGGAAGGGGTGTGGCTCCCAGGAACATACTATGTATGGTGGACTTGCCCAAGCAACATTTGGAAATGTATTAGGGCCCTCATTGCACGGGTCCTCCAGAAACCCTTTCTCAGTGGACGATGCTGCTCTCCAGGCCACAAAGTTTGGAACCAACCAGACATACTAGCCTTGCCAACAGTGGGAAACCTTAATTCCAGGGTGGTGGACATGAACCACCTGACGGCACACATCCACGACACATCCAGAAGGTCTGGTACATCTGGCTAGACAAGAGTTGCATCCACCTACCTATACCACTGGCAGGATGACCTCCTCCTCTTCTCCTCCTCTTTTTTTTTTGTTTTTTTCTCACACTAGCCGTAATGAAGTGACTGGCTGGCCTTACTGAGCAGATCGCTGAGGAAAGCCGGAGCACACAGAACCAATGCTTCCTCTCGGCAGCATAAAACGTATTCTTTGCTGGTGGTTCCCCTTGAACTGTCATTGAAGTCCTAAGACCTGGTCCCTGCCTACGTAGCCACTGCTAATCTGTGTAATGTGTGGAGTGTATCTTTTTTCCCTTTTCCTTTTAGCAATCTAGTTTGTAGTTTATTCTTGTAAGGAATACTAGGGATGTGGGTGCACACACATTGCATGCCGATGGTGAACTTTTACTGACGACTTCTAACCTCTCATTGATACTGTTCACATACTGTACAATCCACTGTGATGCATTAATGCTTTTTCTTGTCATCCGAGAAATAAAAAGAATTATGAAACACTACCCCCTCCATCCCATAGGACAGGGATGGCACGAGGCACAGGATTGTCATTGAACCCTATGGGATGGGGTTTGAGAGTGATGGTTATAGCTGCGTCCAAAAGCCCCTGAGATTATTTTATTACCCTATACCCTACCACACATAATGTAAGGGAAAACTTCCTGGACACTATTTTTTATCAATTAATAATCATAATAATTATATTTTATGAGTTCAGGGGAGGAGTGACAATTGCATGTCTCTGTGTAGCCTCCAAATGATAAAAAAAAAAATGTGAAAGCTGGAGTTGGAACTAATTATCGCTCGAGCAACTTGTTAACTTGGTAACTGTTTAATGAATGTGTTTGAATAGACTGGACTTAGTAGAGGTACACCTAAAGACGAATTGTGGGTTGGGTTGGGAAAGAAGACTCGAAATTCTTTTGTTCATCAACCACCTGAAGGAAGAACGGCCTTTAAATGTAACACAAGTCAACGTCTGTGCATCAGGCAGGCATCTTTGCATTGAAGAAACTGTTGCGTTGTATTTATTGTAACAGTCCTGTGAATACTCGTTATTGGTTCAGACGTTTAATATGGAAAACATTACTGTAACTATGCAAGTGTGGGTGATTAGAAACAGCTTTTCCTGCTGATATGATCTATAATTGCCAACAAAATAAGTATGTATACGATCTGTTTAAACTTAGGTACCCTTTTATCATTTTTCAGTTTTGCTTATTTTAATGTAACAGTTGTTATTTGAAATGCATAAGACGGAACATACAAGTGTATCATCTGGCATTTATACCTGAAAAGCAGGGAACGGCAAGAAGTCATATGAAAATAATTCTCGGTTAAATTCTGCTTCACATGCCGAACTTCAGAAAAATCCCCCCTTTAACATAATACACAGAAAATGACAGTGCTAGCGTCGTGTGGCAGAAACATTGGGCGATTTAATGAGGTTTGGTCCCACTAATTTATGAAACTTAATCTATTCTGACAGCTGAAATTTATAATGGATCCCACTGTTGTAGGTTTTCCTGGATTTATTGGAAACAACAAGGCCAATTTAGCAAATTTCAGTTCCTGTAAACAATGGGATTCGCAAGGAATTTGTATCTTTGTTTTTCTTTGTTGACAATTTTAGGTCCAAGGCCCGTTGTCACCTAATAGCATATAATGCATGGCAATAAACATTATCCGCATGGGATGTTAGAAGGTGTTTGTGTTTTCCATTGATGGCAGCATGTGACAGGCGCATATGCAAATGGACTATTATAACTGAGGATCTGCATATGGCACCACAACGCACATTAATAAGGGACAAATACAAGATACTAAAAAAAAATAAAAATTCTATACTTATTCCATGTCATTAATAAAGTTAGGCGAAATATGCTCTGGAGCTATACTAGGGTATAAATGGGGAAAACATTAGTTAGGAAAAGCCTAAAAAGGAAAAAGAAGCGCAACCGGATAGACACTCACCTGGAGTTTTGGCACAGTTAGATACTGGAAGATGTGGGCAAGCTGGCCCGGTGTGTGGCGTGAGCCAAGTTAATCATATCGGACTTACCAGCACCATAAACAGAGTATGAATAGATGCCAATGAGGGGATGTTTATGCCTGTTTCGCCTTCCGATGAATCCTTAATCCACTATTGCCATTTTAAAGGAAAAATCTCCGTCGGCACATCACACAACCCCCTTTGCATGAGCGAAACCAACAACTTCTATACCCATCCATAAAGAAATGTCAAATGCAGTGTTGCTTGTGCGCTATATGGACGTGTTAAATGTCGGAGTTCTTAGTGTTCTATGGTCTTAAACATCAAACTAATGAATATAAAGGTATTGTTTTTTGCAAATGAAAATGTTTCACTGACATTATTCTTCCAAATAACATATTTAGATCTATAAACAGTTATGAATGGGTCACAAAGTCTTGGTACAGGCTAAAATGGTGTACCTCATACCGAGACATAACGGACACGATGTCACTCCTGCCAAAAATAACGTTAACCAAAAGAAAGTATAACAGAACGTACGAAAGTGATACAACAGCACGAGCAGTCAATTCCACTTCCAGGCAACTGGCCCGTCATTCCTTCTGTCATAAATATAGCATGCCCAAGCGTTATAATCGTGGATGTTCAGAACTGTATATATTTCCCTCTGTGTTTCATTTATAATATTTATATGATACCATGAACACCCAGAAAGCCACGATGCACGGTCACAAGCAGCCATCTATACTGTGATTTTTGGAGTAAAGCCCACGCTTTTGAATTTGGTTTACTGTGGCTCTGACTTCAAAATATTGTGATTAAGAATTTGAAACTCCCTACAAATACAGGTTTATATGGTAAGATAGATTTACTGGATGTTTTTTTTCTTTTTTCTATTTCGCAAAATAAAAACTCAGAATTGGCAAGGGTACCCCTGATTATCCCAACAATCAATTGATGATTTTCATTACCTTCATTTCTCGCTTCAAGCTTTCATTTCGGGTCGCTTAGGGTTTCATTTAATTGCGGGATTGTAACATAATGATGGTAGTTTCCAACTTGCCGTAGAGCATGTCATGATTACGAGTAGGCATCTGGGCTTTGTTAATGCTGTACTATCTGATGTTTCGAAGATGAAAAAAGTATTGCACTCTACAAGTACATAAACCCTTCACAAAGAAAACAATGTTCGACTTCCAGTTGTGGGATAAGTGGGAGAAATATGGTGAAATTCTAAAGTCGGATTCCAGGATGTAAGCTTTGCTTGTTTCAGGTAGGGTTATGTCAACATTTGGATGAATGACATGAATTCACTGGTGGACAGGAATAGTAGGACTGTTACTATATAACTATAATGAGCTCTAGACTGACGGAGGGTAAAAATACACTTGCGAAAACGTAGCTATACAAATTTAACGTCTTGACCTTTTGAACGTGGCTGTGAGTAAATAAACAGAGTGAATTATGCAGAAAACATACGGTGCAAATGTTAAGCTAAAAAATAGAGGAGAAAAATAAAAATAAAGATAGAGCAAATATCTCTGAAACAAGTAACTATATATAAAAAAACATGATGCTCCATACAGGAAAATAATAAAATATTAAGAATTTTTTTTTTTTTTAACCATAGATATGCCTTAGGTACAAATATGTTAAATGCCCCAAGTTTCCTGAAAACTCCCAATATTAGTGAATAAACCACCCCAATTGGTAATTTTTATAGTGAGGACAATAAACTTCTGGAATGCTTGTTATGATGGTGACCATAACTGGGGACTTTATGGCTCCAGCTACCCGGAGCGCCCCCTAGCGGGATGTGGGCAGGGATTCGCTATGACGCTGAGGGACACGCCGCTGTTTAAGGAGGTAATAGGCCGAGAGTAGGGTTTGTCAGAACGCCGCTCCTGCGACCCAGAGTTTTCCAGAGGAGACATGGAGAAGCAGAGCTTCTGGAAAAACTCGGAGAGCTCTCCCAGGTATGATGGTGACCTATGAAATAGGTGGAAGAGCACCTCAACCACTTCCATTTCAAGGATGAATGACGATATAGCCAAATTGTATATCACAATCAAAAGCTCAACTATAAACAAGTTTTACATGTGTTACCTCCATCCTCTAAGTATGGACATGTCAGAATAGCATAGGTATTGAGCTCAGAAAGTTTTATACAGCCTTTAATCAAAGTTGGTATTTTTTAGTTGACCAAATTAGAAGAATATATTAAGGTGCATAAGCATTTGAGACATTGGAGTTCTCTTTTTCCAACGATCCAGGGGGCTTGTAATTGTCCATACCCAGTTAGGATTATAGTTGTGACTTATAAAGAGAAGATGTTTAGTCTCATGTAAAGCATAAATTTCACTCCATAGATAACACTGGCAGTCTTTCTGTGATCCGACATTCAGTACATGTAAAGGGAGAGTTGTCATGGCACAGAATAGTGTTTCAATATGGGGCAAAGAGCCATGAAAGCGTCTAAATATAATTGTAACATAGAGCACTTGACATGATGTTGTATGGTGCCATTCTAATAGAGTGGAACAGAAACACATGGCAGTGTCTGGAGAAAAAACAGAAGAATAATATGTTACTGTGGAAATGAGTAGTCAAAACAGAAAACAACACAAAACACTATATTAGCATGGCAATGTTTGATGAAAAAGTTCAAATACACAGCATCTGAGATAACCGTTCATCGTGGCAAGAAAAGCCAACTCGTTTGCTAGGTTTTGTCTGGCTCTTTTTCAGTTTGGCTATTTGCTCAACTCAAATGAGCTGGAATCCGTTTGAGTTGGCAAAGTCATCAGATTTAACCAAACCAGCTCAGTAGCAAAACAAGCCATCAAAGCATTACTGATGGGATCAGACTATTGACATTTCTAGGGCAGAAACAGAACAGATCTAGGGCCGATAGGCATAATGTGCACAAATACGAATACAAAATAGGCTGAAATAGGCATTCACCCGTTCACAGCTGAGGGTACTAGGCCAAACATGGACTAGGCCAGGGGCGTCCAACATGCGGCCCGCAGGCCAAATGCGGCCCGCGAGACCTCGAGGTGCGGCCCGCGTAAGATCGGCAGCCAGGGCAACCGATCTTACACGAGCCGCACCTCAAGCCCTGCTACTTACTTGTGGGAGGGTCTTCTGGACAGCACAGAGGAAGCGGAGTTCACGTGACATCCTACTTCCTCTGTGCTTTAGCAGAGAAGGCAGAGGGAGGCCACGCCCCCTGCTGAAGTCTGTGAGCGGCATCGAAGGGAGATGCAGTGCAGGTAAGGGGGTGGGGAGGGTGTTTGAATGAGTGTGTGTGATTGAGGGAATGAATCTGTGAATTAATGATTATATGAATAAATGAGTGTGTGTGTGTGTGTGTGTGTGTGATAGCATGGATGTGTAAGTGCTGGAACCTAGGCATGATGGGACTGTGATTGCTGTTAGCAATCACACTCCTATCATGCCAAGTCAGCCAGTACATGCTGAAACCTGGCCAGCTCCCCCCCTTGTGTATTGATGCTGCCAGCAGTATGGGGTCTGCACATCACTTACAGCCATCCTGTACCAGCGTGTATTGGCTGACTTGGCATGATAGGACTGTGATTGCTAATAGCAATCAGAGTCCCATCATGCCTAGGTTCCAGCATTTACTGGATGGATGTGTAAGTGCTGGAACCTAGGCATGATGGGACTGTGACTACTGTTAGCAATCACACTCCTATCATGCCAAGTCAGCCAGTACATGCTGAAACCTAGCTAGCTGCCCCCCTTGTGTAGTGATGCTGCCAGCAGTATGGGGTATGCACATCACTTACAGCCACCCTGTACCAGCATGTACTGGCTGACTTGGCATGATAGGAGTGTGATTGCTAACAGCAATCACAGCGAGCACAGTCCCATCATGCCTAGGTACCAGCATTTACTGGTTGCCTGGGTATGATAGGAGTGTGATTGCTGTTAGCAATCACACTCCTATCATGCCAAGTCATATTGCTAATTTTGTCCAATTGTGTGTTACCTACTTTTATTAAACATGTGAGTTTTTATTATTATTTTTAAAGGTGGGGGTCATTTTCAGTTTTGGCTAAGTGAACCCTGAATGTTTTGGTCCAGAATTTTCATTTTAGTTCATCCCTAGAATAAATCTAGGGAATCCTGAATTTGTAGTCGCAAAACTTTCAAGGCCCAGAAATCAGTGAGAGGAAGAGTAAAGGTTTTGTGTCATTTTACTTTATTTTAATCTGCAATTTTATTAAAGGTCATATTTTTTGTCACAGTGAAAAATGAGTGCGGCCCGCGCACGTATACAATTCTGATGAAGTGGCCCACTGCAGAAAAAACTTGGACACCCCTGGACTAGGCGCTCATTCAGAGCCCTGCATTGGGATGATGAATTCATGAATCTCTGATTGCAGATGGCTCAAGCCTTTGTGCTCTTTTTCTACACCATCTACACAGGAGACTAATGGGAATTGGACACCAGATGGGGACTGGCAGGAGACTGAGATGGGGACTGGTAGATGGCAGGTGCCAGGTAGAATAGCAGAGACATAATCAAGGACAGGCTTATGGAGGTCATACATGGAGGCAACCAGAGCATTGCACACAGGGATTTGGCATAGAAACAGTACAGTCCAGAGTCAAGAGCCAGATAAAAGTACCAGAGGAGAAACAACAAAGCATAAACTGAGTCTAGAGCTAGGAGTCAAAGACCAGAAGAGCCCTGTATAAATTGTTGGCGTTGTATAAATAAAAGAAGATAATATCAGCAAACACCAAGTACAACCAGTTTAGAGGCCTGGAAAACAATGGAATGGGGCCTGGGAGCAACTATGTTATAAAATATAAGTGTGTCAGCAACCCAAACAAGGATGACAGGGGAATATGGAGAGACGAGAATCCGAGCAACCACAGAGCCTCTTGGTGGTGACAAGGACCTCTGGTTCTAGTTGTAAAGTCTCTGATACACACACATTCATTTTCAGAAAAGAGCTATTGGTCAAACCTTCAGAAAGGTTTTAGCCCAGATTGTGATCCTCCGCACCTCATTCCTCAGCATACTCATTTGGTGAAATCCAGGAAACTAACATATATCAAAAAGCATTGAGCCCCTGAAGAAAGAGAATAAAAACTACACATACCCAACTTAAAATGTAAACGTAATTACTGAATTGAACATCTCAAGCCAATTCAAAATAATTATATATGAAATCTTTAAACGTAGACATTTGTTTAGTTACTATTGATCTAGAATGGCTAAACCAACTCATTGCTGTCAATGTAGACATTTTCCTATCTGAAAATCCACATACAAAAAGACTGTAAATGTATATTTTGTAATCCAGGAAAATCTCTTCCTTTTTAATGAGTTCAATTTGTATTTTACAGGATATCAAAAGGCACAAAAGGAGCTTGTGGCTTCAGCCACCTGTTATTCTAGCAGTAAGGCCCGACACTTATGCCAAAACTAAGTCAAAAATAAAACAAAAATAAATAAACAGCCTTATTTATTCAGCTATTGAAAAAATGAAAACTATGTACCTAATTTCCATAGCATTTGCATATTTTCCGTTTTTTTTTTCCTTCTTAAATTTACTTTACATGCAGCGCTTTTAAATACCGAGCCTTTTCATAAAGAATGTTTCCTTTTTTAGTTTTAGAAAATAAATAAATGTGAAGAAACGTAACATGGACCTATCGGTATTTATAGACGACCCTTCTTGAGATAAATAGTAGTTTGATATGTCCACCAGTGGCGGAACTACCGGGGTTGCAGGGGTCGCGACTGCAACCGGGCCCCGGCGGCAGGGGGGCCCAAGCCAAGGGGCCGCCCGAAATCTTTTTTCCGTTTTTTTTTAAATAAGGCAGGGGCGTCCAACATGCGGCCTCGAGGTGCGGCCCGCGTAAGATCGGCAGCCAGGGCAACCGATCTTACGCGAGCCGCACCTCAAGCCCTGCTACTTACTTGTGGGAGGGTCTTCTGGACTGCACAGAGGAAGCGGAGTTCACGTGACATCCTACTTCCTCTGTGCTTTAGCAGAGAAGGCAGAGGGAGGCCGCGCCCCCTGCTGAAGTCTGTGAGCGGCATCGAGGAGCTGCAGTGCAGGTAAGGGGGTGGGGAGGGTGTTTGAATGAGTGTGTGTGATTGAGAAAATGAATCTGTGAATGAATGATTATATGAATAAATGTGTGTGTGATAGCATGGATGTGTAAGTGCTGGAACCTAGGCATGATGGGACTGTGATTGCTGTTAGCAATCACACTCCTATCATGCCAAGTCAGCCAGTACATGCTGAAACCTGGCCAGCTGCCCCCCTTGTGTAGTGATGCTGCCAGCAGTATGGGGTCTGCACTTACAGCCACCCTGTACCAGCATGTACTGGCTGACTTGGCATGATAGGAGTGTGATTGCTAACAGCAATCACAGCGAGCACAGTCCCATCATGCCTAGGTACCAGCATTTACTGGTTGCCTGGGTATGATAGGGGTGTGATTGCTGTTAGCAATCACACTCCTATCATGCCAAGTCATATTGCTAATTTTGTCCAATTGTGTGTTACCTACTTTTATTAAACATGTGAGTTTTTATTATTATTTTTAAAGGTGGGGGTCATTTTTGGTTTTGGCTAAGTGAACCCTGAATGTTTTGGTCCAGAATTTTCATTTTAGTTCATCCCTAGAATAAATCTAGGGAATCCTGAATTTGTAGTCGCAAAACTTTCAAGGCCCAGAAATCAGTGAGAGGAAGAGTAAAGGTTTTGTGTCATTTTACTTTATTTTAATCTGCATATTTTATTAAAGGCCATATTTTTTGTCACAGTGAAAAATGAGTGCGGCCCGCGCACGTATACAATTCTGATTAAGTGGCGCCCCATTTTCTTAGATTTTGTTACAGATATGATTCAATATGTAAATTGAATTTGTTGGAAAAAAATTGTTGGGTAAAAATCATGTTTTTTTTGCGGGGGGGGTGAGGGGGTGGGGGGCCCTTAACAGATTCTCGCACCCGGGCCCTGAGGCATCTAGTTACGCCCCTGATGTCCACCACACAACTAAAATCTCCATTAACCAGGGTGGATTGTGTGATCATCCATTAGGGCATCTTCTAGAAGATCGTATATGGGTTTTAAATGGAGTTTCTAAACTGTTTGTATAAGGTGTGTGTCTTGAGCCAAACATAGCATATCCCACCGCTCGATAAGTAAGAACAGATTGAGCTCCTAGCTTTACTGGACCTATTTATTGCAACTATTCTATCTTTTTTATTTTTAGACCTTAGGCATGTAGGGGCAATCTAGTCAATTCAACAAATCACTCCTATGCTGTATTTGGAAACCAAGTTGTCCTAATAAAATTATTCTAATAACTCACTTACTTGAGAGCAGGGATGTACTGGGGATGACTACATGGCCTTTGCGAATGCCGGCCTGATACGTGCAACGAAACGCCATGTTTTTGTACTCACACAGTGTTCAGTCTTGCGGATCCGGCCGGCAGCCACCGAAGTTGCCACTGGATGAGCAGTATCGGTATATATAAAACTCTATCAACCACTGGCCCACCAGCCAAATGACCATTCCAGGCCTGCTTGTTATGACCATACCTGGGAACTCTCCGGGTTTGACCTGGAGATTGCCGGGTGAGCGCTGCTCCTCCGGTTCTCCAGGTCAAGACCCAAATCTTCCGGGTCGCTGGAGCGGGGTCTTGACACGCCCCGCTCCCCACCCATTTTTCTTTTAAATGGGGGTGTTTCCCGCTGCCGTCAGCGGGAACTCCCATTAATGTCAGTGGGACCGCCCACCAACGTCAGCGGGGCGGCCCCCTGACGTCAGTGTGCAGTCCTGTCCGCGTCCCGCAAAGGAAGGCTCCAGGTAGCCGGAGCCCAGAAGTTCCCAGGTATGGTTATAACTTTAGTTACCTGTATTCAAACAAAGATTTAAAGTGTAATACACCATAGCGCAGTGCTATTTGGAATGTTAAGACATCATTATCTCAAAGTAGAACATGAAGAAGTCATCACCAGTCTGTGTGACCTTGAGAATCTGCCCATGCGCCCCAAGGCTGAGATTGGTGGAAAAGGCATTGGACTTGCCCAAATCCTGAGTTATTTCAAATGCACATATTATTACTAAACTAAAAATACAAATATCCCAGTAGTTTATAATGCTCTTTCAAATAGACACTGACAAAGCTCCCTTTTTATTGATTTTTTTTTTCATGAAGGTACAGTGTATATAATGGCTATTTTTTTTTTTAGTTAAGAGTCATATTGTTTGATATTAGATCCTGCATAAATCTTTATTTTCGTTTATGATCAACGTTGGGATTTCTAATGCACGTTCAAAAAGAACTTGGTAATATTTCAATAATAATAATGGGTGCCATGTGGTGGAGAGCAAGACAGTATAGCCTACCTTTAAAATATAAAAGCATGGTTTATATTTTCGGCAGTAGAAGAATAAAATGAAATCAGAATATTTGATACACCTGTAAAAACATATTTGATCATAAAAGCAAATGCAACATTCTTATATTAGGATTCATATTTCACTTTTTTTCACTTTAAATTAAAAAAAATGATTATAATGTTAAGTATTTCCTGAGTTTATTTTGATGGATGACAGAATAAGTATCTTTCACTCATTAAAGTACATATTTATATAATTTAATAAATTAATTTAATACACAGATGTTCAAAAGTGTTTTATCAGTGGAACCATTAATCATCTTCTTTATAATCTATGCTCTTTTATATTTTTGAGCAACGAGCAGAAGCCAACAATTTATTAGATTCACATGGCGGGACTGTGGATCAAATATCACCTACATGGTTTGAATCATGGTAGGTAATCAGGCTACATTTTTGCGATTTATATATTTGTAAACAGCAAGATGTTTCGGCCCCAGCTACTTATGCATCTTTCATAGGAACACAATGTGACTTTGAAAGCGCACTCGGAAAATGCTTGCGGTTTAAGAAAGTGAGCTTTAACTAAATAACAACCGTGAGTCTGTGTATTTACCTCTAATCCTACTTACAGTCGTGGCAGTATTAAGAAAACATGGCACGGTACGTGAAAATAAGAGGAGCTGATATTTTCATAGGTACGATACTTTGTGGCACCGGTTTGGGGAAGGCCCTTTCTTGTTGAAGTATGAACGTGCCCCAGAGCACAAAGGTCCATAATGACATGGTTTGAGGAGTTTGGTGTGAAGGAACTCGAGTGGTCCGCTCAGAAGCCTGACCTTAACCTCATTGAAATAGGTCCCACATTTGGAATGAACTAGAACAGAGATTGTGGGGCAGGCCTTCTTGTCCAACATCAGTGACTGACCTCATAAATGGTCCAACTCCAACATGTTGTGGAATGCCTTCCCAGAAGAATGGAGGCTGTTAAAGCCACAAAAGGTTCCAACTCCATATTAATGCCCATGGTTTTAGAACGAGTTGTCCAATAAGCTCATATAGGTGTGATGGTCAGGTGTCCACATACTTTAGGTCATACAGTGCATAACCTAAATTTATGTAGCATAGTCCAAAGGTGGAGCTTTGTCATGACACTCATTACATCAAATTAATCCCTAACAGAGAATCTGTGAACAATAACAGATAGAAATACATTTCTGAGACTGAAATTCAGGAACTTTGAAGTTTAGCTGGCAGAAATAAAAGAATACCAAAGAAATATGCTTTTGATACGCTGTGTCAGATAAGGGATGCAGGAGATATAGTTCAGGAGTGAATTATGGAAGAAAATATAGTCCATATGGAGTCAATACTAATTTAGTCCTGTCACCCAATGTTCAGTATTTGACTTATTCATAAACATATCCAGAAAATATTTTTTAAGTATTTTTATTCTATTTCTTACATACATTTTAGTTATGGTTTACCACAATAATGGTAATTTCTGACAAATGTTCATTGGGGATTAAGACCAGGTGGGGCTCTGGGTTAACACGGTTATAAGGATCCCCTCCAAAATAATTTGCTCTTTGTAAAGTTAGAACGGTTTCAAAAATAGACATGTTAATATTTTAATTTTTTTTTTATCATTTCACAAAATGAGTGAACAGGGGAAAAATCTAAACCAAATCAATATTTGACGTGACCACCCTTTGCCTACAAAACAGAATCAATTCTTCTAGGTACACTCGCACACAGCTCAAATAGCATACAGGTGGGAGTGCTACAGATAAGAACTCAAATACATATACATATATATATATATATACATATATATATATATATATATATATATATATCTGGCAAGGACTATACAAAAAATGTTTTAATATGGTCAAATGACTCCAGAACACATTGAACATAAAATCTCAATGTGTGGTGAATATATAATGTTAAAATATAAAATATAAAATAACATATAAAATAGTATGCAGTGATTGCATAGTATAGCAGTCGCGCGTCTGGGTTTAGATGTGAAGGAACCGAACCTGACGCGTTTCGCCGCTGGAAAGCAGCTTCCTCAGAGGTGTAGGGAAATCAAGATAGCCTTCGGTTACTAATACAAGGGATGAATTAGGGAGACCAAAGCTTGGTACTTAGGGATCCTTCTTTTTAATTTTTGTTTGATACGTCGGTCTCCTATGTTGGGATAAAGTTTATTTTGTGTCCTGCTGGATAGAGAGTAGCAGAGTGTGTTTGATTTATGCCTCTGCAGGTGTTGGGAAGATATAATTTCTGTTTTCTGTGTAGTGGTTGTTTCTTAGAGTTCCTCCGATATTCTTGCGCATATCATGCGTTCTGGTGGAGGTTTTTCGCGTTCGTGTGGAGGGTTAATCCTGCAGCGATATCAGGGAAGGCTTCTGCCAGGTTGCAAATGCAAAGACGTATGACACTCGCACACAGTATTTTAAGGAAGGTTGGTTGTTCCAAACATCTTAGGGATGTTCTGTGGATTTAGGCACCCTCAGTTGCTTCTCACTTTTCATATTATCCCATAAAAAGACTCGATGTTGAGATAAGGGCTCTGTGGGGGCCATATCATCACTTCCATGAGCCCTTGTTCTTCTTTGCACTGAAGATAGTTCTTAATGACTTTGGGTGTATGTTTGCGGTTGTTGTCATGCTACAGAATACATTTACAGAATACATCAAATACCTCCCTAATGGTATAATATAATTAGGTCTCTGCCTGTCCTTCTCCGCATTGAAGAGACCATTGATTTTGGCCACATCCCCAACTCGATTTCCAAACATGCAGCCCCAAACTTGTACGCAACCTCCACTATACTTGACTGAAAACCACTCCAGAGCACCTGCTGCCATTTTCCTGCACCCCAGTTCCTGAGTTTCTTGGCCTTGTTTTCATGTCAAAAGGAATAGCTTTTTGGATACAAGACAAAAGATGGGTGTACCAGGGTCCCACTATATTCTGCCAATGCTAAGCTGATGGCCCTCCTGGACATCTTTTGATTGCTTAGAGAAGCATGATGTGTCTTTCATCTGCTGCATGTTTTTGGCCACCTACTGCAGTCCTGCCTGTTTCTTTGTGCTTCTTCAAAAGAGCTTGGACAGAACATCTGGAAACTCCTGTCTGTCGTGAAATTTCTGCCTGGGAAAGACCTTGCTGATGCAGTATAACTACCTTGTACCTTGTTTCTGGGCTCAGTCTTGCCATGGTGTATGACCTTTGACGTTAAACTGTCTTCAGCAACCTCACCTTGTTAGTGAGTTTGACTGTTCCTCAGCCAGGTATATTCCTCCTACACAGCTGTTTTATATGAGTTAATGATCGTGTTTCAACCTACATTATTATACACATTAGACACATATACCACCGTGGAAATTCCTTATCAGCTGTGTCCCCAGGAAGACAGTATAAAACGTGATCTTTACTAAAGTCTTTATGTATTCCATGGTCATGGAAGCAAAGGAACACTTTTTTTAAGTTGTGCTGCAATACTAATATGCAGTACATAGACACACAGGGGGCCTATTCAGTAAAGAGAGAGAGTCTGCGGCAGTCAAGCATTTCAACTTTCTGATTTCTCCATGCATTCTAAAGGGAAACCCCCAAAGAACTGGCCCATCATAATGCATAATTAAACCAGAGGGATGAGAAATATCCCATATTACATTTGCTTGATGCAAAGCAAAGAAAGCAGCTGTTTCTCCTCAAGAAGGCCTTTTATATTTTATTTTAATCTTAATCACCTAGGTGTAGTAAAGACCTATGTGCTCGGATAATTGGTTATCTGGCCTTATATGAAGAAGATCATAGAGGAACATGGAAGCATGGAATATTATCCGATAAGAACCCTTCTACCCATCCTACTATTCCTATGTGTTGTAATGCATAAAGCCAATTATTAATTTTTGATCTTGTTTGATGTTCAGGTTACCTTTATGCTAATACTTATAATCCTTATAGAATGCTTGAAATTAAAGATACATACAGAATTATATACCCAATAGGGCCATGGTCAAATGGGACAGTAGACATTATATTGGATAACACATCCCTAGATACAGTGTATATATATATATATATATATATATATATAAAAAACCACTAGCCCTAATAATGTAGCCCAGACAATGTTCCATATAACATTATATATTATGTCTCAACAGGTGACCTTCTTTAAACATGTGATACCTGTGAAAGAAGTAAGGAAAAACTACCACATGTGAATATTTAAATAAATAACCATTACCCAACTGTCAGCCTCACTTGAACCTCTCTTACCTTCCATGTTAACCCTTTCCTGCCCAGACACAGCAGCCTCTTTTTATAACAACACACTTGCTTCATCCCTCGACACCATAGCCCCAATTACTACAAGTTACCCCCGACAATTTAAACGCCAACCATGGCATACCAAAACCACACGGTTTCTTCAGAAGTGCTGCCGCACGGCTGAGCGTTACTTCAGAAAATCCAAATCCAGCGAAGACTTTAATCACTATAAATTCATGCTCCACACCTACAACTCTGCCCTCTCTCTCACCAAACAGCTCTACTTCTCCACTCTCATATCCTCTCTTTCTTCCAACCCACAATGCCTTTTTTCTACTTTCAACTCCCTTCTCTGTCCCTCCACACCCACACCACAAACCTCTCTCACTGCCCAAGATCTTGCTACCCACTTCAAAGAGAAGATCGAGACTATTAGAAAAGACCTCTCTTCCTTACAACTCCCTCCTACACCACTCAACACCACTCTCTCCACTCCTACTATACTAACTGCCTTTTCCCCTACAACCGAAGAAGAGATAGCCACTCTTCTTTCTTCCTCTCACCCAACAACCTGTCCCCTCGACCCCATCCCTTCACACCTCACAAAGTCTCTATATCCATCCCTTTGTCCATCACTTACCCACCTATTTAATCTTTCTCTATCATCTGGAACTGTACCATCTGCCTTCAAGCATGCGCTAATCACACCAATTCTAAAGAATCCTTCCTCAGATCCCGTCTGTTTGACTAACTACCGCCCTATCTCTCTGCTTCCTTTTATCTCTAAGCTGCTTGAACGGATTGTGTACAACCGCCTCATTAACTTCCTCTCCTCTAATTCCCTCCTTGACCCTCTACAGTCTGGTTTCAAACCCCTTCACTCCACTGAAACAGCTCTAACAAAAGTCTCCAATGACTTGCTCTCTGTCAAAGCAAAAGGTCACTACTCTATTCTAATTCTACTGGATCTCTCTGTTGCTTTCGATACTCTTGATCACCACCTTCTTCTAGACTCACTTGCTTCTATAGGCATTCGAGATACAGCTCTCTCCTGGATCTCCTCATATCTGTCTAACCGTTCCTTCTCTGTCAACTTCTCTGGCAAGACATCATCACCCCTTCCACTTTCAGTTGGTGTCCCCCAAGGTTCAGTCCTTGGCCCTCTGCTGTTCTCTCTTTATACTTCCTCTCTTGGCAAACTAATCAACTCATTTGGCCTCCAGTATCACCTATATGCAGATGATACCCAAATCTACCTGTCTTCTCCTGATCTCTCTCCATCTCTCCTGTCCCGTATTATCAATTGCTTGTCTGCTATTTCTTCATGGATGTCACAACACTACCTGAAACTTAATCTTTCTAAAACTGAACTCATTATCTTCCCTCCCTCCATCTCCACTCCACTACCTGAATTCTCTATCACCATTAACAACACGACTATCTCTCCTACTAACCAGGCCCGATGCCTTGGGGTCATCCTTGACTCAAACCTCTCCTTCATCCCTCACATTCAGTCCCTCGCCAAATCCTGCCGCTTGCACCTAAAAAACATCTCTCGTATCCGCCCATTCCTCACCCAAGAATCCACAAAAACCCTGGTTCATTCCCTTATCATTTCCCGTCTTGACTACTGCAACACTCTTCTGGTTGGCACTCCACTGTCTCGACTCTTTCCTCTACAGTCTATCCTAAATGCCGCTGCTAGGCTCATCTTCCTTGCACGTCGCTCCTCTTCTGCTTCCCCCCTCTGTGAGACCCTCCACTGGCTCCCAATTACCTTTAGAATTAAATTTAAGATCCTGGTACTGACATATAAGGCCATCCATAATACTGCTCCTCCGTACATTTCTGACCTCATTAGCAAATACTCTCCTACTCGATCCCTACGTTCCTCCCATGGGCTAAGGCTCTCCTCCTCACTCATCACCTCTTCCTTTTCCCGTCTACAAGATTTCACTTGAGCTGCCCCATATCTCTGGAATCTACTCCCAAGGAACCTTTATGTATTGTATTAAGCGCTGCGTAAAGTGTTGGCGCTATATAAATAAAGGATAATAATAATAATAATAATAACCATGTTTATTATAATAATAATAATAAAGCACACACCATATTGAGCTTACTTGGCTTTTTAACCATATTCTTTTCTTTTTTTTATTTTTTATTTTTTTTTAGTTGAGATGTAGTGTAGGGAAGCCTATCATCAAACTTGGATAGCTGTATCTAGTACTGTTACTATGTGATAGCAGACTATTTATCATTTTATATAAATGCTATAAGAAATAAATAATTACTAGCTATACGACTAATAATAATTCTTTTAAGATGCAAATCGATTAAATAGTTGGTGGCCTTGGTGACAATACAAATTGACTCATTTTTACTGCTTTCTTCATTGACTACTTCTCAACTATTCACTTGACTCCTAGGAATATAAATCGAATTAAAAATTATTTTAACTATTTTTTTCTCAAATATAAGTTAATATCTCACAAAAAATATTTTTTCTATAAAATATATAATGAATCCGTTGAAAAAAAATGGATTATTTTTTTGTTTTGTTTAGAATGCAGGATAAAATCTATTTGAATAGAACTACTGTTTCCTTTTTCAACTCTTTGGGTGGCATTGGCTTGACGAGAACACGTTTAACATATTGTTATTATTTATTACTGGTAAAATCAAGCTTGGATATGAGCCTACTTTATTTGTTTGAAATAGAAAACAGCTAGTCATGGTTTGGAATAATTTCTTCTGAGCGATTACTAACTACTTCAAATCCATACGGAAACTCTTTGAAATTTACCAAAAATATCTCAAGCATTTTGAGAGCAAATAGAAATACTCCTATTTATGTCAGTATTTGTTGATCTAAACTTTGAGTAATGGAACATCAAGATTCCATTGCCTTCGAAGCGATGTTGAATCAGACAAAATAATTTTAATAACAATAGTCAGTAGTGCTGCAGAGCACCCTATTTTAATGCCTTTCACGAGCAGGTTTTTTTTTCCCACCCCAATGATCAAGGCTTTGTTTGCTTTCTTTTGATACTATTTTATAGTCCATTATTAAGTCTAATATGTTAAAATAATAATAATAATAATATAAAATAAAAATAAAATAAAATGACCTGGGTTTCTTTTTGCAATTTTAGCTAGAATTTCATCAACAAGTGAAAATAATGAAAATAAATTGATTTATGTTCAGCAATAGAAAAATACCTTGCATGTATATGTTTTTTTAAACATTTTACATTCCCTTATACACCAAATTTTTTTTTTTACTTTCGGATTTAGGGACAGGAAAGGTTTTTTTTTTTTTTTTAAACTCTCTAGTGGGTGAGGGGCAAGATATTTGGCACCTATTTTTACATTTTTTTTAACCTGTATAATATTTACAACTTTGAATGTACTAACAGATATATTTTGACTTTTGTTAGTATATTTTTTCAAAATAATTACTTTGTCAGAAATGCTAAAATAAAAACAGGTTGTGGTAGACAACTCAAACTTTTGGACCCTATTGTATATATATATAAAGCTTTTGTTTGTACTCTGTAATTCTGTGGGCAAAAATACTGATCTTTTTGTATCAGTGTGTATTTATAAGCTTTTTTTTGCTAAATGGCGTCACATAAATGGTAAAATTACATGCAGATATGGGGAGCCCCCAATAAGGGAGAGAGATGCTTGCTGTATGTTACAGGGATGGAAACTGTCGACATAAGCAATGGATTCATGGATGATGGGGTTTAAGTGGGCTCTATACCCCCAGGTTTACTTTTTTTCTTTCCTTCATGACACAGAGGATGGGGGAGAAAGAGGAGGAATCACTTTTTTTGATATATTTATGTCTGTGGGTTGTTTTTTTAAAAAATTTTTTTAATTTTTTTTTATTTATGAGGGGACATGGGGATATATGCGATCCCTCTGATTTTTTTTCCCGGAGACTCTGGGCGAAGCTCCACTTCTCCATGTAATGGTGTGGGATCTCTGGGCCATTTAGGCATGCTCCACTTCACACTCATTCCTCTCCCACCCCCATAAAATGTTTAAGGATTTAAGGCTATCCCTGCCCACCTATGTTACCAGACCTACCCACCTACATCACCAGACCTGAGGATCATACCTGGGAACTCTCAGGGTTTGACCCTGAGATTGCTGGGTGAAGCCACGCTTCTCCGGTTCAAGCCCCGAAACCTCCGGGTCGTGGGAGCAGGGTCTTGACACGCCTCGCCCCCCCCATATTCCCTTTAAATGGGGGTGTTTCCTGCCGACATCAGCAGGAACGGCCCCCCAACGTCAGCGGGCAGTCCTGGCCGCATCCCGCAAGGAAAGGCTCCAGGTAGCCGGAGCACAGATGTACCAAGGTATGCCGAGGAGTAGTCGGAGCCTAGGAGTTCAATCAACTCATTGTCGCTAAGACTCACAAACAAGTCATGGCTAAAAACCCCAGATAGACCCCAAATTACAAAAGAAATGTAGAAGAAGGTTGTCTGTATGAATCCAACAGACACTTACATGGTGTGTTGCATCCTGGATATTGTACTAAACTGCCTTTCACTTGGCAGCCATTGTTGGCTGAAGACTCTCCAGGCATACACACACAAAAATACATACAATACATGAAGACATACAGAAAATTAATCTTCCTATCTATCAGATGTTCGGCTCTACTCCTCCATCATACTACTGTGGCTAGTTCTCCTTTAAGGAACATGTGGGAAGTAGTGTATTATGGCAGCACCATTGCTATGTGTGTGGTGAGAAAAGATCTTGTAACTGGCCCAGTTACAATATAAAGCCCCATGGCTAGCCAGCATAGCCTCTATAGCAACCTTACCCAGTGCCATATTTACTTAATAGGGGTAGAAGCCCTGTGATATAGCTCAGCAGTGACAGTGCGCTTGGCCAAAATACACCACTCCATGAGGGTATACAAATACTATTATTTAATCTCAACACATCATTAAACTTAACTATATTGGTATTTTTATTTCACTTTGTGTAGTTAATTTCCTACAAGTGGTTGGATTACCTTTTCTAATGAGACTGTAATATCTAATTTTAAAGTCTTACACATATTCTTCAGTATTACCAAATAAATATTATAAAAGGTTTCAACAACACAACAGACATTTTTTATTTATACTTTTCCCTTCATTAAATTCACATTTTAAAACCAAAACTGATGCCCAGGACATTGGGAGAATTTTAAATCATAATCAAAACAGGATGGATATAAAAAAAAGTCCAGAGGAACACTTCTTATTCAGACAGAGTTTTGTGAACATGTAAGTAATATAATGAGGATTTGACATTTTACATTATAACACGAAACAGATCCATTCATATTAACCAGATCTCGATGTAAATTTTTGAGTAGCCACTGGTTCTTTTGGCATTTAATAACCATGTTATTAAAGTGTTCTTTTTTCTATTAAATATAGAACATTCATAGATATTAACATTATATAACACTATTTTGGCCTTTTGTGTCTACTATTTATTTATATATATATATAATGTATCTATATACTATATATATATATATATATATATATATATATATATATATACCGTATTTGCTCGATTATAAGACGACCCTGATTATAAGACGACCCCCCAAAATCTGAATATTAACTTAGGAAAAAAAGAAAAAGCCTGAATATAAGACGACCCTAAAGGAAAAAAGTTTTACCAGTAAATGTTAATTCATGTAAACTATTTTTTTAAATAAAAGCTATGATTGAGAAAAATATTTTTTTTGTTTTTATATCCTTGTATTTTCCAACCTGTCCCCCAGTTACGCACATCTGCCCCCAGGCTTGCCACACCAATATGGCACTGTGGCCCATGATATGCCTTTTAACCCTCTATATGCCACTGTGCCCCATGGTATGCCTTTTGACCCCCTATGTGCCACTCTGCCTCCAGAAATGCCTTATACCCCTATATCCCATTCTGGCATTTAGGGGGTTAAAATGCATATTATGGGGCAGAGTGGCATATAGGGAGGTATAAGGCATTCCAGGAGGCAGAGTGGCATTAAGGGAGTTAAAAGGCATTGTATAGAACACTCTGCCTCCAGAAATGCCTTATACCCCTATATGCCACTCTGGCATTTAGGGGGTTAAAAGGCATATTATGGGGCAGAGTGGCATATAGGGAGGTATAAGGCATTTCAGGAGGCAGAGTGCTCTATTAAATGCCCCCTTAACGCCACTCCAGAAATGCCCTATGCCCCCATTTAACACACACACACACACACCCTATACCCCCATTTAACTAACACACACACACACACACACTCTCTCCCCCCCCCCCCTCTCACCCCTCTCTTCCCTCTCTCCCCTCTCAGCCCTCTCTTACCGGTGCTTCCAGCCGGGGCAGCAGGTTGACGTCGCCTTCCGCTGCAGCCGGAAGGAGGTGGAGTTGGCAGGGGGGGGTTGTATGCGTCCGTCGCGTATACTTTCCCCGGCTGTCAGAGATCAGAGTTCCCCGCACCGGTGCGGTTCCGGTGCGGGGAACTCTGATCTCTGACAGTCGGGGAAGGTCTACGCGACGGACGCAGACAACCCCCGCTGCTAGCCACACCTCCTTCCGGCTGCAGCGGACGTTGTCTACGCGAATCGCGTAGACGTCAACCCGCTGCCCCGGCAGTACAGCAGGAAGCACCGGTAAGTGTGTGTATGATGGGGGGGGGGTGAGACAGGAGGATCCAGGTCCCCTGCAGCGGTGCGGGGGATCTGGATCTTAGTCTCCTAATCAGACCTCTATTTGAGGTCTGATTAGAAGACGACCCCGATTAGAAGACGAGGGGTATTTTTCAGAGCATTTGCTCTGAAAAAAACCTCGTCTTATAATCGAGCAAATACGGTATGTCTCTTAGGAGGGTAAGGGGGATGAGATGGAAGGTGAAGGGCTGCTTGGGTGAGGATGATATGATTGTAGTGAAGGTCATATTGAGAAGTCAGTGGCTTGGAGATCTCAAAGATGGGAGTTAGATGGTTCGGTAATATAGGTTTTGGGTATTAGACTGTATGCTTCTCTGAATAGGTGTGTTTTTAGTGAGTGTTTAAAGTTTGAATAAGCGGAGATAGGGAGAATGAGGTAGTAAATTCCAGAGAATAGGTACGGCACAGGTATGAGTGGGAAGAAGTGATAAGAGTTGATGCGAGAAGCATATGACATGGGCAGAATAGGAGCAGAGATGTAGCAGGTGCTATAAGTAAGCATGTTAGGTAAGGACCATAGATTCAAATTTTATTCTGGAAGGTATGGTGAGCCAGTGGAGGGAACAACAGAGTGGGGCAGCAGATGAGCAATTGGAGAAGAAAACTAGTATGGCAGAGGTGTTTAAAATCGATTAAAGTAGGTAAATGCCAGAGAGGAGAAGGCTGATTAGTTTGGAGGCAAAGGCATCAGGATTTGGTCATTGCAAACACAATCCTAAAAAAAAAATGTACGTTTCACCCAAAGGAAACTGTAACATCGTAACCGTGCCAAGACACAGATATAAATCCCATAGTCCTCTTGGTTGCAGAAACCGGAGAGAGGCGCAGCTGGTTATTTATGTGTTCTTAGTTGGAATAGCATAAACAGTTAAATTGCAGCTAGGTAGAAATCTATAATTAAAAATATGTTAAATAAAAAATAAAAAAAACCTTTGGAGGTGTGCAGGGGAAATAGTCTGTACTAATTCAAGATGATACACTGTTTCTGTAAACTGGGACATTTTCTTAAATCTGTCGGGTATTCAAACACAATAATTTAAATGCCTGTCTTTCATGAAGGGTGAACAAATAATTAATAATAGTAATGTCTAATAAACTAAATTGAGTACATCTTTTGCAGTCTGGTTTGCAAAAAAAAAAAAATTGTACGATCTTGGAAATGACAAATATTGTGGGTAGCACTGTAAAAAAAAAAAAACACCTTAAAAGCATTCCACCGCAAATGTGAGAAAATCCAGATACGTGGGGAGGGAACTAGATAAGGAACAGAGGGAAGAACAGATAAGCACCGAATAAGTATGACAGGGACCCTGCGAGATAGAAGTGCAGCCCTTTAATCACAAAACACAGATAAGCGCCTATCGCGTCCATGATCTCTGAGACTCCAATAGATTCCAGAGTCTGAAACCTACTGTTAGAGTTCGGTAACGCTAGGGGGTTCATGTTACAAGTCTAAGACAAATTAACCTTTTTTTGGGGATCATTTTACATTTGACTTTTAATCGTTTATCTTATTTCACACTTTCTCAATGTCTTCTTTTTCCGTCCTACATGTTTTTGTTTCACTTGATGCCGTTTGTTCTCCTTTCATTCAAGCTAGAACTCTACAAAGTTTGGAGCCCATGAAGATACCGTCGTACCCATTGGCGGTAGATAATGAGTGATCCTCTTACAATATATTTGGATTATACTTTTTTGGGGAATCTTTGTTCTTGAACTACTAATATTTGACTAGTATATTTAAAATAGAAATATAGAATATTTGCTTGTATACATACCAACTGGGAACCTTGCTTCAGACCTTACCTGGTGGTGTGCCATGTCCTCTTATTTTTCCTGGGTTTCAGAAAGGGGTTTCAGCTCAGGTTTTGTAAAAGGGTCTTTAAAAGGACACTAGCGTCCATGACAATGGTTGTGGAAGTCATTGTTTCCTTTGGTGAAATATCATCAACAAAGCCTGTTCTTTACAAGGCGACATTTACATATTGGCTAGATCCTTGTTAGTGATGGAGAAAAAAGTCTGGCTCCCTTTATGTGGCAGAGGGTCTGCTGCCCCCTTGGACCAGCCACCCTAGGAATAAGCTACTGGATACCGCATACCTTGCCACCGGCATGTAGGGTATATTTGATCCTTGTTGTAAGCTTCAATTTTCAATTTTTTGGCCTAGTATTTTTTTTTTGTTTGTTTTATATAAAATCCAACCATAACCCTCTGTGGAAAGTTAAAAAAAATAAAAAAAAATGCTACTTTTAAGGTTTAATACTGACCTTCGTGGGTGAATCTCATTACTTTCTTATTTATTATAACAACAGAACATAAATAGCTGATACAGGATATTTTACATATTTTAAATAAACCGTTTTACGGTTTTTAAAATGCTCGTCTGCGAGATAATGGAGAGAAATGTGCTGATATCTAATACATTTTTTGGCATTTCAGAAACGTGGGCTAAGAAGGTTTGCCAAAAGTACATAACTTTCTAATGTGTGGCATTCCAGTACAAGTGCTTAGTGGTAGTGATGACAGTATAACCCATTTTATCCAAGGCAGATGTAAAAAAAAAAATAAAAAAAAAAAATGATTTTTGTACAAATAGCTTAAATGTATCCTTTTTTAATTTTTTTCTAGAAAGCAATGAGATCAGGTTATGATTTTTAGATATTTGTGCTGAGTAATAATAACCATTCTTAAAATATTACTATTTTTTTCAAATTCAAATATGTCATAGTTTACAAAAAATGTTAGGGGTTTTATGAAAATGTTGAAAAGGAATTTTGTTGCAAAGCAAAAATATTTTTTAATTAAGGAAGACCATTTCATTGGTTGCTATTTTTTAGAGAACATATAGTGGAATTGATATTATTACCCACAGGGATTCATAAGGGTGCAGGGCCCAGCTTGGTCATTGAGGTGACAGCAGTCGTTATAACAGTAGGAAAGTTAGCTGACACCTGGGACATATTCCTAGGACTGTTAGCACCTATGATTGTCAATCATGTGCATTGCATATTTGCTCTGGGGGGGTAGTAAGGTATGGTCTTTAAGTAACCCAGGTTTCTTATCCCTCAATAATGTCAGAGAATTGAGGAACTCTGTACTGTGGAACGATGAGAGTGCTCCTCCCTTTTGTTTGACCGCAAGATACAAAAGTCATGTGAAAGGACCCCGATGGTTTAAAAGGCTCTATGGAAGAGAAGAAATAAGAAGAGGGATGCTGAAAAGAAGCTGTTTCCAAAGTCATCATCACTCTCAGCCAGTCTTTGCCCTTTTGAGGTTCATAAGACTTACCCATGGCTAAGGGAGTGTTGAGTTTGTACAGAATGCTCGCGCCGTTACATAAACAGGAGTGGACCCAAAACACTACGGGACTGCAACTGCCGTCATTTGTAACCTTACAATTACCCACCTCACAAAACCTAGGAAAAGTCACGGAATTCTTCTAAATAAATACGCACATTAAGGCAAACATTCAAAACTTGATGCCCCAACAGACAAGTTGGGGTATCCGTTCTAGATAACACTTACCGTATCTTTAGATTTTAGGTGCTGAGTGAAACCCGTACACACCCGTAGAAGTCGGGTCAATATATAGCCCGGCATATGGTGGATCTGCTGCTTTTCTACCTTAACCATCCAAGGCCTAAATCGAGTGGTCTTAGACCATCGTACCGTAGTGCCACATCAGTGCCTTGTTACCCCAAAACAAGTCTGACCCACTGACCAATTCTGAAAGTCATAGAGCGATAGTGAAGTATAAGAGGCCAGGATTCTACCGGGAATACGATGAGTGCGGAGAAAGGCATTCCTAGTAGTCAAGTACTATAAGTAGCCAACCCAAAGGCTTAGAAATGCTATTTGTTTTTAAAAAGATAGATTTTCTTCCAAGCGAGATAAACGCTAGCGAACATTTGGCCAATTATTACAGATTCTCCTTGGTTTGTAGAAACATGACCGGGCCGTTTTATTAAAATGCATAGGATAAGCAACGAAGTGAGTGGGTGGTGGAAATCAAAACGAGTGTTTTATTTTATTTTCCTCACATAAATGTTCCTAACTCTCTAAAACGCAGTTTTTGTTCCCAGTCAAAGCAGTATTCAGATATTTCCAATTAACCTTTTATTTGATAGTTTATATTTCCTGTCATAAAATCGTAAAACATATTAATTGGGCCTGTGATGTTTGTTTCTAAGTACAGATGGTCTTCCTTGCAGTTTTATTGTGATGCTTCCAAAGATATCGTAACAAAGATGAAGGGTAAGACGGCCAACAAACCTTCTTTGTATCAAAAAGAATTCCGGATGGTGAACAGCGAGACGGAATCAAACGCTCTTGCGTTGTTTCAGTTTGGGGGGGGGGGGGAGAATATAGCGAATGCATTTAAAAACAGATGGTTACTATAGGCCAGATAAAGAGTTTTAGCGTTGTTTTTTGACAAATGGATAATACCCTATAATAATACACAGAGGGAATAATAAACCACCGTCAACTAAAGAATAAGTGTTATTATTCTGCAAACCGACATATTTATAAAAAAAAAATAAAAAAATAACAACTTTGAAGATGACCACATTTTTAAAATGAAGTCGAGGTACATTCTTAATGCTTTATTTATAGGGTATACACTGTATTTGGAAGGGGAAAAAAAAACAAAAATGAAAAATTAAGGAGGTAAAAATAGAAATCAACTTGTTTTGTTAAAATATAAACTCACTTGTTCAGTGTAACTGATGCAGTATTTAATAAAATGGACACCGGATGGAATGTCTGAGATACATCTTACCATAATGAATTAAAAATCCTCACATATAAAATAGAGATTTATTAACACAGATACATTTTATATTTTTATGTATTTCTTTTAGATAAAAGGACCTGTTTTTAATTACCTGTGATCTCATATATTGAACCGAGCCCATTGGCTGGTGTATATTTACTCGATATTTAGACTCAAAACAAAAGAATTCAGCGCATACCCAACAAATACCATCTAAAAAACACCTATGTGAGCCATAAATATTGGGAATTCCGTCACACTATGTGGCCAAATGTTGCTTAGCCAACCACTACATCAAAGTACCCCACGTTTGGTGAATCCCATCTAATTTTACATGGCTATATTGCTTACCAAGGAGCTGAATCAATGGGACTGGATTTCAACCCAAATCAGACTCTAAAGCGATATAATCTTCTCTGGACACCATTAATGAGGCACCCACTGGTGTCACTACAGGGGTCTCAGCTGTGATGGGGTCCGTGCCTCTAGACCCCCTTTCTCCCTGTCTCCTCGTACCGGTTCTTCGTACCGCATCGATCTAGGTCAGGAACGTATCGGGGTCATGTGATGTCACGTGACCCCGTGGTGAATCTGATCCTGCTCGCACACTGCGGGAGCAGTGAGAGTGTGTGTTGGGGGTATGTATATGTGTTTGTGTGTGTGTTTGAGCATGCATGTGTACTTGTGTGTATGAGCATGCATGTATACTAGTGTGTGTGTGTGTGTGACTATGACTTTGGTGGAGCCAGGTGTATGGTCAGTGCTGATAAATATGAATGATTTCTAAAAATAAAAATACATTACTTTATTCCATATTATTTGCATCATCAACAAAATCCTCTAACTTTGTAAGTTCCATGTTTTTAATTTTCTGAGTTCTACCAGAATTGTATCTCATCTCTTGTGCTAACCTTTCTTATTCTTTCATATTTGTGGTAGAAAACTTTCAGACCAAAGTAAACCTTCTCATACTGCCCAGAATTTAGTGGTTCACCAGGGGGGTAGGTGGCAATGAGTTTAAACAAAATAAAATTGTTTATAATACTCCTACACATATATCTAGACTCAAAAAAATGACAGCGTTCTTAAAAATAAATCTTATATATTATATCACATTTTATTGATAGAGCACCACATACTTCATAGTGCTAATGAAACAGGAGGCGAAAACAAAATTAACGACACAAGAACATATTATTATTATTATTATTATTATTATTATATGGAGTAGCTAAACTGACAGAGTAACCCCTAGGTATTAGGAACGGCTAGAACCTTTATTATAATGCCAAATAAAATGAATAGCAAAAACTTTAGAAGTCATGGACAATGTTTTCTTGTTATTAATTATTAATTTCCAGTTTTTGAGTAATATAGAGTGCCAAGATGATCACTACGAAGATGTGTAAAAGAAAAGTAAGAGAATACATATAGACAAGAGCTGTCCAAAAAGGCTCAGCCACCTCCAAGGACCTGTAACAATAGACGGTCCTCGTTGGGTGGCGTATGCCTTTCAGAATGTACCAATATCTGGTAAGCTTAATTGAATCGGTAGAGAGATCGCTATAGTTCTTGGCTACTGAAGTAGCTTCTACATCTACGGCTATACCAAAGAAAAGGTAAAGGCAGGCATAGGAGGTTACCTGACATACATTTTGCCGTAAAAGCAGCCCTGTCTGGTCAAAACAGCAAGAAATTAATAGCAGCATTTATTTGGACAATCAATATACAATAACATTAATATAGGTTAAGACCTACTGGTACCAAGGCACCTGTTATGTCCCTCTGGCAAAGCCTTTTATAATATTTGTTTCTTCGCAGCCAACCCTTTGTGCTTAAGGGAACTCTAGGAGTATATCGGAGCCTGCAAGCACCAATTACGAAATATGAATATCATGAACTACTTACTAAGTCTTTCCATAAGATTTGGACAGATTAGCAAACGTTTGCTTTGTAAGGCTGGTATGTTGCAATGAAAATCTACTAACCCTACATCACCTGAAAAAAAAAAAAAAAGTCTTATCTTGCCAACTGCTGTCTAATCCTTCAGAACATTTCATCCACAAATAAGACAATTTAATTCTTAACATCAACCTAATTTGAAACTGATCTAATAATATGTAAAATATCTTATACGGAATCTACCTCCTCTGGATCCATTCTAAAGGGTAAATTAGGCTCTACCAAAAAATGAAGTGTGTTCGTCGTTAGTACACATAGCTCAATCCTTAGGAATGTATCATGTATCATGCGTGATGAAATAATTTCACCTACATTACATAGCTGTCCGGCGTATAACATGTTACTTTCCATTACGAAGAAGGCAGTTATATTAAAAGCACATGATCATGGGAAAAAAAACAAACGAGGGTTGTCCTATTTTACATTAAATTTGTTTTACAATGATAGGGATGCTGTAATAACAAAAAAAAAGCCCCAAAAGATTTCTGTATCACCTCATTCTCCTTAAAAATCTGTCTGGCTACTCTCTTGTTAACAATATGCACGGTCTACGCATAAGGCTTTCTTAAACACAAGACAAGGCCAAGGATTAAGTAAGCTTTGAAGTCTTACGGCAGGTAGATAAATTGGCAGACTAGATGGACCAAATGGCCATTGTGGCTAAAATTAGACAGTTCTGTCTGAATCTGATTCCTGTTGCCATTATATATTTCCTTAGTCCTTCCAAATGAGTTGTTTTGTAGTGATATAATAATTGCTTTTATCTTCCATTTTTGGAAGATGTTATCTATATAAAGATTTAGGCGTTACTGATGAACTGCCGAAAGATTATGATTTCTGTGTAACCTTTATCAGTAAAATGTTCTTGGTTTCACAGTACTTCAGATACTTAACATTTAATTGTTTTTCTTTGATCTGGCTGCTTAACAAACTTTTAACACTTTTGGAGATGAACACTGCCCTAACAGTTCTGTAAACGGCCTTGCGTTAGACTTTACTGGTTCTGTATCCTGCTATTAAGTTAATTAATGTTAATTGAAAGACTTGTGTAACTCAACCAAAACCTTGGCCAACTTCGGTTAGAGAGCTTTAGGAGGTCACCATTCGCAGAATTTATGAGTAAGCACTTATTTAAGTGTGAATAGCATTTAGAGAGTAAACCTTTCCTTCCGATTCACTGGCAATTCATTAAAATAATATTTCTAATTGAAAAACTTATCTTGGAGTGCGGGACTTGGATTTCTTCATTTACACCATTTACAGAGCCCTTTAGGGTTCCTTAGACACATTCTGACATTTTGACCACCCGTTATCTTCATTGAGCACTCAGCTTAGGGACTGATCTTGGGTTCACCTTTCAGTTTCTAAACAAGAGGTTTGTTTTCTACAAGAAAAGAAAACCAACATTCAACAGAACAGAAAATGGCAAGGTCCAAGATGAAGTGGGATACTACCACAACTTGGGATGTTCTAGACCAAAGAAAATGTAATGACTTTCCCAAGAAGTTAATTTTTGGTGTGAGTATTTTATTTGGGTTTTTTTTAGGTTCATTATACAAGAGATAACCAACATTCAACATACTAGAAAATTGCAGGGCCCAACATGAAAAGGGTTCCTACCTCTACTTAGGCCAAACTAGGTCAATGAACAGTTTCCCCAGGTATTCTTTAGTATGAATATTTTATTGTTTTGGGCCTTTCCGAGGCTGACTCTTTTAATCTGAGGATGGGGTCCATTGCAAAGCCAAATGAAGGTGAAAGGTGAAAAGGAGACCCTAAATTTGCACCCTATGTGAGAATGATGATGAAATTTTCTCAAATCCCTATTATTCAAGTGGACAGGATAGCGTTTAGACTCACAGATCATGTGTGTACCTGAATCAAGGGTGTTATATCACAGAGATTTTAACTTCTGCCTGCAATTTATGCGGAACCTTAATCTTGTAGCTAGTAAAAGTTGAACCAAATTAAATATGACAAGAAAATTCTTCTAGTAAAGAGCAGTACCAGCTACTGTAGGCTTAGTTAATAGGCATCAGAAATTAAAGTCAATGTGCATCATGAATGCTAACTAACAGAAGATTAATCATAAAGGACTTTGTGAACTGGGCACACATGGTATACATTTTCTTACATAAGTGTATACACAAGGAATGATATATAGAAAACTCAAATGTATCCTAAGTTTGGTAGAAATGTAACTCCGCTTACTTTAGTTATAACCTTGCAATTGCCTACATCATCATCACAAAACCCAGGAAAAGTCTGGCTCCTGATAAATGTAGCTGGTCACATGTCAACATGTATTCCTTGCAGGGGTGGGTAGAAAAAACTAAATGTTGAGTCCTGTAGTGGCTAGGCTACCTAGCAGTGGTGGTAGCAGCACTAATTCTCTTACACTTTCATTCTCAGTGGCGTAAGTAGAAACCACAGGGCTCTGGTGTGAAAATTGCCACGGGTCTCCCAACTTCACCAAGTAACACAGGGCCAGATTTGCCCCAAACAGATTGTAAGTGCATTTGCCCCGAGCAGCTTATCAGTACCATCCAAACCTCCAGTGTACCTATGCCATCTTTGCCCTTAGCTTGCCAGTACCCCAAACAGCTTGTCTGTGCCACCATTACTTTCCTTCTTTGCCCTTTGCCCCGCTTTAACATACACTGTAGCACACATACTTAAACACACTTATACAACTTACACATGCAAGCACACATACTTACTCTTACACACTAACACACATACACGTGCTTTACACATACACTTACACATCCAAACTCACACACACTTTTACACTGACATCCATGCTCACACACTCTTGTACATAGATATTCATGCTCATATACATACACATAGAAGAAGAGAGAAGATGAAGAACAAGATTATGCAGGACTGTAAGTCGAAGCAGAATAGGTCACCAGACAAGGTAAGGAAACATTCAGAGAACATGAGAGGGAGAGTGGACAAGAGAGAGTGTGAATTAAAGGGTCCACAAATTTCCAGATGAAAATTCAGAGCTTTTTGGTTTGTCCACTTTGTGGAGGGTCTGCCCTCATTTTCGTAGCTTTGCATGAATCAACGAATTTGCCCAAATTCTGAAAATACGTAATTCATATGAATCCAAATGCACAATATATACATGCAACCAACAAATTTGCTGAAATTCTGTAAATTTGTAATTCATATGAATCGGAATGCACATGTACATGCTTAACTGTAATAGTCAAGATGATAAAGTATGCCAGCAGTAAGCTATGCAGTTACCTGCTCTTTCTTTTAATTATATAGTTAAACAAACACACAGGACATGACACAACGGAAAAAAAGAAGACCAATGATAGTTTTCCCTATCTTTGCCATCAGAGTGTATGGGGGGATGATGATGATGATGGCTTTGCTTGAAATCTAAGAATTGATGGAAGACCTAACAATGGGTTCCCTGTGTTCAACTCTTACAGTACCATGGAATAATGAAGCCATTTCTTTAACCTTCCTTATATATCTGGTGGTATTGAGATTATATAGTAACGCTAGGTAAAGAAAAGCACTTTACTTTTTCAGCCAACATTACTCCCCTTGACCCTGAATCCTTTTCTAGAATATCACTCATGAAATTCTTCTAAAGAAATATGCACATTAAGGCAAACATTCAAAACTTGATAAATTGATGCCCCAATGGACAAGGATCAAGTTGATCCCCCCCGTCCTAGATAACACTTACCATATCTTTATATTTTATGTGCTGAGTGAAACCCGTACACCCCATAGAAGTCGGGTCAATATATATAGCGCTGCATTTGGTGGTCTTTCAGTTGTTGATTGCTTTCTCCATTGTTAGTCCCCTTTGATTTTAATCAGATCATTCTGTGCACATATGGATATTCCTGGTGGCCTAACCGTTGAACGTAATTAAAAGAAATGATTGGCTTCCACTTTAAGAAAACATCTGGTTTCACTTGAAATAAGATGACTTAGCTGTTTTAGAAACATTCTTTTAACTGTGGATTCACATTTTCTCCTTAAAATATATGTTTTCTTGGGACATGCTGTATGTTAATGTATACATTATATAGAACTAACAACCAGTATTACTAGACCTGTGCAGTTCTTTGAGCACAAGTGAAACCGCAGGAATTATTACATTTTTTTATTTTATCCCTGTAAATCTGTTTCAACAGGCACTCTGATTTAAACAATTATTGAGATTTATATTCCAAATGCTACAATTTGCAGCAAATGTAACCATGTGAAATCATTTTTTTTTTTGCACAGTGTACTTTGGCAGGGTTTAAATGTTGTGATGTCATTCTTTTCAGTATCATAGAAACGGGGAAGAAACAGGAAAAAAAAAAGATTTGCGTTTCATTTAATGTAAAGAAGAAATATGTAAAGATAGGCCTGTCAACTTTTAAATATACATTTCTCTAAAATTTATGAGCAGAAAATGTTATTTTGTTTGAGCAGTGCAAAGGTTTTAGATATATTTAAGTTAATATTTTATTTCCGTAAAGTTGTTCCTTGGCAAATCATCCATTATTATTCTTGTCTCCAGAGAATACCTTCTTTCTTCTCTAGGCAAGCTTCAAAAGGGTGCAAACATGTGAAATGGTAATCATGCTAATCATATTAAAAAGTATATTAGTGATGGTGGGAATTTGTTACACTGACAAATGTAAAATCATGTTGTAATTAAAAAATGAACCCCCAAGGGTATTCCTTAGAACACCACACATGAATAAATCATTAAACCGAAGGTTAATTATACTGGAGCATCTATAAAATCTACATTTGAACTTAATAACTGGTAGACATGGGATATTAATGTGCCAAACTATGCAGAAAGGTGAACACATAAGGTAAGTATGTATTGGCTTGACTTCATTTAAGACAGACCATAGGGTTTCATTAGAGGCTGATTAGATATTTACTGAACTTGAAAACAGTTTAGGACCCAAACACCATCGCCAAAAAAGGATGACTTAATACATTTAATGCAAAGTTCTATTAACTGCATATCATTTGAATTATACGACAAAAAGTACATGGACAGCTGACCTTCACACCTTAATGAGCTTGTTGGACATCACATTAAAAATACATGGGCACTGATATGAAGTTGATCACTATTTTGCCGCTGTAACAGCCTCTGCTCTTCTGGAAGATTTTGGGGAGATTCTGTGGGAATCTTTGCCCATTCATCCAGTAGAGCGTTTGTGAGGTCAGACGCTGATGTTGGACGAGACGCCCGGCTCGCAATCTTCGTGCCAGTTCATCCCAGAAGTGTTCGATGGGGTTGAGGTCAGGCTCTGTCTGGCCGGTCAAGTTCTTCTATAAAAACTCATCCAGACATTGCTTTGTACACAGGGGCACAGTTGTGCCTGAACAACTACCATGTTAAGGGCACTGTTTCTTTGAATATCGTTCAATGCCTGTATTTCCAATGCTTCAGGGAACAGTGAATAACGATTATTGATTCTGAAGAGTAGAAAATACCAAGTGATAGTTTCAATCAAAATAAGGTCACTGGTTTAAATCTCTATATATAAGGCTCCGTGCACAAAATCGATCCTATTAGGCTACTACATACATTAGAGTTAATTTAGGTGAAAGTTACATTAATTAGAAATTTTGTGCTAACGGGAGGAAATCAAGATTTAGGAAATTTTCTGGATTGAGCATTTCAGCAATTAGATTGTCACGTACATCAGATATTTCAAAACAGCTTGTTCTTCTGATCAAACTTCCCTACTGGAACATCTGGAAAAATTTCAGGGGAGCCAAATATGCATGTTAATGGGCACGAAAGGTAATCCCTGTATGCCCTGAAACAATTTTGGTAGTTGTCATAGAAACTTCAACCACAGCTATTGAGCATGTAGTCCCATCACTAAAGAATGTGTTATATCAGCAGAATACGTAGATTTGGCAGAAGACCAAGAACATAGCCAAGTGCAGCAATCAGCTGCTCCTTGAAGGAAAAAGATGCCTCCGAGCTCCCGGGACAGAGAGCATTATGTAAAATAGGTGATGTGCTAATAACGTAGACTTACAGCAGGTAATTGAAAATTTTGGATTAGTTAGTTAGGAATTATCAGGGTGGATAACTAGTAAAAGACCAGGTAGAAACTTAGTTAAGCATAGTGAGGCAAATAGAGCTTTCTTTTTATACCATTTCTAGATGTATAGTCCAACATTCAATATGTTTGATCATTTTTGATCAATGAAAATAGTTCCCAAACCAGTTCAGTTGACCTAAATACCACAAAATATACAAAAGTGTCTTGAATTAGAAAAAGCCCAACATGCATAGGTTTCTTCTAGGTTTTTTTGGAAGGTACAGGCACAAAATAGAACACGCCTGTTTCCTTTTCCAAACTTGAAATTTTCAAATTTTATTTTGTGACGTCTATGTCTCATTTGGGACTGTTTAGCAGCCAACCAGCTCAAAATACCCCCACAAAAGTATATATATTTTTGGAGATATGACATAGGTATTTCACTAGGGGCATTTGGACACGCAGCACTTGGTCTCCTATCTCTGGAAAAAGGAGCCATGATGCTCATATTTGTAGCTTATTTCCCAAAACCTTCCATAGGATTGTTTTTAGGATTGTTTGCACAGATTACATGCAACTGCTGATGCATTTTCACAAGTATGCCAGCTTTTTGCTTTTCTTGTGCACCCGCTTTTGTGGGGCACAACTACCATCACTTGTATCAGAGTTGTAAAGCACAAGAAAAGCAAAAAGCTGGTATCAGCCCATTGTTAAAATAAAATAAAAAATATGTGGGTGTAGGTTTTTTCCTTATTTGGGTATTTTTGGGGTGTCAATTTTATTGATTTTATTTGCAGATGAGGAGGTGCCTGGCTGTGGCATAATGTCTGATCCCCTGCTTGACAATAGTCTCGTATTAGAAGTATGAGTCTGAGTTACTATATCAATGAACATTTCGGAAACACGTTTATCAAAAAAAGAGTACCATCTTGACATTGGGTTTATGCCCATATTGTGCTTAAAGGATTGCAAACTTTTTTTGAATGACCTCGAGAAATATCCTGTACAAGACAAAGTGAGTGTTTATCGAGAGTTTAACGACGGCTACTTCTTCAGCATAAGAATAACACTACATTCATCGCAAAGATATGTTTTTACCGGGCTACGTTTACATTAAGTAAAATCTTAGTAATGAAGTTAAATATCAGATATCAGATGTAGAAATGATGTAAAGGGTGCATTTGAAATAATCTTGATTTTTTCCTGACCACAATCTACCACCAAAGTACAACAAATATGGGTTACCTACAGTTACTATACCTATTCAGAAAATAGGTTTGCATCCCATTATTAAATGTGAAAACAATGTAATTTCCAATAATAATGGCGTAATATTTTAACATTTATTTGGTTAATTACTTACTTTGACAAGTACCTTACAAGTTATGCTCCGGACTTACTACATTGCCTTTCTACAATTCTGTACATTTTTTATTCACCCATAGACAGTCCCAGTACGATTCAACCTGGGACAGGAAGGGGCCACAAGTTGGTAGGGACATCAGGCAAAGCAAGTATTTTCCCCCACAAAACTGCATGAAAGCCAACTGAATGTCCGCACGTAACCAACTGGCCATCGGGCAAGATGTTCACACAAACTTATCTTAGGAGCTTCCGGTGGCGTCCTCAACCCCAACACTCCAATCCCTGGGAGGTTATGTCCATGGAGATGCCAACAAAGAGAGAAGAACAAGAAGATGCAAGGCACGGAAGAGGAGTTCCAAGACAAGGAAGCGGAGCTGTGAGACACGGAAGCAGTTGGCAGAGATGGCAGGGAGACATTCAGAGAGTGTTAGAGAGTGGGAGCCAAAGAGCCAGTGAATTTCTGACAAAACTGTTTAAACTGATAGGTACAAAGTATGTGAATATGGAACTCTTTTCGTATTTGCCAACTGACACACAGGAACCATAGTTTTTCTCCAGAAATGTCTGATAAATATTTCATCTGGAAGAGCTCAGCTGTCATATTGTGAAGTGGAGGTAGGCGGCATGGCCCTGGCATGAGTAAAATGAGAAATGTTCCATATCCAAGACCAACTTGCCAAACTCCTGCTTTACCCAACCCCGGTGATATGTCGGGGACAAAAGACAAAAGGAGAGAAGGAAGCTGGATGCTTCGGCTCACCAGGTGGAACCTTTGCAGACAATCTAAAGGTACTCTATAAAAAGTTAACTCCAAGCATCTATTCCTGATGGTTCACATATTACAATAATCTTTAGTAAATAATAAAACATTTAAAGGGTGCATTGAAAAACATAAATTTTCTAGTAATCTCTAGGATATAAAAAAGTTATTTTAATGCGTCATTTAAGTAAAAGAACCATGATGTTACAAGGTGATGCCTTTTGGTTAATGATCAAAAAGACCTCGATCCAGATTTCGTGACACAGAAGGTACTCGTTAAACTTAAATAACTTTTTAGTGTCGCAATTTAAGTGATTAATAAGACCAAAAAGATCTATGTATGTTCCCCATAAAATGAAATACTATAGCGCATAACTTTCTTTCATGAATCAGGATTTCATTTCATTATTTTTTTTGTTAGAACTCTTAAACTTTTGGTATTTATCTATTCTTCCACTACAAATATATTATATTTTGTAAGTGGCCTAGTAGGCCATGAAAACCCTGCAAATGTTTATTAACGTGTGGGGAACAAATCTTTATTTACACTCTTGTGTTAAGATTACTGGCGGCACAGACCAAGGCAGGTTACCAATTAAATGCCCAGGGTGCGGGCAGCTGGCCGACAGCGGCAGATCGGGTGTTGTAGAATGCATCCTTCAGTTTCAGTTTCCCCTTAGTGATCTGGAGAAGGGGCAATAATACACAATGAGGAGAATGCTGGGGCATTACACAAATCAAGACTAAAGGGGCTGCTGGCTGGGGGCATACATACAAAGTGGGGGAAGGCAAGAGACACAAGGTTGTGGGGGCATTAATACACAAGGGGGGCTGGCTAGGGACATCACTTACATCTATACTAAAAGGGGGCTGGCTGGTGGTATAAATACACAATGGGGGGCTGGCTGTGGGCAACACACAAGGGGGTTAGGGTTATCACATAAGGGGGGCATGAAAACATAATAGAGGCCTGACTGGGGGCACTACACAAGGTTGTGGGGTCACCAATACACAAGAGGGCAGCTGTGGCCATTACATGATAAATCAATACTAAAGGGATTCATATAATTTAAAAAAGAATGAAAGGGAGGCTAACATTAGATTTTTTTGGAATTCTAAAAGAAAGCCAGCATCACGGTGGACACCTGGCTGGCTGAGCATCATGGGAATTGCTATTCACAGCTAACATCTGCAGCTTTAAAAACTGTTAACTACATTTCCCATGATGCTCAGCCAGCCTTGGGGTGCTGGCTGGGGCATTGCCTGGGTGGGCAATCTGGATCTTTGAAAGGCTTGTGTGAGCAACCTTGGTGCACAGTGGTGCTTTGGAAAGTTTTGTTGTTGCAATCAGGTACTGTGGGTGTAAGGGATGTGGGGGCAATAATGTAAGGAGGGCAGGAGAATTCAAGTGAAGGGCTCTGATATAGATAATGCATGTTACTGTGCGCTATTACCTGGCTGGGGCTCTGATGTAGATAATGCATGTTACTGTCCGCTATTACCTGGCTGGGGCTCTGATATATGGTAATGCATGTTACTGTGTGATATTACCTGCCTGGGGCTCTGATATAGATAATGCATGTTACTGTGTGATATTACCTGACTGGGGCTCTGATATAGATAATGCATGTTACTGTGCGATACTACCTGGCTAGGGCTCTGATATAGATAATGCATGTTACTGTGCACTATTACCTGGCTAGGGCTCTGATATAGATAATGCATGTTACTGTGCGCTATTACCTGGCTAGGGCTCTGATATATGATAATGCATGTTACTGTGCGCTATTACCTGGCTAGGGCTCTGATATAGATAATGCATGTTACTGTGCGCTATTACCTGGCTGGGGCTCTGAAATATGATAATGCATGTTACTGTGTGATATTTCCTGATTGGGGCTCTGATATAGATAATGCATGTTACTGTGCGCTATTACCTGGCTGGGGCTCTGATATAGATAATGCATGTTACTGTGCGATATTTCCTGATTGGGGCTCTGATATAGATAATGCATGTTACTGTGTGATATTTCCTGATTGGGGCTCTGATATAGATAATGCATGTTACTGTGCGCTATTACCTGGCTGGGACTCTGATATATGATAATGCATGTTACTGTGTTATATTTCCTGATTGGGGCTCTGATATATGATAATGCATGTTACTGTGTGATATTTCCTGATTGGGGCTCTGATATATGATAATGCATGTTACTGTGTGATATTTCCTGATTGGGGCTCTGATATATGATAATGCATGTTACTGTGCGATATTACCTGACTGGGGCTCTGATATATGATAATGCATGTTACTGTGTGATATTTCCTGATTGGGGCTCTGATATATGATAATGCATGTTACTGAGTGATATTACCTGGCTGAGGCTCTGATATATGATAATGCATGTTACTGTGTGATATTTCCTGATTGGGGCTCTGATATAGATAATGCATGTTACTGTGCGCTATTACCTGGCTGGGGCTCTGATATATGATAATGCATGTTACTGTGTGATATTTCCTGATTGGGGCTCTGATATAGATAATGCATGTTACTGTGCGCTATTACCTGGCTGGGGCTCTGATATATGATAATGCATGTTACTGTGTGATATTTCCTGATTGGGGCTCTGATATATGATAATGCATGTTACTGTGTGATATTTCCTGATTGGGGAACTGATATAGATAATGCATGTTACTGTGTGATATTACCTGGCTGAGGCTCTGATATATGATAATGCATGTTACTGTGTGATATTACCTGACTGGGGCTCTGATATAGATAATGCATGTTACTGTGCGATATTACCTGGCTGGGGCTCTGATATATGATAATGTATGTTACTGTGTGATATTACCTGACTGGGGCTCTGATATATGATAATGCATGTTACTGTGTGATATTACCTGATTGGGGCTCTGATATAGATAATGCATGTTACTGTGCGATATTACCTGGCTGGGGCTCTGATATAGATAATGCATGTTACTGTGCGATATTACCTGACTGGGGCTCTGATATATGATAATGCATGTTACTGTGTGATATTTCCTGATTGGGGCTCTGATATAGATAATGCATGTTACTGTGTGATATTACCTGGCTGAGGCTCTGATATATGATAATGCATGTTACTGTGTTATATTTCCTGATTGGGGCTCTGATATATGATAATGCATGTTACTGTGTGATATTACCTGGCTGAGGCTCTGATATATGATAATGCATGTTGCTGAGAAATATTTTCAGCGTACGTAGCATGGATTAGTACCAGTGTTAAGGCTGATCTGCCTTTGATGTTGTATTAGATTAATTTAAATATTTTTTTATTTAAAAAAAAAGTTTGGTTGAATTCAATGTGTTGGTTATTTTTAATATGCATGACTGTGCTGACAAAAATTAAGCGTGTTTTAAGTGGCGATGCGAGCGCGACATTGTAAAGTGCTATTGCTTGTATCGGTGAGTTCCGCGAGAGCGATTAAAAAAAAAAAAAAAAAAAAAAAAAAAGTGTCCCTCTTTCACATTTTGAAATGTTGGGAGGTATGGGTGTGCATTGGGTTCACATGACGTCACGTGACCCTGCGGTAAAACCGAGGCTGCTAGCACACTGAGGGTACATATGTGTTTACATATATACAATATGGATGGATATGTACTGTGTGTGTGTGTGAGAGAGCATGCATGTGTGCTTGTGTGTGAGCATACATGTGTATTGTATGTGTGTGTGAGCATGCATGTGTAATTGTGTAAGTGGGTGAGATGGAGCGTGTGTTAGTGAGTATGACTAATTGTGTGTACTTTCTGTAAGTGTGTTTGAATATGTTGTATGTTGGACTAGCTGTTGAAGTGGGGGGCCCGGGGCAATTTTTCACACCAGGGCCCAGTGGTTTCTGGCTACGTCCCTGGTTGGACACTTTTCAGATCTGACCTCAAAAGCTAATATTACCGTACCTCTTGTTCTATTTCATGTGTGCGCTACGAGGTATCATAGGGTTTCTATAAGAAATGTTGCTTGCATGTTCATATTTCTCAGTCTATCTATTATCTTGCATATATTTTTACAAATCAGTGTTCTGATTTGCGTAAGCGAATAGATCCACAGAGCTCAAGGCACAGTATATACGGGACACACTTTACTAATAATATTTTCTTGTATTCTGGACCAAGGGCTTTTATGGGAAATTTTAAAAGAACTGTCATAGACCGCTGAGAGCATTTACTTATTCCAACTGCTGGGTTTCATTTATGCAAAGAGTTATTAAATTATGGAAGTGCCCTTCATTCTAAGAATGTTAAGTTCACGTCCGTAGATTTGCTGCTGGCAAACATCCACCTCGGTGTTGTTTTAGCAATTTGTGGGTAGTTTTTGGGTAGGGCTCCATTCCAACGTTGGACTTCAAGTGTAAAGTAAAACTGCATGGATGATTTCATCTTAAAAACTCTGATATGGCAATTACGTACCGTGTTTTCATTTTGAATAAAGATAAAAGTTTCAATAAAAATCTGTACTTTGAAGTGTTACAGTTGCACATAAAAGAAGTATTAAACTTTTTTTTATTCTTTTATTCCCAAGAAAATGATTAAACTAAGGTTTGCAGAATGGGTTATAGCCACCTGGTGGTATTTACTTTGCTCGGCTGTCTTCTCTGGGGTTTTAACTGGTCCCCCAGCAGCACAAAAGCGTGAGGCTAGACCCCCATCCACATAAAGTCACCCCCAAAGAAAAGGTATTGTTCCAAGTAGCCTACCCTAGGAGGTTATCAGGCATGTTGGCATTGCCCTGCTCAAACAAAACTCCACTATATCTATATACCTGTGTGGAGGAGAGTGTATTAATGACCAAGTGTGGTCAATTGTTGTCACTTCAATTGTTTTAATTTTTTATGGACAAAAACTGCCAGGTCACCTCTGGTAACGATGAAAGACAGGGAATCTTCAGCTCTGCAGAGGGCATAATGTGTATGTTTTTATTTTTTTTTAAAAAAAGCCAAGTTATGACATATGACAGGAGGCGAATAAAAATGTAATGAAGCTTTTCAATGAAATTGTCACGCACAGCAAGGTCGGAGACACCGGAGTCAGGTGGAACCCAAGGGTAGCAGTAACGAGGTCAAACAAGCCGAGGTCAGGATACCAGGAGACAGGATCAACGGATAACAAGCCGAGGCCAGGAGACAGGATCAACGGATAACAAGCCGAGGCCAGGAGACAGGATCAACGGATAACAAGCCGAGGCCAGGATACCGGAGAATCAACGTAAATGAGGAAAAAAAGCCGAGGTCAAACATGAAAGGACTGTCGAGAAAGCACTAAAAGTATAGGCGACCATCAGAGGACAAGGATCATCAGAAACTGGAAGGTTTACCGTATTTATCGGCGTATACCACGCACCGGGGTATAACACGCACCCCCGCCCGGACAGGAGGAGAGGGAGACGTGGCTGCAAATCGTGCAGCTCTAGGATTTATCGGCGTATAACACGCAGGTAGGGTTTCCGCTTCTTATTTTAGTTATAAAAGTGCGTCTTATACTCCGATAAATACGGTCTATAGGAACCGTAAGGAAGGGCCATGCAAGTTAGTTTGGAGCCAAAATTAGTCAAACATCGTTTCCTGCGTCAGGATCTGCGGCCATGTTGTGTGTGGCGTAATCTCCCCTTATAAAGTCCAGTAGTTAAGGGGGTGACCACTAGATGGCGCGTGCACATAATCTTCTGTTGCATGACCTGACTGCGGGATCTCTCCCTTCCTCGAGCAGAAGGCAGGGAAGAGGAGCGCCACGTATGCAGGTACGTAACAGAAATGTTTTAAATCTGTATCGCTAGAAAAAATATGTATTATTTATCACATATTTCACTGTACCCAGATTGCACACATGCCAACAGTCTCAATTTTCAAACACCGTAGCCGCACCATGTTTAAAAACTGTTTTTAATACCAAAGCAACCCATGAAGGGTTCTTGCTATGAGACCCATTTTTTTTAGGTGCTAAATGTCCCATTGTAATCACTTTATATTTAACCCTTTATATACTATAATGTCTGAGGGCCATATAAACATAATAGGCTAGTTAAAAAAGTTAGAACATGTTATATGATAAATTTCATACTGCATTCTTTATTTTTCCTTCAATAAATATATTTATAAATCAGGAAATATCTCATAGGTACTAAAATAGATCCGGGAGATACCACTACACATCCGAAACGGAAGCTTTCATAGGTATTACCAATAATCTTCACCACAAATTATACCTGTCTATTGCTCATCGCATATTAAACAAAATATGGATAATAAATAGTATTAAATGTATTTAAATTTTGTACGAAAGCCAAGAAACACATATATGTCTTCAATGACCTCCTTTGTGTTGAATGGAATGCTTTCATTGTGAAGATCCATGATCTCTCCTATCTGGGAAAGTAATTTTCATGAGTAAAGAGGCATTTTAGGACATTTGTTAATCATTGAGATACAAAAGGTACGGTAACCAGAGCTTTCACGGTCAATACAGATAAATAACTCTTAACGGATATTAAAACGTAATTTATTTCTCCAAAGGATAATGACAGCAACTAACTGAAAAGATGTCAGTGGGGGGAAAAAACTCGCTATTTCTTTTTACAGCTTTGGGGCTTGCAATTCAGAAATCCCAATGCAAAAAATCCTCCCACCGGCCCGAAATGAAGGGAGCGCGAGGTCTGTTCCTTCCCTAAGACTGTGTGCTGGCGATTGATGCTGAGCGTCAGGATATGGCGTGACATCCCGGCACTCAGTGCCAAAGCCACACGCACCACGCGGGAGCACTGAAGCAGTGAATGAGAGACATAAGAGATGACGTGCAGGTCAGACATTTTAACAGTTATTTATTAATGCCGCTCTATTATTATTATTAGTATTATTATTATTATTTTATATAGCGCCATCATATTCCGTAGCGCTGTACAATGGACAGACAGGACATAACAAGTAGTATATAACATACATGCGATTTGACAGAAACAACAGTTGAGGAGGGCCCTGCTCTAATGAGCTTACAATCTAGAGATTGATCTACCTGCTTCCAGCATCTAGGCAAGTAATCAGGAACTGCAGATATAAAACTTGCCGATGCCTTTCACTACCTGCCAATAATCCAAACAGTCAAAACTTGGTAATATCAACTAATGCTAGAAGCAGCGCGGAAGGAACAAGAGATCCGCATTTATAAGACTACTCCTCCCAAGGGAATGAGCAGCTCATCGATAAAACCCAACACATTGTATGATGTAGATAAAGTGCTCCTAAAAGTAAGTAACTAACCATCGGTGAAAAGGGTCTTTGAAAAGCATTACAAAAGCGAATTATATCGGCATGCAAGTTACCCTTGGTTGGTCCACTAACGGTTACTTTGCTGAATAAAGCCATAGCTGGCGAGATATCTCCCCTGGGTTGGCTGCTGGATACTTTCCATTATAACCAGGATACTCTCCAAATGGTAATGATACATTTTTGCTCACTCTCCATGCATAAGAACAGACATAATTACATATGTGTTATACTTTGGAACCTCCCGCTCAAAATACATCACAAAAATATGAAAAATAGTTCATTTGTCACCTAACCTAGGTGTCTGGGATGGACAATTAATCCATTGATATTGAATCTTGGTAAATAGACCGGGTACCAGCACCAGCTACTGGAGCTGTAAGGCCCAGAACATAGTACTGTTCATTCTGACTCTTGGAAGATATGACTCAATTTAGGTGTCTTCGTGTAGGGATATGAAATTATTAATGTTGAATAAACTCTCCATATAGCATTATGAATGGAAGCATAAAAGATATTAAGTGCGCTTAGCATAAATCTATTACAAATGCAAAGAAGTTTACAGAACCTGTATATGTATTCTGTGTGTAGATGACTTCTTAATGCACGCAATCTTACAGTAAAAGAAAGGAGCAAAATAAAACACATAGTGTAATACAGCTAGGGTAAGACCCACCTTATAACTTAGGTGTTGTACTCGCATGTTCCATGAATAATGTGTGCTCCTCATTAATCTTTTCTTTGAATATTCCGCTCGTTATTTGGTTTTCTTCTCCACAGGATCACACTGCAGCAAAAATTTTATGTTTTAACCCATTACATAATAGAATATTTGAAAGAAGATCAAAGAAAATTTACAGAGATCAAACTCGGCATTTAACCCCTTAGGTTTCAACGTTTCTAAATCAAAGACCCATTGCATTTCCTTTTCGTCCTATTTGTTTTACGAAGTCACCTCCTCTCCAATGTTTTTGGATCTCTTCTATGGCACAGAACTTTAATCCTTTTGGATCCTTATTATGAAACTCTAGAAAATGTTTGGATACCGAATGTTGTAGGAACCCTTTCTTTATATTCCTAAGATGTTCATTGATCCTAACTTTCAGTTTCCGTGTTGTCCTTCCTATATATTGCAGCCCACAAGGGCATTCCAACACATAAATAACATTTTTCAGTGACAGCTCAGGAACAATGGAGAACACAAATCAAGAAGTCCGGACAGCTCGCGGCCACGAGCACCGGCCCGCCGAGTAGCCGGGCGACACCGGGCGAAACTAGGCAACTACACACCGTGCCCAACAACCGAGGATAACCAGTAAAACCACGTGGCCATATAGGCCTCCCTAAGTTTCGGGGTCGAGGCGGAGAGATCCTCCACCCTCCTGATCTCCTCCACCCTTGCCACCCAGTCCCGGTGAGAGGGAGGGAAAGGTCGTTTCCAGTGTAAGGGTATAAGGCTTTTAGCAGCGTCGAGGAGATGTCGGACCACCGACCGTTTGTAATGAGAGATCGAGTGAGACGTGTGATGCAAGAGCATGGGCAGCGGACGGAAAGGGGGGGGAGAGTCTGATAACTCCAAAATCACCCGGTGAACCTCCCGCCAGTAAGGTTGCAGCAAGGGACAGGACCACCATATGTGCAACATCATGCCCACATCCCCACCGCACCTCCAACACCTGTCGGACGTACCCGGGAACATACGCTGAAGGCGCTGCGGCGTTCTGTACCAGTGTGTCAACAGTTTATAGTTAGTCTCCTGCGTCTTAGTGGCCCTCGAGCTCTTATGGGTGAAAACAAATATCTTATCCCAGTCCTTGTCAGAGAGTCGAGCGTCACAAACGGTCTCCCAGGTCTCACAGGACGGTCGAGTCGTAGAGGTCACAGTCATCAGTAAGGAATAGAGCAAGGAGATGGCCCTCTCCGGTGGGTGAGCCCCCGTGCACAAGGTTTCAAAGCCCGTTAAGGGCCGGTGGAGACGGTCCCCATGCGGCAAGGTAGAGAGATAGTGCCTAATTTGGTGGTACGTGAAGCGCTCCGACCACGTAGGATCGCGTCCCTGCAGCAGCGAGCTCAATGACAGCAGCCCGCCCCCCTCCAGCAGCGCCCGGGCCCGGACAGGGGCAGGAACCCCGAGGAAGTCCAACCGTCCCACCCCTCGCCCCGGAGCAAAGTCCGGGTTCTCGCAGAGGGGCAGCAACGGCGACGGCGCGGTAGACAGGCGAGCGCGCAGGCCCACCCCCCGCCAAACCGCCAGTGTCGCCAGCACACAAGGATGGGAAATGCCGCCGTGGCCGCCACCCGGGCCCCACAAGGCATGGTACACACGGCCCCGCAACCCACCAAGCTCCAGATCGACCCATGGCTTAGCCAGGGGACCCAAGGTATGCCACTCCAAGATGCGAAGTAGGTGGGCAGCACGGTAATACGCATGAAAATCAGGCAAGGCAAGCCCGCCCGCAGACTTGGGCCTCGTGAGCTGGGAGAACCGCTGCCGAGGGCTCTTGTTGCCCCAGACAAACCTAGACACCATAGATCGGAGAACCTTAAAAAAGTCCCGCGGTATCCGAATCGGGAGCGTCTGGAACAAGTACAACACCCGAGGCAAAAGGTTCATCTTGACAACATTCACCCGGCCTATCCAGGAGAGATATAGCGGCGTCCACCGCCGCAGGTCCTCGGACAGAACGGCCAACAAAGGTGTAAAATTAACATGATAAAGCCGCGCGGGGTCGGCGGTCAGCCAAATCCCTAAATACTTCAGCTTTTCCGGGCACCACCGGAAGGGGAAGCAAGGCATAAGCGAGGTCACCATCCGAGGGGGCAGGGAGACATTTAAAATTTCGGACTTCGAATAATTTATCTTAAGGTTAGACAGCGCGCCGTAGAGACGAAAAGCCTCAAGAATATTCGGGAGCGAAATACTGGGGCGGTCAACAATAAACAGCAGATCGTCAGCGTACGCCGCCACCTTATGATGTCGACCCCCGTCCCGTAACCCCAAGATGTTCGGGTCCGAACGGACAGCCTCCAAAAAAGGCTCCAGAGACAGCGCAAAGAGCATCGGGGACAGGGGACACCCCTGTCTGGTCCCGTTCCTTATCGCTATGGGGGGAGAAAGAGCCCCATTAACCCGCACGCGAGCAGTAGGCGAGGAGTAGAGGGCCCCAATCCAGGCCAACATAGAGGGACCCAGACCCAGATGTTCCAGGGTAGCCTCCAAAAAACCCCAGTCCACCCTATCAAAGGCCTTCTCCGCGTCGGTTGATAACAGTAAAATCTGGCGCGCCTCCACCCGCGCCTTGTGGATGACAGAGAGAAGTCGAATAGTATTATCACGCGCCTCACGCCGAGGGATAAAACCAGCTTGGTCAGGGTGGATCAACAGCGGGAGGAACCGACCCAAACGCAACGCCAGCATTTTAGCAAAAAGCTTCAAGTCGGCATTGAGGAGCGAGATCGGGCGGTAGCTCTGACACAGACCAGGGTCCTTGCCCTCCTTCGGAACGACCGTGATCGTGGCCGCCAAGGACTGGGAGGGAAACCGAAGTCCCCCCCGGATGGCATTGAGCGCGGCAAGCAGGTGTGGGAAAAGGGGCGCCGAGAACGTACGGTAGTACCCCAGGGGCAGACCGTCCGGACCCGGACACCTACCCCGCTGGGTAGCCTTCAGAGCCGCGGAGAGCTCCTCAGCCGAGAACGGCGCCTCCATGGATTCCGCCTGTTCGCGGGTGAGTTTGCGAACACCGTGTTCCGCAAGATAACTGTTGATGCGGACCCGCTTATCATGACTGGCACCCCCATCTGAAACCTGGGGCGAACCATAAAGGGAGGAGTAGTACGCGTGAAACGCATCCACTATCTTAGAGGGGAAATGGGACAGATCCCCCGCAGGTGTCCGGACCCGGTGAACGTGCGTATTGCGCTTAAGGGGGTTGATCATTTTGGCCAACAGCTTACCACACTTATTACCGTGCTCACTGAAAAATCTCTGACTATACAGGGAAGCCCGCCGAAACTTAGAGTTGAGAATATCAGACAGTTGGCACCTGAGGGAGGTCAGAGCCACGTAGGTCGCCTCATCCAGGGTATCCTTATGCAGGGATTCCAACTGCTGAATTCGAACAGTAAGCCTATCAATCTCCCGCGCGCGTGCCCTCTTTCGCTGCGTACCTTGTTGAATAAAGAAACCTCGCAGCACACACTTATGGGCCTCCCACACCACCAGAGGGGACAGCCCCTGCGTAGCATTATCCTGAAAGTAACGTTGCAGTTGCGACGTCGTCTGTGAGACAAGAGCCTCGTCCAGTAGAAAAGAGTCGTTAAGTCGCCACGTCCACTCCCTGGGCCTACACAACGGAGAGTCTAGCGTAATGGAAACCGGAGAGTGATCTGTCCAGGTCATCGGTAGGATCGTGGCCGCCTGCAGCAAGTCCAGGTAAGTCTGAGAGAGAAAGATGTAGTCCAGACGGGAGTAGCAAGCATGAGGGGAAGAGTAAAAAGTGAAGTCACGGGCAGTCGGGTACAGAGAACGCCAGCAGTCAATCAGGCGCTGCTCAGTCAGGAGTTTGCGAACCGAGCGCAACTGGTTAGCCGGGACACAACTGGAGCCCGAGGAAGTATCGACCTCCGGGCGAAGAGGGACATTGAGATCCCCCCCCAGAATCACAAGGCCCTCCCCAAAAGTGGCGAGCGAGGCCACGATAGAGCGGAGGGCCACATGCTGAGCCCTATTAGGAAGATACACGCTAGCAAAGGTGTAGAGAACCTCCGCAATGTAGCCCTTAACGAAGGTGAAACGGCCCGAGGGATCAAGGAGAGTATCCTTAACAACGAACGGGACCCTGTTAGAAAATAGTATAGCCGTCCCCTTAGTCTTGGACTCCGGATTGTTACTAAAATATCCCAGAGGGTAGCGGGAATTCTTTAGACTAGGGGCGTGCCCCCCCCTGAAGTGGGTCTCCTGAAGCAGTACCACGGAGGCATCATGCGCCTTAAATTCTCTCAGAGCCCTGGACCGTTTTTCGGGTATATTAAGACCCTGTGCGTTAACAGAATAAACGGTCAGCGGGGCTGGGCGGAAAGCCATGACAGTCGGTATGCGAAGCGGCGTCTCAGTGCCGCGGGGGGTAGAGAGAAAAAGGGGGGGTGGGCGGAAAGGACGGTGGGGAGGAGAACAGGAACGGGGGGGGAGGTATGTAATAGAAGCGGGATATGTAGTGTGTGGGGTAACGTGTCAAGTACCGGGCAGACCCCTACCCCCCTAGGGAGGCGAGCGGGGTCCCCAGAGAACGGGCAACGACACCAAGCCCCGTGGGGTAGAGAACGAGGCGGGCGAAGAACTCCAGAAAGCGGCAAAAGCTCCGCAGGTAAACCAAGTGCCGCCAAACCATAGAACGCCCCGCCACCCGCCCGAAACAGACACAACAGACAGCACCAGAACAGTGAAATAACAAGTAACAAATTATTGGGCAACGCAATACACAGAATTACGCAATACAAGTGCGGACCCCGGAGGAGAACCCCCCAGAACAGAGGAATTAAACATGTCCACGGCCGAAAAAAACAAACAAACAAACAAAAAAAAACAAAAACGAACGTGTAGTGTAGTGAGAGCGAATGGCTGCCCGTGGGCCATACTGGGAGCGTCCCAAAGCAGGCATGCCTGGAGTCCAACACACCGCAGGAGATCGCACCCCAGGGTGTGACACAGACGCCAGCGGAGACGGGGGAGAGAACCCGCCACTCAAGGCGGCAATGCCAACCCCACCAGGAGGGACATGTGCAAGATGGCACGGGGCAGCGCGCGGCAGAGCGCCGCAGGCGGCCGACATAACAAGGGGCGGGTCGAGCCCCGCGCACCCCGAAGCCAGCACGAGCCCCGAGGGCCAGCGCGCGCGAGCAGCACGGGCGGTCCGAGCGACACGCGGTGAGCACCGGGGCGGCCGCAGGGTAGCAGAGCGACCCCCGAAGCACCAACACACCTGGGGGGCAGGCACTCGAACCCAGACCCAGATGCACACAAATAATAAAAAACAAAACGATGCGAAAAAGTAAAAACGACGCGGGAAAAGAAAAAAAAATAAAAAAATTAAAAAAGGAAATAAAAAGAAAGTCTCACACGAGCCACGGGTACGCAGCGGCTAGAAGGAAACGAAAGTCCGCACGTAGTAACAAGTCCCGCTGCCAGGCCAGCGTAGTCGGCCAAATAAGGATACAGAGGAGTCTCCACGGGGTCACCACCGGAAAGTGGCCGGCATCAGTCACTCCCTCGGCGGCCGGTCACGGTCCCCGTCCCTCACAGCCCGTCCAGGAGGCCTGGCCCGCTGGGGCCCGCGTTGCGCCGAGCCAGCACGGCGCCGGCGAAAATCCACATCTCGGGCGGTCCAGTCGGGTACCTCAAGCGGCGGCAGGTCCAGCTCCAGCAGAAAGGGTCGAACGTCCGCAGGCCTGCGGATGGCAGCTGTAAGGGGGCCCCGACGGGCCACCAGGGCAAAAGGGTAACCCCACCGGTACGCGATCTTCCGCTCCTGAAGCGCGGCAGTCACAGGACGTAGGGCCCGTCTGACCACCAGCGTGTAGGGGGACAAGTCGTGGTAGAGGGAAACCTCATGCCCCTCAAAGGCCCAAAACCGGCGTGCGCGGGCCTTCAACATAATCTCCTCCTTCAGCGTGTAGCTGTGGAGACAGCAAATTATGTCCCTGGGGGGGTCTCCCGGGCCGCCGCTGGAGCGCAGGGCTCTATGGGCACGGTCAAATTTTATGGGTGTCCTCCCAGGGTCCGCAGGCCACTCCAGGATCAGGGAAAAGAGTCTGTCCAGAATCGCCCTAAGATCCTCAGGTCGCTCACCCTCAGGAAGACCCCGCACCCGAACATTGGACCGCCGCCCTCGGTTGTTGAGGTCCTCCAGATGGTAAAATAAATCCGCCATCTGATGGGAACAGGAGCGGCAGTGGGCCGATAGCTGGCGTTCGACCTCCCCGGTCCTGGCGTCAACACCGGTGACCCTCTCGTCAAGGCGGGAAACTTCAGCCCGTAAGGCCGCGACTTCGGCCCGGACCGTTTGCTTGACTTCTGCCACGAGGAGACTGAAGTCGTCCTTGGTGGGCAGAGACGAGAAAAGTCGGCGCCACTCAGGCGAAGGCTGTCCCGAGGCACTTGCTGCGGGCAGTAGGGAATCTCCATCCTCCGAGGCCCCAGAGCAGGCGGGAGTCTGCGCCATATTGGAGCCTTCCGGCTGAGTCTGCAGCAGCTGCGGAGTAGTAAAATAGCCCCTCAGCGACGCGGGTTGAGACCTGCCGCTAGACGCCGGGGTAGCCGGCTCCGGGGGACCCTTTTTAGTGCGGCCCATTGCGAATTACACCGGAGTGCCTGCGAATCTCAGGGCGGGCGGCGCGGAGCAAACAGATCAGGCAGGCATCTTCTTCGCCAGGCCAGCCACGCCCCCCCTCTATGTACCGTATTTGCTCGATTATAAGACGAGGTTTTTTTCAGAGCAAATGCTCTGAAAAATACCCCTCGTCTTCTAATCGGGGTCATCTTCTAATCAGACCTCAAATAGAGGTCTGATTATGAGACTAAGATCCAGATCCCCCGCACCGCTGCAGGGGACCTGGATCCTCCTGTCTCCCCCCCCCACACTTACTTACCGGTGCTTCCTGCTGTATTGCCGGGGCAGCGGGTTGACGTCTACGCGATCCGCGTAGACAACGTCCGCTGCAGCCGGAAGGAGGTGTGGCTAGCAGCGGGGGTTGTCTGCGTCCGTCGCGGATACCTTCCCCGACTGTCAGAAATCAGAGTTCCCCGCACAGGTGCCGGAACTCTGATCTCTGACAGCCGGGAAAGGTATCCGCGACGGACGCAGACAACCCCCCGCTGCCAACTCCACCTCCTTCCGGCTGCAGCGGAAGGAGACATCAACCCGCTGCCCCGGCAATACAGCAGGAATTTGGAAGCACCGGTAAGTGTGTGTGCGTGTGTGTGTTAAATGGGGGACATAGGGCATTTCTGGAATGCCTTATACCCCTATATGCCACTCTGGCACTTAGGGGGTTAAAAGGCATATTATGGGGCAGAGTGGCATATAGGGAGTTATAAGGCATTTCAGGAAGCAGAGTGGCGTTAAGGGGGCATTTAATAGAGCACTCTGCCTCCTGAAATGCCTTATAGAGTGCTCTATACAATGCCTTTTAACTCCCTTAATGCCACTGCCTCCTGGAATGGCTTATACCTCCCTATATGCCACTCTGCCCCATAATATGCATTTTAACCCCCTAAATGCCAGAATGGGATATAGGGGTATAAGGCATTTCTGGAGGCAGAGTGGCACATAGGGGGTCAAAAGGCATACCATGGGGCACAGTGGCATATAGAGGGTTAAAAGGCATATCATGGGCCACAGTGCCATATTGGTGTGGCAAGCCTGGGGGCAGATGTGCGTAACTGGGGGACAGGTTGGAAAATACAAGGAAATAAAAACAAAAAAAATATTTTTCTCAATCATAGCTTTTATTTAAAAAAATAGTTTACATGAATTAACATTTACTGGTAAAACTTTTTTCCTTTAGGGTCGTCTTATATTCAGGCTTTTTCTTTTTTTCCTAAGTTAATATTCAGATTTTGGGGGGTCGTCTTATAATCAGGGTCGTCTTATAATCGAGCAAATACGGTAATTATTTAGCACTATACTGTATTCCTTTGTTGGGTCACCTTTCAAATTCTTATATGTTTCTTGTTGGCATAATTGTCTATAAGCTTCTTTCATGTAGTACTCTTTTGATAAAATAACTATTCCACCCCCTTTAATTATAATTTCTTGATCCTTAATTCTTTCAACATTTTCAACTCTGATTTGCTTAAATTGTTTTTATCATATTTTGATGTTTTTATCCTTTTCAAATCATCCGTTACCATCTATTCAAACATTTCCAAAGCTGCCGACTTATATGAGGTAGGATAAAAGGTGGATTTGTTTTTTAGTTTGGTTTGAGCTTTACTTTCTATTCTTATTACAGGTGTTTCTTGTTCATTTTATACAATCTTTTGACCGTAGTATTTCTAACAAACTTATTTATATCATCATATGCTGAGAACTCATCAAATTTTTTTGTTGGGGGAAATTTAAGTCCCCTTTGTAATATTCTTTCCTGTCCTTTATTTAAGATTCAATGGGATAAATTAAAAATACCACCTTTATTTTAAGACCTTATTTCATTAATGCTCTTTTTCTTATTGGATATCATTTTTCCTCCTCTCTTTCCTCTCCACTTGAAATTCTTACTCTTTTTGCATATAGCTCTTCTTTTTGCCTTACTACTAGAGGTTTTAATCGGCGACTGTCTAAATCTAAAAGTATTTGGTAAATCTTTCATAGTTGATTCTGTTTTGTCAAATTCATTTTCTTCCTCTCTAAGGTTCTCTTCTCTTTGGTTTAAATGTATCTTGGGTCTCCCCTCTTTCACGTATGACTCTTTCTCTCTCTCTCTCTAAAGGTTTGTTATATCTTGGAGTTTATTCTATTAATTTGTCAAATCTTTGGTCCCTTCTCTCTATATGTGAATCTCTACTGTGTTGAAATGGGTGCTTGTAACGTCTATTCCTAGACTCTTCTTCCTGCTTGTCAAAACCTTAATCCCTTATTAATAAAGAAAAAGGGAAAATAAATGCTTGAAACAATGTGTGATGTATTTGGAGAAATCTGTAAGAATGCAAAAAAACAGAATGTTGCAGAATCTTGTAATACCTTTTTTTATTGGACTAACAGTATTCCCTTCGACGAAAGCTTGCCTATTATTTTTAATACTGTTAATCCAATAAAAAAGGTATTACAAGATTATGCAACATTCTGGGTTTTTTTGCATTCTTATACACTGGACTAATACGGCTACCCCAAACTAGAGAAATCTGTATACCGTATTGGCTCGAATATAGGCCGCACTTTTTCCCCCCACTTTAAGTTTTTAAAGTGGGGGTGCGGCCTATATTCGGGGTCTAGCGCCCGACGCCCGGGACATGCAGTTCCGGGCGCCGGGTAGGCAGCAGGGTTAGGATACAGATCCCCCGCAGCGGTGCAGGGGACCCGTATCCTACTCTCTGATACACTCAGACAGCCTCCCCTGCCAGCACTTCCCACGGGGGGGGTGCCGGCACGGGAGATTGTCTAAGCGCATAGTGCAGACATTCACCGGGAGCGGTGAACGTCCGCACGATGCGTTTTACCTCTGCCCCCAAGACTTACCAGAGCAGACTCCCGGGTGTCTTGCGGGGCCGGTGGGGGACACCTACGCAATACAGGAAGTTGTACATGCGTATTGCGTAGATGTCCCCTGCCGGCCCCGCAAGACACCCGGGAGTCTGCTCTGGTAAGTCGGGGGGGGCAGAGTGGCAGCATATCTCGGGGGGGAGTAGGAGGAGGACAGTGGCAGCATATCGGGGCGGGGGGCAGGGGGGGGGACAGTGGCAGCATATCTCGGGGGGGAGGACAGTGGCAGCATATCTCGGGGGGGACAGTGGCAGCATATCTCGGGTGGGGGAGACAGAGTGGCAGCATGTCTATTAAAAAAAAAAATTTCTTTAAAAAAACACCAAACTTTTAGGGTGCGGCCTATACACGGGGGCAGCCTATATCCGAGCCAATACGGTGTATGATGAAAAAGAGGTGGTGCTTTTGAAAAAATTATATGTAAAGAACGTCTATGTATATAAACCTAAACACACTTTTATAATCTTCTATAACTCACCTGAACGATGTACGAGAGGAATCCCTTGTCTAATGACTTTCTATAAACTGACGGATGAAGAAACGGACCGTGTAAACAAGATCCTGCGACGTCCCTATCGTCACCTACTGTGACGTATACGGAAGGGGAAGAGAATGGCACATAAAACGAAGACATGAAGTTTTGAGAACGCCTGGTCGAAGCTCAACGGAGTGAAACGCGTAGCGCTTTACTTTTTAAAAATGTTTTTAAGACTTTTAAATATTTATTATACATAAAAGATTTACTTACTTTTATTTCGAGTGCGGTCCTCCTTCAGTGCTGAGGGTCTCGGGATTTAAGAGTTTGCTGCAGTGTGATCCTGTGGAGAAGAAAACCAAATAACGAGTGGAATATTCAAAGAAAAGATTAATGATTCCTTGAGTAATGTGTGCTCCACACATTATTCACGGAACATGTGAGTGCAACACCTAAGCTATAAGGTGGATTGTACCTTAGCTGTATTACACTATGTGGCTTTTTTTGCTCCTTTCTTTTACTTTAAGATTGCGTGCATTAAGAAGTCATTTACACGCAGAATACATATACAGGTTCTGTAAACTTATTTTCATTCCTAATAGATTGATGCTAAGCACACCTAATATTTTTTTGCACTATTGTATGTGATATTCACATTGTATGTGGAGGGGAAACAACACAATTAAGGTGCAGCTGGCATTCAAGGGAGAGCACAGGAACAGTCACAATACATTTTTGTTTGTGTGTGGCACAAAATTCAATGAGTGGAAGCATGTCTTCCATGGTGGTTTGTTAGCAAATATGACCCCAAGATCAACTATTAAAAAAAGATTCAAAATAGAGCAAGCATTTCAATTCAACAATTCAGCAATTCAACGCATACCCAGCGAATTCCATTCAAGAAACCCCTACCTAAGCCATAAATATTGGGGATTCCGTGACACTATATGGCCATATATCGCTTATCCCACCACTACGTCAAAGTACCCCAAGTTTAGAAACTCCTGTCTATTTTTCCATGGTTATATTGCATACCATGAAGCTGAATTAGTGGGGCCGCTCTCATGGGCGTAGTAACCTCTAAAAATCTGGGGGGGACAGCATTTTCCCCCCATCAGATCCCCACTTTCTCCCCATCTCTCACACTATTTACCCCCTCTCACACTTTCTTACTATCTACCCCCTCCCTTCTCACACTATCTACCCCCTCCCTACCCTCCCTTCTCAGCAATTTAAAGCCTTCTCTGGACATAACTAATGAAGCACCTGTGAGTCAGGAGGGGCTGCTAAGCCCTATAGTTTGGTCAGAACCTGTAGATATGCACATCACAAAAATATACAAAAAGGGGAGCAGCCAAAATAACATAAAAGGTATAAACATTCAGATTCTTGTGTGTGTGAGAGAATCGGATACATTAGGTGTTTGAACAACTCTCCCAAAGTATCACATGGCTGACAAACAATGCAGGTTTATTAGAATAAAAGAGAGTGAAACAGGTTTGTGTCAATGCTAACCTATATTACTGTAATCAGACCGGCCCTGATTATTGTAATATCTGATTGAAACCAAGTATGCACGGTGTTTGACAGAGTAATTGATAGAATGTTGATTTCAAGAAGCCAAATAAAATCTTTATTTTGCATTTTCAAACAATACTTCCAACTAAGTCCATGATATAATATTATAATTATCTAACTTATTTTCAGAAGTCTCTTGTTTGTTAAATGTCTAGAAAGTTGATCAAAAGTTTTTTTTCCCGTATTCATGAATGTCTCTAAACCAGGGATAGAAACCTGTCAAATATCCCAGATTGGCAATATTAACAGGTGAGATGTCTTATCTATAATCCCAGGAATCATGCAGACGTTGCAATGTTATCACAACTCACTGATTCAACTCTATATATACTGCAGATTCAGCAGATACTGGAAACAGAAGCAGGTAAGTGGTCAATGTTACAAGAAGAAGAAATAAGTATCGCTTTCAGATGTAGGTTTCCCAGACACAGCAGGGATTCTGAATGTTTTAATCAGAAACATGTTTGGAACGGAAGATTCCTCCATACAGTGAAGGAACACAGAGTCTCAGAGTGAACATGGACTCCTCTCACCGGGGGCTTCTGTCAGGGGTTCAGGTTTCCAGAATTACTGATAGGAACTCTTATAACATGCAATCCTGAAGCAAAGACTGAATCTTATTCTGGAGTTCAATGAGGGTTTTTAGCTCTTTGGAATCTCTGACCTGGATCTCAAATAAAGTGTAGTAGGATAGGGGGTAGTAAACTAATCTGGTGTGGATCAGTAACATAGGATCCTACAGAATCCTGACAATTACTCTATATTATTCCATACTCAAGAAGAACTTTTTATGGGACTTCTGCTTTGAGTCCTGTCTCATAAGCACTTTAAAACAATTCATTCCCATTCAAACATGAAGGATAGTTTGTTAATCTTTTTGTAGGATCAACATTTCACCTCTATAATGATGGATTTTCCCACTTCTCCTGTTTTGCGAATCTTAAATCAGAATTTCCAATTGGGAGAGGAAACCCAGTACCCTTATTGTGGTCATAATAATAGTAATGTGGTCAAACTCTCCCAACTCTTCATGTGACTTAAATAAATAATTTCCTTCTGTATTCTTGTTGTATTTTCCCAAACAAAATCTATTCTGGGTCATAAAATAAGTATTGAAGTTTTAAAGCCAGGGATCCACAGGTTATGATGGATGCATGCGCGCCAGACAGCGGCTGCACACTGCATTATTACATTAGCTGATAATGAAGTATCAATTAAGTATGAATAGCGCCCTGATAATAGTAACCAAAATATTTTAAATATGAGGAGCAGACTCACATGGAGTCTCCCCAGTCATGGAATACAACTAAGATCTACTCACCACGGATCAAAGAGTGAATGCTCCTCTAGGTTGTAAGCTCTTTTGAGCAAGGTTCTTCTCACCTGTTTTTTCTGTATGTCATATTGTTATGTTACATACTTATTGTTATGTCCAGTCTACACTTTGTACAGCGCTAAAGAATCTGTTAACGCTATATAAAACAATAAATAAAAATGAGATATCTCATGATTTGTTATTTATTATTGCTTAGTAAATTGGTGTAAATTGGCTTCAAATGATGGCATAAATACCAAAGTGTAAAGATTGAATTACATAAAAATGTACAAATGTAGCAATATTCCCTGCGAAATAATCAGATGCACAAACATGGATCCAAAAATCAAAGCTAATCATTAAGTACAATTAGCCAAATAGCTAGCAAAATGTCTACAATCCCAATGATGGAGCCACCAAGTTCGGATCATGAAAATCATCAAAACAGCATAATGTAGAAAAATTGGCAGTTTCATCAAACTCAGAATACCAAAAGTTTTTCATGGAACAAGGATGGTCAGAATAGCTTCCGTTAAATACGCTTCCGTTAAATACAGAGATACTCGGAACCACTTTAAGTAGAGATTCACTAATCATTAGTATAATAGGTTAAAACGCTTAACTAGACTTGGGCAAGTCTCCGCTTTCGTCTTCACGTTCATCTTGATCTGTGTGTAAAAATAAACATTCGTATTCCAAGAATATTTGCCCGTTCCCGTTTTCTTTTCACGCAAATATTCGTGTACATTCTTTGTGTTCGTTTTTTGCTGTTTTATTGAGCAGAGGTTAATATGGGGTTAATGCGATAAAAATATGCAGCAGCTTTGCTGCCAGGATTTTAAAGGTCTGTAAGAGCGACTCTGTTGGTTGCCAGCAGGAGCCTCTTCTTGCATCAACCAATGAAGGGCAGCACAGACTTAGACAACCGCTCTGAGCAACTTGGCTTGAGAGGAACAGGGATTTCGGCACTGGGTGCCGGATCAAATAGGAGTCTCGATGCAGGGGCAGGTTCAGATTCAGAGCATGGCTGTAGGCAGGCTGATGATGTATCCAGCTCTGGGCTGCGCTCCGCTTTAGCCTTAGTCTTTCTCTTGGGTACCATCTATAGATGTTCTGAGAACTAGCAGGAAATAAACTTGGGGTGACAAGCTTATTACAGGCAGGAAACCGGAAGCGCACTAGTAAGGCAAGAGGTAGGAGCGCGGCTGGAAGCCCTCTGGCAGGGCACACAGCAGGAGCACGGTTTAGAAGCCCTCTCGCAGGGTACATGGTTTGGAAGCCCTCTGGCAGCATAGAGAAGGTAGGCTAGAGCCAGTGGGAAGGGACCAGGGAGATTAGCTAGGAGATATTAGCGAAGATGATTCTTCGTGTTGTGCTTCGTCTTCATGTACGTTTACCCGCCGCAATATTACTACATTCGGTTTGAACAATGAAAACACACCGTTCGTGTTCTTTTTCATGTTCTCCCGAATATGAAAGAACGGGTCTGCTGATAACCATTACTGTATAGGTAATCCAGCAGGTGTCTTGTATATCAGGGGTCTCTTAACTAAAACACTTCTCGGCATCACAGAGAGGGATTATTTTATCTGGTTCATCGCTTGTTTGTTACCCAAGTCAAGAGCAGTTATACATTCAGCACATAAAACAACCTGATAACACCCTATTACACATAATAATATACATTTTATTTTAATACTGTTTTTTGTTACACGCAGATTATTAAGGGTATTAGCAAAAGTCTATAAGGTAGTAGGCAGCATGGCAGGAAGATAACAGTAACGTTTTTTTAGTCGTTGAGCTGCACCGAAGGATTTGTCATCATCTAGATTATTGCTTAAAGTGCATAAAACCAACAGTGACAATGAAAGGGTTAAACCCGCCAACAGTGCTGAGTTTCATCTGCACCCAGGATTCTACAGTAATCATTATGTTCTTTAACTTAAAATATTTAGAATTGGCCAATATTAAATATAAAATGTTATTTCGCTTTATGCCAAGCGATACCAAAGACCCCAATCGTTATTATTGGTTTGTTGGAAGTTTCATGGAATTTCACATATAAAGTCGCGGGATACAGAGTAACCAGCACTCCTCTCCTCCACACTATAACAGAAATGGCACAGTCTCTGCGTTAAACAGTTTGCAGGAAACAGAAGACGATAAGAAAGTTTTCATCCAGTATAACCTGAGTAGAACTACATCATATGATTTACAAAATGGATTGACAGATAGGGAGTTAAACATTGGGGGATGATAATACTGCGTAAGCAGCAAACTACTAACTCTGTGCACCATAACAGACAAGACCAGGCAGGCTACGCGCTCCGATGTGTCTGTCCTTCAATGTCCTTCGTGGTGTAATCCATGGTGATCAATGATCATGTGATATGTGGAGACTTTAAAGAACCAATCATGATTACAGCATTTTAAATTTTATATGACATTTTAATCCCCTCTAACATAAAATCCCCCCTCCCCCCAAGAATTTCTTCCCTCATCGTCCTCAATCTCGTCTCCAATCGCATGACCTGTGGATGCAGCAAAGACATGAAAATTAAATCAACAAAAGAGACACTATAACTATATATAAAGTTATTTACACGTCTGTAACTATAAAGAGAGAAAGTCTTTGGAAGTCTAACCCTATCATTGGTCACCAATATTTGGCCGAGGAGATTGTAATGGTGGGTAGGGCTCTGCCCAAATGAGTTTATCAACAAGAATAAAGATGCAACCATATTTAAAAATTCACAAGTCAATGAAACTTACTAAGAAATGTCCATGGGCTCCTCCTCGCACATTCTGGAAAAGAGAATAATAAGTAGGCATTTATTGTTACTTCACTTAGTTTAACAAATGTGATATCAACTGAATATTAGCAATACCCAAAAAATAGAAGAGTCCATAACACTTACATATCAATATCCATGGGCTCTTCTGGATCCAATGGTCTGAAAAAGACAGTAGAGAAGAAGGTTTGTAATTAAATGGAAACAAACAACTTTTCACCGTTTTCTGCTAACATCAGCAAAATGATGACAAACGTGAAACCTACCTTGGTTTTGGATTCATGAAGCTGTAGATGTTTCTGGATAGAACACAAAAACTACAGGTCAGTTTGGAATTATTAGATATTCTTACTATTCTCTTTAATAGAAATGGACATCCATGGAGCATTCTGTGTTTGTTGTATTATTATGTATGGAGAATAAATAGGCTAGAATTATATCCCAATTATATGCCTCTGAAATGAGCTGCATGCTGGCCCAAGGTGTTTTTTCTATGTGAATATTTATGAAACGGCCAATGTCTAGGACAGAACCATAACAACTTGTAAAGAGCCTTATCGATTTATTAAGAACTAACAAAGTAAGCCTGGATCTACCCTATATGTACAATGGAATAGTAAAACATTTGAGCGCATACATCTCAACATTTTAAATAAGTGAAGCCTAAATTTGATCAGCGCAAACATTTATTGGTTACTTACCCGTCATACTTGAACTGCGGGGCTTTTAAGATTGATTTAGTCCCATCTTTAGCTTTCCTATTGAGGGCAAAAACAGAACATAGATTGGTTAGAATATTCTTGTGTGCTCCTTGGTATAAATAATTGTTATGATCCCATTACGAGAATGTTTCTTATAAGTAAAGCCTAAAGAACAAACATTCATTGATTACTTACCCGGGGTCCGTGAGCTGTAGGGCCCTTAGGACTGGTGTTAGTCCGTCATTAGCTTTTCTATTGAGGGCAAAAATAAAACAAAAAGTCAATAGAATATTGTTGTGCGCTCCGTGTTATAAATAATTGCTACGAACCCATTACAAGGATGTTTCTTAAATAATAAATAATGTTTTCTTATATGTTATATTGTATCTTCTGTAGTGTTAAACGTTTTGCTGGCCTATTCACATAACACAGAATCCCTATCTGTTGTGGGGTGCACTGAAAGTAAAAAGGGCAAAATCAGAACAAAGATTGGATAGAATATTCTTGTGTGCTCCTTGGTAGAAATAATTTTTATGAACCCATTACGAGAATGTTTCTTATAAGTAAAGAATAACCCTAAAGAACAAACATTCATTGGTTACTTGCCCGGGGTACTTGAGCTGTGCAGCCCTAAGGACAGATTTCTGCCAGTTGTTAGCTTTCCTATTCAGGATAAAAACAGAACATAGAGTGAATAGAATATTATTATACGGTCCTTGGAATAAAAATTGCTATGAACCCATTACAAGAATGTTACTTATATATCAACAGCCCCAGGATTTGAATAAAATAAAATGTCTGCATAATGCCAGCTGATATATTAGTTCAGGTGACTAGTACGTAGGAACATGATTCCTGCTGTCATGCAATAAATAATGTATTTTTTGTGTCTTCTGTAGTGTTAAACATTGTTGTGGGGTACACTAAAAGTAAATATGGGAATCAGGGTTAAACAACAATAGAAAAGATCTCTATGGCTTCGAACAGAACCATAAAAGATCATAAGGAGCATTATGGATTTAATAAGAACTAAAAAGATAATCCTGGATCTACTCTATATGTACATTGGAATAGTAAATGTTTTGACCGCATTCATCTCACCATTTCAAATAAGTAAAACCTAAACAGCAAACATTCATTGGTTACTTACTCAGGGTACATCAGCTGAGGGTCTCTTAGGACTGATTTGAGCCCATTCTTAGCTTTCCTATTTAGGGCAAAAGAAAAAAATTAGTGTTATGCTGTCATGCAATTAATAATGATTTCATTTGTGTTTTATTGTCTCTTCTGTAGTGTTAAATGGTTTGTTGGCCTATTCATATAACACAGAATCCCTATCTGTTGTGGGGTACACTAAAAGTAAAAAAGGGGATCAGGGTTAAACATCTATAGAAGAAATATCTATGGCTTCGAACAGAGCCATAAAAGAAGCCTTATGGATTTAATAAGAACTAACAAGTAAAGCCTGGATCTACTCTATATGTACATTGGAATAATAAATGTTTTGACCGCATTCATCTCGACATTTCAAATAAGTAAAGCCTAAAGATCAAACATGTATTGGTTACTTACTCAGGGTATATCAGCTGAGGGACCCTTAGGACTGATCTAAGCACGTTGTTAGCTTTCCTATTGAGAAGAAAAACAAAATAACTAGTGAATAGAATATTGTTGCACGGCCCTTGGTTTAAGAAATTGCTATGAACCCATTACAAGAATGTTTATATATCAGCAGCCCCAGGATTGTTCTGTAAGAATGAAATAAAGGGAAAAAAATGTCTGTCTGCCTATCGCCAGCTGATATATTAGTTCAGGTGACTAGTACGTAGGAAATGATCCCTGCTGTCATGTAATAAATAATGTTTTCTTATATGTTTTATTGTATCTTCTGTAGTGTGAAATGTTTTGTTGGCTTATTCATATAACACAAAATCCCTATCTGTTGTGGGGTACACTAAAATAAGAAAGGGGATCAGCGTTGAACAACAATAGCAAGAATCTCTAGGGTTTCAGACGGAGACATAAAAGATCGTCAGGAGCCTTATGGACCTAATAAGAACAAGGAAAGCCTGGATCTACCCTATATGTACATTGAAATAGTAAATGTTTTGACCGCAATTATCTCTATTTGAAATAAGTAAAAGCTAAGCAGCAAACATTTGTCGGTTACTCACCCGGGGTACATCAGCTTAGGGGCCCTTAGGACAGATTTGTGTCCATCATTAGCATCACTATTGATGGCAAAAACAAAACAATTAGTGAATAGAATATTATTGTATAGTCCTTGGTATAAATAATTGCTATGAACCCATTACAAGAATGTTTTTTATATATCAACTGATATATTAGTTCAGGTGACTAGTATGTAGGAAAATTATCCCCGCTGTTATGCAATAAATAATGTATTAGTTTACATTTTATTGTATCTTCTGTATTGTTAAATGGTTTGTTGGCCTATTCATATAACACAGAATCTGTTTTGGGGTGCACTAAAAAAAAAAGGGGATCAGGGTTGAACAACCATAAAAGAAATCTCTAGCATTTCAGATGGAGCCATAAAAGATCCTAAGGAGCCTTATGGATTTAATAGAACTAACAAGGTAAGCCTGGATCTACCCTGTATGTACATTGGAATAGTTACATTTTTGACCGCTTAGATCTCAACATTTTAAATAAGTAAAACCTAAACAATAAATATTGAAAATGATCCCTGCTGTCATGTAATAAATAATGTTATCTTATATGTTTTATTGTATCTTCTGTAGTGTTAAATGGTTTGTTGGCCTATTCATATAACACAGAATCCCTATCTGTTGTGGGGTGCACTAAAAGTAATAGGGGATCAGGGTTGAACAACCATAGAAGAAATATCTAGACTTTGGGGAACACCATAGCCTTAATAATGGAGGAATTAGGGTTATGTATAAAAAAAACAACGCTTCTGCAAAGCAGTCTTACAACCATAACAGCTATGGGAATGGCCATATCATTTGGAACATTCCATTTCTTGCTATAGCAACCATGTTTTGTACAACAAACAATAAACCTTTCTGCCTAAACGCCAAAGCCTTCCTTTAAAAGTTTATATATTTTACTGACATTAGTGGCAAAAAAGAATTAGTGATGATTTTGTGTTTCAGAGATGGTGGGACTCGCGTCACTTGCTGTTTGTCCCATTCATCTGTCCCAATTATCTCTTGTGGGGAAACCCATTGAAACGATTCAACGTGTGCTGATGCCACAGAACCTGCTGGTGCTCTGTAACTAAAATGTGATGTAGTTCTCATATTATGTGCTAAATAAAGATGTATTTTATCTGCCCAAGTGATATTCTGATGGAAAAATGGTGCCCCGAATACACATTTCCCACAGCACAGGATTCAAAAATCATCCTAAAAAACTTTCTTAAAAACCCTTTCTTCTCTTACCCGGCCTCTGGAGGCATCATGGAACTGTTTATGGCGCTAAACCACATTTTACACACGATTATAATAACCGCTTCTGCTGTCTCCTCAGATAAACAGATAGTGAGTCTGGTGGCAGCGGTCTACACATCAGCAGGAAAACAAGTGATGTCATAATTGGTGAGAACCCCACAGAGGTGCATGAGGATCCCCATGTTAACATCACATGGATATGCCATGTACATAAAAATATAATAGGAGAAGCCTGGGGGCAATAGGAGTTATAAGTGCCGAGGTGATGTTTAATACAGCAGAAGAAATGGAGATAGTTTATTATGATTCAGTATTCTTACCCATAGCTTAGAATATCTCCAAAAAGATGATAGTGGTGATAATGATGATGATAAAGTTATGAGATACTGTAGAGCCTTTTTTGACACAGAAATCAAATTACACTATTTGGACTGTTACATAGACCTTGGAGACTTTTAATCTCCAAGTGACTTATTCACTAAAGCTGCAGGTTACAGCACAGTGACAATGTTAGCACACAATGCAAGTTTATCCAGCAGGTAAGGCTTAGGAAGCCTTGGGTAATTTACAGTTTAAATAAAGAGTTAAATTTCAAGATTTCTCATTGATTTTGTCTTTTTGTATATATTTTTCACAAATATGGCAGAATATCATCATCAAACAGAAAATCTACTTAGGGGGTGGTAGACAAGTAGAACAGCCTTACAGCAGAATTTGGTTGAGGTTATTACAATAAGGGAATGTAGCCATGCCCAGGACAGGCACATTTATTCAGATTTTAGGATGAAAAGTACTGATTAAGGTTTAAGCCACTTATATGCATTTACCAACATCTTCACATTACAATCTGTGTAAGTACATCAGTCTGATGGGTCTATGGGTTTAATAATACTTCTACTACCCCTTAATTTTTATTTATTATTTAAAAATGGATTTGTGTTTTTTGTATTTCTTCATTATATTCATCTGCTGAATATCAACTAATAATCATGTATCTGAATTTATACGCTCTATATTTCTCCTTATCTCTATTTTGATTGTAATATTGTTTTGTATGTAATCTAAAATAGTTATATTTATACTTTAAATATCTTTATCTGCTTCTCTAGGCTGTGATTATTGGAGAGAAAAAAAAGATACTCAGGCTACTAAAAATCCATCGGTACAGAAGGGGTTAATGGAAGGGGGTGGAAAGATTAATCCGAGATAGGAAATTAATTAGATAATGTTGGCTGTGCCACATTTAGTCACAGATTTGCCCGGAATTAATCTGCTGCAGTAAAAACTCTGAAACAATTGTCACTGATTGACAATAATATATATGTAGTTTAAATAAGTTATATTGTGTATTTATTGAATTTTTAACACAATAATATTCCGCTGAGCTGCACAATATGTTTAGTTCATTTTCTTATGTTAAAAATAATAAAGAGAATTATCCCTATTCTTTTTCCGCTCCCTTTTTCTCCATTAATCTATATGTAATATTCTGGCCTCTTGGGGTAATCTGCAATAGGATGCCACAGGGACAGCCTCTCCCCCATCCCACCAATCAGGGAAGAGAGTCTGTGTCGAGGCTCCGCCCTTTAGCGGAAAAGCTCTGGTATCGGTATTTAAAAACCAAAATAACAACATGCTAAATAATGTATCAGCCTTCTCTTGCTGCAGGTAACATTTTGCCCCCAGTCCTTGATTGTTCCCTGTGGAGTTTGCTAATATTTAATAAGCAGCGCCTGTTACATTTATTGGGATCTCAGAGGCTGAGAGGTTGTTGCTGTTTATCTGATCTATGATTTATGGGTCAAACAAATCCACCTTATCCTCATCAGGCCCCAGGACATTTACTGTGTAGGCAGAGATAACTCCTCTATAGCAGGCAGACGAATGAACACATTTCTTGGCGGTTTTGCAATTAGTTTTCGTTAAATGGAGACTGCCCTTCGAAGAAACAAGAACACTGTGTATAAATCCAAATGCACAAGTCTATTAATAAAAACACAAGCAAGATATACATCACAATGAGTGAGAATTTCTTTCTATTGTTAATATTATTATAAAATTCCTTTTCGCCTTCTCCCACATTAGCTCCCAGATGGGTTAATGAGTGTTGCCATAACGTACCGTAAGTCCATCCCTGGAAACATTCTAAGTGTGCTCACCCTGAGACTATTCAAATATTAACCTTTTAATAACTAATTGTGAAAGTTCTATGTAGTGATTCTGTACAGGAAAGAGGAAACCTAAGTTATGATATCACCAGTAACAGAAGCGTATCATGTGCTGAATAGGTTTGATGATACTTGCGTTATAATAATATACTGTATACATAATGTAGCACCACATGGTCAGTAGATGTGCTAACAAAATGTGGAGTAACAAACCCTAAATATTTCTGGAGTGTATTTCAACCTAAATTACTACGTTACTGAGTGACCATGTTTTTCTCTATTCTAAATGCCAATAAACACAGATCTATGTTATAATTAAAGAGTTTGTGATACTTCAAATACTGTTTTTGAGTTATTCAGCTAATATGCCAAGGTACTGGAGGAAAATATACTTTGTGTCAATCCAAAGCCTGACCCCCTGGGGGGGGCACTAACACTAATACACACTCACCCAGACATACACACATCTAGATATTTACACTAACACAATCATATACCATCTTTGCTCGATTATAAGACGACCCCCCAAAATCTGAATATTAATTTAAAAAAAAAAGAAAAAGCCTGAATATAAGCCAGCCCTATAGGAAAAAAGTTTTACTAGTAAATATTAATTCAATGTAAACTATTTTTTCATATTTAATAAAAGCTATAATTGAGAAAAAAATATTTTTTTGTTTTTATTTCCTTTTATTTGCCAACCTGCCCTCCAATTATGCACATCTGCCCCCAGGCTTGCCACTCTGCCTCCCTGATATGCCTTTAACCCCCTATATGCCACCCTGCATCCAGAAATGCCTTATAGAGTGGCATATAGGGGGTAAAAAGGCATATCATGGGATAAGTGACGAGAATTAAAATAGAGAATTAAAATAATATGTATAATCCCGCTGTTCTGGATCCATAAGAATTCTTTAAATTCTTTAAAAGAATTTATTTTTTTTTGCATATAAAAATTGACCGATACAAACATGTAAAGAGACAAAATCTTCCATTCCTATATCTCAAGAGTAAATTTTGCCAAATAATATATCTAACATTCATACAAGTGACGGTAAATTGGAATAATTATAATCTAATACTATATTCAGTACTGCGGGAGGGAGGAAGAAAAAATAAAATAAAAAAATTTGTAATAATAATAATAGTAATAATAATTTGCCAAGGTTATAAAGAATCTCTGTTATACTGAGTCGGTTTGCCGAGGTCATATTTTGCCATGGAAGCCAAATTACCTCATAATTATAAATGTTATTATGTATCCTGTAAAATTGTTTTTCCATTTTATATTGGTAATTTATCTGAGTAAGTACTTGAGACCATGACGGGGCTTGCTCCATTTTCCAATTTTTTGCAATACAAATTTTTATAGCGGCCAGAATATTAATGGACAAATATCGATTTGATTTGTTTTGCAAAGGTATGTCAATATGAAATAGGATGGTTTGAGGGTACAATATTAAGTCGAGTCCAAATAGACTCTTTTAGTTTTAAGTTTCATACTAGAGAGTTTATCACAATCCCACCAAATATGTAACATAGATCCTGGTTCTGACTTACATCTCCAACATTTATTAGAAATGGATCTATACATTTTATGCATAGATGTTGGAACATTATACCATCTGTGAAGGAGCTTGAAAAACTGTTCATGCAAGTGTATACAATGTATCGCCTTTCTTGTGTTATTCCAAGCTTCACCCCAGATATCAGACGAGTAAGAAATTCCCAAGTCCATTTCCCATTTAAGAATAGTATTAGTGTCAGGACAGTGTCAGGTGATCAGGTCGGGTAGGAGCCCATGCGCAGGGGATACTTGGGGTTCAGTATGTAATCCACGGTGCAGAAATCCACAAACAGAAATCCAGGTAATGCAGTATATTTATGTATATAACAGGACCAGCAAATAAGAGTAATATAGTCTAAGCAAGTAACTGGAAGTATGGCAAAATAAAATACAGGTAATAGGTCTTTTGGCAGGGAGCCCGCTTGGAAGGGCGCGACAGACAGAGAGCCCGCTTGGAAGGGCACGACAGACAGAGAGCCCGCTTGGAAGGGCACAAAAGGCACACAGCCCACTTGAAAGGGTACAAAAGGCAAAAAAGCAGGCAGTCCACTTGGAAGGACACAAAAGCAGGGAGTCTACTTGGAAGGACACAATAGCAGGGAGTCCACTTGGAAGGACACAATAGCAGGGAGTCCACTTGGAAGGACACAATAGCAGGGAGTCCACTTGGAAGGACACAATAGCAGGGAGTCCACTTGGAAGGACACAATAGCAGGGAGTCCACTTGGAAGGACACAATAGCAGGGAGTCCACTTGGAAGGACACAATAGCAGGAGTCCACTTGGAAGGACACAAAAGCAGGGAGTCCACTTGGAAGGACACAATAGCAGGGAGTCCACTTGGAAGGACACAATAGCAGGGAGTCCACTTGGAAGGACACAAAAGCAGGGAGTCCACTTGGAAGGACACAATAGCAGGGAGTCCACTTGGAAGGACACAATAGCAGGGAGTCCACTTGGAAGGACACAATAGCAGGGAGTCCACTTGGAAGGACACAATAGCAGGGAACCAGGAACAGTACAGGTGCAGAGCCACAGCAGGAAGGTCCATAGACTTCAAAACAAAGGCCCTGACTGAAGGGCAGGGCAGGTTCATAAAGGCAGGGTACTCCAGGTAACAAGGCCCAGCTGGATGTGTTGACTAGGGCTCAACCCAGGTAACAAGGCACACCTGATCCTAGTAATAGAGTTCTGAGTGCTCCAGAGGGAAGAGAGTGGCCACTAGTGGTAGCAGATTTAAATGCCACAGGTATGAAAAAGCCATGGTTCAGGCAGCGAAAAAGTGGTTCCTGACAATTAGGTTTATCTAGGGTGGATTCTTGTTCTAGCAATTTGGCTATTCACGTAGTTAAATTTCTTTTATGATGTCTATTCGTAAAACCTATCAAGATTAGTCAAAAGTCTCACCGGATTGCATTTAATAAAATTTCTAATCCTTAGGTATGAAAAAAATTCTTTACTTAAGAAAGAATATTTAACTTGTAATTCTTTGAAGGGAGCTAAGTCCGTAGAAGACCAGATGTCCGCAATTGTAACAGCTCCTTGAGAAAGCCAAGGTCTTAGATCAATGTCTTTTATCAAACTTTGCAAAACTACTAAGGGAGTAAATATCGAAGAGGACTCAGTTATACCAAATTTTTTCTTGAAAATAGTCATCTTGGTCAAAATATTCAAAATAATAGGGTTAACAATCTCTAAGTCACTTATTCCCTTTGTATTGAACCAGTACAAATAGAATGGATCTAGATTATGACATTTCCACCTCTCATAACTGTACCATGGCAAGTCCAATTCTCGTTTTGTATCCCAAGCTAAAAAGTGACCGAAAAGGCAAATTTGATGAAGAGTACGTAGATTAGGAAAATTAAATCCAGTCCGTGAAAGACTCTTAGTGAGTGTTAATCGTGAAATCCTCGGTTTTTTGCCCAACCATACAAATGAATAAAATAGTTTTTCAAATTGATTTAAAATTTTTAGTGGGACCAATAAAGGAATAACTCTAAATAAATTAATTAATTTTGGAAGAACATATGACTTTAGTATATTTAATCTACCTAACCATGAAATTTCTAAACCTTTCCATTGTATAAATTGATTTTTAAGAGATTCTAAAAGAGTTGTATAGTTCTTAATTACAGTATCTCTAAGATTCTGGTATATCTTAATGTCCAAATAATCAATATGGTTTTGCCCCCATAAGAATGCAGAATTAATTTTAATTTCTTCAAATCGAGAGCAGTCCATATTGAAGTCAATAATCTGAGACTTGTCTAAATTCAATTTATAATTAGAATATATTGCATATTCCTTAATACTTTTCAAGGTCTCTGAGAGTGATATTTCAGGTCAAGATAAAGTAAGAAGGATATCATCTGCATATAAGGAGATTTTATGTTCATAGGGGCCTGTTATTATTCCAGAGATTTTTTCCGACCGACGTATTAACGTCGCAAGAGGTTCGATTAAAAGGGCATACAGTAGTGGAGCTAGAGGACACCCTTGTCTTGTGCCTTTGTTAATAGGAAAAATAGTCGAATTTAAGTTTGAACCTGAGATCTTCGCTTTCAGATTTTTATAAAGTGCCATGATATTATCCAAAAATTGTCCATTCAGGCCAAACATTTTTAGAGTTTCTTCTAGAAAAGGCCAGCTTACCCGGTCGAAAGCCTTCTCAGCATCTAATGCTAAGAAGACCGCGGACGTATTGTTAGAATGTATTTCGTATATAAGATTTAATATCCTACGAGTGTTATCTTCAGCGCTCCTACCCAGTATAAAGCCCGTTTGGTCTGAGTGGATCAAGTCCTGGATAACAGCACCCAATCTGTTGGCTAAAATTTTTGAAAATATTTTAATATCCAGGTTTATCAGAGAAAAAGGAAGATAGTTTGAAACTTTAGTCGGATCTTTCCCACTCTTTGGGATAGGAGTTATTATAGTCTGTAACATTTCCGATGGAAATTTTTTCCCTAAAGGAATATCTCTAAATACTTTCAATAATAATGGAGATACTATAGGGTCCAATAGTTGATAAAAAGGAGCTGAGAATCCATCTGGACCGGGAGCTTTAGACTTAGGTAAATTCCTTATAATAGTATTTATCTCAGAGAGTTGAATAGGTAAATTTAATCTTTCCAACTTTATGTTAGATAATTTAGGTACATTTAAATTATTAAGAAATGAATTTATCTGTGTTTTATCCTTATTAACTATAGGTAGATTATATAATGTGCTGTAATATTCTCTAAAGGCTTCTCCAATTAATTTTGGGGTTAAGAAAGTTTTACCATTGAATACGATCTTATTAATTCTATTTTTAGCTAATCTATCTTTAATTTTCTTAGTTAGATTTTTACTAGCCCTATTAAAACTATAATACCAATCCTGTTTCAGGAATAAGAGATTTCTGTTGATATTCTCCATTAATCTTTCTTTAATCTTACATTGGATTTCTTTTATGTCTGTATGTAATAGGTTTGAAGGTCTTAATTTATTACTAGCTTCTAATTGTGCCAGCTTAATGTATAAGTCAGTAAGAGTCGCACCTTTCATTTTCTTTATATATGCACCTTGTTTTATAAGATAACCCCGCATGGTGCATTTTAAAGCGCACCATAGAGTTGCATCCGAAACCGTACCATTATCGTTGGTCTAAATAAAATGTTTTGCTAAATTTTGAAGTTCTTCCTTAAAGTCTCGTGAAAGCAGAAGAGATTCATTAAGCCTCCAGGTAGATCTTTTTTTAAATTCTTCATTATTTTTGACTTTTATAAAGATAGGTGCATGATCAGACCAGGTCAAGTTTCCTATGGTAGGAGACTCATAAATTTCTAAAGATTTCTTATCAGAAACAAACATGTCAATTCTGGAGAAGGAATGGTGCATAACAGAATAATATGTAAACTCCTTCACAGATGGATTATGTACCCTCCAAATATCGAACAAAAATATTACGAGCAAGACACAAAGAAAATGAATTAGCTAAGGATTTCAACTTTAAATTTGGATATGAACCATGCATAAAACTCTTATCCAATTAAACATCTGATATGCAGTTCATATCTCCTCCAATTACTAAAGAGCCTTTTGAGATAGCGTGAACTTTTTCAAAGGTTTTGTCCAAAAATCTTACTGTAGAGACATTTGGTGCATATATATTAACTAACGTGTATGTCACATCGTTCAATTTACAAAGGAGAATAATATATCTAGCTTCATGGTCGGATTCCAAATGTATCTGTTCAAACTTAATATTTTTGTTTATCAGAATTGCAACACCTCTTTTTTTCTTCCCACTTAAGCTAGATTGAATGATAATAGGGTATTTCTTATAAGTCCAATGATGGGAGACTTTTTCAATGTGTTTTTTGCGTGAAACATATGTCTATTTGTTCTCTAATTAACATATCATATAGAAAACCTCATTTAAATTGGGGAATTTAAACCTTGGCAGTTAATAGACGCGAGTCTAAGTGTCATATATATTGAATAATATCAATTCCTCTTCCTCCCTCCTCAGATCTGGTTTACCGTCAAAACATAAACAGACAACAAAGAACAAACCATTTATACAATTTACACATAAGAAACTTTCATGCGTCTTTTGCCCCATCAATAGGTTGGGCGAATTAATGCGTAAGTGCCGACATTTAGGAGACATCTAAATTATTTATTTTAAAAAAAGAGAAAAATGCTTTATCCTAATGGATATATAACTTCTCATACTTTATTTCCCAAGCAATCAGTATGGCGACTCCTCTCTTTTTTTGATGTTCTATCACTGGATATTTCCTAAATGAGAGCTTCTGTGTAAATTGATCCAATGGGTTTTCCTAATTATCCCTGCATCAATTTTATTTTCTGCAAGGAAATTAATCAGCGTCATTCTTTTCTGAACATCCGGTGATAATATTCTCGAAAACATTTATTTAAATATTGATCATATTCCTTCTCGTCTATTTTGCTGTCTTTAAAAAAATAAGGAGTCCCACATCGAAATAAAATATTGCTATACCATATACCACATATAACATAAATTAAGTAAACACATAAATACTTTTCCCTAGCATATTTGTAGACAATTATCGTTCCTATTGATCCAAACACAGTTATAATGAAATGATCAAAATGAGAGAGAGAGGGGAAAAAATAGATATATAATTAGAATATGTAAAGATATAATCATGTGTGTATAAGGATGGCGAATTTAAATGTACAAATTAATTAATCTAATTACAATTAAAGTGTTCTGTTAAGTAGTTAATGTGAAAAAAAGAAAAAAATGCTAAAATAAATATGTGTGCCATATTACTCAATATTATTAATTGTTATACCTATACATGATTGATGTAAGGGTGAAACTAGAAATGTAGCTATTAATATATCTGGATATCTCTTTAATTCACCCCACATCTTAATTCTAAAAGATATTCAATTCATTTAAGTGACAAAAAGAGAAAAAAATATTAAGATGTATAAAGAATATAGTCATGTGGTAAAATATAAAATATCAAAATATAATAATATGTAAGTGTAAATATATATATATATATATATATATATATATATATATGTATAAATATAAACCCTCACTACTCCCAAACCCCCTAAAGCCAGTAGTATGAAAATTACTTGAGATATATAAGACAACTATATATATATATATATATATATATATATATATATATATATATATATATATATATACATATAATTAGATGGAATAAAGATAACAAATGAATTTAAAACTTGTCTATGAGATAAAGGATAGTTATATTCTATCCAAACCTGTCTGTGAGATAAAGGATAACTATATTCTACCCAAACATATAATTTGAGGATTGTTTTTTTATTTTTTTTTATAAAGATAACAAATGGAATTTAAAATTTGTTTATGAGATAAAGGATAACTATATTCTACCCAAACATATAATTTGATGAATTATTTTTTTGTTGTTGAAAGAATATAAAGATAACAAAAGGAATTTAAAACTTGTTTATGAGATAAAGGATAACTATATTTTAATCAAACATATAATTTGATGAATTTTCTTTTTTCTCTGTTTTTTTTTTTTTTTTTTAAAGAACAGAAAGGTAACAAATGGAATTTAAAACCTGTTTATGAGATAAAGGATAACTATATTCTATCCAAATGCATAATCCGATGATTTTTTTTTTCTTTTTTAAGATTATAAAGATAACAAATGGAAATTAAAACTTGTTTATAAGATAAAGGATAACTATATTCTATCAAATATATAATTCGATGAAATTTTTTTTTTTTCTTTTTCTCGTTTGCCCGCGAACCCGATTTATATACCCCTAGTATTGACAACCATAAATGGAATTGATTCCTAGGTGGCTCAGTGTTATGAGGTCCAGGAATAAGGGAAGGACCTATTGGACTCATTTTGTTAATATGTATTTTTAAATATTTTTTTTATTATATTAAATGTATATGGATATTATGTTCTATTTTTCTATATATATGTAAGTCTTATTCTCTTCTTCTCTTTTTGTGGATTTTGATTAATAATCTTTTTTGCCTCAGCCGGGTATATATGATGTTGAAAATAAGATTTAGAGTAAGATGGTACGTTTCATTAAACGTACAAGGATTAAACAGTCCTCAAAAGCGATTTATGCTAGTTAAATTATTAAAAAAAGAAAAAATAGATATTTTTTTACTTCAGGAGACTCATTGGCTCAATTCAATGGATAACCAAATTAAGAATAAATATATAAGTAAAGTTTTATCTTCTTCTATGCCAGGGAGTAGCCATGATATTTACTAATAGAGTAAAAGTTGACATAACATATCAAGAGATGGATCCAGAAGCCAGATTTATAATAGTAATCTGTAAAATATAAAATGAAATATATACTATAGTTAATTTATATGCTCCAAATACTAACTCAGTAAAGTTTATAGAAAATCTATTTAATAGGGTTGAATGATTTGTTAAGGGAATATTGATAATGGTGGGATATTTCAATTGCATACCCGATACTATAATGGATAAGATGCTAAAAAGAGGTGAATTACCTGGGAAAGAAACAATTAGAAACAATTAGATCTTCTAGATTATTGACAAATTTTATTTAAAAAAATTAACTTTTTGACATTTGGAGAGTCTTTAGGCAGTTTAGAAAACAGAAAAAGAGGCTCTGATCTTTCTACTTTATATATAAATTTATATGAACTTGATACGATAAATAAAAAATCCCCAACTAAATTTAGATCTAATAAAATAACCCTAATTAAAAAAAGAATAAATGAATTAGAAACAGAAAAAATAAATAAAAATTTAGAAAGATTAAAACAGCATTGGTACTATAAAAATAATAGAGTTCACAAAATACTAACTGATAGACTTAAAAAAAACAAAACAAGCAAAAGATCGTATATATAAAATAGTGGAAGATAATAAGGTATATACGACTCCAGAAGGAATCGGGAGCATATTTAATCAATACTATGCATCTCTTTATAATCTAAAAAATGATATACATCCAGAAGAAATTAAAACATTTCTCTCTGATTTACCCATTCCTAAGATATCCATAGATCAATTAAAAGGAAAAAGAGGTATTAAAGGCAATTGAAAACCTTAAAAATCAAAAAAGTCCAGGTCCTGATGGGTTTAGCGGAGAATTCTATAAAATATTTTAAAATAATATAATTAAAGCCTTAACAGCAATGTTTAACGAAATAAGTAGGAAGGGAGAAGCTCCAGAAGAGCTTTTAAGGGCAAATATATTACCAATACTTAAACCTAAGAAAAGTTCTGAAGAGATAAGGAACTATAGACCCATTTCTCTTCTTAATGAGGATATTAAAATTTACGCGACAGCATTAGCGAATAGGCTGAAGCAAGTAATATCGGATATAATTCATTTGGATCAAATAGGCTTTATTCCGAGTAGGCATACATATAATAATTTCAGAAGAATTATTGATATACTTGATACAACAAATATACAAAAACACCCGTTCTGTCTTCTGGCGTTAGACGCCGAGAAAGCCTTTGATCGGGTGAACTGGGACTTTATGGTCCATGTTATTAAGGCTTTCGGAATTAATGGCTTATTTACTTCAGCAATTAAATCCTTAAATTTATATAAAACCTGGCAAGAAAAATAAACAGAGGTGGATTGAATTATTTTAATAAACAAGATATAAAAAAAGCACTGTCTAAATCGTTTGAAATATTCAACAAAATGGAAGAGAGCTCATTAATACCAATTATAACAAAATGGAATAGAGACACAACGAAACAAATAACAGAAATAGATTGGTATAAAGCAATAAACAATACTTATAATTTAATTCATTCCATAACAATTAAAGAGAACTATTTTAAATTAATTAACCAATGGTATCTAACTCCGACAAAAATAAAATCTATGTTTCCAAGTTCAGACAGATGCTGGCGATGCAATCAGGAAAGGGGAGATTATAAACACATATGGTGGACGTGTAAAAAAGTAAGACCTCTTTGGAGGTATGCCTTCGAGCTCCTAGAAAAAATAGGTAATATTAAGATTAATAAAACTTTAGAAATCGCTTTGCTTCACATATTTCCATCTGAATTACCATTAAAAATAATAATAATAACTATACATATATTGGCAGCTACAAAAGTATTGATTGCAAGAAATTGGAAAGAAAGCAAACCATTCTTAGATTTACAATTGAGAAAGCAGGTGCTATTTCAACTACAGATGGAGAGAGGTTTGCATTGGAGTAGTTCACAACAGAAAAGAAAAACAACAATATATGAGGACTGGATTATTAAATTAAATAATATGTGAGTAATATAAGAATCAACACATATTCTTGGCTTTTTGTCTATTCTATTTAATTTTTCTTTTTTTTTTTATATGTAATATATCAAATGGTATATTATACAACTAATACCTAAGGATGATATTTTGACTTTTTAATCGTTATTTTTCTTTACTCTTTGTTGTATTTGTCTAGTCGATGTTTAATTTGTTTGTATGCATTATGAAAACAACAAAAATAAAAAATCTAAGAAAAAACAAAGAAAATAGTACGCTATAGGGTACTATGTAAAAGATGGATGTTGCTATAAAAAATATGTATTTCAGTAATTAACATAATTTGGGCTATTGTTCAGCAGTACAACTAGACACACAAACTATCCGGGAAAACATTAACATACTCACACACACAAATCCTTCTGGATTTACTGGGGAGTTGGCCCTTCCTGGCACAGTTAAGCACCTGGGTTCCCGTGAAGTGTGCAGAGTCCTCATTCTGGTTATTTATTAATCGTGGAATTTGTTGCACCCCCATTTGTATGTATTTTTAGTTATCCCTGTGTGGGATTTTGAACTCATATTGGCAGTATGGAAGGAGACACGACGTTTAGCACTTTCTCATATTCTGATGAAGAAGCATCAAGAATTCTGTCGTCTATTGAAGGTAATTTCTCCTTCTTGCAAACCCCTTGTTCTGATGTTACCTTTAAAATGTTGGAGAAATGCCAAAACAAACTTCTCAGTTATAATTTGCACAGTGTCACCTTAGCTGAATATTTTAAAGTACAACGTATTCCTCGTGGTATGAGGATGAATGTTCAGCCAACTTTGTTCAGAGATAACAAGGACTATTGTAAGAGACCTGAGGGAAGCATTCTAAATAAATGATTGGATACTCCTGAATCTTGAATTCCTGAGAGAGACCATAACAGAAACCAAAAAAGAATGTGCTAGAGTGGAATTGGAACTATCAACCATCCTAAAAGGTGATGAACTCATAAATGCTAAAAATAAACTGGAGAAGAAGATACAAATGTTGAGAAGGGAGACTGAAAACAAGAAACGTGACAAATTCCAGAGAGACCTTGAGGATTATAAAAATGGACATGTATATAGATGGCAAAGACAGACTGGAATACAAGACAATCTCCGCGATAAACGTTTTCTTAGAAGGGATCCTCTGAAAGAGAAATCCAATATGAAAAGAATGGATGGATCACGGATGGACAAGACCTCAGAACAACCAAGCACCTCCTCTTCTATTTTAGGGACTACCTCCCGTTCAGGGGGGGAGTCAAGCGAAGAATCAGAAGGGGCAGAAAACATAAGAAAAAGCATGAAATTACCCCCGTTATGGCCACAGAAGAACGGAGCATCTTGGTGGTAGTAGCAAATATTCAAACGAGAACTTTGAAGGCCGAAGTGGAGAAGGGTTCCATGTGAACAGCAGTTGAACATGGGTCAGTCGGTCCTAAGAGATAGGCGAGCGCCGTTCGGAAGTTCGCCGTTCACGATTCCAATAATATATGTATCAGATATTGAACTTTCTCCTGATGAACTGTCACTCTTGGGTAAAGGTTTGTCCTTTTCTCCTTTATATACTTCCAATCGTTTAGATTTGGACATTGACCTATTAAGGTTCTTTCACAATTTGAAACTAAATGTATTTTTTGAGAAAATCCCACTTGTCACTTGTTGCAGGGTCTATGCTTACTCTGAAACATTTTGGGCTCAAGAATAAGAGTGTGTTCAATCCTATAGTAGTAGATCATGCTTTGGAAACCTTTATAAACCTTGTTAAAAAAGATATCCAGATGGCTGGTACTCATTATCCTGCACACAATACACCCCCTAACATGACTAAAGGACGATGGGCGGTCCCTAAACCCATTGAAAACAATGGATTTTGAGCCTGTACATGTACGGGCTTTGTCATTAAGGGGTTAAAAAGTCATTTATAAACATTGGCATATTCGCTCTGAGAGTTTTCCAAATATCCCAGAATTTAGTCAGCCCCCGATGATGGCATATAAAAGATGCCCGTCCTTGCGTGATAAACTAGTCAAGGCTGACATCACTACTACCAAATCCACAGACACACGAATACACAAAGGTAATGTACCCTGCTACAATTGTGTCTCTTGCCATTCAATGATCCCTGGAAAGCATTTTTCTCACCCTCATGATGGTAAAAAATATACAATTAAATATCACGTTACTTGTAATTCTACTTTCAGGGTATACATTTTAAAATGTCCTTGTGGCTTAGTATACGTTGGACAAACTACACAGCGTTTTAAAGACAGATTTTCAAAACATAAATCCACTATACGCACCATTCCTGCACATTTTAAAGAGAAGAGACATAATATATCACAATTAAAATTTCAAATTATTGATATGGTGCCAGAATCCATCAGAAGGGGAGATAGGGTAAAAAAATTATTATATAGGGAGGCGTTTTGGGTTAAAAAATTGGATAGCATATTTCCTAGGGGTCTTAATTATGAATTTGACTTGATGCCTCTTATTTGATTTTATTTTAAATTATATGTTGTTTTTTTTATTTTTCATATTTTTATGATTCATTTTTATTCTTTTATCTTTCAGATTCAACTTCTCTTTGTATTTTTTATTTGTTCTACATGTCGTCCTACACTAGTTTCAGACCCTTATAATTCACATGATTTCATCAACACTTTAATAGCCTTGGATCACTTTAAAATATTTTGTGCAAAATCTCTCTTCTCTCTTTTTTAACTGTTTTTAAAAAAAAAAAAAAATTCATTAATGAATTTGTTACATCTTGAGTACTTTTTCGGTGACCTCTATTATCGATGCACTTTACTACCACTATTAGAATTGGTTGTTTTTATACCTATTTTGCACTTTATTCAATTGTTCACATTATTCACATTATGATATATCACTGTATCTTTGCATAATTTATGATGACCTTTCCATTCTTGGTCTTTGTAAATATTCAAGTCCTTTATCTATATTATAAGAACCAGTGACGTTTATTTGTTTTATTTAGTTTTATTCATGGTATGTATCATACATCTATTTATTTACTCACATTAGATATTGTCTTTTTACTATTTTTCTGGTTTTTAAGTTAACAGATGGTGATCTGATGATATATACACTTGGCAATGCTAGCGCATCTTTTGATTACACTCTTACTGCTTTATCAGAGACTATGTTATTGCGCATGCGCGGAACGTCACCACGCTTTAGCGCCGACAAATGTCAGCTGATTATCCTATTTCAATCGCCACATTTTTTTTGCCGATTTGGTTGTTTGGTTTTACCTAATTCACACTTTTTCTTTTTTGGAGTATTAGCACTGACTGTTTTTATATGGAACTGCACTGGTTAAATCTCTGTAAGTGCCTATTACATACACTGATTGCACTGATACTCTATTGGTATTTTATCAATATATATTCCTTTTGGGCATTTAATGCATATGGACCTTAATATATTTCCTTATATTTGTTACTCGTTTCTTTTAACATCTGCAAGTATCTCCTTCATTTATTATGGGATGTACACTTTTGAATATTTACTTATGTTAATGCATGATCATTAATTATGCTACATGTGTTGCTATATTGGATTGGTCTTTTGATTGGCTATCCGTATATTGATATGTGCTACTTAAGCTCTCACTTTTGAATGTGTGGTTAACTTGAAAAAGACCTCATTGTGAGGTCGAAACGTTGTTTCTTTTGTCTCAATAAATCTGCCTGACGCTGGAACTCTTGAGGGCCTGGAGCCTTTATTTACCTTCTGGATGTACTGGGGAGCTGGCCCTTCCTGGCACAGTTAGGCCCCTGGGTTCCCGTGGAGTGTGCAGATTCCTCATTCTGGTTACTCATGAAATAAGTATTGACATTTTAAAGTCAGAGATCCACAGGTTATGATGGATGCATGCGCGCCAGAAGGAGACTGCTCACTACGTTATTACATCAGCTGATAATGAAGTATCAATTAAGTAGGACTAGCGCCCTGATAATAGTAACCAAAATATTTTAAATATGAGGAGCAGACTCACATGGAGTCTCCCCAGTCATGGAATACAACTAACCATAAATACAAAGATCCACTCACCACGGATCAAAGAGTTAATGATCCTCTAGGTTGTAAGCTCTTTTGAGCAAGGTTCTTCTCACCTGTTTTTTCTGTATGTCATCTTGTTATGTTACATACTTATTGTTATGTCCTGTCTACACTTTGTACAGCGCTAGAGAATCTGTTGGCGCTATATAAAACAATAAATAAAAATGAGGTATCTCATGATTTGTTATTTATTATTGCTTAGTAAATTGGTATAAATTGGCTTCAAATGATACCAAAGTGTAAAGATTGAATTACATAAAAATGTACAAATGTAGCAATATTGCCTGCGGAATAATCAGATGCACAAACATGGATCCAAAAATCAAAGCTAATCATTAAGTACAATTAGCCAAATAGCTAGCAAAATGTCTACAATCCCAATGATGGAGCCATGAAGTTCGGATCATGAAAATCATCAAAACAGCATAATGTAGAAAATGTAGCAGTTTCATCAAACTCAGAATACCAAAAGTTCTTCATGGAACAAGGATGGTCAGAATAGCTTCCGTTAAATACAGAGATACTCAGAACCACTTTAGCGAGTTAAGGAAATAAAATCTCATTATTTTTTAGTCTTTAAACATGTATGGAAAATGAATAAACTCCTTCTTTGCATGAGCCTCAACCACATCTGATGGGACCCTGTTCTATTTATCAACTACCCTCTTGGTAAATGTAAACTTTCTTACATTACCTCTAAACCTCTAATCCTCTATAAAATAGCTTAAAAAGTAAGTTTTTTTTTTAATTATGTTCTTTAACTTAAAATATTTAGAACTGGTGAATATTAAATATAAAATGTTATTTTGCTTTATGCCAAGTGATACCAAAGATCCCAATCGTTATTATTGGTTTGTTGGAAGTTTCATGTAATTTCACATATAAAGTCGCCGGATACAGAGTAACCAGCACTCCTCTCCTCCATACTATAACAGAAATGGCACAGTCTCTGCGTTAAACAGTTTGCAGGAAACAGAAGACGATAAGAAAGTTTTCATCCAGTATAACCTGAGTAGAACTACATCATATGATTTACAAAATGGATTGAGAGATAGGGAGTTAAAACATTGGGGGATGATAATACTGCGTAAGCAGCAAACTACTAACTCTGTGCACCATAACAGACAAGACCAGGCAGGCTACGCGCTCCGATGTGTCTGTCCTTCAATGTCCTTCGTGGCGTAATCCATGGTGATCAATGATCATGTGATATGTGGAGACTTTAAAGGACCAATCATGACTACAACATTTTAAATTTTATATGACATTTTAATCCCCTCTAACGTAAACCCCCCTCCCCCCAAGAATTTATCCCCTCATCTCCAATCACTTCGCCAATCGCATGACCTGTGGATGCAGAGAAGACATGAAAATTAACTCAACAAAAGAGACACTATAACTATATACAAGTTATTTACAAGTCTATAATTATAAACAGAGAAAGTCTTTGGAACTCCAACCCCATCATTGGTCGGTGATATTTGGCCGAGCAGACTGTAATGGGGGGTAGGGCTCTGCTCAAATGAGTTTATCATCAAGAATAAAGATGCATCCATATTTCAAAATTCACAAGTCAATGAAACTTACTAAGAAATGTCCATGGGCTCCTCGCACATTCTGGAAAAGAGAATAATAAGTAGGCATTTATTGTTACTTCACTTATTTAATATCATACTTATTTTCAAATAAAGCAATTTAAACCAATGTGATATCAATTGAGTCGATAACACTTACATATCAATATCCATGGGCTCTTCCGGATCCAATGGTCTGAAAAAGACAGTAGAGAAGAAGGTTTGTAATTAAATGGAAACAAACAACTTTTCACCGTTTTCTGCTAAAACCAGCAAAATGATGACAAACGTGAAACCCACCTTGTTTTTGGATACAGGAAGCTGTAGATGTTTCTGGATAGAACACAAAAACTCAATGTCAGTTTGGATTTATTAGTTATTCCTACCATTCTCTTTAATAGAAATGGACATCCATAGAGCATTCTGTGTTTGTTGTCTTATTATGTATGGAGAATAAATAGGCTAGACTTATAGCCCAATTATATCCCTCTGAAATGAGCTGCATGCTGGCCCAAGGTGTTTTTCTATGTGAGTCTTTATAAAACGGGCAATGTCTAGGACAGAACCATAAAAGCTCTTAAAGAGTCTAATGGATTTAATAAGAACTAACAAAGTAAGCCTGGATTTACCCTATATGTGCATTAGAATAGTAAAAGTTTTGAGCGCATTCATCTCAACATTTCAAATAAGTAAGGCCTAAATTTGTTAAGAGCAAACATTCATTGGTTACTTACCCGTCGTACACAAACTGCGGGGCTTTTAATATAGATTTGGTCCGATCTTTAGCTTTCCTATTGAGGGCAAAAACAGAACAAAGATTGATTAGAATATTCTTGTGTGCTCCTAGGTATAAATAATTGTTATGAACCCATTACGAGAATGTTTCTTATAAGTAAAGCATAAAGAGGAAACAAGCATTGATTACTTACCCGGTGTACTTTGGGGCTCCTGCGAATGGTTTGAGCCCATCATTAGATTTCCTATTGAGGACCAAAACAAAAAAGTAAGTGAATAGAATATTGTTGTTATCTGAAAATGTGAATCTTTATGAAACATGTAGAGCCAGGCAATGTCTCGGACAGAACCATAAAAGATCCTAAAAAGCCTTATAGGTTTAATTGGAACTAACAAGGTAAGCCTGGAACTGCCCTATATGTACATTGGAATAGCAAAGGTTTGGAGGCATATATCTCGATATTTCAAATAAGTAAATCCTAAATTTGTTAAGAGTAAACATTTATTGGTTACTTACCCGTCATAGATGAACTGCGGGGCTTTCAAGACAGATTTGATTCCATCATTAGCTTTCCTATTGAGGGCAAAAACAGATCAAAGAGTGAATGGAATATTGTTGTAAGGTCTTTGGTATAAATAATTGCAATGAACCCATTACAAGGATGTTTTTATATATCCACTGCCCCAGGATTTGTTTGCAAACATATGTCTGCATATCGCCAGCTGATATATTAGTTCAGGTGACTAGGACGTAGGAAAATGATCCCTGCTGTCATGCAATAAATAATGTTTTCTTATACGTTTTATTGTATCTTCTATAGTGTTAAAAGTTTTGTTGTCCTATTCATATAACACAGAATCCCTATCTGTTGTGGGGTACACTAAAAGTAAAAAAGGGGATCAGGGTTAAACATCTATAGAAGAAATATCTATGGCTTCGAACAGAGCCATAACAGATCCTAAGAAGCCTTATGGATTTAATAAGAACTAACAAGGAAAGCCTGGATCTACTCTATATGTACATTGGAATAGTAAATGTTTTGACCGCATTCATCTCGACATTGCAAATAAGTAAAACCTAAGCAGCAAACATTCATTGGTTACTTACCCAGCATACATCGGCTTTGGGGCCCTCAGGACAGATGTAAGTCCATCGATAGCATCCCTATTGATGGCAAAAACAAAACAATTAGTGAATAGAATATTATTGTACGGTCCTTGGTGTAAATAATTGTTATGAACCCATTACAAGAATGTTTTTTATATATCAACTGCCCCAGGATTTTTCTGTAAGAATGAAAAAAAGGGAAAATGAAATGTTTGCATATTGACAGCTGATATATTAGTTCAGGTGACTAGTATGTAGTAATTGATCCCCGCTGTCATGCAATAAATAATGTATTAGTTTACGTTTTATTGTATCTTCTGTATTGTTAAATGGTTTGCTGGCCTATTCATATAACACAGAATCTGTTGTGGGGTGCAATAAAAAAAAGGGGATCAGGGTTGAACAACCATAAAAGAAATCTCTAGCATTTCAGATGGAGCCATAAAAGGAGCCTTATGGATTTAGTAAGAACTAACAAGGTAAGCCTGGATCTACCCTGTATGTACATTGGAATAGTTACATGTTTGACCGCTTAGATCTCAACATTTTAAATAAGTAAAACCTAAACAATAAATATTGAAAATGATCCCTGCTGTCATGTAATAAATAATGTTATCTTATACGTTATATTGTATCTTCTGTAGTGTGAAATGGTTTGTTGGCCTATTCATATAACACAGAATCCCTATCTGTTGTGGGGTACACTAAAAGTAAAATAGGGGATCAGGGTTGAACAACCATAGAAGAAATATCTAGACTTTGGGGAACACCATAGCCTTAATAAAGATGTATTTCTTCTGGCCAAGTGATATTCTGATAGAAAAATGGTTCCCCAAATACACATTTCCCACAGCACAGGATTCAAAAATCATCCTTAATTATCTTTCTCTACAACCCTCTTCTCTTACCCGGCCTCTGGAGGCATCCTAGAACTGCTGATGGCGCTCAGCCACATTTTTCAGGCGCTTATCAAAATGACTTCTGCTGTCTCCTCAGATAAACAGAAAATGAGTCTGGTGGCAGCGGTCTACACATCAGCAGGAAAACAAGTGATGTCATAATTGGTTAGAACCCCACAGAGGTGCATGAGGATCCCCATGTTAACATCACATGGATATGCCATGTAAATAAAAATATAATAAGAGATGCCTCGGGGCAATAGGAGTTATAAGTGCTGAGGTGATGTTTAATACAGCAGAAGAAATGGAGATAGTTTATTATGATTCAGTATTCTTATCCACAGCTTAGAATATCTCCAAAAAGATGATAGAGGTGATAATGATGATGATAAAGCCTACGTTATGAGATACTGTAGAGACTTTTTGGACACAGAAATCAAATTACACTATTTGGACTGTTACATAGACCTTGGAGACTTTTAATCTCCAACTGACTTATTCACTAAAGCTGCAGGTTACAGCACAGTGACAATGTTAGCACACAATGCAAGTTTATCCAGCAGGTAAGTCTTAGGAAGCCTTGGATAATTTATAGTTTAAATAAAGAGTAAAATTTTAAGATTTCTCATTGATTTTGTCTTTTTGTATATATTTTTCACAAATATGGCAGAATATCATCAAACAGAAAATCTCCTTAGGGGGTGGTAGACAAGTAGAACAGCCTTACAGCAGAATTTGGTTAAGGTTATTACCATAAGTGAATGTAGCCATGCCCAGGACAGGCACATTTATTCAGATTTTAGGATGAAAAGTACTGATTAAGGTTTAAGCCACTTCTATGCATTTACCAACATCTTCACATTACAATCTGTGTAAGTACATCAGTCTGATGGGTCTATGTGGAAATAGAAATGTCTCTGTATACGAGCTGATGTACTTACATACTGTATATATGCATCTTATTCTCATGCACATTATTTATAGTTAATATATATATATATATATATATATATATATATTGGATGGGGTTGGTGTTGTATCTATTATCTCTTCTTTCCTCTGTTCAGTGACAATTCATGTTCCTTCTCTGTGAGGCTTCACAGGTAACAACGTTTCAGCTGTTCTGGTTATTTCAGTATCTGAGACCATAAAGGGGATACATATCAGAAATGAATACAAGGGAATAAAGAATGATCTCACTTATCTCTGGCATTCATATTCCTTTTATTGACGTTTTATATCATTAATATTGACCCAGGTTACCTTCAGAGGTTCAGACATAAAATCTTGCAGGCTTTTTCAAAAGATTCCTGGGTATTCTTATCGTGTGCTACTAACTCTACCATGTCCTATGTGGTGTTGCTACTATAAGATGAATCAGACAAATATCTGGGATTTCTTTTTCCAGGGTTTGGCAATGCACAAATCACTAAATAGACATATTCTATAGTAGCCCTAGTTTGATTACTAGGGCTACTCACGGGTTCCTTTCTATTCGTTGTTCCATAATTTGCATCAGTATATGGAAAATATCATGATCCATACATGTTGTACCAGTGGACACATCCATAAAAAAACACACAATTGTACCCCTGCGCATCTCAAACAGTGTTAAGACCAAAAAAACATAAAATATACAAATATTATCAAAATAAATAAATATACTATAATGTGAGCACACTGATGTCACCATTATATATCTGGTATCCATAACATATCAGATAGATGCCTAAATGAACCCTATTCATATGGAACTAATACCAGTGCCAACAAAAAGAATAATAATGAAGAGAAAAAAAATGTAATAGATATATATATATATATATATCTATTACATTTTTTTCTCTTCATTATTATTCTTTTTGTTGGCACTGGTATTAGTAAACATCCACTACTCCCAAAACCCCTTAAGCCAGTAGTATTAAAATAGCACACTATAGGGTACTATGTAAGAGATGGATGTTGCCATAAAAAATATGTATGTGGGGTATTCCAGTGATTAACATTAATTAGGCTATTGTTCATTAGTGCAACCAACTTTGGAGAAAAAAAATTAAGGTGTAATTATTATTTATTATTATTATTGTTTGAAAATGTGTTTGCATTTTTGGTATTTCTTCATTTTATTGATCTGTTGAATATCAACTAATAATCGTGTATTTGAATTTATATGCTCTATATTTCGCGGTTACCTCTATTTTGATTGCAACATTGTTTTGTATGTATTTTAATATAGTGAAAAAAAATTGTTTCTCTAGGCAGTGATTATTAGATAAAAAAAAGAAACTCAGGCTACAAAAATCCATCATTACGGACGGGGTTGAAGGAAGGGGGTGGAAAGATTAAACCAAGATAGGAAATAAATTAGATAATGTTGGCTGTGCCACATTTAGTGACAGATTTGCCCGGCATTAATCTGCTGCAGTAAAATCTCTTAAACAATTGCCCCTGATTGACAATAATATATATGTAGTTTACATAGTCATTCTCTATGAATCTATATGTATTATTCTGGCCCCCTGGGGTAATCTGCAATAGGATGCCACAGGGACAGCCTCTCCCCCATCCCTCCAATCAGGGAAGAGGGTCTGTGTGGAGGCTCCGCCCTTTAGCGGAAAAGCTCTGGTAGGCCTGGTTAATGGAGAAGAAGGTAAAAGAGACATAGAAGCGGCAGACGGAGAAGGTAGGGAGACTCTGAGAGAGAGACGGGGTGAAAGTGGGTTACAGGGAATCTTCCGAATCGAAAAAGCCCAACCAATTTCATCAGAAAACAAACTTCGTTCTTTGAAAACGTATGGACCAAAAACGAAACTAGGAATTTTTTTCAAAGATTTTTTTCGTTCATTTGTATAATTTCCAGTGCATATATATTTTGAAAAAAATTCCCAATAATAACGCAATAAATCACTGATTTAGTTAGCAAATGTTCAGAAATTGTTAAAAAAAAAAAAGACATTTGTCTTAGTATTTCAAACCCAAAATAACAATAAGCAAAACCTTGTTAACAACCTTCTCTTGCTGCAGGTAACTTTTTGCCCCCAGTCCTTGATTGTTCCCTGTGGAGTTTGCTAATACTTAATAAGCAGCGCCTGTTACATTTATTGGGATCTCAGATGCTGACAGGTTGTTGCCCTTTACCTGATCTATGTCTCTGCAACATTTTATTTTTTTGTTTAATGCTTATGGGAACAATTGTAGGAACATCAAAATGTTGTAAGGTCTGCTGATGTGAAAGTTGACGTTGGTTCTATTTATTGTATCAGTATGTTTCTGACTAATGATACCCCGCTGTTTACTATGTCTGCTGACATCGTATTCCCCTTCCATTAACCCCTTAACGACAAAGCCCGTACATGTACAGGCTTGCGGTGCAATGCAATAACGACAAAGCCATTACAGGTACAGGCTGCTTTTAAACAGCTGCATATATATATGTAAAGTCTTTTATGAGCAAGTCCTACAATTCACGCAATATCTTCACAAAAAATCCCACATGCAAAGAGTTAAAATATTGGCATTATAAATGCCCACAGGATGCCTAGTTTTAGTATGTTTTGATTGGCCGGCTTCAAAGTTGTCCCAAATATAGGATGTGGGCACAGACTGACCAGATCTCTAAATGGCAAAAAAATACACACCCCACAAAGGTGGCCTTTTACCTCCCAAGTAACCCAGCAAACCCATGCATGTGGGGTATCACTGTACTCAGATGTTGCTGAACACATATTGGGCTGTTGTTTGACATGGACATATACCAGGAGCGGTAAATTATACCTGGAGTACAACATGTGTGAAAAGAATACAAACATTTTTTACTACCATAAAGTTTGACAAAGGCTGGTGGTAGTACTAGTGGATGGAAAGGGTTAAAATAACATTTCAAATACTTTTGGGTGTCTAGTTTTCAAAAATATATGGTTTGAAGGGGTAAATTGCGTTGGCTGGCTTCAAATTTACCTGAAATAGCACATGGGAATGACCAGCTTTGGGAAAAAATGGTTTTGAAATAGCAACACGCTACTGGTACATATTGCCCCATAACATGCAGAAAAAAGCATAAAAAACATAAAAATATTGGGTATTTCTAAACTCAGGACAAATAGTAGTCTATTTAGAAGGTTTTTTTTCATTAGTTTTTGCAGATGAGTAAAAGATTTTTCAAAAAAAGTCAGAAATCACCATATTTTATCATTTTTTTTAATAGTAAATTAGATGATATAATGAAAATAATGGTATCTAAAGAAAGCCCTGTTTGTCCTGAAAGAAAAATATAATGTGTGTGGGTGCAATAAAATGAGAAATAAGAAAATTTTTAAAAGAGGCATTGTCCCAAAATGTACTAGAACAGGGGTGTCCAACCTGCGGCCCTCCAGCTGCTGCAGGACTACATCTCCCTTACTCCTCAGCCCCTTAGCTGAAAGAGCATTATGGGAGATGTATTCCTGCAGCAGCTGGAGGGCTGCAGGTTGGACACCCCTGTACTAGGAGTAAGAAACAGTCTTGTCATTAAGGGGTTAATAAAAATAATATAAAAAAATGTTCTGTGATCCAAATGCTTAACACATATACCTTAACCACATTTTTGGGGATTGCTGCTAAAAATGCTAATCAGAACTAGTTTAAGCCTTAATGATCTCAGACAGGGGCGTAACTAGACGCCTCAGGGCCCGGGTGCGAGAATCTGTTAAGGGCCCCCTCACCCCCCCCACCCCCCCAAAAAAACATGATTTTTACCCAACATTTTTTTTTCAACTAATTCAACAAATTCAATTTACATATTGAATCATATCTGTAAAAAAATCAAAGAAAAAGGGGCGCATGTACAAAGGGCATAATCCAGGGGTGTCCAAGTTTTTTCTGCAGTGGGCCACTTCATCAGAATTGTATACGTGCGCGGGCCGCACTCATTTTTCACTGTGACAAAAAATATGGCCTTTAATAAAATATGCAGATTAAAATAAAGTAAATGACACAAAACCTTTACTCTTCCTCTCACTGATTTCTGGGCCTTGAAAGTTTTGCGACTACAAATTCAGGATTCCCTAGATTTATTCTAGGGATGAACTAAAATGAAAATTCTGGACCAAAACATTCAGGGTTCACTTATCCAAAACTCACATGTTTAATAAAAGTAGGTAACACACAATTGGACAAAATTAGCAATATGACTTGGCATGATAGGAGTGTGATTGCTAACAGCAATCACACTCCTATCATACCCAGGCAACCAGTAAATGCTGGTACCTAGGCATGATGGGACTGTGCTCGCTGTGATTGCTGTTAGCAATCACACTCCTATCATGCCAAGTCAGCCAGTACATGCTGGTACAGGGTGGCTGTAAGTGATGTGCAGACCCCATCCTGCTGGCAGCATCACTACACAAGGGGGGCAGCTAGCTAGGTTTCAGCATGTACTGGCTGACTTGGCATGATAGGAGTGTGATTGCTAACAGTAGTCACAGTCCCATCATGCCTAGGTTCCAGCACTTACACATCCATCCAGTAAATGCTGGAACCTAGGCATGATGGGACTCTGATTGCTGTTAGCAATCACACTCCTATCATGCCAAGTCAGCCAATACACGCTGGTACAGGATGGCTGTAAGTGATGTGCAGACCCCATACTGCTGGCAGCATCAATACACAAGGGGGGCAGCTAGCCAGGTTTCAGCATGTACTGGCTGACTTGGCATGATAGGAGTGTGATTGCTAACAGCAATCACAGTCCCATCATGCCTAGGTTCCAGCACTTACACATCCATCCAGTAAATGCTGGAACCTAGGCATTATGGGACTGTGATTGCTGTTAGCAATCACACTCCTATCATGCCAAGTCAGCCAGTACATGCTGGTACAGGGTGGCTGTAAGTGCAGACCCCATACTGCTGGCAGCATCACTACACAAGGGGGGCAGCTGGCCAGGTTTCAGCATGTACTGGCTGACTTGGCATGATAGGAGTGTGATTGCTAACAGCAATCACAGTCCCATCATGCCTAGGTTCCAGCACTTACACATCCATGCTATCACACACACACACCCATTTATTCATATAATCATTAATTCACAGATTCATTCCCTCAATCACACACACTCATTCAAACACCCTCCCCACCCCCTTACCTGCACTGCAGCTCCCTCGATGCCGCTCACAGACTTCAGCAGGGGGCGCGGCCTCCCTCTGCCTTCTCTGCTAAAGCAGAGAGGAAGTAGGATGTCACGTGAACTCCGCTTCCTCTGTGCTGTCCAGAAGACCCTCCCACAAGTAAGTAGCAGGGCTTGAGGTGCGGCTCGTGTAAGATCGGTTGCCCTGGCTGCCGATCTTACGCGGGCCGTACCTCGAGGTCTCGCGGGCCGCATTTGGCCCGCGGGCCGCATGTTGGACGCCCCTGCCTTATTTAAAAAATAAAAAAAAACTTAAAAAAGATTTTGGGCGGCCCCTTGGCTTGTGCCCCCCTGCCGCCGGGGCCCGGTCGCAGTCGCGACCCCTGCGACCCCGTTAGATCCGCCACTGATCTCAGATAAAGCAACATTTTATAATGTCCATCCCAGAAAATGTGTGAGAGGAAGAGATAACTCCTCTGTAGCAGGCAATTTTTCTGCAGTATTTATATATATATATATATATAATTGTTGGGTTTTTTTTGTTTTTTTAATGGTTAGCGGTGTTCTCTTAGGGACCTCTTGAACATGTTATTAATGCCAGTGATGTAATAATGACATCACTTAGCTCACTTAATTTTTTTTATTATTAAAATGAATGACCGTTTTTTTTTCTTCTTTTTCTGTTTCAGCATGGGAGGAGGGTGAGAAACATGGTTTCTCACTCTCCTTCCCGCGATCCCCCTGCACCGATCACACCGTGACCTCTATGCAGGTCCTCACAGTCACTGCTGACATAACCCGGAAAGGAATGCCCGATTGCGTGATCGGGCAGTTTAAACTGCAACAGCTTTCCGGCTTTCATGCCGGAAGCTGTTACATCAGATCAGACAGCCTGATCTCCCGTGCAGCGGAAGAGATGTGTCCCTGCCGCTGCAAGAAGGGCTGGACGTACCGGTATGTCCATAGGGGAATCTTGGGATGCGTTTTTTGGCCGTACCAGTACATCCATTGGGGACTGAAGGGGTTAAGAGTGAATGTTTGAATGGGAATGTAAAAGAGAGTGTAACCCCTCAAGGGATTGTAGTGATTGGTGCTGTGTCACTGACTCACCTGCAGTTCTTATGGAGTGACCAGCAGATGGCGAACTGAAAACCACATGGCATGAGGTGAATAAAAGGGGCCATTGGAGTTTGGGTAGAAGAGTTCAAAGTTTGATACCAGAGGTGAAGGACTCTTGGTGAGGGTGAGGGTGAGGGTGAGGGTGAGGGTGAGGGTGAGGGTGAGGGTGAGGGTGAGGGTGAGGGTGAGGGTGAGGGAGAGGGAGAGGGAGAGGGAGAGGGAGAGGGAGAGGGGCAGTGGCTTAAGAACAGAGGCCTGCTTGAAATCCATGCTCAGAGGAGTGTTGCAGCATCCTGGCAGAATCTTTCAGCACACAGTCCAAGATACAGAGCTGTTTGCGGCAGAGCTGGCAGTGAAGAGGTTAAAGGCTGGACTGTCCTGATTGCAGACTGTGGAGTGGTAAGCCTAAAACCTCCCCCCTGTCTCCGCAACAGGGCACCCTGAACTTAGCCACACACCAATAAAAGATTTTGATCTCCAGTCCCACTGACATACTGAAGTTTCCAATATAATTCAACCCATACTGTGGAGTAAGTTACTTATGGGCCCCAACTGTGTTATGTGCACCAACTAAAGGCACCCAGCAGCCACTAGGGCGAAGATAAGGGTGGGCCGCAGTGATTGTTGTGGGTGGGTGAACCTCATATTGTATATTCTGTATATTTCATTTTACTGTATTTCATGTGTTTCTGTTACAATTATGCATAGTGTTTTGCTGTGCAATACAAATTTAAACTCAAACTTATGGTCAGCATTTCCTCCTTGGACTCATGCAGCACAATATCTTATTCTGACCTGGGAGAAACAGTCTATATTAGCATTGCCATAAAGAATCAGATACATCAGGTGTTTGAGCAACTCTCCCAAAGTATCACATGGCTCACAACAATGGAAGCGTATTAGAAAAAACAGGTTTGTGTCAATGCTAACCTATATTACTGTAATATCTGATTGAAACCAAGTATGCACGGTGTTTGACAGAATAATTGACAAAATGTAGATTCAAACATTACCTCCAACTAAGTCCATGATGTCATTATTTTCAGAAGTCTCTTGTTTCTTAAATGTGTACAAGAACGTAATGAAAAAAATAAATGGCAGGTTTCCAATTAAAGCAAAATATGAAGAAAAAAGGTGGTAAAAAGGGTTTTTTCATGTTCATCAATGTCTCTAATGATAGATGACGAATATCCTAGATTAATAGCAATATTAACAGGTGAGATGTCTTATCTATAATCCCAGAAATCATGTAGACATTGTAATGTTATCACAACTCACTGATTCAACTCTACAGATACTGGAAACAGAAGCAGGTAAGTGATCAATGTTACAAGTGGAAGAAATAAGTATCGCTTTCAGATGTAGGTTTCCCAGACACAGCAGGGATTCTGAATGTTTTAATCAGAAACATGTTTGGAACGGAAGATTCCTCCATACAGTGAAGGAACACAGAGTCTCAGAGTGAACATGGACTCCTCTCACCGGGGACTTCTGTCAGGGGTTCAGGTTTCCAGAATTACTGATAGGAACTCTTATAACATGCAATCCCGAAGCAAAGACTGAATCTTATTCTGGAGTACAATGAGGGTTTTTAGCTCTTTGGAATCTCTGACCTGAATCTCAAATAAAGTGTAGTAGGATAGGGGGTAGTAAATTAATCTGGTATAGATCAGTAACATAGGATCCTACAGAATCCTGACAATTACTCTATATTATTCCATACTCAAGAAGAACTTTTCATGGGACTTCTGCTTTAAATCCTGTCTCATAAGCACTTTAAAACAATTCATTCCCATTCAAACATGAAGGATAGTTTGTCAATCTTTAGTAGGATCAACATTTCACCTCTATAATGATGGATTTTCCCACTTCTCCTGTTTTGCGAATCTTAAATCAGAATTTCCAATTGGGAGAGGAAACCCAGTACCCTTATTGTGGTCATAATAATAGTAATGTGGTCAAACTCTCCCAACTCTTCATGTGACTTAAATAAATAATTTCCTTCTGTATCCTTGTTTTATTTTCCCAAACAAAATCTATTCTGGGTCATAAAATAAGTATTGAAGTTTTAAAGCCAGGGATCCACAGGTTATGATGGATGCATGCGCACCAGACAGCGGCTCCACACTGCATTATTACATCAGCTGATAAGGAAGTATCAATTAAGTATGACTAGCGGCCTGATAATAGTAACCAAAATATTTTAAATATGAGGAGCAGACTCACATGGAGTCTCCCCAGTCATGGAATACAACTAAGATCTACTCACCACGGATCAAAGAGTTAATGCTCCTCTAGGTTGTAAGCTCTTTTGAGCAAGGTTCTTCTCACCTGTTTTTTCTGTATGTCATATTGTTATGTAACATACTTATTGTTATATCCTGTCTACACTTTGTACAGCGCTAGAGAATCTGTTGGCACTATATAAAACAATAAATAAAAATGAGATATCTCATGATTTGTTATTTATTATTGCTTAGTAAATTGGTGTAAATTGGCTTCAAATGATGGCATAAATACCAAAGTGTAAAGATTGAATTACATAAAAATGTACAAATGTAGCAATATTCCCTGCGGAATAATCAGATGCACAAACATGGATCCATCAAACTCAGAATACCAAAAGTTTTTCATGGAACAAGGATGGTCAGAATAGCTTCAGTTAAATACAGGGATACTCAGAACCACTTTAAGCCGTGATCCGTTAATCATTAGTATGATAGTTTAAAACGCTTAACTAGACTTGGGCAAGTCTTCGCTTTCGTCTTCACGTTCATCTTGATCTGTGTGTAAAAATAAACATTCGTATTCCGTGAATATTTGCCCGTTCCCGTTTACTTTTCACGCAAATATTCGTGTACATTCTTTGTGTTCGTTTTTTGCTGTTTTATTGAGCAGAGGTTAATATGGGGTTAATGGGAAGAAAATATGCAGCAGCTTTGCTGCCAGGATTTTAAAGGTCTATAAGAGCGACTCTGTTGGTTGCCAGCAGGAGCCTCTTCTTGCATCAACCAATGAAGGGCAGCACAGACTTAGACAACTGCTCTGAGCAACTTGGCTTGAGAGGAACAGGGATTTCGGCACTGGGATCATATAGGAGTCTCGATGCAGGGGCAGGTTCAGATTCAGAGCATGGCTGTAGACAGGCTGATGATGTATCCAGCTCTGGGCTGCGCTCCGCTTTAGCCTTAGTCTTTCTCTTGGGTACCATCTATAGATGTTCTGAGAACTAGCAGGAAATAAACTTGGGGTGACAAGCTTATTACAGGCAGGAAACCGGAAGGCAAGAGGTAGGAGCGCGGCTGGAAGCCCTCTGGCAGGGCACACGGCAGGAGCACGGTTTAGAAGCCCTCTCGCAGGGTGCACGGCTTGGAAGCCCTCTGGCAGCATAGAGAAGGTAGGCTAGAGCAAGTGGGAAGGGACCAGGGAGATTAGCTAGGAGATATTAGCGAAGATGATTCTTCATGTTGTGCTTCGTCTTCATGTACGTTTACCCGCCGCAATATTACTACATTCGTGTTCTTTTTCATGTTCTTCCGAATATTAAAGAACTGGTCTGCTGATAACCATTACTGTATAGGTAATCCGGCAGGTGTCTTGTATATCAGGGATCTCTTAACTAAAACACTTCTCGGCGTCACAAAGAGGGATTACTTTATCTGGTTCATCACTTGTTTGTTACCCAAATCAAGAGCAGTTATACATTCAGCACATAAACAACCTGATAACACCCTATTACACATAATAATATACATTTTATTTCAATATTGTTTTTAGTTACACGCAGATTATTAAGGGTATTAGCAAAAGTCTATAAGGTAGTAGGCAGAATGGCATGAAGATAACAGTAACGTTTTTTTAGCCGTTGAGCTGCACCGAAGGATTTGTCATCATCTAGATTATTGCTTAAAGTGCATAAAACCAGCAGTAACAATGAAAGGGTTAAACCCGCCAACAGTGCTGAGTTTCATCTGCACCCAGGATTCTACAGTAATCATTGTTTTTTTAACTTAAAATATTTAGAATTGGCCAATATTAAATATAAAATGTTATTTCACTTTATGCCAAGCGATACCAAAGATCCCAATCGTTATTATTAGTTTGCTGGAAGTTTCATGTAATTTCACATATAAAGTCGCCGGATACAGAGTAACCAGCACTCCTCTCCTCCACACTATAACAGAAATGGCACAGTCTCTGCGTTAAACAGTTTGCAGGAAACAGAAGACGATAAGAAAGTTTTCATCCACTATAACCTGAGTAGAACTACATCATATGATTTACAAAATGGATTGACAGATAGGAAGTTAAAGCATTGGGGGATGATAATACTGCGTAAGCAGCAAACTACTAACTCTGTGCACCATAACAGACAAGACCAGGCAGGCTACGAGCTCCGATGTGTCTGTCCTTCAATGTCCTTCGTGGCGTAATCCATGGTGATCAATGATCATGTGATATGTGGAGACTTTAAAGGACCAATCATGACTACAACATTTTAAATTTTATATGACATTTTAATCCCCTCTAACGTAAACCCCCCTCCCCCCAAGAATTTATCCCCTCATCTTCAATCACTTCGCCAATCGCATGACCTGTGGATGCAGAGAAGACATGAAAATTAACTCAACAAAAGAGACACTATAACTATATATAAAGTTATTTACAAGTCTATAATTATAAACAGAGAAAGTCTTTGGAACTCCAACCCCATCATTGGTCGGTGATATTTGGCCGAGCAGACTGTAATGGGGGGTAGGGCCTCGGCTCAAATGAGTTTATCATCAAGAATAAAGATGCATCCATATTTCAAAATTCACAAGTCAATGAAACTTACTAAGAAATGTCCATGGGCTCCTCGCACATTCTGGAAAAGAGAATAATAAGTAGGCATTTATTGTTACTTCACTTATTTAATATCATACTTCTTTTCAAATAAAGCAATTTAAACCAATGTGATATCAATTGAGTCCATAACACTTACATATCAATATCCATGGGCTCTTCCGGATCCAATGGTCTGAAAAAGACAGTAGAGAAGAAGGTTTGTAATTAAATGGAAACAAACAACTTTTCACCGTTTTCTGCTAAAACCAGCAAAATGATGACAAATGTGAAACCTACCTTTTTTTTGGATGCAGGAAGCTGTAGATGTTTCTGGATAGAACACAAAAACTACAGGTCAGTTTGGAATTATTATATATTCTTACCATTCTCTTTAATAGAAATGGACATCCATGGAGAATTCTGTGTTTGTTGTATTATTATGTATGGAGAATAAATAGGCTAGAATTATATCCCAATTATATGCCTCTGAAATGAGCTGCATGCTGGCCCAAGGTGTTTTTCTATGTGAATCTTTATGAAACGGGCAATGTCTAGGACAGAACCATAAAAGATCCTAAAGAGTCTAATGGATTTAATAAGAACTAACAAAGTAAGCCTGGATCTACCCTATATGTACAATGGAATAGTAAAAGTTTTGAGCGCATTCATCTCAACATTCCAAATAAGTAAAGCCTAAATTTGTTAAGAGCAAACATTTATTGGTTACTCACCCGTCATACTTGAACTGCGGGGCTTTTAATATAGATTTGGTCCGATCTTTAGCTTTCCTATTGAGGGCAAAAACAGAACAAAGATTGATTAGAATATTCTTGTGTGCTCCTAGGTATAAATAATTGTTATGAACCCATTACGAGAATGTTTCTTATAAGTAAAGCATAAAGAGGAAACAAGCATTGATTACTTACCCGGTGTACTTTGGGGCTCCTGCGAATGGTTTGAGCCCATCATTAGATTTCCTATTGAGGACAAAAACAAAACAGTAAGTGAATAGAATATTGTTGTTATCTGAAAATGTGAACCTTTATGAAACATGTAGAGCCAGGCAATGTCTAGGACAGAACCATAAAAGATCCTAAAAAGCCTTATAGGTTTAATTGGAACTAACAAGGTAAGCCTGGAACTGCCCTATATGTGCATTGCAATAGCAAAGGTTTGGAGGAATAGATCTCGATATTTCAAATAAGTAAATCCTAAATTTGTTAAGAGTAAACATTTATTGGTTACTTACCCGTCATAGATGAACTGCGGGGCTTTTAAGACAGATTTGAGTCCATCATTAGCTTTCCTATTGAGGGCAAAAACAGATCAAAGAGTGAATGGAATATTGTTGTAAGGTCCTTGGTATAAATAATTGCAATGAACCCATTACAAGGATGTTTTTTATATATCAACATCCACAGGATTTGTTTGCAAACATATGTCTGCATATCGCCAGCTGATATATTAGTTCAGGTGATTAGTACATAGGAAAATGATCCCTGCTGTCATGCAATAAATAATGTTTTCTTTTACGTTTTATTGTATCTTCTGTAGTGTTAAAAGTTTTGTTGTCCTATTCATATAACACAGAATCCCTATCTGTTGTGGGGTGCACTAAAAGTAAAAAAGGGGATCAGGGTTAAACATCTAGAGAAGAAATATCTATGGCTTCGAACAGAGCCATAACAGATCCTAAGAAGCCTTATGGATTTAATAAGAACTAACAAGGAAAGCCTGGATCTACTCTATATGTACATTGGAATAGTAAATGTTTTGACCGCATTCATCTCGACATTGCAAATAAGTAAAACCTAAGCAGCAAGCATTGGTTACTCACCCAGCATACATCGGCTTTGGGGCCCTCAGGACAGATGTAAGTCCATCATTAGCATCCCTATTGATGGTAAAAAGAAAACAATTAGTGAATAGAATATTATTGTATAGTCCTTGGTGTAAATAATTGCTATGAACCCATTACAAGAATGTGTTTTATATATCAACTGCCCCAGGATTTTTCTGTTAGAATGAAATAAAGGGAAAATAAAATATTTGTCTGCATATTGGCAGCTGATATATTAGTTCAGGTGACTAGTATGTAGTAAATTATCCCCGCTGTCATGCAATAAATAATGTTTATATTTTATTGTATCTTCTGTAGTGTTAAATGGTTTGTTGGCCTATTCATATAACACAGAATCTGTTGTGGGGTACACTAAAAAAAAAAAGGGGATCAGGGTTGAACAACCATAAAATAAATCTCTAGCATTTCAGATGGAGCCATAAAAGGAGCCTTATGGATTTAGTAAGAACTAACAACTAAACTTGACCGCTTAGATCTCAACATTTTAAATAAGTAAAACCTAAACAATAAATATTGAAAATGATCCCTGCTGTCATGTAATAAATAATGTTATCTTATACGTTTTATTGTATCTTCTGTAGTGTGAAATGTTTTGTTGGCCTATTCATATAACACAGAATCCCTATCTGTTGTGGGGTACACTAAAAGTAATAGGGGATCAGGGTTGAACAACCATAGAAGAAATATCTAGACTTTGGGGAACACCATAGCCTTAATAATGAAGGAATTAGGGTTATGTCTTACAACCATAACAGCTATGGGAATGGCCATATCATGAGAAACATTCCATTTCTTGCTATGGCAACCATGTTTTGAACAACAAACATTGAGCCTATCTGCCTAAACACCAAAACCTTGCTTTAAAAGTTTATATATTTTACTGCCATCAGTGGCAAAAAAGAATTAGTGATGAATTTGTGTTTCAGAGATGGTGGGACTCGCGTCACTTGCTGTTTGTCCCATTCATCTGTCCCAATTATCTCTTGTGGTGAAACCCATTGAAACGATTCAACGTGTGCTGATGCCACAGAACCTGCTGGTGCTCTGTAACTAAAATGTGATGTAGTTCTCATATTATGCGCTAAATAAAGATGTATTTTATCTGCCCAAGTGATATTCTGATGGAAAAATGGTGCCCCGAATACACATTTCCCACAGCACAGGATTCAAAAATCATCCTAAAATATATTTCCCTGCAACCCTTTCTTCTCTTACCCGGCCTCTGGAGGCATCTTAGAAATGTTGATGGCGTTAAGCCACATTTTTCACACGATTATGAAAAAAACGCTTCTGCTGTCTCCTAAGATAAACAGATAGTGAGTCTGGTGGCAGCGGTCTACACATCAGCAGGAAAACAAGTGATGTCATAATTGGTTAGAACCCCACAGAGGTGCATGAGGATCCCCATGTTAACATCATATGGATATGCCATGTACATAAAAATATAATAGGAGAAGCCTGGGGGCAATAGGAGTTATAAGTGCTGAGGTGATGTTTAATACAGCAGAAGAAATGGAGATAGTTTATTATGATTCAGTATTCTTACCCACAGCTTAGAATATCTCCAAAAAGACGATACCGGTGATAATGATGATGATAAAACCTAAGTTATGAGATACTGTAGAGCCTTTTTTGACACAGAAATCAAATTACACTATTTGGACTGTTACATAGACCTTGGAGACTTTTAATCCCCAAGTGACTTATTCACTAAAGCTGCAGGTTACAGCACAGTGACAATGTTAGCACACAATGCAAGTTTATCCGGCAGGTAAGGCTTAGGAAGCCTTGGGTAATTTATAGTTTAAATAAAGAGTTAAATTTCAAGATTTCTCATTGATTTTGTCTTTTTGTATATATTTTTCACAAATATGGCAGAACATCATCAAACAGAAAATCTACTTAGGGGGTGGTAAGTACATCAGTCTGATGGGTCAATGTGGAAATATACATGTCTCTATATATGAGATGATGTACTTACATACTGTATGTATGCATCTTATTCACACGCACACTATTTATAGTTAATATATACTATATATATATATTATATGCAGCATCTATAAAACTGAACATCCATAACCGGCTTCCTCCACCGGTTCTGCATTACACCCATCCAGCACCCTAGAGGCAGCTGTAACGACCTTCACTTTATTCGCTCCGCCGTCCTGACCAGTTTGAAGGAAGGAGATGCGTTTTGCCAGGACTTTACCGTTGACCGTTGTGAAAGGGAACTCGGTTTTTTTTTAGGATGCAAAGAAGACAACGTGTAACATGTAGGGTCCAAGTGAAATCTTATTTTTGGCCTCCACATGGGACAGGATCACGATATATTTAGGATTCTTCCTTTATATTCTGAGGAATCTACTGCATCTCTACTATTTACAACAGGGTTATATACATTCTTTCACAGGAAGCAGCAAATTCTGATTTTGAATAATAACATAGATCGTTATATCAGTAATTCATTTGTTACAATTTCTGCTTTCATCTACATTATTATCATATGCTATATAATTATATATCTATATCAAATAAAAAAAATGTATAGCTATCATATAAAAAATTCAGTGTCAGTGGTGTCCATGATATATTATAATTATTCACACATTCGGCGTTTCAGCTCACGGGAATGATGTTCTTGGTAGTTGGTAAAACTGGATGCCTAAAACTTTCCCTGCCAGCTGCTTTTGGGCTCCATATGAATGTCTTTAAGATGAAATGTTTGGGTGGTTGGTGGCGTTGGGGTTGTATCTATTATCTCTGCTTGCCCCTGTGCAGTGACCATTCATGTTCCTTCTCTGTGAGGCTTCACAGGTAACAAAGTAACAACGTTTCAGCTGTTCTGGTTATTTCAGTATCTGAGACCATAAAGGGGATACAGATCAGAAATGAATACAAGGGAATAAAGAACGATCTTACTTATCTCTGTCTTTCATATTCTTATTATTGACATTTTATGGTTACCTTCAGAGGTTCAGACATAAAATCTTGCAGACTTTTTCAAAGGATTCCTGGGTATTCTTATCGTGTGCTGCTAACTCTACCATGTCCTATGTGGTTTATCCACTATAAGATGAATCAGACAAATATCTGGGATTTCTTTTTTCCAGGGTTTGGCAATACACAAATCACTAAATAGACAAATTCATTGAATGTGTTACTGGCTTTGGATAACCTCTTCATCAGTTTGATTAACAGGGTTACTTACAGGTTTCTTTCTATTTGTTGTTCCATGATATGGGTCAATATATGGAATATATCATGACCCATACATGTTGTACCCCTGCCCATCTCAAACAGTGTTAAGACAAAAAAAAATAAATATATATATATATACAAATATTATCAAAATAAATAAATATACTATAATGTGAGCACACTGATGTCACCATTATATATCTGGTATCCATAACATAATGATCCAAATGATACCTATTCATATGGAACTAATACCAGTGCAAACAAAAAGAATAATAATGAAGATAAAAAAAATGTTATATATATATATATATATATATATATACTTCACTACTCCCAAAATCCCTTCAATAGTAGTATTAAAATAGTATGCTATAGGGTACTATGTAAGAGATGGATGTTGCCATAAAAATATGTATGTGGGGTATTCCAGTAATTAACATAAATTGGGCTATTGTTCAGTAATGCAACCAACTGTGTAGAAAAAAAAATCATGTGTAATTGTTTATTATTATTATTATTATTATTATTATTATTATTATTATTATTTAATATTTGAAAATGTATTTGCCTTTTTTGTATTTCTTCATTATATTGATCTATTGAATATCAACTAATAATTGTGTATTTGAATTTATATGCTCTATATTTCACATTACCTCTATTTTAATTGCAACATTGTTTTGTATGTAATCTAATATAGTGATATTTATACTATACTAGCTGCTTTTCTAGGCTGTGATTATTGGATAAAAAAAAAAGATACTCAGGCTACTAAAATCCATCGGTACAGAATACGGCGAGAATGTTATGTGAGTAGGGTGATGGATGCTGTGACGTAGCACGCTGCACGTTCTACGAGCCACGTAACACGTCGGCCGCTGGAGCCGATCTGGACCTCGAGGCAGGCGATGGATGCGGCGAATTAATGGCGGCGAATTAATGGCGAGCTAACGCTGAGCCTGCGTGAGCTCGGGTGACCCTTGTAGGGGTGAAAGCAGGCTGCAGGAGGGGTAGCAAAGGCAGCAAGTGCGGCTGCAAGAACAAGCGGTGGTAAAGCCGCTTGAAGATTGCTTAACGGCGTCCGATTATAACGAGCACCACTACAGCACCGCTACAGCAGGGTGAGCAGTGCCTTACCGGCACATTATACCGAGCAGCATTGAATGCTGAATCTGCTGTGATAGACACACCGGACATACCGGGCTATGCCATATTGAATTGAACCGCTGCTTGTGGATTTCCACACTACGTCACACTGCGTCACACCACACTGAGCTACAGCTAGTAGCTTCATATTCCTATTCTGAGCCGCCTCACGCTACAATGAGCTACAATGAGCTACGCATGGTCTAAGCTTTCAATGATTTGATGTCCATCATGATGCTAAATTAGTGATTTTTTTCAATAGAATTTCTCCTTCTTCTTTCAATTTGAATCCTTGCTAAAATGGATTTTCTGCCTGCGTGAGTGATAAGAAATATGGAAATATGGATGCTGAGACTCATTAAGGTTTACAGATAACAAGGATCTTATATTTCCTTCAAAGATGTTTGTATATCTTTAAGTAAGGAGTTTTGAAGAGATATCTTACTGAACATTTTAATTACATTTACAACTTCATTGATATCGTTAATGGGTCTATATCGGTCTATATGATATCGTGAGAAGAAAACAATCATTTTGTTAAATTTTGCACTGACCAATATAGACCTACAGCTATTTTTTACATGTTTATTGGCTTGGAAGCGATTTACTTTTGAATATATCAAGTATTTGAGAGGAGAAGAGGAGAAACATCCAAATATATATATATATGTGTTATGAAAGAAAGAATAATAGCTAATTGGAAATTTACCAACTTTATTAATTAAAAGATGGCGCCTAAGAAGAACAGGGAGAGGGAAAAAGAGAGAGACAAAGAAAAACGGCTAAGCGTCGATAAGCTTAAAACTTTGACTAACAATTATTCTCCAAAATCTGGGAATAATACTTCCAAACTGCTGCAAGAATCTCCTTTAGATCCACAAAATAATACCTGTATGGAAGTTCAACTGGAGTCTCCACAATTTGAGCCATCGCAACATTCTAGAATCTTAAATATAAATGAGCTATATTCCAAACTAAGTGCAGAGATGAAATCCAATACAGACGCCTTGAAACAAGGAACGGATGATATCTCAAATAAGCTTACTGCTCAATCTATGATAATGCAGGGGCTACAATCCGAAATAGAGTCCCTTAAACAGGAAAATAAGGACCTTAGATTAAATATTCAAGCAATGGAAATCAAATTAACCCATTTTGAAGATTTATCTAGGAGTAAAAATTTGAGAATAAGAGGGATCTCTGAAGAAATCAAAAGCTCACTCTTTTAATGGAACTTTTATTGTTTTATGTTAAAGAAGACAAAGCAGGAAATGTCCCATTTGAAAAATTCTACAGGATGAACAAACCTAAAGATCTAAAGAATTCAGAAGATCCAAGAGATGTTATAGTCTGCTTCAATAATCTTTATATAAAAAATCTACTTGTATCAGAATTTAGGAAGAACCCACGACAAGAAAAATATAAGGACATAATTCTTCTTTCGGATACTTCATTCACATCAAGAGCCTTTAGGAGGCAATTTAATGGTTGCATTAAGCTGCTCCTTGACCCTAACGTTAAATACAAATGGGGCTCTCCTCTTAAGTTTCTTATTTTTCATGATGCAAAGTTTTTTCCATTTTCTGATCCAGTAGAAGCGAAGAAATTTATATCTTCCTCTGTATTATCGAATGCAGGATGAAGAGATTAGCATATTATGGACATTAGTCTCATATGGATTTATGAAGACATCAGTCTATATCTGTAAAACAGTCCGCATCCATACTATTAGTATTATAGATTAAAAAAAAACATTTATTATTATTTTTTTTTTTTTCACATAAACTTTACACAATTTTACACACACACATATTGAATAGAGGCGGTTTCCCGCTCTTATTAGTTCACCATTAGAACTTGTTTTTTTAGAATTTTTTTTTTTTTCCTAAGCTGTAGTGTGACATCTATATCTACAGCCACACTATGTACATAATGAGTTCACTTGAGGTAGTACACATGATTGTATTAGAATTTTTATTTTATTTTATTTTTTATTTATTTCTTTATTTTTTTATTTTATATATATATAGTCAAGTTAAGGCGGGATTATCCCGCTAAGTAGAAGACTGATCACATACTACACATAGCACAATACCTATTTACACAATGAGTTAATTTGAGGCAATTTTTATACACTTAATGTGTTGAACTGAGGTGTTCTCCGTTCATACTTATGCACAATTTATTATACTAGAATTCATCTCTGTAAGTAGAATGTTCAATCATACACCAAAAATTTTTTTTATATAGATTTTATTTGTGGCAGCACACTATCACCTCTGCCCATAATAAATTAACTCTTTTTTTTTTTTTTTTTCTTCATATAATTTAAGATCATGGTCGGCACCTACGCACAGATTAGCCCTTTATAATGATGGGGCAAAAAGTACATGAATTTTTCACATGTATTAACTGTATGAATGGATGTTTTTTTGAATATGTATGTAAGATTAGACGGCATAAGAGGCTGATAGAAAGACAAGCAATCTAAATGACACTTAGATTGATGTCTATCAATTGCCAAGGTTTAAATTCTCCTCATAAAAGAAGTTTCTTGTATGATTTGTTGATTCGAGATAATATTGATATTTGTTTTGCACAAGAAACTCATTGGATAAAAGGATTCCCCCTTCAATGGAAATATAAAACATTTTCAACTATTTTCGTATCCAGCTTGGAGTATAAGAGGAAAAGAGGATTCGCAATTATTATAAATGAAAAAATTAAATTTGAAAAAATCCATTATGAGTGCAGCTCAGAAGGTAGATATGGGATTCTTTTATGCAAAGTGAATGATGTTACTTACACTTTTGTTAATATATATGCCCCTAATACTTCGATGGTGAAATATATTGAAAAGATAATTGATAGAACGTACGAAATAGCAAAAGGGTATTTGGTTATAGGGGGTGACATGAACTGCATCCAAGATGTTAGGATGGATAAAAGTATGAAACACGGGCAATATCCCGATGCAAAACTGAAATCTTTGGCCAAATCTTTTTCATTATGTATTGCAAGGAATAATCTATTTGATATGTGGAGGACAAACAATCCCTTTGTAAAAGATTTTACATTCTATTCCGCTGTATACCAATCCTATTCAAGAATAGATACTTTCTTGTCTGATAGTAAAACAATAGAAATTTGTAATTCTGCCTCTATAGGAGTTAGGACATGGTCGGCCCACGCTCCGGTAATGATAGAAATTAAAAATAAGGCAGAATTTAAATCTAGGTCTAAATTGAGACTTAATGAATCATTGTTACTATCTCCGTCATTTCAAGAAAAACTTATTAATGTGGCCAAGGATTTCATAGTAAATAACGATAATGTAGAAACCTCTGACACAACTTTGTGGTGCGCGTTTAAATGTACTATGCGGGGCTTTATTATAAAACAAGGGGCAGTTATCAAGAAAGCTAAAGGATTGATTCTCTCAGATCTCTATATTAAATTGGCACAACTCGAATCGATTAATAAATTAAATCCATCTATATCGATAACTGGAGAGATAAATGCAATTCAACTTGAAATAAAAAACAAGTTAATTGAGAAGTCTAATAGAAATTTAATAAGGTTAAAACAAGACTGGTATTACAGTAGCAACAGAGCTAGTAAATTATTAACAAATAAGATCAAAAGACGTTCTAGTAAAAATAGAATTAATAAAATCATTTTTAATGATAAATCCTATTTATCCCCAAAACAAATAGGGGAGGCTTTTCGGTTGTATTATAATTCATTATATAATCTACCAGACTTAAGTAAAGATAAATCAGAGATCAGAACTTTTCTTAATAGACTGAATCTCCCTAAACTGTCTACTACACAATTGGACACCTTAAGTGTAGGGAGACGTTGAGAGAGAGACGGGGTAAAGGTGGGTAACAGGAAATGTTTCGAATAAAAAACAAAACCCTCCTAATTTCATCAGGAAACAAACTTTGTTCTTTGAAAATGTATGGACCAAAAACAAAACTAAGCATTTTATCCATTTGTATAATTTCCAATGTATATAGATTAACAAATAATTTACCAATAATAGCACAATAAATTACTGATTTTAAGATTTAGTTAGCAAATGTTTAAAAATTTGTTTTAAAAAAAGAAATTTCTCTAAGTATTTAAAAACCAAAATAACAACAAGCAAAACTGGGAGAAAAATTCAATGGCAGAAAAAGAAATCGCTTTTAAAAAAAAAAGTAACATCACCATAGAAAATAAAAAAAATAATTAGATTTCATTAGGGATTTTTAATTTAAGTTCAAAAACACTTACAGAGACACAAAAATATGTGTTACAAAAAGGATTTAAATTTGCACCCACCAATCACTTTAACCACTTCTCCCCTTATATTGATGTACAGAGATGTATTAGAAAACTCTGTTTAAATAATTTTTTCTTAGAAAATTAAAAAGGAAGAAATGAAAATATAAAGACTAACGAAAGTACCGATGATACTAATAACACAGCACAAATTATACACACTAATTTAAAAGAGAAATCTACCTTTTTTCCAATTAAGTATAAATCGAGTGCAATGGAAATTTTCCAGGAACAGGTAATAAACGATTTATATAAAATTTAAAAAGTCAATAAATATAAAAGGAATTTAAATAAAAAAGAAATAAAAAACTTCAAGAAAATCCAGAAATAATCATAAAACCGGCCGATAAAGGTGGAGGTGTAGTCATTTTATCGAAAACTTATTACGTAGAAGAAATCAATAAACAATTAAATGACAAAACCACCTATGAAGTTTTGAAAGGGGATCCTAGTTCAACTATCTCTACTAAGTTCTATAAATATTTAGAACAAGGAAAAACTTGAGGGATTATAACGCAACAAGAATTCAAATATCTATTTATCCTACATTTATCCCCACAACAACTGACTTTTTGCCCGCCCCAGTGTTGTCCTAATAAATAGACAGTTAATTACCAGATATATTTAAACACGCCAGTAGAGGGCACCAACTCTTTGGATCCCTTTAGTACCCACTTCTCCCCATTAAACCATTCTAAATCCCATCCCTCTCCATCTCTCTGCCATCACAGCCTTACCAACCTAACCAATTTTATTCCTATCATCTCCAACCATAAACCCCCTCCAGTCTTTAACTATTCCCTAACAATGGCTCTCCTCCTCACTTATCACCTCTTCCTTTTCCCGTCTACAAGATTTCACTTGAGCTGCCCCGTATCTCTGGAATCTACTTCTACTGAACCTTCAGCTTTAACCCTCCCTCCCAACGTTCAACAAAAACCCCAAAACCCACTTCTTCAGAGAAGCATTCCACCTTAGCTGCTAGAACTTCCTTGTCATTGAGACAACCAACACACTATCTCTCCTTATACGCCTTATACCCCCCCACACTACCTCTCACCCGTCACTGATACCCCCCACACTACCTCTCACCCTTTCTCTGTGCCTTATGTTTGTCACCCCATTCCCTCAAGATTGTAAGCTTGCGAGCCGGGCTCTCTCCACCTAATGTATTGGTTTGTCTTAGTCTGTCGATTCTCATCTTGTCATATCCCTTGAATATATGTATTGTATTAAGCGCTGCGTAAATTGTTGGTGCTATACAAATAAAAGATAATAATAATAATAATACATCCAAAAATCTAAATTTTTTATACTTTACATAAAAATATCACTTCCCATCCGGGAAGACCAATAGTATCAGGAATTAATTCTATACTCTCTCGATTATCAGAATATATAGATATTTTTTTGCAACCATATGTAAATCAAACCAAATCATATTTAAAGGACACTACTCATTCAGGACTTTCTGCGTTCAGTGACATCACCAGAGTAGGCAGGCATTCATAGACTCTAATGAAAGGGGCGGGGCCAACCATCAGTGTGACTGCAGGGAGGGACTGGGAAGAATCGGGTCATAAATCGGATCATTTAAAATGATCCAATTCACTTTACTGATCCGAACTTCCCATCACTATCAAAAACATCTTTTCATGTGACTTCTGCTTTGAGTCCTGTCTCATAAGCACTTTAACACTACCCCCCTTACTCAAACATGAAGCATAGTTTGTCAATCTTTTGTAGGATCAACATTTTACCTCTATAATGATGGATTTTCCCACTTCTCCTGTTTTGCAAATCTTAAAGCAGAATTTCCAATTGGGAGAGGAAACCCAGTACCCTTATAGTGTTCATAATAATTGGGTCAAACTCTCCCAACTCTCCATGTGACCTAAATAAATAAATACTTTCCTTCTGTATTCTTGTTTTATTTTCCCAAACAAAATCTATTCTGGGTCGTGAAATACGTATCTGTACTTGGACCCATTCTCTTTAATATTTTTATTTGTGGTATTGCAGATGGTCTTGATGGAAAGCTATGTCTATTTGCTGACGACACAAAAATTTGCAACAGGGTTGATGTTCCTGGAGGAAGAAGCCAAATGGCAAATGATTTCGGTAAACTGGAAAAATGGTCAGAGCTGTGGCAACTGGCATTTAATGAGGATAAATGCAAAGTAATGCACCTGGGGCATAAAAACCCAAGGGCAGAGTATAGAATATTTGGTACTGTCCTAACCTCAACGTGTGAGGAAAGGGATTTAGGGGTAATTATTTCTGAGGATTTAAAGGTAGGCACACAATGCAGTAGAGCAGCAGGTAACGCTAGCAGAATGCTTGGTTGTATAGGGAGAGGTATTAGCAGTAGAGAGAGGGAAGTGCTCATGCCGTTGTACAGAGGACCGCTGAGACCTCACTTGGAGTATTGTGTACAGTACTGGAGACCATATCTCCAGAAGGATATAGAAATGGTGCAGAGAAGGGCTATTAAAATGGTTTATGGATTACAAGATAAAACTTACCAGGACAGGTTAAAGGATCTTAACCTATATAGCCTGGAAAAAAGACGTGAGAGGGGGGATATGATAGAAACATTTAAATACTTAAAGGGAATCAACATGAGAAAAGAAGGTAGTTTATTTAAAAGGATAAATACTACCACAACAAGAGGACATAGTCATAAGCTAGAGGGGCAAAGGTTTAATGGTAACATCAGAAAATATTACTTTACGGAAAGGGTAGTGGACGAATGGAATAGACTTCCAGCAGAAGTGGTAGATGTTAATACAGTAAAGTCATTTAAGCAAGCATGGGATAGGCATAAGCTAGATATGGGATAAGGGCAAGTACTAAAGGAAAGTACTCAGAGGTTGGGCAGACTGGATGGGCCGAATGGCTCTTATCTGCGGTCACTCTCTCTGTTTCTATGTTAAAGCCAGGTATCCCCAGGTTATGATGGCTGCATGTGCGCCAGAAGGAGACTGCTCACTACGTTATTACATCAGCTGATAATGAAGTATCAATTAAGTATGAATAGCGCCCTGATAATAGTAACCAAAATATTTTAAATATGAGGAGCAGACTCACATGGAGTCTCCCCAGTCATGGAATACAACTAACCATGAATACAAAGATCCACTCACCACGTATCAAAGAGTTAATGATCCTCTAGGTTGTAAGCTCTTTTGAGCAAGGTTCTTCTCATCTGTTTTTTCCGTATGTCATCTTGTTTTGTTACATACTTATTGTTATGTCCTGTCTACACTTTGTACAGCGCTAGAGAATCTGTTGGCGCTATATAAAACAATAAATAAAAATGAGATATCTCATGATTTGTTATTTATTATTGCTTAGTAAATTGGTGTAAATTGGCTTGAAATGAGGGCATAAATACCAAAGTGTAAAGATTGAATTACATAAAAATGTAGCAATATTCCCTGCGGAATAATCAGATGTACAAACATGGATCCAAAAATCAAAGCTAATCATTAAGTATAATTAGCCAGACAGCTAGCAAAATGTCTACAATCCCAATGATGGAGCATCAAGATCAGGACACGAAAATCATCAAAACAGCATAATGTAGAAAAATTGGCAGTTTCATCCAACTCAGAATACCAAAAGTTTTTCATGAAACAAGGATGGTCAGAATAGCGTCCGTTAAAAACAGAGATACTCAGAACCACTTTAAGTAGAGATTCACTAATCATTAGTATAATAGTTTAAAACGGATAACTAGACTTGGGCCAAGTCTTCATGTTCGTCTATGTGTAAAAAAACCCAAAAAAACCCCACATTCGTATTCTATGAATAGTTGTCCGTTCCCGTGCCCGTCGTTTCGGGCAAATATATGTGTACATTATTCATTTAATTTTGCAGAGGTTAATATGGGGTTAATGCAATAAAAATATGCAGCAGTTTTGCTGCTAGGATTTTAAAGGTCTGTAAGAGCGACTCTATTGGTTGCCAGCAGGAGCATCTTCTTGCATCAACCAATGAAGGGCAGCACAGACTTAGACAACCGATCTGAGCAACTCGGCTTTGGCTGAACAGGGATTTCGGCACTGGGTGCCGGATTAAATAGGAGTCTCGATGCAGGGGCAGATTCAGATTCAGAGCATGGCTGTAGGCAGGCTGATGATGTATCCAGTTCTGGGCTGCGCTCCACTTTAGCCTTAGTCTTTCTCTTGGGCGCCATCTACAGGTGATCTGAGAACCAGCAGGAAATAAACTTGGGGTGACAAGCTTATTACACGCAGGAAACCGGAAGCGCACCGGTAAGGCAAGAGGTAGGAGCGCGGCTGGAAGCCCTCAGGCAGGGCACACGGCAGGAGCACGGTTTAAAAGCACTCTCGCAGGGTGCACGGCTTGGAAGCCCTCTGGCAGCATAGAGAAGGTAGGCTAGAGCAAATGGGACGGGACCAGCGAGATTAGCTAGGAGATATTAGCGAAGATGATTCTTCGTGTTGTGCTTCTTCGTCTTCATGTATGTTTACCCGCCGCTTCATTCGGTTTGAACTACGAAAACGCACCATTCGTGTTCTTTTTTATGTTCTCCCAAATATGAAAGAACTGGTCTGCTGATAACCATTACTGTATAGGTAATCCAGCAGGTGTCTTGTATATCAGGGATCTCTCACCAAAACACTTCTCGGCGTCACAGAGAGGGATTATTTTATCTGGTTCATCGCTTGTTTGTTACCCAAATCAAGAGCAGGTATACATTCAGCACATAAAAAACCTGGGAACACCCGACTGCACATAATAATATATATTTTATTTCAATATTGTTTTTAGTTACATGCAGATTATTAAGGGTATTAGCAAAAGTCTATAAGGTAGTAGGCAGCATGGCAGGAAGATAACAGTAACAGTTTTTTAGTCGTTGAGCTGCACCGAAGGATTTGTCATCATCTAGATTATTGCTTAAAGTGCATAAAACCAACAGTGACAATGAAAGGGTTAAACCCGCCAACAGTGCTGAGTTTCATCTGAACCCAGGATTCTACAGTAATCATTATGTTCTTTAACATAAAATAGTTGGATTTGGTCAATATTAAATATAAAATGTTATTTTGCTTTATGCCAAGTGATACCAAAGATCCCAATCGTTATTATTAGTTTGTTGGAAGTTTCATGTAATTTCACATATAAAGTCGCCGGATACAGAGTAACCAGCACTCCTCTCCTCCACACTATAACAGAAATGGCACAGTCTCTGCGTTAAACAGTTTGCAGGAAACAGAAGACGATAAGAAAGTTTTCATCCAGTATAACCTGAGTAGAACTACATCATATGATTTACAAAATGGATTGACAGATAGGGAGTTAAAACATTGGGGGATGATAATACTGCGTAACCAGCAAACTACTAACTCTGTGCACCATAACAGACAAGACCAGGCAGGCTACGCGCTCCGATGTGTCTGTCCTTCAATGTCCTTCGTGGTGTAATCCATGGTGATCAATGATCATGTGATATGTGGAGACTATAAAGGACCAATCATGACTACAACATTTTTAGATTTTTTTAAATATTTTATATAATATCCTAATCCCATCTAACATGAAATCCCCCCTCCCCCCCAAGCGATTCTTCCCTCATCATCTCCAATCACTTCGCCAATCGCATGACCTGTGGATGCAGGAAGACATGAAAATTAAATCCACAAAAGAGACACTATAACTATATATACAAGTTATTTACACGTCTATAATTATAAACAGAGAAAGTCTGTGATATTTGGCCGAGCAGACTGTAGTGGGGGGCAGGGCTCGGCTCAAATGAGTTTGTCATCAATAACAGACAAGACCAGGCAGGCTACGCGCTCTGATGTGGTCTGTCCTTCAATGTCCTTCGTGGCGTAATCCATGGTGATCAATGATCATGTGATATGTGGAGACTTTAAAGGACCAATCATGATTACATTTTAATTTTTTTTATTTTATATGACATCTTTTTTTTTTTTTTTTTTTAGATATGTCTTTATTTGCTTTTTTCCATTATAAAAAGACAAAAATACACTAATCATACTAACATAAATATTAATACAATACAAAAAAAAGACAACAAAGAAGATAAATACATAAATAAATAATTAAAAAGCTGCATTATGGATATATGTAGACTAGTGGTCCCTAATTATTCCTTATCTAGTAATCACTACATCATAATTGAAATAAGAGCGAACAGTCAACACACTCAAGCCCTATCTCGTATTTTCCTCCAGTCTAGATAGCCATGATTCCCATATGTTAGATTTTTTTCCAGAAATAAAGTAAGATTTATAGAGCTGCTTTTCCATTTTTATTTGGAATTTCAGCTGGGAAATTACCATGTTCCATGGGATTGGAAGATTTTGTTTCCACATATGAGCAATCGTGATTTTCACCGCTATAAAACAATGGATAATAAGCTGTTTTTCCTTGTTATTACAGTTTGGCCATTCTAGATGTAATAGCGCCATTACAGGAGATCGATTAATAATTTTTGTTGTTAATGCGAAAATTAACTCATACATTCTAAACCATATATTTTTCACACTTAAACAATTCCACCAAATACGAACAAAATTTCCCTTGTCTGCTTTACATCTCCAACAGGAATCTGAACAATTAGGAAACATTTTATGCAATCTCGAAGGTACCAAGTACCATCTATTCATTATTTTAAACTGAGTTTCAACTAATGACAATGAATGTATAGAAACCTTAACATCATATAGGGATCTAGACCAGTTATCCTGATTAATCTTTATATTTAATTCTTGTTCCCATATATTAATGACTGGAGAAGTATATTCAAGCATAACAAAATGTATTAAGTCAAAACATTTTGATAGTACTTTGTCCACATCATCCCCTGTAAATATTTTCTTAATTCGAATTAAAAGCTCCCTACTAGGTTTCCATAGATCTTTCATCAGAAAAAAATTTATTCTCAAATATTTAAATATATCAGCACTAGATAGATCAAATTCTTGTATCAATTGAGAGAAAGGTTTAGGTCCTGTTGAAGTCATAAGTTGATCTAAAGTTAATATACCTTTGATTTTCCAATCATCCAAGTTTATATCTAAAAAAAACGATTCTACAGATTTGAGTTTAGAGAAGGACGAAATCCCTTTAAGATTTAGATTTTTCTTAATATACTCCCAGATTGAGAGAATCTGTCACAAAATAAAATTAGAACTTTTTATTTTTAAAAGGTGTTTTGGAGTTAGAGAGCACCATATGATGTCAGCCAGATTTTTCAGACCGCCTGTCTCCCGCTCAATTGCATACCACCCTTCATTTAGAAAATCCTCTGATTGCAATCTATATATATGAACTATTGTATTTGCCAAGAAGATATTTTTCAAAATAGGGAAACCCAAACCTCCATCCTTTGGTTTACATGCCATTACAGCAGCTTTTAATCTGGGTTTTTTTGCCTTCCATACGAAACATTCAAAGCTCGTCTGTACCATTCTTATCCAAGGATCAGGCATACTTAGTGGAAGCATTGAAAACATATATGACCATTTAGGTACTATGTAAGAACTTAATATGTTAATCCTTCCCCACCAGGAGAATTCTTTACTTCTCCATTCTTTTAACCAAATATTAGTTAGTTTCAATAATCTTATAAAATTGGTCTCTAGTAATAAAGAAGTAGATTTTGTTACATATATACCTAAGTATACAAAGTCAGACTTAGCCCAAGCAAAATCATATTCTCTTTTAATCTGATCAATTAAAGAGCTTTCTAAATTTATTTCTAATATTGTTGTTTTGTTTGTATTCATTTTGTAATTCGAGACTTTACTATAATATTCAAATTCCGCCATAAGAAAATTTAAAGAGACCTTTGGATTAGTGATAGAAATTAGTATATCATCTGCATACAAATTAATTTTTAAATTTGAATCTCTAGTGTGAAAACTTTGTATTTCACAATTGTCTCGAATACTGATGGCTAAGGGCTCAACAGATAATATGTATAACAAAGGGGACAGAGGGCATCCTTGTCTTGTTCCATTTTTTAAGGAAAACCAGTCTGAACATATATTTGGTCCAACTGTCCTGGCAACAGGATTAGAGTAGAGAGCCATGATTGCGGTATGTATCCAACCCGTAATTCCGAATTTTAATAAGACTCTACTCATAAAATCCCAATTTACCCGATCAAAAGCCTTCTCTGCATCAACTGACATTATTATAATAGGAATATTCTTCTTCACTGCCTGATCCAAAATATTAACAATTCTTCTGATATGATTACACGATGATCTGCCCGATATGATGATATGACATCTTAATCCCCTCTAATGTAAAATCCCCCCTCCCCCCAAAGAATCTCTTCCCTCATGTTCAATCACTTCTCCAATCGCATGACCTGTGGATGCAGAGAAGGCCTTGAAAATTAAATCAACAAAAGAGACACTATAACTATATATAAAGTTATTTACACGTCTATAATTATAAACAGAGAAAGTCTCTGGAAGTCTAACCCCATCATTGTTCACCAATATTTGGCCGAGGAGATTGTTATCTCCTTCATCTGACTTCTTCATATGATGTTCTGGAAAAGACAGTAGAGTCAGAGGTTAGTAGCGGCTCGATTTATAAACTAATAATCTGATATGTGTCTTAGACCTTTACCCCAAAATGATAAGTGTCCATAACACTTACATGTCGATTTCCATGGGTTCTTCTGGATCCAATGGTCTGAAAAAGACAGTAGAGAAGAAGGTTTGTTATAAAATGGAAACAAACAACTTTTCACTGTTTTCTGCTAACATCAGCAAAATGATGGCAAATGTGAAACCTACCTTGGTTTTGGATGCAGGAAGCTGTAGATGTTTCTGGATAGAACACAAAAACTACATGTCAGTTTGGATTTTTTAGATGTTCTTACTATTCTCTTTAATAGAAATGGACATTCATGGAGCATTCTGTGTTTGTTGTATTATTATGTATGGAGAATAAATAGGCTAGAATTATATCCCAATTATATCCCTCTGAAATGAGCAGCATGCTGGCCCAAGGTGTTTTTTCTATGTGAATCTTTATGAAACGGGCAATGTCTAGGACAGAACCATAAAAGCTTGTAAAGAGCCTAATGGGTTTAACCCCTTAAGGACCAGGCTCGTTTTTTCTTTTTGTACCCTGTGGGACCGAGGCTGTTTTAATACTTTTGTGGTGCTTGTGTTCAGCTGTAATTTTCTCCTCATCCATTTAGTGTACCCACATAAGTTATATATTGTTTTTTTCAGGACAAGATGGGCTTTCTTCAGATACCATTATTTTGATCGTATCATCTTATTTACTATAAAAAAAAATAAAAAAACATGGTGAAAAATTGAAAAAAAACCACATTTTATGACTTTTATTTGAAAAATCTTTTACTCACCTAAAAAAGCAAGTAAAAAAACTAGCTAAATAGATTCTACTACTTGTCCTGAGTTTAAAAATACCCAATGTTTTTATGTTTTTTTTGCTGTTTTTTGTAAGTTATAGGGCAATAAGTACAAGCAGCGTTTTATGATTTCCAAACCTTTTTTAACAAATCTGGTCATTCTGCCTCCATCTCCTCTTTGGAACATCTTTGAAGCCGGTTAACTCAATTTAACCGATTTAAACCATATATTTTTGAAAACTAGACACCCCAGGGTATTTCAAATGCTGTTATTTTAACCCTTTCCATGCAACAGTTATACAACCACACTTTGTCAAACTTTGTAATAGTAATTTTTTTTATTTTTTTTCACACAAATTGTACTTTAGTTATAGATATACAGGTTCTGGTATATGTCACTGTCAAACAACACCCCAATGTGTGTTCAGGATCATCTTCTGAGTACAGCGATACCCCACATGCATGGGTTTGTCAGATTGTTTGGCTGGTAAAAGGCTACTTTTGGGGCATGCGTAATTCAGGTGGTCATTTGGTCATTCTGCCTCCATCTCCTCTTTGGAATATCTTTGAAGCCGGTTAACTCAATTTAACCCCGTCAAACCATATATTTTTGAAAACTAGACACCCCAGGGTATTCCAAATGCTGTTATTTTAACCCTTTCCATGCACCAATTATACAACTACACTTTGTAATAGTAATTTGTTTTATTTTTTTTTTCACACAAATTGTACTTTAGTTATAGGTATACAGGTTCTGGTATATGTCACTGTCAAACAACACCCCAATGTGTGTTCAGGAACATCTCCTGAGTGCAGTGATACCCGACATGCATGGGTTTGTCGTGTTGTTTGAGATTTAAAATGCCACATTTGGGAAGTGCGCTTTTTTCTCCATTTTGGTCAGTCTGTACCTATGGCCCTATCTTTGAGCTCGGCCACTCCAATTTACCCCATCAGCCATTTTTTTTATATTAGACACCCCTTGGGTATTTGAAGTGCTTTTATTTTAACTCTTTGTTGAGATTTTTGAGAAATTTTAGCACTTGCTCAAAATAATAAACTTTATTTATTTTTTTATTTATTTTTTTTTTAATACTTTTTTAAATATTTTTTTTTACATATTTTGCTGGTACTTGATGGTTCATCTAGTGACATCACTGCATCATTATTTTTAAATGTTAGCACATTTTTTTAAATTTTTTAATTTTTTTTAATTTTTTTTTAATATTTTACTAATCACATTGTGATTAGAAAGCTGGGCTCCATTGACTTGCATGGTTGAATGCAGTACCTGTATTCAACCTGCAAGTGGAGCCAGAGTTCTCTAGAGGGTCTGGAGACCATCTAGCGAACTCTTTCACCTTTATTGTTTTGCTGGTGGCGAAGATCACCGGCAGCTGCGGCTGTGACCGCTCTCCGGAGCGGTCACAGCCCATCCAGAGGTAAGTGTTTGGTGTCGCTGGATACCTCCTGATCGAGGCATTCCAGCGACACCATTTACGTTTAGGAGGCGATCGTTGATCGTCTCCTAAACGCTTTTAAAACAGACGTCCGCCGCCATACAATGTATGGCGGCTGTTGACACCCCGGGGAGGGGCCAGACATGGCCCCCGATGCCGATCTCGGCCTTGCTGAATGCCTCGACATTGAGGCATTACAGTAACGCCGTTTAAGCGAAGAAAGTGATCGTTGATCACTTTCTAAGCTTATTTAATTTTTTGACGGTTCAGGACCGTCAAAGGTCATTACGTGACCGTTTTTCCATGACGGTCCTGAACCGGCAAAGGTCGTTAAGGGGTTAATAGGAGCTAACAGGGTAAGCCTGGATCTACCCTATATATACAATGGAATAGTAAAAGTTTTGAGCGCATACATTGTGACATTTCAAATAGGTAAAGCCTAAATTTGTTTCATTTGTTACCCGTCTCCTATCTGGGAATGCAATTTTCATGAGTAAAGAGGCATTTTAGGACATTTGTTAATCATTGAGATACAAAAGGTACGGTAACCAGAGCTTTCACGGTCAATACAGATGAATAACTCTTAACGGATATTAAAACGTAATTTATTTCTCCAAAGCATAATGACAGCAACTAACTGAAAAGATGTCAGGGGGAAAACTCGCTATTTCTTTTTACAGCTTTGGGACTTGAAAAAAATCATCGTCCCACTGGCCCTAAATGAAGGGAGCGCGAGGTCTGTTCCTTCCCTAAGACTGTGTGCTGGCGACTGATGCTGAGCGTCAGGATATGGCGTGACATCCCGGCACTCAGCGCCAAAGCCGCACGCACCACGCGGGAGCACTGAAGCAGTGAACGAGAGACATGAGAGATGACGGGCAGGTCAGACATTTTAACAGTTATTTATTAATGCCGCTCTATTATTAGTAGTATTTTTATTATTATTATTATTATAGCGTCATCATATTCTGTAGCGCTGTACAATGGACAGGCAGGACATAACATGTAGTATATAACATACATGTAATTTGATAGAAACAACAGGTGAGGAGGGCCCTGCTCTAATGCGCTTACAATCTAGAGATTGATCTACCTGCTTCCAGCATCGTGGCAAGTAATCAGGAACTGCAGATATAAAACTTGTCGATGTCTTTCTAGGCCTCTGCGCTGCCGCATTCACTACCTGCTAATAATCCAAACAGTCAAAACTCAGTAATATCAACTAATGCTAGAAGCAGCGCGGAAGGAACAAGAGATCCGCATTTATAAGACTACTCCTCCCAAGGGAATGAGCAGCTCATCGATAAAACCCAACACATTGTATAATGTAGATAAAGTGCTCCTAAAAGTAAATAATTAACCGTCGGTGAAAAGGATCTTCTTTGAAAAGCATTACAAAAGCGAATGATATCTGCATGCAGGTTACCCTTTGTTGGTCCTCTAACGGTTACTTTCCAGAATAAAGCCATAGCTGGCGAGATATCTCCCCTGGGTTGACTGCTGGATACGTTCCATTATAACCAGCTGTCATGATTCTATCCTGACTGCAGAATCTTTCAAGTTTTACCCTTTGTTCTGATTTACCTATTTCGACCACCAGGGGTCACTCTACCTGGCAAATGTCTTGTCTGGCTATGTATATAATCCATGTTCTGTGGGTTTATGTTCAGCTGTGTGTGGTAATGCTATAGCTATTCCTCCCCCACCTGAAGCCTATGCCATTACCACACCTGACCTAACCAAAATGCTTTATTACCCTGCCTCCCTCACCTGAAGCCTATGCCATTACCACACCTGACCTAACCAAAATGCTTTATTACCCTGCCTCCCTCACCTGAAGCCTATGCCATTACCACACCTGACCTAACCAAAAGGCTTTATTACCCTGCCTCCCTCACCTGAAGCCTATGCCATTACCACACCTGACCTAACCAAAAGGCTTTATTACCCTGCCTCCCTCACCTGAAACCTATGCCATTACCACACCTGACCTAACCAAAAGGCTTTATTACCCTGCCTCCCCCACCTGAAGTCTATGTCATTCACACCTAAAGGCCAGGTCTATATCTGGACACTCCCCTGTTTGTTAGGTGTCTTTACATTAAGACTGTGATGACCTTATAGACTGTGTAATCTGGCTCCTGATAGTCTGTGATTTAACCTGCATTTACCTGACTAAAAAACCTGGTTCCATTGGAATTAAGATTACCAGACTCAAATTCCCCAACTACAGAAGCCGGTGTATCGGGTTATTGGAACATCAACTCTGCTTCATTGATTCTGCTTGTCATAGTTACACCTGCTACACGTTCCTATACTCCTTATAGCTCCAATATCTCACTTGGACTTCAGCTATTAACTCTGGGGTAAGAGAGCTGTAATCACCCGTGTATATCCGCCTACCTGTTTTCATAGCTTTTGCTACAACAGCTCCAATTGGATTTTCTCATAGACTTCATGCTGTGAACTCTCATATCCGTTATCTTATTCTTTGATTTATGAATTGTCTGCAACCAAAGGTATAATTTGCCTGCCTTGGATTAACTCATCTGTTTCTGGACTATTGTGTGCCTTATTTTCCTTTTTGTACTTGGTTCTCAGTATGAATAAAGACCAGCAATCTGATTTAACCGTTTACCCCGAGCTGAGCATTCTCTCCAAATGGTAATGATACATTTTTGCTCACTCTCCATGCATGAAAACAGACATAATTACATATGTGTTATACTTTGGAACCTCCCGCTCAAAATACATCACAAAATATGAAAAATAGTTAATTTGTCACCTAACTTTACATGAAGATGCTAAAAATAGATTTGTTTTTTGTTGGTTAGTAGGTGTCTGGGTTGGACAATGAATCCATTGATATTGAATCTTGGTAAATAGGCCGGGTACCAGCTACAGGAGCTGTAAGGCCCAAAACATAGTTCTGTGTCACGGTTCTGTTCATTCTGACTTTTGGGAGATATGACTCAATTCAGTGTCTGTTTAGGTGTCTTTGTGTAGGGATATGAAATTATTAATGTTGAATAAACTCTCTATATAGCATTATGAGTGGAAGCATGTCTTCCATGGTGGTTTGTTAGGAAGCATGACCCCAAGATCAACTATTAAAGATTCAGAACAGAGCAAGAATTCAACGCACACCCAGCGAAATATTGGGGATTCCGTGACACTATATGGCCATATATCGCTTATCCCGCCACTACGTCAAAGTACCCCAAGTTTAGAAACTCCTATCTATTTTTTCATGGCTATATTACTTACCATAAAGCTGAATTAGTGGGGCCACTCTCCATTTTAACCCGAAAAGAGACCCCAAATATAGTATCTGCTCCTGGTGCCAAATACCCCCTTGACCAGGAGGCTAGGTTCACGAAGAAGCAGGCGAAGAAAGAAGAATGAGAAGAAGCGGAGCTGCAGGAAAGGAGATGCCGAAGCAGTCGGTGAAGAAGGTAGAACGACATGAGTGAATGTTTAAATGAGTGTGAGTGAGCGAGTGAATTTATCATTGTTGATGTAACATAATGGATGTGGGCATGGTTAGGTTGTGGTGGTGGGGGATGAGCATTCTATCCTGGGACCCATGCAGCACAATGTCTTGTTCGGCCCTGGGAGGAATCTTCTTTATTACCATTGCTGTAAAGAATCAGATACATTAGGTCTTATTCTGGAGGGTCTTTAGCTCTTTGGAATTTCTGACCTGGATCTCACAAAAAGTGTAATAAGATAGGGGGTAGTAAATGAATCTGGTATAGATCAACACGATTCTCCCTTACGCGAATATGAAGCATAGTTTGTCAATGTTTTGTAGGGTCAACATTTCACCTCTATAACGATGTATTCTCCGACTTCTCCTGTTTTGAGGGTTTTGAAGCAGCGTTTTCAATTGGGAGGGCGTAACGGGAAACCCAGTACCCTTATTGTGTTCATAATAATTGGGTTGGGGATCTCCCAACTCTCCATGTGACGTAAATAAATAATTTCCTTCTGTATTCTTCTTTTATTTTCTGGGTCATGAAATAAGTATTGACATTTTAAAGCCAGGGATCCCCAGGTTATGATGGCTGCATGCGCGCCAGAAGGCGTCTGCTCGCTACTTTATTACATCAGCCGATAATGAAGTATTAGTTAAGTATGACTAGCGCCCTGATAATAGTAATCAAAATATTTTAAATATGAGGAGCAGACTCGCATGGAGTCTCCCCAGTCATGTAAGACAACTAACCATAAATAAAAAGATCCACGGATCAAAGAGTTAATTCTCCTATAGATTGTAAGCTCTTTTGAGCAGGGCCCTCCTCACCTGTTTTTTCTGTATGTCATATTGTTATGTTATATATGTATTGTTATGTCCTGTCTACACTTTGTACAGAGCTGCAAAATCTGATGGCCCTATATAAAACAATAAATAATAATGAGATATCTCATGATTTGTTATTTATGATTTATTAGTAAATTGGCTACAAATAATTGCATGAATACCAAAGTGTACTTAAAAAAGTACAAATGTAGCAATATTCCCTGTGAAATAATCAAATATGTACAAACATGTATCCAAAAATCCAAGCTAATCATTAAGTACAATTAGCCAAATAGGTAGCAAAAGGTCTAAAATCCCAATGATGGAGCCATCAAGATCAGGACATGAAAACCAGGAAAATTAAAAACCATTTTTTAATTAATGAATATTAATTAATAAATTAAGTATATTAGCTATATTTAGTATATTTGTCATCATCTACATTATTGCTCAAAGTGCATAAGACCAAGAGTGGCAATGAAAAGGTTAAACCCGCTGCTTGGAACCGTGCCGAGCTTCATCTCTACCCAGGATTCTACTATAATAATGTCAAATAGAGGAGGTAGTTATCTAAAAGGTAGCGTCCACTAATTTATGTTAAAATGGGTAAAATAAAATATAGCAAATAAGGAAACAAAAAATAATCTCATTGATTTTTAGCCTTTATTCATATTCCATGCATGTTTAAATTCCTTCATTGTTTTAGTCTCAACCACGTCTGATGGGACCCTGTTCTATTTATCTACTACCCTCTTGGTAAATGTAAACTTTATTACATTACCTCTAAACCTCTATAAAATAGCTTAAAAAGAAAGCCTTTTTTTCATTATGTTATTTAGCTTAAAATATTTAGAATTATTTATGCCAGGTGATACCAAAGATCCCAATCGTTGGTTTGTTGGAAGTTTCATGTAATTTCACATATAAAGTCGCCGGATACAGAGTAACCAGCACTCCTCTCCTCCATACTATAACAGAAATGGCACAGTCTCTGCGTTAAACAGTTTGCAGGAAACAGAAGACGATAAGAAAGTTTTCATCCAGTATAACCTGAGTAGAACTACATCATATGATTTACAAAATGGATTGACAGATAGGGAGTTAAAACATTGGGGGATGATAATACTGCGTAAGCAGCAAACTACTAACTCTGTGCACCATAACAGACAAGACCAGGCAGGCTACGCGCTCCGATGTGTCTGTCCTTCAATGTCCTTCGTGGTGTAATCCATGGTGATCAATGATCATGTGATATGTGGAGACTATAAAGGACCAATCATGACTACAACATTTTTAGATTTTTTTAAATATTTTATATAATATCCTAATCCCATCTAACATGAAATCCCCCCTCCCCCCCAAGCGATTCTTCCCTCATCATCTCCAATCACTTCGCCAATCGCATGACCTGTGGATGCAGGAAGACATGAAAATGAAATCCACAAAAGAGACACTATAACTATATATACAAGTTATTTACACGTCTATAATTATAAACAGAGAAAGTCTGTGATATTTGGCCGAGCAGACTGTAATGGGGGGCAGGGCTCGGCTCAAATGAGTTTGTCATCAATAAAGATGCATCCATATTTAAAAATGAAACTTACTAAGAAATGTCCATGGGCTCCTCCTCGCACATTCTGGAAAAGAGAATAATAAGTAGGCATTTATTGTTACTTCACTTATTTAATATCATACTTCTTTTCAAATAAAGCAGCCATCTGACTGCTGGAGAGATGTATAAACTATTGATCAGAGGTATAGATCAGAGCTTTAGTTTAACAAATGTGATATCAACTGAATATTAGCTATGTCCCAAAAATAGAAGAGTCCATAACACTTACATATCAATATCCATGGGCTCTTCTGGATCCAATGGTCTAAAAAAGACAGTAGAGAAGAAGGTTTGTAATTAAATGGAAACAAACAACTTTTCACCGTTTTCTGCTAACATCAGCAAAATGATGACAAACGTGAAACCCACCTTGGTTTTGGATTCAGGAAGCTGTAGATGTTTCTGGATAGAACAAAAAAACTCAATGTCAGTTTGGAATTTTTAGATATTCTTACTATTCTCTTTAATAGAAATGGACATCCATGGAGCATTCTGTGTTTGTTGTATTATTATGTATGGAGAATAAGTAGGCTAGAATTATAGCCCAATTATATCCCTCTGAAATGAGCTGCATGCTGGCCCAAGATGTGAATCTTTATGAAACATGTAGAAACCGGCCAATGCCTAGGACAGAACCATAACAGCTTGTAAAGAGCCTGATGGATTTACTAAAAAAATCCTGGATCTACCCTATATGTGCATTGGAATAGTAAAACTTTTGAGCGCATTCATCTCAACATTTGAAATAAGTAAAGCCTAAATTTGTTAAGGGCAAACATTCATTGGTTACTTACCCGTCGTACACGAACTGCACGGCTTTTAGGACAGATCTGGTCCCATCTTTAGCTTTCCTATTGAGGGCAAAAAAATAAATAAATGAATAGAATATTGTTGTTATCTGAAAAAAAGCTGCATGTTGGCCCAAGGTGTTTTTTCTATGTGAATCTTTATGAAACATGTAGAGCCGGGCAATGTCTAGGACAGAACCATAAAAGATCCTAAAAATCCTTAATAGGAACTAACAAGGTAAGCCTGAATCTACCCTATAGATGCATTGCAATACCAATAGTTTGGAGGCATAGATCTCGACATTTCAAATAAGTAAATCCTAAATTTGTTAAGAGCAAACATTCATTGGTGACTTACCCGTCATAGATGAACTGCGGGGCTTTTACAATAGGTCTGGTCCCATCTTTAGCTTTCCTATTGAGGGCAAAAACAGAACATAGATTGGTTAGAATAATCTTGCGCGCTCCTTGGTATAAATAATTGTTATGATCCCATTACGAGAATGTTTCTTATAAGTAAAGCCTAAAGAACAAACATTCATTGATTACTTACCCGGGGTCCATGAGCTGTAGGGCCCTTAGGGCTGGTGTTAGTCCATCATTAGCTTTTCTATTGAGGGCAAAAACAAAACAAAAAGTCAATAGAATATTGTTGTGTCCCCCGTGTTATAAATAATTGCTATGAACCCATTACAAGGATTTTTGATAAATAATAAATAATGTTTTCTTATATGTTTTATTGTATCTTCTGTAGTGTTAAACGTTGTGGGGTACACTAAAAGTAAAAAAGGGCAAAAACAAAAACAGAAGATTGGATAGAATATTCCTGTGTGCTCCTTGGAATAAATAATTTTTAATGAACCCATTACGAGTAAACCCTAAAGAACAAACATTCATTGGTTACTTACTCGGGGTACTTCAGCTGGGCAGCTCTTAGGATCGATTTTTGCCAGTTGTTAGCTTTCCTATTGAGGACATAAAAAGAACATAGAGTGAATAGAATATTATTGTACGGTCCTTGGTATAAAACTTTCTATGAACCAATTACAAGAATGTTACTTATAGATCAACAGCCCCAGGATTTGTCTTTAAGAATGAAATAAAATGTCTGCATAATGCCAGCTGATATATTAGTTCAGGTGACTAGTACGTAGGAACATGATTCCTGCTGTCTTGTAATAAATAATAAATAATGTTTTCTTATATGTTTTGTTGTATCTTCTGTAGTGTTAAACATTGTTGTGGGGTACACTAAAAGTAAATATGGGGATCAGGGTTGAACAACAATAGAAAACATCTCTATGGCTTTGAACAGAGCCATAAAAGATCATAAGGAGCCTTATGGATTTAATAAGAACTAAAAAGATAATCCTGGATCTACTCTATATGTACATTGGAATAGTAAATGTTTTGACTGCATTCATCTCGCCATTTCAAATAAGATAATACTTACTCGGGATACATCAGCCGAGGGGCACTTAAGAATGATTTAATCCCGTTCTTAGCTTTCCTATTTAGGGCAAAAACAAATAATTAGTGAATATAATATTGTTGCAACCATGTTTTCTACAACAAAGATTGAACCTATCTGCCTAATTGCCAAAACCTTACTTTAAAAGTTTATACATTTTACTGCCATTAGTGACAAAAAAGAATTAGTGATGAATTTGTGTTTCAGAGATGGTGGGACTCGCGTCACTTGCTGTTTGTCCCATTCATCTGTCCCAATTATCTCTTGTGGTGAAACCCATTGAAACGATTCAACGTGTGCTGATGCCACAGAACCTGCTGGTGCTCTGTAACTAAAATGTGATGTAGTTCTCATATTATGCGCTAAATAAAGATGTATTTTATCTGCCCAAGTGATATTCTGATGGAAAAATGGTGCCCCGAATACACATTTCCCACAGCACAGGATTCAAAAATCATCCTAAAATATATTTCCCTGCAACCCTTTCTTCTCTTACCCGGCCTCTGGAGGCATCCTGGAAATGTTGATGGCGTTAAGCCACATTTTACACACGATTATAATAACCGCTTCTGCTGTCTCCTAAGATAAACAGATAGTGAGTCTGGTGGCAGCGGTCTACACATCAGCAGGAAAACAAGTGATGTCATAATTGGTGAGAACCCCACAGAGGTGCATGAGGATCCCCATGTTAACATCATATGGATATGCCATGTACATAAAAATATAATAGGAGAAGCCTCGGGGCAATAGGAGTTATAAGTGCTGAGGTGATGTTTAATACAGCAGAAGAAATGGAGATAGTTTATTATGATTCAGTATTCTTACCCACAGCTTAGAATATCTCCAAAAAGACGATACCGGTGATAATGATGATGATAAAACCTAAGTTATGAGATACTGTAGAGCCGTTTTGGACACAGAAATCAAATTACACTATTTGGACTGTTATATAGACCTTGGAGACTTTTAATCTCCAAGTGACTTATTCACTAAAGCTGCAGGTTACAGCACAGTGACAATGTTAGCACACAATGCAAGTTTATCCGGCAGGTAAGGCTTAGGAAGCCTTGGATACTTTCTAGGTTAAATCTCATTGATTTTGTCTTTTTTGTATATATTTTTCACAAATATGGCAGAACATCATCAAACAGAAGATGTACTTAGGTGTGGTAGACAAGTAGAACAGCCTCACAGCAGAATTTGGTTGAGGTTATTACAATAAGGGAATGTAGTCATGCCCAGGACAGGCACATTTTTTTATTTTAGGATGAAAAGTACTGATTAAGGTTTAAGCTACTTATATGCATTTACAAACATCTTCACATTACAATCTGTGTAAGTACATCAGTCTGATGGGTCAATGTGGAAATATACATGTCTCTATATATGAGATGATGTACTTACATACTGTGTGTATGCATCTTATTCACACGCACACTATTTATAGTTAATATATACTATATATATATATATATATATATATATATATATATATATATATATATATATATTATATGCAGCATCTATAAAACTGAACATCCATAACCGGCTTCCTCCATCGGTTCTGCATTACACCCATCCAGCACCCTAGAGGCAGCTGTAACGACCTTCACTTTATTCGCTCCGCCGTCCTGACCAGTTTGAAGGAAGGAGATGCGTTTTGCCAGGACTTTACCGTTGACCGTTGTGAAAGGGAACTCATTTTTTTTTGGTTTAGGATGCAAAGAAGACAACGTGTAACATGTAGGGTCCAAGTAAAATCTTATTTTTGGACTCCACATGGGACAGGATCAGGATATATTTAGGATTCTTCCTTTATATTCTGAGAAATCTACTGCATCTCTACTATTTACAACAGGGTTATATACATTCTTTCACAGGAAGCAGCAAATTCTGATTTTGAATAATAACATATATCGTTATATCAGTAATTCATTTGTTACAATTTCTGCTTTCACCATCAATTTTTTATATGATAGCTGTAACACTTTTCTCTTTATATAGATATTATTATTATTATTATTATCCTTTATTTATATAGCGCCAACAGTTTACGCAGCGCTTAATACAATACATAAATTCAAGGGATATGACAAGACAAGAATTGACAGACTAAGACAAACCGATACATTTGGTGGAGAGAGCCCTGCTCGCAAGCTTACAATCTAGAGGGAAATGGGGTGACAAACATAAGGCATAGAGAAAGGGTGAGAGGTATTGTGGGGGTTGTATCGATGACAAGGAAGTTCTAGCAGCTAAGATGGTATGCTTCTCTGAAGAAGTGGGTTTTTAGATGTTTCTTGAATGTCGGGAGGGAGGGAGAATGCTGAAGGTTCCTTGGGAGAAGATTCCAGAGATATGGGGCAGCTCGAGTGAAATCTTGTAGACGGGAAAAGGAAGAGGTGATGAGTGAGGAGGAGAGCCTTAGCCCATGGGAGGAACGTAGGGATCGAGTAGGAGAGTATTTGCTAATGAGGTCAGAAATGTACGGAGGAGCAGTATTATGGATGGCCTTATATGTCAGTACCAGGATCTTAAATTTAATTCTAAAGGTAATTGGGAGCCAGTGGAGGGTTTCACAGAGGGGGGAAGCAGAAGAGGAGCGACGTGCAAGGAAGATGAGCCTAGCAGCCGCATTAAGGATAGACTGTAGAGGAGAGAGTCGAGACAGTGGAGTGCCAACCAGAAGAGTGTTGCAGTAGTCAAGACGGGAAATGATAAGGGAATGAACCAGGGTTTTTGTGGATTCTTGGGTGAGGAATGGGCGGATACGAGAGATGTTTTTTAGGTGCAAGCGGCAGGATCTGGCGAGGGACTGAATGTGAGGGATGAAGGAGAGGTTTGAGTCAAGGATGACCCCAAGGCATCGGGCCTGGTTAGTAGGAGAGATAGTCGTGTTGTTAATGGTGATAGAGAATTCAGGTAGGGGAGTGGAGATGGAGGGAGGGAAGATAATGAGTTCAGTTTTAGAAAGATTAAGTTTCAGGTAGTGTTGTGACATCCATGAAGAAATAACAGACAAGCAATTGGTAATACGGGACAGGAGAGATGGAGAGAGATCAGGAGAAGACAGGTAGATTTGGGTATCATCTGCATATAGGTGATACTGGAGGCCAAATGAGTTGATTAGTTTGCCAAGAGATGAAGTATAAAGAGAGAACAGCAGAGGGCCAAGGACTGAACCTTGGGGGACACCAACCGAAAGTGGAAGGGGCGATGATGTCTTGCCAGAGAAGTTGACAGAGAAGGAACGGTTAGACAGATATGAGGAGATCCAGGAGAGAGCTGTATCTCGAATGCCTATAGAAGCAAGTGAGTCTAGAAGAAGGTGGTGATCAACAGTATCGAAAGCAGCAGAGAGATCCAGTAGAATTAGAATAGAGTAGTGACCTTTTGCTTTGGCAGAGAGCAAGTCATTGGAGACTTTTGTTAGAGCTGTTTCAGTAGAGTGAAGGGGTTTGAAACCAGACTGTAGAGGGTCAAGGAGGGAATTAGAGGAGAGGAAGTTAATGAGGCGGTTGTACACAATCCGTTCAAGCAGCTTAGAGGTAAAAGGAAGCAGAGAGATAGGGCGGTAGTTAGACAAACAGACGGGATCTGAGGAAGGATTCTTTAGAATTGGTGTGATTAGCGCATGCTTGAAGGCAGATGGTACAGTTCCAGATGATAGAGAAAGATTAAATAGGTGGGTAAGTGATGGACCAAGGGATGGATATAGAGACTTTGTAAGGTGTGAAGGGATGGGGTCAAGGGGACAGGTTGTTGGGTGAGAGGAAGAAAGAAGAGTGGCTATCTCTTCTTCGGTTGTAGGGGAAAAGGCAGTTAGTATAGTAGGAGTGGAGAGAGTGGTGTTGAGTGGTGTAGGAGGGAGTTGTAAGGAAGAGAGGTCTTTTCTAATAGTCTCGATCTTCTCTTTGAAGTGGGCAGCAAGATCTTGGGCAGTGAGAGAGGTTTGTGGTGTGGGTGTGGAGGGACAGAGAAGGGAGTTGAAAGTAGAAAAAAGGCGTCGTGGGTTGGAAGAAAGAGAGGATATGAGAGTGGAGAAGTAGAGCTGTTTGGTGAGAGAGAGGGCAGAGTTGTAGGTGTGGAGCATGAATTTATAATGAGTAAAGTCTTCGCTGGATTTGGATTTTCTGAAATAACGCTCAGCCGTGCGGCAGCACTTCTGAAGAAACCGTGTGGTTTTGGTATGCCATGGTTGGCGTTTAAATTGTCGGGGGTAACTTGTAGTAATTGGAGCTATGGTGTCGAGGGATGAAGCAAGTGTGTTGTTATAAAAAGAGGCTGCTGTGTCTGGGCAGGAAAGGGTTAACATGGAAGGTAAGAGAGGTTCAAGTGAGGCTGACATATAATTATATATCTATATAAAGAGAAAAGTGTTACAGCTATCATATAAAAAATTGATGTATTATAATTATTCACTCATTCGGCGTTTCAGCTCACGGGAATGATGTTCTTGGTAGTTGGTAAAACTGGATGCCTAAAAGCTTCCCTGCCAGCTGCTTTTGGGCTTCATATGAATGTCTTTAAGATGAAATGTTTGGGTGGTTGGTGGGGTTGGGGTTGTATCTATTATCTCTGCTTGCCCCTGTGCAGTGACCATTCATGTTCCTTCTCTGTGAGGCTTCACAGGTAACAAAGTAACAACGTTTCAGCTGTTCTGGTTATTTCCGTATCTGAGACCATAAAGGGGATACAGATCAGAAATGAATACAAGGGAATAAATAATGATTTCACTTATCTCTGTCTTTCATATTCATTTTATTGACATTTTATATAATTTTCCCTGACTTGTAGTTTATTTCTTCACTGCCCAGGTTATCTTCAGAGGTTCAGACATTACATCTTGCAAACTTTTTCAAAGGATTCTTGGGTATTCTTATCGTGTGCTGCTAACTTTACCGTGTGCCATGTGGTGTATCTACTATAAGGTCAGACAAATATCTGGGATTTCTTTTTTCCAGGATTTGGCAATGCACAAATCACTAAATAGACATATTCATTGAATGTGTTACTGGCTTTGGATAGCCTCTCCACCACATTAATTACCAAGGCTATCCAGGGGTTTCTTTCTATTCGTTGTTCCATAATTTGCATCAGTATATGGAATATATCATGGTCCATACATCTTGTACCACTATTAACCAAAAATGCATGTTGTACCCCTGCACATCTAAAACCTTGGAAATAAAATGTCAATTCCATAAAAAAAGAATAATAAAATATACAAAAATATCAAAATAAATATACTATAATGTGAGCACAGTGATGTCACCATCATATATCTGCTATCCATAACATATAAGAGAGATACCCAAATGGATTTCTATTCATATAGCACTGGTACCTTCACTACTCCCAAAACCCCTTAAGCCAGTAGTATTAAAATAGTACACTATAGGGTACCACAGTATCTCACAAAAGTGAGTACACCCCTCACATTTTTGTTAATATTTTATTATATCGTTTCATGTGACAACACTGGAGAAATGACACTCTGCTGCAATGTAAAGTAGTGAGTGTACAGCCTGTATAACTCAAAATAACTCAACACGTAGCCATTAATTTCTAAACTTTGGCAACAAAGCGTCAATATTTGGCGTGGCCACCATTATTTTCCAGCACTCTCTTGGGCATGGAGTTCACCAGAGCTTCACAGGTTGCCACTGGAGTCCTCTTCCACTCCTCCATGACGACATCACGGAGCTGGTGGACGTTAGAGACCTTGCGCTCCCTTACCTTCCGTTTGAGGATGTCCCACAGATGCTCAAGAGGGTTTAGGTCTGGAGATATGCTTGGCCAGTCCATCCCCTTTACCCTCAGCTTCTTTACCAAGGCAGTGGTCGTCTTGGAGGTGTGTTTGGGGTCGTTATGTTGGAATACTGCCCTACGGCCAGTTTCCGAAGGGAGGGGATCATGCTCTGCTTCAGTATGTCACAGTACATGTTGGCATTCATGGTTCCCTCAATGAACTGTAGCCCCCAGTGCCAGCAGCACTCATGCAGGCCCAGACCATGACACTCCCACCACCATGCTTGACTGTAGGCAAGACACATTTGTCTTTGTACTCCTCACCTGGTTGCCGCCACACACGCTTGACACCATCTGAACCAAATACGTTTATCTAGGTCTCATCAAACCACAGGACATGGTTCTTGTCATCAGCAAACTGTTTGCGGGCTTTCTTGTGCATCATCTGTAGAAGAGGCTTCCTTCTGGGAGGACAGCCATGCAGACCAATTTAATGCAGTGTGCAGCGTATGGTCTCAGCACTGATAGGCTGACCCCCCACCCCGTCAAACTCTGCAGCAATGCTGGCAGCGCTCATATGTCTATTTCCCAAAGACAACCTCCGGATATGATGCTGAGCACGTGCACTCAACTTCTTTGGTCGACCATGGCAAGGCCTGTTCTGAGTGGAAAATGTTCTGAGATAATGTATGTAAGAGATGGATGTTGCAATAAAAAATATGCATTCTAGTAATCATGTGATGGTGGCAAACATAAATGCAATGAGTTTTGGTTGGTTTCCTTGCTGGTCGCCCTCGTTTTAGGAGAAACAATCATTTTAGTTGATTAATTTTGTACGAATCCATATGCGCAAGTATATTAATAATAATAAGAGGAAAATATACATCACATACAGTGAGAATTTATTTTTATTGTTAATATTATTATTCAAATTAGATTTTCCAACTGCAGTCATGTTATCCTTATGAATCTTCGGAATTTTCCTTTTTTTCTTCTTGTAACAGGGTGGCTGCCCAAAAATCAACAAAGAAAAGTATTACTATTTTCTTATCTTATTTTATTTCATTTTATTATTATTGACATATTCTCACACCTGTATGATACTCACATTTATCTGAGGTTATTTAAGAATAATCCAGATTATTTTTTTTCCGTTTGGGTATTTTGATTCTGATCTTTTTCACACATATACCCACATTAGCTCCCAGATGGATTAATGAGTGTTGCCATCCCTGGGAACTTTCTAAGTGGGCTCACCCTGAGACCATTTAAATATTACCCTTTTAATAACCCATTGGGAAGGTTCTATATAGTGATTCAGCAAATGTGTCACCTAAACGGCTCTAATACCGGTCCTCATGAAAACCTTAACTTTTTAACCATGATTATTTAAAAGTACATCCTAGTCCACATCCCAGACACACATAGTAATATACACACACACACACAAACTAACATACCCAGACACACACACTAACATAGACAGACACACACGCACAAAGCCAGGTACAGCCACTGCTACTTGGTAAACAAAAGCCGTGTAAAACTAAACAAGACTTGCCGAAATTGGGATACTTTGACTTAGTGGCGGGCAACGTATGGCTATATAGTGTGTCGGAATCTTCCATATATACACCTTAGAATGTTTTTATTCACTGGGTACTCACTTAATTCTTGCTCTGTTGTAAGTTTGGACTTTACCCCCACTCACAGGGAATGGAACCAGAGTGCAACGTGATCGATAATTCCCATGATGAAAAGACTGTATTTTCGTATAATCATAATCGTTTTGCTTCTGATGGACCTAAATAAATCGGATGGAAGGGAGGGTGAAGCATTGTGTCTCTCAATATATACCTTGTGCAAAAACTGGGGATTTCTCTTTGGCCATATTGATCTATGAACCCTACGATGGGTAGTAGAAGTAGTCTTTAGAGAATGTTTTTGTGCATGGACCAATTCAAATCTAACATTTTAGATTTAATAATAATAAAAAATCTACTTTCACGCAGCTCTATAAACAGTTTTAGCCTCTGGGAAGACATTTTTTATGAAATTGGTGGGTGGCATTTGTAAGATCATAGTGAAAAACCGCAGTTATGCAGTTGGGACTTAAAAATACTTGAAAATACACACAAATTAAATAAAAAAGAATTAGTCATTATCCTACCCTGTGCCATCCTGTTTCAATGTGTTTGTCATTAGAGTGCAAATACCTTCCTTTAATCTTTTTTGGTGTTCTAGCTACATTTTGGAAATTAAAAGATATTAAAAACAGTTTTATTATTCAAAGTTAAAAATCAACTATGTCCTGATTATCCAAAAACAAACTCCAAGTGCAATTTATTTTTTAAATCTATTTTGTAGTCAAAACTTCTGTTTACAATTATTACTTTAAAAAAAAAAGCACGGAATTCTTTGAAATTGCATCTGAATTCAGAATAAATGTACGTAAATTATCATTTGGACCTATTGTATTAAGTGTGGTAACGACAGGAAAATAAAATCCACAATTAAATACCAAAAGTTCATTATAAATGTCTCAATGCCAACTAGTTACTATTTATATCAATATAGTTATTTCAGATTTGGAGCTCTCTTTATAAATGAGCTTTGAATTTATTAATCCTTTATTTTTCTATCCCAAATGTTCTATTGTAGTTATACAACTCACCTAATAATGTTCCTTATGAAAACCATTACTTCTCAGGAGGTAAAGATGGTGATATACCAGTGAGACATTCTGGGGTGTGATGCTCAGATACAGGACCGGTCTTAGTACCAGGTCCGCATTGAGGCTGCTGAGTAGGATATACTGCAGGATTCCATTCTGTACCTAGGCGCACCATTAACAGAAATGCTCACAGAACCTGGACTCGATGTTATATGGCCCAGAAGTAGAAACACAACAGCTCATAAGAGCTGCTTTGAAGAAAGACTGCATGCTGGGCAAGTAGCTAGGTGTAGCAGAAAGGTTAGACTATGTGTGTCAGTGTACAATGTTAGAATGAGCGTGTGCTGGGTGTCAGTGTACAGGATTAGACTGTGTGGTATGTATTGTGTTTGTTTATTATTGTAAAAATGAAGATATAATACATAAATATGTGATATTTAAAGACAAATATATACATAAATTGTAGTAACTCCAAAGGTTTCACTTACTTTTTCTTGCCACTGATCCATCTATCTATCTATCTATCTATCTATCTATCTATCTATCTATCTATCTTTCTATCTATCTATCTATACACTCACTGGCCACTATATAGGTACACCTGGCTACCTTTTGCCTTCATTCTTCGTGGCATATTTTCTACAAGGTGCTGGAAACATCCCTCAGAGATTTTGGTCCCTATGGACATGATGGCATCACGCAGTTGCTGCAGATTTGTCGGCTGCACATCCGTGATACGAATCTCCCGTTCCACCGCATCCCAAAGGGGCTCTGTTGGATTGAGATCCGGTGACTGTGGAGGCCGTTGGAGTTCAGTGAACTCATCGTCATGTTCAAGAAACCAGTTTGAGATGAGGTGAGTTTTGTGACATGGTGCATTATCCTGCTGGAAGTAGCCATCAGAAGATGGGTACACTGTGGTCATAAAGGGATGGACATGGTCAGCAACAATACTCAGGTAGGCTGTTGTGTTTAAGCGATGCTCAGTTGGTACTAAGGAGCCCAAAGTGTGCCAAGAAAATGTCCCCCACACCATTACACCACCAGCCTGAACCATTGATACAAAGCAGGATGGATCCATGCTTTCATGTTGTTTATGCCAAAGTCTGACCCTGCCATCTGAATGTCGCAGCTGGCGACTCTATGAAACAAAAGCATATTACAGAAATGTTTAAACATTTTTGATAAATTAAGCGCTGCGTAAATTGTAGGCGCTATACAAGTAAAAGAAAATAATAATAACATAACAAAAAACATCATCATGCAATAAAAGTATAAGGCGAGAGGATTTGATGCGATCGGTGGATATTAACTAAATGAGCAAATTTTTTTGTGTGTTGATTGCATTCTTGCGTTCTTACTCAAAAGAGCTAAGTAAAGTTTCCAGAATAATTGACGCACATGCATATGAGATGCTACAAATATTTAGATGAAAATGAAGACAAGCAATAAAAAAATACTATTACTTTATTGAAGTAATTGGTTTTACTCTAAACTCATCCATTAGATTCTTTTCAATGAGATGTGTCTAGTCATAGCTGGATAGTGAGTCAATCTACTTGTCCTGGCTGAAGAGATTTGCGTAGCCTTTCTTCTGTTTACGAAGGGCTTTCTCATATACGTATTGTGTTAACTTTCTTAATTTGATTGCCAGCTGTGTGTCAGCAGGAACCCATTCACGCTCTTTGTTAGGGACCTGAAAACCAAACTCCATTGCTTTATACTACTAATGGCTTTTAGCAGATGTGTGGCACACTTTATTAACTTAAGTACCCGCTAGTTAAGAATTTAATTAGTTTGAGGGAAAGGAGATGTGTTTCTTGAATGGAGCTACCAGGGGTTGAGTCTTTGTGACAATCTGACCCATATCAAAACGGATTATTGTTGTAAGTGAGACAAGTGCCCCAATGTTCTGCCTGTTATGCACACATTATCTCCAGCCTTTTAAAGAGCGACTGTGGGAAAACCGGGCACTTCACCGATTCCCAAAGCATGGATTCTTCGCACGTAGCAATGTCTTGCTTAGCAACGTTTGCCGCTGGCAGTCTGGATACACGTATGATATTTTTTACAGTTTCCTAGTAGGAAGGTAGTCAGGGGAAATATGTGCATTTATAGAATGTAACCAACAAACAATAATTATCATACATGTATCAATTTATCATATATGTGGTAATTTGCTGCATGTTTTATGGGTTTTTTTGTACACAATTATATATATATATATATATAGTTTATTAATAGAGAAAAAAGCTATTGTGCACAATATAAAATAAAGATTTAATTATATATTATACAAAGGATTACTATTTGTTTCTGCAAGACCAGAGCAAAGTTTAAATCAATATATATATATATATATATATATATGTATATATATATATATATATATATATATATATATATATATATATATATATACAGTATTATTATTATTATTATTATTATTATTTACACATAACTAGTATTATTACCCAATTCTTCCCAGCCTGTCAAAGAAATATGTTGCAGCAGCTGGCTAGACACCACTGAATGAGTATTATCTGTGTCCAATATACAGAGTACAAAACAGCTTATATCAGGGAACTGTGTGGGCAAAATCAGCATTTTATTGAATTACATACTTGTCCGTCAGAAAGAGAATGCCCTTCTTAACTTCAGGAAGTCATTTCACAAAAGGTAATTCTTGATCCAGATTTAATGTGCCGTTCCAACAGATAGACATTCATCTCCCTTCACATTCCTGGAGGATCATCATCCTTCGGTATCTCCCCACCCAGAGGGTCTTAAAAAAAAAACAACCAGGAAAATTAGCATCAACATTTGCAGTAAATCCATTTAACGTCTGCCTTTTAAAGAAAACTTGGCTGATACATTGATCCATTTTCTATAAAATCATTGCATGAATATACAGTATACAGCATTCTGTATACCGTTTATCAATTATTAGAAATCTAATTTCTTCCAAATAATGTTTTTTAAAAAAAAAATAAATAAAGGAATAATGAAATATAAAAGTTAAACTGTTAACAAATTGTTAACTATTCTCCTTTGTTTGGTGCCTTTTTTTATTGTAATTTACATTAAATTATTTTCAGAGCGCTTACAAAAATGTAACGTATATATTGTATACAGGCTGTGTCTCGTTTATCTGTTCTGCATGCTACAAAATGTAGGGAACATGAAACTTTGGTCATACCTATCGACAGCCCCGGAAGAAAGAGGTACTGCCGGGCCTGGATTTACCCTTTCATGCCCAGGAAAATTCTGGGCAGTCCCAGCAGGGCCTTAAACACGCTTGGGATGCATGTAGAGGGGGAGAGAGATGATATTTAGTGGGTGAATGAGGGAACTGGCAGAATTGCTATGTGTGTATGATAGACGAGAAGGAGCTTAATAAAGTATCAAGAACAATTGCACCCCTAACTGGCCCATTCGTGGAGGTTGGGGTGCAATAGGGTTAAGTAATATGGGGTTAAGTAAAATGTGTGTTAGTGTGTGTGTTAGGGTAAATATGTATGTCTTAAAGTGCCTGCCTACTAGGCCAGAGCGTGCCAGACCTTTCTTGTATCAAAATGTGTATGAGCTTGAGATTTGTAGAAGGGGATAATGATCCACAGGTTTTGTTAAAAGAAGCGATGATTAATGATGATTAAAAATGCAGCTTTTCTTTTTTGTTAATGCAGTTGCCACTGGTCTAAATATCATCACTTGCAGCCAGTTATAGTTTTTTGTCTTGTTTGCTTTCTCTCTTTCTTCTTTTCTCTATTTTGTCTCCTTTCTCATCTATTTTCTGTTCTTTCTTGTCTTTTATTCTCCCCTCTCTCTATTCTCATTCATTTTTACCTCTTTGTTCTTTTTCTCCTTAGTTTTTATTTTCACGGTAAATGTTTCCCTCTTCTGCTATTTTATGCCTCCTTTCTCTCTTTTTGCTCCATTTTTTTTCTCCTCTGTTTTGTCTCTGCCAAACCTAACATTAAACTCCCAATGGGAATACCATGCCCCTTGTTACAAGCCTCATCTTGCCCTGACCACCACAGACACAACCTTCAAAGAGCTCAGCAAAAGGTGGCAATCCTAAATGATGCCGTATTGGATTAATCTATATCATGTTATTATTTTCATATTATTATATATGTGTTAAATTACTAAAAGCATATCATCCTAATCTCATCCGACCTCGTGGAAAGGAAAATACTAAAACGCAAGGAAATTCTGATCCGGTAGCATAATGGCATTTTTTTTTATTAAACTCCACAAATGCTTGATATTTTACATGTAATCTTTAAGAACTTGAATCTATTTTTAAAGGAAGTAGTTACAAAACCCTTAAAAGTTGACATTTATTCTTAATGATGTACAAATGGAATTAGTATACCAAGCTATTTGAACACATAGATAACAATAGTCACTTCTGATTGGTCTACAAGCTCATAAAAGTGTTTCTAATGATGCTTTCAAGATTTTAACATAGAACAGAGTACGTTGTAAAATGTGAAATCAAATAAAATATTTTTACAAGAAATCTGAGGAACAATGTGCCCTGTTCATATAAGGCAGACAATGAGCGTGTGTGTTCCTGTGTCTTATTAATACCTCATACCCAGCTGCTACGATCACGAAACTGTCCAGCTATTTCCTTATCTTTGAAGGTTAAAAAAGAAACTATGGTGACTTTTGTTCTAAATGTTTTATCTAACGGCAGTCTACGTGGGTTAGGGATCCACCAGCATTTTAAGGCAACAAAATGCAGAACTGTACAAAAATATTGAACATACGAGGATATGAAAAATTATAACAGCATATGAGGTCTTTGATTGGATACAATTATATATTGGGTATTTCTGGAGGTCTGATGATACTACAGTTGAATAAAGAAAAGAAAGCAGGTCTGGACAAAACATTTACTAAAGGTCGTGCGCCCTTAGTTTGTAGTATACATGGGAACTATCCAGGGGGGCTACTTGGAGCGCTGAGGGAGAGGCTTTGGGCTATAAACATACAAGGGTGGGAATAGACACGCAGTGCAGACTGCTGATGGAGGAGCAGAGCTAGCCCCAGATAGCACTGAATGAACTGGGAGTTGGTGGGAGATTGGGTGGTGGATAGGCATGTCCCAGAGAAAGAAGAGAGAGACCAGAGACCCTAGGAAGCATGTCTTCATCCGGATACTCTGTGTCAAATTAAATACTTTCCAAGTATGATGCGTAGATGTTGGCTGGAGACATGTGGCTGCTTAGTGGAAGAGCCCAGTTTGTACTTCTTGTTCTAAAGAAAGACTGCATTTAAGTCTATGTACTTCTTTTTTTTCCCTCCTTAATGCTTAATGGGCAATGTCACTTGATGTGTGTACATGTCTTCACCTTTCTGATCTCTCTTCCTATATCTGCACTTATTACATAGCAAGAGTACAGATATATTCTGTTCGCTGTATAACAAGAGCATGAACCACTATCCAGCACCATATGTAACATTATTATTATTATTATTATTTATTTATTTTACCAGTGAATTTGCATACAGTTCCAACTGCAATTTCACAGAAAATATTTTTTTTATAAAACATTTAATTTTTTAATTTAAATACATGTTTTTTATGCAATTACAAAGGACAGAAGAGCAGAAGGAACATCGTATAGTTCAAATAATACCAGATAAAATAGGCTTTTATATATATATTTTAAGACTATTTTTTTAAGAATATTAATTTTATATTTTCATATTTTATTAGGCATTGAGACTTTTTTTAACAAGGTTATATATAGTTTATATAGTTTATGTTTTAGATATACTTGTATATTTAATATTTTCATATAGTTTTGTATAAAGTTGTTGAATGTGAACTGGATTTTATTTTCTTTCTTAACATCCTAATGCCGTGTGAACCAAAAAACGATCGCATTTCTAGTTTGTAAGTAGCTGTTTTTTTTACATTGCCTAGTTGTCACGCACAGCGTATGGTAGAACCTGTAATCAGGTAGAGCAGCGTGTGCGAGTCCAATAGACAGAAAACCAGAGTCCAGTATAGAATAGCCAATGAGCAAGCCGAGGTCAGGAAGCCAGAAGTCAGGATCGTAGCAGGGTAAGCCGAGGTCAGGAAGCCAGAAGTCAGGATAAACGTGAGGAAAGCCAGAGTCAAACGCCAGGAGTCAGTATCAGGAACAAGCCGGGTCGGTAACGGGAAATCAACAGGAACGCGTACTGAGCAGACACTATACGAGATAGGTACAACCATCAGAAGGCAAGGCTGGAGTGTTTCTGAGGCTCTTAAATAAGCAGAGGAAGTCCAGGCAACAATTACTGAATTCCCGCCAAAAATTCAAAGTGCCGTTACGTCACTTCCTGTTCGCGTCCATCTTGGGATTGGCAGAACGTAAAAATCTAAAAGGAGCCGTAGTACCGGCTGGCGCCACTAGGTGGCGTGCAGCGGACCGCGTGCACGCAGCAGGACCGGACCTGGCTCCAACACAGGACGACCGACGCGTGGAGCTGCGAGGTCTTCCCCTCCCTCGTGGCGGCTGAGGCTGTCTCGGAGAGGCGGGAGGTCTCCCTCTTCTCCGCGGCGGTTGCCGTGTAGAGGCGGGAGGTCTCCCTCTTCTCCGTGGCGGTTGCAGCTGCTGCGGTACGGTGGGGGGTCTCCCTCTTCTCCGTGGCGGCTGCGGTTGCCGCGGCACGGTGGGAGGTCTCCCCCTTCTTCTCGGCGGCTGCCGGGCCAAGTATGTGACAGTACCCCCCCTCGAAGGAGCGGCCACCGGACGACCCTTGGCAAGACCAACCCGTCTCCTGGCGAGGAAGACCCGTACCAGACGAGGAGCGTTGAGACGAGCCGCGGGTACCCAGGAACGACTCTCTGGACCAAGACCTCTCCAGTGGATCAAATATTGCACGCTCCCCTGTTGTCTGCGAGTGGCCAGAATCGTCTGAGGACAACGCCGAGGTGGATCTGCACCAGAAGTCCCCGCAACAGTAGGTCTTGTAGCAGTAAATCGATTGCACACCAGAGGCTTCAGGAGCGAAACATGGAAGACTCGAGGAATCCGAAGGGTACGAGGTAAGAGAAGTTCGTAGGCTACTGGATTGATCCGACGAACAATAGGAAAAGGACCAATAAAACGTGGAGCCAACTTCATGGAAGGAACCCTGAGTTTGAGATACCGGGTAGACAACCAGACCCTCTCTCCAGGTAAATACGCAGGAGCACTGGAGCGTCTCTTGTTAGCCTGATGTTCCTGACGCCTGCCCGCCTGTTGCAGCGCCTCTAATACTGAAGACCACGTGGACCGTATGGTAGCCAATCTCTCCTGTAATTCTGGAACCGCCGAGGCGGGGAATGTTCCGGGAAAGGACTGTGGATGCAGACCATACAAACAGAAAAATGACGATACTCCTGTGGACTCCTGTACGGAGTTGTTGCGGGCAAATTCAGCTAAGGGTAGCAGATTAACCCAATTGTCCTGGTGGTTATTAACAAACAGGCGCAAATATTGCTCCAAGTGTTGATTAGCCCTCTCCGCTGCTCCGTTGGACTGTGGATGATACGCGGATGAGAATGCCAGAGTAATACCCAAGGCCTTAGTGAATTCACGCCAAAAGCGTGCTATGAATTGAGAACCTCGGTCGGAGACAATCTCGGTGGGTAATCCGTGGAGACGGACGATCTCGCGTATAAAAACTTCGGCCAACATGGCAGCAGAGGGCAATTTCTTCAACGGGATCATATGAGCCATCTTGGAAAAGCGATCAACCACCATAAGGATAACAGTATGACCTCTGGAGTTCGGTAAGTCCACAATGAAGTCCATGGCTATGTGCGTCCACGGAGTCGAAGGAAGAGGCAGAGGATGCAACAGGCCAGCAGGTAGTCTCTTGGAAGACTTATTAGCTGCACACTTGGTACAGGACCGGACGAATAGGACAGTGTCCTTGGCCCAATTCGGCCACCAAAAAGTTCTGGACACGAGCTCCTTAGTACGTGTAATTCCCGGATGTCCCGCGGTCCTGGAGCCATGAGAAAGACGGAGGACTCGAGACCGGAAACGAACAGGAACGAACAACCTCCCAGCTGGCAGAGATACAGGAGCTTGAGTCTGCATACTAGCAATACGATCCACCAGAGGAGTATGACAGGTAAGTCGGGTAGCAGCCACAACCTTGGTCGCAGGAACGATCGCCTCGGGTTCGTGACACTCCTCTTCAGGAAACGTGTGCATGCGTGAGAGAGCGTCCGCTTTGACATTCTTGGATCCTGGACGGTAGGTCAGTACAAAGGGAAAACGTGACAGGAACAAGGACCATCTCGCTTGCCGAGGATTGAGACATTTTGTGGTCTCGATGTACTGTAAGTTCTTATGATCCGTTAAGATTAATGTAGGAACTTGTACCCCCTCCAGTAGATGTCGCCATTCCTCCAGAGCAAGTATAACCGCCAACAGTTCCTTGTTGCCGATGTCATAATTTCTCTCCGCAGAAGAAAATCTCCTGGAGAAAAATCCACACGGGTGTAGTGGCCCGCTATATGAGGCCCTCTGGGATAGGACAGCCCCCACGCCTGTCTCAGAGGCATCCACTTCCAGGACAAACGGTAAGAGAGGATCCGGATGTCGCAGTACCGGAGCAGTAGTAAACCTCTCTCTTAACTGGTCAAAAGCGGAGACGGCATCGGGTGGCCATTCAATGGTATTGGCCCCTTTCTTGGTCAGGGCTGTCAGAGGAGCAGCAATCTTAGAATAGTCTCTAATAAAACGTCTGTAATAGTTGGCAAACCCCAGAAAGCGTTGTAACGGTTTCAGACCCACGGGCTGTGACCAGTCCTTGATAGCCCGTACTTTGGAAGGGTCCATCTCAAATCCCTCCGGGGAAATGACATACCCCAAAAACAAGACCTTGCGGACCTCGAACTCGCATTTCTCCAGTTTGGCGTAGAGCCCATGTTGCCGTAGTCGAAGTAGTACTTTAGCTACCTGCGTGCGATGAGTCGGAAGATCCGAAGAGTAAATCAAAATGTCGTCTAGATACACCACGACAAACTGTTGCAGGAAGTCTCTGAGACAGTCATTGATGAACTCCTGGAAAACAGCTGGCGCATTGCATAACCCGAAAGGCATCACTGTATACTCGTAATGTCCCGACCGTGTATTAAAAGCCGTCTTCCACTCATCGTCAGCACGAATTCTAACAAGGTTGTAAGCCCCCCGAAGATCCAGCTTGGTATAGATGGTAGCACCGCGCAAACGGTCAAACAGTTCGGAGATCAATGGAATGGGGTATGTGTTACGTCTCGTGATGCGGCTAAGACCTCTGTAATCGATGCATGGGCGAAGCTCTCCATTCTTTTTCTTAACAAAAAAAAATCCTGCTCCTGCGGGCGACGTAGATCGGCGAATAAAACCCCGACGAAGATTCTCCTCAATGTATGACTCCATAGCTTTGGTTTCGGGAACAGAGAGCGGATAAACCCGACCTCTGGGTGGCATGGTACCAGGAAGCAGATCGATGGGACAGTCATAAGGTCGGTGCGGGGGTAGTTTCTCCGCCTCCTTCTTGTCGAAGACGTTCGCGAAACACCGATACGCCTCAGGCAGAAGTGAAGTCCCGATGGAGTTCAATGTCACCGACGTAGTCCTCAGAGGTACGAGGCAATGATCCTTACAGGAACTGCTCCAAGCCGTAATCTGGTTGGTACACCAGTCAATGGAAGGGTTGTGACTACGCAGCCAAGGATACCCCAATATAATCGGAACAGAAGGGGAACGGATGAGCAACAACTGCAACGGTTCGCTGTGAACCACTCCCACAGAGAGAGTAAGTGGAGTCGTATGAAGAGTTATGTGCTCTTGGAGAAGAGGCCTCCCGTCGATAGCTTCCACAGACAACGGGTTGGGCAGGGGAAGGGTGGGAACCAGAAACCGGGTACAAAACTCAGAGTCAATGAAGTTGCCGGCGGCGCCGGAATCCAGAAAGGCCAAGGTGTTCACGGAACCCCTAGACCAGACGAGTCGAACTGGGACCGTCATGCGGGTAATCTTGGTTTCAGGGGATGGTCTAATCACACCTATAGTAGGTCCCCTCAGCCTACCTAGGTGCGGGCGTTTCCCGGCCTCTTAGAACAGTTCTTGAGAAAATGTCCCGACAGACCACAATACAAGCATAATCCCTCCTTCCTCCTCCTGCTCCTCTCATGCTCCGAGAGTCTAGCTGCCCCCAGCTGCATAGGTTCCTCCGCAGAATCGGACACCATGGGTGAGGACGGAACTTGGGAAAAATGACGTACAGTGTCCCTCACTCCCCTCTCCTGTCGTCTCAGGCTCTCGCGTTGAGCTTGTCTTTCACGAAGACGTAAGTCCACCTGGGCGACGTACTGTATTACCGCATCCAGGTCCGTAGGAAGGTCTCTAGCCGCGATCTCATCCTTGAGGGATTCAGATAGTCCATTCAGGAATGCGGCGACTAGAGCCTCGTTGGTCCAGTTGACCTCTGCCATCAAGGTGCGGCATTCGATGGAATACTCCTGAAGAGAACGGGAACCTTGGCGGATAGAGAACAGGGATGCTGATGCCGTACTTCTCCTTCCCGGAACGTCAAATACAGAACGCAGACTTGAGACGAATTCCGAATAGGACCGAACAGGAGGAGCATTTCTCTCCCATAGTGGAGAGGCCCAAGCCAGTGCCTTGCCCGTGAGTAACGAAATCACATAGCCCACCTTAGCCCGTTCAGTAGGAAAGGCATAAGGTGAAAGTTCAAAATGAATCTCGCACTGGTTCAGGAACCCTCTGCATGCTGCTGGCTCACCATCATAACGTTGAGGGGGAGGTAGATGAGCGGGCACAGAATGGACAGGTGCAGGTGGTGGTGGGTGAACCGCAATTGCAGGAGGAGCTTGTAGCGCTGGGTCGGTGCGTTGCAACAACGTCTGGAGAGCTTGGGCAAACTGATCCAGACGATGATCCATCCCATCCAAACGATCCTCCGTAGAACTCTGCTGTCCTACCGATGCAGGTCTCATGTTGGCCTTCTGATTCTGTCACGCACAGCGTATGGTAGAACCTGTAATCAGGTAGAGCAGCGTGTGCGAGTCCAATAGACAGAAAACCAGAGTCCAGTATAGAATAGCCAATGAGCAAGCCGAGGTCAGGAAGCCAGAAGTCAGGATCGTAGCAGGGTAAGCCGAGGTCAGGAAGCCAGAAGTCAGGATAAACGTGAGGAAAGCCAGAGTCAAACGCCAGGAGTCAGTATCAGGAACAAGCCGGGTCGGTAACGGGAAATCAACAGGAACGCGTACTGAGCAGACACTATACGAGATAGGTACAACCATCAGAAGGCAAGGCTGGAGTGTTTCTGAGGCTCTTAAATAAGCAGAGGAAGTCCAGGCAACAATTACTGAATTCCCGCCAAAAATTCAAAGTGCCGTTACGTCACTTCCTGTTCGCGGCCATCTTGGGATTGGCAGAACGTAAAAATCTAAAAGGAGCCGTAGTACCGGCTGGCGCCACTAGGTGGCGTGCAGCGGACCGCGTGCACGCAGCAGGACCGGACCTGGCTCCAACACAGGACGACCGACGCGTGGAGCCGCGAGGTCTTCCCCTCCCTCGCGGCGGCTGAGGCTGTCTCGGAGAGGCGGGAGGTCTCCCTCTTCTCCGCGGCGGTTGCCGTGTAGAGGCGGGAGGTCTCCCTCTTCTCCGTGGCGGTTGCAGCTGCTGCGGTACGGTGGGGGGTCTCCCTCTTCTCCGTGGCGGCTGCGGTTGCCGCGGCACGGTGGGAGGTCTCCCCCTTCTTCTCGGCGGCTGCCGGGCCAGGTATGTGACACTAGTAACCTAAAAACATGCTTTAATTTTCTGGTGACAGAACTTCTTGTGCTGAAGTAGATGAATAATTCAAGCAATTTCTATTCAAATGAATCAACCTTTAATGATGTCTAAAAGCACAATAACGATATTATTTTAATACCAATATGCTTTTTTTTTTTTTTTTTTTTTTTTTAAATGCTTCCAAACTGTTAAAAGTACAATTTGAAATTATCTCAAGATTTATCATATGTTTGCTTTCTGAAACCTTTTAAATGCAAAAACAGTCATAAAATTAAGTATATGACATACTTCTCTTGTTCTTCCCTTTTGTATTGGACATCTTTTTAATGTCAAATACTATTGAGGTGGTCCCTCGTAAAAAAAACAAAAAAAAACAAAACAGTATTATTGTGGGAATAGAGGCTAGTTTTACAAGAGTGCACTGCAATCATCAACTCATCTTAACGATAATAAAATCATCTGAGTTCCTCTTATGTATAACCGGACCATGTAGTCATATTTTTTAATTAAAAAACCCTTGGTGCGTGACATATCGTCATCTGTTTCAGTATAAACGTTGTGCATTGGAAGGATTTTAAAAGGTGGAGTGCCGGGATTTGATCATATCCTGATGAAGAAAGATGACGAGAGACGAGTGGGACGTAGGGAGTGCTGCCCTGTACGATTAGGGCAATGGCGACAATTAACCCCTTAATGACAAAGCCCGCAATGAAAAGCGCTTGTGCCTTCTTCCTATTGAGTACCAATCCTATATAAAAAGAGAAAGTGGGTAATAGGGTATTACAGGAGACCCAATAGCAGAAGTAGGGCTAGGAAAGGTAAGTCATTGGTATATGGGTGGCAAGGATTTAACCTGTTAGTTGATAGGCTTCCCTAAAAAGTGCATCTTAAGAGAGTTTGTAAATGACTGAAGACAACGGGAAACTCAAAAATGACCAGTTGCAGGAAATGGTCTCACAAGGTTTGGCACAAAAAGTCAATTTTCCCAACCAATGCATATAAGCACTGTTATGGATACATAATAACAATAATATTACCATGATTATAGTGTATATAGAGCAAAGTGGTGACCAATTGTAACCTTGAAAAAAAAATAGCCATTTTAGCTCAGGAGAAGATTTGGGGACCTAAGAGATCTCTTCTTCTTATAGAAGGCTCTTTCTCTATGTTCCACCCAATAAACAGTATTAACGTTTAACATTTAACAATGCATCGACCAGTGAGCACATGAAGTCATATTTTGTGGACTTTTATACCCCGGAATTTACCCTTCGTAATTCTTGATGTGTTTTTCTTTTCTTTTTTTTTTATTCTGGTTTCCGGTGAGAACTAGGTTTCTTTCAGTATACTATTTACCATTACACGTTTATCTGTGTTAGTTGAATAACCTGTATATTATATATTCATTTGAAGTTTTAAATGAAAAGGCATGAAAAACATTTGTAATTATGTGTCATTTTAATCACGATTCTGCATAATGCAATCAACGGGGAAAGATGATCATTAAAAATAATGCCAATGTATTGTTTTCGTTTTTGTTTATTAATTTTAACCCGCAAAGAAATAGACAGTTTTATTTTCATTTACAAAGAAACAACATAAGTATTAAAAAGGTTAATATATGCTGATTGTTATTTTTTTTCTCAGCGTAAAAATCTATGTTGGCTACTATAGTACAAAATGTCCATTCAGTTTTTTTCCCAGTTCTTGATGTTTTCGATGATTTGCTGTGCGGTCAATTTTCCATCTTTAAGCTGTTGTTCAATGAAGCTTTGCAGTTCTTCCCACTTTTTGGACCCTCTTTCGATGCCATCGAATACCACCGAACGTGCAATTTCCAGTTTCTTATTTATGATATCGTCTCTTAATTCAGGCATTTCGTCAAACGACTTCCAGTTGAAAGGATGAGGAACGTCAATTTTAAGCTCACCTTTACGAGTTGATATATATGTTTTCACGACTTCATTGCTAGACTGCTCAAAGTCCTGGAGAACCTGCGTGATAAATTCTATCACGGCGTTGTACTTTTCGATGACAAGATCGATTAGCCGATTTGCTTCAACAATAAACTTCTCATATGAATTAGCAAACTTATCATAGGTGTCTTGCAGTCTAGAACTAAGAACCTGGTTAAGTTCTACTGCAACTTTTCTCGCACTATTAGACAATTCTGTGATTTTTTCGTTAAGGGATACGGACATTCTATTGAACATTTCTCTTGCACGGTCTTCGGCATCTCCAGCTTGTTGGTAATACTCGGTTAGAAATCCTCTCACGTTATCTAGAGCTTCAGATACACTTATACCATATTTTGAAGGCAGTTCCTTTAATGAATTAATGATGTTTTTCACTAGCTGAATAATCTTGTCTTCAATTTCATAATACTTAACCGACCATCCGACGATATTTGGATCCAAATATTCTTCACGAATGGCCTTTCCGTAGATGAGCAGCTGTTCTAACTTCTCCGACAACTGTTCGTATCCACTCTGAAAAACTGTCTGTAGCTGTTGAAGAATCTTCTTGACCCTATCTGCATAATAACTCAGCTTCTTTGCGTATTCAGAGCTGATGGTATCCTTGTACATTTGTTCAATTTGAGTTTTCAGTTCTTCATAGTTCCTGAACTGCATGGCTTCAATGAGTTTTTCAGATTTCTGGCCAACTTGTTGAAGTACATTCTTAAGCTGCTTGAGGGTTTTTTCTAAGCTTGCATTCTGAATATCGGTAAACACATCCCTGATTATAGTATTGAGCTCTTTCAAGAAGTTTTTGATTGATGCAAGTATCTGTGTACCTTCAATGGTTATTTGAGTACCAGGTATATCAAACTTTACATTATTGAGTGACTGAATGCATGCGTCAAACAATTTTTGGATCTTCTCGTAACACTGGTCAATGCATGACATTACTTTTTGCACACCCATGGACAAGAGTTCTTCGCCGGTGTATCTCTGCGTTTGTCCTGGGAGCTGGAACCTCGTCATCTTGAGAAATTCAATAGCTGCATCAATCAGGTCTTTTACTGTGTTTTGATACCTTCTTAAAACCTGAATTGTATTATCCAAAAACCTTGCTTTCACGTCATCATAATTCGGAAATGTACTTGCTGGATCTTGATACATACTTTTAGAATTTTTCATGATGTCTGAATACTTGCTGCTGGCGTGTCTGGCAGCAGACTGAAGCTCGTATTCAATCTTATCGATCTGGTTGACAGTGGACCTGTAGGTCGACGTGATCTTGGACTGGAGATGCTCTTTCATTTTACGATGGGCATCACTGACATCCATCCCAAAGTGTTCAGTGTGGTACTTGTTGAAACAGTTATAGACCGCATCAGACATCTTTGGAAGCCTTTCTTTCAAACCATTAAGTGCTTCTTGAACTGCATCTTCTTTCCAGTTAAACTTGTTTTGGATCTTCTCAGGGTTTTTTAATGATATTTCACCTTTCATTAACAGGTTATCTTTTCCAGTAGATGTCTACAGAAATTGAAAATAGAAGACAAAATGTAGCATAAATAGAAAGTAAAATGTCTTATATACACCTAAATATTAATTGCAAACCCACAATAAAATAATTATAATAGTCTGTATATAATATATTAATACTAATATTAGTACTAATAATAATACTAATAATAGTAATACAGATAATACTACTAATACTAATATTATTATTGTTAATAATAAATAATAATGTATAATATAAACATAATGTCTGTAATGGTGAATAAAATAGAATATAATGGGATATATAAGGTTAAGGCATCAGCACGATGTGAATCTATATTAATGAGTCATGTAGTTGACTAGAAAAAAAGTAGGAAAAAAAGACATAGAAGTTCAGATGAGAAATAATAATTACAAATTGCTATTTTCAGTTTTGACTCGTTTAAGATAAGGGATACTGGACATAACAAATGCTACATGTGAAGGATACTGCACGCGATTGTCCTTTTTTTGGCTTTACATTTAAATTAAGTCTTAAATTCGCGAATATATGTTCCTCCAAAGGTGTAAAAAAACAAATGAAGTACATCTTTAGGTTGAAGTTCTCATATAACAGGGTACGTTTGTAAGCAGGCTTACCAAAGACCGAGTATAGACTTTGCCTTTAATAATTGCATCTTCTTTCTCAATCACAAGGCCCAAAGTCCCAGTAGATGTACAGGTCACAGACGAGGAAAGCTTGTTGTTCTCCCGCTGACAACGTATTTGTACATTTGTGAAAGTTGGGCTTCTTACATCTATTAGAACATTATGAGCAGGGAACCTAAGGAGGGAAGCAATATATATCTAAGCATCACTTTAAAACCAAAAGATTTTTTTTTAACAAAAATGGTGTTCTAAAGATTTAAAATGGGCATTTTGCAGCAGAGTCACGTGTATTTTGAAGAAGAACATATTATTATACATTGTATACTATTGTGTGTTTATAAGGTCCTGAACTTCAATAATGCTTCATATTTTTTAATCTGTATAAGTGGTATATTGTTTAGTTCCAGCTATAGGACTACAACATATTTTTTTTTTAAGTGTCTTATACTATACTTTACGAATTCTAAAATAATTTGGAACTGATAAGCAAGGCAGATTTATGCAGAGGAGTTTTTTAAGGCATGGTGACAAAATGTTTTAGTTATTAACATTTTGGATAGACATAGCACGATTTAAAAAAATATAAATATATAATATAAATATATATATATATCAATTTTACTATAAATATAAATCAATTGATATTTACAAAAATGTACTTACCTGAGACCATTAAAGGAAATATCCTGTTGCCAATCTATGCTCAAGTCCGGGTGAGCAAGAGTTCCTTTCCCAATGAAATTTAAAGCATTTCCTACTAGAGAGCTTGTGGCGGAAGCTGAAAATGAAAATAAGATTTTATGAGAAAATATTGTGAAATATTCTATTACCTTTTATAACTACAGATGATTTTATATACACTTTGGAACACTGTATTTGGCAAAAATAGGCAGCATATAATACATTATTGTTTGCACAGTAACTTCCCAAAATATATAACTTACTAGAACGTAGAATGCCAAGAATACGGAGGCACATTCATGTTGCCTGTCCAAGGTGGCTTGTGCCATGTCTGCCTCTGCCCGAAACATGTTTATAGCTATTAAAAAATAAAAAAAAGTATACTAACCTTCAAGATCAAATTCCAAAAACTGAAGAGTTGAACTGCTTGTAGCATCAATAGAAGCAACTAGAGATTCAGAGCTGTTTGCCAGCTTGGTGGTCCATGTAAGATTGTATATTGGTGAGTTCAATTGCACGGATCCAGACAAAGACCCAAATGCTGGGATGAACAGACCAGCAGGTAGATTTAGTTTAACGGGTGGAAACTCTATGTTCTGCTCTGGAATTTCTATCGTTGGTAGATCGATGTCTGCAATTTTGTTGGCCAAGCTATTAAAATCCAAGCCGTAGTAACTTTTCGGAAGTGTGTACCTGGCCAGTGTTATCTGATATTGAGGTATGGTTACTTCAAAGAATGGTATTTTGTACTCTTCTAATGTAATATATTTTGTATTGATATCAACTTTGGGGAACTTAACTTTTGGCAATGAAGGTAAGGTCAGGTCGAATGGCAAGGTACTTAGCTTCTTGTGGATTTTGATATTGCTCAGATCAATTTTATATGATGGCACGTTCAGATTTGTAAATGGTACTTTAAAAGATGGAATGTTCAATTCTGTTGGCATATCTGGCATCTCCGCATTGCTTAATGTGTTTGGAAGATCTTTGATCCATTCTGGAGATTTCAAAGTCAGCGCTGGAAATTTAATGACAAACCCATCGGAAAGCTTGTTCAATGGAATGGGGAAAAAGAAGCCTTCTTTGTTTTTTGTGTATACTAGGGATGTCGATAAACTAAGGTATTGTTTCTCCTTAGTACTTGTTGTGAGATCAAACTTCAAGACATCCCATACACTCTTTTCATAGATCGGCAGAATGATGGACTTCAAGATATCGACATGCCCTTGCAGTGATCCACCAATCTCACATTTGGCATCTGTTGGGTCATTTGAAAGCTTGATATTATGTGCTACAACAAAATACTCCAAAACACCCTGTCCATTGAAGTCAAATTCTTGCTTTTCGGGGTAAAGGTTTAATGTCATAGCTTCACTGAGTGATATGGCATCAAAGAAGGAACTTGGCTGTTCAATTTGCAGCTGCAAGTTCGAGAGCAAACTCCAGAAGGAAAGCTCGATAGTAGCCTTACACTTTTGACTTCCTCTTGTGGTAAAAGCAGGGGTGTACCTTAGATAATTTTCTCCAACGTGCTCCCAAACAGCGTAAATGCGGCTCGTTGATGCTTCAACTGCAAGGTTTTCAGCAATGTCAAGAGTTGCGAAACCATCGGCTTTAGCGTTGCCCACTGTTTTCATGGAAGATCTCAAACCATTTGAATTCAAATAAGTGTTTGCTTCGTTACTGAGCTTTCCAGAAAATGGTTGATGGGACATAAAGGTTCCAGTGACATGTCCCTTTGTGAGGCTCTCCAAAGATAAGTATGATGAGAGACCTTCAAGGTTCAGATTGTGATCAAGAGATCCTTTAGCATTATTTCCATATGCTGCTTCATTGAAATCGTAGCTCATTGTCATTTTTGATGAGACTGTAGGTTTGGTTTTTGTGTTACCTGTCAGTTCATGATTGTATATCAGTTGTAAAATAGGTATGTTTATTTTGCCGTTGGTTGCAACAGATGCCTCGATGTTTCTCCTTCCAAAAGACATGGAACTCTCATGTTTTCCTTCCACAAAAGCATTTTTCAGTGCCAAGCCAGTCGCTAATTTCAGTCCTCGTTTTCTTGTAAGTCCTGATGTTCCATCAATGCTAAATTGGAGAGCATCGATCACAGAGGTTGAGATCACACTAAAGCGAGCAGAGATATCAGACTGATTGTATAACCCTGCACTTGTGGTTAATGAAATTACGTTGGATTTGAAGGCAAATTCATATGTCAGGTTTCCCATGGCAGGAATAGAAATGCTGTTCTGCAAACGGGGCAATGTCAGCTTGGGCAGACTTATTCTACGTAAAGTATTAGGAACATGAAGCACAGAAAATTCTAGTGACGGCATAACTAATGTGTACGTTGGGATGGAAAATCCAAGTACAGGTAATGTAAAGCCTGGTGTCCTAATTTCTTTGGGAATCACATAGCCAAATGCTGGAAGCTCTGCTACAAACGGGGAAACGTCAATATTGACCAAAGGTATGGTATAACCAGGGATTCTCAATGTTCTTGGGATTTTATTTGCTTGGGTGTCTATTTTGTACTTTTCAAATTGTGCCTTTGCCCCATTGTATGAGTTTGTTAGAACGTTAACTGCAGCTCCGCGCACTTTTTCAAATTTCTTATTGAGCGTCACCATGTTAGAATTTATGGTATCGTAGATTGCGTCTAGAGGCAGTGGAATTAAATGCACATCTTTGTTCTTCATGTACTGAAGCTTGATGTTCAGGTCAAAATTCTGCTTAGTGGTTGTTAGTAAATTCTTCAGACCGCTTCTTTCCCACAACGAGAATGAAGTAACCTTAGGTGTTTTCATCGTGGTATATGGAACAGGGATTTCTGGAATAGTTATTGGAATGGTCAAGAAATCAAGGTTGGCTTCTCCATTCATTTCTACAGAAGCCCCGATTTTCTCTTCGTTGTTGCCCAGTGAAATAGCATGCGAGGCTTTGTACTGGTTGAACCTGCCGTTGACTTGCCAAGATGCTTGCTGAACGTTGGGGCTGAGTATGAATTCATAGTTGTTGAGGAAGTCAATCTTGCCGGTCAGTCTCATTGGGAAGCTAACCTTTAGATTTCCATTATTGTTAGTAGACAGGCGTATTTCAAATGGCTTTGTCAAAAAGGATAGGCTATTGCTTATTGTTCCGGTCGCCCGCCCGGATAATTCTGCATTATGGGCAGCAGTGAGTTCAATTTTCATTTCACTGACTTGTGCTTTTCCTTTAACTTCTACAATGCTGTTTCCAACGTAAGGACAATCTGCTTTGGACATGATATCAAGATTTACATAGCTTAAGAAACCGGAATCATATCTAATGCTTTGGTCTAGTTTAAGGTACTTGTCAATGACTCTGTTTGCTCCTGATATCTCAATAAGGGGTCCTCTTAGGTTGAATTTAAAGTCGGCTTGATGTGTACCTTCATCCGTAAAGAGCGGGCAGGCCCACTTCCAGTTTCCTTTGCCTGCAGATGTGAACAAGATTCTACCAGCTTCAACCGTCGAGTCAATATCATTCTGTAGCTCCAGCTGACTTGTTATCTCCAGCCGTGGAACATTCAGTCTATGAGAATATTTAGTGTTTATATCGGCTGTAAACTTTTTCTGTAACTTAAAGGACATGTCGTTTTGGAACTCCGCTGAATTCTTCTCTGTTTTTAGATTTCCCTTCGTCCCTATTTTGGTCTGAATCTGATTTCTAGAGAACGTCACTTCGCCGTTATGATCAAATTTAACATATTTATTGGAAAGCAACACAGATTCCTTAAGAATCAGTTGTTCAAGGAGAGGAGCAGATACACGAGCGTCCGCCGCTAGCACAAAAGCCAGAGCTTCCATCATGGATGTGGCCTCCGTTGACAGAGTGGCAACAAATTCAGGCGAGTTTTCCGAAACTGTGGCGTTCTTTACCTCGGCTGAGGTTTTCATGGTAAAGAATGGCGATGTCACTTCAAATGAACTGTGAAGTTTGCCGAATGTAGGGACAGATACTGTGTGAGGGATCTTTGGGAGTTGGAACTCAGGTATTGAAATATCAGCAAAGTCAAAGTTTATCAGATTTAACTTTGGTATCCGTAGTTCAGGTATTTGCATACTGGGGACATATATTTCTGGAATCGAAAACGCTGGGAATCCCATGTCATTCATCATTAGGTCACTCAGCCTTAGATCTTTTAAATATACTTCTGGAGATGGCAATTTAAAGTCGCTCGAAAGTATTTGATCAATTGCCCTTGCAACCTTCACTTTGATCTCATTCAAATCAATTGTATAGGAAGGTACCTTGTAAGTGTTGAAAATAGTAAACTCCGGGGTTACAATTCTTGTGGGAATTTCGAGCTCCCTTAACCGCCTAAAATTGATCTCCACAGAGGGAACTTGCAGGTCGGTGAATGGCACTACGAAGTAGGGCGTCTTGAAGGTCGCTAATCTAAGTGCACGGAGGCTTACTTCAAAAGAAGGAATGTTGAGAAACCCTAGCTTAAATCCTTGTACGGTAAAACCTTCTTCTATAAACCTTTTAACATTTTCAGCCCACTCTCGGATATCGTTTTCTTCGGCAAAACTGGTGATCATCTCCGAGACAGCGTTCCACTTCTCTGAAATACAGGTCACCAATCGACGATAGGCCTGGCTCACATTTTCTAGATATCTTTGACATTCCTTCTTTATGTCCATAGAATATATTCGGTCTCGTGCATCTTCCAGATTTTCCATTATTCTTACTTTGAAATCATTAAGTACAGTTGAACTCATGATCTCCTGATACCACTGGATGACTGCAGAGAATTTAGTTTCTCCTAGCTGTTGAATATATTCTTTGGCAACTTTTCTTACATCGTCCAAGTATTGTTTCAGAGCTTCTGCTTTTTGAGGTAATTCAAGGGCTTTCATTTGGTCATTTATTGTTTTAGTTCCTGCCCTGATCCATTCATTGACATCATCCACAAACTTGTCATAATTAAATGATTTAATCTTCTTAATAAGAACATCAAGGTAGTAGTTGATGTCATCGATCAGGCTTTTGTAGTCATAATCTTTCACTTTCTTAACCGCGTCATCAACAGAAGATCGTATTTTGTTGAAATGTGTTTTTATGTCGATAGAATTTAGCATGTCTGCTGCTTTTTGTATTGTTTCTCTTACATTCTGTTGACTAAGGAACTGGAGAAACTTTTCAATGAGCATTTGGATTTTCTTGTCTATTTCATACTCTGTCACGATGTCCTGGAGCTTGTCTACAACAGCAGTGATTTTCTCACTTAACTCATATTCCTCAAACATTGTGACAACAACATTTTCTGCTTGTTCAATAATATATTTAAAGGTTTCAAGGGGAAACGCCTTGCTGATCTCTTCTGCATATTTTCTCCAATCAACAGATTTTAGAAACTCTTCTACCTTTTTCTCGATTACCTGAATATCTATTTTCTGGATATAGGCTTGGATTTGCTGTAAGTAATTCACAAAACTCTTTCTGATTTGATACATGTCATCAACATTCTGAATCCAGGATTTTACACTGTCTTGTAAGTCATTGATATTCATCTCTTCTAAAATTTTCCTGAGGTCCTGGATCGTATCGGCAAACTTCTTACGGATTTGATACTCTTTGTCTAAAGCTTTAAGCTGCTCAAAAATGTTTTGGACTAGTATGTGAATCCTTCTCTCTAACCATCTGGTGTAATCGTTGATATAACCCTCCATTCTGGTCATGTACTGCTGTAAGTTTTCTTGCATGAGGTTAAAATAGTTTTCTATGGCAGATTGGAGCTCTTCCGCTGTGATTTTATATTCTTCTGTTAGGGATAGTATTATTTTTTTGGCCTCCTGAAGCTTTGCTTCTACATCCAAACTGTTGATGTAGTCGTTCATTTTCTGGGGGATTTTGCTCAAGGTAGCTTTGCATGTCTTCAAATGCTGGTCGATGTCAATGTTCTTCAGGTATTTCTGCACAGCTTGCAGGGACGTTAGTAAAACATTTCTGAATTCTTCAAAAGAAGCTGACATGCTTTCCATAAACGGTAGGTTGATCACATGCATGTCCTTATTCTTGTCATACTTGACATATCCAGAAATACCAAACTCCTGAGGGGTGTTGACACTATCTCTCAAGTTAAGAGCATCAATGGGATTAAATATGGCAAATGGTAGTTGGATCTGTCTATCTAGTACGGACATATCTGCTGCCGTTTTCCCACTCAGTTCCACTCCAATGGTGTCAAGATTATTATAGGCTCTGAAACTGTGAGAATAGGAGTTCTGGTCCAGGTGGCTTTTTAACTTCCATGAACTTAACTGTTCTGAAGGAGTAAACAACGTAGTGATTTGATAATCTAGTAAAGTTTCGTGTTTCCTTCCATTATCCAGTAGATGCCTTGTTGAGCCCCTGTAGTCATGAACAAAATTAAAGGAAAGGATTTCAGCGTTCAAGAGGACTTTGCTATACAGTTGACCGGTGTGATCTCCAAGGATCTGAAGCCTTCCATCTGCAGTAGTTTGGGAATCAAACTTAAAGCTGAATGGAGCCACAACAGACTGAATCCTGTTGGTGAAACGCACGGATTTGGTTTCACAGTTTGAGTTGCTGCTAAATGATGCCGAAAGACCAGCAATCTCCATACTGACTCTGTGACTGTGAGCTGTGCCTTGTATATTTGCAACTGTGTCCGTGTTCAGGTTTGTCGACAGACCATTCAATGCCAAAGCGTAGGAATGCTTCACTTCGTCTTTATCGTAGGCTCCTTGCAAATTACCATTGAAATTCATCTTGAAACCCTCAAGCTGCATCTGTCCTTTGTTTGTTAGTGCTAGTAATCCATACTGGAATTCATTGTTTAACAGTGCTGTCATGGTGTATGGTTGCATCTGTAGTTCAAAACTTTGCTTATAGGACTTATCAGAGCTTAATGTATTGTCAAATTTGGAGGTGAATTGTATGGAGGCTCTCTCAATGTTGAGCTCATGGCTGTTCTCAAGTTTAATTTGGTCATAGGAGCCCATTAGGTTATTAAAGAATTTCAGGCCCTCTTTGCTAATTCTGAAGTTAAATATATTTTTACTGTCCAGCCCAAGAAGGGTTGCTTGATACACACTACCAAAGGAAAGTTCTGTCAAGGCAGCCTTTCCTGAAACTGTTACTTTTGCATTATTTTCTCTGTATCTGCCATTTGCAGTCATTTTCATTAAAGCTCCTGATGGCCCGATTCCAGCGTTGAACTCGTTCTCCAGTGTTAGAGGACTGAAATTTATATTGGTTGTTGCACTGGTGGACAAGCCTTCTTGGTTGAGTTTCAGGGTGGCTTTGTGGGCACCTCGGTTTTGCTGATTATTGAGAGTTGCGTCGGCATTCAATTCAAGCCCAAGGGAATTCAATGATCCGGAAAGTAAGGTGTACAGTCTGTGTCGCCTGTAGTCTGCCTGATATTCGGAACGGATTGCTGCCATTTTGCTGGAAAGAGTGGCTTCAAATTTGTTCAGGGCGACCAAGTTGTAGTAGTTGCCGGTTGTATCGGATTTAAAGGAAAGCTGCTTGTTTCTGTAATCTAATGTCATTGTGTTGGACAGAGCCCCATCTTGCATGTCAGTTGTTGAAGTTATCGTTAAGGCGTCTCGGAGAGCCATTCCACTTATTTTATTCGTCATCTTTAAGTAAGAGGAATCCATCTTGAAATTAGATTCTGATTTTGCTTGTAAGCTTTCGGTATCTAATGTGATGACTGTGTTGTAATCAGTGTTCAGAAACAGAGAGGCCAGTTTATGCTCCCCTGCTGCGTCACCTTCTGTGATCATTATTTTGTTGTTCTTTGTTGACTTCATTGATGACGTTAGTGAAGATTCTATGCCCAAGATGCTTCTGATCGTGTAAGAATAGGATCCTTTAAACATCTCGTTACTTCTGAAGTTGTACAGCTCATGAAGTTTGATACTTGACTCAAGGAGAGTGTGACTAGTAGATCCCTCATAGGACATGCGTAACATTTGCTCGGGATCATAAGATATTAGTGCCGAACCTGCAATTCAGTAAAAACAAAGAGTAAATAATCGAGCTCAACTGAGCAAAAAGCAAGAACAATCGAGACCAGCACATAAAAGCAGAGGGCAAAATATAAAAATATATAATTATGATATTGCAGTTTCCAGTTCAGTTGTAGATCTGGACAGAAATGTATTTTATTCTATTTTTTATTATTCTATGTAATTTTTTATTATTTTTTTATTATTTTTTATTATTTATTAAAAAATTATTTTTTATTATTCTATGTAATTTATTCTATTTTATTAACACTGGTTAATATTCTATGACTCTATGTCTCCCAATCATCTATTATTCTGCATTACAGGCCACAGAAAGATTAAAGGATTCCCTCCTGGTTCCTATGCTTGCTACCAATCAAAAATAATACCATTTTAGTCTTATAAAAATGTTTTGTTTTTTTGTACATGATTACCATATTAAGATATTTTTTACATCCTGTTTTAGTGAAATTACATACCATCAATGTCGTATGACAGAATATCCAAGACTGATTTGGCTCCCATGTTATATTTGGAACTGAAAGTGGTGGCATCGCTTGACGTATTCCCACCAGTGTAAGATGCCGACCAGTTGTAGTAATTGCTTTTGATGTTAGAGGAGAGCTCTAGAACTCCGATTAAAGGAACCCGCAGTTGGTAAGATTCTGGGATGGTGAAGGCAGGGATCTTAAACTCCTGGGACGGTAACCGAAATCGGACTGATGGCATATCTACCGAAGGCGTTCTTAAGCTACTTGTCATCATGACTTGATGGCTTGATTTTCCTCCGAAGGGTAATGGAATGTTTATGGTGATACCATCCTTATTAAGTAGATATTTGATCTTTCCATCACTACACAAAAAAACAAAAAACAAATTTAAAACGTTTTTTTTATTGTGAAAAATCTCAAAAATCAATATTTTTCAGAATATAAAAAATGACTACATTGTTAGTGATATTGTTTACCTGTTTAAGAATAATTCCTCTGGGAAAGGTGGCAAGCCGAGTCCTTGGAAGTCTAGCTCTTTTAAAGCTGACAATTTACTATGAAGTGTTGTTGCGTAAGGCATATCTTTCGACGCGGTACGAAGCCAGTTATTGGTAGCCTGCCGTAAAACGATAAAATGGTAAGAAATACGTTTAAATAAAGCATGAAATAATGAGATCAGCACTGTTGCTCCGGTTTGCAATAGTAAAAATGAAAATATATACGCAGGACTCACCACCAATGACTGAGATACAATGTGTCTGAGGGTCATGTCAGTTTGAGGAACCTTATAGTCCAGCACGTCGTTTGCATAGTTCTTCATGGACTCTGGATAATTGGCCATATCTTCATATCTAATATCAGGCAGCTTGGAAACCAGTTTCTTTAAGTTGGAATTGGAGTCGGTGCTCCATTCTAATTCAATCTTGTCGTTGTCTATAACCAAAATATGCATCAGTCCGAGAATATTGAATGAAAGATACACACAATGAATGAAGCAAGACCTTGTAAATGGCAGCATTCAACATACTGCTTGCTAAATATAATGTATAAAAGTATAATGTTATGTTTAAGGCTTAAATGTATCTCATATACTAGAGTCTTCCCATTTTGTACCAGTTTGTTATTGCATGTGACTGATTGTAACAGCGCTGTGGAACCTACTGCTGCTATATAAATAAATATAAATATATCATGAATCTCCATAATACGTAATATGTGGTTTTATATTATATACAGAATACCATAATAATATTATTATTTTTATTATTATTATTATCTTTTATTTATATAGCGCCAACAATCTACGCAGCGCTTATTAATTCATATTAAATACAGATGTGAATATAAACAATGAAAAATCTATTTTCCTTTTCCATATGGGATGTGGAAGTATCTGCTATTGTTCTACATTCTATAGAGAAATCCATATTTGTTGCAAATTAAGTGCGCCTTACATATAAAAGGGTACAAAAGCTTTCATCCAGTTTAACCAAAAATGCTTCCATTGACTGAAATAAGTGATTAAGCTGACATTACTTGCCGTTTTTATTACCACTACCTTGAGAATGGACCAAAAATAAAATTATTAGACCGTAAGAAAAACTTTTCAATCCTTTTGTATTTTTAAAAAAAAAATTAAAATAAAAGGGTGCTATATATGCAAATGATTACCTACCATATGTAAAAACTATATTCTTTGATCCAGAAAATGCGCAAATATTGGCCGAAGATTGTAACTGAAGTTTGAACACATTAAGTAAGTTCTGAACGGAGGCTTCTGCTTTTGCTTCGGAGTGCAAGCGCGGGATGGAAAGGACTCCGCTCAACGTGGCTTCATTCTCGGCAGAGCTGAAAAATATTAAACACATTTTGAAGTCCTTATATCTAATTTTACGTATGCGTGTTAAACATATTTTAACCAAAAAAAATAAAAAAAACATTAGCAAATTCAAACAGTTTCACAATTTGAATTAACAATGGAATTGCTGAATATATTGCTTAGTATTTTGGGATTTCTTGTCTGATTAAAAAAAAAAAGTTTTTAATATTTTTTCTATATTTTTTCTAACACTGTTTTTTTTTTTAAAAAAACATAAGTGAAAATTTTTAATTTGCGACAGAATATTGGGGGGCCATGAATTACCTTAGCTTTCCGGTGAGTGTGACTTCAGAAATTTGCTGATTGTGGAAATCAAGGACGACTGAATATAATCCTGGAGACTGATCATCGACTTTTACATCGACACCAAAGTCAACATCGGATTTTGGAATCTGGACATCGCTGGTAAAGGTGATTTTGTTGCGGTTGTATTTTGTGGTCCACGTTGCTTCCCAAGATTTTGCACCTGAAAAAAAAAAACAGTACGTTTAGTTAAAATGAGTATACCTGACATCACTGGAAAAGACAAAAATCTGTATAAACCATAAATAAATATCTACCTTCTGCCTGAGCAGAAAACACCAGGGTGTCTACAAGGTCTCGTCCATCCTTGTTTAGTCGGTAGCTGGCTGTCAGGGAATACTCCTCAACATCTCCAGTTGGTTGAATTTCTAATACAAATCTTAAAACAAACGCATATATTTATTTTTATGGTATAAATTTATATTTATACCAATATAAAATACTTTTGTATGGGTCAGGTTGTCAGGCAATAAGGGTTAACACATCAGTAATGACGTGTGTGTGATTTTCTGCAACTTTAAAAGAAATTATTTTGAGTTAAAAAAATGACAAGGTGGCTCTTTATAGAGGGGAAAACATAAACTCATACATTTGAATTGCGTTTACAGGTTTAGTCTCATCGTCGTCTGCTAACGATGACATACAGATATGTCAAAATGATACATACATATGTGTGCCATGTCACGGAATGCTTTACATGTTAAAGATCTACTTATGTGTCCACGTCGCCCCCTGGTGGCCAATAAAGATATGTTCAGGGAAGTGTTATGAACGTAGAGGCACAGTTGTTCCCGGATGTAATACAATATTATTATTTCAACCTATAAGTGAAGAGCGAAAAGTCATATATTGTGTACCTCGTCTGTCCAGTTAGCGGGAAGTATGGGGCTTCATCTTTAGTGCTGGCGTTAGAATATGCCGTGTTGATGCAATACTTCAAACCTGTCAACAAAGGTCGGCAAGATGACCACTCGTTTCTGTTTTCCGCGATAGAAGCCATGACTTCTGTCTTCGCTGCATACACCAGGTTGAAGTTGTTGCTGAGAAAGTATAAAATAATTCACTTTTATTTTACTGTGTTTACAGAATAAAAATAACATTTTAAATAGGAGTCGCCCCCCACCCCCCCAACAGCTTCTCCGTCAGAGATTATGTACCTAAAGCTGAAGAGTTTTGTTGGTCCTTTGGGAGCTGGAATTGAAAACCTAATTTGGCCATCCTTCAGCGAAACTCCGGCCTCGGCTCCTGTCTCGTGGAAAAGGTTGGAGTTCATCTGTACTGCGTGCTTAGAGAACCCAGGAATCTGCACTCCCAGTTGGGTTACAAATTCCAGGGAAATGGCGGGCTTCAGACTGAATTCTGCCTTCGCCTGTATAGGACGATAAATGTACCAATAAAAGCACATGACAGAAAATGGGAGAAATCCATCTTTGGGGCGTGGAACATGTCTTTGCCATTTAACAGGAATTAAAAATAAACTAAAAAAAGGTTTAACCCCTTAATGAGAAAGCCCGTGCATGTACGGGCTCAAAAGGCATTGTTTTCAATGAGGGACCTCCCATTGTCCTTAAGGGGTTAAAGAATTCTAGGTTACCTGGTTTGCCTATTACGATACTTTTTTTTATCTTTACTTCATTCTGTGCCGCTATCCTACTGTTGATTTCTGTCCTATTCCTTACTCACCAGAAGCTAAGCGTTTTTGAGCAAATTAATGCTGATTATATTAACTTTTGTGGTTTCTCACAATTCTATTGGCAAGTTAGGCCGTGGAATTTAGCGCTGGCCCTTAAAGTTTTAAAATGGTTACAAACACAACCGAGTATTAGATAATACTTACATTTTTGTAGCTAAACTTTGTGCCTGCCTTTGCGCCTGGAGCAACTGTTCCAGATAGAGAAACCTGGAGCTGAAGACCCGAGCCGGTGGGAAGGTCGAATTCATTGTCCAAGAAAATGTAGTGAAGGAAGAGATCCTCATCAATACCTCTGGACATTGCCTTTAGTATCTAAAAAGAAAACAAAATCCAAGTTTCAATGAATATTACCGTGCTATTTGGTTAAAAATGACCAATCTCTTCATCACATGGTCTAACATCTAAGTAGACCCTACCAATCAGCATGTTGTTCTCTTATAATTGTCATAAATGCCACCCAAAACATAATGTTATGCATTTCCTTATGATGTCAGCATCTTACAATGTATCAGAATTTATACATAGAATATATAATATTTTCCTCGTACCCGCGCAGGTAGCTCTCGTAGGGTCTGGAAGGTCGTCGGGAACACGTTCTCAATGATTTTAAGGTCACTCAGTTTGATGTAACCCAGTTCTTTCCCAAGGATTTCCAGGTACGCCTTTGCTTCCGGGGCATCGCTTGCTCGGACATCCTTTATCAGTTTCTCAAGGATAGGCAACACGGCTTTTTTGAAGTCCTGGATAACGGGAAAACAACAATAATAATTAAAAAAAAAATAAAACCGGTGGTCCTTGTCCTGTACTAATTTTTCACGCAGAAAGAGAAGATGCCTCTGTTAACACTTAGAGGACATTTTAATAACTTGTTCTCAAAATTATCTTACAGACCCTGTAAATAATTGAGATTTTTTTTTTGTGTATAAGCCCTAACAAGAGCTGAATTTTCATACCAGAGCGAAAGTTTTTGCGATTTATATACATCTTTTACTGAATTAAAAAATGCAAGCCAACATTGACCATAAAGATAAACTTTCATATTCCTTACTTATTTTTCAAACATGTTTGTTTATATTAATATTTCAAATAATAATATTATTAATAATAATAATAATATCAATAATAATAATAATAACAATAATAATAATTATTATTATTATAATTATTATTATTAATTAAAATTCACATACAAACAGATTTGGCGTGTGGTTGCATGGACCTTACCTGGTCTGGTTTGCTGCCTCGGGGGACGTTAAACCATTTGAACAAAATCTCAGTGACTTTGTCAGGAACTTTGCCGTCCACCCAATACAATGCCTTCATGGTGCAATCCGGGAAGAAACCTCCTTTTCCGAACAGTGCATCCAGCGTCGGTTGGAAACCTTTTCCTTCTATACTGACCTATAACGTAAGGTTTAAATGAAACTAAAGTAAGGTTTACATAACTGTAATTCTCACAATTTTTATTCACAGACATTTATAAGGCTAGACAAAAGTTTGCATATAAAAATAAAAAAATGGCCACTATTTTTCTATTTACAAGCTTTTTTTTCCTAAAAACCTTACTCATGAACTCATTTTCTCCATCTTCCAAATTATGTCTCCGTTTAACCAGAAATAGTAATAACTCCAACAAATCTCCCCATACTTTAATTGGTTAAATGGTTTGTGGCACCAACCTCAAACATGTCAAAAGACTGTCCAAAAACATTGAGGGTGGCCTCTAGCATGGTTTCCTCGGGCATGTAGCTTCCCGAGTCAAAAATGACATTTCCTTCAAGTTTGGCGCCCAGAGCGCCATCTGCTCCTGGAACGTGCACGTTCTTGGATATTTGGTAGTTGCGTGATAATTTTGTGAAGCCCCCAATAACCTCGGGTACCCCAATGTCCTTAAGAAGCTCTTCCAAATTTCCCTTAAGCCTGTAAAGAGAGATATGCACATTATGAAGATTTAACATGTTACAGGTCTACATCACAGGTTATAAAATCTAAAGATAAAAGTATATTACGTAGATGGAAAATTGTCTTTTTTCAAAATGCTTTTTTTTTTTTTTAACATAAATCATTTCATTACATGAAATGGTAAATTGCTTACTAATTTTCACAGATTTTTTTGTTGCAATATTGATAATTATCATTTGAAAAAATATGTATTTTTGTCTGGACTTAATTTAGATTTGTTTACTCCACCACCTCTGTGTTTCTTCAAAATATATCTATTTTATATATTTTCAACCTGTTTTTCTTCCGCTCCTCCAACCATAAATCTTTAAAATAATAAAAACAGTCAAAAAATATATCAGCCAGTTAGTTGATGGAATGTTGGAGTAAATAGGAAAAGAGAACTCTTGTCCCACCAATCTTGAACTGAATTTTAATTACAATTTTATTTTATTGTTTTACATTTTGAAAGTTGGAAAATCTTTACTTACAGTTGAGTCTCGGGCGCTTCCGATTTCAGGATGTTAACAATATGAGAAGCCACGAAATTCTTCACTTGCTCGTTGGTTTCAGTGTTCAGGGTGTTAGTGATTTCGCGGAGGCTGGATTCCGAAGGGTCCTTCATCACCATGAGATAAGCTGCCAGTCTCTTTTGTGCTGGAGAACTACTGTCTTGGAAGACCCCGACTAGACTTTCCTGGACCTAGACAAATAATAATGTATGTTTTTATAAACACAGCTTATACTACTCTGTAGGGGAACTTTATGTTAATTATCATTTTTCATCTGATTCACCCAAAACCAAAGTTTTATCCATCATTTTTTGGTCCTCTGTCCACTTAAAGGGTTAAACCTTTTTACTCGGTCCAACATACCTCATGGGTAATGGTCATCCTTCGGAATGCTTGGATTGCAGCCTTCTGTACTTCGTCTGATGGCGATGGGCTCCTGGCACATTGCAAAAGGGAAGACTTAATCTCGGCATTAGCGTTTTCCATGGCTTTACCCATAATGCCAATGGCCTGTAAAAAGAAAACAAATTTAAATATACGAGTAACTGTATATATATATATATATATATATATATATGTAACTGTATATATATATATATATATATATATATATATATATCTTCCTATTCCAGACATGTAAAATGCATTTTTATATACCTTCAAGGCGAGGAATGTATGATCTTTGTTTCCGCTACATTCATTTGCAATGAGTGATGTCATGTAATCGGAAACGTCCTTCAGGTCTTCTGTGACTGTGTTTTCGTCTTCATAGAAACTAAAATGTTATCATAAAAAAGAATAAGAAACCATTCACATAATAGCTCATTAGTAATAACGTTAATTCTTCCGTTCACACTACATGGCGGCTGCTATTGGTTTGGTGATTCTTCGCATCTAACTTTTCACTGTAATAATTATGGAATAAGGTAAATGAGGACAATGTGATCATGTTATAGTTTTCTCTGTCATTTGAATAACTGATTTTTTAGACTCGCACACCCTCACCATTGATGGCCTTCTCTATAGACAGCCTTATTTTTAACGAGGCAGATGGTACATGTTAATATGCATGCATAGTATATACTGTATAAGAATAACTCAACCCGTTTATTTAATTGGGCTTTCTAGAGGCTCAGACTTCATAGAAACTGAACTTAAAGACGAAGGCTGGTGCGGAGGGATGCGTTTTGACCCTGTAGCCTCGTGTTTGCTTGAGTTAAGGTCTGTGCAGTTCCAAGGCACACGACACTTACTTGCTGACGGCATGGCCTAAAGCATAAAAAGTTGCTCTGCTTTTTTGATACTGAGCCATGTTGAGAAGTTCCCGAACTCGTTTGGTGCAAGGGGAAGGCAGGAGTCCCAGACTGTATGTGACTGCGTCGGTCAACATCGGTGAAACATATCCGCTCCTGAGGATCTGAAGTATAGCCCCAAAGCATTCAGCTGTACCACACTGGACCAGAGCTTGCAGCGCAATTGGACTGAAATCAATAAATTGGGGTAGAGAATGTATTAATAAGCAAGACTCACAAACAGGCTTCATAAGTGAATATAACTTTTTCCTTGTTTTCCTACAAAATCAGGTAACTTAATACGTTAATATCTTAGGATCCTTAGATTATGTAAACCTGCAACTGTCATTCCTGCCCGAAACTTTGTATAAAAGTACCATAAGGCTCACGGGCAGGGCTCTCGACTCCTGTCGTGTCTGTATGTGTTAATGTATATGTGTTATATATTTGTGAGTGCTTTGTAATTTGCTGACGCTTTATAAAAGGTGATAATAATAATAATAATAATAATAATAAAAGAAGAAGAATGCTTGTATCCTGTAAAAGCAATGGTACATAACATGCTATAAAGTGCCATACTGACACCTAGTGGTAATTGTGTGAACTGACTCTGGCTCATTAAATCATTGAATTACTTATTGACTATGATTTATGTAGAACCAGCATATTGCACAGATCTGATTTTTTTTTTAGTAATTTATTAATTAAGAACATGAAATTCCATCAGAATGAAGAGGAAAAAAGCTGTTCTGTGTATAAAACCACACACAGTGTTTTACATTTACCTAACTTTTCGGCTACCTAATTTCTCTAAAATGACTATTATTATTGGTGACCATTTAAATGTCTTAATTTACAGATAAACTCAGATTTTATTGTCACTGTATCATTACTGAAGGCGCTGCACATTACCTATGGTATACTTTAAAGGCAATCTTTTTGGTGTACTGCTCTTATTAATGGGTTTTCGACGTTTTTGGTTTTCATGTTTCTTTTTTTCCCCATATAATGATATTATTTTAATGATCCATTATTACTACCAATACAATGCACAATGCTTCTATAAAATACACGCAGGTAAACTTCAATAATATATACCCTGATAGAGCTGTCATTTTTGGAACAAGAGGACCCAGAGTTTCATTGTTTAAACTCCTCAAGGACCTCACAAGTTTATAAAAGCGGCCGGCTCTCTGCTGGTTTTGCCCGGACGTTGACATCTTCTTCAGTTCCTCGAAGTTTTCCAAGACGTCTTCGTTGGCGGTAACTGAATCAGAAGCCTCTAAGGCCAGGCCTCTTGACAAAGATGGATCTATGAACAAATAAATAAATCACATTTTTTTTTTATTTTTTTAGCAACACAATCACAAGATCCATCCTCACATATATCACATTTTAAAATATAAAATATATTAACAAAGTAAAAACAGTAATGTTTCACATCAATCACTGCCTTAATAATATAAACTAAGCCTTATTACAATGGTGGGAATAGGCATATCCAATGTCCATGTGCTCCTATTCATACTGAAGCTTGTCTTCATCGTTCATTAGATATTCCTTGGTAATGATGAGTTTGGACGCCAGTGGGTAGGGTTCTGAATGCCCCTGTTTCAATATTTATGTTCAAATTTCTGAACCGGATGGGCCAATGGACACTTTCCATGCACAGTTTCCATAACGTCTATGTTCTCCTTAATGTGAACGAGCAGAACCTTGGACCAAATGTGGGCTTCTACTCTCTAGCTTGGCAAAAGTGATGCTACAAATTTCAACACACAGGGGCATGCAATAGACTTTAAGCTCCTTGAAGGAGGGTCTATTGCTGATTGGACATCCCACGCTGTTCCCACCATAAGCTAAGTATACGTTCTTATTAAAAGGACCCTACCGTGCGCCTTATTTTCTATTTGTCATGCAGTCTTTTAGTGTCGGCGCGCTGCTAAATCAGTCCTATTTTGCTGTTTTATCATTTTTTTTTCTGCTTATGGAGACTGGAAATGTTTTATGGAAAAACTGAAAAAAATGCAACATTGGGGACAATAACTGAAAAAAGAAAATTGTCATTGTGCCCAACATTCTGTGATTTGTTTCCGTATTAATGAGGATTAAATTACTGTTTTTAAAATATTAATCACGGTGGCTGAATAAATAATGATAGGAAAACGGTGGGTAGCTAGAACAAATAAGTTATCAAAAGCTGTACTTCCAATACAGAAAAAAACATCTTAGTACCTGCTAAAAACTCTCTGTTGTTTGTCTTAGAAGTGTCTTCCAGCTTCAGCGACTGTGTGACCTTTGCTGTAATACCATATTGACCTCTGAAGAACATAAGGAATACGTTATTATCCCCAAGAACCAGAATGATTTATTGGACATTTGATATGTGGTGTAAAAATATAAAATATGTTATATGCCATTGAGAAGAGTATAATATTATTCCATATAAATCAATATTGTTTTCCCCTTTGGTGTGAGTTTGATAATTGGCTTCTAGTCTAGTGGATCTCATTATTTAGTTTATTTACTAAAATAAATGTAGGACCAATTCTGGGTGTAAATCTTAGTATCCAGGACATCTTGGTTTTCTGACTTTGATGGACTTAAGAATTTAAATTGGCCCTAGGACTTAACGGCCAATGGCCCATAAATGCCATATATAATAATTAAGGAGGTTTTTTCTTTTTTCTCTCATACGCTGACATCACTCCCGGTAATTATCATTGAAACCATTAACTTCTATGTTGTCAATATGACAATATATTTTATAAATTTTCCTTACTTGTTAGAGAAGGGGAGGAAAATGTGACTTTCCGCACAGGAGACTTCCGTGACTTGCTTTCTTTTAGTTTCCAAGGTGTACTGGCAGGACTGACTGCTCTTGATTAGTGTGGATAATGGGGCATTCTGTAAAAACAATACAAAAAACATACATTCCATTAATTATACATGCAACCAATATCTTAACTATCTGCTTAGAATCATGTAATATCTAGCTTATATGCAGAAGAGCTTGTCCATATTCCTTCATGGTATTAAACCCTACCACTTATGCTGGAAGGTTATTCTATGCGCTCAATTCTTTTTTCACAACATCCAAGCATCTGGTGCTCTTATTTTTAAGTACGACCTCTTGTTCTAATATTTCTACAATTATATATATTTTTTCTTTTCTTTTTCATTAGACCAGGCCTTGTATTTAAATGGTATACATCCATTCCGTGGATGTTTTATGATTATTGTCTGTTTCATATCTTATTTATATTTTGTACGATTCTGAAGTGATGTTTTATTTTGGAATAATAAAATATAAAAGAAAAATAAAAAAAATAAAAATAAAAAAGAAGAAGTCAGCGCTACTCACCAATCCTTTGAAAAGTGCGATTGGACTAACATAATCCCTAATTGGAGTGAAACGGTCGCAGTTCTTCAGATTTCTGACAACTGTACCATCTGCTACTGTCGTTCCTTTGCTGGTTGAGACGGCTACTTCGCTGGAACATTTCCCATACACGGTGTCCTACAGGAGATGATGTAAACAAGGTTACGTGTCATTTAAAGCCCATTTTGTTAAAAAAATAATTTAAAAAAATGGTTTAAAATGAATAATTGTGTTCAGGTGGCACAAAGCATATCTGGATGGAGATTGGGATGATTCTAATGCATCTAAACATGCTTTTGTAGACATTGCTGAGTTCTGTGCTCCTCAAAAGGTTTAATTCTGTTTCGTTAATTAAAGACCCATTTAAATATCATCGTTTTTGCCTTTTATATAAATAAGGATAATCATATTTGTTAAAAAAATGTACAATAATAGAATGTTACCATTGGATCCTCATTCTGTGCGTCTTCTGGAACTAAGAGCGCTGAAATGATGCCTCTCTTGATGTTCAGAATACTCAATGGTTCATCCACTTGCGGATATAAAACGATTTGTTTCCCGTAGGAGATACTGAAACTCACGTCGTTCCTATTATGGACAGAGGGAACCGTGAATTATTCCCGGCCAGACGCAGATAAACAGAGAAAAGAGTGAGCAATAGCAGCCGTAAAAAGTAAGAAATCTGTTCAGAGGTCTTGAACAACAAAACAAACAATAGTCATAATAATTACAATCAAAAGTTTCATCCAAAATAGAAAATCCTGTTAAATATTTTTCATTAAAAAAAAATCCAATAGAATGTTTACTAACTTGGACATAGCATTGGAGAATTCTTCCGAATTCTTGGACTTCTTCAGCAACGCCTTGCCCTCGGAGCTGAAGCCGTACACCTCTCGCAGGGTGCACTGTTTGATCCGTAGAATGAAGCTGCACGGCTGAGGGACCTCCAGTTCTACCTGTGGTAGTCATAATGTATAAGCAAGAACAAGTTAGGGCTTAATGGTATAACACGATTATCAAAGTTATGCTTTGTGCCTTATCATTTTCCTTGAGGTTTCTACCTTGCAGTTGAACTTGGATCCGCTTTGAGAGTCGGCCGTTCCGGTGACTCCGGTAGATGTTCCGGCTTCGTAGTTATATACATATTTTCTAAGGTGCTTGAATTTACTTGAATCTTCTAAAATATAAGGAAATTAACCTTGCGTGAATATTTGTCTTCTCATCCGCTTTATCACATAATAGTCATTTTTGGCCATCTTTAATGAAAGGATAATACACAAGGCTATGACTGGTGGTAAAGAGGCGGTCCTGGCCCTTTAGGGCCGACGGCCCCCTGATGGTGTCAGGGGAGCTGGATATGACAGCCCGCACATTAAAATGATCACATAACATGCCATCAGGCACATCCAGCTGGACGTTGCACACTATAGCTCCCGATCTGCTGGACGGGTGTGTATAGAGCAATGTCAGGCAGTAGCCCACTGGGCTTTTGCCCGGTGTGCCAGTTGGCCAGTCTGGCCCTGATAATACATAAGAAATAATTACAATTTCTTGTTAGTTAGGAATTTGGGAATTAGGAATATAATATCGTTGAATTCATGGCCAGCCAATAAGATAAGAGCTACCAAAAATGTACCATTTACATATCGTATGTAGCTAAACGAAAATTAAAGCAAAGGGTTTTTGATGCGAAAAGGTGATTTATTGCTAGTAGGTGTCAACATGGTTCTTTTAAGGAGTAAAGTTGTCAATACCGAAGAATTCTAGTGCTCTAAACTGTTAGTAGATTCTTTTAGCTGTCTCTTTGTAGACTTGCTTTGGGTTGAAAATCTTTTTTTATTTATTTTCTTTAATTTCCGGGCTAAAGCTTGTGTGATTTAGATGGATTTTGATTACTTTAACAAAACAGAACACAGAAAGCTTTTAGTTCAGAGGTGACGTTAATGACATCATGTTAAAGATCTACGCATCGTTCGAAAATATCTTTTCATATTGAATCAACTAGCTGATGTTATTGCTATTCTTTTAAGGGGTGAAAAAGGTAAATGCATTCTTAAATATCCTTCATAAAGAACATGTGCCATATTACAGTCATCTCTTTGCAAAACCAACAAAATATTTATTTTTTTCTACAGGAGTAAAGATTTCTGTAAAAAAGTGAAATGTGGGTCAGTTCTGTGTCACACAGAAACCTAAATGTACTGTATATCCTTGAACCTTCTATTAAAACTGTGTGTAACGGTGCTGACTATCGGTTATTAAAAATATAACTCATAGTCAAGAAAAAAAAAAGCAATCCCAATGGCTTCTAAAAAATGAACCATGGGCAAAAGTATACTGTATGTAGGCTTGTGATCAGGGCCCCCTTTATCTAATGTATCAATCGTCACAGCCTGTCAGCTCTAGTTTTGTCAGACCCTTTGAATTTATGGACTGTAAGAGGCGCAGCGGGAATTATTAGCGCTATATAGATAAAAGATAATATAATTTTAAAATTGTAGCATGTAATACACCAAAATGCCATTAGAGGGCACTGTGAACTCATAATAGATAAACTGAATATAAACAGGTTAATTCCATAGTTTGTCCAGAGTTCCAGTCCCTTTATTAGAGGAACAACACGCAACATTTCCAGTTAAAAGGATGCACTCCAGCCTTCAATACAAAGGTTAAATACACAGTACATTGTGCCTAATCCCTGCGCAGATTATCAGTTATAAATTATTATCCACGCTGATACGGCTGGTATGAAGTCAGCTCTGTATATGCTGACTCCAAGACTAGTAGCATAGGTCACCGATGATAATTATTTTCTTCACTATGGAGCAACGGTGGAAAACAGTTGACCTCATTACTTTAACCCCTTCATCATCACAGTGATCATGTGGGTAACACCCTGCTGCGGTACCAAAGAGGTAGCTTTCAAGCTGTTGGAGAACTGGAACTCCCATAACACTGAGCCAGCTGTAGATACAATCTTTTTCTTATAGGATGCATACTGGAAGCAGCAGCTCTACACAAACTAGGGAGTTACTAAAAGGTTATGTAATAATAATTACTAACATAATATAATAACATAATATTACTTGGTAATTAATGGCAGTAGACAACTTTAAGGTGGAGAACATATATTCCAAAGAGAAAAGAAATATGCTTAATGCTTTAAACACCAAGTTTAAAAAGAATCTCAGAATATATATATATATCGCCAACACATTCCATAATGCTGTACAAGGAAACACAGTATCAGTGAGTCCAGGACATTAGATTGCATGGTTAGGTAAGAACAATATTTCCATTTTTTTTCCAGTCAATTAATTTACATATGAAATCATACAAATTAACATAAAAGGAATAAAAGCTTACTTAAGCAGGTTGGATTCTGACTATCTGACCCATCTTCCTCTGCAATGAGAAGAAAAACAATTGTCAGATTTGTACGCATTTAAATTTCCTAAAAACATTAAACAAAACATTCTTAAACCCTTCAATGCTGAGGATAGGCTAAAATGTTATATAGTACTCTATAGAATGAGCTTAAAGGACAAAAATTAACTACATCAACAACCATATGGTACTAAATGAGAAAATACTTTTCGAGCTCCGCTTTATTTTCTCCATCACTTAGTTATATCATTCAGATACATAAACATGCACCGGTGCAAAACATTGCATTAAACACACAATACTAGTCTCAATGATATTAAAAGGTAATCAGATGTATTTATTACTTCCCTCACTGCTGCTTAGACGTTTTAGGGCCCCCATAAATGTTTTTTTTTTCTCTTGTTAAGTTCTTCTATAGGTTTTATGGAGATTTTAAAAGGGTCTCTCTTAAATGACTCAGGTATGGTAGACAGCGTACGGTCTATTCACTAAAATTGAATTGGGATGTGATGTTGTTGAGTAAGGGAGAGGTGATTTGGACGGTGTTCTAACCTCATCATGTCTATGTCTAACCAATGCCAACTATCACATAACAACGCATAGTGTAGTAATAATAATAATAACAATAATAATGAATTCACTTTATGGTGTGAATATGATATAATAGTAATAATATAATAATATTCATTAATGCCTTTATTTACAAAGAATTACACTGTAAAAAGTCAGCAGCAATCCAAGTATTCATAGAAAACCAAAACTACTGTCCAAAAAAACCAATATTTTGCTATCAGATATTGCTAATATTGAAAATAATTATTATGTAACAAATAATTACTGCAAACCTATAAACTTTTTTATATTAATTTCAATGTTTCAGTGGTGCTGAATGTTTTTATTTTAAGCTATACAATAGTGAATCCATGACTTTATTGTTACCTGTAAAATAACCCCAAATAAATTCCCTTCCCATTATGTACAGTTTAACTTTCTTTTTAAGGTGCCATTACTCTGTAAGGTATAGAAGGTTCCGAAGTAGAATTTTCCAATTAGATGAATCAATCCATTACTTACGAGCCAAGGTGGAACTGCTGAAAATCAGCACAAGGAGCACAAGCTTCCTGGTGCCCATGGTGAGCTACTGAAGCTCTCTGGGGCTCCTGAGGTCCTTCCAATATTGGCTTTGTCTTCTTATATCCCAAAGAGAGACTGAGCCTTTGCTTTTGGACCTCAGTTTATATAGCTGGGGAAACAGCTGGGCTATCCTGTTTAGAAGTTTAGAGCAAATTGCAAAAGGTCCAAAGGTTAAAGTTTTACCTCTGAGATTACAGAGAGAGAGCTGACTAGGACCTAGAACTGTGAAAAGAACAACACAGAAGCGATAACGGCGCTGTCTGCAAGGCGTGTGTAAGAGCTATATGAGAAGTCACGTTAATTGCACTTTTAAATATTATTGCGGGTTATCAATGAAAAAATAAACCATTCCGGAAATGTGGTTGGATTTCGGTGGGAAAGGATAGTTAGTCGATAGTTTTAAAGGGGACTAACTCACTCCATCAAATATATGAAATAATTACCCCCTTTAAAATGGGAGAAAATTGGGATTTAAAGATGGTTCCAAGGGTTGTTTGCTGCCTCACGTCACTCATTATTTTGAACAGTAAGGTATTCTGAACGAGGCCAAGTAGGCCCAGGGTGGCAGGTTCAGGTTGCGGTAGCTGCTTTGCTACATGATAAGGAGCCAATGACCCTATTGGGCAATTAGGCTTCCTGTAGCGCTGCTCAGTTGAGGGGTTAAAATAGATTACTGATCTCCCCAACCATCCTATTAACACTATAGACGGCTCGGCCAAGTTGGCACAATCCTCCATAGTTCAATTCTGTGCTCCACAGGACCGGGATATGCAATCATATCCCGACTCTCAGTAGTAAAGATGGCAGCACAGAGGGGGTGGCTTGCAGTCTTCCCTGGGTTGGACCTAGGGCAGCACCGAAGGTAAATACGCCACCGATTATAAAAGGTCAACATTGGCAGATATTTTCAGCAAAAAGATCTGGCCCTGTATAATGTATAGTTTAATGTGTGAGGAGACCGAAGACATCTCATTGATTAAATATATATGATACAGGGCCAGACAAGCGTTTCCTGTAGCAGAAGCTCACTGGAGTTGACCCTTCACAATGTATAGGGAGCAATTGTAAAAATGAGCTGAAACAAAATTCTTCTGTCAACTCTCCCTTAGGTGAATAGACCCTAGATGTTTATTTACTTGGGGATGAGTAGTGTAGATATCTGTGTCACTGCTTAACTATGCCATATGAAGGGTTTTCTTGATCATTCAGCTTACAGTTTTGGAAGTAAGCACCATGATCTCCAAGGCATTCCCACTGTTTGAGTATTCAGTGGACACATTTTATTGGGTCAACGTAGAGAAGATGTTAAGCCAAAGAAGCTTACTTGTTACTAAAAGAACGAGATAGCCCTGCTTCCAGTGATTAATATCCAGGTAAGAAAACAGATTAATGTTTGAGAAGAAGTAATGGTGGTTTAAATATTTTGTGCATATTGCTGCTCAGGAATTAGTGCATAGAGATTTTGTACAGGGAACAGAACACCTCTCTCCCTCTTTCGTCATCTGATGCCCCTCTTCGAGACTCAACTGCCTATGTCACCTCTTCCCTGCCCTAATGCCCCTCTTTCTTATGGGCTCATAATACTATTTGCATGTATGAATAGATCACGGTGTTCTACAGCCCTGAAGATGACACTCATGTGTATAGAAACAACGGCGAATAAGCAGGTTCCTCCTTACCTAATGTATCCCTTTGTCTTAGTCCATCAGTCCTAATTTTGTCATTCCCTTTGAATATATGTATTGTAAGAAGCGTTGTGGTGTGATGATGACACAAACAAAATAAATGTAATCAGAAACAAACCATTAACTTAGGAATCAATAAAGACTCCACAAAAATGGAGCCTGCAGCTGCATATCCAGCTATTGGCCACATTAAGGTCACAAGGCGGCCGCAGGCCTTAAAGCAACAATGCTACTCCGTCATCATCAGACGGACCCTAATAATTATAAATATATAATACCGTATTTGCTCGATTATAAGACGAGGTTTTTTTCAGAGCAAATGCTCTGAAAAATACCCCTCGTCTTCTAATCGGGGTCGTCTTCTAATCAGACCTCAAATAGAGTCTGATTAGGAGACTAAGATCCAGATCCCCCGCACCGCTGCAGGGGACCTGGATCCTCCTGTCTCACCCCCCCCCCCCATCATACACACTTACCGGTGCTTCCTGCTGTATTGCCGGGGCAGCGGGTTGACGTCTACGCGATCCGCGTAGACAACGTCCGCTGCAGCCGGAAGGAGGTGTGGCTAGCAGCGGGGGTTGTCTGCGTCCGTCGCGTAGACCTTCCCCGACTGTCAGAGATCTCTGATCTCTGACAGCCGGGGAAAGTATACGCGACGGACGCATACAAACCCCCCTCTGCCAACTCCACCTCCTTCCGGCTGCAGAAGAAGGCGACGTCAACCCGCTGCCCCGGCTGGAAGCACCGGTAAGAGAGGGCTGAGAGGGGAGAGAGGGGAGAGAGGAGAGAGGAGAGGGGAGGGGAGGGGGGGGAGAGAGTGTGTGTGTGTGTGTTAGTTAAATGGGGGCATAGGGCATTTCTGGAGTGGCGTTAAGGGGGCATTTAATAGAGCACTCTGCCTCCTGAAATGCCTTATACCTCCCTATATGCCACTCTGCCCCATAATATGCCTTTTAACCCCCTAAATGCCAGAGTGGCATATAGGGGTATAAGGCATTTCTGGAGGCAGAGTGCTCTATACAATGCCTTTTAACTCCCTTAATGCCACTCTGCCTCCTGAAATGCCTTATACCTCCCTATATGCCACTCTGCCCCATAATATGCATTTTAACCCCCTAAATGCCAGAATGGGATATAGGGGTATAAGGCATTTCTGGAGGCAGAGTGGCATATAGGGGGTCAAAAGGCATACCATGGGGCACAGTGGCATATAGAGGGTTAAAAGGCATATCATGGGCCACAGTGCCATATTGGTGTGGCAAGCCTGGGGGCAGATGTGTGTAACTGGGGGACAGGCTGGAAAATACAAGAAATAAAAACAAAAAAAATATTTTTCTCAATCATAGCTTTTATTAAAAAAAATAGTTTACATGAATTAACATTTACTGGTAAAACTTTTTTCCTTTAGGGTCGTCTTATATTCAGGCTTTTTCTTTTTTCCTAAGTTAATATTCAGATTTTGGGGGGTCGTCTTATAATCAGGGTCGTCTTATAATCGAGCAAATACGGTATATATAAAAAAACTTACAAAAGTGACAAATCTATTTTTTTGTAATATGTATTAGAATTTAATTAAATTGAATACATATAAAAACAGTGGCTGGCATGGACATATTCCAGTGTGAGACTGTAAACTTTCTATGAACCCATTCTTCTTTAATGATGAAACCTGGCTTTATGCCATTGCTGATAAGCCACCAGCATGACTGTACCCAGTACTTATTATAATGATCATACATGACTTTACTTTTCAATTTGCTATTTGTCATCATACATATAATTATTATTACAGCATTATATTATTTTATATGTTTTATTTTAGGAGAACGGGGGCGCTCCTGCTTTTTCCATTCTTTGTTTCACTGATTGCTTTTTCTACATTTTTCAATCATTTTCCAAAAAAAATAAAAAATGGCACCCAGTCTACAGAATGGGGGGCAGACAGAAATAATGAATAAAGCAAAGCCACAATATAATATATAATATTTTATTTAATTATAATATAACTTATTGTATAGAGTGTATATGAGGAGTGCGCCTAAATATATAAGAAAGCATTATTATAGATTTTTAGGGAAAAGTGACTGTAAATTCAAATGGAATGGTTCCGGTGGCCTGAAAAATATTTACCGGAGCAGCATCTTACAATAATACATCTTGAATGATTGTATGTAAACTAAGGAAGATTGGGTTAATATAACAAATTTATTATAAGGAAAAAATACTGTGACCACGTCGTTTGGGACACACCTAAAGGTGATTTTTTTTTTCTCACAGCCTTAAGCTTAATTATTAAATATTCTACCGTGTGCTAAATAATTAATTTTAATAAATGCGTTAGAATTTCTCAGACAGATTTTTTAATATTGTAAAATGGATTCATATTCTGTATTATAATTACCCACTTAACAAGCCATTAACTTGAAACTTCACCACAGCAATTCTTAATTTTAATTATATATATAAAAAAATGAATAGCTTTTCCTGAACAAATTCAGACAAACAAAGAGATCTAATACATTATTAAATCTATTTAATCTCGAATACCTATATTTCTCTATAATTAATATTACCCACATCTAAATACATACAAACAGATCTGTGATTGTTCAGTCTTAAACTGTTTACCTTTTTGCTAGATATCTATATATATATGTAAATTATATATTTATATATACCGTATTTGCTCGATTATAAGACGACCCTGATTATAAGACGACCCCCCAAAATCTGAATATTAACTTAGGAAAAAAGAAAAAGCCTGAATATAAGACGACCCTAAAGGAAAAAAGTTTTACCAGTAAATGTTAATTCATGTAAACTATTTTTTTTAATAAAAGCTATGATTGAGAAAAATATTTTTTTTGTTTTTATTTCTTGTATTTTCCAGCCTGTCCCCCAGTTACGCACATCTGCCCCCAGGCTTGCCACACCAATATGGCACTGTGGCCCATGATATGCCTTTTAACCCTCTATATGCCACTGTGCCCCATGGTATGCCTTTTGACCCCCTATATGCCACTCTGCCTCCAGAAATGCCTTATACCCCTATATCCCATTCTGGCATTTAGGGGGTTAAAATGCATATTATGGGGCAGAGTGGCATATAGGGAGGTATAAGGCATTTCAGGAGGCAGAGTGGCATTAAGGGAGTTAAAAGGCATTGTATAGAGCACTCTGCCTCCAGAAATGCCTTATACCCCTATATGCCACTCTGGCATTTAGGGGGTTAAAAGGCATATTATGGGGCAGAGTGGCATATAGGGAGGTATAAGGCATTTCAGGAGGCAGAGTGCTCTATTAAATGCCCCCTTAACGCCACTCCAGAAATGCCCTATGCCCCCATTTAACTAACACACACACACACACTCTCTCCCCCCCCTCCCCTCCCCTCTCCTCTCTCCTCTCTCCCCTCTCTCCCCTCTCAGCCCTCTCTTACCGGTGCTTCCAGCCGGGGCAGCGGGTTGACGTCGCCTTCTGCTGCAGCCGGAAGGAGGTGGAGTTGGCAGCGGGGGTTTGTATGCGTCCGTCGCGTATACTTTCCCCGGCTGTCAGAGATCAGAGATCTCTGACAGTCGGGGAAGGTCTACGCGACGGACGCAGACAACCCCCGCTGCTAGCCACACCTCCTTCCGGCTGCAGCGGACGTTGTCTACGCGGATCGCGTAGACGTCAACCCGCTGCCCCGGCAATACAGCAGGAAGCACCGGTAAGTGTGTATGATGGGGGGGTGAGACAGGAGGATCCAGGTCCCCTGCAGCGGTGCGGGGGATCTGGATCTTAGTCTCCTAATCAGACTCTATTTGAGGTCTGATTAGAAGACGACCCCGATTAGAAGACGAGGGGTATTTTTCAGAGCATTTGCTCTGAAAAAAACCTCGTCTTATAATCGAGCAAATACGGTAGTTTATAAATTTAATAAAATGTATTCAATTCTATTACATATAACAAAAATAGAATAGAAACAAAAAATACAGCGCTAAATATTACCCAAAAGAAAAAAACACACAGACAGGGGGGGAATGATCAAGAGCCAAACCCACACACCAATACAAAAATACTTCATAACTTTTTTTTTTTAACTTTTCTATATACTAAACAAATCTGTGTTTACTGGGTAAAGTAAGCAAGATGCATGCATTAAAAACTCGTGTGTCATGGAAGCATCCGTTGCGACCTCCCGATCTGAGGATTTTGAATGTTGACCGGTGAAAGAACTCAAGAGACAATAAAGACTCAGGCTCCAATTTGGATTTCAAAGGCCACGGCGCTATACCAAACCCTCTCACGTGTTTTATTAATATCAGAATTATTCTTTATTAATATTGTGAAATAAAACATTTGAACAACTTCATTTGAATTTTTAACCGTTAAGATCCGCCAGTAAACTTATAAAAAGACAGTAACCCGTGTCTCACCTTATGGATCAGCGTCCTGCCAAATGCCACGCGGGAACGTCTCTCATCGCTTGTACCATGAATAAAACTCCATGATACCCCCAAAACTAACTTTGTCTGATCAAGGCTGTCACCCCCCAACTTATTCTTCTACGAGACAGGAGCCACACACCTATAACAAGCTCTTAACCTAAACCTAATACATGTCTAGGGAGGGCATTTTCTGAGCTTTTCACCTCCATCATTCGAGGTCATGTCTCTCTCCTGCAAAGCTTGCTCTCGGGATTCTCTTAATTCTTCCTCCAAAATTATTGTTCATTAACGTTATTTCTCTTTTTTGGTGAAAGCTTTTTTGTGAACCCTTCTAATGGAATTGTAAAAGTAGATGAGTTCTGTTTTTCCAAGCCTAGTATGCAAAAAAATCCAACAAATATTTATGCATAAGACACGCTTTATATAGATTGATAAATTGTTTCTTCATCTTGTTTTTCAAATCACAAATCTACCTTAAATTTATTAAAATCCTTTATACATTTACAAGTTCTTTTTACTATTTACGACCCTCTTAGTTTTTTGTCTGCAAATTCTCTACCGTGTTGTTTTAACCCCTGTTTTAACCCTGTATCAGAACATGTACTGGTCAGTTTCAAACTGTGTTTTTTACTTGCTTGGTCAGAAATGCTTTTGACTTGATAAAGGGAGGACTTCCGAAAGCTCGTCTATTATTTTAAATACTGTTAGTCCAATAAAAAAGGTATTACAAGATTCTGCAACATTCTGTTTTTTTGCATTCTTATACACTGGACTAATACGGCTACCCCAAACTACAAGTTCTTTTTGGTATTCAAGTTCAGATCCGTGATATGACAGGTTTTATGAAGAGTTCCAATGTATAATCTTTAGAAATTAGATTTCAATAACAAACTTTTCTGATAATAACAGCAGTTAACAGTTTATTGGGTTGATTTCAAGTGATTTCTTGTCAACCTCTTACACTTCTTACACTTCTGAGCTCCTTTACCATACTTGGGAACTCTCTGGGTATGACCCAGAGTCTCAGAGTGAAGCCCTCTTCCCCAGGTCTATGCCCCCTACTCCCCAAACTATTTTGCCTAATCCCTGCCCACATCCCCTCCCAAAAAGGCACTTTGAGGTTAGCCCCATACCCCACAAATGGCTAGCGGTGCCTCCACATGATTCCATTCCTCCAGAGGAGCGATGATTCTGGGTGGCCTGCCTTGGGAAGGTATGATTATTACATTACATTTATAGAGCACTAGTAGATTCTATAGCAATATATTACAATAGGAGAGAGCAAAGGTTAACATTAACACTAAAATGGACAATATACAGAATTACCAGTAACATGTTCATTAACAGATGTTAAGACATACTGGCACAGGACAAGAGGACTCTACGGACAGCATGACGGGGTGAAAAAAATTAGTTGGGCGTTCAGAATGGACTGAAGTGATGAAAGGTAATGGGGAGGCAAGTTAGTAGGGGATTGCAATAATCCAGACGGGATATCACAATAGTTGTTTACTAGTTAGGGGAGATAAGCTATTATTGTATTTACTTGTAACACAGTATCTGATATCACAGGTTAAGTGGACGTGCCAGGGAGCTTGTGCATATGTGGTGGTTCTACGTACTTCTCTGTTCTCCTGATTTGTAATAGTAGATCAGATAAACAAAACCATAATGCTACTAAATATAAAATGTATATAAGACTCATTGGCATGAGGTTGGGAGTTTGCATATTACGCAAACCCAATGAACACAGTTCAACAACAAAGTATAGAATGCGACGAGTGTGATAATGATAAAGCCATATCTGTAACATTTTATCTAAGAGTCATTGAATATTTTCAGAGCTTAGTACATTATTTATACACTGGCTGCCAGCAATTCTGAATAACAAGTCTGCCCTATCATTAGATATGACTAACCAAATAGTAAAAGTAACAAAAACTACTTAAAAGTGAGGCTTTTCTCAAGAAAACAAGAAAAGCTTCTGCTGGGGAGGTGATAGCCCCAGATACACCCCCCTACATTTCAGTTGTCCAAACTGGGACACCTTCGTTGGCTCCAAGACAATACGCAGTTATAGGCGGCTCTATGTGGCTCTCTATAGGCAGGTCCATCTACAGTAACCCTGGGAAGGTAGTTTAGCTGAATGCTGCAATATGATGACAAATTCTGGTGCACAGCTTTAGTACATGGTGTGGAAGCCGAATGGGAGCTGTGATTGAAGCCTATCCTTGATCACAAGATACCAAATAAGAGACTCCTTTACATTTTCCCATACATTCCATAAGTCAACATGGTGAGAAACTTGTCATGGCATGTTCTAGCTTATGAATCAAAGGCTACATTGGATAAAATATGCATTTCTTTGCAAACCAGGAGCAAACATAACCCAGTAACTTCACACATTGTTTCTCTATTTGTTTATCCCATTTTCTGTTACTGGAATAACTTGATTCCGAGGGAGACATGAAATATTGTTAGATTTAACACAGAGCTATTGCTGTATTTAGACTCATACAAAGGATGTACAGGAAGCGAAGTAATACCCTGAACTTTGTTTCATTGTTGTGGTTACTGTGCTGATACATCTGTAAAACTCACTAGGCATCTTTAATAAGAAGTTGGGTTCTGTTTTCATAGCTTTTGCTATTTTTTTCTGCTTTTTGGGACATAGGTTGGCAGGACAGCAGGATTCGCGACTGCAATTCAGTGGTCCTTATTTTATTCTCCGGTGTATAGTGCGCATGCTCAATAGCGCTGGCAATTTGGGTGTAGATATGTTGTCTTGAAGATTGCAACTTTTACCGTTCACATAAAGCCCTAGTCTAGCGGGAATCTGTGTTTCAGGTTATCTCACTTGTTTGGATCAACAGTAACACTCACTCCAAGCTCAACAATAAGATGTGATATCCTGTTGCATACCCCCCCCCAACACTTCAAGCGTCCAAATCAGGACACCTGTGTTGAGGGGGGTGTCTAGAAGTAGCATCTGGGCAACAGGCATGGCCACCAGCCTTTCCTACCTCAAGCTAAGCACCTGCATGGCCACCTAAGCTGCAGGGCGTCGCAAGGTGGCCATGCAGGTGCTGCAATGGAGGTGAGACCTTTCCGCATCACTGGTAAAAGTGAGAGAGAGGAGCAGCTATGCTAGACTGCAAGACAGAGCCCAAAAATCAGGAATACACCAATAAACCATGGCCATTCATGACCTATGCTAAAGTCCTTGGGCAAGGAAGCATGACTAACAAGACGTGGCCAAACAAGGCTAAAGCAAGGTGTAAATAAAGTTGAGAAACTAGAGACTCTTTCCATGGGATGCAAATATCAGAAAATCACTACCTGTCAAGGTTGATATGCATCATGTGTTAGCTATTGAGTGTACTTTATTACTCGTGTCTTGTCTATTTCTGCCATTTATTTTTAATCATATTTCAATAAAAGCTGGATTCACACCACAAAGTATTATGTACTGGTTTCCACCGGATTAGCCTTTTTTGCCCCATTAACTGGCTAACGCTGCAGGTGATTTTTATCATTGTTGCATGGGGCTGAAAAATCTGAGCTACCAGTATTAGGCTAGGTTTCCACTTGGGTATTTTTTCAGCGTTATTTTCTTGATGGAAAACGCCAGGAAAACTGCCACTGCATTTTCCTGCGTTTTGGCGTTTTTTCGGGCATTTTAGCCTTTCTGTGGAAATTGCTTTTTTGACCTTAGGCAGTTTTGCCAGCCTTTACAAGTTAAAATTGTCACCCAGCTAAAAGGGATTAGGATAAATGGCAAGTATCTGCCCCCTGATGTCATTTCCTTGGTAGAGTTCTACTTAAACGCCCCGGCGGACACTTTTGTCTCTTTTCTGTGGTTTGTAAGGCATGCTTTATTCCGAATGTCTGCTCCTCTAGGAAGATTGGCCCCAAATGATGGTGCAAATTGCAAGGGGGGATACTCACTAGTTGAATAAGCTTGGACACATCAAAGACAATTCTGGGTGCCATGCTGCTAATAAATTACACAGAGACAGCACACAGTGTACAAGCAGATAAACGTTTTACCACAGTACTTCGAAAATGGCAGCTCTTCCTCTTCCTGGGTCCTGCCCCTTTTTTGTAACTGTGGAAAAAAACGCCATAAAAAACCCACATGGCTTTTTCATGGGGTTTTTTCTCTCCCATAGACTTCTACTGGAGAAAAACGCCAAGATTTCCTTGCAAAAAACGCCAGAGTGTCAACATGCTGCGATTTTGAAAAACTGCCACAGAGCCCAAAAAAGCAGAAAAACGCCAAAGAGGACTGAAAAAAACGCCAAACAGAAAAACGCCAAGTGGATATGGCATTGTGCGATTTCCTATTGAAGAACAGCTAACATCTGGCCGCAGCGTTTTTTCACTATTATCTGCTTTTACCTGTTTTTGAATGACTCGGTAGCTACTGTCTGTCCCAGGTAGCCAACAAATTATCCTTTTTTAACAGGCAGTGGGGTTCATGTCTTGATTTAGACACCTGAAGTGTATGACAATCCGTATGCAGGACTAAATGTGTAATAATTAATTGAATTCTTGTTTCTTTGTTTTATCATTTTAGTGCCTAGTTTGTATATCACATTAGATTACATTTTCATCTAAGCACCATCTGGTTCAAATCCTTGTATTAAAACATAAAATCTACTGACAACGAAGATACACTTGTTCACTCCTGTACGTCGAGTCATGAGGGTAGTGTGACAAGAGACCCTCCAAATATAAGGGGATTAAAATTTAGAAGTACCAAGTACTACTAAGAAGTACTCATCTTCGATGGGCATGTTATGTTTATGGCTTGATTAGAGCAATCAGAATTAAAGTGATGACTCCACTGGATAAAAGGTCAAGGCACGCGGGATCAGAGGTGGACTGTGGCTATGCTGATTTCAAATGACTTTCAAATTTTAATAATTTTATCTTTATTAGATAAGTTTGTGTTCAGCATAGTCTAAGCATGTCTGATGGCCAACCTTGTATTTATGGGCCAGGAACATGCCAGAATTTTACATATTAATGTTTTTAGAATTCTTCTAGTAGAATGTATAGGATTATTAGTTTGCCTAATTTTTATATAGCATTTTGATTAATTATAAAATAACACTTTTAATTAGTAAAATAAAGAGTTCTGCAACAGTGCCGAAAATGGGGACCATCTCACAAAAAAAACAGGACTGATGAATGGTATTTTAAGGTGATTTTAACACGTTCTGTTGGTGGACATGATGTGTCCGTCTACAGTACTGTCTGTAGTTCTACGTATTGCTATGTAAATGGTCTTGATGATTGAACCATCCCATCGGTTGCTATGGTGATAAGACCAATTTCCAAACCAGACTCTATGTCAACCATGAATATCCCAATCATGCTCTAATAGAAAACAAATGATGTTGGTTAATGTCAAGCTGTACATTTTACTATCACTGTTGCTTTAAAAAGATAGTAGCCCAAAGCTGTAAATGAATGAAGTATTCTTTAGAATGCATTCAACTTACTATCAAAATTATTTATTATCAGAATTGTGGAGTTCGCAAAAAAATTGAGTTTTCTGCCTTTCCTATTTAATGTATTTAAAGGAAGTTTAAAGAAAGCCACATTTTGACTTTCATGTCAGTGACAGATGTTAGCAGGCCAATGACCTGGATTGTTGGCTTTGATAGTACGCAATACGACATGGCCTAATTTTAGTTTTATAAGCTTTTACAACAGCTTTATTTATAAAATGAACCTTCATGGTGTTACAAATGAAAACTAGGTATTGCAGTAGGGGCCAGACTTGACATAAGGAAACGGCCCTGGCACTTTAAGGCCGATGGCCACTTAATAACTTACGTGTGACCCGCAGCTGAATATGACAGGCCCACATTCCGTTTTGTGTTCACATAGCGTGTGGCTGAACATACCCAGCAAGCAGCCGCACACTGGAGCACTGGATCTGCCTCTGAAGTGGCAGACCGGGTAAGTATGGGTTGCTGTGGGCCAGTGTAGTCAGCGTGGGGCAGTGCGCTAAATAGCCAGTATGGACCTGATTCCAGTTATCTAACTCACCAGCGGCTGCTAAGATTAAACAATTAAATATTGCAAAAATTGTATCATTTCTACTCGGCGAGTGTGGATTCAGGGGCCTAACCATCTGGCCCTGGTGCGAAAATTGTTCCGGGGGCCCCCCAACTTCACAACGTGTCTATGCCTTATTTGCCCGTTGCACCCCCGTATAACATACACTCTGGCACACATATGTAAACACACTTACACAAATTACACACACTTACTCATACTCACTAACACACACACGTACACATTTATTATGACACACACTCCATTTCGTCCACTTGTAGATACATGCTCCTACACACATAATTAGACATACATGCTCACACACATAAATACACATCCATGCTCACACACACACAATTACACAACCATGCTCACATACACAAGTACACATCCATGCTCACACACAAGTACACATACAATTACACATCCATGCTGACACACAAAATCACACATCCATGTTCACCTACATACACATTTAAATATATACATACATCCCACCGCCACTTACGGGGTCATGTAGTCATCCCCTCGCATTAATTCCATTCTGTATCCCAGTTAACCAACAGGGCAACCCCCAATTTGTGCCTTTTCAGTCTTTATTTCTCTCTTTTTCCATGGTTCCCAGCATTTATATGCACTACACAGCAGCACATTGAATGATGTCAATTCTGCTTTTATAAAACTGTTGAGATATCCTTGGATAACACCGTGATGGATGTGAGAAAATTCATTTTCATAAAAAACCCATAACATATTTACCCATTTCATAAATCTAACTGCCACTGTAAACCCGTTTTATTATTATTTTTTAGTGTTAAAATGTTGCACACTTGCAATACAGAACTTCCCTGACAATACATAACGGTTTTACTTTGCTTTATTTTTCATTTGGAAAAAAAAATAAAAATCTGATAAGGGCATTTAAAATAGTAATTTGCAGCACGATCAGCTATAAACATGCCAAGGGGACACGCCGTGCCTGTTATTATAGATAAAGTCAGGTCATCTCTGAAGCAATGATCTTAGAGTCTAATAAATAATGAAGAAATGCATTATTTGTAACGCCAGAGCTCAGTAATTTCTAAGGCTGATATATGATTTTTGTAGCAAGTGGAAAAATAAGTAAGCTTCAAAGATAATTGGGTAACTTATCTTGGAAGCAGCGCCTTGAGGAAAGAGATAGGCATCTTAATTCACCAGTGATACATGTCAAATGGAGATATAGTTAACATATGTAAGATAATTAGCCAGGATTTGGAGAAAGTGATTTATTTTTGGTGCAGTAATTTAAATAGCGCATAATTTTGATGGATCACATTATAAATCAAAATACACGTTTACTGTTAAGTCCCGCAGTAGAAGAAAATTAGTTGGTTTACAAAAATTTTTCTTCCAAAACTACTTCTTTAGTTTCAGTGCTTGAAGTCACAATATCATACCAGTTTAGGTCCCTATGGTCTTTGCTCTTTTTCCTCCCTCTTTCCTCCCACTAGTTAGTAGGAGCTCAGAACGATGTGTATCACAGTGTTTTAGAACCCTAAATGTCCCAATATGTTTATAGGAACAAAATAAAGGAGTTTATTATTTTAATTATTTAAATACAATCATCTTTAAAAGAAGACCCCCTACCTATCATTAGAAATGAATTCTTGACACTTGATTGGGGCAAAGAAAATAGTATTCTCACTAATAAGGAGCATCATTTTATTAACATCAAACATTCAAAGATATCAATAATATACATATTACCTAAAATACATAACAATCTAAAAAAACTTTCAGGCAGACCTATCATATCTGGAAAAGGATCCCTAATCACAAACCACTCCAACTATGCCAATGCCCTCCTACATCCTTTGGTAACCACACGGAAATCTAATATACAAGATACCATAGACATACTGAATAAAGTGGCTACCATGAAACGGAATAAGGACTGCGTCTTGGTAACAAGCGACGTGGAATCACTATACAGGTTGAGTATCCCTTATCTGAAATGATCTTGAAGGAAATTCAGATAAGGGATACTCATGACTCATGGGGGACAGGAAAAAGGTGTCTGACTTTTCCTGTAGTCACTAGATCCTTTCCCCGTTTCTTTTTTGGCTTCTCCTCCCTGCTGTTGGCTCGGTGGTTCAGGCTTCACTCCGCAGTCCCAGAGCACTTCTGGTCCATTGTTTAGGCTTGCCTATAGTACTTCTGCTCCCTTTTTTAGACCAGAAGTGCTCTGGGGAAACCTAAACAACAGACCACGGGGAGAAGCCTGAACAACAGAGCGGACACAAGTGAGAAGACAGATCCGTTACCTAACATTATTATAAGTCGCCCTTAGTTACGCAAATGTATTTATGTCAAGTTGGGAAGAGATGTGCATTTGGCCTAAGGTAGAATGGAAAAGTAACTTACTCTTATACTCTAGATATATAGATGATGTCCTAATTATATGGCAAGCATCTACAGAATGATTACAATTTTTTTCATATATTAATTCTAACAATTGGGGCATCTCATGTATGAGTGAGTACAGTAAAAAGTACATATTTTGGAAGAGGACAGGTAATATAGAACATGAAACACCATCCAAACATTTTGCAAAAACCAAGAAGACCCAGAACATATCAACCTTCCTCCTAATTTGTATGGTCCTCAAAAATTGGAGAGGGGGTGACCATGTGAAAGAAGAGTGGAGGCTGTAATAGCCACAAAGGGGGTCCATATCAATTTAAATACTGCTAGTTTTGGATGTCCACTGACCTCATATAGGTGTGATGGTCATATAGTGCAGATATTTGGAAAAATAAAATAAGTTGTGTCAACTTTAGAAGGAGTTTAGAGAAAGATGGCTAAATATTCATTACATAGATATACTAAACTTTAAGGGTCTCCAGTATGGGGGAAGCTGGAGGAGATTAAGGTCTGGAGGGCAGTAAGCGGTCTTTAGAGGTGATGTCTCCAAAACTGGGAAAGGTTTTTTCAGGTAGAGTATGAGCAGTTTGCATGCCGACACTATGGGGTTATGCTCCAATCTTACAAGGCTTTTGGATGCTCTGACATGGATCTGCCCGACAGCTTCCCAAGTATAAACTGAGGGGCATTTTTCCTTTTAGCCTAATCACAGCCTTATATTCAAATCTAAACTATACGATCTGTGAGAAAACGTTACAATCCCCACTTCCGGTTCCTACAGTTTATTCCGAAGTTTAGGGATACAGTATGTACTGTAACTGGCAAACTCTTCAGCGAGTATTATCAGTTCCCTTTTCCCCAGTCTTTATCTGAAAACATTAAACAGAGAGAGCAAACAAGAGACAGTCATGCCACAAATTGTCAATGCTATTGGAAGCTCATTGTCATGTTATTGAAAAGACCATGTCATTTATGAAGAAAGAAAGAAAAAAAAAAGATATATATTATCCAATAATGATATTTTATGTTTTTATGAATTTAAAAAGAGCTTGGCTAACCTGTATAATTTATAGATAAAACAGGAATTCTTGAAAGTTTCAGACTATTCAATATACAGAAGCAACTCAACCCTCATTGCAAGAGAAGCTCACCAGGGTTGGACCTCGATCACGCTTAATGAGATCTGGAAATTAAACCATAACTCTCCTGCAAATGCCCTTTTTTGGGGGGGTTCTTCAACCTCGTTGAACCTCGTGGTTTAAAAAGGACAACTTCACCTTGGACCTTAGGCAACATTTACACAATACTGGATCCTTTTTGTGCTCCATGTATGAGCTTTCTATGCGTCCCCAATTAGTTTTGGATGAATCTGGATACTGCACACTGAGTGTCTTGTCAAATATATTCACGGGCTGCTTTATTACTGGCCACCGGATCAGACTTACCGGCTGAGCTGAATGCCCCCCGTGGATGCTGTACTATAAATTACGTATCGTTCAGGATCAATCGCCCAACTGGTCTGCTTTTATATAACCTGTCATTTAAAACATACGTGTACATTGAAATAGAAACGTCCCTTCATAAACCAGCCTTTTGTTTGATACCTGTAATTGTTTCAAGTTCACATGGATTTTGACTCCCATAATGGTCGGCCAGCTAAAGAGGTTGCTAAACATTACATTATGAGTTCAGGCCCGTTGGCTGCCCATCCTTGACCTAAAAGAGTTCAAGCTGAGACTCTTCAGCCAAGATTTTTTTTTTTCTCTGTTGATGGTTAATTGTTGCTAGAGATCTTGTTAGTTACACAATTTAAAGGGCGGAATGCATATTAAAGAACTTTGTGATTACTTATAGGCATTGTTTAAAAGTAAAAAAAAAGCTTTCTCTGTGGCAAGAAAGATCTCTAATTGAAAAGCTCTATATAGCTAAAAAAGGGAAAAAAAGCATTTACAAGAATGTAGAGGTAATATAGTTTGAGGTTCCTCTGCGAGCACCCCAATGTAACAGGCCTGTTTGCTGTTTAGAAGCCCAACCCTGACAAAGGCCATGTTCTTAGGCCCGAAACAATAATTGGAGGTTCTCGTAACTTATGGGCTTTTCATAAATCTTTATTTACAAGTGTGCGGCGTTCAATCTTTTTTTTTATCCACAAAACATGGTGGGACCTACTATCCACATCCCTGTAATAATAATAATAATAATAGATATTATGGGTGGCATGGCGTCTCAGAGCTTCAACCCACAGAACGCTCTTTCTCTCTTTAATGGTTGTGAGAAGCCATTACTGGACTTGTTCCTTGCTCATTCAGAATGTATTGCCGCTATGGGATCAAAAAGTCTTTGGGTGCATTGCGTTCTATGACATTGCTCCACAAATATTATAAATGGCCGAATGTATATGAATGGCAGATGTGTTGGAATATACATATAGAATGGGTGTGAGTAAAAACCGATACACCAGCTGGATTCTGTGGTTGGGGTTTTATCTGTAACAAAGTCCATGTCATAGGGAGGGTAAAATCCAACCCAAGCTTCAATCAACTGCAGCTCGCTTTTCCTATGATATGATGGTTGGACCTAGAGTTTTGAGTTTAGGGAGCTTGTATGTTCTTTTGCAGAAGACACTTGTGACGGGAACCTGGATAGCAAGGGTTAAGCCCTCGCCATTGTCGCTTGCAATGCCTCTTTCATGTGATCTGTACAAGTGACAGCAATCACACATAATCACTGCATTTACATGAGAACACAACTAACAGCGCTCACAGACACACACATCACCACTCACAACAATCAGAGCCAGGAACTAACAAAAGAACACAACTTACACAGCTCCCAGACACACAATGAACCGAAAAGCAACACAGCTCACGGTGCGTAGACATTTACTCACATAACTCACAACATATTCCACACACACAAAAGAATACAGCCAACACAATGTTTGCCAGCACAGCCACTTTCTACCTTAATGTGTGCAATATATTTGCCCAATACTGTTGACCTATAACTCCATATTTACAATGGCCGAACAGAGACTGAAGATGGAATTTTTTTTATAGGTAAAAGTGTTTTTTTCCCGATAATTTTTATAATTTGAAAAAAAATTTCTTACTACGAATTCTAAGAATAGAAGTGTCCATATTTAGATGGTACTCTGTAGAAATGTTTGCACCGATAAGCAAATTCGATTGCAAGTCCATTGCAGAGCTATCATGATATCATGTGCACTTGCTTGTCTTTATCACATACTTGGAATTGACATAACAGGTTTTATCTCAGCTAGGACTAATCTGTGCTTGAACTTCATCTAAACTAGCGAGTCAGAGCTCTGCCATGACTTATACAAGATATGATCATTGCTGACAGAGATAATTAAAAGTAAAGCTGAAAATATATTATCGCAAGTTTTAAGATTATAGCACGCCAGAAAATTCAAATAATTCTCAGACCAGAAGCCAAGCCCATGCAAAGAACCAAGGGACGCAGATGACCCCCGATGCGTAATCATTACGGTCTGATCTCCACATGCATGTTAATGCATACCTCCCAACAGGTCTTTCTTCAGGACAGCCCTGATTTTCGGACTTCGGGTAGCTGCCCACGGTCCAGCTTCTGCTGGCAGTGGGATAATAGGCCAGTTGGGAAGGTCCTCTGATCTCCTATGACCACCTCCGGGGAACCGTAAACTCAATGGTGGTCTGTGCTGAGCTCATCTACAAGTCGCACGTGACTAAGGCGAGTTAGTGGTCCTGCCACCCGTTCTGCTCACTTTCAGGTCAGTCCCCAACTCTTGCCACTTCCATCAACACAGGTCATGACATCGCACGTACATGGTTATTTCATGAAATCTGCAATCTGTATTATTTATATCACATCATGTTTTTAAGACTTATGAGTAAGCGCCAGTATAGCGCTTACGTGAGACATTTACTCACATAACACACAACATACACACACCCACCGGTATTCACAAAATAATACAGCCAACACAATGTTTGCCAGCACAGCCACTACCTTAATGTGTACAATATATTTGCTCAATACTGTTGACATATAACTCCACATTTACAATGGCCGAACAGAGACTGAAGATGGAATTTTTATTCAAAAATTATATATATATATATATATATATATATATGCCAATTATCAAAATAAGAGTTAAATTTATACTTTTACTATTCAAAGTAATATTTTTCTATGCGCTGCTGGTACAAGGTTAAGCACTAAGGAAGCCTGATTCTTGAATTAATTACTATTTACTTGGTTTCCTTTTAATTAGCCCTTGAAGTTATGCATAATTAATGCAATTAGTCATCAGATGCCACAGATTTCATCAGTTCACATGCACACGTGCACTGTTAATTAATGTGATAGCAAATTGGATTATATGCGTCCCTTTAAAAGAAAGGTCCCGTTAAGATCCTCAGGCCCCATCGGTGATATCCCTTGTACCGTCGCTACAGGAAGTCGCAATTTAATTCATAGAACCAATTAATTTAGACCCCAAAAAAAATTGAGATTTACGGGAGAATTGGGTTTACTGAACTGCCTGGAATTCTTACAACAGATGTTCAGTTTCCTTTAACCTTGGATCCTGGTCAACTTTGAGATAACTAAGATTAGCGTATTCTTTTACAAGGTGACCAAACAAGATTTAAGCCATTGACAAATGTATACCAGGAGCATGTGGAAGGAAGAGCTGGTTTCCATCACGTGGGTTACATTTGGGAATAAGGAGCATTATTGCATGCCATGGAAGCTGCAGCGTTGGTGGTAAATATCCCAAGGAAAACAGCATATTTTCTCATGTTAGTTAAAATACATTAAAATACCGTATTTGCTCGATTATAAGACGAGGTTTTTTTCAGAGCAAATGCTCTGAAAAATACCCCTCGTCTTCTAATCGGGGTCGTCTTCTAATCAGACCTCAAATAGAGGTCTGATTATGAGACTAAGATCCAGATCACCCGCACCGCTGCAGGGGACCTGGATCCTCCTGTCTCCCCCCCACACACACACTTACCGGTGCTTCCTGCTGTATTGCCGGGGCAGCGGGTTGACGTCTACGCGATCCGCGTAGACAACGTCTGCTGCAGCCGGAAGGAGGTGTGGCTAGCAGCGGGGGTTGTCTGCGTCCGTCGCGGATACCTTCCCCGGCTGTCAGAGATCAGAGTGGCACATAGGGGGTCAAAAGGCATACCATTGGGCACAGGGCCGGCCTTTGGGGTGTGCGACCGCACAGGGCGCCACACTCCAGGGGGCGCCGCCGCGGGGTCCGCCGCTGCCGTGCGGTCCGCCGCCGCCGCGGGGTCCGCAGCTGCCGCGGGGTCCGACGCCGCCGCGGGGTCAGACGCCACCGTGGCGTTCCGCTCCCGCCAGCAGCGTACCTAGCGGGGGGGCGGTCCGCACAGGGTGCCGCTCATCAGGGGGGCACCCGGCACCCCTCCAGAGACGGACAGTAATATCCGCCGCTGGAGGAGCAGGCTCGCAAGGGAGCGGTATCTAAGGTGTTTAACAGACCTTCGGCTCCCTTGAGTGATTTTAATCCGGTTCAAGGATCTCCCTTGAACCCGGCTTAAACTCACTCAAGGGAGCCGGAGGTCTGTTAAAGACCTCCGATACCGCTCCCTTGTGATCCGCGCGGCAACAGCTGCTGTGCGCCGGGGTTTGTTGTCAGATCCCGGCGCACAACACTGAAGCCGCGCCCACCGCTGTCCGTGCCCTCTGACCCGGAAGAAGACAGAAGAACTGAAGAAGAAGAACGAAGAGGAGGAAAAGGAGCTGTAAGGAGAAAAGAGGAAAGGTAGGAAAGCATTCAGTGAGAGTGGATTGGTATATATGTGTGTGGATTGGTATATATGTGTGGATTGGTATATATGTGTGGATTGGTATATATGTGTGGATTAGTGTATATGTGTGGATTAGTGTATATGTGTGGATTGGTATATATGTGTGGATTAGTGTATAAATGTGGATTGGTAAGTGTGGATTGGTATATATGTGTGTGGATTGGTATATATATGTGTGGATTAGTGTATATGTGTGGATTAGTGTATATGTGTGGATTGGTAAATGTGGATTGGTATATATGTGTGGATTGGTATATATGTGTGGATTGGTATATATGTGTGGATTGGTATACGTGTGGATTGGTATACGTGTGGATTGGTAAAAATGTGTGGATTAGTATGTGTGGATTGGTATGTGTGGATTGGTATGTGTGTGGATTGGTATATATGTGTGGATTAGTGTATATGTGTGGATTGGTATACGTGTGGATTGGTATGTGTGGGTTGGTATGTGTGTGGATTGGTGTGTGTGTGGATTGGTATATATGTGTGGATTAGTGTATATGTGTGGATTGGTATACGTGTGGATTGGTATATGTGTGGATTGGTAAGTGTGTGAGAGTGATGGGTGTTATGCTGTACCATTTCCAATGTCTTTTTTATGATCTTATTATGCTCTAAAAGTACATCATAACTCCCATCACTCTATACTGTTCCATACAGTGGCAGAGCTGGGAGGCAGAGGCCTTGCACCCCCACCGCAGGACTCCTGAAAGGTAAGTGAACTTCAAAGAGGGAAAGGGTAGATAGTTAGGAGGGGGTAGATAGGGAGAAGGGAGTGAGACAGGGGAAAGGGGGTAGATAGGGAGAAGGGAGTGAGAAGGGGTAGATAGGGCAGAAGAGAGTGAGAAGGGGTAGATAGGGCAGAAGAGAGTGAGAAGGGGTAGATAGAGCAATCATACTCCTATCATGCCAAGTCTGCGAGTAAATCCTGGAATCTGGGTATGCCTGGGCATGATAGGAATGTGATTGCTGTTAATCATATATATATATATATATATAATATTATTTAATTGTTTTGTCCTATTTTGGTGTGTTACTTACTTTAAATAAAAGTGTTAGATTTTTTTATGGTGTGGGGGGGGTCATATTCGGTTTTGGCCAGGTAAATGCTGCACTTTCGGTTTCAGTCCAGAATTCGTTTCGGTGCATCCCTACTACTAAGCCAGACAATTAAGTGGTAGGCCTACACCACATCAATGTTTGGCGTAGTATATAGTGATTGGGGTTTTGTTACAAGTTTTGTTACAAGTTTTTATTCCTTTCTTTTTTTGGGATGGGGGGGCGCCAGAGGAGTAGTCCGCACAGGGCGCCAGAACACCTAAGGCCGGCTCTGATTGGGCACAGTGGCATATTGGTGTGGCAAGCCTGGGGGCAGATGTGCGTAACTGGGGGACAGGTTGGAAAATACAAGAAAAATAGTTTACATGAATTAACATTTACTGGTAAAACTTTTTTCCTTTAGGGTCGTCATATATTCAGGCTTTTTCTTTTTTTCCTAAGTTAATATTCAGATTTTGGGGGGTCGTCTTATAATGAGGGTCGTCTTATAATCGAGCAAATACGGTATATAATTTATATATAATGATACGGCAAAATCATGTAAAATAGGTATTGTATTTTCCTCATTTAATGCTACATGCATAGCCAAAAAAATATGTTTTAACATGCATGTCATCAAAAACAAATCAAATCACACCATTGTAATATATTATACTCAAGAATCTATAGTAAGTATTGTCAAAGTTATCGTCAGGACCTTATTTGGGCAAAGAAGTTGCTTGTCTTGCCAATATCATTGTGGCGGTAGATTGGGGCCATTTCCAGTACTCTATTATATGTTTTCTATTTTTTTTAGACAATTCCTTAAAGGGTCAAACATTGGCGGTGGGACACTGTAATTATACGAAAGGGAATTAAAGACTTATATGATCTTCCATTCACTAAAATAATTGGACCTTAAAATATGGTTATTCTGTAATTTTTTTAAGTTTGTAATTCTTAGCTTGTTTGGGATATCGATTTTATATGACTGCTGTTCTTTCTATAATTTGCTAGGAGTAAGGTGCTAAAGTTTCAGTCTTTATCCCTTAGGGCATCCAATGTATAAATCTAGCAGGAACTCTGTTATATTTATCATATGCTAAGTTATTTATCATTTCAGTAGCTAAAGCTCAGAAGCTTAGTAAATAGATATAATAATAATAACAATAATAATAATAATGATAATAAAGAAAGAGTGCATAGAAATATTTTAAAACCTGGGTATTTTTATGAAATCAAAATGTTAATAAAATTTTAATCAGCATAGAAAGAATTTAATTTTACTCTATAAATATTTTATAACATAAATGGGTGTTATATAAAAAAAATTAATCTTTATGATGCACACAAAGAAGGGTCAAAGTTTTTTTATTTTTAAATGTATTTTCTGAAAAACACCAATTACAAACGGCAGCTAACATTTGCGGAACTGACATTACAGATATAATATGATATCATAGCTGTATAAAAGGCTGAAGTTGCACAATTGCTTGGGCTGTTACCAGATACTATAATGCAATTGTATGACATTTAAAGTAATAGAACAAGCTATGTTTGATATATAATTTACCATAAGACTTTAAAGGATGTCAATGTACTCTTCCAGAGGGTTAATAGGAACTGGGGACAGAGACAGTCAGGAAACTGTCCCTCGAATGAAGGAACATATGGTAAGTTCAAATAGAAAAGAAATGAGTGTCGATTGTACATAGGATTAGTTTGTCTCTTTTTTTTATTATTTCTTTTATATTGTAACTGAATATTTTTTTTTAAACTTATACCATTCTAATAATTCCCTGGAAATCAAAACTTGGTAGCTTAAATCATGACCTTGCACAGCGCGATGAGTTTCCCTGGCTGTGCTATCTCCAATAGATAAAGTGTGCCTAGTCTGCAAAGAACAGCAAAATGATAATGCGATTTAGGACATGTTGATCTTTTTTTTTTTAATTTTAATAACACTATTTTTGAGCAAAAATTAAACTTTTTCAATTTTCTGAAAAGATGTGTTATTTTAAAAAAAATACTTAAAATGACATAAAACATTTATAGAATAGCAACTATTCCCTCACTGTATTTAACTCTTCCACTTCTTTTTAAGGTTAATCCATTTATCCACCACTCTCTAAGCTAAGAATACTTTTCTTAGATGCCTTCTCAGCCTCTGCCACTAAACTTCTGAGCCGCTAAGACTTTGAACTTAAGTTCTACCATTTATCTGCCTTTAGAAAAAAATGCTCCGTGACACGGAAAATATCTTGATAAAAGACAAAAACTGATAAAACAAATGTTTCTGGTAATGTATGTACAATGGGGAAATCTCTTTGTTAATGCACTTCCACCGAGAGGGCTACACGGCACACGTGCCTAGCGTGAATGCAGAATACGGAACTAACAAGTTCGCTTGGGGTGAATGTTGGGACTGCACCCATTGTAGAAACCTCACTGATTCATTCTGGCAGTAGTTGGATTCCATACAGCTTGAGGGTATGGCCACCACATAGGTGACATGTGCTGGGTTACTGGTACAGGGTCTAGAAGTTGCCTGTTGGGGTATTGGAGGAGGGGACCGGTAACATGGACTACTGCAGAAGACCTTAAGCAGAAGAAAAACTAGGCTAAGCAAGCCTAGTTTTCATACACAACCAGTTTAGGACAGTCGGTATTCAAAGGTGGAAACAAAGTGTTGGCACGACAGAAAAGGTACACAGGGCTCACCCTACGGTTTCTTGCATACTAGGTGAACTCTGGTTGGGCACTGCCCTAGTCCTGTCCCAGGGCAGAACCCCATCCATCAACCAGCACTTACCTCGGCGGCCACTATCCTCTATGCTGAGCACTGGGGTAAAACTTCATATACGGACTAAATTCACCATGGAGTCCGATACAGGGCTCCATAGCATTCATGGGCTGGTTACAAGGAAGACCTCTGATATCTCCATCTGACCCATAAAGAAGTGGCATGTTGGGGGACCAGATCTGCCCCCCTGGTTAGTCAGCAGGGGAGCTGCTTCCCCAGTGAAACTGCCATCCTAGACCTAATAGGCCACAATATGCCAGCGATAAAAATAAACTTATCCCTAGGCAGCCTGTTGGTCCTGACAGTGAGGGATAGTGGATGCATGAAATATTCTTCCGGCAGAAATACACAATTTTATCGCCATAATGAGTTTTTTTTCTTTTTTTAAATTCAATTGGAACAATCCCATTGATCTAAAGGACACCCAGTTTTACTTGAAAGCATATTATTAACATTGGCAATTTGAGAAAAATGGTTTTCGGGTACATTAACCGTAAGTATACCTGAATCCAAGTTTTTGCATTTACCCGCATTAACCTTTAAAAAATAAATGAAAAATTGCTTTCTTCAATATATATTAGCCTATAAACTACAAATATCTGTAAAATTGCTTTCTTCAATATATATTAGCCTATAAACTACAAATATATTTAGAAATTAGGTTAAATGCAAAAAAAAGTGTAGCAAAGATACTAGAATATTTGAGGTTTCCCTCGGGTTTGTGACTGAAAACATTTCTCTCACTGAATTCTTATACTTATCCCTGTACCCCAGGGCCGGGGGTGAATTTTAAAATGCCGCCCCCCCCTTATCTACCCTTCCTCTCCCTCTGTCCCTGCCGCCCCCCCCTTGTACTTACCTTTCAGCAGTCCTGCGGCGAGTCTCCCTGTTCGGTCTCGATGCCGGCTTGTAATGCTGAGCGCTGGAAATCTTCCGGCACTCAGCATTACAAGCCGGCACCGAGACCGAACAGGAAGACTCGCCGCAGAGGAGAGAGAGAGGGGCGCCGAGCAGGTACTGACAGCGTGGTAAGCGAAAACCACTCGGCGCCCCTTTCTCTCTCTTTCGCTTTAAAAAAAAAAAAAAGGGCTTGGGGCGGCAAAGTGCCGCCCCTTCAAAAGTGCCGCCTGGAGCGGTTGCCCCACTCGGCTCCATTGTCGGCCTGGCCCTGCTGTACCCGTATTATTTTATGGAGTCTCAGAGCCAGAGAATTATTATAATATCTGTTGGATGACCTCAGATGGTGTATTTTGCAATAGCTCACAGAGGAGACTCCAAGGTGTCTTCAGACAGGGTGGTCCGCTGTGGAGCAGCGGGGGACATCTCACCACCTCCGCAAAATATGTTACATCAGCCAAACTCACCTGCAATGTACGCTTTACAAATTAACCCCAGTGCATGAGAGGGGGATCCTTACGTGTGGCAGCAGGGCATTGATCCCATATTGCTTATTGTAATCTGGAGCGCCATTTTGATTAACCCCTTAATAGCTGGAGGTTTTTCCACTCTAGTGACCGAAGCTTTTTTTTTACATCTTTACTATGCTTATTTAGTCATGATTCCCCTTTTGTAAATGTAGTGTACACACATACACACACGTTATACCGTATATAGCTTTAGCGGCTACTGAAGAAAAAACATATTTATGTTAAGCAACATTCTCTGAATAGAATAATAGCCCCCACTATTTTGTTTTTGAGTTTTTTTCTAAATGAATAGAATGCTTTCTTACATACTGCAACATCTTATACTATTTTTGAACATTTGAGTGGGGGGCAGGGAATTGTTTTAATTTACCGGTATATTTCTACAAAGGAGAGGTATAAGGTGTTTGGCTACCTCTTTTTACGTCTTATAACCTTTTTTTTTTTTTTTTTACTTTTTTTCCACTGCAGATCCCTTTGAGAGACATCAGCAATCTCTTATGATGTCATGGTCCCACCACGTGAGAGAGAGTTTGATTTTGTTGCCAATTTTTAAGTTTACTTATTTTTTATTACTATTTTACTATAATTTTTTTTTAAATGAAGGACATTGTTTTTACAATATAAAAAAAAAACAAACTCTTCAAACAAAAGGGAAAGATAGCATAATCGTGATCCTGGGAATACATATTTATTTTACAAGCTAAAAAAATATTCCAAAATGATGACATCAATATTAAAAGTGGTATCGATGCACCCAGTAATACTGATTATACCGCATACAGTGATAATGAGTATGTGGCAATAATCAACAAGCTATACAGAGTGACGATATTAAGCTGGTATTGGTGGGGTGGTAAGCACACGCGGTGTCAGCAATAGAACAGACCTGTTTTCTTGTAAACATATTTATGATATATAGTGATGTCTGAGGATTTCTTGGGACAAGTTTTTTATTTATGATTTTTTTCCCCCTCCTATAATAAAAAAAGCATGCCCTAAGCATCTGACTTGTTTTCGTAGTTCTAATGAGTAGTTTGCATGACTAAGTTAAATGTTCTTTGTTCTCTAGGTGCTAAGAAAAACCGAGTGCCACGCAGCAACTTCATTTATTACATCGTCCAAAGGTCGAAGCCAACAGATTTGTTTATAACAAAGTCCGTATTTAGTAATAAAAGCTATGATTTTTTTCTCCCAGGATCTTTATAATCCAGGATAGAGGAGATAAAATTGTCTCTTTACAACTTCTCTGATAAATGCAGGGAAAACAGCTTGTCCAGTTACTTCAGTTTTAATGCTATTCTGCCCCCACCTTGGGCTTTTTAACCTTAACCTGCCTGCTCTCTTCCAATACTGATAAATAGTGCCTGAGTCAGCAGCCCCAATGATATATATGACTCTTTACCATCTGCAAATATCACATGCTTCAGCTGTGACTTTATAACAGGTATTTGATAAAAACCATAGAAATTGTGTGTGGGGGGGGTATTCACAAAAATAGGAATTTTCAAGAGACAAGTTATTCTTGCAAGGGTTAAGTCAGCAACGCAGTAAGGGGACTTCCAAAAAATCCTATTTATTTAAATGCAAATTATACCGGGACAACCAAACTCTTCTTGGTGGAGCATCGGATGTCATGGTGGCGGCAGGGTCAGTATATAAATACCGCATGGTTGATTTATGTAGAATAGACAAAAAAAAAATACACAAATTACTTTTATGAAATAATTTTATTGTCAACAGCTCTGACTCCATTGTTCATAATTGATAATTCATCTTATTATCATTATTATTTATTGTTTTATATAGCGCCATCAAATTCCGTAGCGCTGTACAATGGGTGGACAGGACACAACAAGTTGTATGCAACATAACAAATTGACTTGTAGATTATGTATCTTTTCTACTCACATCTAAAATAACGACCTTCGCCATATCTCATCTGGGTGACTTTAACTCCCTACTAACTGGCCTACCTCCTTTCCTGACTCCCACCATAATCCATTCCGGGCACCATTGACAGTGTCGTTCTTTCTGCTGGCTCCCCGTACCCGTTATTAAATTTTAACTCAGACTCTGTCCCTCAGCTGTTATCACTTCTTCCCTACTAATTCTAACTTTAACCACTTAAGAACCAGGGCTATTTTAGTCTACAGGAGCAAATTTCATGTTTTTGCTATGTCTTTCTTCAATTTTATTATTTCCCATACAAATGAACTCATCTGTACCCATACACACACATTATATCTATTTTGTAAGGATAAGTATGGATTAAAAAAAAATGTCCCTATATATATATATATATATATATATATATATATATATATATATATATATATATAGGAATAGAATTTTAAAAAGTAGGATTTTAAAAAAAAAATGTATTCAGTTTTATAGGTATAAAAATTATAAACAACAAACATAAATTGGAAAAATACTAAATAAAGTATTAACTTTCCCTGATTTGGAAACTACTCTATATTCCTGTGTGATTTGCATTTATTTTCTATTTTTTGTTTTTTTTATTTTTGTCTAATAAACCGTAACCATATCTAATACATTTCCCACAAACTAACCCCCATCACACTAACTACACTATAGAAACTAAAAAGAACAGAGACGGAGGCAGTTCCAGGAACCTGCTGTAGTCTGACCGACTGGGCCATGGAGAGGTTAGCAACAGTGGTTCCGCCGAAATTGTGGAGATGTGGCAATCTTTGACATACCAGGTATGTCATGGGTCCTGTAGGACCAAATTTTCATGACATACTTGGCACATCACTGGTTGCAAAGGCGTGCCCCACTTGTTTACGTGCAATTCATCCTCCTAACATCCAGACAAACTATCCCCTACCTTAGTCAATTACTTAGTCAAAGTCACTGATTTCTCTTCATAGGCCTGAGCTGGCCATCTGGCACACTGGGCAAATGTTCTGTGGGCCACTGACCAACATCCATCCGAACTGCTGCTCCTGTGGCCACTGGCTGGATATGCCCCTGATTTCTGCTGCATCCATGTAACCATCACTACAAGCAAGTCCTTCCCCAAGCAGTCCTTCACCTTTTGTTTCATTCCCCTTCAACTTTCTAATAGAATGTAGGCCCGCCAGTGCAGGGCCCTTTGTCTACTCTTTACCAGTATCTGCTATGTGTATTCATGTTATTGCTCAATATTGTCAGTTTTTAACATTATTGGTCAATTTAAATTGCCCCATACTTTAAAAAGCACAACAGAATTGGCGCTCTGTAGCTAAAATGTAATAATTATAAATGTAATAATAACAATTGCTTTAATATTTTTAGGCCATCGTATAGATAATTCTTCATACTTAGAACAAAACAGCTTCACTTGACAGTATTTATAGAATTATCTAGAAACAGAATTTGACAGCCAAAGAGATCCATTCAGCCTATCAAGTCTGCTCTTTTTCCAGATGTAAAGACTCAAACCTTTATCAGTCCTTGATTTTGCCGTACAACACAGTTAAACCAGCGAAACGACGTTCAAGGAATCTCATCAATTTATGCATTAAGTATCTCTCCTCAAATCTACGATTCACAGTTTAGCGAATAAACCCTCTTAACTCTTGTACTCTGCCTTCCTTTCCTCCTTTTTGTACGTGCTGCTCCTTATCTTGGTGTCTTTGACCTTATCTGCCCTTCCGCTTCTTTCACCCTCATTATTTCCATCTCTTCTCTGCATCTTTCATTGTATTTTCTCTTTCTAGCCTTTGTGAATTCTTGCTTATTTAGTCTTAAAGCGGTTATGTCATTTTTATCAAATTCTATATACACCAAGAAAATGTGATGGTGTTTTATATCTATTTAAAAAAAAAACCCAACAACCTAATGGGTACGCCACAAGGAAAGGTGCCTAAGCTCCCTTTTCTCAGATCTGCATGATTATTCTACCCCATTGTGTTATTGCTCATCAGTTTATAAATTCCTGATTTTTGTTGATTGGATTAGTATAATAAAAATTCTGGGGCAAACTGCTAAATGCAGAGTAATGTCCATGGAAACCAAAGGGATCTTTGTGTTGACTCTTTTAGTATTTTCTGCACAGTTGTTCTTGATAAATTTCTCCATGTCAAAAACCTACTTTGAACTCAGAAGTATAGAAGAACCATTAAAATTGCACAATTCAGATAAACTTTCAGGCAAACCGAACCGTAACTACCAAAAGAGAAAAAAGCTACAATGAAAATAGATACCCCTTATGAGGGGGGCAAGATGTGGAAGTAGGGGGCATCAGCCAAATGGCCACCTGCCCATTTTACCTGAAGAGCCACCGTGCAGTGCTCATCTGGTCACGTAGGAGCCGTGATGGAGCCCCATGGGATAGTCAGGAGAGATCAGAGGATCTCCTCAAAGGGGCCTTGATTCCCACTGTCCACAAAAGTGGGACACTTGGCAGGTATGCTCGCAAGATCAGGGACCTATGTCTATGTTAGTGTGTGTTATCGTTAATTTTCACTCTTGCCTACATACTCTGCTGGCAATCTATAAATAAAATGTTTTATGCCAAAAAAAAAAAAAACCTTCTCTTAAAGTTAACCTGTTGTTTCTGTAAGTCGTAGTGTTATGTTACATACTACTTGTTATGTCCTGTCCACCCATTGTACATCACTACGGACTATGATGGCGCTATACAAAACAAAAAAATAATGATATAATATTTATTATTCTATCTATATTACCTAATTTCCACATATTTTAAATATCTTGTTAGTACAGTTTAACAAACGGTTGTTCTTGTAATATCATCCTCAACCCGGTGATGTGGACCTGTCCCCATGCGCAACAACTTCCGCTGCCTGGGATCTACTCCAGCGGTGTATTTTTTTAATGGGTGGATGCGGAGCAGGTTACCTTTTCAACGGTTGAATAGAAATAGCCATCTTTTTTTACTTTTAACCAAGTACTTTTCCCAAGTACCTATCATCCTTGCATTTAAAAAAACATTTAATCCATAAAACAGTACGGTATAGTTGCTAATCTTTGTGAAGGTTGGGGGAGGAGACGTAGGATAAGGTTATGGATATTAATTAGATATGGCAACATGGCCTTGGATGCAACCATCCTAAAATCCCTTTTTTTATTATTATTTAAAAAAAAAAAAATTCTACTGACTTAAAACAAAAGCCCTTCTTACTGGCAGATTTAATAACGCACATAGGTACATACTTCTGAGTGTGACAGTTTCCCTTCAAGCTTTATAACGGGATAAACAAATGGCGACATGAGAAAATGGCTTGCGCACCTGCTACATAGAAGAATATCAATCAAAATTGCATGCATATCAATCACGGAACCGCATAGAACAGCGGGGACGTTAACCACTAATCAGCGACTCCATACATCACTTGCCCGTAACAATAATTATAAACCTTAAGAGCTATTACAATACATTTGACTGTGACCCACAGAAGCGAATAATTATAGCACATGGGACTATGGCTGATCTAACATACGTAACCCACATTACTCACAGAGATCTAGAGAGACTTCTTCGGGCTCCATGACACTGATCACACTTGACGTAGCTGTTGCTTTGTTTCTATGGGGAATCGACGTCGGTAACAGATTATCGGAAGGCATTACGGAAGCTATACTTTTTTGTATATTAAATCTATTTTAGTTATTCATTCTTTTTATAAAGACATGAAAAGGCTGACGTGTTCTGGCCATTGGGGGAGGGGGGGGGGGGGAGACTTGCCATTACTAGCATTTAACGTTATTTCTCTGTTCACTAAACATACTCAATATCATAAGGCTAATGTGTCTAAATATCTTATTGTAACGTAATACTATTGCTTCCAGATTTTTCCAATAGTACTAAAAATTACCACAAATGAGAATTGTCGATTTCAGAATGAATCAAAGAATATTAGCGTAATCACAATCTCTGTTCATTGGGTTTTTTTCCATAAACCTTGAGTTGTCGGTAAATTGTATTGAGTCGATTACATTTTGATGGAATAAGGAAGGCTAACCCTGGTTAGTTCCTCTAAGAACTGAAATGGGTCTGAAAGAGATTAGAAGGTTCTGACCAAATCTTAGAGTTTCACCCAGACCTAGCACACAGGCCCGAGAGCCTCAGAAGGTTAAAAAAACAGGACAGTCGCACTGATTCAACTCCTTGGTAAGCAATATAGCCATGAAAAATTAGATAGGACTCATCAAACTTGGGGTACTTTGATGTACTGGCGTAATATGTCCATACAGAGTGACGGAATCTCCAATATTTACTTTGTTGTGTGAACATGTTGTTCATTTCAGAAGCACCCTAGAATCTGATTTTTTTAGGGTGCTTCCCTTTCTGTATTTTTCGGTAGATCACATGCATTTTAATGCATTACATATTGCAGCAATTAGCCAAGAATGATCATGTTCAGTGGACTGCAAAATTAAAGATCCACAAATTAAATGTTGGTTTAAGTAGAAATCACTTTTACAGTAGATTAAACTAATCCACAAGATCACGATGGCATACAGACAAAAAAAAAAAAAATCACAAGGAAAAAAAGTAAGAAAGTGCAGTCTATTGACAGTTTATTACACCTAAGGAGGTGCTGGAGGTTTATAATTCCATTTACATATATTCGGCAATTAAAAGGCATTATTAGAAGTTGAATAAAGAGACAAAAATAATCCAAAAATATATATTTCGCAAAAAAATTTATGTAAAAAAATCGTTTATGGGACTATCTAGTAGGGTAGAACTCAAATAAAAAGGACAACCCCATGTCCCACACAGCCCCCTGAACAAAGAATGCTTAATAATGTCCCTTTAAGCTTTTACTGAATGTAATTATGTCAATGCACATAAAAGTATGTATAGAAAGATTAACATAAGATGCATATCATGTTGTCATCAATCATTAACTTAAATTCCAGAGGCAATACATCAGATGCCAGGTATGCGTCGGGAGAACACATCTATGGTATATATCATTTTCTTTTTTAAATATTTGCTACACTAATCAGGTGTCCTCCTGTGATCCCGACAACTTGTTTTTCATCCAACTGCTGGAAACATCAGCATTTTGCTACATTTCCACTATCGCATGCATATGTTACAAAAAAAGCACTTGTGTTCTGCAGTACTCAGAATATGTTGCAATATTAAAATATACATGGTGTCCTCTACTTAAAGCGACAGTACCATCTCATACCATATAAACCTTATGGTAAATGGAAGAGTTGTTGCAAGAACACTGAAAACACTGAAATCTTTATATCACTGGCGTATACTTGAGTGTGTGTGTGAGCATGGATGTGTACTTGTGTGTGTGAGCATGAATGTGTACTTGTGTCTATAAGCATGAATGTGTAATTGTGTAAGTGCGGTGAGATGGAGTGTGTGTTAGTAAGTATGAGTAAGTATGTGTAATTTGTATAAGTGTGTTTACATATGTTGTATGTTGGAAGAGGGGGCAAGGGGCAAATAAGGCACAGGCAAGTTGTTTGGGGGCAATTATGGCACAGACCAGCTGTTGAAGTTGGGGGGGAGGCAGGGCAATTTTTCGCACAAGAGCCCCGTGGCTTCTAGTTACGCCGCTGCATGATATCATACACTTAAATAACATTTAAAAAAAAAACGGCTCAATGCAGACAATGTTGATTCCAAAAAGATCACAGTTTATTTGGGTTTCTTTTTTGTATATTTTACTGATGTATATGCTGCACATTGGTTTGGGAAATTGTTAGGTTTCAGGCAACTTTTCTTATGTGTGAATTTTGCCAGAACACTTTCATCCCCAAGAAAACATCCTCAGAGTATTCTGTATGCAGATAAAGCGAAATGTACAAAAACAAAAAAAAAACTGATTTCTGTAGATAACAATTGGATGCACATCTGGAGTAATCCTTCCAGACAGGAATCCTACATCTTCTCGCCCTCCATACTTACCAACATTTGAATTCCTGTTGCCAGAAGATCTGATCACGATGTCACATGAGGCTGGCCCGTACTATGTAGATGGTATTGCGGCATCTCCAGACACCCCATCTACATTACATGGGCTTCATCACAACATCACGATTGGTTCCATTCACAGAATGTTCTGCAGTTGGGTTAGTAAACTGAAGACCGTTGGGTTAGACGCTCTAACATTCCTCCTTTAGCACTAAATCTAAAAAAGCCTTGCGGCTAACTGTAATGATAGAAACATAGAATTTGACAGCAGATAAGAACCATTTGGCCCATCTAGTATTTTTTTTCCTGATGTAAAAACCCAACCCTAATCAGTCGTTGATCTCGTCTTAGATTCAGGAGCCATATGCCTGCCCCATGCATGTTTAAATTAACCTCTACCACTTCTGCTGGGAGTTTGTTACATTTATCTACCTCCTTCCTGGTAAAGTAAACCTTTCTTACATTACATCCTAATCATTTTCAAGCGGTGCAAAGTTAAAGAATTCACACTATCAGGAGCCAAGCATTGCTATTAATATATGGTCTCTAGAATGATAAAACAAAAGTTAAAAAAAATGTCAAGCCTTTTTTATGAAATAACACATAAAACACTTGGTGTGATTTGCTTGACTTGTGTAAAGTCCAATTTATTGATTAGTTTATTATTGTTTCTTTATTTAGGTTTGTGATATAATAATAATTCTTGTTTCTCTTGAACACGATGAACAACTAGGTTTTTTTTTTTATTTTACAGTACTTTTTTCTAAATATGGTCAAAAATTTACTGTAATGCAATAACTCTATAGAAAATTAATTCGATGAAAAAAGTGAATTTGGGTATTGTTATTCTTTTAGAATGCCAGCCATTACATCAAATTACCATCGGTACAGAAAACCAGTTGGCTTCAATATCTTTTTGCTTTATTGCTCTAGCTCTGGTTAATCAATGTCAATGAGTTCCTGATTTTTTGTTAAAATACCAAGTATAAACATAATTATTTAAATAATAGGCTGATAAATTAAATGCATTAGAAACTATTCCTAGTAAGATGAAGTACTCAAATCTATCTAATTAATATCTAAATATTATTATTTAAAATATTAAAAGAACTAAATAATCAAATAACATTCTACTTTATTCCAGGTTTTTCTCATGGAAACACTTAATTGTCATACGACACACACATTGCCTGTGATTGTTGCCCTAGAAGCTGAAAAGGCTTCTGTTATTTTCATGCAATCAAACGTTCCAAAAATGGAGGCAGACGACACTCTTGGGCGATCAAGCTCCCCCCAAGTATCCCACTGCTCAATATGTTGTTTACAAGGGAGATCTTTGATCAACCGGCTCAGCTTTAAGATACAGCGCCTAGGGATATGATGTCAGCGGCCGCCATTCTGAATACATTAGGCATGCAGCGCCCTTTAACGTGGTCTATGCTGAGCTGGCACAGCATACATAGTCTTAATAGGCCAGCTGAGGTGATCAAAGATCTCCCATGTAACCGGCCCATTGTGCAGCCGGGCACCTGGAGGGCTTCATCACCAAAGAGTGTCATGAGCCCCCATTTTGGCAGCAAGGGGACTGTCACCCCCTGGACCGGCAAGCCTAGGCCAGGATCCGTCACTCTACTCACACATAGGCACTCATCCAAAAGCACACTTGCAGACTTATTGAGACTCTCAAACGCATACACACTAATACACACATCAAAACTTCATCACGCCAACACAGCTCACACTTCCACATACACAATCACACTAATGTACACTCATATTAAAACATCTATTCACACTTCCACAACTCACACACACGTATCCCCCGCCTGGAGTTGTTTATCATGGCTGCCCGCACACTGTGTCCATTGATTACTCAATGTTTCCATAACCGAATCTGGGTTCTTTAAGGCCATCCTGGTTCTTAGTTCTATGTAATATTGTTTTGTTGTGCCACCAACAATATGATTATTTTTCATTTGTAAATCTTGTAGGAGGATGGCCTCCTGTGCCAAGCTGCTTTCCACGTATGATTAATTTGCAGAAAAAATATTGGAAAATACATAAAAACTAAACGTACAAAAAATAAATAAAAGAGAACCATTGTCCATGTTTGTTTGGAATGTTGATATATGCTGTTAGGTTTTATTTTCCAATACAGGTCAGCAATAGGCAAACAAAACAACTGAACTATTGCATCTTAAAAAGATATGTTCACACCATTAAAATATAAAACAGTAATTACTCAATCTTTTTTAACAGAAGCAGTTGTTTGGTACTTTTCCACCTTAAGAGTACACTAAATCCCTAAGAAAGACATTTGTAAAGTAAAATAAAAGCTAAATAAATTCTCTAAAATCTCAAGCCATTGGTAAAAAGGTAAACTATGTTACTTTGTTCCCAAGAATACATTAAAATATTTGAAATAAAATCAGTGTTTCTTTTGATCATTTCTCTCGTTATGAAAGATGTGTTGTCCCCTTCCCACCCCAGCTAGCGGCCGTGCAGGAGGTATGTACATCTCGGTGCATGTGATATACTTCCGGACGTTAACAACTTCCATTGATTTCGAGCAGGCAATCGGTGACAAAATTGACAGACCACAGAGGAGACCGAAAGCAGTTGCAGAAGTAGGGCTGCAGCATCTAGCTTAATGCTAGTTTAATATGTGCTCTTCCTTAATGGAGGTGCCAGGTATAGTAAGCTCTCTCTACAGTCTATTTATTAATATCTCCCTTATTTAAACTAAATAAAACCATGTAACTGTGTTTACAAGTTAAAGTAACCAGTATAAACATATTAAACCCCACTTTATGTGTATACAATGGGAAAAGGTATCTTAATGTCCTTCTCAGCAGATGGGCAGGGCTAGTAAACCACAGAAAATTATTGATGGTAATCCCTTTCCATGATTGCTTAATTACAGGACTCAAAGTGCTGCTACATCGGGGAATCTTAGGTTACCATCAAAGACCGGTATATCACAAATGATCACTCTAAAATAAGGCCTTTAAGACTATGCAAAGCAGCTTGTTTCATCTGGGGTATACCAAAGTTTATTGAATATAATGCCAAGCAGCTGGCTAAACCTTCCCAAGTCCAAATGGGAGATCCCAAAGAAGGTTGTGAAGTGTAGCAGGGCTAAGATCCTGTGATTCTTCCAGATCCAGATGGGCAAGGAGGTACCAGAGGACCAGAGGACAAGGACCAGAGGAGCGCGGTGGTGAGAGATGTAGGATACCACGGCACAGCTTCAGAGGACTAGTGGAGCCCATGCCTCGATGGGTCAGGGCTGTTTTGGTGGCAAAAGGCGGACCTACACACTATTAGGCAGGTGGTCATAATGGTATGGCTGATTGGCATATATATATCATGTTATCAACCTCCATTCCCCTCTAACATACAGCAAATTACACAGATCTGCTTGTTCTCGGCATATGGTGACCAGTTCACATCAGGTGGTCTGAGCATTGGGCATTTGGCCATAAAATAACAAACACTGGTTTCCTAATGCCATTTTCCATTTAAAGTCCACCTGTCATAAAAAAGGTTGCTTTTAAGCATAAAGAGTTTTTGTACCTGGAAGATTGTTGCTTCTTTTTTTGCTTTTAGCTATTGAGGGCATTAAGATAAAACAAGATATAAATGATGGACGCAATGCATGCAAATGTTGACGGTCCTCAATTGCTTACGTCATGGTTGTCATCTGTCCCTGCAAATGTATTTGCAATGTAATGTACAATTTTGAAGCACTAACATTTATTGCCTCTGTGAAGGATATATATTTTTGGAATTCAATAAGAGACTCAATCAAATGCATTCACTAAAGTACAGGAAGAAAGTTTAAAAGTGAAAACGAGGAGAAACGTTAGGACTGGGGTCACAGTCTAAAACAGTTTTAGGGTCTTGGATATACTGTAACTCTGGGAGGGTTGTAGATAAGTGGATCAGCCTTCCAGCAGCAGTGATAAAGATTTATTCAGTGAAGGGATATAAAACACTCATGGGATAGGCATATGGCTCCTGAATCTAAAACAAGATCAAGGACTGATTATGGTCTGAGTTCTTACATCAGGAAAAATGCAGACTAGATGGTTCTTATTTCCATCATATACTAGTATTTTTGTTTGTTCAAAAATTTGTATTTTTATAATTGTTTTCATTATTTCAGTAATTTTCCCCCCTAAATATTTACATGGATGTCCCCCCCCCATTTCATACACACACACACATAATCGATTCTGTTTCTTTGTATTTATTTGGCCAGTGACAAATGAAAGCAAGTTGTTCTAGGTCAGTTGGTCTGTTTATAAACAAGGACTATTGGTGAAAGATTCACAAGAAATTCCTAATGATTAACCGTTTTCCTTTCTATGTATTCAAAAGATCAGGAGTGCCCAAGAAAACAAACAAAACTCACAGTTAAAAATAAAATAAAAAAAATTATTCTGGAATAAGCGAAGTAACATCGCTTTAGTCAGTTTGTAGACACGGATGACTCATTTAGCTGTTTTATATTTTTTTTACATGTTTTTGCTCTCCCCTTTTTTTTTTTTTAAAAAACAAAAAACAACTAATTGCATAATTAAAATTTTTTGTTTCTTACAATGTTGGTTACTATAGAAATTAACTTTTCCAGACATCGTAAACCTCAGACGGGATGGCAGCCTTAGATCTCTGTTCCTGTCTAGAATAGACAGTCTCTCTTTGGAACCCAAATCCCTCTGTCCCTCCTTAACTCCTGTAATGTTCCAGCTCAAAATATATAGTTACATAGTTCATAAGGTTGAAAAAAGACCTAAGTCCATCAAGTTCAACCCTTCTTGATCCAAAAGAAGGCAAAAAACCCCCTAATTAAGCTACTATGATATATGGTGGCTGTAAGTATATTGCAGAGTTCTACATACATAAAACACATAATAACATGCATCTAAACAGCAGTTTGTGTGCATTTCCATTTTTATTAAAAATAATCATAATTATGAAGTTCTAATCTATGTTGAAGTGTTACGTCCCCACTCCCTTCGCCCCTATTGTCAATTTGCTATAGTTGTCAGTATGAGACCAGTGTAGGGCTGTTGTTTGTGTATTCTTTTGCCATTGTGTTATGTGTTAAGTATGTTAGTCTTTTCCTGTTCCCTGTTGTATGTCAACCGCTCTTCCCCTTGTAAGATGGCTACGGGATATAAACCATGCCCAGTCCCAATAAAGCGTGTTCTTTTGCATCTGACGTCATGTCATTACTTTGGTGTAGATTCTCCTCCTACGCAGCACCTTACCACCCACCTGTAGCTACGTAGCTCAGAGTGCAAAGAAGGGGCAATGATGGCCAGGGGCATCCCGCTAGACCCCTGATTCCTATTACAATTCTAAATCAAATTGTGTGAATAAAATATGTTATTCGGTCACTAAAAACCTGCCTCCAAGCAAAGCATCTAATCACACCACGTTAGACAAATGTGGCCGTCTCTGAACATTTGAAATGTTGGGAAGTAAGTTACTGGTAGGGTCTGCCTTCCAAATCAAACTCTATTAATAGCTGCATTCGGTAAACACTAAATGGGCTTCCTTTGCAGTGATTGTAACTCTTACACATGTCTGAAAAAGTACAAAACTGGTGATATATTGCTTTAAAAAGGATCATAAGTCATCTTAATTAATGTTAAATTAAGTAAAGGTTTCAAAAATGAAACGACGCACCAAACCAAAGCTTTTTTTTTTTTCTACTTTTTCCTATTGCTTCACATGGCAGCTGTACAGCATTAGACAAAATAAGGGCAAAGTACAATAACCTGGGAAACCATTTAACTAAAGTTTAACATAGTAGCGGTCCTAATATAGATCGAGTTGATTACAGCGGTATTAGATCTAGTGGGAAGCTATTTGGACATTCTGAACCTTTAAAAAAACGCAATCTGATGTTCAGGTGCACTACGGAGGAATATAATAGCCAGCCATGTTGTACTTAATCGGTTTAAAAGTCATTTTTAAGGAATATTTGTTTATAGTATTGGAATAAAAACAGCCCTTGAGTGCTCAAGTGTACTAATAATTAACATTTGCCATTAATACCCAGCCTCATCAGAGAAGAGTTTTATATAATGGCATTAAATGACACCCACCTACATATATGCCATATTTACCTGTGCTTTAGAGTAAATCCCTGATTCTCTGAGTTCAAAGGTCAGCTTTGCTACTTACTACTATTTAGCTATCCATATCCGCCGATCCACATTATATACCGTCTCAGTTTGTACCGTGCCAATTCATCCACTAGAGGATCAGCGCAACTTAGCACTGGCACTGCTTGGCACAGCAAGGGGGACTGCAGATTTTTTTACATTATCCCATTTATTTGGAGTAGTTGGCATTTCCACCGTATGATGAGTCACAAATGTAAAAGAGAAAAAAATAAATACTGAGTGGCCTGGACTAGTGGTAAGGGGATAATTACTTTTGTGGCTTTTAATCATTCCAAGTAATGTTGATAGACATGTGATCTTTCTTTGGCTACTTTGTATGTATTGCTAGGGACACCTGCTGGAGGACAAAGATTTCATAAAACAAAAGGTTTTAAAATTAAAATAAAAACCGGCTGTGGCAGGATGGCTTTTTATTATAATTCGTATTCAAGGGATTTCATGACTTCTAACTGATCAGTAGCTACTGAATACCCTATATAGTATATATATACACATATATATAATACACAGCTAAGGCATTATCATCACCTTGTCTTTACTGTTCCACAATAGGAAATTAGTTATTCATCGGGGTTTCCCAGGTTAGCTGCCCAAATCCCATGACCCTCAGACACAAATACGAGTAGGAGGAACCTGAAATAATGACCAAGCTCTAGCTCTACATAGCAGCGTCTAAACAGTTTAATTGTTCATCAGTTAGTTACCCCACGTAACGTTCATTAATAATAACTGCGCATTGTACAATACGCACATATTTCAATTATTTATTTATTTTTATTTATTTTTTGCTGAGTCTTTGAGATGACTGAACTGCACTCACTAGCGGGGTTATCCAACAAATGCCTCTAACTACTAGTTAACAAAAGACTAGCTGATCATCATAGCATTTACACCCGGGATAACCACCTTCACAGGTCTAGGGAGCCACCGGCGCGCACTTATCGCGTCACTGATTCGGGTTCCCTGTTTCTGGCATTCAGCCGACTGTGTGTGCGTGTGTCACGTGATCTTGTAGGTGGCGCACAGTGGATGACGTAGCGTGTCAGCCGTGTGACAGGATGAGCTGTCCCTCCCCGGCAGAGCTCCCGCCTTCGGCTGTCCAAACGGTATAGTACGGGGCCCCGGGTACTGTGTGCTAAGTATCCTAATGTTCGTCTCTGTTAATTTATATGTATGCGCTTCTGAGTATAATGGCGGGTAGAGGGGAATGTAGTGTTTCTAATGTATTTATTAGGGTCCCCGTGTGATCACATCACGTGCATCTGCTGAGGCGTTTGACGTCATGGCAGCCCCGTTTTTTGCTTTTTAATTTTAATGAAGGGGTTATGTATCAATGGAAATCACGTGGAATTTACAATTTAACTTGTATTCGCCCATCATAGAGCAGATGGGGTTTATTCACTGAAGCGAGTCTTGTGATTGTGTGAGATGAGTGTGAGATGAGTGTGAGATGAGTGTGAGATGAGTGTGAGATGAGTGTGAGATGAGTGTGAGATGAGTCATTATGAAGGGCCAGCCATTGCAAGTTTTTTTCAGTAAAAAGGTTGGGTGAGCCCTGTGCAATGTATAATTTAATAGGTGGGGATAAACGTGACTGTTTTAACCCTACATTATACAGGGCCAGCCAAGCTGTTTCTGGAGCCAGAGCTCCCTGGCATTGGACCGTCACAGTGTATAGTGAAGGCAAGAAGTTGAGGCCACAAGTCTCCTGCTAACTCTGCTTTTAGTGAATAGACCTCATTGAGTCGCTTACAGGATCTACAAGGCCTCTTCGGATGGTTCCCAGAACCTCATGTGACTCCATTTCTTTATATATTGGTCAATTATTATAAGGTATCGCCTTTAGCTAACATTCCTATCATCTGGTGGGCCAGTACAGCTACATATGTTTTTGTTCTGTGTTGACAATAATTTCCTTAGGGTGGCAGATAAGTGGAACAATGTTTATTAGTTGTCAACTCTAGAACCTGGCAGCATGTTGTAGTTTTATGTTTTTTCCCATTGATCTGATGTTTTATTTTTTGCTTAAAGTACCTTCTGTGAAAGTTTGCTGTATTGTAACTACGGTTAAGTCTGTGCGAGTCTAACTGCACACAATACATTCCTAGATTACCGGCCGCGTCGGACCTGATGTTTCGGGACTGAGCTGCCGAGATATAAAACTCTACGCGATCGCAGCGTTGATTTCTAGATTTTTGTGGCATTGCTATTATGTATACGAGTTTAACTCACGGTTGCATACAGGAGTGTGTGAGCTCATGTGTCTGCTTCGTAAAGTCATACGGCTGCCTGACGCCATTCGCCCAAAAACTACCAGAATGGTTTAATGGTCTTTATTTTTATTTTTTTTAGCATTTAAGCTATAAAGCATCACTTGATATATTACGTTTGCGTATGTTAACCTCAGGAGTACTCAGGAGCCCTCAGGAGCCGTGATGTTAAAGTGTTCATTGATTATACTCTGATGTCATTCTGACAGGGTAATAGGTAATGATGCATTTCATTGGAACTTCTACTTTGGTGTAGGAATATATTCATTTAAGGGACATTCATAACACAAGAATCGCATTTGCCTCCATAGTTTCCACTAAATAACTTGTTAAGCGTATTAGCTCTGGGTCATAATGGACATAAACGTTATAAATGTGCTCACAGCCAGCACCGGAGGGTTTCTGTCATTTCTTTCCCAAATCCCATTTAATGGCCTTGAAATAATGAAACACAATACTGTTGACTTAATGACGGTTTATTTACATTATTATTATTTCGTAGCATACAAAGATTTTGCTTGATTTCTGCTCATAGGCCATATTATGCACAATTCTGACTGCCAACCATGGCTAGATTAACATGAAAAAAAGATGATTAACCCCTTATGATGTGGCTCTGACGTCGGACACAAACGGTCAGGTAACGACCAATGACGTGCCAAGCACGTCATTTCATTAACCCCTTCGTGACAAAGGCTGATTTTACTTTTTGTACCCTTCGTGACAATGGCCGTTTTAACATTTCTGCGCTGCTCGTGTTTAGCTGTAATTTTCTTCTTTCCCGTTTACTGAACCCACACACATTAGATATTGTTTTTTTCAGGACAAGAAGGGCTTTCTTTAGATGACATTGTATTGATTGTATCATATTATTTACTATTAAAAAAAGTATAAAATATGGTGAAAAATTTAGAAAAAAATGACTGTTTCTAACTTTTAGTTGAAAAATCTGTTACTCATTTATAAAAGGTAATGAAAAAACCTGCTAAATAGATTCTACTATTTGTCCTGAGTTTAGAAATACCCAATGTTTTTATCAAGTCATATATTTTTGAAAACTAGACAGCCCAGGGTATTCCAAATGCTAGTATTTTAACCCTTTCCAAGCACTAATTCTACCATCAGCCTTTAGCAAACTTTATGGTAGTAATTTTTTTTGCATTTGTTTTTTCACACACATTTTACTTCAGGTATGAATTAAAAGGTTCTCGTATATGTCACTATCACAAAACACCCCAATATGTGTTCAGCAACATCTCCTGAGTACAGCGATACCTCACATGAATGATTTTGCCTGGCTGTTTTGGGGGCAAAAGGGCCACATTTGGGGCATGCGCATTTTCAATGTTGAACTTTGGCATTTGGGGATCCACTGCCCATGCCCTATTTGGTACATCTTTGAGCCGGGCCATTTCAGTGTGCCCAACAAAACCATATATTTTTGAAAACTAGACACCCCAGGGTATTTTAAATGCTGGTATTTTAACTCTTTGCATGCACACATTTTACCACCAGAATTTTTTCAAAGTTTGCAGTAGTATTTTTTTGTGTGCATTTTTCCCCCACACACCTACTATATGTATGAATTTACAGCTCCTAGTTTATGCCGCTGTCACACGACACCCCAATATGTGTTCAGCAACATCTCCTGAGTACAGTGATACCCCACATGCATGGGTTTGTCATTTTTTGGGGGAACTAAAAGGCCACATTTGGTACGTGTGCATTTTTCTAATTGGAAATTAGATGTGTGGCCATCCTTCTCCCCGTGTTATTTGGGACATTGTTGAACCCGGCCAATTCATTTTACCCCATCAAATCATACATTTTTTAAAGTAGACACCCCATGGGCATTTAATATGCTAGTATTTTAACTCTTTCCATGCGAGAATTGTTTTAAGCTAATATGCTAATTTTAGGACTATATATAAAAAATGTTATATATATTTTTTTTTTTTGCCTTTTTTGAAAAAAAATGTAACATTTTTTTTCAACTAAGGTTCCCCTGATAGTGACATCAGTGGGAAATTATTTTTAAATTTTACTGGTTTTTTTTTACTATTTTTTTCTAATTATTATTAATTTTATTTTTTAATTTATTTTTACTAATCACACTGTGATTAGAAAGCTGGGCTCCATTGACTTGCATGGTTGAATGCAGTACCTGTATTCAACCTGCAAGTGGAGCCAGAGTTCTCTAGAGGGTCTGGAGACCTTCTAGCGAACTTTTTCGTCTTTGTTTTTTTTCCCGCTCTCCGGAGCGGTCATAGTCCATCCAGAGGTAAGTGTTTGGTGTCGCTGGATGCCTCCTGATCGAGGCATTCCAGCGACACCATTTAAGTTTAGGAGGTGATCGTTGATCGCCTCCTAAACGCTTTTAAAATGGGCGTCCGCCGCCATACAATGTATGGCGGATGTTGACGCCCCGGGGAGGGGCCAGAGATGGCCCCGAGTGCCGATCGTGGCGTTGCTGAATGCCTCGACCTGGCACGTCAATTGTCGTTAACGTGCCCGGACCGGCAATTGTCATCAAGGGGTTAAACTCAGGACAAATAGTAGAATTTAGCAGGTTTTTACATTGGCTTTTTTGGAGGAGTAAAAGATTTTTCAAATAAGTTATTTTCAATTTTTCATCATATTATTAATATTATTTTTATTTTTTTATATATTTTTTAGATATGATCAAAAAAAATTGTATCTGAAGAATCCTGAAAAAACAACTTATAACTTGGGTGGGTACCCTAATTGACTGAGGAGAAAATGAAAATCTAAACACGAGCTCCGCAACAGTGTTAAAACAGCCTCGGTCCCAAAGGGTATGAAAAGTAAAAAAAACAGCCTGGTCTATAAGGGGTTAATAAGGAAGAAGTGAAATAAATATTGTTAATATGCTCCAAACGTGTAGTCGTTTTTAACACCTCTTTTGAACACATGTAATGCCAGACTTGGCTAATGCACTTGAGCAGTTGCCTGTGGCTTTACCGGTCAGGACGTAAGTCCAGTAGTTCTTACAGTCCAGGACACATCAGGACTGTTGGCAATGACAGAGTTAAGGAACAAGGCTCACCCGAGTTTCCTAGTGTGCAGTGAGTGGAAGCATTCAGCTTTGCGTAAGTTCTATAACGGTGTTGCCCTTCGACATAATCATTATTATTTCAGTTTTCCCCGTGTTAAAAAGTGCATTTAAGAAAATAATGAAGAAACCGAATACTTTATACTCTATGAAACCTCTGTTTGGCCAAGAGCTGTTTTTTTTTCTGCCGTGCTCTCGTTCTCAAATTGTCTCTCTTTGTTCTTTTTCCGTTCAGAAGTGATAGTCACATAGCGCCATTGCCTGCGAAAGACCACCACAATACGACATTTAGAAATGCGAGGTCAGTGATGTTTTTTCGTGTTACTTAAGGTGTAGATTGAGAGTCCAATGGCTGTATTTTAGAGGGGATTCACACAGGATATTCTCTAGATATTATTACACAAATGCTGTTGTAGGTTTTAAACGTTTACTATGCCACTAACTGATTCATTTAATTTGTTGTAGGTGAAAAGACCTCTTTACATCTACAAACAAAATGTCAAGTTTGCAGGAAACGGGTGAGAATGGGGAAGGTGTTCTTCCCATTGACACAGAGCCTTTTTTTTCAGAAACATTATTTACTTTTGTGAGGCCTGAAGAAGAAACTGGGTCTTACTGCCCCTTTAAATGGGCGTATTGCTCTGTCCAAAAAACATTGCACATCTTTCAAAAAAAACCTCTGCTGCCAGCACTTCCGCCGGGGCTTCTATGGTGGAGCACCAGATGGTTATAGAAGCCCCAGCCGAAGTGTGGCAGCGGGGGTTGTCTGCATCGCGCAGACGGCTACTGGAGAGGAGGATCCAGGTCCCCTGCAGTGCTGCGGCAGGGCTAAATGAAATAGAAACACCTGCCTGGCACCCGGAACTGCATGTCCCGGGCGGCGGGCAATACGAATTGCGCATCCCTGCGCTAAACCCAGATTATAGGCTGCACCCCTACTTTAAAGATTTAAAGCGGGGGGGGGGGTGCGGCCTATATTAGGGCAAATACGGTATGTTTACAAAAAAACAGTATTGCACAACAGGAGCTCTACAGATCAAAAGCACTTTGCTATTAAATAACCATGCCCTGTAGGATAGCTTAGGTGTTCCTCAGTCTACAATTCACTACTTAATGAAGATATAAAACTCTTCCCTTTTGGAGAGCTCTTGGCAGAATGCCCAGATTACAATAACTTAGTGGAAGAAGCCTTTTTCAGGATTTTTTTTGGTCTGGGCGAGGCTGTAAACCAGTTAATATAAATAACTAAACAGGAATGTTTACCGTAGTGTAGACAGTTGAGGGGGAAAAATACTCCATCAGTATATCAAAGGAGGAGAGAGGTTTATAATAATAAAACTGACGGTTTACCCTTTCAGTCTGATATTTTCATATAATTCAAAAATTCAACACCAGAAAGTCTGAGATATTCCCCTCGGGACTATTAGCATGGACTTGTTTATTGTGTGTGTTTTGTGCCTATATTTGTAGTCGCATCATTTTAGGAATAATCATAATATAATTGCTACTGGACTATTTCTTGTGTTGCTTGAGCTACATTTTTTTTCTATTTGTACGTCATCGTTATTCTCTTCCCTCCTTACTACTTCTGAAGTGCCTTACTACCAGAAGTATGGAATATGGTCATTTCATGTCCAGTGATAAGGAGCAGTGTTCATAGGGAAAGTGAGTGCTCGGTTAAGTGGGAACCTGGGAATATGGCATACCAATTTCTAGATGTTTCTCTTCAGCATAATTCTGTTATTAGTATATGTTACATTTCTTTATCAGAGCCTGGTGCTTGGTCCATCTCCCATGTATACAAATTTCAATTTAATTTCAATTTTCCATTTTGGTTTTCACTCTTAAAAAAAAAATAAAAAAAAAAAATTTACCTTGCAAAATAATTAATACCCATTAACACATCTCTTATTTTAAAACACCGAAATGTAAATTACTATAGTTTTACATTTTTTGCCCTTAACCTGTGAGCTATTAAAGTTGCTCCTTTTTCTAGAATCTTTGGCTATTGATCTCATGGAAAATAGTGAGTTAAAGAAATTAGAAATAAAGTGATTTAAATGTATGTGTAAGCTGCTGTGAAAAAGCTGTCCCTCAAATTCGGTGGCAACCATATATAGATCTTGGCATAGTGCTGGCTTTTACTGGAGGGTGTCAATAAAAAGTTTTCTCAACCTACCATCTAACAGCATGTCTGGAGTTTGCTGAAAGCGTGAGTGCATCTCGCCTTCAATGTGAGGTTTTGTGGCAAAAAGAGAACAGTATAAAACTTCCGCCAAAACATGAAGCACAGATACTACCCATGCTCATACTGTAGGGATGCGTCCCATCAACAGGGCTGGGATCTTGTACAAATTTACCTATTCTAGGTCTCGATCAATTAAGAATTGATGGCACTATTTGAAAATTGAGGTGATTGAGCGATGTCCTATCAGAATGGACAGCATTGAACTATTGCTAGAAAAGCGGCTTCAACAAAAATTGAAGATTAAATACTTCGGTATTTTAAGTTATTTTTACTTATTCAAATCTAATGCTTCCTTACAATAATTGATTTTGTGTTCTTTTTCATTTTAACTAACGTATCATACAGAATTAAATTGATAAGCACTAGAATACTTCTGCAAGGCACCGTGCATCTATATATAATATATATATTGTGTCTGTTGCACACTTCATGTAACATTTTAATCCACCAAATACTTGTATTAATCACGTTTTTATATTTCTGTTTTAGCTGGAATGGAATCTGTGCAATCAAAGCAAAAATCGGAAATGAACATGGATTTGAAGCTGTCTTCTGTTACTTGCCATTCCAATGACATTCTGATCACATTTCAGGGACTGTATGTTTCTGTTTCTGATTTTGACTATCATATATTGCAAAAAGAGATACAACTTGCCTCAAAACGCAAAGAGAACATTGGCGTTGGAGAGTTCTGCTTGATTCAAGAGAAGCCATTTGGAACGTGGAACAGAGGACGGGTTTTGGAAAGAACAGGTGGATTGTTTGAGGTTCTCCTGATAGATCAAGGAAACAAGGTCAAAGTTAGCGGAGGACATATTGCTTCAGCTTGTGCTGACGTTTTTACAATTCCACCAAAGGTGGTTAATGGAATATTCTCAAACATATTACCGATTGGAGAGAAGTGGACCCCTAAAGCAATTAACTATTTTTCATCTTTGCAAGGCCTGCAAGTCAAAGGGCATGTCCAGACATCCTTAAAACATCACGTTATCCTCCTAGAAACACCAAAAGTTATTAGCCATGCTGTTGAGCTTGGTTTAGCAAGGTACATTGATTCTGATTCATTTTGTTTTCTTGTTGACCTTTTATATAAACTCCCAACAAACTCCCAGCTGAAGCAAATGCCTAACCTACTACAACCAGAAAAACCCAATACTGATTTTTCCCTCCATTTAAATGATAATCATCCAAGTTTCCAAAAGATCCTCCGCCATCTTACACCTAACTTAGCTCTGGGCACGGCTGAAAAGGTGAAGATCTCGGCGGCTCTCAGCCCCGATAGATTTTATTGTCAAATATTCTCATGGGAGGAAGAGCTGATTAACCTGACCGCTTCTATGACTTCGCACTATGAAACCATGAAGATGGAACAACGTTCTGTGTCAGACAATTTTGGTGTGCTTTGTGCTGCTAAAAGAAGGGACGGCTTATGGTACAGAGGAGTCATCTACAAACTCATCTCGGGTGAAGAAATGAGAGTTTGGTTTATGGATATTGGAAGTTATGAAATCGTATCCTCCTCCTGTGTACAAAAACTGCAATCTGAGTTTCTGTCTTTACCCATGATGGCGGTCCCATGTTCGCTGGCAAGCGTAAATGGCCAGGAGGAATGTATTAGAAATATTCAATTGATGCTAATTAAGCAGGGGCTTTTGGGGCAGACCATTATTGCTTCCATTGACCAGGTATGTGACAAAAGCTTATACTACATAACATTGTTTGATCGAGATCATGAGCTCAGCGCGAAATGCCTCCTATCGAACAAGCTTGTTCCGACATTCTCACCAAGCGCCTACCCAAACATTTCTAACAAAATGACGTCTGAGAAAGAGAGTAAAATCAGTGTATCGTCTGAAAATTGTGCCGCCAAAACAGAGAGAGAACCTGAAACCATTTCTTACAAAACCATCCAGATGGAGGTAGATTCGATCCATGTGGTTTATGTTGAGTACGTGTTAAACCCTTCCAACTTCTGGATACGAACAGACGAATGTCAGTATGAGTTTGCCGCAATGATGGAGGAGATCACAAAACTGTATACCGCGTGTGAGCCCACTGAAAGGATTCTCGAAGACCCAAAGCCGGGCCAGCTCTGCTGTGCTCTTTATGCCAAGGATGGGCAATACTATAGAGCCGTTGTGACCGAGGTGATGGAGTTACAGATTGCCGTGTATTTTCTAGACTTCGGAAATACAGAGACCGTCGACAGGTGTGACGTTAAAACATTACCTCCGCAGTTCTGTGTCCTTCCAGCCCTGGCCATGTGCTGCACGCTAGCTTATGCGTGTCCTGTTGATGATGTATGGGTGAAGAGCGCCAATGATTTTTTTAAGCAAACTGTTTCAGGTAAAGCCCTCTTTTGTCATGTGCTCGCAAAACAAAAATACAAATATGTGGTCGATATACGTCATTCGGAAAACTCTGAAAATGCAAATATCGTAATGCTTATGGTGAATGCCGGATTTGCTGAGTATTGGAAGGTAAATCTTAATGCCGAGATGGCAAATTCACAGCCAAGTTTGCCCAAACAAGATGCAAAATCCAAGAACGGGGGCAAACAAAGCTCCGTTCACATCGAAAACCATGGATCAAAGAAAAAGGCCGACGTGGCAAACAGCGCGGCACCGTTAAGCCTACAAGATTTTCTCAAGGACGATTCCCTGTTTTCTTCACGGTGTTATGATTCCACAGACGCTGTATGTCCTATCAGTTACAAGCAGTATGTGTTCAAGCCTGGAACGATGATGGAGGTAGCATGTTCTCAGGTGAACTCCCCAGGAGATTTCTGGTGCCACCAGCAGGATAAAACACCCCAGCTTAATGAATTAATGGAAAGTATTCAGGTTTACTATACTAATTGCAAAAGCTTATACCGGCATGGACAGATTGCATGTGTTGCTAGAAATCCAACCAACAGTACATATTATAGAGCATCTGTCACAAAGCACGTTTCTGGAGCGGAAGTAGAAGTGCTTTTTGTTGACTTTGGTAATCTGGAAAGAGTTTCCATTTCTGAACTCAGAGAAATTAAATCACAGTTCCTTCAACTCGAAGGGCAGGCTTTTCGTTGCAGTTTGAGTAACATTGTTCCGGTAAGTTCTAACGACACCTGGACTTCCAATGCCTGTATGGATTTTAACAGATTTATTGCCAAGGGGACCATAAAATGTACAATATACGCACTCTTCAGCAGTGGTTCTACCGGCCTCTGTAATGGAGTACATTTGGAAACGTCTTGTAATGATGTGTCCCAATTTCTAGTGAGCAAAGGGCATGCCGTCTTTTCACCTTTAAGAATTCGATCCTTCAATCTACATGCATTCTGTTACTCAGATTTTGATGTAAAAGTGGGACATGAGGTAAAAATTTATGTTACGCACGTTTACAGTACTGGGAGATTTTATTGCCAGCTTGCTAAAAATACACAAACAATTGAGTCATTAGTGAAAAAGGTTACTGAAATTGGGGAGCACGTAAATAAAAAAGATGTTACAAGAAGAAAGAAGTTGTGTGTAGTAAAGTACTTTGAAGATGGCAATTTCTACAGAGCTTTGATGTGCCCGCTAGAATCTTCATCTCTCTTTCTCGCCTTTTTCGTAGACTTTGGAAACAGTCAAATGGTATCAGAAAATGAGATGTTGCCTATTCCAGACGAGGCCACAGATGTTTTATTTGAGCCAATGCAGGCAATTCAATGTTACCTATTTGGCTTAAAAGATTACCTTTTCACAAACAGTGTTAAGAAGTGGTTTGAAGATGCCTGCATCGGTAAAATGGTAAGGGCTCTTGTTCGAGCCAAGACCCCTGATGGTCAGCTGGGACTGGACCTATATGGAGAAAACGTCCTAATTAATGCAAAAATCAAAGAACTCGTTGGCATGACATCTCTTTCAGAGCGTACTGAACTGTCAAAGAAACCCAATTGTGAAAAACCAACGTGTGGTAAGACCAGCATTGCGTGTAATAACCCAAGTGAGAAAAGGTCTCCAAATAGAACTAAGGCTTGTGAAATGGCTAGGACCCCAGAATCACAAGGCCAATTAATGTCTCAAAAAGGATATGATCAGCCACTCAAGTTTGTGAAACAAGATTCCAATGGCGGTGGTTTTAAATCCTCAAATCAGAGCTTTTTTTCTATTGACGCTCCAAGGAAATCAACACCAAAAACCCATGGACTAGCCGTCGGTACAGTTAGCGGTACGAGACCAGGGCTGTCGGAACAGCCAAGTCTAAAAACCAGTGATCTCCCTCAAGTGTGCATTAAACCGGGTACAAGCCACGTAGGGTATGTTTCTCACATAAACAGTCCGTTTGATTTTTATATACAGCTTGGTGAAAATGAACAAAAGATCTTGATGCTTGCCGAAGCTCTAAATAACGATTCTGTGTGCCTTGAAACATTTGATGGGAGCAACATAAAAGTCGGTGAGTTAGTTTTAGCCCAGTATCCCGAAGATATGGCACTGTATCGAGCAAAAATTAAAAAAGTTGATGAAGACAATTGTTTTGAGGTGGAATTCATTGACTATGGTAATACAGCCATTGTTGATTCATCGAGGGTTTTCATGCTTCCAAAGGAATTTTTTAAAATACCTAAATTAAGTATCCAGTCGTTCCTTGGTGGCGTTCATGAATTAGAGTGTAATGGTAAATGGAACGAAGATGTGGTTGCAGGTTTCTCGGAGCTAGTGACCGTCGAACCCGTCAATTGTTTATTCATAAGCGTTAGGGACTCCAAGTGGGGGACAAGCTTAACTTGTAAAGGACAATCTGTAGCTGAAGAACTTCTAAGACGCTTTAAGACTACGAGCTTTCAACAGGCGTCTTTTACAACAAAGGAAAATGGTTTAAATCCTAGCACCGATCAAAATCAAAACATTATCGGCATGCCATACAAAGAGATTGAATGTCAGAAAGATGTCCGGCTTGTTTGTCCTATAGAGAACAATTGGCAGGTACCTGACCAGAACATTCATCCTGGCCAACTCGAAAGAGTGAAACATATTTACACCCCAGACGATAGCAAATTTTTCGTTATACCGGAGAAATATTCGCAAGAGTCTAATTTAACTTTACAGATTGAGCCGATTGTCAGAAAAGTAGACAACCGGCTTGCGCCGAGAAATATTACCGAAGGGATGGTGTGTTTGGCAAAATCCAGTACTATGCAAACGTGGTTACGCGCCTCAGTCGAAAAAGTATTTCCAAAAGAAATGAAGATGCTGGTTTTCTTTATTGATCGTGGCACCAGTGAAACGATAAGCATGCACAATGCAAAAGTACTAACAGGAGATATACTGTCCATACCCAGGCAGGCAATTGCTTGCCGATGGGTGTGGGCTGAGAAAACAAGCGAAATGTCACTGAAGAGCGTGTTACCATTTTTCCAGAAAAGGGTACTCGTTCTTTTCCTTGACTTCTTAACTGCGGAACACGCCTGGAAAGTGGAGGTTTTAATCGACAGTTTGTTGTTAATGGAGTATATTGCTGACCATGCCAATAAGATTTCCAGTGGGTTAAATTCTTTGGAACCTCATGGTAGTTCAGGAACGGGTACTACATGCCCACAAATGATTCCTGTAGCCCCGCTGCAGCGTATAACGCTTTACTCCTGTTTTGTCATTGGAGCTTATAATCCATCCGATTTCTATCTTCAGTTAGAAGAAGACTCCATGGATATAGTGATTAAGTTGTGGCAAGCGATGCGTAAACTGTCGGATAATATCTCTTCGTTGCCACATGATGCTTTGAGGGTCGGCACTGCCTGCCTTTTTAGGTGCTTCAAGGAGAGGGAATGGTGCAGATCAAAAATTGTGAAAATTACAGGCGACTCCATCTTGCTAAACCTTTTTGATTACGGCGTAGCCAAGCGCATTTCCTACGCCGATAGCGTTAGACTGAAAGTTATTCCTGAAGAACTTGCGCGGGTCCCGTTGTTTGCCTACCGTTGCACGTTACACGGCGTAAGTCCCAGCGATGGAACTAGCTGGTCTACAAAAGCAAATGAGTTGTTCACAACTTTCGTGGAAAAGCGTAACCTGATGGTTCAAGTCATTAAAACCAATCCAACGACCAAACTGGAAGTGTGCCTGTATGGGGAGGGCGAAGGCAGCCTTGCTCATAAATTGGTTTCAAGGGGACATGGGCGCTTCAGCGAAAGGGAAAACATTGAAACATGTCCCAAAGACAGTTCGACAGCGTCTAGTTTGTATATGCAAGGGACAAAGTATTTACTACATGGAGAAAACCAAGAGGCCGGACGTATCCGACACTTGCTAGAAAAACTCGGCGAGTCAGACGTACAGAATGAGTCGTGCTTCTTTTCAGAGGACCGGAGGTTCGCTCGATACAGTACTGTTGATGAGCAAAGGCTGCAGAAATAATCTAGTCTATGGTTTCATCTCGTCAAAGGTTTACTGATGATGGTAAGTTCTACCTATTTTTTTATTTATTTATTTATTTTTTTAAACCTTGCATACATTTTGGTAAATTTGACAATATAAGGTTTCTAGTGCTCCAGCTGCGTAAAAAATCCTGGCCTGATTGTAGGCCACGAAGATTTCTAAATTCATTTAAATGTATGCTTTTTTTTTTTTTTTTTTTTTTTGTATTTGTGAAAGTGACTTGCATCCATTTACTTAACAGGTGTCGGAAGACTTTACTGCTTACAGGAGCGCCTGCTGCAAGATTGATCTGTTGCAGAGTAACTTTCTCTCATTAACAATCCAGTACATTTGTAAAACTGCATTTTCTTTCTCTTGAGTTGGGGAAAAGCAACTGTCGGCTGTGCGTAGATTTATTGTAATCAGATAAGTAACTTTCATAGTGACTCTAACTACACGTCGAAGCTTCAGTTTATATTCATTTGTCATTTTAATCGAAATGTACAATATTTATGTATCAGTGTGACTCTAGGCCCACTTACTGTCGTTACATACTTTTTGTTTCTTTCCAGAGTCGTAGAAAAAAATAAATATATATATATATATATATATATATATATATATATAATATAATTTGTTATAATGCCAGTTCTATAATATATACACATTATAGAACTGGTATTATATATATATATATATATATATATATATATATATATAGATGCCAGTTCTATAATATATACATATATATATATATATATAGAACTGGTATTATATATATATACACACACACACACGCCAGTTCTATAATATATACATACATACATGTGTGTGTATGTATATATTATAGAACTGGCATCTATATATGTGTATGTATGTGTGTGTGTGTATATATATATATATATATATTATATATAATATGCCAGTTCTATAATGTGTCTGTGTGTATATATATATATATATATATCTGTATATTATAGAACTGACATTATATAATATATATTGCCAATTCTATAATATATGCATACATATATATATACACACACACACACACGTATGTATATATTATATTATATGTATATGTAATATATATATATATATATATATATATATATATATATAGTGTGTTCTTTTGTTACGAAAGACAATGTGTGTCGTGATTAGTTATCAGTATCTGCAAGTTAGATGTTCTTTTCAGCCAAAATTTAGAAATTCTGTTTTACGCACTTATAGCAGGGTCAGTATTACTCCTTGAAAGCACTTAATTCACTCAACTGAAACGTAACTATAGTTTCGAAACTTTAATTTTCAACTTCATTATTTACATGTTAAAGTTAATTTTTGGAATTGCATGCCCGATGCTTGGTTAGTTACTGCTGTGCAGTATGTCTAGTTATAGAACAGCTAAATTATTTTAGAATTATTATAGAATGTTACGAAATATCCTGAGCTGCACTGTATTTTATAAAGTCATACTATGTTAGATTATGATTTAGCCATCCAATTTGAGGATTTCCCCCACATTATTTGTCATTGAAACATTCATTCTCAAAGCACACTTTATTATCCAGTACTGTTTTATGCTTGGAATTTATCTCTTTTATATATATATATATATATATATATATATATATATATATATATATATATATATATATATATATATATATATATATATATATATATATATATATATATATATATATATATATATAATATAAAAAATGTACTACCTAATTCTTAAAACAGGCCTAACGTTAAGGAAGAATTTTTATTTTTGAATGGAAAAATCAGCAGTTTGTCTCTACCTCTAATCCCCTGCTTAGAAGAAATATATATTTTAAGCACAAGTGCAAAGTAAATTTTGGTGCCTGAACCCACTGAATCGATGCTTTATTTAAATGTTGATTAAAGACTCATGTATACTTTGTGCTGCAAAATGTTCTTTGATGTTGAAAGAACACGTTATCTTACCGTGAAGTCACAGTTTATTTATTTTTTTGCATTATAATTATGGAAAATTGAGTTGGTCACATTGTTTAAATTTAAGAATCCATGGGAAATAAAGTTGCTGTCTGTCTGCATGTGTGTCTCCCTCATTTTAATATCTCGTAGTTCAGTTGTGCCCTGTCGTACGTTTATTATGGAGCTGGTGAGAGGGGTAAGTAGCTTGTTGTAAAGTAAATCTGCTTCACAATTCCAGGAACATTTTATTTCAAATAGTTATGCCGAAGAATGGCTAGAACACATTCATTGTACATTAAGATCACATTATTAATATATATATATATATATTATTTTTTTTGTAAATGTTTTGTGATTTTTTGGCGATATAATGGGATAATACAAGGTTATAGAGATTATATTTATATATATATATATATATATATATATATATAAATTATGCTAAAATCATAGATGATCTCACCCAGTCTCATACCACTCACATGTGTATCTATTTCTCTACTTCACCAATCTTCTTTTTCTCTAAATGCAAGAAAACCTTGACTATATACCTGGTCAACACAGCAAAGACAATCAATATTGAGTATTTTAGAAAGATGGAAGAATTTATTGCAATGCTGCGCAGTTTTATCGCTTAGATTTATCGGTTACAATTTGTTGTCTCGGAAGAACATAAATATTCTTTGAAACTCCCCTTTTCCTTTTTTTTCTTGCTGTTTTTATGTTAGTGGTTGCCTGCTTGCTTGTTCCTTTGCCCCGAAAAGGTTTTTCTTTTCCATGCTGTGTTTTTTTTATATATCTAATCTTTCTGCTTTCTTTTTTATAGTATGGCCAGCAAGTGCTGTGGAGAAACACTATTAGATAACACTATTATATATATACATATACACACACACCAGGTATTTTATATTTTGTGTTCTCCAAAATTCAACCTGTCAATCATGTTCTACATTGTGGTTCGTTTTTGTCAATTCTAAATTAACCACATTGTCCTTTATTCACCGTTTTCTGCCCATCCCCACCCCTTCCCAATTATTTACGTGAAACAAAACATAAGCCATTTTGCAATGTGTGCTTGTTCTTCTGCTGGGGAACATTTTAGGGAATGGACTGAAGCAGGTGTGATTCACAGCCTATTTGTAATGCACCATCTGGATATTGCTTTGCGCTGCCTGGTTAATTCCGGGCTGAATCTCTTTTCCTCCGTAATACGCCACTTAATCCACCTCAGTGTAATTGAAAAGATTACACCTTGGAATTTAAAACCCCATACCTCCAGTCATTGTGTTTTAGGTGTTGCGGTGAAATTCTGGTAAATGTATTACTCTTGGACTGGAATGCCAACTAGCTGGTTTTCGGAGCAGCGATTTACTGACCCAAAACGAGGCTCGAAAATTCACATTGCATCAAATGAGTTTTTGGCTAATCACAGTGTTATTGGCACTTTTTGTGGCTAATCTAATAAACTTTTTTTGGGGGGGGGGGGCAGTGACTATCCGCCTATGCACCGAATGACCACAAGGTGGCAGAAACATCCCATCTCTATATTATACTGCATACTAGCAGCGCATGCAAAAATCATAACCCACAGTACGTATGACATAATTAACGCACTGTGCTAATATGTTAATAAACCATTCCAAAGTTATTTGTCAAATTTAGTTACCGATCTTGTTGGATGACACTGTGCGAGTATTTAACAAAGATGCGGATATTGTCTTGAAATGTTCAAAATATAAACAGAATCTCTGTTGAGGTTTATTTGCTGAAGTGTGAAGTTGTACGTTCCCCAAACTTTTAACACACTGCATTCTGGAATCATTTTTGTAAGGCATGTTTCTAGAACTGTACTCTAGAATCTAAATAAGAGACTTGTCCACATCTGGGTTTTGGGTTTCCTGTGATCCACAAAATATGTTTGTTCTGCTTCATTTAGCAGTAAAATGAAATATCTTGGATCCAAAATGTTTAACCAGCGACACTGATGTTCCAAGGGTTCATTTTAACCCCATAAAGTTAAATTTGAAGTTGTTCTGGGATCCCTATAGGTTTGCCACTGAGGGCAGCACGTATCGATCAGATTGCTTGGACTTCTTCTTTTGAGCTGGAGGGGCCTGACCTTTGGTCTGTTCCCCTTCTGTCCAATTCCCAGCTTGTTAGTGATGTAATAGGGACAAGCCGTGTTCCAGTAGACTGCTACACCTACCCGCTTAACTCAGGTGACCCATTCAGGAGCCGGTGCTATGCTTGTGTTACTACATTACAACACATTTTAACTGTTTGATAGTCCAGTGGCTAAAATTATGAGAATTACCTAGAGTTATTGAGCTGGTCAGATTTTTTTTATGCTCTGTTTATCAATGTAAAGTTCAATGTACGAGACTGTTTCACAGTACAACGCTCATATTAAACAGCTTTCGTCTATTGTGCCTCCAAGCCTCAGTTGAAGATTTAACAAATAATAATGATTAATGCCTTTAATAAATGTACTTAGCCCAGAATAAATGACACACGAACATACAAATAGGGTTAGCGTTATACCATTTTGAGTAGGAAATTTAGTGAATGTCATATCTATCTGTCTCTTCCACTATACTAATAACCAGGCATAAATAAACTAATGGATGTTTCTATGAAACTGCGTTACTGTTATGGCTTAAATTATTTTTTCATTCTGTTTGGTTGGTCATGATACATTTTTATATTTTCATATTAACAATTTCTTTTATGAAATGTCTATAGTGCATAAATTGAAATGGACTATTTTATCTTCTCATTTGAAAACCATCCTTTATTCTATGAATTCTTAATAACCTTTGTTTTGATAGCTTTTACTATTTGTAGATCAGTTCTGTTGAAGTCAGAAGTGCTTTTATGCTTCTGCATCCAAAGTGAAAAGAGTGAGTGTCACAAACATGTCAGAGTGGATGGCCGGCTCCATTCAGGCTGCAGAGCTGCTTCTCTCTTGTCCCGCCCCCCCCCCACCCTGTCTCGCTAGAGTTTCCCCTTTGCTGTAACCCATTCCTGGATTTCCATATGCTCTGTTCTGTGCTTCTGATTCCTTGATTCTGGTTTTGCTCTTTGCTTCAGCTCTGTTTCCTTTATAAGGTGTCCCACCCGTTTATGTTTCTCAGTCTGCAGTCTATAGGTATGTCCTTCTTGGTTCTGTGTTTAGGTTCAATGTTTAGTTTTATCTTATTCGTAATTCAGTAGGCAGCGTTTAGTGTTAGGACCCACTGTCATTGGAGTACTTTGGCGTAGTGGTGGGCTTAGCATACTATGGCCATAAGATGTGACAGAATCTCCAATTGTTATCACATAGTCCTAGGCTAGTTCCTCTATTCATGTTTGTCTCTTATGTACCTTTGCCCTCTTTTACCTGAATCATCTGAGGATCTCGGTTCCTCTCTCCTCTCCCCATGTCCCAGTTAAGATGTCCTATCCCTATCCTTGATTAAAGGAGAAGCGTCTGAGGATCTCGGCTTCTCACTCCTTTCCCTGTCCTTTGTCGTGTCATGTACTATGTATGTATTGTCTGGCTATGTTTCTTGCTCGGTCTCCCTGTCCCTTGCTCGCTCTGTCCCCCTTGCTTGCTATATTCTGTTGTTACTCTGCTTAGCTTCCATACTCCCAGCCTGCAGCATCCTGCACATGATTCTAGTGCTATGTCTCATGCCTGATCCAGGGTGCCTGCAGGATATCACCAAGTTTTGCTTTTGTTCTGGACAACATCAGCTTCTATGTCAGGGTCCTGGTATGTGGCCGCACAACTCTAGGTGCTCAACACCCTGGAGAGTGCAGTTACCTTACACCAGGCCCTGTCCAACACCGCTACTCCCCACCATCTTTGGGCGCTCTGGGTTGTTACAGTCGTCTGTATGGACCCAGTCCCTGACAGTGGATCACCAAAACCTTCTGAGGCTGAACTCCCTGAAGTGCAGCAACTCCTTTATTCCCTCAGATTTTAAGTCCTCTGAGGCAACGTATCCCAGCTTTTCAGGAACTGCTACTTCTGCCAAACCAGACCTCAAGTATCTTGATGAGGTTTGTAGCATGTTCTCTGGATTCCTGCAGTTGACCTTTGCATCTAAAGCTTTGCCAAAGTCCTACCATTTCTAAAGCAGAAGATTGTCACCAGGCAGGTCCTTGCTTCTTCCTTTCGGTGTGGTGGTTACTATTATCACAGAGTTCTGTCAAAAGCAGCCCTTAAAGAACTCTATGCAACAGACATAAACAAGAGTCAAAAGAGGGGGTAGCCTTGTCAGACCCCATAACACACTGCATCCGCTTCCAAGCCGTTTACCAACAGCTAGCTCAAAGTGTCTTGGTAGCGCAGGTCATCCTAAAAGCAAAACTTGACCTCTAAGCTAAACATATGCGCAGCCTCACCCACAAACTCATGGGACAAATGATTGAAAGCTTTCTTCTGGCCCAGACCAGGGTAGCCTGGACACGGAGTCCTTGATGTAATGGATCGAGTCCCTCATTAGGGCTAGGCTGTCTGTTTTGCTAGGTCTGGCCAGGGTGGGCAATCTGCATGGTGACCAAATCTAACCTCGTAGCTAATGCCTTTTAACATGATCTTCGGGAAGGAGGCAGGATGCCAGTTCTTTAAGCACAAGATATGAACATTCCATTACTCCATGGCTGTCCTGCCACCAACGTAAAAAGGAACTTTTTGCGGTAGTTGAATTAAATGTCCACAGGTTTCAGCTATTTTTACTGTCTTTCTAGGTCATGTTTAGTTTCCGCAGGTTTGGCTGCCAAATAGAACCCTAAGGCTAGGTTTCCACTTGTTTTTTTTATGCTAAAAACGCCCATAAAAACGCCAATAGCGCCACCTGGCGTTTTTTTAGTGGAAAAACGCAGCAGCCAGATGTTAGCTGTTTTTCAATAGGAAATCGCAAAATGCCATTTCCACTTGGCGTTTTTCTGTCTGGCGTTTTTTCAGTCCTCTTTGGCGTTTTTCTGCTTTTTTGGGCTCTGTGGCAGTTTTTCAAAATCGCAGCATGTTCACACTCTGGCGTTTTTTCAAGGAAATCTTGGCGTTTTTCTCCAATAGAAGTCTATGGGAGAGAAAAAACGCCATGAAAAAGCCATGTGGGTTTATTGCCTTGGCTTTTTTATGGCGTTTTTTCCACAGTTACAATGCAGAGGATGGACCCAGTATCTGTGTGTCCTACGAGAAATAGGCTGGAAACAAACAGTTTCACACACAACAAAGTCCTGGACTGGTTCATATTGAATTTTACACCATTTGGAACAAACATGCCATTACAAACAAACATACCCGACGCATCAACTGGATCCTGCGTGCCAAAAGCAACAGCAAACAATTTGCACCATCATTTGGGGCCAATCTTCCTAGAGGAGCAGACATTCGGAATAAAGCATGCCTTACAAACCACAGAAAAGAGACAAAGGGGTCTACCAAGTAAATGACATCGGGGGCAGATACTTGCCATTTATCCTAATCCCTTTTAGCTGGGTGAAACTGCTAACTTGTAAAGGCTGGAAAAACTGCCTAAGGTCAAAAAAAGCAATTTCCACAGAAAGGCTAAAACGCCAGAAAAAACTCCAGAAAAAAACGCCAAAACGCAGGAAAATGCAGTGGCAGTTTTCTTGGCGTTTTTCATCAAGAAAAAAAACGCAGGACAAAAACCCAAGTGGAAACCTAGCCTAAGAATGATGCATTTGGAGTCCTTTGTTTTGAAAATGACAGGTGTTTTATTATGAGGAAAATGACTATTTATTGGAAAGAGTTATTGTGATTTAGCAGATTTATGATGTGGGTGTTTTTCACTCCCAGCCGGTATGTCTGAGTATGGAATCGCCGGTTAAATCTGAATAAAAGGATACAGAACAGCTATTTTGCCTCAGGGTTTTGATGTGGAGGTTGACTTAAAACAATATACAAAACGAAACAAAACATAACGATTTGAATACTGAATTATGTCTGCAAGCATACCTTGATATTGTAAATCTGATCAGCCTGCTATTGAGATGTTTCAATGTATTTACATGTTTAAAGAGACCGTTATGTTTCCATATGTTCTTGGCTAATATGAAAATACCAGATTCATGTAACAAACAGGAAATTTGGTATATTAAGCTCTACTGCTTCACTAAACGCATCATTTAATGCAAGTCGAAAATCTTTTAAAAGGACCGGCCTAACATGCGCTGAACACTGAGCCAGCCCGTTATTGGAGGTGGTCGCTTATCTAATTCTCAAAATTCAATGTTAAAGACCAAAATAATGTGCAGTTATCCATGTCTGAAAAAAGTACACGGCGCTCAGGTAATGCAGTAGAAAAAATAATGGATATCTTGACAGCAGACCTCCCAAAAAATGTTATGTGGACCCACAGTAGTACTTCAGATGGTAGATGGTAAGATTCTGCTGTACACATAACGGTACGAGTGTGAGTACGTGTGTAAACCGAGAGGCAGATTCCACGGAGTGGCTGATATTGGAGGGGCAGGGAGACACTCGGTTGTACTTTCCCCAGAGGCCATAAGGTTTCAACCGTACCCAGACCATGATTTGCGATGTAGCTGTCAGCATTCAGCTTTCTTTTTCATTCTTATTACCTGGGTATCTAAAATACTGATCTTCTAGTAGAACAGTCAGGGATCCTATCTCTAACATATTTATATATACATTGGGAGTTTTTTCGCCGAATTTTAAAGCTTCCCAGGAATATTTTAACAAAGTAACATAATAAAAAGACTGTGGTATCAAAACGATATTACAGAAGTAACCGACAGCAAATATAAAGAGTCTTAAGGAGAAAAAAAAACCAGGATGAGAGGGGGTCATCTCGTCTGATTAAATCATACAACTAGTGGCCTGAAAGTATTCTTTTTTTGTATGCATCACTTCTTACAAAACATATATTTAATGGGTATGGCAAAATTAGACTTAGGACTAAGACAAACTGATACATTAAGTAGACAGGGCCCTGCTCACAAAGCTTACGATCTACAGGGAACGGGGTAAGGCAAAGATATGGAGAAAGAGGAGAGGTAGTGTGGGACTTGGATTCGCTGCGGGTAACACCTCACTGATGTGGTCTTTGAGATTTTTCTTAAGTATTGGGAAGGAGAGTAAAAGCGGAAGGTTTGGTGGAATTAGATTCCGGAGAGATATGGGGGCAGCGCAAGTGAAGTCTTGTAAGCTGGAAAAGGAAGAGGTGATAAGTGAGCCTTAGCTCATGAGAAGAATGTAAAGATTTAATAGGGATGTCTTTTGTTATAAGGGAATAAATGTATGGAGGAGCAGTATTATGGAAGCTTGTGTATAGTACAAGAGTTTTCAATGTATTTCCTCAGGTAACTGGGAGCCAGTGGAGGGCTTCACAGATTGGGGTAAGACGTGTGTAAGGAATATAAGCCTAGCAGCAGCAGGACAGTCTTGTAGGAGAGACTTCTTGGGTGGGAAATGGGCAGATTCTAGAGATGTTTTTTTAGGTGGAAGTGGCAGAATCTGGCGAGGGATGAAGGCATCGGACCTGGTTAGTGGGAGGGAGAGTCGTGCTGTTAATGGAGAATTCCCGAAGGAAGAAAGAAAGAGATTAAGTCAGGGCTCAACAGGTGCCAGGTTGCCATGGTGACTAGAAATAATTTCCTGGCGAGGTATGCCTGGTACAGCCAATTGCCCCCCCCCCCCCCACACACACACAGACAGAGGGCAGTACACTATGGGAGTTGTAGGGATAAAGAGGCAAGTCTCAGCCCTCGCTCTTATCTTTATCTCCTTAATTTCCACGAGGGGGGGTAAAAAGGGTCATGAAGCTTCATTGCTTGATCTCGCGGGAGTAGTGCTGTAACCTGCTGGGCAAACTGATTCTAAGACTGAGGCCTCATAGAGCGAGTTTCTTGTTCTTGTCTGCATATGTTTGTGTGTGTCTGGATATTTTAGTGTGTGAACATGTCTCTTTGGGTATGTTAGTGTAGGTGTCTGGGTATTTTAATGAAAGTATGTGTCTTAGTATGTTACAGTGTTTTTATTTTAATGTGTGAACATGTCTTTGGGTTTGTTAGAGTGTGTGTGTCTGGGTATGGTACTATGCCTGTCCCAGGTGCAAGTTCTGTGCCAGGCATGACCCGAATGAGCCTTCTGCAGAACGGGCTAGATCATAACCATGACACATTGACGGATCATTTCCCCATCTGGGCTGTTACACTTCTGTAATGTAGATTGTAACTTAGGCAGGACCCACAATCTAAATCTACAGAAAAAGTTGTCCAGTCCTCGTATTTGAATTCTGTTATATTAAAAATATACATTGATATGAGGCATTCCTGATCATTGGAGGAAAGCATACTTTTGAGTAGAATTCAGAATTTCTTGGGGATCATCCTTTTGACTCCCCGTGTTACAAGCAACTACTGATGCCCGAGTTTAAAAGCTTAGTTTGAAAAGTTGCCTACCAAGACGAGTTGCTATAGTCATATTTCCAAAGTCAGCTCCTGCACTGGTTTATCACACCCTATATCATAAATTGGTTATTAAAACACTATATATAATGAATTATTGCATTTACTACAATGTGCCGTATCAATTTCAAAACAGGAACAAAGTATTTCTGCTCTAAATCCTAAAGTACTAAGGCGCATCCATTACTTTAAATTTATGTATATATATATATATATATATATATTTATTTATTTTTTAAACACTACTTTTGACAATATATACCGTATTTGCTCGATTATAAGACGAGGTTTTTTTCATAGCAAATGCTCTGAAAAATACCGCTCGTCTTCTAATCGGGGTCGTCTTCTAATCAGACCTCAAATAGAGGTCTGATTATGAGACTAAGATCCAGATCCCCTGCACCGCTGCAGGGGACCTGGATCCTCCTGTCTCCCCCCCCACACACACTTACCGGTGCTTCCTGCTGTATTGCCGGGGCAGCGGGTTGACGTCTACGCGATCCGCGTGGACAACGTCCGCTGCAGCCGGAAGGAGGTGTGGCTAGCAGCGGGGGTTGTCTGCGTCCGTCGCGCATACCTTCCCCGACTGTCAGAAATCAGAGTTCTGATCTCTGACAGCCGGGGAAGGTATCCGCGACGGACGCAGACAAACCCCCGCTGCCAACTCCACCTCCTTCCGGCTGCAGCGGAAGGAGACGTCAACCCGCTGCCCCGGCAATACAGCAGGAAATTGGAAGCACCGGTAAGTGTGCGTTTGTGTGTTAAATGGGGGCATAGGGCATTTCTGGAATGCCTTATACCCCTATATGCCACTCTGGCGCTTAGGGGGTTAAAAGGCATATTATGGGGCAGAGTGGCATATAGGGAGGTATAAGGCATTTCAGGAGGCAGAGTGGCGTTTAATAAAGCACTCTGCCTCCTGAAATGCCTTATACCTCCCTATATGCCACTCTGCCCCATAATATGCCTTTTAACCCCCTAAATGCCAGAATGGGATATAGGGGTATAAGGCATTTCTGGAGGCAGAGTGGCACATAGGGGGTCAAAAGGCATACCATGGGGCACAGTGGCATATAGAGGGTTAAAAGGCATATCATGGGCCACAGTGCCATATTGGTGTGGCAAGCCTGGGGGCAGATGTGCGTAATTGGGGGACAGGTTGGAAAATACAAGGAAATAAAAACAAAAAAAATATTTTTCTCAATCATAGCTTTTATTTAAAAAAATAGTTTACATGAATTAACATTTACTAGTAAAACTTTTTTCCTTTAGGGTCGTCTTATATTCAGGTTTTGTTTTTTTTCCTAAATTAATATTCAGATTTTGGGGGGTCGTCTTATAATCAGGGTCGTCTTATAATCGAGCAAATACGGTATATTAACTACATGGCTCCAGGTGAACCAACCTGAGAATTTTCCAGTTATGTTCATGACCCAATCACTGTATATGAATATCAATGATGGAGCTGCATAGAACAATTATAGGTAGCACCTGGCCACAAAGTGCAATTAATGTAAAAATGCTTTTTGTACCAGAGCACCATGGGCATTTCTTTCATTTGAATTGTAGCAATTACTTACATTACCCCTGATTTATAAATTACTCACCAGCGTACAGCAAATTAATTCCATTTACAAAAATTTCACAATCTGAGTCTGCCATAACATTTATTATCCACTCACTAGTTTATTCATGCTTTATGTTTTTATTTAGAGCTAAATAAAAGGCAGTACTTGTGATTTAGAACATGCCATTTTGATTTATACTACGGTGTCTTATTTGAATTCCTCTGTGCGTTTTTACTGTTAAATGGCTTCTGCTCCATTTCTCACATTATCAGATATGTAACGGGGAGATTTAATTAGTTTAAAGACTAAAATTTAAACATATATATATATATAATATTTGGATCTCCATTATACTTTGCCATAACTTGCTACACAATAACAAAACAAATCACCTGTGTATTACCTAATAAACTGTAGCTAAAACATATTCATTAGTTTTTTTGTTTGTTTTTTTTTTTATAACCAGTGTCTTCCGTAATAGAACTTGAGTTTGAATATAAATATCTATAATAATCTACTGAATTGTCTAAAAATATATATATATATATATATAGTAACATAGTTCATAAGGTTGAAAAAAGACCAAAGTCCATCAAGTTCAACCTATATACATATTGTGTCCCTACTGTGTTGATCCAGAGGAAGGCAAAAAAACCCTTATGAAGCAGATGCCAATTGCCCCATACCAGGGGGAAAATTCCTTCCCGACTCCAAATATGGCAATCAGAATAAATCCCTGGATCAACGTTCTGTCCCTATTAATCTAATATCCATAACTTGTAATATTATTGCTTTCAAGAAACACGTCCAGGCTCCTTTTGAACTCTTTTATTGAGTTTACCATTACCACTTCCTCTGGCAGAGAGTTCCATAATCTCACCGCTCTTACTGTAAAGAACCCCCGTCTGTGCTGGTGTAGAAACCTTCTTTCCTCCAACCGTAGAGGATGTCCCCTTGTTATAGATACAGTCCTGGGTATAAATAGGTCCTGGGAGTGATCTCTGTACTGTCCCCTTATATATTTATACATAGTTATTAAATCCCCCCTAAGCCGTCTTTTTTCCAAACTAAATAACCCTAATTCTGATAATCTTTCTGGGTACTGTAGTCCTCCCATTCCCCTTATTACTCTGGTTGCCCGTCTTTGAACCCTCTCCAGCTCCGCTATATCTTTCTTGTACACTGGTGCCCAGTACTGTACACAGTATTCCATGTGTGGTCTGACTAGTGACTTGTACAGTGGTAGAATTATTTCCTTGTCGTGGGCATCTATGCCCCTTTTGATGCACCCCATGATTTTATTTGCCTTAGCAGCAGCTGCCTGACACTGGTCGCTACAGGTAAATTTACTGTTAACTAAAACTCCTAAGTCCTTTTCCATGTCAGTCGTCCCCAGTGTTTTCCCATTTAATACATATTCCCAGCCTGGATTTTTCTTCCCCATGTGCATAACCTTACATTTATCTGTGTTGAACCTCATCTGCCACATCCCAGCCCAAGCCTCCAACCTATGCAGATCCATTTGTAAACGTGCACTGTCCTCTATTGTGTTAACCACGTTACAGAGCTTAGTATCGTCTGCAAAGATTGATACTTTACTATACAATCCCTCTACAAGGTCATTAATAAATATATTAAAAAGAATAGGACCCAAAACTGACCCCTGTGGTACCCCACTAGCAACAGTAACCCACTCAGAGTATGTACCATTAATAACCACCAGGCCCGGACTGGCCATCGGGCACACCGGGCATTTGCCCGGTGGGCCGGGCCGCGGCAGGGCCGGATTGATTTAGGGGCTGATGGAGCTGCAGCTCCAAGCCCCTACCTTAAAATAGGCCCAGTCAGGACCGGACTGACTGGGCCTCTACGGCCGTCTATAACGCAGGGCAAAAGGGGCACCTGCCCCTTAACCCTGCAGCAGCTGCGACCGGGCCCGCCACTCTAGGGGGCCCGTGCAACCCCCACGATTAATTCCGCGGGGGCCCGCTACTTACTGGCTAGCCGAGGATGCCGGGGACGCAGGAATCCAAAAGAATCACGTGACGTACGTGACGTACGTCACATGACCCTGCTGCGCATCTGCTTCCTCCTGTGCAGAAGAACAGGTTGGTCTGCGAGCGCCGAGCGGCACGTACTCTTTAAATCTTCAGTTGTTCAGGTAAGGGGAGGCTGCATGAAGGAGTGTTTGAGATTGAGTGAATTAATGAGTATCTGTGAAGGAGTGAGTGAATGAATGTTTGTGAATGAGTATATGTAAATGAGTGTCTGAATGAGGGAATTAATGAGTATCAATGTATGAATATCTGAATGAGTGAATGGATTATCTGTGAATTAGTGAGTAAATATTTGTGAATTAATATGTGTGTGTGTGATAGCATGGATGTGTAAGGGGGCAAAGATATCACAGGCAGGCTGTTTTGGTGGCAAAGATGCCACAGGCAGGCTGTTTTGGGGCCAAAGATGCCGCAGGCTGGCTGTTTTGGGGCCAAAGATGCCACAGGCGGGCTGTTTTGGGGCCAAAGATGCCACAGGCGGGCTGTTTTGGGGCCAAAGATGCCACAGGCGGGCTGTTATGGGGCCAAAGATGCCACAGGCGGGCTGTTTTGGGGCCAAAGACGCCACAGGCGGGCTGTTTTGGGGCCAAAGATGCCACTGGCGGGCTGTTTTGGGGCCAAAGATGCCACAGGCGGGCTGTTATGGGGCCAAAGATGCCACAGGTGGGCTGTTATGGGGCCAAAGATGCCACAGGCGGGCTGTTTTGGGGCCAAAGATGCCACAGGCGGGCTGTTTTGGGGCCAAAGATGCCACAGGCGGGCTGTTTTGGGGCCAAAGATGGCAAGTCCTATTCTTCCAATATGGGTCCTAGGCAGGTCTGGGTGCCAGGTCTGATTTGATACTAAGGGGGGTGGCTGGCATAAATACACAATGTAGGGCTGGCTGACGGGGCAATACGCAAGGGTGTGGGGGCATTAATTCACAAGCGAGTGCTGGCTGGGGCATCAGTGCATCACATAAATCAATACTAAAGTAGGGCTGCTCTCTTGAGTGCATAAATACATGTGGGGGCTGGCAGCATCAATACACAAGAGAGCCAGCTGCGGCCATCACCTAAATCAAAGGGAAAGCGTCCGTGGAAACCCTCCGGATGCGGGTGTCAGTGTGGCAGAGCCTGTCCTGGTGTTTGTGTTTAGGTGTTGGTGTGGCAGAGCCTGTCCTTGTGTGTGTGTGTGTGTGTGTGTGTGACTGACTGGGTGGCAGAGCCTGTCCTGATGTGTATTTAGTCATCTGTTTTCTGGCTCTTTACTTTCTGTAGGATTAAATTGAACTATTTAATTTTTACTTATCCAGAGATAAAACGCCCTCCTGAATTTGTCACTTCAGAGGTCAAAACATTCTAGGCCCAGCAAAAGTAAAGGTATTGTGTTATTTACTCTTATTTCAACCTGCGTATCTTATTAAAAAGGATTTGTGGCACTAGATTGTGGCTTCAGGGGTCCCGTGTATGATGACTTTTTTTAGTCACATTGCTCAGCCTAGAGGATTGGCTGAGCGCCGCAATTCAGTTGGCGTGGTCTGAGTTTCTTAGTTTGTGACTGGCTGCAAGAGAGGATCCAGGTCCCCTGCAGTGCTGCGGGGAATTTGGATTTTAGTGCGCAACTTCCACTACTTCACTTCCATCTGCCCCAACAGGGGTTAATATATCAACAGAAGAAAAACAGGGCAAATAAGCACCACTGGGTAAGCTTAGCCTGGAGTATTATCTTTATTTTTTTGCTTATTTGCCCCATGTTTCTTCTGTTGATATATTAACCCCTGGTGGGCAGATATAATTTTTTCGGGATCTATTAATTATGTGCATTCTTGAATTTTTTTTTTATTTTTTTTTGATTGCTGTAATATTTTATTTATTGCTTGTATTGTCCATATATTTATATATATATATTGATATTGTATTATGTATTATCAATTTTTTTTGTCTATTTATTAAAGCATATATTTTCATACCTATTTTAGCGCTGTCAGTTTTTCTATCACGGGACAGAGTGTCATATAGGAGGTATAAGGGATATCAGGGGGCACAGTGGCATCTCTGGCATATAAATAAATAAATAAATAAAAATGGGCTGCTCAGTCTCAAATGCCTGGGCCTATTTTTTGTCCCAGTCCGGGCCTGATAACCACCCTCTGTTTCCTATCACTGAGCCAGTTACTTACCCACATACACACATTCTCCCCCAGCCCAAGCATTCTCATTTTATGTACCAGCCTTTTATGTGGCACCGTATCAAATGCTTTGGAAAAATCAAGATATACGACATCCAGCGATTCACCCCGATCCAGTCTTGAGCTCACCTCCTCATAAAAGCTGATCAGGTTAGTTTGACAGGACCGATCCCTTGTAAACCCATGCTGATATGGAGTCATACACTTATTTTCATTGAGATACTCCAAAATAGCATCTCTTAGGAAACCCTCAAACAGTTTACACACAACAGAAGTTAAACTAACAGGCCTATAATTCCCCGGGTCACTTTTTGTCCCCTTTTTGAATATTGGCACAACATTTGCTATGCGCCAGTCCTGGGGAACAGACCCTGTCACTATAGAGTCCTTGAATATTAGAAATAGGGGTCTGTCTATTACATTACTTAACTCCCTTAGAACGCGGGGGTGAATGCCATCTGGACCTGGTGATTTGTCTATTTTGATTTTTTTTAGGCGGCACTGCACTTCTTCCAATATATATATATTGTAGGGAACAGGTCACACATGGGGCGGCAATGACAGTATTCACACCGGCAGCAGGTTTCAAACGTCAAGAGTGTTTATTTAACCCCTTAACGACAATTGCCGGTCCTGGCACGACACGGAAAAGCATGTGCTTTACGACAATTGACGTGCCAGGACCGGCACGTCTTTAAACGGGTGCAGAAAGCGATCTGTTTTCGCTTTCTGCACCCAAAAAAACGTTGCTGAATGCCTCGACCTCGAGGCATTCAGCAACGCCGCGATCGGAACGAAGGGGCCATCTCTGGCCCCTCCACGGGGCGTCAACATCCGCCATACTTTGTATGGCGGCGGACACCCGTTTTAAAAGCGTTTAGGAGGCGATCGACGATCGCCTCCTAAACTTAAATGGTGTCACTGGAATGCCTCGATCAGGAGGCATCCAGCGACACCAAACACTTACCTTTCGATGGACTGTGACCGCTCCGGAGAGCGGCCACAGCCGCAGCTGCCAGTGATCTTCGCCATCAAGCAAGATGGCCGCTGCCCTGTAACAGGAACCAACAAATTTTAAAAGTTCGCTAGATGGTCCAGACCATCTAGAGAACTTTGGCTCCACTTGCAGGTTGAATACAGGTACTGCATTCACCATGCAAGTCAATGGAACCCAGCTTTCTAATCACAGTGTGATTAGTAAAAATAAATTAAAAAATAAAATAAAATTAATAATAATTAGAAAAAAAATAGTAAAAAACTAGTAAAATGTAAAAATCATTTCCCACTGATGTCACTATCAGGGGAACCTCCAAGTTGAAAAAAAATTTTAAAATTTTTTTTTTAAAAAGACAAAAAAATATATATATATATAAAAAATATATTTTTGTGAGCAAGTCCTAAAATTAGCATATTAGCTTAAAACAATTCTCGCATGGAAAGAGTTAAAATACTGGCATATTAAATGCCCGTGGGGTGTCTACTTTTAAAAAAGGTATGATTTGATGGGGTAAATTGAATTGGCCGGGTTCAACAATGTCCCAAATAACACCGGGGGAAGGATGGCCACACACCTAATTTCCAATTAGAAAAATGCACACGTACCAAATGTGGCCTTTTAGTTCCCACAAAAATGACAAACCCATGCATGTGGGGTATCACTGCGCTCAGGAGATGTTGCTGAACACATTATGAGGTGTCGTGTGACAGCGGCATATACCAGGAGCTGTATATTCATACATAAAGTAGGTGTGTGTGGGAAAAATACACACACAAAAATACTACTGCAAACTTTGAAAACATGCTGGTGGTAAAATGTGTGCATGCAAAGAGTTAAAATACCAGCATTTAAAATACCCTGTGGTGTCTAGTTTTGAAAAATATATGGTTTTGTTGGGCACACTGAAATGGCCCGGCTCAAAGATGTACCAAATAGGGCATGGGCAGTGAATCCCCAAATGCCAAAGTTCAACATTGAAAAATGCGCATGCCCCAAATGTGGCCCTTTTGCCCCCAAACAGCCAGGCAAAATCATTCATGTGAGGTATCGCTGTACTCAGGAGATGTTGCTGAACACATATTGGGGTGTTTTGTGATAGTGACATATACGAGAACATTTTAATTCATACCTGAAGTAAAATGTGTGTGACAAAACAAATGCAAAAAAATGACTACCACAAAGTTTGACAAAAACTGGTGGTAGATATGGTGCATGGAAAGAGTTAAAATACTAGCATTTGGAATACCCTGGGCTGTCTAGTTTTCAAAAATATATGATTTGATGGGGTAAATTGCATTGGCCGGGTTCAAAGATACCCGAAATGGCACATGGGGGGAAGAATTACCAGATTTGGAAAAAATGGCTTTGAAATAGCAAAACGCTACCTGTACTTATTGCCCCATAATGGGTAGAAAAAAGCAAAAAAACATAAAAACATTGGTTATTTCTAAACTCAGGACAAATAGTAGAATCCATTTAGCAGGTTTTTTCATTACCTTTTATAGATGAGTAAAAGATTTTTCAACTAAAAGTTAGAAACAGTCATTTTTTTCTAAATTTTTCACCATATTTTATACTTTTTTTTGTAGTAAATAATATGATACAATCAAAACAATGTCATCTAAAGAAAGCCCTTCTTGTCCTGAAAAAAACAATATCTAATGTGTGTGGGTTCAGTAAACGGGAAAGAAGAAAATTACAGCTAAACACGAGCAGCGCAGAAATGTTAAAAAGGCCATTGTCACGAAGGGTACAAAAAGTAAAATCAGCCTTTGTCACGAAGGGGTTAAATGATGTAGGCACAGAGCACCTTGCAAACAAAACAAACTCTAAGCCTGTCCGGCTCTAACTAAACATCAGGATACCTCACTATCCCACTACAGGCCTAAGGTCTGGCACAAAGCAAAGTAACAGGTTGTCCATAGGTAAAGTTTTATACCTGGAGGGCTGCAGCGCTGGCTGTAGCTGCTCATTGTCTATCCTACACACTGCAAACCTAACAACCCTCTCTTTTAAGGCTTCCTCCCCAGTAATGAGCATAGGAAGCCTCACCTGAGGACTCCTGGGAGTAAGGAAAACCCGTAGTGGACTAGGGGTGTGGACTGGAGCTCTCCCACTTATCCAAGTAATCCAGCCCATGTACCTTTAAACAAAAGAGCCCTAGCAGATTACGCCCTGCTAAAGCAGCCTGTATCCTCCTGGATGTCTGCTACCGTGCCTGGCTGAGAAAACCAGGTGAGAGATATACCCAATCCACCACTTTCCCATACACTTTCCCACAATATATATATATATATATATATATATTTAGACAATTCAGCAAACACATTAGTTATTTATTTTTTTTGTAAAGTCACTAAATATAGTTTAGATTTTTTTTTCTCTTTTTTTCATTCACCCAGAATTTGAGATATTTGATATAAAAGTATACTGTAGAACTATTTTACGGTACAAAAGCTGAGTTTAGTGGCATGCCAGGCAAACCTGTCAATCAAATTCAATTTCCACAAAAGGCAGGAGCCCACACTACCTCACTGCATACAGAATAAGTGGATTTATTCATGTTTAGGTTTTTAAATCTGTAGTTATGTACATTCAGTATTCACAACTATAAATCAACTTTAATCACTTCATTAAACCCCTAGTTTCATGTAAAATGGATATTTTAGTGATGTGTCGATCAATACCTTCTTCTTAATACACTTTCTTCTATAAGTATACTCCAAACAGTTCTCTCCTGGTTCTCCTCATATCTGTCTAATTGTTCTTCCTCTGTCACCTTCTCTGGGAAGACCTCTTCAACTCTTCTACTTTTGTTGGTGTTCCCAAGGTGCGGTCCTCTACCTTCTGCTCTTGTCTCTTCACATTTCTTCTCTTGGAAGGCTCCATCTCTTGGAATCAACTCATTTGGTTTCCAAGATCATCTATATGCAGATGAAACTCAAACGTACCTGTCTTCCTCTAAGAGAATTTGCAGGAGTATTGTGGTTGCAAATCGTGTGCTTCATTATATATTTTCAAGGACTCACCCCAGTTCACTAACCACAGATCAGTCCTTCTTGCTGGAGAAACTTCCCAGTGTTGGTCCTTCATAATGATTAGTAAAGAGAGAAATTCGAAACTTAAACTCACCAAGCAACTCTGCGTTTAGTAAATAGACCCCATAGAATCCATGCAGAAAGGTTATTCTGAACATGGTATATCAAAACAGTATATAGCGGTTTTTATCTGCTTGATTTTTCTTTCCATACCTGGTAATTAAATAATTTGATTAGATTAACTAAAGGTGATTTATGCAGGAAATAACAAATATCAGGATAACTGTCTTTTCAGAAGTGTTACAAGAATTTATAGCTCTTTAAAAGTCACAATATGTTAGACAAGGAATACAGAGTCACTCATTCTTTGTTTTAAGCGTTATAAAACAGAGAACGATGAGATGCAAATATACAGAAGGGGTTCCATATAAATGCAACAATAGATGCTTTTAGGAATCAATAGTAACAATTAAGCTGTAATAGCACGGAGGCAAAATACATAGCAACCATAACAAAGAGTATGGTTACTATGCAACTCCATTCGTCACAAAGATCATGTCTACATAAAATATTAAAACCAATGAACTTATTATTATTATTATCCTTTATTTATATAGCGCCGACAGTTTACGCAGCGCTTAATACAATACATATATTTAAGGGGTCTGACAAGACAAGAATTGACAGACTAAGACAAAGCGATACATTCGGTGGAGAGAGCCCGACTCGCAAGCTTACAATCTTGAGGGAATGGGGCGAGGACAGACATAAAGAGTATTTTAATTCTACATCTATAAATATAAACAATCTTATCTCGTTAAGCAATTTATAGAAGGAGAAACAATGATGCATTGTCATCTGAGGTCAGTATCTGCAAAGAAGTATATCCTGAACATAGGTTGACCAAGGGGTGATGAGGCGAAATAGTAGACTAAGGCTTGTCTCAGTCCTGATCTATTGACGGCATCCAATTGCATGCCAGAAAGTGGCACCTTCTGTGATTTATACATATGCTATACATCATGTCAGGATTGTTCTTTTACCTATGGAGTCTTTAGTCCATTTAAAATAATCTAATAATTTACCAAAGTAAGACTGTTTTCATTCAAAAATTCCACTTCTCATGGGACGATCTGCTTTGATAAAAAAAAAAAACGCTTTTACATTCATCAAAACAATATAACTATTCACATGTTCTCTTTAAAATGCATAAACTGATATTTGTTTATGTTAAACTTCATTCACTCTGTAGATACTACAGTTCAAGACTTGAGTAACCACAGTTGTAAGTGTTCATTTAATTTCAAAGCACAAGCTAATTGTATACTTTTAAACAGTATACAAAAAGCAACATTCAAGCCAGTATGTAATTTTGGAACATATGCATTTTTATTGTCATAAATTGTATTCTATGTATTCCTTTCTAAAATGAATTGCTAAGGTTTATGAACTTAGGTGATTTTGGACATACATTGTAATGAATAAACACAAGGACCAGGTTATTCCTGGTTTAAAATCCAAACTTGTGCATTTAAAAAGCATAAATATTGTCCGAGGGAAGAGAAATATGTTGTCTCTAGGCACTTAGCTGTGTTTGCGATAGTTATATAATCTTAAAACAGTTCTACTGTCAGTTTCAAAGTAGCGATAAAACAGACCTATATTCTTTAGAATGCATTTATACAAAGATTGCTTTATTTACAGCTTCTATAACAATAGGATATTTGTTTTATCTTATATTGTCGGTGACAATGGGACTAGTAAAAAGGTCAGCTGGTCACAAATCCGTAACTTCTGGGGGTATTATGATTTTAATCTGGCGTTATTCGTTTTTAAGGTGTTTTATCTGCTTGGGAGAGTTCCTTATAATGGGATTCTTGTACTGGGCAATCATAGATTTATGAACTTAACCCAGGCATTATTTTTAGTAATGTTTGACTTTGTGACTCCCAATTTATTCGTACCTGTGGGAGATCGCTTGCAAAACATGTTGCAAATACAAAGTCTCACCATTTTACAGATAAGCAACACATCTGTTTACCATTTTGTCTGCGTCTTAAGGCTTTACAATCAAAACCGTCAAGCCTCGTCCGTTCAGAAGACAGCACATATTTCTCCAGTTTTGCAGAAAACTAATTTAATCTGCACTGACACTTGCAGGTTATACACGGGGCAATCCATCACAAGGGAATACTTGAATTTAAATCTGGCAGCTCTTTTGGTCTTTACATGAAATATTTTGTATGCTATATATCAATGTTTAATTCCAAGCATAACCCAGATGTCCCACATTGGCTTCCAGAGTTAAAGCGGCAATCTAGATTGCAAGCTCGCAAGATCAGCTTTTGTAACGGCACTGCGGAATGTGCTGGTGCTATATAAATAAATGTAATGTTATATCTGAGATCAAAACATAATTACACTTGTATCATGTGTTATTTATTTTTTTTATGTAAAGCTTTTAGGTCTCTGGACTCACACTTTGCCACCACCAAATGCAGTGATGGGACATTTAATGCCAATTTGACCTCAATTCTGTATGAAATCTTATTGTAGCAGGCTTCTTGTGCTCTGTGTGTAATATAGCAGACTGTGCCTGAACATCTAGCACCGGAGACTGCTTAGAATTTACTTAGATGAGGTTGGTAGTTAAGTGAAACAGCCTTCGAGCTGAAGTGGTAGAGGTCAATAAAATGCCGGGATATAAATATGCAAAGGGCTGGCATAAATCTTTCCTGAATATAAGCCAAGTCCAAATAGGGTTTGTTCAGGGCACCATCAAAAATCTTTGGGCCCAGTGCAAGCCTTAGATAGGGACGCCTGCCATCCCACCCCATGCTCTTTCGGCCTCCCCACCACGTACTCCCGTGGCCTTACACTCTGACTTTATGTAGCGTATGTGTCGTTTGTGAGTACATACACAGGGTTGCTATGGCCTTGGCTTAGGCCACGTGAACTTGTGAGCCTAAACTGATCACTCCCACACAAAAGGGCTACAAGGCCCCAAAGCCCTGAGTGGGACCACCAGACTAAAATCCCCCAAAAGGGCTTACCAGGGCCTAATTTGTGCAAAAAGGAGTACCAGAGCCCAATCTCAGGAAATGGGCCAGCAGGAACCAATCCCTACAAGAAACCATAAGCCCCCAAAACCCTGCAATAGGGGCCACTATGTCCCTGGGGGCTGGGCTTCACTGATTTGCTCGCATCCAATGCATGAATACCTGATGTACTCCACCGGATGCGGCCTCTGCCTGTTTATAATTGGAGGCAACAGCAGTTCATACATATAGTACAAACAAAATATAATAGGGAATCATGTTAGTAATTTTTTAATTAATAAATTTGAACTTCAGTATTGAGGGCAAAAGCACATTCTATCCGTTATCTAGGAAACCAACTGTATACATCGGTTAAGCTATTTATACATATATATGCCAACGTGCATCCCTATCTCATGACATAATGGTAAAAATAAAGAAATAATAAAAGCATTTTTACATTTGTAGAAGTAATGAAAACTATTATTTTATTAATCGCCTACCTATTTTATAAATGGATCCAACAGATGTGTTTCTACATACATTTAGATTGCATACTAAGTCCGTATAGATGACAGTATTCTCTCACCCCATTTATAACATTGTACACTTGAACACTTAAAGGAATGAACCACGCTACAAAGAAGTTTATACAGTATAGATCCACTAAATGCCACCATATAGTTCTGGATTTCGTCTCTGAGAAGTGTTGTCGATTATCATGCCTCTAGGGCAGCATGTCATTTCTTTGTGGGCTGGAGTGGTGTCTTTTTCTCCTACTTCCTGTCTCTTTTCCTGTGTATTGGGGGTGTTGGGGTCTGCATATTCTTCCCACTCGCTTCAAGAACCAGAAGACCTATGGAAGACAAACCACGTGACATTTATGAGGTATGGGAATAACGTAGCCTCAAGAGTTCAGTTGTTTAAATTGGACGCCATCACAAATGTTGGGTATAGAGCAGTGTTGGCGACTGGATCACCCGCTTACCTGTCCGGCAGTTTGCAGCACCAAAAAATCACCAGAAGGTGGACAAGTGGAGCTGTGATGGATAGCTACGCTGCAAAAGTATAGACTTCAACGTCACAGCCTGCTGGGTCTGTCAGAGGAGATCAGAGGACCTTGTTGCCCCAAAGGTAGGCAAGTCGCACATTGCCTTAAACGTTTTTTGAAATAGACTGCATGGGAGGTATGGAACTTGGATTAATATGTATCTAAAAGTAGTTCAAATATGTTTTAATCTGATTAAAATGGTTATTTTTGTATATATGGATATGTCTTGTCTTCATAGTAAATGTATGCTATCATCCTACAAAAAAGAACTCTAAAGATCAAATTTATAGACGGATTTAGTAAAATAAATATAAGGTTTTAGTCCATTTAGTGCTTGCTGAGGCATATATTTTTTCTGTTCTTAATATGCAATCATCTCCTCCTTTTTTCAAATGATCATTTATCACTTTTAACAAATGGTGTCTTTTACACCGTTAAAGTGATTAATATTTAAATTTAGTGAAATGTAAAAAGATTCAATTTCCGGGAATATGCAAACAATGGATGTTTATTTATAATCAATACCAGCAGATCTTTAGTTAATATTCTCGTAAGTGATGAAGGATATTAGAGATCTATTCCGTTCCAGCACAAACTTTTCTTTGGAGTTTCAATAAGTCTGTCTATCTATCTATCTATCTATCTATCTATTGTCCTCCTGGCGCACTTTGTGTTTTAACCCCTTTTAATATTTAAATGGTTTGGTTTTCTCTCTCTCAAAGTTTTAATTTAGAGTTTTAAAGATAAACTTCTTGTAGCCTAAGTAACGCTATTTAAACCTCACTCATTTGGCTGGTTTATTTTGTCACAATTGTATGATTCAGGTAATTCGAGATTGTTTGTGTCATGATTATCTTGATGGTACATTGAAAGAACCTTTCAGAATTCTGTTTTATGTTTTATTAATTCCTGCACTCCGTGTGAACTTGTTCTTAGCCTTTCCATGAAATGCCTTCAAGTCATCTGTTAAATTTGGCACGAAAGTAATATTTACAGACATTACAGCTTTACAACCCTGACTACTATTTGAGGACAGGATGAATTACTGTGTGCCGAATCGCTGAAAAACGTGAATAACTTAAAAGAAAATGTAACTGTATTTGCATAAAACAAATACAAGTGGTGAAAGTATAGGGGATTTTTTTAATAATTGAATTCGTTGACTAAGTCATACAACGAACACAATATTGAATAAACCGACTAGATTTTTAAAAGCAAAATTTTTTTGCAATTACATGTTACATGTAATGGCCAGAATTCTGGCATCTGCTTTGCCACTTGACTTAACTTTAACTGTGCATAAACATGTTTTTTTAAATAAAATGCTATATTATTGATATGTTATTAATGTAGTATTCAATAATCATCTCGGGTTATATTATTATAGGCTTTATTATCATAGTTATTTTGTCTATATTAGATATAGTGAATATATTCTATGTAGTTACAAGCAAGTCTTATTGTTGAAACAGATTTTACCTTCAGGCATGATAAAGGACATTTTTGGACAGAAATCTCTTTTTGTTGACACTTTTGGTTTTATTAACCCCTTAACGACAAAGCCCATACGTGTACGGGCTTGCAGTGCAATGTGATAACGACAAAGCCCGTACATGTACAGGCTGCCGTTAAATAGCTGCATCCACGGAAGCCTCACAAGTGAAAAAGAAAAATGGCGCCACCGCACCCATCATCAAAGATGGCGGCTGCGCCCGGCTAAAACAGGTTTAGGAAGCGATCAGATGCCTAATTAGCACATACTCCATAGTGATCTTACTCCGAAACTCATATGCATCTCGCTGGCATATGAGGTCATATCCTCAAACTCAGCATGGTAAGCGACGGATGTTGAGATACAAGGCAGGGGGGCTGTTCTAAAAAATCTTGCCTTTCTCCTATACTGAGGATTAAAACATAAACAAAGTTACCAAATACGTTTTTATCTTCCAAACTGTACACAAATGTTTTTGCAGGTAAAAGCTTGTCTTGATATATCAAGGACATAATCGGATGAAAATAAAGAGCTGAAGTACAGTAAACATTTCCATACGTTGCAGAGCGCCGTGTCATTAAACGGATGCCTTTTAGAATGCAAAATATAAATATAGAGAGAAAGTAGAAACAGGAAGAGAACATTCTTTGTTATAATTATGTACACGGAAGAATGATGGCATTTAGCGGTATTAGATGTATATTTTGCTAAAGAAGACAGGTAAGATCATATAAGTGCAAAGCATATAACTGCTGAAATAAAATGAATGTAAGTAAAGAAACCTTTTTATGACGCAGCTTGTATGGAACTCCAAGGGGTTCTTTGTTCTGGAGAAGTCTGGGTAACGTTAATATATTCGAATCAAAAACATTCTTATAATGCTTTGAGCTGATGTTCTGGCCAGTGAGGTATCCTGGCCTAGGCCTAAGGTGGCAAGTCCAGGGGAGCAGCCACCTTGTAGCCAAACTTGGGGGGTATTGCCCTTTTGGATGACCAGGCCTCCTGGTGTTCCCCTGCTTGATGGGCCATTTATAGGGGAGATCTTTCATGTCCCCAGCCAGCCTATTTACACTATGGAGGTGTGCCGACTCAGTAAAAGAGCTCCAACCAAAGGTATATTTAGGTTGCTTTGTAAGAATCAGTGGTTCTCAGGGGCAAGTGCACTTGGATCATGTAATGTAAGGAAGCTTTACTTTACAGAGAAGGTTGGTGATAAGTGGTACAGCCTCCCAGCAGACATGGTAGTAGGCTTATACAGTGAGGGCAAGAACTGATTGAAGAGTGATTCTTTATATCAGGAAAATGGCTAAAAGGTTTCTTTATCTCTGTACTGTTATGCCCTGTCATTCCACTTTAGATCACTCAGAAAAAAATATAAAACAGAGATCTGCTCAGACCTCCATGCTATAAATGAGCCAATTTCAGTGACAACCACGGCACATTTTTACATTACTGTCCTTTTTACTTAAAAACCTGCGTTCACACAGTTTTTCTGTATCATGAGTTTTACAACCTGATCCCCCCCCCTGCATTCTGATGCACAAAAACAGGTCTCTGTAAGACAGTCTGTAGAAGGCTTGTTTAAAAGAAATCTCATTAAGTTTGGGCCTCACAGGCATCCTGATAATGTTTTGTCTCAGCCTCTACCCTAGTATAGACTGGAATTACTTGTCTCCTCTTACAACCTTTATGTTACTTCAGTCCCATTAGATAATATTCTCTTTCATTCATGCACATCAATTTATTTTCCAGTGACTTGACAAAAACTGTAATGAGCCTTTTTAAATGAGGTAATGCAGTGTGCATCCTAAGAGTCCTAGAAATATATCTCAGCAATTAATTATGTTCTCTGCTGAGATATTCTGCATTTATATTTAACAGGTCTATCAATACATTCTATGATAAAAAAAAAAAATACTTTTATTAAAAAAGGAATAGTGCTTTTTGTCCAATGTAAGACTGCAGGTATGTTTTGAATAAAACTGTAGATCCCCAAGTGTAACTTGTAACGCAGGCTTTTAACAAAATAGATTTGCGTACAAATTAGGAATTTGTAGTTAGTTCATTCTGGTAAATCCAAAAATGTTTCCCATTTCTTCTGCTAAACAATGTATTTAGAAATGGCAATTTTTTTTCTTTTAAAACTTGGTGTATGTGTATATATGGATATAATATATTATCTGACTAGATTGTAAGCAGCACCCTCTCTTCCTTCCTTACCAGTATGTGTTAAAGTGTGTTGCGTTATGTAAATTATTATTTATATTCACTACCTCTTATTCTAACAGCGCTACTGAATCCGCTGTTGCTATACAGTGCTGTGAAAAGGTGTTTGTCCCTTCCCGGTTTCTTAGATTTTTGGTTATTTGTCACATTTAAATGCTTCAGATCATCCAACTAATTTTCAAATAAGAAATTCTGATTAAAAACCTCTGTTGAAGGTTAAGAGTAAATCAAAATCTATGTGAAAAAGTAATTGCCCCCCTCAACCTTATAACTAGTTGTATCACCCTCGATGGCTACAACTGCAATCAAAAGCTTGCAATAACTTGTTTTAAATCCGCCACATTGGAGGGTTTTTCAAGCATGAATTGACTTTTTAAGGTTATACCTCAGCATCTTAATTGGATTCAAGTCAGGATTAGGCCGCTCCAAAAGCTTCATTTTGTTTGAGCCATTGAGAAGTGAACTTGCTTGTGTTCTTCGCATCAATGTCCTGCTGCATAACTCCGTTTAAGGTTTGGGTCACAAACTGATCACCGAACATTCTCCACAATACATAAACATAAGTATGCTACATGTATAAATCCTTAGGGGCAAGGAGTTATAGCCCGGTGAAGGAACCGCCACCAATGATAAACCTTCAACTCTCCTACGGAATCCAGAGGCACTGCAAGCTTTTCGTAGGAAAAAAGATTTATTGACCATCAAAACGTCTCCACAACCCTCCAGTCTCTGGTCAAATAAAAACCGGTTGTAGTCCCGTGCCCATCGGATAGTTCTGGATATTGACATCACAAAGTGGCTGGGAAAGTCCAGAAAATATATGACTCCACCCCCAAAAATTGTCCTTTATATATAAATCATAGGGACAGCAAATGAAGGGCAGCTGCTCTTCATTGGTTGATGCCAGAGGACCTCCCTGCTGGCGACCAATAGAGTCACTCTTACAGACCTTTAACTCCTGATGCCAAACTTGGCCTGGTCGCTCTTAAGGACCTTTTAGCTCCTGGCACGATCCTACAGATTCCCATTAACCCCTGCAATGCTATGAAGACTTAAGGTAGGCTAGAGGCAGTGACTTGTATTGGAGGAGGGGCAGGGAGATTAGCTAGGAAATATTTATGAAGACGGACCCGAAGATTCTTCGCGCACGTTTATCTGCCGCTATATTCGTTTATTCAGTATTTGGCTTGAACAACGAAAACACAACATTTGTTTTCTTTTCATGTTCTCCCAAATACGAATGCACAAGTCTACATTCTATACAATTTTCCTTAACTCCCTGGGCTATTTATGCATAGGGCCAAGTTTCCTGGATAGCTTTTTTCCTTCTTTACATGAAATTCTGTTTTCTACTCAGGTTATCTTGTCTTATTTTAAAATTAGTTTGATGAGCTAAAACATTAAAGTCTGACAAATATGTAAATAAGAAGATCACAGCACCGTATTGAAGCCCACGGTGCTCAGAATGGGCCTTAGTGGGCCGTTGACTGTGTGCCGAGCAGGGATAGGTCCTGACGGCATTTTTTGAATGTGGGGGTAGGGGTTAATGGTGGGCTATTTAGGGGTTTGGCGCCAGTGGAGCAGTCTCCATTTTGTCTCACCTACCACTCACTGTTTGTCCCACCCTCCCTCCATGTTCCTTTTGTGTGTTGTGTTCTTCTGGTGTGTGTTTGTCACGGTCGTGCGTAAGCTTACCAGGTATCTAGGGGGTTAATGCTGATGGGAGAGCATTGGTGTTGGGAGGTTTCCTGGTAGGTGGAGCTGGGAACCTCAGGTCTGGGTTTGGGCATCTCGGTATGTCCTTCCCTGTGTGGTTCCTGGATAACCTGGTAAGCTTGGGATGGTTTACATTAAATGGTTAATGTTTAATTATGTTAATTTATGTTATTTATTGTTCTGTGTGTTGATCATTGTCCTGTTAACGCATCTATTTTGGTTTTAGGTCTGCGTGGCAATGGCCTGCATTTAAATAAATTTCGGCTGTGGCCTTTTACACCCAAAACTATGGTTGTCGTGTCTTTATTGGGGGAAAGGTTTGTGTGTTCTTGCAGGGGGCCTAGCCCGGGAGTAGAGGCTACTACAGTCAAAATAAATCTATTGTAATATATTTTATCATCATGTCATACATTTATAACAGAAGAAGTTAAGTGTCTTGATTACTCCAATTTCTAATAACCTTTTCCAGAGCATTGGCTATTAGGTTTAGATCCATTGATTTAAATATGTTTATGATATATAAATAGAACCTCCTGGCTCTTACTGAAACCCAAAACGCCTCCTCTGATACTACCTCCTCTGTAGCACTCTCATTTGGGGGGCTACACTTTAGCCACACTCCTAGACCTAGCGATAGAAAGATGGGTGGTGTATCCCAACACCCAGCTCTCCTATAACTATAAGCACATACTGAATATCTCTTCCCTCTCTTTCTGTTCTCTTGGGGCTCATAGAATCTTCACTTGCTCTTAAGATTGCAGTGATACATTGCCCTAATTACACTCATTCTGAAAACCCTTCTTTAGATCCTTCTTCTCCTCCTAACTACCACCCTGACTCTCTCTCCTCTGTTTTTCCTCCAAGTTTCTACAGCGAATTGTGTACAATCACTTAACTAACGTCCCCTCCTTTAAGTCCCTCCCAGACAGTCTACAGTCTGGTTTTAGACTTCTTCTCTCTACTGAAACAACCCTAACAAAAGTATCCAACGACTTGCTCTCTGCCAAAGCCAAAGGCCACTTCTCCATGTTCATACTCCTGGACGTCTCTGCTGCATTTGACACTACTGATCACCACCTGAAATTGAATCTAAAACTGAACGCATCATCTTCTCTCTCTCTCTGCTCTATACCTTGTGTCTTTCTACGCCCCATCCCCTCTAGATTGTAAGGTTGTGAGTTGGGCCCTCTTTACATAAAATATCAGTGGGTATAAGTTTGTGAGTTCTAGTTGTGTCATACTCTTTTAATGTATGGATTGTAAGAAGAGCTGTGTAAATTGTTAGTGCTATACAGATAAAAGATAATAATAATAATATACTCTAATTACTAGTATGAGGCATTGCTTGCTGATTGTTTTTTCATTATGCTTTTTTTCTCTTTCTCTTTCTTTACAATATGTTTTGGATGGCACTTTTGCTATTTACATTATTTTTGTCCCTCTATGCAACTGGAAATGTTATAGGAGTTTAGTGGAAGCCATGGGATGGAGACGTGCTTCCCATGGGGTATTTTTTATTATTGTTTTTATTCCATTGTGGATAATGTGAGGATATAATTGGTCCCTATAACTCCCTGAGGGAAAGCAGATTAATGCATCTTTGAGTTGCTTTTTTCCACTTTCATCTGATTTTCTCTCCTGCAGATGCACTTTTTGTTTGGTGAATAAACCTGATTGTAATTATGATTGTTCTGAAGATATCTAGTTTACCTCAGGGAAGTTGAGACCTGTGACCAAGCTAGAATTTTTCAATAAATTCCTTGTCCTAAAGTTCTCTTCCTTCAAGCCATTGGTGTGAATGGGGTGAATCTCAGGTCCTGCAGCCAGGAATGATGTAATCAGAGTAATTCTACTCTAATCTAACTATATTTAAGCATTTCCACTTATTTGAGTAACATGTGCATGAGTAGGTATATCAACCATGACATACTGGTAGTAACAACACTAATTACACTAATGTAGAGTATGAAGGAGTCAGCACCAGACTTTGTGAGACTGAGATCTTGCTCCTCCACCATGAGACCGTGAAGTTGGAGTTGGCCTCAGGGTCAAGCCCAAGGTGTTTCCATGTATGCTTGTGATGTATAGAGTTAGAAACTTTGCTTAAATATGAAGGACAATCCAGAATATCGTTACCCTCTGACAATGAATGGTTTTCCTAACAATCTTTAGAACCATTTGGTCTTTCTGAAGGGATACTAAAGGGTGTTTCTCTGTCTATCCGTACTTTTCAAATTCTAAATCCTCCGCTTTTCACTTTGTTTGACCTTGTGTAATATATTTGCCAACATTTCATTTCCCCTGTGTTCTACTCTGCTCAATATTTCCTTTTGTAATCTTTATTTTTCATTTTTTTTTGTTTTTTTTTAAGCAACCCTTGTTGGCTTTGCTACAATTTTATAAGCAGCATTAAATACTTTGGGAAATGGTCTACGTGGAAGAGTCTATTTGAAACAAAATTACTTTCCTATCTATCTTCACTTCAAGAAGAATTTAAACATTCCTGAAATGAAAAGCTAATGCGTTTTGAAAGCAGTAAATAATAGATTTATTATTGTAAAAACAGTTCACATTTTTAAAGATTGTGCTGAAAAACAATAATAACTCTGAGTTTCAGCAAGACTCTGCACGCTACAGTATTTAGTGTTAATAGCAGGCTTATACCGTTCAAAAGTTGTACCAACCTAGAATGATGTATCACATTTACTGCCTGCCATTAATGGTATATTTGAGTTACTGAAAGATTTGTGGGGTGAAGTTGAATATCTATTTTTTAAACATTCATGATAATTTTCTGATTAAATTAATTCTATCCCCAGTCTGCAGAGTGTTTCTAATGGAAAAACTTAGCAGAGCTGCTCGACTACACAAACTTGATGGCACGTTAGTCTGTTTGGAAGGCTAGCATATTATTTCACAGAATGGAAGCGGACCGTGTTCAATCGTGAATCATTCAAAATCATTTACTGCCCTCTTAAAAGTTGTTCTTGTTGGTCAAATTTATGGTAGAAACTTTGCGGAAAAATGCTCAAACTCATGTAGAGCTGAGATGTATTTCTTAAAATAATATGATCATGAATTACAAAAGGAAAAATTAGACAATCAAATAACACGTTTATAATAGTAGAGCAGATAAATGTTTATTTTCTAACACTCAACTATAAAAAAAATTGCAGTTACCTATAGTTTTAAAAAAAAAAATATATAGCTTTACCTTCAAATTTTTCACGTGTAAATTGTTATCTTGCCCTTAAAAGGCTTCCATCTATCCTATGGAAGAAGCTTGGCGCTAAATTACAGAATATGTACTTTTTAGATGTTTGTCCCGTTTTTATTCCTGATAAATACTGTGTTATATGTATCAATACAGTTTCAAACACAAAAATCCTCATATCTTTTCGTGTGGGCACACTAAATAATTGGAAAATTTATATATTGTGAAAATTCATCTGGTCCTGTAGTGTAAAATAGCCCTGTCCTTAAGGGGTTAAAGTGGGCCTGCCCCTAACTCAATCTACTAGAAAAAAAAAAACCTACTTATACTGCCTTCTGATAAAATACAAATTAATGTCTTGGTCGTAATTACCCAGCACAAGTCTTGATTATCTATGGAGAAAAGGACTTCATTAGATAAACATGACTTCATTAGCATAGCCATAAAGCATCAACTCAGTGTGGTGCTTGTGTAAGGGATGCTACCCAAATATTACACGACTTCCTGCAATGGTGACTTGCATGCTACACAGCATCACTTTATACAGTATTTTTTTTAAATTAAAATGTCTTATTCTGAGGGACTTTATCTTTAAAAGTATTAAACTTGTTTTTTGATTATACAATATCAGCAGCTATCTTCATTTAAGAATCACGATAATTACAAACATCACAATTTTCATGATTAATCTTCCCCTTTACGCCCTTCCTTACTTTTGATGGAAGATGATTGGTTTTGATTGGCCTTTGCGTATTGGATGATATTTAGGTATGTAAAATGTATTGTTTATATTAGTTTCATTACCTTTTATTCAGATAAATGATACCAGATACCTTTGCCCTATGATAAATTGTTTTATACAAATTACACCGTTATTTGAACTTTAACTCTTGGTAAATAAACTTCTAACATTTATTATAAAGAACACACGTACACATTTATTAGTATTTATGTTTTTCTGAATCCTGGAAGAAAAATTTAGTAGAATGAAGAATACTTCTGAAACAAATTGATGCCAGGGGAGTCCCTTAACAGCATTTGAGTAGATACGCGTTTTGTACTGTGCACAATATTTCAACATATTAAAAACCTACAATTTGATTTGTGTCTTTTATACCTATTTTCTTTCACGCATACAATGAGATGCAAAGTGTTGTATTAGGCCAGCAAACAATTTATACATTATCTTGAAATAACAGAACAGCCATACGTGAAAATGGAATAAACATTGTGAATTTTCATTTGTAGGGTCCTCACATGCTGTATCAACTGGAGCAAGTAAAGGGAATATAAATGGGAAGGTATTCTAATTGTAGTTATATTTAAGACCAATATTTACATATTCCTTGCTTCTTTAGCATTTAGAAAATATTCTTCTTAGGGCCAGAGTGCTTCGGGTTTCTTTTTGCACATTTGTGCATAGATGAATTAGCTTATTTTTTGTTGGAATTATTTTTGGGGGGGATTCTTCACTTTTAAGGAAGACATTATCTTGTAAGTCTAGGGATACTTCCCTAATGGGTCTGATCAGTGATGTGTTTGCCTTTGGCGCTTCCCTAGGCCTGACCCGCTCTCCCTCTACACACGCCATCCATGTTGCATTGAACTGGGACATGATGTCATATCCTGGTGCCCTGTGACTTAATGGAACACAGTTCCTTTTTAGAGCAGTGTTTGGAGACCAGGGATCTAATCTCGTGACTGGCTCATTCAGCAGCAGCACACGGGGAGGCCTGATTGCCTAAGTGAGCGATCTGCCCCCCAGTCTTGCGGCAGGGCGACTGCTGCCCCCTGCACCTACCACCCTGGGCCTAATTGGCCTAGGCCTAAATACGTTGCTGGGTTTAGTAATTATTAAAAGAGAACCTAGATGAATTTGACCAAAATATGTTGTAATTGAATGTTGATTATAATTCTGGAACAGAACATATGCAATAAAAAAACTAAGGAGCCTAATTTTTACATTAAACTTATTTTAATATTTGACTGATCACAAATGATCTAATTAAAGAAATTGTGTAATTTGTACATTAACAGAAGTATAAAGGGCGTTCAGTGTTTAATGCTAATATCTTGAGAAAAACAAATGCAATAAAATGTTAATGTGAAATTCAGTTATAATACGTCCAATAAAATCTTTAAATCGTTACGATAGCAGCAAGTTGGCATCAAAATAAATTCCAGGAAGAATTCTTGCAATCTTGACTCTCATTCATCTTTTTATTTATTATTCTCTATCTGACATTTTTATATTTCTATATTCATATTTGAATCAATCATCCTGGTATATAAGGCATATATTTATTTTGCACGCACAAAGAAATGTTTAAATATTAATGTTTTTGTGAATCGTTTCAAATTGTACCTGATCTTCAAGACACTTTTTTTTGTCTAAAAGTTAACACGGCATGACTATTTCATATGTTTTTGCAATAAGTATCTATAATAATATTTTGTCGTTGCAGGTAATGCTGGAATATATTAAATTTGCAGCTTACTCCTTTTCATCATTTGTTGTATCCAGAATGTGAAAAATGAGCCAATATGCTTTTTTATTATTATTATTCAATATAGATACATTTTACGGGGCAGACAAAATGGTCCAAATTCTATGCGTCCATGAAACATTAACATTCCATTAGTAATTTAATGAAACAGTGAGAAGTTGAACAAGCTCACCCAGGAAACAAATACAGAGTTGGATTTTTCCAAAGTGGTAGAGGCTAAAACAGTGAGAAAATTTGAACATACATGGTGCAGGCATAAATCTATCCTGAATCTAAGACAAAACGAAGAAGTTGGAAATCCTCTTTTTTGTGGCATGTGATCTTTTGTAGCTTGGAGATAAGTTTTGTAACTAATTTCTTCGGTTATTTCCCTGATAAAAGGCAAAACTGTACATGTCGTAGAAATGTGTTTTAAAATAGAAAAAAGGCTGTGATATATTCACTTATCATTTAAATAAACTCATAGTGCTTACAGAGACATTCTCACTGTGTAATGTTCTTTAAAAAAAAATGTCAGAATAGAATTGTTCTCACTTTCTTCATTTCAATGATGCATAGGTGTGAATAATTCCTAATGGATGATTCTGGAAAGACTCTTTCACATCTGCATTTAGCCTCTTTACAAGATGTACTCAGTGGTGGCCCAGTCCACACCTTCAGAAGATCCTATAACTTCTTCACATTCCACACCCATTGATTTTATTATGGTGCTGGATGTGACTTAAGAAGATCTTCAATGGTCCTTCATTAGGAATGGATGAGGAGTAAGGCTTGGATTTCAGGATAATGTTTACATTTTTATTGTATATGTATCTTCATTAAAAATGTACCCAATTAACTAGGTAGACAGCAAGTGTCATTTTCTTGCATATGCCTTCCTTCTCGGATATCTGATTTGGTAATGGGAGACACATTACTGGTGGCACAGGCTTGAAAAAGACCTAGCATGGTTGGAACGTTGCCTGTTTTTGTAGTGAAATTAGAGCATCTTTAGCTTTGAACAGTTGTTAGTGTGGTGGGTTTCTTGTGTTTTCCATTTGGGTAGGATAAGAACGTGAGAAATTAAAATGTAGTTTTCTTCTGTATACTGTTTAGGATATTTCTTACTAGTCAGCTACATTTAGATGTTTTTAGGTATGACAAGACGTCTTCCTCAAATGCTGTTTTTCAGTGAGAAGTCTGCAAATCCCTAATCCTTTTTGCACCTGCGCTAATGGCCAACACCTATTATGTTCCCAGAGTAATCCCGTAAGTATTGACTGGGTCATGGCCAGGGGTGTAACTAGAAACCACTGGGCCCTAGTACGAAAAAATTGCCCCAGGCCCCCCTGGCTTTCGTTGCCCCACCTCTAAAATATGTAAACTCACTTACATAAATTACACACACTTACTCATACTCACTAACACACACTCCATCTCACCCCACTTACACAATTACACATCCATGCCCATACACACAAGTACACATGCATGCTCACACACAAGAACACACGCATGATTACACACACACAAGTACACATTCATGCTCACACACACACAAGTACACATCTATACACATGTATATATATCCCGCCCCTGCTTACCTCAAACTGGTCCTGCAGCTTTCCCTCCGCCTCGGTTTCACCGCACTCCTGTCTCACCATGCTGGTTCAAAATAGTTTAGAAAGGGCCCTTCCGACCTGCATCGGTGCGGTCCTGGACAGAAGGGCCCTTTCTAAACAATTTTGAACCAGTACGAGGAGACATGAAGAAGGGGTAGCAGGGGTGGGTTGCCCCGGGCACTCTAAAGGCACAGGCCCCGTCGGAACTGTGACTGCAGTCGCCAGTGGCCTTGGCTTTTTTCTTGTTTGGTATCTCACACCTCCTGAACAAATACATTTTTTTTATTCGGTGCATATAGGGGATTGTGGAATATGAATCTACTTTGGCGGATGATTTAATAATCACTGGATTATATTAGGCAATCCTCCAACAATACCACATTTTATACCCTAGTAAAAGCTTTTGTGCTTTGATAAATGTAGAAAACTCAGAGATTATTTTTTTTTTAGATATCATATAAAACAATGTTTGAGTTACTGCTACCTGAACCATATGATGTTCAGTTCTCTTTTTATATGCCATTTTTGTTATGGAATTGTGCGGCAGATTATAATTTCATAAATTCTTTTTGTTGATAAAGTAAAATGTATTAAATATATGGTCTCAGTGATGTATGCAGCATCAGATAATAGCAAGCATTCAGGCTTCATTCAGAAATGGAAGAAGTACGGTTTATATTAAATATTAGACAAAATGATTGATTTTATGTAGATGCAATGGGAAGACATCAGTGGAATTATTAATACTAAATGCCTGAAGTGGGGAACAATGATTCACAATAACATTTGTTATTCAGACTGTGAAATATTTGATGTTCTTTGTCTAACATTCATTTATATCAGATCGGGTATATTACTGAGAAAAGTAAGATGTGTATAGATGTGATTTAATATTTATAATGTATTGCTTGCATTACTAAAAATGCAATTATGGTTTCCATTCCCTAGTTAAATTATTCTAACAGTCTTTCAACTCTTTAAGTATGGAAGGTTTAACGATAGAGGACCAATGATGATAAGAAAGTTGAAGACTGAAGAAAGTGCTTCCTTATGTCTGTAAATAAGGCACTAGTAAAGCTTTAACATTGCAATAAACAAATCTGATGGTTCAGCAATCAATTATTAAAGATCACCATTAAAATTAATGACCTGGTGGCCGTTGATCACAGTTGAGTGGCCTACTTAGAGCACAGTGTACCTGCACTACTAGCAAAAAGGCTAATAAGTAAAAAGTCGTTACACGTGCAGTATACATACCTTCTAAGTCTTGTTTTAGTAAGATAATCTCAATTTATAGCCACTGTTCCACTGTCCTCTGATCGCCTCGCAAAGCTCTGCAGTTGAGCACCGCAATGTGGCTCCTTGGGTAAGGTGGTAGCCACCCATCTGGCTATGCCCACTCCTTGCCTCTGGCCCTGTTTACTCCCCAAATCTTGAAATACTGGTGTCCTGATTTGGACAGCTAAAATGTTGTAGGGTTCGCAGTATATCGCCCATTGAACAGCCCATTGAACAGCTAAACCCTTCCAAACATGGACAATGAGGGCCCTTTGAGATTTACTTGAGTTATTATTATTGTTATTATTATTTATTGTTTTATATAGCGCAATCAAATAGCGCTGTACAATGCGTAGACAGGGCAAAACAAGTAGTATGTAACATAATAATTTGACTTACAGAAACAACAGGTGAGGAGGGCCCTGCTCAAAGGAGCTTACAGTCTAGAGGGAGTTAGGGTGTATTACACAATAAGTAAAAGTGCCAATGTTAGGGATGGAGCAGCCACACTAGAGTAAATATTGCAAGAGAGGGACTAGGAAAGGTGAGCTAAAAGAATATGGGAGGACATTAATGTGCAATGTTGTAAGCGTCCTTAAAGAAGTGGGTCTTGAGGGACCAAATGCAGGGGAGGACATTCCAGAGGATAGGGGCAGCCCTTGAGAAATCTTGTAAGCGTGCATGAGAGCTAGAAATCAAAGGAGATGATAGAAGGAGATCATTGGATGAACGGAGAGACTGGTTAGGAGTGTATTTAGAGATGAGCGAGGAGATGTAGGGAGGGTAACCGCACTTTGAAAGTAAGAGTCAGGATCTTGAAATGAATCCTGAAGCGCACAGGCAGTCAGTGAAGAGACCGACAGAGAGGAGAGATGTTAGTAAAGTGATGGGAGAGGAAGATAAGTCTGGCAGCAGCATTTATGGTGGATTGTAGAGGGGTGAGACGTTTAAGAGGAAGACCAGCTTAGACAGAGTTACAATAATCAAGGCGGGACATGATAAGGGCGTGGACAAGAGCCGCACGAATGCGTGCAATGCTTTTAAGATGGAGATGGCAGTTTTTAGAGACAGACTGAATGTGGGGGGTGAACGAAAGGTCGGAGTCAAGGGTCACACCAAGACAGCGAGCATGAGGAGATGGGGAGATAATAGCACCATTAACATTGAGGAAAACTGATGGGGAGTCTTAGCATTGGAGGGAGGGAAGATGAGAAGTTCGGTTCAGTTTCCTGAAGTTGAGTTTCAGGAAATGTGCAGAAATCCAGGTAGCGACAGAGGCGAGACAGTTAGTTACATGATCTAAGACAGAGGGAGAGGGAAAGATCAGGATAGATAGATCTGGGTGTCATCAGCATACAGCTGGTATTGAAAGCCAAATTATGAGATTAGTTTGGAAGTGTAAGGCAGGATCAGAAGGGGTCATAGAACTAAGCCTTGGGGTACGTTGACTGAAGGGGAGACATGGGGAACTGTTATTGGAGACAGATATGCTAAAGGTAAGATCAGAGAGCTAGGAAGTGAACCAGGAGAGAGCAGTGTCATGGAGACCAAGACCATGAAGAGTTTGAAGGAGAAGAGGGTGGTCCACAGTATCAAAAGCAGCAGAAAGGTCCAGTAGGATTAGCATGGAGTAGTGACCCTTGGATTTAGCAGTGAGTAGGTCATTAGTAACTTTAGTAAGGATGGTCTCAGTGGTTTGTCAAGGGCAAAAACCAGATTGAAGAGGGACAAGTGAGAGGAAGTAGAGAGATGGGAAGGTAATTAGACAGATCATTCGGGTCAAGAGAGGGCTTTTTCAGCATTGGAGTAATGGTAGCATGATTGAAGGAGGTAGGGACAGATCAAGTAGTGAGGGAGAGCTTGAAGATGTGAGCTAGGGTAGGGACAAGAGTAGATGAAGTAGGTTTCTTTAGCAAGGTTGAGAGCAGAGTAGTAGGAACGTAGCATTAATTTATAGTGCATAAAGTCAGACATGGAATGAGACTTTTGCAAACTACATTCAGCAGTGCAAGAACAACGTTGTAGGTGTCGCGTTACAGTCGTGTGCTAGGGATGGAAATGTGAACGTCGTGAAGAGCAAGTAGTAACTGGTACTACATGCTCAAGAGCAGATGTGAGCGTGGAGTTATAGAGAGAGGTGGCGTTGTTAGGGCACAACATGTTTGAGATAGGAGAGGGAATAAATTGGTTGAGAATTTCTGAAGGTTAATAGAGCTGAGATCTCTGGTTAGGCGAGTGCAAGGGTACGTGTAGGAGGCAAGGTTAGAGAGCAGGATAGGAAATGGTGGTCAGAGAGGGGGGAACTAGGGGAGTTGTACCTGAATTTACTAACCCAAATACCCCACCCCTGGATAATAGAGGAACGTCTTCTTTCCATCAGCAGCTTCTAATTTTGTGGATGCAGAGATTATATTTGTGCCTAGGCTGTTGGCTGGACCATATTTCCAGGCGGACGTTGAATGAATCTCCTACTACCTTAAGATGAAGTGAGGAGAGTTGGAGGATGGAGTTATTTGTATTTATAAGCCAATGTTGTCCATATAACTTCTGACATCCCCTAATTAAGATGTGATAATAAATGTAGTGTCTAATTTAAAAAAAAAAATCACACAGATGACATTCAGAAAGTAAGGCATAAATATTGGGGATTCCATCATACTATATGGCCATATATCGCTTATCCCGCCACTACGTCACAGTATCCCAAGTTTGGCGAGTCCTATCTAATTCCATTTCTACAAATACCAAAAATCCTGTCCACTTCTTTTCTCAATGTTTTAAATTTGCTTTGACGTCAACAAATAAATGTCAGTTTGCCAGATAATAAACCATTATTTTGTGAACATGTTAAAAATATTGTATTTATTACATAAATATCTCAATTCTAACAAAATATATGTTGTGCTTGAAATACTTATCTAAGCACATGTTGTGAAGGGATACATTTGCTTGCATTATGTTTAATGATCACATAATAACTGGATTCAGGCAGAAATTTCATATCCTCAGAAAATTTTTATTTTAAAACATTTTCTTGTATTAAATAAAGTATTTTCTATAATAATAGCTTTTTACCTTAATTAAGAAACAAAAAAATAAAAAGCCTTTAGCTGGAATGAAAATAGATAAAAATACTAAAATTTGTAGAATTATACATAAACCATAATAGTTCCTCAATAATAGACATTTTAGTGTATCTTACATCAAACCTGTACAGATATCATTAATAATTCAGACACAAAGTTTTAGTAACATTTGTTACATTAAGTGGATTATATTTGCCCAAAATTCACTATATTTCACCAATTTTGTTATAACGTATAAAACGTTCACCTTGAATTATTTTATACCCTTTTCAGCAAATACTTGCCGAAAACATATCTGATGCAAGCTGTCATTGTAGAATTGTTATTTATTGAATTATGTATGGAGGTAAAACTGAAAATCAGGTACTCCTCAAAACAATATTGGCATTTATTGTATAATATATTTAACAAGGCGCGTTGCCAGGGCGCCATCATATTCCGCAGTGCCGTACAATGAATAACAATTTGGACTTACAAAAGGTAAGAAGGGCTATGTTTAAAAGAGCTTGTAATCTAGAAAGCTAAGGAGATATGTTATATGATAAGGACTTTTTAATAAAATCATGTTATCTAATAGAGCTAACTGTGTAATATGCCCCAACTCCTAGATTGTAAGCCTGTTTGCTATATAAAATAATTAAATAATAATAATTTCAAGTGATTTAGCCACTATTAATATTAACCTTATCATAGGTTAGCAATGATCACATTATCATTTCTATGGAGTCCCTGAATAATAAAAATAGAGGTTCTGTAATAAACTCTCCGAGAGCCTGAATTAGTGCCTTTTTAATGTTAACAATGTCACCCCCTTGACCTCTTCTTAGAGAATTAGCCACTTAAATACCGGGAATGAGGTTTTTCTGTGAATAGTCTGCCATTGGGACTTCATTAGTGTAAACAGAGAAGAAATATTCAGTATGTTTCTTTTTTCCTCACTAATTCCCTACGCACACATGCACCTGACCATTAAAAGGTCCAATATCCATCCTAGATAAATATAAAAGGAAGAACGATGGCACAATAAAGAATTAAAGCACAGAATAAATGTTCAAAAATATTGAAATAGGTGAAAAACACTCCAACTTGCCCCAAACAGGTAACAAAGAATAAACAATATATAGGAGGTGCACTAAAAAACATCACTGCCCGGTGATAACATATTATAAGATTGTTATTCTATATATGCGATACTTTAACCATTGGATTATTGGATGATTTGCACTGCTGTTTCTCTTTTCACTATACAAGGAATACAACTTAACTTTTTAATTTCTTTGGGTATATATACATATAATGTATCTAAATATTATTTATATGTGTGTGTATATATATATATATATATATATATATATATATATATATATATATATATATATATATAATATATTGTTTGGTTGAAAAAGGCCATTGTGCAAAATGCTGGGGATCTCATCCATGTTATCCGCTCCTCCGTCACTATTTTTTTGTGACTGAGCTTACCGGCAAACATAGCTTTATACTATAGTGCATTAATTAATTATCTTTTTTGGCTTACTTTTTGTGTATTTTACCATTTTTGGAGTATATTAATCTGCAGAATCCCTCTATGTATTTGCCAAGGGGATACCATACAAATGTAAATGTTTTCGTACACATTTTTATTTTTTAACAAAAACTGCCTGTTTTGTGCGTTCATATGAATCAACGAAAATGAGGGTGACACCCCCCCCCAAAAACGAATTGCAAAAGTGCCGGAAATTCATCATGATACGTCCGGTCATCATGTAGTTGATTAATACAGTTGTCCATTCGACAAAACCTGTAATTAGTGGAAAAGTAAATTTCCATCTATTTTTCTCCATTGATAAATAAATATTGGTCACAATCATTTCTTCCGAATCAATTTTCTTGTCATGCACAAGTCTGGTATTGATCTTTTAATATATTTAGAAAAAAAAAATTAAGTTCTTAATCCATTGTATACTATCTTGTGGGTACCAAGATAAAAGTTGTTTCTAAAACACCATTCCAGTACGCAGGTCCGACACCACATCAATTCAAGTTGACTTCAGTTACTCTGGTTGTCTCTTGAGTTAATACCTTTGTACCTTATCTCCTTGTCATGCAACTCATTCCAGTTTTACTGAAAGCAGCAATCATGGGGAATTACTTGGGTCTGCTTTAGACCTGATGTAATGAGGCATGGAAATGCCAATATACAATACCTTTAATGACAACAGTCTATGGGGTCTATTCACTAAAGGAAAAGTCAGAAGAGTTGTGTTTTCAACTCATCGACTTCACCGTTCATTATGAAGGACCAATACTGGCAGCAAGAAAAGAGCTGAACCTGCGTAATGTATAATTTTATGGGCAGGGACTTGAACTAACAATACATTATAAAGGGTCAGCCAAGCCCTAGATCATCTGCATTAGACGCTTTTTGATGATTGTCCATCCTAATGTTAAGTGAAGTAAAAAATGCAAACCACAACTCTATATACAGACTTTACCTTGGCAGACATTTCTAAATAAAGCCACCAATGACCAGAAGTCTTTTCATGGATACCGGTGTACTCGCATGAATGTATTGGCCATGCGATAAATATCGAAACCAAACATTGGCTATTTGCTTAGTTTACTTTGTATCACTCTTTCTTACAACACTATCATATGCGTCTTTGTAACACATAAAACACTGTTTGGCTGTAAAAAAATAAAGTAATAATAATAAATAAATAATAAATAAATAAATAAATAAATAAATATATATATATATATATATATATATATATATATATATTCCAAAAATAGTTGCCACTCCTGGGACTTGGTTTCAATAAATCTCTCAAAGCTCTGTGTTACAAGTCAACGTTTTCAGTCTTTCATCAGGACATAACAGAGACATAACGTGTCTAACATTTATACTATGTGTTACCACACCTGAAGTGTTCACAATCACCAAGCTTGGCGTGTATCTCAACAATGTGCGCATGCACGCGACGTCATGGCAACGTTTACTAGGATTAACTAGATAATCAGTAAAATATAAATCTGTGCCGATAGGGAGATCTAAGTGAGATGCCCGTGTATTATTAGTGTCTAGTGACATGATGCCTTATCAGAAAACTAGGCTCATATATATATACCGTATTTGCTCGATTATAAGACGACCCTGATTATAAGACGACCCCCCAAAATCTGAATATTAACTTAGGAAAAAAGAAAAAGCCTGAATATAAGACGACCCTAAAGGAAAAAAGTTTTACCAGTAAATGTTAATTCATGTAAACTATTTTTTTTAATAAAAGCTATGATTGAGAAAAATATTTTTTTTGTTTTTATTTCTTGTATTTTCCAGCCTGTCCCCCAGTTACGCACATCTGCCCCCAGGCTTGCCACACCAATATGGCACTGTGGCCCATGATATGCCTTTTAACCCTCTATATGCCACTGTGCCCCATGGTATGCCTTTTGACCCCCTATATGCCACTCTGCCTCCAGAAATGCCTTATACCCCTATATCCCATTCTGGCATTTAGGGGGTTAAAAGGCATATTATGGGGCAGAGTGGCATATAGGGAGGTATAAGGCATTCCAGGAGGCAGAGTGGCATTAAGGGAGTTAAAAGGCATTGTATAGAGCACTCTGCCTCCAGAAATGCCTTATACCCCTATATGCCACTCTGGCATTTAGGGGGTTAAAAGGCATATTATGGGGCAGAGTGGCATATAGGGAGGTATAAGGCATTTCAGGAGGCAGAGTGCTCTATTAAATGCCCCCTTAACGCCACTCCAGAAATGCCCTATGCCCCCATTTAACTAACACACACACACACACACTCTCTCCCCCCCTCCCCTCTCCTCTCTCCTCTCTCCCCTCTCTCCCCTCTCAGCCCTCTCTTACCGGTGCTTCCAGCCGGGGCAGCGGGTTGACGTCGCCTTCTGCTGCAGCCGGAAGGAGGTGGAGTTGGCAGCGGGGGTTTGTATGCGTCCGTCGCGTATACTTTCCCCGGCTGTCAGAGATCAGAGATCTCTGACAGTCGGGGAAGGTCTACGCGACGGACGCAGACAACCCCCGCTGCTAGCCACACCTCCTTCCGGCTGCAGCGGACGTTGTCTACGCGGATCGCGTAGACGTCAACCCGCTGCCCCGGCAATACAGCAGGAAGCACCGGTAAGTGTGTGTATGATGGGGGGGGGGTGAGACAGGAGGATCCAGGTCCCCTGCAGCGGTGCGGGGGATCTGGATCTTAGTCTCCTAATCAGACTCTATTTGAGGTCTGATTAGAAGACGACCCCGATTAGAAGACGAGGGGTATTTTTCAGAGCATTTGCTCTGAAAAAAACCTCGTCTTATAATCGAGCAAATACGGTATATTAAGTACTGTGAAGTTTTAACCTCGGGGCAAAACATAAAATTAATTGACAATATTAAATATAATAAAATACGTAGCTACTCCACATAGAGGTAGATATAACCTGTATAATATCAAATCATGGTAGTAACAGGTAGGTATAAATGGTGTAAGAACAAATAATTATGATAACATAAAAAGTGGCTCTATGAATTGTTAATCTATAATTTATAATGCTGTGAAAAAAATGTGCAAACATAAATTTATACCTGATAAAGTCTACTAGCTTATGTCTATAGACATTCACGTTTTAATTATAATATACCCAATAACCATCACCAATTAAAAATATGCACTCACTAGCATAGTGTATAGTTGCAGTGATTATATCCACCAAGCATATACTCTTTGTGGATCAGAAAGGGATGTAAACAGTAAATCACTCACCCCTTTAAAGGGGCAGTAGTCTTATCTGGTACCCTCATATTTACCATAGCCTTAAGCCAATCTGATATTTTAGCATTCTAGCCATCAATGCCACTTCTCAAAATATTCAAGTAGTTATTCACGTGACACACGTGACTGGACTGTAGTTTCGCATTACATTTATTTAACAATCACATATCAAATAAATGAGGAAAATGTCAATTTTTCATTCAGCCCTGCTGGGGCCATAGTTTTCAATTGTACGATCCAAAATGTCTCTCGCTGTAATAAGGTTTTACCTCTGTCACCCCCTCTTCGGGACTCAGGGTCATGGTCAATTGCTATGAAGCGAAGAGAAGACAACGGATGTTTCTTATCAAAGAAATGTTGAGCCACAGGTTTATCAGAGACACCGTCCCTATATGCTACTCTGATACTGGAACGGTGTCCTCTGATTCGTTCCCCCAGTATACTTTCCGTCTTGCCGACATAAGCCAATCCACACGGACATAGTATTTTATATATCACATATGTCGTTTTACACGTGATCCTGTGTCTAATTTTAAAGACTTTCCCTGTGTGTGGATGGGCAAATGTCTTGCTTGGTGTCATGTGACTACATGTTACACATCCCAGGCATCTTACACTGCCATAATTATCATGTTTCTTGTTTTTAGTGATATAACTATCCACTGGGTCTACAAAAAAACAACAACCCCAATTCACGTGTATAGTGATCAAATAAATAATATATCAATAATAAGTACTCCCCAATCCAAAGCAGCTTCCAATAACACTCTTCCTCAGGGTGTTTAACAGCACAATAAACCAACCATGGAGCGCATATATAGATGGGGAGAAAAAAGAAACAACCACAATAGTGTAATATATATGGACAAATGGAATGTGAATATGTATCAGATCCACTCACAAACAAGCAGAGTATAGTAGGCTCTTCAAAAGTATCATCAGAATTTAATGGCTTCAGAATCTAAAAAACAAGGAGACTAAAATAGTGCAGTATCGTCAGGAAATCCGAATGCACTTACAGTTGTAGGCAGCACAACTATCAGAAAATAGTGTGCAAAAAGCGCTGTATCAAACAAAAAAGGTCCCGAGTCAGCTGCTATGATGATAGTGAAGCTCTCTCTCACTCGACGCGTTTCCCCAATGGTCCGTTGGCTTCTTTAGGAGGAAATTCCCCATCTATATATGCGCTCCATGGTTGGTTTATTATCCACTGAGTCTACATGGACCAATAAATCACGCAAATTTTTGTTCCGGCCTATAGCTAATCACTGGTTTCTGACGAAACGATCTAGGAAGTGAATTGTCATTAGCTAACATATTCCAATTTCTATTGATGCTATTAGACAGTTCGTGGTTACTCCTATTGAATGTAGTGGTACAGTATAGTCTGGGGTTTTGTGTTTTCTCCTTCCCCATAGGACCTAGTCTGGCCTTTGCCAGGGAACGTTGTAACAAGTCATACGTGTATCCCCTCGCTAGAATTTTTTTCTGCATTTGTGCCAGCTGTCTCTCTTTGTTAATAGTATCTGAGTTATTGCGTATTACTCTCACAAACTGTGAGAATGGGAGCGACTGTATTAGATGTCTGGGATGGGCACTCTTAGCATGTAGAATGGTATTCCGATCCATAGGCTTAGTATATAGTGTATAATAAAGCATATCGTTGGCAACATAAATTTCCAAATCCAAGTATTGAATCTTGGTCTTATCTAACTGGGAAGTAACTTTAATTGGTGTTGATAGCTCGTTTATATATTTAACAAATTTGTGTGCTTCTTCCTCTGTACCCTTCCAAATGATGAAAATATCATCGATATATCGAAAGTACTTTATGATCTTCTCTTTGTATTGGTCTAACCAATACTTCTTCTCAATTTCATAAACATAGGTATTAGCATACATGGGTGCCATAGCCGCTCCCATTGACGTGCCTGATATCTGCAAAAACCAATCTGTTTCAAATCTAAAATAATTCAATTGTAAGGTTAGCATCAATAATTCCAAAACAAATTCAAGGGGAGGTCCTTTATAATGTGTGGATTTAGATAGAAGATTATGCATAGCTTCTACCCCTTCTTCATGGTATATGCTTGGTGGATATAATCACTGCAACTATACACTATGCCAGTGAGTGCATATTTTTAATTGGTGATGGTTATTGGGTATATTATAATTAAAACGTGAATGTCTATGGACATAAGTTAGTAGACTTTATCAGGTATAAATTTATGTTTGCTCAGGTTTGAAATGAGAACTTAAAATGGGGAATGAAGGATGTGGGTTCGTGGGTGAGCATTATGTTGCCCCAGAAAAATTTTAATTTAGGAATGGGAGGTAATGTGCAGCAGCAACATAGGCAGAAAGGGTTTTGCTGGGCAATTAATGAGAATCAGTGCAAGTGGCCTAACACTTGTAAATGTAAACACGAATGTTCGGTATGTGCAGGGAGTCACCCAGCATTTCGGTGTTTTCGAAAGAACCTGCACAATACAGGAAATCCGCTCCCCTTTTAAAATTCCCATTTATAATCAGAAAGGTATGGTTTGGGTGGATAATTTGTGATCGGTCATGGAAAAACAAAACAAAACAAAATTGTTAAATTAAGGTCATTTATTAAAAAGGTTTTAGGTAGTGATAAGTTGAGAGTTAAGGAATTTCAATCTTTGTTGGGTATGTTTAATTTTGCGGCGAGAGTTATGCCAATGGGTAGAGTTTTCTCTAGGCATATAGCACGAGCTATTTCAGGTAAGAAGCAGCCGCATCATCGGGTTAGGGTGACTAGACAGATTAAAGAGGATTTGAAAATATGGGATTTGTTTTTAAGTGATTTTAATGGTTCAACTATTTGGCAGGAAGAATTCGTGGATAGTAATGACATGGAATTGTTTACTGATGCTGCTGGTTCGACGGGTTTTGGGATATTCTGGAAAGGAAAATGGGCTGCGGCTGAATGGCCTGCTACATGGGTTTCAGCTGGATGGGTGAAGAATATGGTGCTATTGGAACTGTTTCCAGTAATAGTTGCTTTTGAGCTATGGTCTGAGGACTGGGTGAATAAAATAATTTTTCTTCATTGCGATAATATGGGTGTGGTCTGGGTGATCAACACTTTACATGCTAAATCTATCCCTGTAATTAATTTATTGCGAAGATTGGTTTATTTATGCTTAAAATGTAATATTTGGCTTAAGGCTAAACATATCCCAGGTTGTAGGAACGTTTTGGCTGATGCGCTGTCTCGTTTCAATTTCAAGATTTTCAGATCTTTGGCTCCGCAAGCGGACAAAGAAGGGATGGTAATTCCTGCATACGTATGGGAATTGACTTCACCCAGCTGAGAGAGCTCTTGGCAAAGTCGGTATCCAGAAATACGTGGGAATCGTATTCCAAGGCTTGGAAGGCTTGGACTTGTTTTGTGCAGCAAGAAAAATTGGGATATTTTTGAGAATAGTATTGATGGAGCGTTAGCTTTCGTAGTGAGTTTAATTAATAAGGGAATGGCTAGATCTAGTATAGATATGCACTTAGCTGGGGTCACTTTCTTTTTTAAATTAGCGGGTAAACAATATGCGTTTAGGGATTTTTTGGTTAAGCAAGTGTTGAAAGGTTATAGTAATAAAACTAGGGTTTTAGATGATAGAAAGCCGTTATCGTCAGCTGTGTTAAGAAATTTGGTTAGCGTGTTTGTTGCATAAAGTTTGTTGGAATAGTTTTAAATGTAAATTGTTTAGAGCTGCTTTTGTTGTAGCTTTTTTCGGTGCATTTCGTATTAGTGAGTTAGTGGCTAGTAATAAAGATGGTGGTTCTGGTTTACAGTTTGGTAATGTTATTTGTTCTGAGCAGTTAAGGTTGTTTGTCGAAACTTCTAAAACAGATAAGAATCGGAAAGGTTGCTGGGTGTCATTAAATAGGTTAAATGATGCTGATATCTGCCCAGTTATTTATTGCGGTTATACCTGAAGTCAGGGGTAATTGGTTGGTGCATCAGTCAGGGTTACCATTAACTAGGTTTCAGTTTAGAAAGGTTTTAAGTTTAGGTTTGAAGGAGTTAGGTTTGGCTAACGAGAGGTATACGTCCCATTCCTTTAGGATTGGTGCTGCGACAGAGGCAGCTTTATATGGTTTGGATGATTCAGTTATTAAACGTTTAGGTAGATGGCAATCGGATCGTTTCAAAATATATGTTCGTCCTAACCTTTTATAATGATATGTTATTATGATGTTAACTGTGAATTTCTTTCAGGTCGCCAGGCTTTTATAGTCTGGATTGTTGGGCATTCTTTCGTGTTTTGGGCACAAAGAAGAGCAGCGGAACGAAGATATGGCAAGAATTTAGGTTTTGACGAAAATGAGTTAGTTATATTTTGGTTGGGTATACGGGGTTTAAGGGTGGAATAATTTAAAGAATATTTAGATGAATGCATTACGTGTTTTCCTTGGCCTAATGCCATAATAATACATTGTAGTGGTAATGATATGGAGAAAATGAAGTCGTTAGAGTTGATTATGTATTGTAAAAGTTTAATTTTGTGTCTGAAAGCATGTTTTCATAATGTTTTATTAATACGGTCTGAAATAATACCTCGACTTCTCTGGCTTCAGAGGCCAGAACTGAAAGCTTTAGAGAGAGTCCGACGTAAATGCAATAGAGCGATGGAAAAATGTATGTTGCTAGAGGGTGGTCTATCTTTTAGACATACTGAGTTAGAGGGTGGTAGTGTAGGTCTATATAGGCAGGATGGGGTTCATTTGTCTGACATTGGGAATTATATATTTAATGTGGATCTGCAATGTATGGTAGAACAGGCCGTGGTTTGGTGGGGTAGGGCCTCAAATGAAGGTTAAGTTCATTTGAGACGGTTGGGGTGAACTGTAAATATTGATATGCTGGCTGGCTTTCAGGGCGGGTCGCAAGGTTAAAGTGTTTATATGGCGCTCTGGGCTTGTGCCAAGGGCTTGTGTTTATTTATATTATATTGGTTACAGAGTTTAAGAAGTTACAGTTTATGGTTGTTGTTATATTGGTGAAACTAAATAAAAGCCACGGCCTGATTCATCCAAAAAACAGTGTGTATGTCTTTATTTATAATGGTTTTTTTCATTTAGTGGTTTATGTCCCTTACAACCTCATGGCTATGTTATGTCCTGATGAAAGTCTGAAAATAAAAGACTGAAACGTTGACTTGTAACACAGAGCTTTGAGAGATTTATTGAAACCAAGTCCCAGGAGTGCCGGCAACTATTTTTGGAATATATATGGATTACTGCTTCAGTTACCAGGCACCGGGCAGAGTAATTAAGGTTGGTGTGCAATTGTGTACTTTGGATTTTATATATATATATATATATATATATATATATATATATATAGGATCTATAAAAAAGGATCAGCTTCTAAGCATGGCAGCAGAAAGCAGATGGAGTTGTGTAATGATAAAAAATAATTCCCTGTTGAGTGAATGACGGTAGATGATGTGCTTTGAAAAAGACAGATGTACGACTAATTACTAATACCAAGTAAAGTGAGAGGCACTTAAGGGAGCTTAAATCTTATCAATAAAGATGTATTTGTATTTAGTCCACTTAATGATAAAAGGTTCATTTGTTTAGTATGAAAATTGTTGGTGGTTTACATATTAAAGTGTTTATAAGTGCATGTAATGGACAAATAACAGATAAGATGTGAACACTTAAAACTGCCGACTCAAGACACACTTTACCTGTATTTTAAATAAATAAAAGATAATAAAAAATGTCTGTGTTTAGATGAACATACATAAAAATTCTCTAGTTTGTTCTATGTATCTGATTAGAATTAGATACTTTGCACCCATTTTGAGTGAAAAACAGAATATCTGAAACTTTGATGCATTTGAATTAATTGACACATCTTAATAGTCCAACAAAAAAAGTCGCTTTGCAGCTGCTGAAGAAGCCTTAAAAATATGTTTTATATAAGAAATAATATCTCAGAACTGATTCAATGGGCTCTGCTTTATGTTAGCTTTTGTAACGTACCCGCGTGCACTTTTCAGACCAGCACAACTTAGGTCTACGATAATGGAGACAGATTCAAACTGAACAAAGGAAAATTGAAAAAGTTTGAAAAGAGGAAAATGTTGCACACAAGCATCTAAAATGTCTACACACATCCACTGTGGGACGTAGGGGGTTATTCACTAAAAAAAAACCTCTCACAGCAATATACCTATAAAAAAGTGAAAGCTAACAATATTTTTTTAAAAAAGGGAGTCACTTAGATCACCTATTAACAAGGGGCATTGGTGTGTGTAAGTGATATAGTTACCTTGGGTTATAAGATTTAGCTATACCCCCACACACCATCTATCCTCCCAGTTGGGTTTCTTTTTTACTTTTAACCCCCATCCCTGTTGGTATGGGATGGGGTTGAGAAGGACATATGACATGAGTTCCATTCCTTCCATAGGGTGCTTTTACATATAATCTACCCATCACACTTAGCAAGGGGTTATTGCACTGAGGTGGGCACTGTGGGTGAACTGAAGCACCATGCTGGACACTTTTTCAGGCCCAACACGCTGAGCGCCGGGTTATGACATCATTTCCTGGCCCTCAGACATAGCATGTGAGGACCCTGTGAGAGGCACTTAAGGGGGCTTAAAGTATCAATAAGCGCTGGCACTGGCCTACTACCACCTGAACCAACAAAAGTAGGTTGTGTGTGTGTAAGTCTAAATAAGTATGTTAGTGTGTCTAAGTATGTTACTGTATGTGTGTATGTTAGTATGTGTGTGTGAAATGTATGTATGCCAGTATATGTGGGTAAATATGGTACTGTGGTTGTGTAAGTATGATATTGTATGTAAGTATGTTAGTGTGTGTATGTTAGTACTTGTTTGTGTTAGTATGTTACTGTATGTGGGAAAATATGTTACTGTATGTGTGTTTAAGTATGCTAGTATGTTACTGTGTGTGCAAATACAACTTATTATTGTGTGTGTGTGTGTAAGTATGTTAGTGTGTATAAATATAAGTATGTTACTGTCTTTGTAGGAGGAACTTGGGGCTCCCTAGTGTATATCTCACAAGAGGGCCTCTTGACAGCAAACCCCTTTCCTTAGACTGCAAATTCGTAAATGCCATAGTTTTAAGCAGAGACAGGCCTAGTACACGGATGGCTACCGCTGTTGGCGAAAGTGTCTGTCATTCAAGGCAATTAAAAATGTAAATTAAGTAGAAGAAACAGACTTTTATCAATAACCATAGAAAAACACAATCTCTCAGCTAGGTTAAAAAAAGACATCTCACTGAGAGTTTTTGAGAGGTAAATAACAATTTTTCACCCTATTGTAAATTGCTATGCTAATTCAGTCTACTTCTTCATTAAAAAAGGTTAAGAGGGCTTGTGCTGTGATTTGGAAAATTTGTATTTTTTTAGAGACAACTCTTGTATTATTTATATATATATTGATTTTGATGGAGTCGTATGCATTATTTCACAAGCTTAATGAGCTTGTTTATTGAATTTTAATGAATCGTGCATTATCCGGCCTCTCGGCGTTTTAAAATCACAGCAGAATCACAAGAAACACACGCATTGATATTCCGCTCAGGGACGTGATCCCTTGAATTTCCAATTTGCAACTTCTGCCAGATTTTAACCAGGTAGCTTTAATATCAGGTTACTTTGACAAAGAAGGCAGAAGTATGGTTTTTTTTTGTTTCCAGTTTTTAACCACATCCTTCTTTTACTCCCAAAATTAAATAAAAAGTTTTACAAAAAAATCAATGACAAAAAATCTCTGCTTTGAAACACTCCTCTCATTTTTAACCCCTTAATGACAAAGCCCGTACATGTACGGGCTCAAAATGCATGGTGTTCAATAGGGTTTGGGACCGCCCATTATGTTTAAGGGGTTAATAGAACATATACATTAATAAAAAATATTTCTAGCTTTCTTTGTCAGCTTACAGTTTTTGATATAAGCATTAGAGATTGATAAAAATGGAAATCATGAGAAATGCACATTTGTTCGCCATTATCGACATTTTCCTTGCAAATACTGAGCTACCCAGAGTCGTTTATTGACTATAAGGACTATATGGACTACGTGACCAAAAAATAATAATAGCCTGTTGTCATGCCCCTTTTTATATCTGCTTTCACCCAAGGACTCATCTTTGACAGAGAAACAGTAGAACAGTTGGAAATGGTATCTTCTGCTTTTCTTGTGTTAAATGACAAATGATATGGAACATGCATAGTTGATTGTATATAAGACAGGAGATTTGGTATTGGAGTCCTGGGTATGGAATGTAGGTCCATGCAGGGCCGGCCCGACAATGGAGCCAAGTGGGGCAACCGCTCCAGGCGGCACTTTTGAAGGGGCGGCACTTTGCCGCCCCAAGCCCTTTTTTTTAAAAAAAAAAGCGAAAGAGAGAGAGGGGCGCCGAGTGGTTTTCGCTTACCAAGCTGTCAGTATCTGCTCGGCGCCCCTCTCTCTCTCTCCTCTGCGGCGAGTCTTCCTGTTCGGTCTCGGTGCCGGCTTATAATGCTGAGCGCCGGAAGATTTCCGGCGCTCAGCATTACAAGCCGGCACCGAGACCGAACAGGGAGACTCACCGCAGGACTGCTGAAAGGTAAGTACAAGGGGGGGGGGGGAGAGGATGGGTAGATAATGGGGGGGGGCGGCAGGGACGGAGGGAGAGGAAGGGTAGATAATGGGGGGGGCCGCATTTTAAAATTCGCCCCAGGTGGCATTTTGCCTTGTGCCGGCCCTGGGTCCATGAGATCAATTAACTAGATAAGAAGGCCTACAAAGGTTCTCCAAAGACACTGAATACATAGAAAATTATCACACATTATATGCTGAAATTTAATAATCACATTTTCTTTTTTATAGTACAGCCCCTTTAATAATAGTTTAAATAATTTTTACGTGGAAAAAAAAGTTTTGTTTTCAACTGTTCATATTGTATCTTAAGCTTTCATTGTAATTGTAAAACTTAGTAAAAATAAGTGAAGAGGTAAAGAACAATTTATTTAATTCAGCCATATCCTATTACCGGTATTATTCATTCACATTACACCTAAGTGTAATGAAAACGGAAAATCTTTTGTTAAGCATTATAATCATAGGTAAATAGAATTTGTTGATCACTGAAATTGGTCTGTCTCATCTGTACTATTAACAAGAAGCATTGCTTTTGATTTTCTCTTGTATCTAAGAGTAATAATCAGTTTGATTGACAGCAAACTTGTGAAAAGACAAGTTTATTTCTTGTGCTTCTTAATTCTTCTTAGGTTTTTCCTACGTGTAGTCATATAAAATAATATTTGTACCCCCCAGATTTTTCCTGCTTCACCTCTGGTACTTTTGAACTTTAGCACCTGATCACAGTGTCTGTCATGTGACCAATTAAGTCCATGGGAAGACCCCAGAACGCTGATAGGGCATTCAGTCTATCACAGATAATAATAAAGAGTTACACAGCCCTCTCTGTTGTTTGCAGTAATAGTTGCTTTAAAATTATTAATTACCTTAAACAGCCCCAGAATTTCTGTGCACCAACTGGCACCCATCAGCCATTAGAGTGAAGACTGAGGATGGGTCTGCAGGTGGCTTGGGTGGGTGTTGGGCCGGGGAAGACAGATTTTGGTGTGTCTAGTCAGCCACTGTATTATCTGCCATTTATTCTTTAACACATTCTCATATGTTTTACTGTTATTACTGTACGTTGTAGTAATTTATTATGTTCCAGCCTGGGAAACCCATCCATGTCCTTGATGCACAGTCAGGTGGAGGCAATGCCAATGCCATGAACCCCAACTCCCGCATAGCGGAGGTTCAGGGTTCTCATGTAGAGTGGGAATAGGTAACCGAGCAAGAGGGCCAGTGGGGGGGGGGGGTGTAAGTTCCCTGGGGCAAACGTCTGTTATACATTATTTCAGCAACTTGAGCTACAGTAGCTTGTCTGTTGGATTTGACCCCATGGACAGTAACCAAAAAACTAAAACCAAGAAAAATGCTCATAAGTTTTGTCTAAAATTTATGAGCCCTTTCACTCATACACTCTCTAAATGCAACCATTTTGGTGGACGTTAACATGTTATGTCCGCGGACATGCAGACAACGATACATGATAAAAGATGAAATATAGAAGATGATGAACAAGAAGATTTGGAAGTGTCCGGCAGGAAAGGTAGAGAAACATTTAGAGAGTGTGGCACCGGAAAATGAATTTAGTTTCCGAATGAAAAATGCCCCCCCCCCCCATGATTTTTATCCAAACTGATGGGCAGGAAATTTGTTGCTTGTAAACAAATAGGCCAAAAAATGAACTGAAAAAAATTCTAAGGTTATATTACTGTAATTATAAAGGAAACTGCAGATAGGTAAATGGGTATATCTGGCTGTCTTTGTAAAATGCGTAATTTTCTTACATTTCTTGTATAGCTTTGCCCTGTCCCATAAAAAGAGAATGCTCAAACTCCTTCTCTTGGGTGGATTAACCTCCTTTTTTACCAATGAGTCCAGCTCAACTCCGTAAAGTCATAAAGTTTAATCTATGTTTCTATTTTAGTTAGAGGTGAGTGAAATGTCTTTTTTGCAAGATCATTATTTGTTGTATCCTGTGCAGTGTACATCACAGTCAGTATAGTTGAATGTCAATTTCGTTATTCACTGAGGTTGAGTAACCAGCAGCCACGTACACTTACTCTTAATACATTAGTTCAAGCTATCAGGTAACATTAGTTACTCATCAGGATAAATATGCATGGGACAGGCTTAAAGCTATCCTAAGTCTAAGATGAGACCAAAGACTGATTAAGGTTTGAGTTTTTAAAGCAGGAAAAATAGGCAGACTCGTTGGGTTGAATGGTTCTTATCTGCCCTGACTTTCTGTTTCGGTGTTACATGTTCCCAGGTAATTTACTTATTGATTGGGATCAGAGCCGGCCTTAAGTGTTCTGGCGCCCTGTGCGGACTACAACTCTGGCGCCCCCTTCTCACTACCCCCCCCTCTTCCCCTTCTCACTATCCCCCCTCCCTCTGCCCCTTCTCACTACCCCTCCTCCTGCCCCTTCTCACTATTCCCCCCCTCTCTCTGCCCCTTCTCACTATCTACTCCCTCTCCCTACTTCTCATTATCCTCACTTACCTTGTTGCTGGAGTCCTGCGGTGGGAGCGGGAGGCATCCATCTTCCCGCTCTGCCGGCATTTCATGTTGAGCGCCGGTACCCCTCCTGTTAATGTTCCGGCGCTCAACATGAAATGCCGGAGAGTGAGGGGTGCCGAGCGGTTGCTGAAAACTTTACGAACAACTGCTCGGCGCCCCTGCCCGGGACTTAAATTAAAGCATCGTTGTTGTTTTTTTTTACTTTATTTAACATGAAGGATGTTAAATAAAGTTTTTAAAAAAAAGCAAAAAACAACGATGTTTTAATTTAAGTCCCGGGCAGGCGCCCCTGCGGCCATGGAGCCCTGTGCGGCCGCACAGGTCGCACACCCCTAAGGCCGGCCCTGATTGGGATGTAACTCTAACATCAATGATCTCTGCTTTCCTAACTGCTTATAAAGAGATGAAAGGCATTAAGTTAACTCTGAGCTATAAGAGCCCTGAGAGTTTTTATTTTGGTGGTTTTGGGTGGTCCTGTCCTGAGGAAGGAACTTACTAGATAAAGCACAATTGTGCAGTGGCTTTGTTTCATCGTGCAAAATGCATGTGATTATTACCTAACCTGTAGGCAGTGGCATATTTACCTTAGGCGCTGCCTTAGGCATAACACAGGGCAGTGCCACCTGCTATCCTCTCCATGCTGCTGCCCTTTCTACTGGCGTCAGCATAGCCCTACATAATGTTAATGGGCCAGTTGGGAAGTTTTAATCAGCCCATTGAGTAGTGCTGTTACAGGGTCGCCAAAAAAAACCCCAATCACTATAAGTAAAATGTCAGCACATTGTGTCAAACTAAATAAAAAATAGGATGGAAAAAGATAAAGATTACTGAAACATAGTAGGAAGTATTAGCTCTCCCATAATATTTTTATATTGCAATAATAATGAAGCCAAAATCATCGTTACACACACAAAATCAGATTTAGTACATTTATTTTAGATTTATTAAAACTTTATTGGTTAAAATGAAAAAAAAAAAATCGCCAATTATTTTGAAAATATACTTTTTAATGAGTTAACTCAAAATGCACTCATTTCCAGATTTTTTAGAGTATTTTAATCATATTTATGGCTGTATTTCAGAACAGCTATGATTTTGACATTTTACAAGTGACCTTTTTTGTTTAAAGAATATAATTTAAATAATTTTATAAAAGCAGGGTAGTTCTCTAAAAAAAAGAATATAAGTGCAATGAGAATTTTCTTCCCATGCAAAGAAATTTTGAAAGGGCAAAAGTATCACTTACAAAGCAACCATTAGCAAGAAGGCTTTTACATCAAGACTCCGGCGTATGAAATAAAAAGCCAGATTCACAGAATAACTCACAGAATAAAAGGTCACCTGTCAAAAGGCCAATGGTAATATGTTTTATTGTCGGCTTAAATTATTGTAAAATTTTGTAATGAAGGAAAAATACACAAACCAAATATTTGTACATTTATTTTATTCTAAATCAGTATGATTTTTTTTCTTGGTATTTTTATTTGTGTGACGATAGTTTAGAGGATATTCCGAGTTATTATATGTTATAATAAATAAAAACATATTCATCTTTTATAACCAGTCTAGTGAATTAATGCAGTATGTACTTTTTAAAACATTGCTTTTTTTATTAGAAGTTAACGTTATATGCTGCAGATTCTTAGGTATTAAGTATTAATAATTTAAAGGGACACAACAGGCATCACAGGCACTCTAATGCATATAGAAGATCAGTTAAGAAGACCTTTACATTTCATGTGGCCCCCTTCAGGGCCTGATCTACTGCAGAGCACGTAGAGAAATTGCACCAGATCCTGGCGCTCTGACAGGTCCATTCCACTCACCTGTCCCACGAAGCAGTGATCCGATGGGGTCCTGCAACTTTCGGCAATCATCCCCAACAGAAATCACTTTTCGTCATGCAGTGTCAGTGAGGGAGGATGATTGGCACACATTACGGGACCCATCGGATCGTTGGTCACTGAGGGAGCTGCAGACCCCAAGGAACATATGGAAGGTAAACGGAGAATGCAGCAAGTACTGTGTGTATATACTGTATTTGCTCGATTATAAGACGACCCCCCCAAAACCTGAATATTAATTTAGGAAAAAAAGAAAAAGCCTGAATTTAAGAAGACCCTATAGGAAAAAAGTTTTACCAGTAAATGTTAATTCATGTAAACTATTATTTTTTTAATAAAAGCTATGATTGAGAAAATATTTTATTTCCTTTTATTTACCAACCTGCCCCCAAGTTATGCACATCTGCCCCCAGGCTTGCCACTCTGCCACAGAAATACCTTATACCCGATGGACGCAGACAACCACTGCTAACCGCACCTCCTTCTGCTGCTTCCACTGCCATCCGCACCTCCTTCCGGCTGCAGCGGAATCGCATAACTGTCTACCCGCTGCCCCGACTACACACCAGGGAGTCAGAAGCACCGGTAAAGTTTGGGGGGCATAAGACAGGAGGATCCGGGTCCCCTGCAGCGCTGCGGGGGATCTGGATCTTAGTCTTATAGTCAGACCTGTTTGAGGTCTGATTATAAGACGACCCCGATTATAAGATGAGGGGTATTTTTCAGAGCAAGACCCTTCAAAAATCTAGACATTTACTGAATATGAATATCACACACTAGAATCATACTCAAACCACTAATCCACTAAACAGTCACTGCTCAGATGCACCCTCGGAGTACACCGTTTCCATGTTTAAACCACTAGACCACGTCCATGAGAAGATTAGAGGCAATCTCCAAATTCTGTATTAGCTGATGTAGTATCATTAAAAAAATGCCATATTTCCATTTTATGCGTGAAATCTAATTCAAGTTTTCATAAATAAAGAAAAGAGGGAACCTTTGTTAAATGTGTTAATGATAATCATTATCATTTGTTTTTTTTATTATTTACTAATTATTAAATGATATACGTATGCACTATATAAATTAGTCTGGTGATTTAATCTGAGTTTGTTAGGTCTACTAGGGCAATGACTGAACCCTTGGCCAAAGACGACTAGGGGATACCTAGAAGGGAAGTTTTCTGCCTTAATATATCCATTAAGTTGAGCCTTCAGTTACTTCGTCCAAGCTGCTTCCCTCAGATAAAACAAGCTTAGGGCCAAACAAAATCATCGTCAAGAGGAAGACCAAAGGGTCAACACAAGCAGAGTACATGCAGAACCTGAGAACCTAGCCAAGGTCAGTTACTGGAGAATAAATATCAGAATTACAGAGAAAGCTTCACTACATGGGCAAGGTTTGCAGTTGGCAACCGGATTAAAACAGTGTCAAAGTGGGAAATGCTAAACATGACTAGAATGCTGCAATATCCAACCTGGTACCAGCTTTAATCTTTCCTGATTTTTATCCTGCAAACCATTCTCCATTTTAGAAACGCTCCTCAAAACCCTATCTACATATTTTGTGGAAATTATTTATCAGAAATGTGATAGGCCATCAAATTCAAAAAAGATATTTGAAAAAGGGCAATATTGGCAAATTAGATATTTTATGCACTGTGTCTGTACAAATATATTTTCAAGGAACATTCTATAACAAATACACCAAGATCTATTCCACTACTGCTACAATAATTTTTATGAGCTCCAAAAAAAAAAAAAGAATTCAAAAGATAACAATAAATCTGCTGTAAAAAAAAAACTAATTTTGGATAGACCATAAAACCTGTTTTTATTCTGCTTCCAAACTAACGCCATGTGTATATAAAACAATAAATGTCACTTGATTCAGAATGTAAAATTAACCTTAAAAAAAAAAAGTCTCGAACAGTATTGCTGCAATATTTCATAGTTCACTAGTTATTGTCACTTGCCAAAAATAAGGTCAAACTACCAACTATTCTTATTTGTTGCCTAGAGTATATACAGCAAAATGTTCTTTGTCAAATATAACCTTTATGAAAATCCACTTGGAAATGCAATTTTGTTTGTTTTTTTGTTTTGTTTTTTTTTGAAGCTTAACAGAATTCAAAGGTTCTTAAATCATGGTATCTAAGAACAGCTGGGCGCAAATCAATACAATAATTTTAAACAAATTACAGGTCTGGACTTGAAATAATAGATGTCAAAAAAATAATCAGACCTTCATACTACCTCTACCTCCATAGAGTGCATTTGAAGGACTCTTTGCGCCTATAAGACACGAAGCACTGGGGTATGATGTCATAACTGAGTCATAAAGGCATGGCGCACCTTTTAAAGTGGTTTAGTGGCCGAGTGCGCTGCCCTAGGTCTGGTCTATCGTGAAAAGTATGCATGTCGCTGGACATGGCCACAAAATTGTGGTAAGTTGGCAAGTTGGAATGTTAGATTCCTCTGAACAGGTTGTTCAATCGCAGATTCAAGGGATTTACAATATTGATGAATGTATTGCTGGCTTTAGGTTATATTATCATACAAGATAATACTACTCCTAATAATAATAAAAATAATAATGACATTCTAATAATCAACAGGTAATAAAACTATATCTGGAATAAAATTTAAATAAAAATCACAGTAAATAAACAAAGCGTTACAGTTCTATTCAGATAGAATCTCTGTGGCTCACATAATAAACCTATAATAAACTCTGTGGTCTCGGCTATTGGTACTTCCCACACTCATACTTCCTAATAACTAAAAAGTGTAATAAAGCATTGTGGGAATTGCAGTCCCCAGCAGGTAGTTTTTGAATTCTACACCAAATATCCATTCCTTAATATCTGTTTCCCACTTCCATTTTATTTCCCTATCATTTATCAATTATCTCTTCCATGTCATTCTTTCTCCTTCATTCACCTAAGGTGGGCTTTATATACCGGCATATAGTAATTTATGGAACTGCCTACATTGCCTACACATTCACCGATCAGTCATGCATGCAGCCTTAAGAAAGCAGAAATACATTTAGCCATACTCACAAATACATTCACATATCGATCAGGACAAGCTGGGAGCAGTTATTGTTAAGGTTATTTTAAAATGTTACTTGTATCCTGAGAGTCTGTCCATTAATATAAAAGGCATCATAGAAGTTGTGTCTGCAGCCTCAGTGTCTATAAATATAGGATGGCAAATGAGGATCTATCTGGTTGAATTTTAGATTGAGTTATACTGTCACCCTGAAGGCTGTCACCCTGAAAGTGACAACTGCATTTCATGGATTTAGTTTAGTTTTGATCAGTTTCTCGTTTCAGTAGAGGCAGCTGGGACCAGTGGCGGAACTACTGGGGTTGCCGGGGTCGCTACTGCGACCGGGCCCTGGAGTTCTGTCAGTCAGGGGGGCCCGAGGGCTGCCGAGCGGTCGTTTTCAGCAACCGCTTGGCGCCCTTCTGTCTCCTCTGCTCTCTGCTGCCGTCTGCCTCAGCGCTGCCCCGACTGCAGCGGTGGGAGCGTGAGGTGTCCATGCACAATCCTTATCATGGAGCGATCATCAGCAGGGGAAGTTCTGGGCTGCTCCAAGACAGCCTCTGCCACTGAGCACCAGCAAGTAGTATTGTGCTCAGGAGAGCCCGCAACATTTTAACACAGGTTGTATTTATGCGTCCGCATTGGTCCTCAGGCGGGTTGCACCTCAATGTCGGGAGATGCCCCTTTCCTAGGGTATGCAGGTTTGAAAGGGTGTACTGATGAAATTTAATCAGCATTCAGGTTATTTCTGGTTTACATGGAATGTTTCTACCCCCTTGGATGGAAGTAGGAGGATGCCCTTGCTTTGAGGCTTTTAGCTAATTTCTTGAGTGAATAGATAAGGAAAGAGTAAGGTCCATCAAATATCCACTATGTGGGTGATTTATTTACGCATTGGCTTTCCTGCTGTCCATTATTTGTCAAATTGCAAAGAAAATTGCAATGCTGCTGTCAATTTACTTGTCCTTTTACTGGTCCTATTACTTGAGATGGTCAAGAAAGGAGTAGCCAACTTCTGATACACTTTATTGTTTAACGGCATAGCTAACCCCATTGGATGAGGCAGCGACTTAACGACTATAGACAAAAGATTGCAGATAATGATGAATTTTCAGAGGAAAGTCTTGCGGGTTACCTCATGGGACCCATTATTTTTATTATTTTGATTAGTGATATCATGAAATGTCTCAAAATTAGATTTTTACAAATTATACAAAAGCTTGCAACATGGTAGACATCCTGGTGGAATAAGCCAAATTACTAACGATTTAAGTAAATTAGAGGAATGGTCGAAGGTGTTGCAGTTACATTCCAGTGTCAAGAAATGTAAAATAATGAACTTCTGACATAAAAACCTAAAGGCAAAATATAGTATTAGGGGTCTTTTCTCTGAGAAAAAGAGGGATTTCTCTAACAGGAAGGCAATGCGGTGTAGGATGGGCAAGCAGGGCGTTGTATAGCTAGAGGAATAAATAGCTTATGACACTTTACAAATCTCTGGTCCAAATTTACCTAGAGTACTGTGTACAGATATGAAAGATCTAAAATGATAAATGGTTGCAGAATATAAAAGTCATCTCTGTATAGTTTGGAGGAAAAAAGACGAGAAAAGATGGAGTAAAGATGTGAAATATTTAACTTTGAGGGCGGCTCTCCCTGCTTACCAGGCTGGTTACAAAAGGAGATCTCTGGGCTCACCAGATGACGCATTTACCCAATGGTAATCCACACGGTGCCACTCACACTCAAGAGGGTTTTCAACACTAAGGACGACAGCGCAAAGAGTATAGAAATATATATTTAAATGGTTGGTTCTGTCATGCTTTGAATTTCAAGTTCTAGACTCTTTTTTTGGCTAACTAGTTTAATTAATTAATTGAATTTTTTGGCTAACTAGTTTAATTAATTAATTGAATTCTATTCATGCTTTGACACAGGAAGTCATAACAGCGACACAACCTTGTTAATGCCTAAATATTGGATTTTAAATTACATTATTCCACAATGAAAAGGCTGGCATGCCATTTAGTAGATCGTAGCTTTCAATTGAGACACAAATGATGATTAATATTACATAGCATTAAAATTCAACAGACCTACTGAGGATATTTTATTTTTTCCTTTTCTTTGAAATGTAACATTATTTAAATATCTGTAATGTCAGAAGCCAAGTGCTAGCTGGTAGTTTGGTCTTTTTTAGCGCATATCATTTCAAAGGAAGCTGCTGTTATTATATTTAATCAGTAGTGTCAGTGGAATACTGAGTTGTGACCTTTGAATGAAGCACGGCAGGACTTTTTAACAGAAGCTGTGAATACTTTAAGGCCTTCTGGAAAGTTTCCCTGGCTGTACGGCAACAAAAAGATCTTGATAATTCAATGAGTATAGGAGCTACAGCTTCTGATCATCATTAGAAATTTCTATATTTGAACTTGCGTGAACTGCATTGTGCTGAGAAAAGTTAGGAATGAAATGTCAACCCCGCTGCTCTGGCATTAAACACGCACACAATAGAGCGACTGAAACCCCACGGCTTTGGACTTTTGCTTTTTTAAGCAAACGGTATGAGACTTTAACACAATGCCTGTTTGGAGATTAAAAGTAAAAAAAAAAAAACTAGCTGCTATCAAATACTAATATTTTTTAAACCTATAGAGAAATAATTGACTGATTGACCTGCCGTAATGCGTAATTTACGATATACAAGATGATTAACCCGCTGGGTCGCTTAATTTACTGCACACAGTATCTGTCTATCATTTCTTTGTGACATATTAAGCACATGTAATATGATGTTTTCTATGTCAACTTACAGTATGTAACAACAATTACATTTCAAGCATACATATTGCTAGATGCCCCAAGTCGTTCAAAATACTTTACTTAAAACATAGGAGGTCCAAATTGGACCAGCCTGCTGTGGTGGGTGCGGACTAAGTGGGATCTTCTAATGCTTAGCGCGCCTTTATATGACCCTGGTTTAGTAGCACCAGTGATGTATTGCAAACTGGGCCTAGGTTGGCTGTTCTGGGGTCGCCTCAGCCGCATAAGCCATTGTCTGATTACCCCCATTGGGAGATCAGACTCCCCATCACTCCATTTATCCTCCCATTACACTATGGAGCACTGTGCCTAAGCAGGACAGCCTCAAAAGTAACTGTCCATGGAGGTAAGTGGTAGAGGTGGCGGGTAAGCAGTAGAGGTAGTAGGGCAGTGTGCAGCCAAGATTCATCTATAAGTGGACCCATATGCAAGCTGTTCTGAAGACAGGCTCCATGCAAGGTGGGGGCGTCAGTTGACCAAATGGCTTTCCACCCCTTTACTTTCCCTCCCAAGCCATAATGTGCCAGCCTACCTTTTTAAATACTAATGAATCTTGAAGATGGCCTTTGATTTTAGGTGACATATCACTAGTTTTATTAATTCAGTGGTAGCTCTAAAACCTCACCTTATCACAGGTTTGACAAGACCGGTCTTTCACAAATCCATGTTGACTTCTACTAATTGGATTATGGATCAAGATATGATCTTGAATGTATACCTTTAGCAACCCTTGAAAACCTATATATGTAGGTTAATGTCGCTGTTCAATTTAACAGTTACACAACTAATGTAGGAGTAGGAGGAAATGTTTACATTTATGAAATGACGTACATCTATTACTATTTGCCTATTTTATTTAGATTCACCCATGCATTTAAAACAAAAAAACAAAAAAAAAACACTAAAGAAAAAAAATATCACCCATTTTTATCCTTTCTCATCCTCCTTATATCATCTTCCTGTCCTTATAATCCATTCCCCTTTGCCCCTTCTCTAACCATATTAAGTGATTTTGCGGTAGCGTTAATGAATTCAGAGACTGTAGTACTAACCTTTGCACTTTTCATCAGTAAAGATGGAACCGCATAATACATTCTTAAAATTCAAGAAAAAACAAACTCCTCGGTGCAAACGTTAACACGATTTCACACCACTTCATTAAAATACATTATGGAACAGTGTGTTTGAGAACAAAATATCACAATTGGTTATAGCTGTACCAAAACAAGTATAATAAAAAGGCGAAATAATAAATGCGTGGATAAAATGAGATTCGTCACATATATCCGTGTGTTAATCAGGTGAGGTTGTAATAAAACATGTATTCTCAGTCCTGTGTTAATTCCCACAGTGTGAGATGATAATATTCTTCCTTTGGTGCTATGGTCATCAGTTCATCATTTGCTGTTAGAAAAAAATGTCTACCACCCATGGTGTCCTCCTAGACATTAGTGCTAAAGGGTGCCAACAATGTTTACACGCTGCTCCTAAAAACGAAACAATTAGTCAATAAAAAAAATACATTAGGCACGTCAGAGACATGATGATTCTGCCCGAAGGCTGGGAAGCAGTCCGCTAAAGGGCATCCTCATGGATGATTATCCTTCTTTGTTGCTGCAAGGAAAAGCCCTCTCGAAATAAGAAATCCTCAGCAGCATTGGGTTTTACTTGTCTAACAAGTCGCAAAGTCATATTACCTAGGAAAAAAATAACTGCTGAAAAAAAATTAAATTATTAACCCCTTAATGACAAAGCCCGTACATGGGCTTAGGGACCACCCATTGTCCTTAAGGGGTTAAATCCGTACATGATGAAACTGAGTAAGAACCCAATTTTTCCAGTAAAAGCTTTTGTCCCTTCTTATGTCATCAGATCTCTGTTTCTTAATTATTAAATCTAAGGAAAGCTTGAAAGCTTGTGTAACTCTAAACAAACAAACACACTTTTCTTCTTTGCTACATAATTCCACTCTGGCTCAACATATTTAGAACATACAGAAGTTTAACCCCTTTAATAAATTGTTAGTTTTTTTAATTAATCCATGTTGGATTACGGAGAACGGTGCGTGGATTTTTTTTATAATAATACTAACGACTTTGGGGATACTTTCCACGATGTAAAACTCAATGTGAAATTGTTAAGGGAAATTGAATTATAGGCAGAAGTACCTTATAAACAAAGCTGCAAAAGAGTTTTTGTACTTAATTTTCACTGCAGGGGGTTTTCTCTGAATATGCTATTTTAACTTAAAATAGAAAATACAGATTTTTCAGCAAATATATAATTTTGTGCACAATGAGTGGAAAATTGCTTCCAGTATTTATGTGGATGCTAATTACACTTTTGATACACCCATAAAAAAGCTAGACACAGCTGGAACATAGTGTTTGATTCATTGCTATAAATAATGGTATTTAAGTGCAACCCTTCAATGCTTTTAGCAAAATGTGATTATTTCGGTAATAGAAACATTTTTAATACAATACACTTGATTTCAGAGACAGAGACAAAAGATGTTTTTTATCAAACATATACAGTGGATTATTGATGTATGTTCATTTTATTAATCTCATAGAATTCATCAGAGCAGACGCAACATTCTGTATATGTCCATATGTCAAATGTAGATTAAGTATATGTGAAAACAATATCTTAGAAGATGTTTATGAGTTATTAGAATTAAACATTTTTTTCTTGATGCTATTTTTCCCCCAGACGGTGTATTTTGTCCAAAAATCGTTTTTTAATTCAACTAAAAGCTTTGATGAGTTGGAGGAAAATGAAGAATTCGGGCATCTACTAAGGTCAGCTTAGTGATAGCCAATTACTGCTTGGTTTAACTAAAAACTAAATTTAAAAAAACTAAAACAAAAACAGCCAGATAAATTCAAGTTTTAGTATCTTCAAAATAGTAAACCGAAGGTGAAACATAATTTCAATTTTCACTTTATGATCTAAGGTTAAAATTCCACTAAGCATCAAATAGTGTTGACTTAAGTAGGTTAAACATGGGCATTATATGACATGCGTGTATCTGTAACTAAAGCCCAGGCTCTGGGCTTCTTGACTGGAGTAGCTTAAGATTTTAGCCACCTGTCCGACTGATTCCCCCCTGTAATTCTGAAGGTTACTGCATGGTTAAACGTACTTTTCTCCTAGTACCAAATCCATCATTTATTATATGAATCCAGCCAAACAGCGATCATTTCTAAAAGGTAGCCTAAACAACAATGAACATAAAACACTTGCGTACCAAGCATAAGTGTAAAATAAAAATCATATGTTCTATAACTAGAATTATTCAAAAATGAGTTAAAAAAAATAATGACAATATTATATTTTAAAATTAATATGTTGCATTCAATGAAAACTATTTAAACTGATAATCTGTCAATCACAATTTGTTTCATTAGATTTTTAGAAGTTGTAGAAGTCCATCTCATTTATCAAACTATTGCAATATTACAATTTAATTTGAATATGCATTATTTTATGTGAAAAATCAATGAAAATAATTTTAATCCAAAATACATTATTCATGTAAATAAAGATGACAGAATGGCAAAAGTGTTGCATGAAGTTTTATATTTATCCCTGTGAATTCACAGCAAATCAACAGCAGATTCACACGTTTTGGTCAGTGTGTGGGATGGAGTCTGTTATTTTTTTTTAAAATGTCAATATATATATGTAGTATATGAGAAACTGATTCGAAGTAAGAAAAATAGAATAAAAATCCTGTTTTAAATGGTTGAGCTCAAGTTTCAAATGTCAATGGACATAACATTTCAGAAAGATTAAAAAATAACAAAGCCAACCTCGTGTTTATTGTGTAAGTTTATTACCTGCAGAATCCTGTGTATTATACGTCTTGAATTTGGTATACAGGCAGAACTCAGGTTGTAGGAAATGATGTACACATCATGTTTTGTACATACTGGGGAAATGGCTGTGGTTATAGTATGTATTGTAAAATATATAGTATTATTACATTAACAATTGCTAATATGCTCGCTCCCTTTAAGGCAAAAAATCTTTCAAGAAGTAAACATTTCAAATAATTAAATATAAATTATAGCAACAATAATACAAATGAAGATTTTTTCTTTTAATTTCACAATATATGCATAGACTACACAGGTCAAGCGATATACAGGTTTATTTTATTAATACCCCACTGAGCTTGGATTAGAGCCATCCTTGGTGATCCTTGGTTTATAGGAGGTCCTTATGACCTGCAAATTTTGCTTAATTTTCTTTTTTAAAAATATATTTATACTGCAAAGGGCTTGGTAGTGTTAAATTGTACTAATTTTATGCAAGGACATGCAAGTTTTCATTTAACACACATGTCCTTGTCTGCAGCTTGTAAAATGTATAGTTGTAGGTACTCTTATGGACTCACAAACAACGTGCTTGTTAACAAACCTGTTTTGGGAGTATTAGTACGCAAAGGCATGAGGTTGGGTCTGGTCAGTCAACTTAACCCTTAACTCTGATTACTTTACTTTACTGAATAAACCCAATTAACTGTCTGGCATAGAGTAATTAAGAATATTTTAAGTATATATATATATATATATATATATATATACACACACCTGGTTTATAGTATTAGAGTTAGCTTGAGTTACCTGACAAAAAAAAGTATACAAACTATAGGACCATTTTATGATTTATTGATTAATATTTATTGAGTTTTATATCGCCACCATATTCAGCATCATATTCAGCATAAATGAGATTTATGAAAACTCCTCACTGTCTTCCTACAATATATTACAGGGAATTTATGGTATGCTTTGCAATAAGTTCTTTACATTATTACAAACATTACATTTTCTGCATGTTATGCAGGACCTAGAACGGCACAAGTTGATGAACCCACGATGCAGAGACGGTAGCGGAATCACAAGGTAGAAAGGCGCAGGTAGAGCTATTTGGAGCAAACAAGGCGGTACAGGGTCAGCGGCAGAGAAGCAAAGTCAGGATAATCCGAGGTAGGGGCTAAAATTACATCATTGTGATGTGAAGTATTGCACTTAATTTTTGGATACCCTATTTTTCCCCAGCCCAGAGGTTAGCATACATCAAGGTTAACCCAAGGAGTTCTCCCACAATATATGAAATTGTCAAATTTATTGATTGCAGCCAAGCAAGCAATAGCAAGTAATTAGAAGCCTGACAAAATACCATAACTGCGAGGAATAATATTTATAAATGAGGTTAATAGGGTCATGGAGGAAATGTCAGTCAAAGCAAATGGCACACACAATTTGCATCACAGAGTTCAGACTCTATGGCTTTTGAGTGATTTCAGAAAGAGAATAAAATGAGCTACACATGGTTTATTTGAGAAATCTGAAATGTTTCACTTGTTTTTATTTGTTTAATACAAAATGTGAATTAGAAAACACAGTATAAAAGCAATAAAAATATATTGCAGAACTCACCCTTCCCTCGGGTATGTAAAAGAATCAGTAGATCCAGGCTTACATACAGTATAAAGCAGGCACTTCAACAAGCAAACAAAGAAAAAAATCAGGATCACTGGAGAGGATGTCACTGGAAGCTTCATGCCAGTTTATGTCCATGGAGATCCAGAGAAAGATAAAAGGGAGAAGATGAAAGATAGAAGAAAGAAGATAAAGAACAACAAGATGCAGAAGTGGAAGCAGAACTGGTCGGCAGAGAAACATTTGAAGGGTGTGAGAGAGAGTGAATAAGGGTATCAGGCAACAAATTTTGTTCCAGAACTAAAATGCCCCAGATTTTCATCCAAATCAAATGGGCAGGGAACATCATTTGTTGCACCAAAACAAACGGGCCACAAAGTCCAGACTGTATGGCTTTTGAGTGATTTCCCTGCCCATTTGATGGGTGGCAGGTCCAAAGGGGCAGTAGTCTCTTAACCACATTACAGTAACACCACTACTTAACGGGCCGGTTAAAACTACTTAATTGGCCCTTTAAAATGATAGAGAGCTATGCTGAGTCAAAGAGGGTGGTAAGCAGCGCTGCCCTGATTTAGTATGAAGGTAAAACAAATCATTTTTGGCTCATTTGTACATTTTTGGATTGTGGTGTTATTGTGTGACAATATTGACAATGTGACAAAATACCATATTATTTTGTTTTTTCAGATTATAATAATTGTCATTATTTTATATAACTAATTTGGCTAATTGTATTTGAACACATTAAATTGTCTTCTGTTTTACAATTTCATGAAACATTTTTTTATCCTATGTTCACTTCTTTTTATTCTCAGGTGCTCCATTTCTTATTCTAATACAGTAATATTATTCGACAACGTGCCTTATAGACAGACAACAGGGGAACTTGTATCAGAAATAGGAAGGTTAATTATTACAGATAGATGCTGTCAGGTTAATTTGTGCCTAAAGGGTTGAGATGCTCATATGTCTGTCTATTAAATTACCCATTTGTGAAAGTCAAAGAAATTTCCATGTTAAATAGTGACTTCTTTTCATAAATATATAAAGAAAACTCTGCTATAAAAAGTTGTATCTACTGATTGCATAATCTGAAACTCATATTGTTTTGTCCTAATTCAAATGTCGTGGTGGCTGTCGACATTAAGGTTGTGTTCTTCTATGGTGTTATTTTGTTAAAATATATTAAACCAGACATTATTTTGTCTTCCATTCTAAAGGTCACAATAAGGAAGTACAGTCCAGTCAAAAAACATTTTTGTGTAATTAAGAGCCGAAGCTACTTTGGAACACATCTAGAGTAGAAGTAGAGGCTAGAAGTAAGGGAGCATTGCCAAAGATCACTATAAAGGAGAAAAGATCTAGCATTTATTTGTAGAATTAGGCAAACAAATAGTTAACGGGCTATGTATTGATAAGTCATCAGATTCAAACATTCAGATGGTTATCAAACTCTGGTATTGTGTGGTAGTTGTGTTTAGGTACATTTAAGAACATTTAGGAAATATAGTTAAAAAGTTTATGAGTTTTTTGGGAACTAAATAAATAAAGCAGAATCCATATAAACTTTTTTTATACGTTCAGAATCTCTCCTAGAGGGGCAAGCTGTCTGGAAAAACAAAATGAGTTTAAACCACAAAAAAACACTTGTCATGTGTGCGTATATAGAATGTTTTTGAATTTTGTGTTCATGGTCCATTCCAGAGAAAACCCGTCTGTGTACAGTTGTGAATGGTCCTTGTTAAAGATATTATCCAATAACCACTGATATTGTTTTGAAGAGTACCTAAGACTATCCACAAGATCACCTCGTTAAACAAAAGCATGGACTCAATCACAAATATTGAAAGCACCAGTTTAACCCCTTAAGGACAATGGGCGGTCCATAAACCCATTGAACAATGCATTTTGAGCCTTTGTCATTAAGGGGTTAATGCCATGTCTCATCCTTCATGATTATATACAGATTCGACAAATAAGGTCTTTAAGCCCTGTCTCACAAATGCAGAGAGATGCATCTTACTAGCAGGTGAAAGAACACATCATGGAGGGAACATCAAAGGAACCCCTCTCTCTCCAGACTAAGGTCTTCAACCCACACGGAGCTCGCACACTGAGCAAAACGAGAAGGATAATCTCACATAAATCTCAAACGATCACAATTCATTTTACTTACTCAGAAGTAATACGCATTCCTTATATTTTTATGAATTTCACAAACTGTAAATTTACAACATTATAAAATGTAAAAAAAACTTAATAAACTTCAAGAAACAAAAAAAGTATTTTTCTTCCACCTTTATATCACGAGGAATGATTCGATAGACGTAATTTAGTTGGTTGTTGAGCATTGCAAATAAATCGTGTTTTACGAAAGTCTCAATAACAAGTAATCCGACTTCTTATGCTCCTCCTCATACTTAAGACAACATGGAAGTATAAGAAGAAAACAAAAAGTGTAGAAATGTATTAAAACATTTTTTTTTTAAAACACAAATATTTAACTCCTAGTCCATATTATTGTCTGCTTTCTACTATTATTAAAAATCACCATCATTTTTGTTACAGAGGCTATTACATAATTTTTATTTTTATTTTTTAAACTCAATTAAAACCTTAGTTTTTTTGATGTGCTAATAACTGTGAAAGTGACTGTGCTCCTTGAATTTTTTTCCCAAAGTTATATTTGTTATCGAAGGAAACAAAAGAAATGATGCGGATCTCCAGAAATGCATTCTAAATAAGTTTTTATGCGCAAGGATCTTAGCAATCTGTTTGTTCAGTTAAGTAAACTTTGTGTTTTCCTGATGTCTGGTCATTGTCAAAGTCATTTACGTATATTTTATTCACCGAGAAGCGTTGGTTCAGTTGCCATATAAATGGCATCTAATCAAGACACAATTTCCTATGATTAGAATACATTTTTTTTTGTCATTTCCAGACATATGAATTCCATTTTGCTCATCAACTAAAGTACAAACTAATAAAATGCAACATTGTTCCATCTTAATTACAGACATAGAATGTGACCGACGTTGGAACATTACAGAAACGTATCCTGCAAATAGCCAGCTTTTATGATAGACAGGTATGTATCTAAATTCTAAATTGCTTTTCTTCAAACTTTTCAATATCTTGTAGGTTAACGAAGGTTAAGAAAATATTAATTATTCTGAATTCTTCTTAACATTATAAAACTTAATTTTACAACTTTCTTCCATTTTTACAATACAATGTTATGTAGTTATGCAGGGGAGGGCTGGCAGCATTCAGCCCCGATGGCAATGGCACAAGGTGGCCAAGAAATAAAGAAGGTCCTTTTCTCCGCTTTTTGGAGACAGCATGAACAATTCGCGGTCAGAGCTGAACTCCGTCTGGACCCGCTATTTGCAAGTCCTGAACGCTGCAGACTCTCTTTTTTGGGAGGAGATCCCACACCTGTAGAGGATCAGAGTATTAGTGCCAGCTGATCATCGTTTCAGGGCCAGAGTTTTTCACGTTACCATATTTGATGCAGAGTACCTACACAAGTTATGAATCGTTTTGTTTAGGACAAGCAGGGCCTTCTTTTAAAATCATAGAAATACATACAAATTATTAATGATAAAAGTAGTGTGGCTTGAGATACGTTTGAGGATCTCTCTTATGCATTGTAGATGACAGTGAGGTCATGGAGATATCACAGGGCTCCCAAAAATGTGTCCATAAGGGAGAGAAAACATTTAATAGCCATCACACACACTCAGGCTTTGCCTTTGGAGAGTCCTACCTGTGTCCAGTACCAGTGACATACTGACCTCGGCTTTCGCATTTCACTATTTGACTCTGAACTTTTAGGTCAGCCAACTATTCTTCTATTATACAACTATCGGATCGAGGGAGGCCCTTGCAGATCTGGTTGATTCCTCAGTATCTCCCACGGCTGCTCAAAGCTCAGCCTGGGGGGAACCGGTCGGAGGGTGAACTTTGTTTCTAAGAGTGTCTCTCTTTTTCTGGTATACATCAATATCAAGGGGTCTTCTTTAATGCACTGAGCGAGAGTAACAGTATTCAGCCAATGAACAGGTGTTTCTTGACGATTTTGTTTATTTAGAACCATGGTAGCTCTGTATGGAATTTTAAGAAAACGCCAAATAAAACTTCAGAGAGTGGCCCAAATTCTTTAAATCAGAGCAGCCCAAGGGGCAATTCCCCCTCCCTCGTCTGCCCTCCCCTTGTGGTATGAATTAGTTATGGACCAAATTACAGCATATTTAAACATTAAAATATTAGGATGCTTTTTTTCAAAGGTAAGCAATTATGACTTATGAAGCACTTTACAAACGTATAAAATAATTATTTTTGTTTTTAAAAAACATAGCTGTCACGCCAATGACTTAATATTCTTATTGTTATAAATTCACTTCTTAATTTGCAAGGCAATATGTTCTAGATTCAGGGCGATTTAAAAGATTTCTGGCTACAATAAAATAATGTTTTTTTTTCCCAAAAAGCAAGAATACACTTTTTTGTTTATTCTAGGACAACTCATGATTTCTAAAAGTTCTAATTGAAACTATTTTTCAAGATACTTCACACAAACAATGAATTCTAAAATATACCATTCCACCAATATAAAACATTTGGAAAAGCTTATTTGTTGTTGATTTTCAGGCACAAAATAACGCTCACATTTTTAAAATTATTATGACATAATGAAATGGAACAGTTAATTGTTGCCATCTGAGACGGTTCCCTTGACGTACACAAACTTCAATTTTCTTTCAGTGGCTTTGTTTTCAATTCATGCATCTATTAAGCAACGGATCTTTGTTCTTCATTTCTTATCAATCAAAATGCTTACATTTTTACCATACACCATGTGATAAATTTCCTAGTCCGTGAGTGATATAGTCATATGTCATATGTGGTAAGGTGTCCTAGAACACAGCTCTTAAGGTATACAAACCTGAAAGGTAAAGCAAACCATAAAGTGAAAAAGACTTAAAACTTTCAGGTGAGCACTAAATGACTGCCTTCGCAAAACTCATGGACAAACACTAGTGAAATTATGAAAAGGATCATATTTTTCACATATAAAAATTTGGAATAATATATGGCTTACAGAGGGGGCATATGTGTAAATATTTAGCCAATATTTTTCCAATAATGATTCAAATCTTTAAAAAATGAAAATATATAAATAAATATTATTGGAAAAATATTGGCGATCTCCAGGTGGAGATTAAAAGATTTCTGGCTCCAATAAAATAATGGGTTCCCCCCCCCCCCCAAAAAAAAGCAAGAATGCACTTTTAATATATATATATTTTATTTTTTTTCATTTTTTAAAGATTTGAATCATTATTGGAAAAATATTGGCTAAATATTTACACATAAATATAAATAAAATAAAATAAAATAAAAAAAATAATATATATATATATATTGGGAACGGGTTAATTCTGTCTCCAGATTGCAAAATTGATTGTTGGGCTGCTTAATACAAAGCGTTTTGCTGTCTATACATCACGATAATAAAATATTGATTTTTAACCTGTTCTTGGTATATATTTAGAAATATCTGAAATAATTTGTATGTTCTATTATTTTAGCTCTCCCTTTCTATTAAAAATATGTCTTTTGTTGAGTGAGTTATGAAGCAAAATCATAAAGATTGATTTGTTCATGTCAAGGTATACCCGTTTTTCCTGCAACGCACAGATGACTTTTTTTTATATAAAAGATCACGTTTGAACATCAGATGCTTCTTTTATGAACCCATTTGTAATAAATGACAGTACCAGGTGGTTTGCCTACTCAGAGCATTTTGTTCAATGTGTTTTCATTATGTTTTTGTTGATTTATTGCGGTATAACTTATTAATTCAAACTTTTTTCCAACTGCAATAAATATATGTATATTTGCACTTGCTGGATTAAGCGCACACTATTATTGTTGTAATAGATTATATATTCGTAGACCATATATAAATGTCTCCTGCCTACAACAAAATGGATGTGTTGCTTGTAATACATTTTGAATTTTCGACAGACATAGAAAAATCTATTAAGCCAACAGCGTAAAAAAAAACCCCATAAAAAAGCAACCAAAACATAGGAACATATAGAAACTTAGTTGTTTATTCTCCAATAGGTAGTCATACTTGACTATACCATACACTCTAGATGAAGTTAGGTAATGGGGGAGAAAATGGCTTTATCTAGGAAAAGAACTATAAAAATGTGTATGATGGATAAGCCACTAAGAAAGGACAAAATCATCAGAATAAAGCAAGGAATAAAATTAAACCATCTAACACTAAAGTGCTACACAGTAACTATAGGCCGCTTAATGGGTTGTACTCACAGATTGTAGGTTGACCATGTCAACTCGTTGATTTCATTATTCATCAAGGGCCGCCACCAGTGGCCCTTAAGGTCAGAAAGATGAGTTTTTAAGACTTCTCTTCTCGTTAGCTCAATCGTTTGGCAGGAGCAGCTCACTGGAAGTGGCCCTTCATTAAACCTAGTGAAATTAGAGAATGTTATATGAACTATAAAAGCTGTTTGTTTAGTAAATAAGCCCCATATCTCTTAAAGCTACACCCCAATGATTATAAGCACATTTTTCCCCATACAAATGCACTCAGGGCATTATATATATATATATATATATATATATATATAGATATATATAGCATATTTCCCTGTTTCTCTGCTTCAGTCCCTTGCAATAAATAGGTTTGACCCGGCACATCACCTGCTCAGGACTACTCATCCATCAGGCCCTTTTCCAGCGTTTTTTTTTCATGTGTTTTCCCCAAAAGGTAAAAATACATATTTAAATACCTTGATATGATTTTATATTTAAGGAAGCTGCTTAAGGCACAAGACTGACCCCTTTTAACTACATAGAAAAATAAAATCACAAGGGAAACACATGACGTGACTGCAAAAACTGTGAAATCGGTGTGCTAATTTTTTTGTTAGCACAATTCCCAGCCTCTAATAAAATGAAAAGAAAATAACTTTCTGTATAACACTTCAAAAACGACAAATCATAAGTTGCACCGCGTGCTGAATCACAGCCAACGTAAATTTTAGGCAATTATTTGCTGGCTTTATTTTTCAATCACCCATTTTATGGAACGAAAACCATTTAAAATAAATTAGAGGTTTTATTGGCACATTAAAATTAGCAAATCAAGAGATTGAAACTCTAAACTCTGTAATTTAACCCACCCACTCTGTTTCCTTGACTTACTTAAAAAAATACTCAGTATTTGCAGCTACCAACTTTGCTATGGTGATGGTTATTGTTTTGCTCACTTTTCCTCTGTTTTAAGTTAGTGATAATTACATTTTTTTTAAAAAATGTTCTTTAGTTTTCTAGGCAGAACAGACTTTTTTTTTATTGTCAGTCCTCAGGTTTCAAATGCTTTTCTGGATCTCTTCTGACAATCACAGGCAAAGCAGAAATCTGCTTGTAGGTGGAACTCAAAAAATGGTAACAGCCTGTTACATTATCAAAGAAAAAAGACATTATTGTTCCTTCTGTTACATTTTATGTACTGTACAGTCTTTGTGCAGCTGAGTAGCCATATTATAGGTTAGTATAAAGTACTTGATTTCTCTATGGGTGCATGTTCATACTTTGCTGACGGCTTGTATCAGAGAAGTTCATAGATCAAATAATCTTAGGGCACACTCAGACCAAACTTAGACCTACCCAAAGATTTTTTAATAAATGAATACATACTTAATGTTTTATTTTAAATCTTTTAAAATAGTTAATTTCACTTACCTTTCTCTTTAACACAATTATTCATCTACCCATGATCCTTTGAAAAGGTTCTGTCATCTTCTCATGACCTGGTAGCCTCCTGGATCTTGGAAGACTGAAGAGATAATGCTACACGCTAGGGAGGACTGGCACTTTCTGGTACGGTGGGCCACGGTGGGCCAAGTAACTAAGTGCTTCCCCAGGTAACTCACATACACCCTGGTACACACATTTTCACACACACATTCTCAATGTTACATTTGTTACATTTACACAAACTCACGCTAACACATAATTCCTTTTATACACATATACATGCTCACGCACGCATAAACATTCATGCTAACACACAAACACTGACACATTCATGCTCTAACACACATACACATTCATGCTCATACTTACAATTATTAATTTATGTTCAAATCAGTAGAACTGAAGCATAATGTATTCAAAAATAACATATTTCAGCAGAAGAACAATTGTCACAACTGCGGGTACAGAATCTGGTAGGAGTCTCTATGCAAGGACAGGTTCTGGATGCAGAGAGCTGTCTGCTGCAGCTTTAGGCTTCTTCATAGGCTGTAGTTCCCATCAACAGGAACACGATTGATAGACTGAGAAACTGGAAGATGGACTGGGGAGACCGGCAAATGGCGGGAGAGTCTGGGGAGACTGGCAGATGGCGGGAGAGTCTGGGGAGACCGGTAGACGAGGTCAGGCAAGCCAAGGTCATACACAATAAGGTCAAACTTTGTGGTACACAGGGATAAGATGGAAGCAAAAACTGTCAATAACTAGATGATCACCAAGCCAAACGGGTTGGGAAATCAGTAGACAGGAAAGTAAACCAGGAGTCAAAAATAATATATGGCTCAAGCAACAGAACTGCATGGCCAGGACGTACAATGCTTCAGCAAGGAAACCAGAGAGCAACCCCGGCATAAAGGCCCTTAAATGCCTGACGGGCCTCAGGTAGGTCAGGAACCAGTGATAAACTGGGCAGAGACATGGGGAGATAGGAATCCAGCTATGAAAAAAAGAAAACACATCTTCAGAAATGCTGATGATCATGAGATTGATGCATGCAATCTTATCAAGAAAAGACACATTTTAATGTCTTCCAAGTAAACGACGCAACCTCAAAGTATTGTTAACAATTACTGCATTGATTCTAAACCATTATTGTAATGTTAAATTAAGAGTCAAACTACTGAACGTTAGAATACTTATATTATAACAAAGATATGTACATTTCAAGACACAAGGAAATAAGACATTACGCTTAGACTTATGCATTAGGGTACAATCAACAGTTGGTCCTAACAATACAAGATTATTTCATCTAATCATCATTTTAACAATTGCAGCACATATTGTACGTAGACGCAGAGTGGTAATTAAAGCATACTAAAAATATTACAAACCTGAAAAAAAACAAGCAAATTTATTTCATCAATTTTCTTCTAAGACAGGACATAAACTTTTAATAGGTAAACAGTTAAATCTAAAGTAATTATCTATCATATTAAGACAGCTATGTACAAAATAATATTGGTGAAGCCTCATCATGAAAAGAGGCATAAAACCATGTTTAATAATTAAAATAATACTAAATTGAAACACAACCTTCTAATTTGTTTTATAAATAAAATTTTGGAGTTACTGTACTCTTAAATTCCAAAAACATCATAATTTTAGTTTTAATTAAACATATTTTTGCAGAATTAAAGCATTTATTACCTATTATATTATCGGTGACTCGACAATTAGTTTTATCTAATTGAGAAACATTTTAATACTAGCCTTTAAAAGTTGGCGTTATTGGACAAAGTCCTCAAACAACTTGCAGGGATTTATGTGTAAAATGAATCATAGGAGCAGGGTTGTATAATTAACCCTTTACATGCTAGGGAGTTTGGTGGACCCAGAAGGCATTGTTGGTCATAGTTATAGTTATATGCCTTCTATAGTTATAGAAGGCAAAAAGCTTAAACCTTTGTGTACTGTGTTGAGAATTTAGAGGAATAAATGGCTTCAGATGCCTTCCAGAGATGTGCCCCAATGCCCCATGACCACCCATTTATTTATTTCACAAATTATAAGAGGACGGGTAGAGGTTTGTGATGTATGATGGGATTGCTAATGTGCTGAGCTTAACATTCTCAACAAGACAAAATCAGAGACAACCACAAAAAATATCTCTACAGAGACTACATGTAATGTATAAGCTACTTTTGAACTCGCTTGTAAATCTGTGTGGATTTCTGCATAAAATTGTTATTTTTTTATTGTTAACTTTAAAAAATCAACACAAATTTGAATTATTACTTTTTTTTATAAGTATCTGACACTCACATTACAAAAGAATTATAGATTGATGGTTTCTTACAAATCAGTGCTGCACCTATATGTCTCTGCAAGTACTCTCCTAAAAGCCCTCTTTTTTCTGCCCACAACTTGTGTTTCTCCTCAACCATCATCTTCTCTTCCCACCAGGGAGCAAGTCAGGAGCCTGATGTAGGGATGGACACTAACACACCCACACACTAACACACACAGACATTACCACACATATACACCCAAAAACTCACACTTACACACCCTGAGTCTCATACTAACACACCCACACCCAGACTCCTGCATTTGGATTTGCACAAAGTGCAAATTTACCTAATTTTGATTGGATGGAAACTAAGTAAAAAGCTCTGAATTTTCATCTGAAATCTGTGGGCCCACATTCACTCACACATTCGCTCTCATACTCTCATTCTCCTTCAATATCTCTATCACGCTCTCTAAATGTTTCCCTACCTTCTCTGCCAACCACTTCCGCTGACCACTTAAGCATCTTCTTCATCTTGTGAGAGTGAATGTCATATCATATAGGACTGTCACAATTCGTGGAAGGTGAAAATTGTCTCTACTTATTCTTATCGCAAATAGCTCAATAACCCTAATAATTATTTTTCTCATTCCTGCAGATCATGTCTCCTAAAAACTTGCTGCATGTTGCAGTTTGAGAGGGCGAGTGTTGACAGTAGCTCCAAAATGCTAATTTCGTTATGTCTGAATATAATTGTTGACATCATTTCATTTATTTATACATGGCTTCAAAATAATGACCTCTAAAAATTCCTTTGCATTAGAGTTTGTGTAAACCCGAATTAATGTATGTGCACAACACTTCTTATGCCGTTAAAAGTCTACTCATAATACACTTTCTTACAGCTGTAATTATAGACAAAGAACATTATTCATCATACTTACAGAAAGCACTGAATACAATATTGTAGTATATAATACCTTAGGATATATCTACAATATTTTTAAGTTATTTGTTACTCCGTTCTGTGTATGAATGAGTTTAAATAGCGAAACTAAACAAGAAGTTATAATCTGTCACCGAAAACATTTAGTCAGCAGCTATAAAAGTGGTATTAGAATGTTCTTTATCCAGAAACAAAACACATAATTAAATGCTATATAAATGGCTTCTGTAAGTAGAAAAGGCAACTAGCAATTTGTCAAGATGAAAAGCAATTTTTCCAGGCATAACATAAATACTAGTCTGGTCTTAGCCAACCATTTCATCATTTTCTTCAAAACAAATATATTCAGTCCCTTTAGATAATTTGGCAAAACCTTAAGAATGTTGTAATTAAGTAGGTGGTCTGTAAAACAGGCAAGTTATTGAGAATTTCATATTGAAATTAGTTTTTTTCCCCAAAAAATATTTAGTTTGTTCTGCTATTTTGTGTGAGTGGTTCTATTGAAATCACTAAAACAACATGTAATGCACATAATAGAGAGAATGGCATATGAAAAACAACTGAATTTAATATTAGTAAAATATTGTGATTTAAAAAAAAACATCTTTTATCTTTGTGTCATATGAAGCAGCAAGACAGTGAATAATTTGTTTTCTCTTAAAGAATGAAGACAAAAATATATTAGTGAATTATGCATTGAAAAAATATGAAATTTATTATTTTTATTAATAGATTGTGTAGCCCTACAACAAAAGTGACGTGAAAACCAACTATATTAAAATTGACACTATACAAAATAGTCAATAACATTTAATATATATTAAGACATACTAGTACAGAGGATGAAGAGTACCCTGCCCTTGGGAGTTAACATATGTAAGAGTTTTCATTTTATTTTCAATTATCATATCAACATGACCTTCCCCTCCAAAGGCTGCCTGACACAATCACACACTTCTCAACATTTTACATTGACCTTTTAAGAAATGGGGTTTGTTTGTGGGACTTCAACAAGATTTTTTACTTAACTTTGTAACACTGATAGCTATTTTTGTATCTGAATGATGTATTTACAAGAATTGGTTTAATTGAATTGATTGTTTTCTTAGTAACACAATTCAATTTAGAAATATATTAATTGGTGTAACTTTTAGGGCTGTAGAACATCATGATATGTCCTCTACAGTCATTATATTGTCCACCATACACCCCAGTAAATGTCCACCATGAGCAGTGTTGGTGGCGACCCCTGCCCCTGTCCCTGCAAAGCTTTCATAATTACACTCCGAGTTGTCTCAAGTCTTCCAAATCCAGCTAAAGATGGAACCCGCAGACACGTGTTTTCAATTATGATAATTATCTCCATTACCTCCTTAGCAGCTCAGCCTATCGTAATATGGAGAACATCCTATTGTTAGAAAGAAAACCAGTTTCACGTTAAGGTGCTGTTCATAGACCTTTTACATATTTTATGTATATATGTTACAGGAGAACACAATATCAGGGATATTTCATGTTGTCTGCATTATACATAAACATCTATTGCTTGATTCTTGATCAGTTGCTCTTGTTTTATGATGCTGGGTGAGGAGAAGCAAAGAAACCAAAAGGTCAGTTTAAACATTCTTTTAAATCGACCCAAAAGGCAAATGTCAGGATGTGGTATATGTCAACCCTGGCAATGAGAGAGGACCAAACAGAGATTTAGTAACAGGAAATCTTGATGTTTGAAGTTAACCTTTTTGAAACAAAATATGATCAATCCTGACAGAAGAACATATAATATAAATATATATATATATATATATATATATATATATATATATATATACCGTATTTGCTCGATTATAGGTCTGACTATGAGACTAAGATCCAGATCCCCCGCAGTGCTGCAGGGAACCTGGATCCTACTGCCCCCCTCCCCAACTTACTGGTGTTTCTGAGTCCCCGGTGCGTAGTCCGGGCAGCGTGTAGAGCTCTACGCGACTCGCGTAGACAACTTCCACTGCAGCCGGAAGGAGGTGCGTTTAGCAGCGGAGGTTGTCTGCGTCCATCGCGCAGACCTTCCCCGGCTGTCAGAGATCAGAGTTCCCCTCACCGGGAAATTGTCTCTGACAGCCGGGGAAGGTCTGCGCGATAGACGCAGACAACCCCTGCTGCAGCCGGAAGCACAACACACTGGTCAGAAGCACTGGTAAGATTTTTTTTTGGGGGGGGGTGTTAAATGGGGGGCATAAGACATTTCTGTAGGCAGAATGCTGTATGATATGCCTTTTAACCCCCTTAATGCCACTCTGCCTCCAGAAATGCCTTTTAACCCTCTATACACCACTCTGCCTCCTGAAATGCCTTATACCTCCCTATATGCCACTCTGCCCCATAATATGCCTTTTAACCAGAGTGGCATATAGGGGTATAAGGCATTTATGGAGGCAGAGTGGCACATAGGGGGTCAAAAGGCATATCATGGGGCACAGTGGCATTTAGAGGGTTAAAAGGCATATCATGGGGCACAGTGACAAGCCTGGGGGCAGATGTGCATAACTGGGGGGCAGGTTGGAAAATGAAAGGAATTAAAAACAAAATATTTTTCTCAATCATAGCTTTTATTAAAAAAAATAGTTTACATGAATTAACATTTACTGGTAAAACTTTTTTCCTTTAGGGTCGTCTTATATTCAGGCTTTTTCTTTTTTTCCTAAATTAATATTCAGATTTTGTAGGGTCGTCTTATAATCAGGGTCGTCTTATAATCGACCCTGATATATATAATATATAATAATATATATATAATGTTATAATTTTAATTGCTGAACACGTTGTGCATGTATTCATGTATAAAACAATCTCTGAATCCAAAAGTTTTAGTCTGGCTCCTAGCATAGATCTAAAAACAGAACAGAAAAAGCTTAGCTTATGCTGGTTTATGGTTTTTTTTTTCCAATAAACTTTCTTTATCTGCAGACCTGGGGGCTGCCATTGATTTGCCTTCTTTTGTTTACTAAAAGCTGCATGGTAATGCATCAAGACAAAGCTGCTACAATACACATAGATGACTAATATACATTTACCTCGTACATATTGTGCAAAAACGGTTTAAAAAGATATTTTTTGAAATGATAAAAAAAAATGGTGCCAGTAACTGATGAAGATCAAAGCCTGGATAACTCCAGTTATTGAGGGTCTCAAATTATCCTTCAGCTTCAGCACAGGAATCTTAATTAATATTAATTAAAAATAAATTAAAATACTTGCCAGGGATACACAGTATTCATGGTCTGTGTGTGGCCCTTGAGGACGGAATACAAATATTAGCGATAAACTGATAGGAATATCAGCGTAACAGGAGGATAGATTTGGCCGGTGTTCCCTCATTTCGTGTTGCAAAGAGTAGTACGCGTATCACTGGCAGAAAATTAACCCCTTAATGACAAAGCCCGTACACGTACGGGCTCAAAATGCATTGTTTTCAATGGGTTTAGGGACCGCCCATTGTCCTTAAGGGGTTAATATTTACAATTAACTTTTTAAATACACAATAAGCAGCAGCTGTTCATGGCTCAGCGGTGCCGGTCCACAAAACACCGAGGCAGCGTGTAAATTAGACAAAAGCCTACGAAGGCACAGAGCATCAGGAGGTAAGTGGCGGAAGTTAAGGAAATGATTAGAATACATTTCTGTGCATTTTAATTTTGAATAATTGTGAAGCTGCTAATTTGTATCTGAGTGAATGAATGAAACATGCCGGGCATATGAATTATTAATGCCTTTTTTGCTCTTTAGGTTATGCGCTCCCCTTTCTGTATATATGCATATTTAGGGGTTCTGACCAAACCTTAGGGTTGAGCAGCCCCACCTGACACACAGGAGTGTCATTAATGGTGTCAAGAGGGGGCTTTAAATTGCTTAAGTAATTGCTTGGTAAACAATATAGCCATCAAAAATCAGATAGTACTCACCAAACTTGGGGTACTTTGATGTAGAGGCCATATAGTGTGACGGAATCCCCAATATTTTGGCCTCAGATAGGTTTTTTGAATGGTATTCTTTGGGTATGTGCTGAATTCTTGATTTTTTTGTATTTATTCTAGCAGCAACCCAGAAATCTGATTTTTTACACCTTTTATGCTTTTTAGGTTGCGCGTTCCTCTATTTTTATATAATATTAAAAATGTTTACTTTCCTTTTATTCATTTTACTAATTTAAAGATGTGTTTACCACAAAATTGACATAGTTCCCAAATTAATTTTTAGAATATTCAGAAAAGAAAACGCATTCGAAAAACATTTGGTGGTACAAATGTTGATGAAGCTGATGGTTCAAAGATAAGAAGAAACGTATTGTATAATTTAATTTAAAATTATTGGGACGCCTGACCATTACACAAACAGGGACGTTTATGACATCGCAGTCTAAATACATAGACATTCGTTTGTATGCTGAAGGGGACATACCAAGACATTTTGGATAATGCTATGCTTTTAACTTTGTGGGAACAGTTTGGGGAAGATCCTTTTCTATTCCACCATGACTGCGCCTCAGCGCACAAAACAAGCTCAATAAAGATATGGGTGGATGAGTTTTAGTGGAAGAACTTGACCGGCCGCACAGAGCCCTGACCTCAACCTCAGCGAACACCTTTGGGATTACCCGGAACGGAGATTGCAAGCCGGGTGTCTCATCCAACATCAGTATCTGACCTCACAAACGCTCTACTGGATGAATGGCCAACAATTCCCACAGAAACACCCAAAAATCTTGTGGAAATCCAGAAGACTGGAATCTGTTTTAGCTGCAGAAGAGGGGACCAACCACATATATATATGTATTTATAATGCAATGTCATAAAAGTCTCTGTTGGTGTAATGGCCAGGTGTCCCAATACTTTTGTCCATATAATGTATAAGCCTGTGACCTTGTTTTAGAAATCAGGGACTCCAAAGTAATAATTGAAAAAAATGAATTGATGAAACATAAAAAATAAAACTTAACACATTAAATATTCACTGGAGGTTGCAAATGCTTGAAAAGCTTACTATTAATCATCTAGAGCCTTTAGCGGGTAGACTGTTGAACTGAACACATGTATGTCAGGAATGCATAAATAGGCTAATTGTCAAGGTGAAGAGAACGTATACAGTGAATAATCAATATAAGAATTACACTATTCTAAAGCAGGTGGAAGTCCCTTCTGGTCTGATAATCCAGATCTGGTCCCCCCCTACATCGCTTACCAAGTCATTCTCATCTCCCTCTTTGAATATCCAATGGTATTAAATTTTAATTTATAGAGATCCAGAAGGTTCCGTAGCACTGCTATAAAATAGGGGAGAGTAAAAATTCACAATAATATTAAAAATTTCAGAATACAAAATTGGCTCACATTTTGATATTGGAGCCTATTCACTAAAGTGCTCACAAAAATGCTTATTAAAAAAAAATCATACATTTGCAGATTCATTAACCCAACAAATTAACCAAACAAGGGTCTTCGAAACTTCCTATTAATGAAGGAGTGCTGACAATCACAACCTTCCTTTGTGAACGTAAGCATGCAAATGTATGCAACCTCCACTGAGACTGTTCAGTCAACGAGTTTCTGTTTTTACATTTTTTATGAATGCTAAAGCCAGTTGGCTTTTGTGAACTTCCGCCCAGCTCACGGGAGTTTGCTGCTGCATTTTGTTTGCTAACTCACAAACAATTTAGTGAATAGATCCCTTGCTATTATTTGCTCATAAGTGAGTGTAGATTTCATACATACGCAGACACAGACACAGCAACCCAACACAGCTTGCACAATAACACTTGGACCAATAAAAATGCTAATAGGTAAAATATATTTTTAAATAATAGTACTTTTTTTCGAGATCCTAAGATATGTGTTGCAGAAACGTATTTTTCCTGAAAACTATATTTATTGTGCTATTTTACACATATGTAGTAATTTCTGTTGATTTGTTTCAAAAACCCCATAATTTTTTTTACCGCAGCGTGTAATATAAAGAAAACCTTCTTCTTCACAAAAGGGTATTTCACACAATTCAGTTGTTCTGTATTTGTTCATGAAGTCAAGGTCTGTAGCCGCCCGATTCCAGGTCAATGAAAAGTGATGTCATAAAGTAAGTTAAGATTTCCAAAACTTCATAACCTTTTCTTATGGCACAATTTCTCCTGGGTGTTATTTTGCTCTCATGTTTATTACCCATGTAAGAATTATCACATTTTGGGATATTATTTAAAATGTCATATTCTGTATCTGCAAAATGACCTTTGGTGGCTGCCGTCGTGATATGAAAAGATCAACTCTAAATATGTCAAATTAAAATATTGTTGAATGTGTAATGACATTAATGTTTCTTATCAAGTGAAAAACACCAGTCTTACATAATGCTGTTTTAGATCTCCTCCGTTTAACACGTCCAAATCACAATGGTAGATTTTCAAAAAGGTACTCCTCAACATCTATAAATTATTTTTTAGAACCATTAAAATGTCTCCATACCATGTCATTCATTATGTTAATGGAAATATATAATACAAACATATTAGAACATGAAGAATGTAGTTTGCTTGCTACCGGTATGTTACGGTTGATATCCCCGTTTGAATGCAGGTGACCCAATTAAATGTATCTTTAAATAAGCCCAAGTCAACACAAAGACAGGTAGTAGAGCCATTCCGGGAACAAATTTCATGAGTCGCAATAAAAGGGTTAATATTTAAAGAGTCTGAGGGTCAGCTCATTTGGAACGTTCTCAAGTATCACTGATAGGACGTATTCAATATTATCTTCCTCGATGCCATTATCATTAAAGATATAAAAGCCAGTACATTGCTAAAAAATATATAACAATCAAGGAGTGGTAACATAATATCTAACCTCTATATAAGGTCGGCGAGAGCTATTGACGCATTATTCAGTTGAAGACATTGGATTTTTACTGAATGAGCCAATATTGGTGTAGTTTTCGGTAAATATATTGATTGTAAAACAAAAGATTTTTGCCATGGTCTTTTAAAATGATTGCGTTAGCGTTACAAGTAATGCCCCCACCCCCCTTTAAATACCATATAAATTTAGACTCCTACAAAGCGCTACAGACTGTGATGATCCTGATAACTTTTACAATGTTATTACTTTGTGACATTTGGAACCAATTATTGTTATGACATTTTCTAAGGAATCAGACATAAAATTGTTGATTACTGTGCAGTGAGTTGTAAGTCTTGATCTTTATAACTGTGATAGATGTGAGGAATTACATTTTACAGATTTTGATGATAATGATAATACAAATAATAATAATAATAATAATAATAATAATAATTATAATTTGTAATCAAACACAAACTATAATGGAAAAATTAAAACATGGTTTGTGGTTAAGAGAAGTCCTTTTCAGCATAGCTAAAATCATTAATTGAGATTACCTATAAACCATATATAAATATCCTATTGTTTTGGAGATTTTTGGTTTCAATACGATATATCTAATATATAATATGAGACAATAGTCACAGAAAGTTTTGTGGCAAAATGCAGCACAAGTATTATATCAATATCTGCCCTTATGTTAAAAGGGCAGTCGGTATCTACTAAAGCACAATTGTATCACAAGTAGAAATAACAGGAAGAAATAATCACAGAGCGACATCTAGGACAGGGGTGTCCAACCTGTGGCCCTCCAGCTGCTGCAGGACTACATCTCCCATACTCCTCAGCCAGCCCCTTAGCTGAAAGAGCATTATGGGAGATGTAGTCCTGCAGCCGCTGTTACAATTACTTTCACAATGCTTTATACATGAAATGAGTTACTAAAATATATTATATACAGTAATAAGGATCTCATTACATAGATGAAAAAGTAAAAAATTGGAGCACTCTTGTGACCCCCAAAATATACAATGTCCTAGAAAGTTGCTTAGATATTATTAACAATTCTGTTATACACCTTAATAATTAAAAAGTGTATTCAATTTTTGTATGAAAACATTGATTTTACCTTAGTAACATTTTAATATTATTATTATTATTATTATTATTATTATTATGCCAGTAGGGGGATTTCAATACAACTTTACCAAGGGATCGATTTTAAGGAAAATGTGTCTGAAATGCCATGTCGGTACCTGTATTGGTGGCAGATTTGACTTCAAAACTAGAAAATAAATGTCTGAAAATGAAAAAATATATATATATAAAAATAAATAAATAAGATTTTTTAGTGATGGATTCAAATGTGATTTATTTCACAAGTGACCCAAATGTTCTTCTTAATATTACACGAGGAAGAAATACAAAATATTGCGTAAGAACAAAAATATTTTAGCAAGAGTGTGAAGGTGACTAAAGGAGGAAAATAAAGAATCAAATATAACCCCTGGGCAGGATGCTGAGTCAACTGGGTTTATGAAGTCCATAACTTTCTTTTATTTGATTTGTCATTTTTAGCCGTCTGGAGTGTGTGATGGATGAATTAAATGAAGACATTTTATAGTACAAAGTTAGTACAAGTACAAATATATAAGTCTGTTCTAGAAATATCATCATCGTCTCAATTTAATAGGCGAAGAAGCAGAAGAACATATGGCTTATGTTTTTTGGCCAACGGACATTAAAAAGCCTAATCTCAACCAATCGCAATTATGCTATATTTCCATTGCATATGCTGTTTATGTCCTAATGTTTTAATGGAATAGAGTCTATTGGCAGAAAAACGGGTTAAGTTAAAAGGTTTTTGATTCTCAAATTTTGTTTTACTGAGAGACAAGAGACAGAAAGAAAAAACTTTATTTCTGGTCCATCAAGACTCGGTAATAAACTGAGCAGTACCTTCAGACATACCTGTCACGGATGATATCTCGCTGCTACTATTGACTGCAATATTTATCAAAAGACTGGACAAAACATGTAATGAATAAATGAGGAAAGGCTGGAAAAATTGGTGAATGGTTTTCAGGATAAAAATTTGAAAACTAAAAGGATCTTAATATGTATAGCCCGGAGGAGAGAAGAGAGAGAGGAGATGTGATAGAAACAAAATACCTAAAGGGATTAAACAGTAGAGGGGGAAAGTTTCTTTTCAAGGAGGATAAATGTTGAAACAAGAGATTATAATCTATAACTAGAGGGTCAGAGATTAGATGCAATGCAAGGAAGTTTTACTTTGTTTAGAGGTTTTTAAAAAAGTGTAATGTTGTCCCAGTAGATATGGTAGAGGCTAAAACATGCATGTAATAGGCATATGGCTAATATGAGGAGGTGTTAGATCATTCTTTGTCTTGAATATCTAAGCTTCTCCAGTGGCCAAACAGCAATCAAGACCACAGCTTCAAAGTATTCTGAAGCAGGTTTATTCAATAACAAAGAATCAATACATACAGTACTGGTTGCTGGAACAAATGGTGGTCACAGGTACTTGTAGGCTCAGTATTCTTGGTGAGATGAAGGTGAAAGTTGGAAGAGACCTTGCCTTTGGTGGCGTAGATATGTGTACAAGTTCTTTACTATATGTGGGCAATGTATACATTTAGGAACTCCTAACAAAGCAGTCATAGGATACAGAAATATACCCGAGGATCCTGTAAATAGCTACATTACGTGTTCAAAATAAAAATATGTTCATGGTACGCAAGGTGCAGTCAAGCCTAAATGATTTCTTACGGAAGGGGACCAAAGACTGATTAGCAGTTGAGTATTTCATAAACAAAGGCAGGCAGACTAGATTTTCAGAGTGATTCTTCTCTGACATCAATTTCTATCTTTCTGTAAACAGCTAGGACAATAGCGTGCAAGAAGGTGCCACGGGCATGTCTTGTGCAGTGATCTTTATGGGTGGGTGAGTTCGTTAATAATCATCCGGAGCGTTTAGTAGCAAAGAATTCAGAAGAATTTAACCCACATTCTACACAGACCCAGACTTTGTAAAACTTCAGCACAGCAATAAACAGAAAAAGTTAGTAAAAAATGCAGTCATGTAAGTCTCCACCATGTCAGTGGTCTCCTACGTGAGGATTTCAGTACAAACTTCAATGAGTGATCATGGGGAACTAGTATAATAGTATCATACGTCATTACAAGAAAAGGGAAGTTACTGTTTGTTACTTTAGTGCAGTATTCTTCTGGAAAAGCAGAGGGGTAATTTAATATCATATTTGGAATTATATTGATTTATCTTTTGGTTCTAAAACATTATTACCCAACATGCACTGTAAAACCTTCAAGTAACCTTGTCTGGATTTTTCTTGTCTGTTTATAAATATGAAGAATCCTAGGTTAGGTGTTTTTAATTGACAGGGGTCAAATGTATTCTTACCTCTAAGGGATCAGCTCAAATTTCTTTTTTTCCGCCCATAACCTTAATTGGTACTTATAGTGCTGCAGCTAACCTCCCTCATTAGCTTGTCTGGCAAACTTAGCGTAATTTCTTGTCTGGCTTAGCGTCTCAACACAATTTGTTTTCACATAGCCAACAAACATGTATTGGGTCAAAAATTACGGTTAATTTACTGTATTTTGTAATCTAAGAAAACGGTTCTACCAGAGCTGCATAGTGAGATCTGAACATATAAGTTAAATGCGCATTTTTTATCTGTAGATTTCTTCTTTTATAAGTTCAGGAGAAGAAACATTGTAAAAAAAATTATTGTCCTGTAAGGCAGAAGGGCTAAAAAGTCAAAATGTAGTTTCTGGACATCTACTTTTCTGCTTGATAAAGATCTGACGATGGACACACAGAGATTCCCACCAGCACGGTAAACCAGCGGTACCATCAAATGTGACAACAGAACTAATAAAAAGTAAACAACCTTAAATGTTGTGGGTAATATGATTAAAATAAGCAAACTGAGAAGTTACTCAACAAATATAGGAAGCACTCCTGTTGAAATGAAAAACATTCGCTGTACATTTCAAGCAGCCAGCTCTCTCCATCTTCTTCCTTCTTTCCAAAACTATTGTCACAAGAATATAAATTACTTATTGGGGAGAGCGTGGGCTTATTCACCAAAGGGAGAGTTGGCGAGAGCGTGCATTCATAGTTCACTGTGCATTATGAAGGACCAGTGCCAGCAAGAAAGAAGCTAGCTTGAACTTAATAAACAAATCCTTTACACAATACAACTTAATTTCAAATTGATTTTGAGATTAAAAAGTATATGAGTTAATCTAAAATAATGTATATACATCTGCAAAAGCGTTCATTTAACCGACAGCAAGCAACAAGGGAAAACAATAGTAAATAAGAAGCTTTAGAGGCTGTTCCTCATGTTTGCATCCACTTGGTCTTTTGTTAGTTTTAAAAAGTTCTGATTTCTACTACCTTCCTGCTAGGTTCAGACTTTTGGGTCTTCTGAGTTCTTCACAAATCGTTCTTTGGATTTCTGCCTTACTTCCATTCAAGTCTCCATCTCCAAGTGTGCTTGGTGTGCTTGGTGTAGGGTAGTGACTACCACCTTCTCCGGCGGACGCGGTAAGTTTAGGTCTGTGCTTGACTTCTCATTAAAGCCCCAGACTTATAATACAGATAAGTTACAAACTTGTTTCTGTCTAAGGAACCTAAAGCTTTAGTGTACCACCTACTACAGACTAAAAGCTCTGCTCTAAATTCATGAGAGGCATTTCTTTAGCTTATGAATGCTTTTTTTCTCTTAGGACACCTACAATATATTTTCCCAAAAAAACGAAGATAAATTCAAGCATCTAAAATATTATCCGGAAGAGGCTAGTTTTTTGTCTTTGTGGAAAAACAGATCATAGAGAATACAGGAGTTTCTGATGATGCGTAAACCATTGGTCGCCATTACAAATTGTAATCTGTTCCTTATTTCACAAATTTCAGAGTGATCTCTTTCTCTTACAATCTTTACCAAACACGACCTTCAAGAGGCCAACAATACTAATAAAAGAACGATAGATGGCAAACTACTTTTCAGATTTGGGCATTTTGGATACACAATCATGCCGTTCGGTTTATGTAAGATCTCTGCCACTTTTCAACGTATCCTGAGGGATATCTTTGATGCCTTCTGAATAATCTACCTGAATGACATCCTAATATTCTACCGCTTTCGTATCGAGAGGCAGGTTCTTCTAAGGCTCCGGTGTAGACTGTAGACTAAACATAAAAAAAAAATAATCTTTGAACCAAAGTACATTTTTGGGATTTAAACTTTTCACAGGCTCCATGCCAATGGATCCCAAAAAAGTATCTGCATTAAACAATTGCCAGTCCTCACATCTAAGAAGGCCATACATTAATTTGATCAAAGAAAATAAAATATTGAAATTATGGAAAACCTATCTCTCTTTTTTTTCTATTGCTAATTATGGAAGGAATGTACTGATATGCATAATTTTGAAAATCTTAATAAATTTCTAAAAAAAAAAAAAAAAAATTATTTTAAAAAAAAGATGCGGTTACTAAAGGTTAGATTTTTGAACTTTTTAGTGCGAAACCTTTAATTCCCATTGCATAGTCAATATGTTATAGTGGTTTTTTTTCACGCTTTTAAAGGTAGTACTCACCATTAATAGGGTGTCTTGATGTGGCAGATCAGCTTATGAGCTTTGTGCAAAATACAGTACTATTCCCTCAAGTATATTGAAAGTAAGAGTTTGTAGGTATGGACTTGAGGGTTGGCAATTTGTTCTTCTTTTTAGATCTGGCTAATTTTCATTTCTTGCTGCCGCCCAGTAAATTGGGAGCGAGCACAGACATGGTATATCCCAAAGGAAAATTATTTAAATGTAAAATATGTAAAATATGACCGCATTGAAGTAAAAGTACTTTAAGTCCTTCATAAATAAAATATGTGCATGTTTCGTATAAAGCCTGTTTGAATTTGAGCTCTTTAATTGTGTCTAATCAAATGTATTTAATTTCCATCAATGTTCACCATCTACAGTGTTCACTGGCCGACATATTATTAAAAAGATTAAGATATGCATCAGTAAATATTTATGGTAAAAATCGAGATATTGCTAACTATAGAGTCATAGAACATGCCCCTGGAAGTATTAAAATATGAAATTATAAAAAATCTGAAAACATCTGCCACTGAAGGGTGAGTATAGGGTGCTGTCGGCACCAGGCATTTGCCAGTGTGCCAGAAGGCCAGTCCGGTACCGACCGTAGCCAAGGAAGTAAGCAAACTTGTAGTAAAAGCTAAAGCAATGGTCAAAAACAGGGGGCGCAATAACTGCAGCACCCAAGCAGGAGGAATAAGAGGAGAAAGTATAAATGTAAACTATCCAAGGTCACACACTTACATGTAGACTAGTAGGACACCCAGTGAAACAGACTCTTTATTGAGCTCCCCTAAAATCACCAAATGACACCAAATTAACATAAATAACCAATAAAAAACAGCCAAAGTCACCGTGATTGACTAAGCTGATAAAACGGACCAATCAGGAGTGACCATCCTCGTTCTGATTGGTCCCCTGCTGGTTGTTGTTGGCAATATAGGTAGCTGCTCACTCAACTGCATAGCTGATATCATAAATGAATTCATTAAGCAAAGATTTGTTTTAAGAAGCATATTATTAACCCCTGGTGTTCTTTGAATTTAGTGGTTACTCACAATGCCCTCTATGTTACAGTTTGTTACGTTGTTCTTAGACTAATTTTGTATTCTAAAATATTAATTATTTAAATTAGCGAGAAAACGCATGCATTTCAGGATAAATTGTTTCTGCCTTCCACATGAATTGAATTGGAAAACCTGGTCACTTTCCAGTTTACTACAGCTGAGACCAATCAAACAACTGAAAACAATTTGTTCAAAGCTAGAACTGTCATCCTTTATTACAGTGAAATGTATGAAGTGCAGATACCTACGTGCGTTCCTTCATATCACAAAAACGAGTATGCATTGTATTTGACAGTTGTGGACATCGGAATAATATGGAATATAACCCAATCAATAGACTGTGAAGAATCTAAAAGCTTAAAACAGATGTTCAAAACTTATCATCCACTTTACCTGTTATTTTATTGGCAAACAATAAATCTAATATTTTAAGATGTGAAATTGATTTTTTTTTTTTCTATATGGTTTTCCTTCTGAAAAATCTACTTTTTTTCCCTCTCTATCTCCTATTTTCAAAAGTGTATATTAAATCAATAAGTATTTAGAAATGTAAATTAAAAGGAATATTTTAACCCAAGGGAGAAATAATAAATTAATTCATAAATAATAAATTGTTTCAAGAGATAATAAAAAAACAAAACATTGTCAGAAAAGCTATCTTAACTAATCTTTTATCAGGCGTGACAGGTTCCAGTTCACATTTGGTTTTCAGAAAAACATTTAGTCAGTTAAACACGGTTTAGTAATAGAGAACATTAGTCTATGGTCTGCTTATTTTATTTATAGATTTGGTTTTAGCTGCCACTTATTGCTTCAGGTAGCTACTACTGCTGTTATTACCCCTTCTTTTGTCTCAATTACCCTTGCAAGCATGGCCCTTATAAACCCTCTATTCCAGTCAGGAACTTTGTATGAAAGTGTCTGGATTGTAAAATCATGGTCCGTATCTGTATGTGGGCCGCTGCCCAACATCTCTCCATACACACCTGGTCACTCTGCTCCAGTGCTTTAGTGTGTGGCCACTGGCTGGGTATCCCTGGCCGCATGCTACATGAGCGTAAACATGTAATGTGTGACCTGTCATTTCCAGACCATTACACCACCAGGTGGCTTTTGGGTTGCTGGTCTCTCTACCTCCCCATCGACATACAATACCTGCCTGCCTCTGCCTCACCTGTGGCTTACTATGACAATCAAGACCCTATTAATAGCTGGGTATACGCCTTGCTCATGCTAGAACATTGTGTTCTTGTCCTTGTTTATATTCCGTTGAGCACCGTAGTTTTGCTTATCTGGATTTTGACCCATTGTGTGGACTTTCACATTGAACCTGGCTTGCCCCTTTGTACTGCGATTAATCCAAATATTCTTGATTTTCCATTCTTGACATGGCCTTTACTCCCATTTAGGAGTACATGGATGTGTATGTGTGTATGTGTGTGTTAGTATGGATATACATGTGTGAGCATGGATGTGTATGTGCAAGTGTGTAAGCATAGATTTGTATGTTTCTCAACATGGGTGTGTATGTGTAAGGGTGTGTGTGAGCACGGATGTGTATGTGTAAGGGTGTGTGTGAGCACGGATGTGTGTGTGTTTGTATATGAGCATGGATGTGTATGTGCAAGCATGTGGATGTTTATGTGTGTGAGCATGGATGTTTAAATGTTTGTGCATGAGCATGGATGTGTAAATGGTTGTGTATGAGCATGGATGTGTATGTCTAAGGGTGTGTGAGCATTTACGTGTAAGTGTGTGTTAGTATATGGTTATGTGTTTTGATGTGAGTGTATAAGGCTGTGCAAATGTAAGAATGTGTGTAAACATGTGTCCCATATGTGAGTTACTGGGGAAAGGCAAAGGAAAGATAGGGGTGCTAATTAAAAAAAGAGGATAAGAAAGATAATGAGAGGTGAGGAGAAAGGAGAGAGATAGGGAGAAAGGGTAGAGATAATGAGAATGCGGAGACCTAATGAGATGTATAAAAAGAGGAGATATAATGAGGGGGATCAAAGAAAAGCAGGAGAGATAAAAGAAAAAAGATAGGAATAAAAGGAGGAGGAACAATAAAGAGGGGGAGAAAAAAAAAGAGAAGAAATGTACAGAAAGGGGAGAGATAGGAAAAAAAAAGATGAAGTAAAGCGAAAGAGGAGGTGTGATAAAGAGATGAGGAGCAAAGCGAGAGATAAAGACAAAGGGGGGAGAGGGAGAGGATGAAAGATAAGGAGAAAAACGTGGTAAGATAAAGAGATCAAAGGGGATCAATAAAAATAAACTTTACATAAAGTAAATCAGATGTTTACATTTATTATATTTCAATTTATATTTGTTATAATTTCATTGTTTTCCAATGTTTCATATTTCAATGATTGACCAGCTCTAATCATTTTAGCCCCACACATGGTAAATAAATGATATAATATTACATATCACTGAAACAGTTAATACGGTACATTTAATGCAACATGCTTGATGGCGTGCCTCAGTTGAACCTATTTAATTTTGGCAGTGGTTGGAATTCAGTGTTTTCGGTAATTAGACATGCTCTGCGCACAGGTACCATTTGTCAGGAATTCCTTAATTAGGTCCTAAGCAATGCTTTGAAATCTTGACATGAAACTGTACATTTCAAGAATTTAATATGTAACCGTGGAAACACAAAATTTAATAAATACGGTGGTTTTCAATGGGATTTTTTTAGCATTTAAAATGATGGTTACTGATTCCCTTTTGCTTCAAATAATTACATTTCAGGTTATAACAAATAACCAGTTTCACTTACAAACCAAAATATACAAATATTGTAACATTCTGAAATGAATACACACACAGCCCATGTAGACAGAGGTATTACGCAGAATGCTGGGGCCAGCATTGTTCAGGGGCCAGACCTTCATGAATGTTGAATCTAAAGGTATGGGTTTCTTAATGTTTCAGGGGAAATTGTGTGAAATCGGCACTTATTTTTTTGCAGATGCAGACGTCATGATTACCAGCATCAAAGGATCCACTTGTGCACCAAAAATCATAATATACCATTGAGGTTGATAAATCACAATGCCAAAAAGCAGATGCAATTAATCACTTGTTGTTGCAGAGAGGTATTTTGACTCACTGGAGGTTTACTAAGGTGTTTTTATTTCGTTACTAAGAAAAGGAGTTGCGGTTATATTTATAAAGTTTGACAGTACCAGAATGTTTTTTGATCTTTCCATATTGTGTATTTTAACTGCAATGGGGTTCGATTATAGTTGCCCACTAACGAAACAAAAAGTTTCTCCGAATCTTTTTTGCTCCATGTGCCCAAGTCTAACGAAAAGAGGAATACAAAGATACAACTTCTTATTAACATACCGTCTCATAACAAATGGTTGGCGATATAATTGGAGCTGGTGTAGAGTAGACATATATCGGCTTATCTTTTTTCTTTCCTTGGGGGGTGGAGTGGCTGAGGAACCCAACATGTTTACTAAAAAAAATGGAGGGTGAGAGTCCTTTGCTATTGTTCTGCAGCATAATGTGATTAGCCACCAGCTAAATATGCTCCACCAACCATTATAACATCGTACACACTTGTCCCAACAGCACCCTATATATCAGCATCTTGAAAAGGAGTGACATTTCACCACTAGTTATAACAATGTTACATTGTATTTATTGAGTGCCTGCTGATTATGGATAAGGAAGACATTATTCTGACTCCATCAATCGTCCCATGGAAGGATTTGCCAACACACTGGTGGAACAGCGCAGGAGGGAATCTGTTATGTCTGCTCCTCTCCTCAGAATGCTAGTCTCTCTCTCACTGCTTCCATTAAACATGTATCTTCTCTTTTTTGGCATGTGTGCCATGGGAAGCTTAATTAATGTTTTTTTTGCCAGCATTCAGGTGTCTGCTTCTTTGTTTTCTGTTGAATAGATCTACATAGCATAAAATGGAAATTACAAGTTTGGGAAATAATTATGGCTGTGCGGTATCTTAATGCCAGGTTTATATAGAATGCATATTTTCCCCCATGGCATCATTTTAAATAGGTACGATAAAGCTTCAAGTTAAATGTTGGCCTTGGACTACTTACCTATACTTGGGCATCCTGTTGGGCTTCAGTTCACAAAATAAAGACTGTTCCAATGGCATAATACAAAATGCCAAATCAGAATTGTGTAGTTATAAAGGGGAAAAAAAATACATTTTGTCTCAAATAATACATAACAGATTTTACAGAATAAGGTTAATGTATTTTGAAGTGTACCATTCATTTTCAGGTTTATTATGTTGTGGCTAAGTTAAGATAATATATATTGGATTAGAATGTGAACGTAAAAATCTAAATATTTTTACAATTCTAAAGGTTCAATAAAGATTTTATTTGCCAACACTATATTTGGGGTACTTTGACGTGGTGGCGGGCTAAGCAATATACGACCACATAGTGTGATGGAATCCCCAAAATATATTACCTTAGATAGGTAATTGCTTGAATGACTATGTCTTGAAATTCCAGTTGTGCTTAAAATCACGTCAACTGAGGCCGGCAGCATTGCAGCAGCTCGCAGACAGAGTTAACTGCGCAAGGTAACCAGGGGCCTTGTCTAGCATCAACCATTGAAGAGCAGCTGCCCTTCATTGGTTAATGCAGGAGGAGGCCCCTGCTGGGGACCAATAGCGTGGCTTTTACGGACCTTTAAAGTCCTGGAGGCAAAGGTGCTGCATATTTTTACCGCGTTAACCCCATATTAACCCCTGCCCCCAAAAAACGGCAAAAAAAGAAGAAAAAAACAAACATGAAGAACGTACATGAATATGCGCCTGGGACGGGTAAATATTCGTGGAATATGAAGGGTTTTTTTACATGAAGACGGACACGAGGACGAACACGAAGATTTGTGGGGGGGCAAAAAAATATTTTACCCTTAATTTCTGAAACAGAGTATTTTTCGATTTGTATTATATCTCATTTTGTTCCATAAACTCCCTTTATCTGTAGATCTTGAGGCCGCCATTGTTGTCAGATATTTTGGGTGACTTTCTCAGCTCAAACACCACAGTGAGCCGATGCTTTATGGCAATGCTAATGAAGTCTGTTCCTCCATAGACTTTCATTAGTCAGAGTGTTAGTCTTTATAGACCCTTTTTGGCACCTCCCAAAATTACATTTAACCCTAATGTGTATAACCAAAAGTAACGAATAAATAAAAATAGGAAAGAAAGATCTTTCTAGCAAGTTTTTTAAAAAAAAGGAAACAGCAGAACATTTTTGAATTTTTTTTTAAAATCTGATACTAGTAATAAAAAGTAGTACACTTTAAAAACATTTCGCCTGTTTCCACTCACGGACATGGCTGAATCAAACTTTTTTGAAATTAAATTTTATTTCTGTGACTTGTCTGCACTTGTGTCTTTTGATAACTCTATGTCCTGTGTTATCTTGGTGTCGAACATTGATATTTACTGACATTTCTTTATCGCCTTCAACAGCCTCAGAAAAAAAGTTCTTTTGTTAAAGAGATCTATTCATCCAGTCTTGTACGTTATTAAATGGATTCAGCCAACTGATCCATTATCCAAAAGCTTCACTTGATGTCCTCATATTGTTTGTATATCAAAGTAACATGCTTTTTTTTGTAGTTTCAAATCTTCAGGGATAGTTTGAATCTCTATATTATTACTTTTTTTTACAAGACAGGCTGTCGGATTGTAGCAAAGTTTTTTTCTTTTTTTCCCCCTGCATTTCAAAATTTCCATTTAGTATAAGCACTCTGAGTTATTCCATTGAGAATTGCAAATGCATTCTCCCTGCCTTTACCCTCCATAATCTTACCACTGATTGGCTGCTTGAAACTGCCAATCAGTGGCAGAAAAATGCACTCATTGAAATCAATGGATGACTTTCCAACATGCTCATTGTGGTCTAGTTGGGCAGCTTTTTCTCCCCCACTGTGTGAGTGGGGTTAAAATTATCAAAACAAAAACTTTCAAGAGACATGAACCCCATCCCATGCCTCTCCTCCATCTCTTATTGGAGGGGTAGTGCTCAAGATGGTCATGCCTCCTTGTAATTAAAGCTATATTCGTATAAGTGGGGGATAAATGTTATAGTTGGAAACTATAGCCCCCAAGGCTTATTTTTATCATTTCATCTCACCCTAATTAAGAATTTTCATTTTGTTTTTTTATTTTTTATTGTCTGTTCAGGGGAAGAATTGGTGTACTCAAGTCCAACTCACATTTGTAGTGGGTTAATAAACTCACAAGAAGCTGGGTCAGCTCATCTCTCCTGCGGTTAAGTGTGTGATAGTTGTATGTGATTTTTTTTTGTTAGCGTAAATGCGAGGTTGCTTTAGAAAAATTTGAAAGCATTCACACTTTAGTGAACAGACCCTATAGTGTTTTTATGAGGTGTTTATATCCTTTATAATAAGACTTATAGATGCAGTTTCACTAACACCACTTAACTTATCCCCTTTCGAACCATATGTAGCAGCAGAAATACCATTCCTAGTTCTGTTGAATGCCTACACTCCTCTTAGAAATAATTCTTCATTTACAGACCTGCTAAGATTTATATGCTAAACATGTGAGATCTTTAACATAACTTTCTACACATTTATATTATTATATTTTAAGCACCTCCTAATTTTAACCTTTGACAAAAAAAATGTATTATTACTTAGCTTACAATTAGTATTCATATGTCATAGGTTACGGTGTCCAATCAGTATGATGATTACGCTTTCTTTCTTTAGATGATTCAAGTGTTGTCATTTGGAATTTAGAAATGCCACATATGGGATTCATTAATAATATGTGACCTCCATCTGTCACGATAGTCATTCTAAACAATATCATGAAATTGTTGTATAGTGGTTTTATGATACCAGTGTTAAGCAGTAACTTTGCTTTCCTTTCTTCGATCTGCTAACACAAACATCGAAGGGAGCTGAAAATTTTTAAAGCTATCATAATGTACTTTCCTAAATCTGGAATCACTCTGAAATTGCTCTGGAGAATTAATATAACTCCCTGCTGTTAGCTTATAAATAAAGAACAGCTGACATTTGTAGTTTATATTCTAAATATAATATCAACACAACATTCCAGAATAGCGCTTCGTGAATCACAGATGACCGTGATCTCAATGAATTTGCCCATGTTCATTAACTAATTAATTTCTTAGGAATTAATTAGATTAGATGAAATGTGAAAAATATGCATTTATTATTTGGCAAAATAAGCTAAAATTACATTACTTAAACATATATATAGGTCATGCTAAAACAAATTCAGTTCTTCCCATAACAACATTTAAGTTAAACAAAAATGTCATGTAGGCTTTACTGAGTTATGTAAATTAATTTATTTGTGTTTTTTTCTCTTAGATGGATGTGAATTGATTTCTATCTATAGGACAAACAAAGAGTTGAAATCAAAAAAGCTTACCATTACCTAAACCCAATGGTTGTTTAGGCACAGGACACCATTGTATCCCTTCCTAATTCTAGAACCCATTGTCTTTAAGAAAAATGCTTTGTATGTGTAAGGTTCCAAAAGCTTATATAACATCACAATATTTATTGGGCCAGCATTGAAAGAGATGTAAACGTTTACTGAAAACTCATGACTGTGCACTGCTGATTGGATCCTGCAATTTACCAAAATAAAAAGACAGGGGCACAGAACCACCAAGATGGCGCCTTCCAATTGACAACCACCTCAACTCTGTTGGTGGTCAACCAACCAGAATCAGTCCACTCTCAAATATCAACCATAAACTTATGAAGAGTTGGTAGAACACATTTCTTCTCTTGCCACAATGTCAAAAGAGGGGTGGTAGAGCCTCCCATTATATGTGTCCTAGGACACATGGGGTTAAATGCGTGATTTGTACTCTGGTACACACCCCATATAAAGGACTCTAACTGAAAACCAAAAAAGCACATTCTATAGGAAGGTTCCATAAATACATTTTGTATATTTATTTGGTACAGTTTGGTAAAGAAATGCTTAAAACAGAGACAGTTCACATTTTAAGCAGTTCCTAGCAAACTAGCAAGAAGTCTTTCTACGAAGAGCTTCAAAATGTTGGTAATCCCGGTAATACTGATTAAAGCAACTTCACTTAACTTACCTTATGACTTTTTAATGTTTTAAAGGATTCCATTGGGGGGGGCACAGTAATGGCTTATTTAAATATTTTATCATGTGTATTACCAGTTACCAACCATGGTCAAAAACTGGTTTATCTTGGCACATGATTTTCTATAAATCCAAGATTAGCCATTTTATTTAGGGTTTGTTTCCGTTTTTATTTTTTAGTTGCTTTCATCTGGTGATCGGTATATTTTGGCTGGCGGTAGTCATGTTTTATTTCAACATTTATTGGAACATCAGGGTTTGTATATTCAAGCATGAAGCAACAATGAAGAATTCCCTTTTTATTGACATTCCAATATGCCACCAAGCGCTTGTTTGTTGAGTTACGATATTATGGCGGGTGCCCCATTCATTTTATTGGTATAAAATTCTATTAGCGGTTGTGATCACCGAATACAGCAGCTTGGCATGGCAATTATCTAGTGGTTGTTTATTGCTCATAAGACAAAAAGAGACAGATTGACCAGGATACAGAGACTCCCCTTTGACCTTTATAGAAAAGTTTTTCCTCGACATTATTCACATCTAAACGTTTCTGGAAATACTGCTTTCATTAAATACATTAGAACATGTATTTATACACTTTTCACCGGAGTATTTTGTTTTTATAAAACTCTATTAGATACAAAGGCTGGATTTATAGAAACATAGAATTTGAAGACAGATAAGACTAGCCTTCCAATTTCTTCTGATGTCAAGACTTAGACCTTAATCAGTCGTTGGTCTCATCTTAGATTACGCATAGCTTTATGTCTATCCCATGCATGTTTAAAATCCCTTGTTATATTCTTTGAAAGCTCAAAGTTAATATATGTAACCCGAGATGACCCGCTACTATCTTCGTTGTCCCGCTTTCTGCTGCTTTCGAGTAGACAAATTCTACACCTTACTCACGGTGTAAGTGGTCATGTGACCACCCAAAGTCATGCAAAGTCATACTAAGGAGGGGGTTTGTAGGTGCATGACATCCCCAGTCAATTTAAAAACATTGACAGTCCCTATTGAACCAAGATGACCTTGTTAGATATACAATAGATATACAATGTGAATAAACTGTAGTATAGTACAACCCAATACCTATTTTACATCACCTTATAATGTGGTTTAATTCTATTATATTTGACAAGTTCAGGTTAAACTCTGATTTGAACTGGCTTTTCATTTAACCATTGTCTTGTATAGTTACTATTAAGCTTTCACAATTCACCTTGCTGTAGCTATAGTTTGACCATTTATCCTGACAACCATCTAATTCCATCTAAATTAAATGAGCTAAGTGTGTCATAGGAGTGGAGCATTCTACTATGGTAGCCTAACCCTGAGAAGGCTGACACTTACTCAAGATCAGTGGGTATTTGGTGTGGCGACTAAAGAAGACTACAAATCAGTGGTGTATTTAAGTGGTGTATTTAAGCCGAGTGTATTTAAGCCGAGTCTGTGCTAGGCAGAGACCTTTATAGTGTAACTGGACTGGATACCCTAGGCCTGAGGTAGCAAAACCTATGGGCTGCATCCTCTTGGCCACGTAACTGGGAGCAGAATGCCCTTTGGGTGATCAGGCCTCCAAGTGTGCCACTGGTCACTTGACTTATCTCTACCAAATTTTAAACCCCAAGACAGACTTAAAGCTTTTCAGTGTGTAAATATTTTCTAAAGGTTGGCATTTAGGTTATTACGTTTAAAGAACATTAAACTTGGAGTCTGTTTTCATGTATAAGTGTATACAACCAAGAAAGTAAACTCTATGTCACAAAACATGTTACTGCAAACCTAAATTCGGTTTATAACAGGTACGGTACACAGAATAATTTGGCCAAAAAAAACCCAACAACCAGTAAGACAATTAAAGGTTTCCTATTTATTACTGCTTGTCCATGTTATGGTCTAGCTGCTTTTCTGCTGCATTGCTGGAGGCTTACAGCCTGGCTGGGTTGCCATGGCTACACTCCTGTCACTCCTGTGACTCAGCCCATTGTCCAGCCCACAGCCAGCCCCTTTTGGCTATTTTAGCAGCTAAACTTCACTTCCTCCTTGCCCTTGTGTTGTTTCCGGCTGCAAGTGCTATTGCTGTGTTCCTGTGTTCCTGAATTCCTGTGTATGACCTGGCTTTCTCTGACGTCCATCCCAGCTCCTGATTCCTGGCTTGTTCCTGACTTCGCTGATCTCTGTATTCCTGACCCCGGCTTGTCTGAGTACCCGTCTTGGTTCCTGACCCCGGCTTGTCTTTTGGTATATGCTTTTGGATCCCGATTTGGCTTTGTTCACTATTGTCATTACAATAAAGGTGATTGCATTTTACGTTTTGTGTCCGTCTGGTTCCTGGTCCCTAACAGTCCATCAAATGAAATAGTAAAGATGAGCAGATGTTAATAGAAATGTAAGAAAATGAACAGTTAATATTTTAGTTGACTTATGTTATAAAAAATAGTGTTTCAAAGAAAATATTTATATTTATTTTATGTACTTGAATAAATATTTAGTAATTTAAATATATTTAATCAATAGCATCACATAAAAATTGTGGACATGGAGGTTTATGTATTTTGATTGTTTGAGCATTTGATTGTTTTCCCATGGCTATCGATTTAAATGTATTACTTTGTCTGATAAATGTGCTTTATATACCACCCCTCCCCCACCAAAATGTTGCTTGCGGGTGCTTTATGTAATAGGAATAATCATACCTTAGAATTCTGGGGTATAGATCTGCTTCCCCGGGTCTTCTGGTCAGTTTCCGCTTTCTCCGGGAAGGGGAGTGCCATTTGGCCATGGCGAGGCTTTCCTCTACTGCCCAGCTCCTTATGACTGCCTGGAGCAAGACCCACTCAGATATGGCTACCCAAGCCCATCCACGCTTAACCCCTTTGCCAAGAAACTCCCTCGGAAGAGGGTCTAGGTAGTGACATATTTTGGCCTAGACCTAGGGCAGCAGGTCCAAGTGAGTGGGGGAGCCTCAGGCTCCCTGCAACGCCACTACTCAATGGACCAGTTACAAAGGAGATCACTTATCTCCCCAACTACCCCATAAACACTATCGTAAGCTATACTGAGTTGCCACAGTCCTCCATAGTTTCCTTCGTACATAGTTTCTTTGTAGCGCTCCATTTATTAATACAAATCAATACTTCTTATTTATATTGAGGAGGTGCATTTACATTTCATGCCGTGATGCCTCATTGCACGAAGGTACTTTAAACTTCTCCACAGGTATGAATTTTTCAAGACCATCTTACGCGGCTCTCGTTTTACAGTTCCGAGGCTCCGTCTGTCACTCTGCATAATACCTTTTTTTAGCTAACCGTGCTCAAAAATGACACGTGATTAGTGATCTGTACCTTATGTAAAAATGTGCTTAAAAACCATTGACACGGATAAGAAATACACATAAGATGGAAAAATATTCATCGTTTGACTGAAGCCCTAGACAATCTATTCTGTAAATAAATATGTAACATCCAAAATAGTTCGAATAAAATACCGCCACCTTATAGTTTCTACAAAAATTAATCCTTCGAAGGAAAACATAAAGTTATTCAGAGTGGCATATATTCAAGATTTAAAAACACTTAAAGAAGAGATTGAGCTCGTGATAAGAATATATAGAGAGCATGCCTATAAATGTCAAGGAAGGTATTCATCAAAATCAGCATTTGTATTCCAGTGGAGGTGAAAATAGAGACCCTTGTTGGATGCATTATTTACAGGATTGTATCTTCAAAGCTAAGCATGTAGCTTAAACAAAAGCACATAGGGAGTAGGAGAGAAATTAAATAGTGGAAAAGTAGACATAAGTACTTGGCGGTCGGCAGAAGCGGAAGTGGTCCACAGCGAGGAAAGGGGAAACATTTAGAGAGTGGGCAAGAAGAACAGAGGGATTTATGTTCATCTACAGATGAAAGAGGAGATAAAGAGAAGATAGATGATATGGAACAAGAACACGATGCGGAAAGGGTCGGCAGACATTTAGTAAGTGTGAGAGTAGACCAGAACGAGAGTGTGACAGCGTGAGAGAGTGTGAGTGCATGGGCTCACAAATTTCAAATGAAAATTCAGAGTTTTTTGCTTAGTCTTTCTGGCGGGTCAGGCCTTGTTTTCGTGGCTTCGTACTAATCGCCAAATTTGGCCAAAACTCAGTAAATTTGCAATTCGTCCGAATTCGAATCCACAAGTCTGTTATTCCATCATCTTTTTTTTTTGTATTGTAATATTGGGTATATTTTTAGAACAGAATTTTAGAAATAGTTCTGTGATATTCAGTTACTCATATTTTTATGCATTAATATATTCATGCTTTGGACCAGCCCTCCTGTTTTCGTATATCATCTTCATGGATTTACTAATCTTTTATTTATTTAATGCTGTCATGGAGCTACCTCAAGTTGACTTGAAGTCTGACTTTTTTATGTTCTGCACAGATTTGTATATACATTATAAATGAGGATTCCTTCTAAAAGTTCATACGGAGGACAAAATGAACTTTTGAACTCACTGGAACGATAGAATGGCTTTTACTTCCTTGTCAACCCCCCAGTCACCTTGAAGTTACCTCTTAAATGCATTGCGCTCTAAATGTTAGATCAGACGGACATTAACATTTAATCAGCCTGTGTGTTTTGGAGGACTACAAGGCAGTTTGTTAAATAAAGCAAGGAAATTTAAATGTTAGCACATTTTGTACAATAAAAATCTAGGGCTTGAAATGTTATTTTACATTTTGCAAATATCAATGGCCTGTTTCCGACAATATAAAAAAAATATTATTTTTTCCTTTTAATTCTTTTTATTAATTTCCAATACATAAAAAGTACAAATGAGAAAACATATAACAGATCATACAAATTACAAATAAGGAATATAAAAAAAATATTAAAGACGCTATATAGGTATAAAGGCATAAAAAATATATTTGTGCATACGGTATGTTCAAAATTATCTTATTACACTACTATGGTACGGAGTATATACTCACCTTGGTAATATATATTGTTTTGCATATACTATGGAAAATGCAGGTTAAATAGCCATTTGGAGCTATTGTTTTATGATAAACTCTTATAGAATGCTGGTCATGATTCTTAGATTAGAAGCCTTGTAGATCCCAGTGTTACATTAATTTTCCCAGTAGGAGATTGCGTGGAGCGCGTGCGTCTCTTGACTTGTTCTAGAAATTATAGTGCAAAATTGGTAAATATAATATTTTGGCCATTTGAGTGTGACTACACAATAGAGAGAAATTGAGTCTTCTGCTGTGTCTAGAGTTCAATAAATATTTATAGAAATAAAATATTTAATTCATTGAACAACTGCCATTGTAGATGAATTGCCTAATTTAACTCATTCTATTCAAGATCCACTCCATTGCACTAAAGTTCTTAAATATACATATAATAGCGTGGCATATTTCTAATTTGAAATTCTATGGCACTATCACAATGAAGGACGGAGAATATAAAGTTAACAAAAACATGAACAAAACACCGTTTTGTAAGCTAACAACCTATTAGGAGGATGGTACAGAAGGTAAGACGTTGCTTGGGCAATAATGATACGATTAAAAAAAAGGCCATACGCAGAAGTCACTGGCCAAATATCTCTGGGGTTGATGGAACATCTAGTTTATAATCAGAATGCAGGTTGTAGATATATTTTATGGATTTCTGAACAGGTGGGAATTTAATGGAGTGTTTAATACTAGAATAAGTAGGGGAGAGTCTGAAAGTAGGAAGAAGTGATAAGGACTGAAGAAAGAAGTCATGGGCAGAACAAAGATTGTTTAGAAACAAGAGATATGAGTGGAATTAAGTTTTATGAAGGGCTCTTTAAGTAAAGGCCAAGAGCAACCTCATCTAGGACTGAGGCAGAACACATCTCCTGCACTCCAAATAGCAGAAGTGGCTGCTCCGTCCTCCCGCAGTCAGCACTTTATGGCAGTTTTGGCAAAAGCAGCCAATCACTGGCAGGAAAATAGTCCCTTTTCAATCAATGGAACCACTTTCTGTTCAGGCAGATAGGGGTGTCATAAGTTCATAGGTCCCCCTGGAAATCTCACAGGAACCAGAGATGGAGCTGGTGGTGGTGAGCATTCTGCACACTGGTAAACAGAAGATGCATTTGGCTAAATGTATCTCCTGCAAGCCAAAGAGCATTTGCAGAAAAACTCAAACCATTTTTGTAAATTCGAAAATTATATTCATTAAAGTACACACGATGGACTGAGTTTCTCTTTAATGTCTAAAAAATGATACAAAGGTTACTAAATGCCAACAAAAACATAGCTGTGCTTTTTTTTTTGATTGTGTGTACTTGCTGAGCACATGTTATAGGGGTTCACAAGGATACAAAAAGGAGCGAAATCGTGAATGAAACAATGTACAAATGGTTTTGCAAAGTCCTATGGAATGTCACACTAAAAAGTAATAAAAGGTGCACAAGGTGATATCTACAATGCAATTGGATGATAGGACTGGTAGTCTCCATGAGACTTGTGTGTACCAGTCCTATCATCCATCTTCAGTTTTTTTATTACAGTATGCTGGAGGATATAATTAGGGGAATATTATTTCTCTCTATATTTTGTATTTGGTTCTGTTTTTCTTTCTCTTTCTATAAAGAATGGTTATTCCATTTATTCATATCATTAAGCAACAACCAAAATTTTATGCACTGAACCGATTATTCATCGTCTTTTGCCAGCTCTGAAGGTAAGGGGGAATTTTGGTGTTGGATGGATAAGCCTACAGCAGCACAACTGGGCTCTATTGTGGATTAACACAAACAGTTTTTTCTGTTGGAGCGTAGCACATCCCTGGCTATTTCAATTATTTATAAGGCATGTAACATTTTTCTGTGGCGCTTCAGCTACTTTGTATTGTTACTTTCATTGTGTCACATGTGCAGCCACACTTAACCCTTTAAATCCCAGTTCTGTGGCCTAGATGAAGGATTTATATATATATATATATATAGCTCCATGTTTATGTGGATTATGATGCATATTATAATTACGAATAAGGTATTTGTTTTTATTATGTCACAAATGAAATTCATTCTCATTTAATTTCCATTTAAAAAAAAAGAAAATAAACATAAAGTCAACAAAATTGTGATCGTGCAAATGTAAATAAAAACATCTAAAAACCATAAAAAAATCGATTTACTATTCTAAAACAACAATTCTAGGTACCTGAACGTTGATAACTACACACTATAATGATAAATTGTTGTTTTTTTTCATCTTGATTTACCTCCTTTCAGAAAAAAAATATATCAAAATTCTCAAGGGTACACAATGCAAAATATCTATATTTGGATCTCTTCTTTTATTGGTAGTGTAATAAAAATGTTTCAAGTGAAAGAATACTTGGATGATGTGATGAAAAATTGATAGTGTTCAATGAGATAAAGGTGTACTTTTTTGGATTTTGGTTCTGGTTTCTTATGTGACAAATGCATATGTTGACAGTATGCCATCAAGCCTCATGAGATTCCCTTTGGCATCATTTGTGTAGGAGATGTTTTGATTTATAGGCATTACATTATATTACTTTATAGAAGCAAAGGGAAATATGTTAACCTATATTCTAATACATTTTCAGTGTTTAATAATAATAATAATAATAATAATAATAATACCTGTGAGAAATTGGGCTAATCCGGATTACCAAAAATTGAACCACTTATAGATTTTACTTTGAATCCAGGGGTAGTCAACAACAGACATTTAAGACTGTTTTTAAAGACGTGTTTTAGGTTGGAGGAAAGAAGAGAAAAAGGAGATGTGATAGAAACATTTAAATTCTTAAAGGGATTTAACAAAGTACAGGAGGGAAGTGTATTTGAACGGAGGATAAATGTTAGAACCTGAGGTCGTAGAGGGTCAGAGGCTTCGATGTACAGTGATGTAAGGACGTTTAACTTTACTGAGAGGATGGTAGATAAATGGAACAGCCTTCCATCAGAAGTGGTAGAGGCTAATTAGTAAACATGCGTGGGATAGGCATAAAAATACCCTGAAGACGAGATCAAGTACTGATTAAAACCCGAGTCTTACATCAGGAAAAACTGGCAGACTAGATGGGCCGAATGGTTATCGTGCCGTCAAATGGCAATGCCGTCAAATTCTATGTTTCTATACAAGTGAATCCGCTATAGCAGTGGTATATTTACCTTGCCTCCCCCTCCGCAGTCAGCGAATGCATTTTCTAACAAACATTTCTAAATACTCTTACTCTCAATCTTCTTTTACATTTATTTATATATCTCTTCTTTCACTTTAAGGGCCGTAAAAAGTCAGAATAATAAAGAGGAAAATAACGGTTATTTTTTGTCATACTAAACCAACACCCCCATCCGCAGTAAGCAGAAGCTATATTTTATTCTTTGTTTCTGGATTCCAGATACCTCTTATTTTTACTCTGTTATTACTCCTCCATAGAATGGAATGGTTTACGTGAAAAACAGAATAAAAAGGCCAACATTAAAAACACTATAATGACTGTAATCAAAGTGGAAAAAAGAAGGACATTCAACAAACCTACCATCAGCATAAGAAAGCACAAAACACTTTTGCTGATATTATGCAAATAGAGTAAAAGAATAAGCAATCAGTTAAGACAGTAAGCAAGAGTATCTACATCTTAGCAGACATTAAAACAATCAAAGAGATGGCTATTGAGTGCATTACTCGTATACTGTATTAGAAAGATATATGCTATATGTTAAGAGCAACATACTTTATCACCAACAATTACTTTATAGCTTGTTCTGAATGTACGTAGCAGGGCATGGGCAGTCTGAGACACAGCAGCTCTTATCCATTGTCAAATTCTATCTTTCTTTATTTCCCATTTATTCATTATTGGACAGCAGCCCGCCTGTTTTTTCAATATATTTTTTTCCCACTAATTCAGTATAATTATTAATTAAAAGATATGTACAAGTGGGTCAAAAATGATTCGGACTAATTTTTGGGCCCTGGGTTTTGAGGGAACACATTGTGTTTCTATGGACATTTTTGCCCATTCATCTAGTAGAGAATTCGTGAGGTCAAACAGTAATGTTGAACGAGAACGCCTGGCTTGCAATCTCCGTTCCGGTTCATCCCAAAGGCGTTGGATGGGGTTGAGTTCAGGGCTCTGTGCGGCCGGTCAAGTTCTTCCACCCCAAACTCATCCAGCCATGTCTTTATGGAGCTTGCTTTGTGGGCTGGGTGAAGTCATGCTGGAATAGAAAAAGATCTTCCCCTAACTGTTCCCACAAATTTGGAAGCATAGCATTGTCCAAAATGTCTTTGTATGCTAATGGAGACATACCCTTTTCTTTACCAGCCCCAGGAACTAATCTTAGTTATTATTCAGTGAAGAAAAAGCCATTAAGCTTTTTTGCTTCAAAAACAAAGCAAAAAGCTCACAAATTTCTCGGGCCCTTTCACTCTCACTTTCATTCTTGTTCACTCTCTCTTTCACACTCTCTAAATGTTTCCTTACCTTCTCTGCCGACCACTTCCGAAGCTTCAGAAGCTGCTGTCCATTTCCGCTTCTGCCGACTGCTTCCACATCTTCTACCTTCTCTCTTTAATCTTCTCTCTTCTATCTTCGTCCGCAACTTTGCAGACCTGGTGCAAACTTCCGACGACGCTTCCGGTGACGTCCTCTCTTCTGATCCTCCAATTGGGTGGGAGGACGTCACCGAAAGTCCTGTAATTTTGCCCTAAGGTGAGGGATAATGTTTAGCTACGCCTACTTCTGTGCCCACCTTTCTCCTTAACAATATTTCTAGCTCCACCCCTTACATGACTAACCACACCTATATGGCCAGTTAGCCATGCCCATATATGTCTAACCCTACCCCTATGCATGTGTAGCTTGGACCCCCAAAAAGCCACTCCAACAGAAGAGGGAGATCTCCAGGTAGCCTGATGTGGGAAGTCCTCACATATGTCCATTAGCAGCAGTTAAGCTTTTAACACCATATCTAATAATATTTTCATATCAATTAGTGAGGAAAAAAGGGAGCGGCTGTCAAGTTACGTTTCTGTTTACTACATTAGAGTTTATTTTGCAATGATTTTATCAAAGGTTATTTACTGCCATAATTGCAATTCTTTTTTTCTAAAGACTTAAATTGTTCTCACTTCAGTCAAATGGGAGTTTTTTGTACCCCTTTTGTTCAAAATAACACAGAAGGAAACTGCAACAAATCCAATATGTATAATTATTAAGTACTGTTTTTGTTAATCTATTTGTACAATTTCTTCTGGTCCCTTTCATATCATTTGTCACAAGATCACTTCAAATTACTCTACTTGAAAAAATCAGAGGCTCAGTTTTTTTTTCTTGTGTTCAAAGTCATTGCGCAATTATCACTCAGAACATTGTGGCATAGTATCGAGTTTCTTAATGAACATGATCCAATAATGTTTTTAAAAAGTGTACCAGGAATTACATTTTAACCTTTCAAGTCTCTAAAGAAATAAAATGTAATTGGGCCTCAGAATACTGTCTTAAAATCATATAAGCGCAGGGGTGGATTTACAATGGGGTAATAGGCCATTTGCCCCAAGGCCCTGGTAGCAGGGGATACCCATTTGGTGCATTGTAATTTATTGATTTGCACTACAAATATCAAATCGGATGATCTTTTATGCTGTTTAATCCAGCATGCAGGAAGTAATATCACTTTTCTGCACCTAGGATCAGTCGGCACAGAGGGAGAGAGACACACAGTCAAGCTGTTTGGAGGCTAAGATGACACAGGAAAGCAGTTTGGGGGCTAAGATGACACAGGCAAGCTGTTTGGGGACACAGTTGGCACTGACAGACTGTTGGATGGCAAAGCTGGCACTGTGGGACATGTTGCTTGGTGAAGATGGAGGGCGCCAGGTAGAATTTTTGTAATGGCCCCTGTGGTTTTGTACTTGAGCCCCCGAGGGTATGTATGTATTTATGTGGTGATAAACATATATATGCATGTGGTTGTGCCTATTAAGCATATCTGTATGTGTATGCATGCATGTCTTTGTGTGCCTGTGTATATCAGTGCAGCAACACAAGCACAGAAGCAGCCTTCATGACAAATGAACAGAATTTCTAAGGAAGTTTATTTGGGAGGGGATGCAGCTAGCAACGCATGACACGGGAGCTAGTCACAGGAGGTGCAAGTTTCTCCATGTAGTTCACAGGGATAGCCCCTGATAAATGGGTTGGGAGTGAGAAGATTGGGCATGGAATGGGCAAAACACTGCTCCCCTGCACTGGAGAAATAAGAGAGTGACCCAGAGACTCCGGGGAGCTAGTGATACATCTGGAGGCTCTAGGTGAAACTCGGAAAATTCCCAGAGACGATGATGGATATTTGGTTATGTGTGGATGCTCAGCTATTTAACTTTCATGTAGCTTTGAGGTAACAAAAACTCGCTTTGAATGATGGTCCCTTGGCTTTGACTGCCCTTTCTGCCAATTTAATTATCGTTCTTGATCATGATACTCTGCTCATCACTTACCTGTATTTAGCCAACAATGAAGAAAGGTAGGGTTAACCAGTCCACGGTTTAGGGGTTGGTTACTAGCATAGATCTTTTATGCCACTTTTAGAGTGTCTCTAGCAATGGGCAGTACTCATCTCGCGCAAGAAAATCACCATACCCCTCACTAGATCCACAGGGACGGCACCTCTGAGTTCTGAGGCCCACATTTTTGTAAATCTGCTATATTCCGATTTCAGTAACAACCATATGAGCAGAAATACAATAAATCAGCTGGATGCATGTTAAATCTTTTACTTTTTCTTTTCACTATTTATCATGGCAGTAAATAGCCTTATTTGGCTGCCTGGTTCAAGAATCAATCTCTGCCTATTGGATTTTTATTTTTTACCTTTTTTTATTCCTAAAGAAACTGCATCTTTCTCTTTTTTCATTCAATTTGCAATTAAATTTAAATGTTATGCTTTTCTTGGGTAGGAGACAAAGTTGCAGATTGACTCCTGACAGCCGTATTACACTGTGTACATGCTTACAGTACACAATTACAGTACACAATATGATGAGACCCCCTGTGCTCCTCTACAAAAAGTGTTCATTTCCATTTCAATGACAGGACTTTCCTGCCAATGACTGCTTTAAGCAGACACAAGTACCACCTAAATGCACAGCTGTAGCTTCTAAAGGTTAGTGGGTTCTAAGTTGCGAATGTATATTAAAGTACTTTATAATATCAAAATTCTTTAATATGCATTGTTCGTGCCAGGGCCGGACTGACGATGACATAAGTGGATATGCAGCTGGGTATGCAGTAGACTTATGGTAAATTCAGTGATTTGTACAAAGCCCTTGATGCACATGACAGCAATATGGCGGCACTTACAGTGATGTCCTCTCCCCCGATTGGAGGATCCAGGAGGACGTCACCGCAGCTCTGCCATTTTTACGGAAGTTGTCCGCTGAGATGCATACAAATAAAGAAGATTAAGGATTGAAGATTGTAGATGGACTAAAGAAGAGAGAAGAGAATGAAGAATTTAAAAGTGGTTGGCATGAATTTTGCTCCCAAATTAAAAATGTCCACAAATTTTTGTGTCCGAATCTTTTTTGGCCTGTTTGCATGGGCACATACTGCGTTTTTGAGTCTACACATATCCAGCTGCTGTCGCGTCTTCTTGCAGTTAAAGGCACCCTGTAACCAATATAAACTTGACATTCATCGTTCGTAAAAACTGCCTACATGCTGTTAATGCCATATTAGTTAATGTGGCAAATGGATTTTTGCAGAGAGATGTGCACTTTTCTTGTTTCTTCTGTCACTAAGATGATGCATCCCAGCAAGCAAATCCCCCACCGCTTTCACTATATCTTGCTCATTTAACAGCTTTGTAACAGCTTTTATAACTGGTGCAAGAAACAAGAAATGGTGGAAAATTTGAAAAACTGTGCCTGGAGGAAATCGAGTTTCACAGTATGTGGGCTTAAATACTATTGCGAATATCTTAAAAACACGCCAAATGATATATTAAGAGATGTTAACATATAACAACATATCGGCAGTGCTTTAATTCTCTACTGAGTAATGATACATTTGTGTTTTAGTGACAGTGTCCCTTTAAACTCAAGAAGTGGAAGGATCGATTACCTACTCCTTGAAATGAAACTAATTTGCCTCTATAAAATATTTTCGTCTTTCCAGGTATTACCCATTTGCTCAGGATTTATGCTTTACATAATAGAATCCTATTAACATTTGCATAACCATCTGTCGTACAAGTTCCCAGCTCAATCTCCACCTTATGTGTCAGGTAAATAGGTATAAATATAAATAAACACATAAACATATGTAAATACTAGCAGGTTTAGTTTGGAAAACATCAGTGGTAATAACCAATTTTTAATTTCTGCTATTTCATTTGCTGGCAATAATAAATAAGGAAGACATCCTCAAATGACACGCACAAGCACTTAGCAAGGTTTCAAGCAACTAGCTGAGTCGTCTACTATACAGGTGTGTCTAAGTTATGGCTTAATTGCCTTATATGTTGCCTGGTCTGCCTATATGTAGCCAACTTCTAGGCTCCAGCTACCCTTTCGGGGAAGAGTGGCTTGGTTGGGGTGGCGTCAGTCACATAAAGGGACAGGCTAGTCCCAAACAACCTAAATTTGTATGGGGTTGGGAGGGAAATAGGTTGGGCAGTGGATGTGCCTAAATCCCACATCGAGCCCCGTGACCTGTGGAACCGGAGAGGCGAAGCTGCACCCGGAGTCTCTGGATGAAACGAGGAGTGTTTCCAGGTATGCGTACAAGAAAAATAAAGCAAGGGGGTCAAAGGATTGCCAGCAATCACCACATCCGAAAACTCTTGCCCCTTCCACCATCCTTGTCCTGTGGCAAGGTGAGGGGGGTTAGTGAAAAAAGAAATATTTAATAGTAATAATAATAATAGTAATAAAAACCATTACCTATTACCTTAATTTTAAATTTCCAGGAGATGGTGAGGACCATCCAAATACCATTTGTGTTCCAGGAGTGTGGACAGTTAAAATTAAATCCCATCAACTTGGGTACTCAAAGGATGCATCCATCAGGCATTTTTTTCTGTTTGCAGCAGGCTTTACAAAAAATATATTTGGGGGGCCATTCCCCCTAGGCTCAAAAATGAAGATTCATGGATTCTCTTGACCTCATCAGATGGGCCCTAAGAGGTAGCCTGATTATCACCTGATTATAACCTCCTGACCTGGGGAACTTGGTGGGGGTAGGGCATGTATAATTACTTTATTATATTTTTTGTTTGTTTTTTAAACTGACTACCCCATCCATCCCAACAATCAGGGGTAAAGGGCATGGGAGAGGAGCAGGATGGTGTCCAAAAAGGGTTTTTATAGATCTGAAACGCCCTTATTTCAATGTTCAGGGAAGCATTTATGCCCCTTTTTTATTTTATTTTTTTTTTTTATCTCTGCCACCCCACCATGAATAAGTTGTGAGTTGGTGAGGGGAGGCATTAAATGGCGTGTTTTAGGCTATTAAAATCTTTTTTTTTTTTTGTTCATAAATATAGAAAAGTTAAATAAAAAAGGTTTTCAATTGTTACCTTTTATATTTTATAATAAAAGGAGATTGTTGTGTCATTTAAAAATGCAGCCACAATATGCCATTTTATACCTACTTAGGTCATATTATGTTTATATTACGGGGGGGGGCATTGTTACTTACAGTTGCATGTCAGATAACTGATTTGTAATTATACATTTATATATTTTTGTAAGTAATACGATTGCTATCTGACTGCTCTGATCTCAATGCTACTATTTTCTACAAATGTAACAGCATAATTTCTCGTTTTTATGGGAGTTGTAGGAGTCAAAGCAAGTGCGATTAACCATTTATGCTTATGCCAACATGATGTTATGTCAATCACTTTAGGTCATTATTATTATTATTATTATTATTATCTTTTATTTATATAGCGCCAACAGTTTACGCAGCGCTTAATACAATACATAAATTCAAGGGATATGACAAGACAAGAATTGACAGACTAAGACAAACCGATACATTTGGTGGAGAGAGCCCTGCTCGCAAGCTTACAATCTAGAGGGAAAATGGGGTGATAAACATAAGGCATAGAGAAAGGGTGAGAGGTATTGTGGGGGTTGTATCAATGACAAGGATGTTCTAGCAGCTAAGATGGTGCGGCTTCTCTGAAGAAGTGGGTTTTTAGATGTTTCTTGAATGTCGGGAGGGAGGGTGAATTCTGAAGGTTCCTTGGGAGAAGATTCCAGAGATATGGGGCAGCTCGAGTGAAATCTTGTAGACGGGAAAAGGAAGAGGTGATGAGTGAGGAGGAGAGCCTTAGCCCATGGGAGGAACGTAGGGATCGAGTAGGAGAGTATTTGCTAATGAGGTCAGAAATGTACGGAGGAGCAGTATTATGGATGGCCTTATATGTCAGTACCAGGATCTTAAATTTAATTCTAAAGGTAATTGGGAGCCAGTGGAGGGTTTCACAGAGGGGGGAAGCAGAAGAGGAGCGACATGCAAGGAAGATGAGCCTAGCAGCGGCATTAAGGATAGACTGTAGTGGAGAGAGTCGAGACAGTGGAATGCCAACCAGAAGAGTGTTGCAGTAGTCAAGACGGGAAATGATAAGTGAATGAACCAGAGTTTTTGTGGATTCTTGGGTGAGGAATGGGCGGATACGAGAGATGTTTTTTAGGTGCAGGCGGCAGGATCTGGCGAGGGACTGAATGTGAGGGATGAAGGAGAGGTTTGAGTCAAGGATGACCCCAAGGCATCGGGCCTGGTTAGTAGGAGAGATTGTTGTGTTGTTAATGGTGATAGAGAATTCAGGTAGTGGAGTGGAGATGGAGGGAGGGAAGATAATGAGTTCCGTTTTAGAAAGATTAAGTTTCAGGTAGTGTTGTGACATCCATGAAGAAATAGTAGACAAGCAGCTGGTGATCCGGGACATGAGAGATGGAGAGAGATCAGGAGAAGACAGGTAGATTTGGGTATCATCTGCATATAGATGATACTGGAGGCCAAATGAGTTGATTAGTTTGCCAAGAGAGGAAGTATAAAGAGAGAACAGCAGAGGGCCAAGGACTGAACCTTGGGGGACACCAACCGAAAGTGGAAGGGGCGAAGATGTGTTGCCTGAGAAGTTGACAGAGAAGGAACGGTTAGACAGATATGAGGAGATCCAGGAGAGAGCTGTATCTCGAATGCCCATAGAAGCAAGTGAGTCAAGAAGAAGGTGGTGATCAACAGTATCAAAAGCAGCAGAGAGATCCAGTAGAATTAGAATAGAGTAGTGACCTTTAGCTTTGGCAGAGAGCAAGTCATTGGAGACTTTTGTTAGAGCTGTTTCAGTAGAGTGAAGAGGTTTGAAACCAGACTGTAGAGGGTCAAGGAGGGAATTAGAGGAGAGGAAGTTAGTGAGGCGATTGTACACAATCCGTTCAAGCAGCTTAGAGGTAAAAGGAAGCAGAGAGATAGGGCGGTAGTTAGTCAAACAGACGGGGTCTGAGGAAGGATTCTTTAGAATTGGTGTGATTAGCGCATGCTTGAAGGCAGATGGTACAGATCCAGATGATAGAGAAAGATTGAATAGGTGGGTAAGTGATGGACCAAGGGATGGACATAGAGACTTTGTGAGGTGTGAAGGGATGGGGTCAAGGGGACAGGTTGTTGGGTGAGAGGAAGAAAGAAGAGTGGCTATCTCTTCTTTGGTTGTAGGGGAAAAGGCAGTTAGTATAGTAGGAGTAGAGAGGGTGGTGGTGAGTGGTGTAGGAGGGAGTTGTAAGGAAGAGAGGTCTTTTCTAATAGTCTCGATCTTCTCTTTGAAGTAGGTAGCAAGATCTTGGGCAGTGAGAGAGGTTTGTGGTGTGGGTGTGGAGGGACAGAGAAGGGAGTTGAAAGTAGAAAAAAGGCGTCGTGGGTTGGAAGAAAGAGAGGATATGAGAGTGGAGAAGTAGAGCTGTTTGGCGAGAGAGAGGGCAGAGTTGTAGGTGTGAAGCATGAATTTATAATGAGTAAAGTCTTCGCTGGATTTTGATTTTCTGAAGTAGCGCTCAGCTGTGCGGCAGCACTTCTGAAGATACCGTGTGGTTTTGGTATGCCATGGTTGGCGTTTAAATTGTCGGGGGTAACTTGTAGTAATTGGAGCTATGGTGTCGAGGGATGAAGCAAGTGTGTTGTTGTAAAAAGAGGCTGCTGTGTCTGGGCAGGAAAGGGTTAACATGGAAGGTAAGAGAGGTTCGAGTGAGGCTGACAGTTGGGTAATGGTATTTTCTGGTAATGGCCTACAAGTATGAGGTGAGCGTTGTAAGTATGTCTTGTTAGGGGTTAGCACTGGAGAAAAAGATAGGAGGTGGTGGTCAGACAGAGGGAAGGGGTAAATGGAGAAGTCTGAAAGGGAGCATGATCTGGAGAAAACCAGATCGAGTGAGTGTCCCTCAGTGTGCGTATGATGATGTTATGACCTAAAGTGATTGACATAACATCATGTTGGCATAAGCATAAATGATGTTATGCCAACATGATGTTATGTCAATCACTTTAGGTCATGCCTTAACCAGTTTCAGCCCTCTTTGTGCCTAGGCAGACCTCAAACCTTAAACCAGAACTATCTACACATCTACAGCTCCCCATTCGCAAATATACTTTCAGGGATTGTATTAAGTGCCAAAGCATTTTACACAATGTCATATTTTGCCAGTAGCATATAATATTTTAACATTCTTTCCTTTATTTCTTCCATATATGAAATTAATAGGTCTACCATGAAATTATAATACAATATTGCTAGATTGTAAGCTCAATTGTTCTTTTGTTTCTGAAAGTCCCAGTCCTTATCTACAATTAGTCCCTTTAACCATTGTACATCGCTGTGGAATATGATGATGCAATATAAACCAATGAATAACAATAATGATCTCAAATGTTGCCTTTGATTACATGGTGAATATGCTAATCCAAATACATTGGTTAATTATGGGTTTTAAAATCATATAAACTATTAATACCAATGGCGTGTGGCAATATAAAGAAAAAACAAACAGTTCTATAACATTTAGAGTTTTTCTAATCAGTTGTGTCCAATGTACTCCAGCAGAAAGCATGCTGCTTGATGATTGCAATGATAAACCCATTATTACGCTCAATTCCGTGGAAGCAGCTTTGAGGTTTGCCAAATGTGTTGAATTCTAGATATGGGAGGTTGATCTACCTAACTTCAGTTGACAGTGACTGATTCAGAAAAAGATGTCATGGACAATCAACTCTCATTTTTTTTTCTTGGCAGACCCTTAAGTAGGGCATGAGTGATTGCTCGAAACATGTTAATTGTGATGATTTTATTTATTTCTATACAAATCATTTTAGTTTTGGGAAATAAGTTTCAATATATGACTTCATTCAACAAAATAAAAATCAAATAAAAATAGAATGTTTTTGTAGGTCATGCCAAAGACAGTGCCAAAGGTAAATAGACCTGCTTATAATGTAGCCTGTCATCGAAAGCATGGTGGGTTTGTGTTCTACAAAAGCTCACCGCCTACTTTTTTCTTCGCAATAATAAAAATAAATGTCTTAATGTCTCTGTGTTTTCGCTTTATAATTATGTGGTTTATATTGGGGGAGTTAGATTGGGGGGGGGGCACCTGTGGAATCACTATTACCAATACCAGGGGAATCCAGCTTTGGCCCAAAGCTTCCAGGTAGGATATCTGATTATCACAGCTTACTCTCTCACTGAGCTCCTCTTCCCTAAAAAGTCTCTGTTCAATATTCAATTACTATAACATTTTATTTATATACAGAATACCAGCAGATAGCACTATTACAGTAACTATATCCTATTTTTTATTGTACTTTATATGATTTATAAAAAGCCTTCATATTTTGCTGCTCTGTACAGTGGCATTTACATGTAGTGCATCACATAATAGATTATATTTAGAGAGAAAAAAAGATGTTAAGGGCATTGATCAAAAGAACTTACAATCGTGTTGCTTCTGTAAAGAAAATGGCAGTTGCAAGGGTTGAGTGCAGGGCCTGTTGGGGAGATCATGGATCTCCCTCTAACCAGCCCAAAATTAAGACAGCATGAGGTCTGTTCCTCTGCTTCAGCGCTCACTAACACTGTGCCAGAGATTAATGCTTAGCGTTGGGATATTGTATCATATGCCAGTGCTCAGAATGGAAGCCATGCATACAGCGAGGGAGAGCTGAAGCAGCAGCCTGAAGAAGCAGACCTTGTGCTCCAACCACAGGCCGTGGCACAGGACTTTAAGAAGATGAAAGCAGAGGGAGAAAGATAAGAGACTGAGAAAAGAGGGAGAGGACAGAGAGAGGAGAGATAAAAAGAAAGGAGAGAAATAGTGAAAACATGAGGATATAATGAGAAACAAGACAGATGGGGAGATAAGAAAGGGGGGAAATAAGAGAGATAAGGATAGATTAAGAGAAGGGAAAGAGAAAGTGTTTTGAAAGTATATGTCTAAGGGGACATAAGTATGGCTGCAAGGACAAGTGTGACCCAGTATGTTTGTGTGTAACGGCAAATGTGAATGTGTATGTGTGTATGGCTAGGTGTTTTAAAACATTAAACAAATATTGATGAGATTTGGTGGAAGCCTGGGAAAATTAATGAAAAAGAACATAATTATGGCTGGCGAAAACATAGGCATTAGAAATGGAATGGGCAGTCTCATTGCTGGTACTAAACCAGACCAATATTGGATGCCATATTACTTATATCCCTATTCTCTGGTTTAATGTGATGTCATACCTCAGTATCCTCCTCTAGTGTCCATAACATTGTAACTAGTTGTTGAATGACTCTTGGTCAACACTGAAGCCAAAACTAGGGGATCGGGTAGAGAATATTTTTGTTTTTCTTCCGTGAAGGGACCTTCATAGTGAAAAACTTGGTTTGTGCTCCAAGTGGGGAGACCACTGTGGAAACCAGGTCCCCAGTCCTTCTCTTCTGGGGCCCCACAGGGAATCTGTCTAGAATTATTGAATATATTGAGTAAGTCATATCAGATTGCTCTGGACTACTTGCTTGCAACTCCCAAACCAGTTTGCAATTAACTTAGGAGGCCAAATAATTACATTATATAGACATATCAGAGTAATTTATGTTTAAGATTACCTTTCTGTACTATTAATAATGATATAAGGAAAAAGTAAACTACTGGTTCTCAGGTTCTATATTATGCACCGAAGTATCACTGTTCAATTATAGTATGGAACATGCAAAAAGTCATTTAAATGGAAATTTTCTAAGATTTTGCTTTTAATGTCGTCTCTTTGTGCTGACACCGGCTATTTTAACAACACTTGCATTACGGTCTCAGGAAATCATTTTTCTTCTGAGATAAACTATCCGACTGTACATAACTAGCAGTTCATTTCCTTTAATATTTTAATCTGTCAAAGATGAATTGGGTATCATTATTTCTATTAAAACTAAAGAGAGGCTGGCTGTTCATTTTCTGAAACTCATATCCACGGACAAGTGACAAGATTTGGCATATCAAACAGTAATGTGCGTATTAGAAATATAAATTCCAACCGGCTTATGTTCTGTTTGTGAAGGTCAACAGTAGGAACACCTACAGAGAAAATCAGATGCGTTCTTGAGTGAGGGACAATGATGTGAGGCAGCATTTAGAGACATTTAAATTCATTTGTAAATGTTAATGGGCCTCTGTTTAGTTTTCCTACGTCCACAATGCAAATCTGACCCTCATCTAGACCCTTTATTAGTGGTTATGTCTTATAGACTCCTGGAACTTTTCTTGGACAATAATGATGCCAACGTTCATTCTACTGCAGGTGACTCTTGGTTAGCAGAACCATCTCTTTGGAACCACTGGGTTCTGTGTTTCATTTACCTAAAGAATGATTGCAATCAGTCAAAACAACTTAGTACATAATTAGAAAGACAATTACAACATGCCATTCTTATTTTGATCTTAGGAGACCCCCTACAGGACCTCATAGGAATAGGCATACCCCAACATTTCAGGTGTCCAAATCGGCACAACTATTGTTGGGGGTGTGGCATGGGGCAGGTTCGGAGGTGGGGAGGGATGTGGTCAGATGCAGGGTCAGGGGCCAGACTACCTCATGATGCTCTTGCTCCCCGCTAGATGGAAAAAATTGCTAACATTTTCAGAGAATACTTTTTTTCATATATTTAATTTGTGTGTGTGCGCTACATAATATTTTTTGTTAAAAATGTAAAAAAAAAAAAAAAAATGGTGCCAAATTATATATTTGTAAATAAAACAAGACAGAATAATCATTTGCTGAAATGTATGGGGTTTTTTTTTACCATTCACATAAATAGGCTAAATGATAAACATGTTCTTTTGCATTTTTTTTTTGAATACAGAAAATTAAAAAATATTAAAAATAATTTTGGCTTTTCATATTTACTTCTGTTACGCTATACTATCATAATATAACTCAACTCATGTTCCATTCCCTCTAGATTGTAAGCTTGTGAGCAGGGCCCTCTTTCCCTAACGCATCAGTCAGCCTTCGTCTGTCAGTTCTATTTTTGTCAAACCCCTTGAATATACGTATAGTAAGAAGCGCTAAATAAATTAAATAAAAGATAACAATAATAAATAGTAATGTTACTTATTTTTTTCAACAGTTTCAGCAGGTTCCACATGACTTACAAAATACATTTTTGACAATTAGGTTTCTGAGTTGCATTTATTTTTCATACGCCGAAGTGAGCAATGCTTCCTAGAAGGTGAATTCATTTTATTGATTTTGTTGCCTACAAGTACCTGAGAAATAACTCACAGGCAATGTGCTGATTTTGTCACAATTTACAACGTTTATTAAGAAGTTTTTAAAAACCACTTAAAATACCTCAATCAATACCGTGTTGCTTTTTTTGTTTCTTTTTTTTTCCCCGATAGGGCACCCGAGATATGATATATAATCTTAATACCTCTTCTTTAGATGAAAGAACATCAACAAAAGCATTGGGACTAAAGAGAAGGCTAACAACCTCACCGATGGACATCAACACTATCGTAGCCCTTGTAGAATAAAATACAGATGTTAAGTTTTCTTTTGAGGGAACTAGGGAATTGTGTTATTAAAATATCAATCAAATGGATTAATGCTTTATCTACAGCATACCATCTAAAAGATTTATGAATGTGTTATGTGCTTAAGATTACAACTGATCCAACAACAGATACATCCAAACACATATCAATGAAATCACAATATGTATTCGGATATATCTCCTGAAGGCTAATGTGTTTTCTAGCTACAATAACTACACTTATCCAGGTGAATGGGTGTATGGATACACTTATGAAATATGCACCGATAAACCCATCCACTGGCTTATTGAGTTAAACAATCCCTGTTCTATCTCTTCTAACTTTTAAGGTTTGAACTGAAAACTTTCGCTTCTTCCAGAATGCAACAGAATATTTTGGAAACAACAACAGGATATCCAAGAATCCACAATGCGGCTATGATATAACAATACAAACTTTTACTAGAACGTTCCAAATATAAAACAATACAAATAACAGTACAATAACAATAATCCCCACATTAATTGACACACTTACAACAAATACATATATATAAGTTCCTATTTACAATATTCAAACATGCATGTTCATAGTTACCTTCCCTGAGAGCTCCAGGTTAGTGATGTTCCTTTGTCTCTTTACTTTCTCTCCTCCTCTCCTCTTTCACTACCTGTCCCTTGATATACTAGATGGTCCCAATTGAGTCTACTGGGAGATCCCTGATTGGACCCTGTGGTTGCCGTAGTTACCCTTTGAAGTTATTCCCTTTGGCCAACACCACACCCTGGGGTCTTTACAATCATGGGGCAGTAAAACCCAAAGATCTCCTGATCTGATTATTGACATGACACTCTATTTTTACAATCCATTTCATGCGAAAGCCTGTCTTTCTTCCACACACCCTTCATCACGCATATCAGTGTTATCTAGACTAAGACAAAAGGTTTCCCAAATATTTATCATTCCCGGCCACCTCCCATGCATCTTGATTTAACTAGTATTAACAGAAACCATGATATATATATATATATATATATATATATATATATATATATACACACATACACATACATACCTACATATCTACACACATGTACATCCATACACCCGCATACACGTGTCCATATACATATTTATTCACACAACTGCTTTTAGTGTAACACAGACATAAAAACAACAATTCATACAACGGAAATACAAAAAAAGTTCATTTTGTATCCAGTGCTGAGTTTTACTATTTTTTTGGCTTATTTGTCACATTTAATTGTTTCAGATCATCCAACTAATTTTAATATAAGACAAAACCTGTGATGAGTAAACAAAAAAAAAAAATTGCTCATCATTATTATTGTGTCTTCAAGGCAACGAGGCACTTGGCTCTTCATTAATAGCAAAGAATTTCTCATGTGTCAAAGCTAATAGAGCATCCAGTCAATCCAACAGAGCAATGTGACAGTCTGATTTCAAATTATGATCCGCGCCGAGTCAAAAGAATTCATCCTAACAAGCTTCTTATTATCAATTAAAAAATATGTTTCTTGACCAATATTTCATTTCATTCTTTTCTGTCTTCCATTATTCAATATTTACATTCATTTTGTGTAAATGAGAACTAACAACAGAGAAAATAACATTTAATTTGTGTAGATTTGATGCTATTATGACAGGTCCAAGCTGTCTCATAACGCACATCTCACTATATGTTTTCAAGGCTTTAAGGAATATGATAACATAATCCATTGTCGAATAACATATAATAAAGCGTAAAATGAATTACCTTAAAATCTGTTATTTTAAAGTCAATGAGAAAAACACCATTATTTTTAATACCGCATTCATAGTAAATTATTATTATTAAAAACAGGCATAAACATTTAATTTGCTTATTTTGTTAGAGTTGAAAATTCTGATATTAAAAATGCTTCAAATGATTAATTAGTGATATCTTAAAAAGTTAAACGTGTAAGGTCAACAAATAAACAAAAAGGTATTTATTTCAAATTGATATTTTTAGTAAACCAAGTAAACATTTATTTGGCTTCTGATACACAGATAGCCTTCGGATTGCCTGATATAATTAAATTTGTGTGTTTAATAAAAGTGCTTATTAAAAAATGCTGATTGTTTTTTAATTGTCCCTTCTAGCTCCCTGCTGTAATAGACATTGATGGTGATTATCTCATTATACAACCAGTTACTTTCCTAACTATAAGCGAGTACAGTAGCCTGATCACAGTGCACAGAAGGGTGACCATGTAGATCAGTACCTTTCGATAGTAGAATACAAATTTTACCAGCCAATAACATCATTAAGAGGTATATGACCACACGTATTACACAACATGTAACATGATTTACATAATTCATCTACAAGAATACATACAGATGGGGCTCCATCACATGCAGTAATACAGAGACATCCCTATGTAAATACATATCTTCACATGTATACACGCTGATTTCCCCTACTACCTGTACAGAGTATCTCTGCTCCTCTAAGTGCAGGCTGCTGGATGGGGATTCTAGCTCTGAGTCTTTCCTTACAAGCAAAGAGCAATGAAGCTTCCATTCTTACTAACTACGTGTGTCTACAAAAGAACTGTATTACTAGCTGAATGGAATGGAGTCTTTCTCTACAAATAGCCTTGCTGCAGAATAGTATGCCATTTGGTCCCTGCTTGAGCCCACATTCATGCAAAGTGTAGGAAAATATATATAAATGGCAATAAAGTAGCAAGTTGACAGTAAGTGGGGACCCCTTGAAACCGGGAGCCCTGGGGCAAATGCTCCTTTTACCCTTTGTTAACCCACATCTCATGATATTGAAATCAAGAATACAATAAGGTCCCTGTTGTCCGCAGGGTTTGTACACAAGCGCACCCTATTGTTGTGGTGATGGGTTTATTGTTCCAAGAGAGCCTGACAAGTCTCCACTATGGCTTTAGGGTCCAGATTGCTTTTGAATCAACAAAGTGATATCCTGGTGTATTGGGTCTGATATGGCACTAAAAGTTAGTCTTTTCCAGTAAAGCAATCAGTTAAACCATTTGGTGGATTAATTTATAATTATAATGTTTGTTGAGGATAAATGGGCAGCAGATTGTCACCTGTGAAATATTTAAGGGACCTCAATAAAAAATGAATGGCTGTTGCAGAGACCGTTTGATCATAATATGCTGTTTAGAGTGAGATGAAAAAAATACATTTTGATGCAAAGATGAATAATGATGATGATTTAGTTTTTAAAAATGTTCTTGCAATCAAGGCATAGGTTACAGAAAATATTATTTACTGTTTTTCTTATAGTGTTTTACCTCTTAGTTGTACTAAACGAAACATTTTACTTATGCAGTTTGTTGAGTTGTGGATTTTATTAATGCCCATAAAGTTTCACGTATATGTAAAGAAACATCTTTAGTAGAAATTATACAAATGTGAAAATGTATTTAAAATGATAGATTCCAGAATTTACATAGTTAGATAGAAACAAACATTCCTTGGATTAAATATTTCAGACAACATATGGTGTCACTTTATTAACTAGGGAAATAAAAGCAAGGATAGTTCAGTCAATGGGGTTTCCTGAAAGCCACCATACCATTTGATCTATACATTATACAGGAGCAGCAACCGCTATTGTTGTAGGAGAAGCTCGTTAGGGTTGGCATTCGAAAAGGAGCTGAAACTCCAACTCTCCTGCAAACTCTTTTTAGTGATTAAACCTCTATAAGCAGTGGCATATTTACATCTTTGGACCTGTGTCAGGTCTTGGCAGGGCCGGCCCGACAATGGAGCCAAGTGGGGCAACCGCTCCAGGCAGCACTTTGCCGCCCCAAGCCCTTTTTTAAAAAAAAAAAAGTGAAAGAGAGAAAGGGGCGCCGAGTGGTTTTCGCTTACCACGCTGTCAGTACCCGCTCGGCGCCCCTCTCTCTCTCCTCTGCGGCGAGTCTCCCTATTCAGTCTCGGTGCCGGCTTATAATGCTGAGTGCCGGAAGATTTCCGGCGCTCAGCATTACAAGCCGGCACCGAGACCGAACAGGGAGACTCGCCGCAGGACTGCTGAAAAGTAAGTACAAGGGGGGGGGCGGAGGGGGAGGAAGGGTAGATAATGGGGGGGGCGGCAGGGACGGAGGGAGAGGAAGGGTAGATAAGGGGGGTGGGCGGCATTTTAAAATTCGCCCCAGGCGGCATTTTGCCTTGGGCCGGCCCTGGGTCTTGGGTAGCACTTTCTGCCATTCTCTCTTCAGCCACCTTCCTCACTGGAGAGTGCTGGGATATGACATCATATCCTTGCACTTCATGTCTTAAAAGAGTGCTATTTAATGCAGTCACTATATAATATCATTACATGATTTGATTTGTAATAATTTTAGTGATTTGAATGCATTTGTATTGCACCAAACTCAAGCAAAGAAATAGACTTGTACAATTAATCAATATCTTGATTTAGAAAATTGAATGATGATGTAATTATAAAAGCTATACCATAGCTTTATGCTAGACTTAAATAATTTAGAAGCAATTAAAAGAAATGCAGCTAAAATTGTGGTCTTACTAAGAAAAGGTGTGAGGAAAAAGTTTCTGAACCTCAAAAAAAACCCCATAGAAAACAAAAGAGAATCCAAAATGTATCGGATCAAAAGGAGTCAGAAGTATTGGAAGTTAGCAGGTAGAAAACTGAGGAGTAATGGGAAAATCCTTAACCTCACAGAAACAGATTTACAGTAGGCTTCTGAGATTTTTACTTTACAGAGAGGGTGGTAGATAAGTAGAACAGTTTCTCATCACAAGTTGTAGAGGCTCATACAGCGAGGGAATTTAAACATGCATGGGATATACAGAAGATAAGCCCAAGGACTGATTGAGGTCTCAGGAAACAGGCAGACTAGATGGGCCGAATGGTCCTTATCTGCTGTCAAATTATATGTTTCTAAGTAGAACAGATAAAACACAAAAAAGAAATTCAAGAGCGCTGGGATGTGCATAAAATATCCAAAAAAAATGCAAAAAGGTATTGGTTCCCTTCTGACATCACTATCTATGTATCTGTCCTCATTACCAGTAGCTTGTGACAGTTTGGCAATCAGTCTAACTTTTGGAGACATTTAGTTTAAAAGTTTACCTAATCAGATATCTGGGCCTAAATATGGCAAATCTAGCATTATCCATTACAATTCTGGATTGTTCTACTTCATCCTGCCATACCCATACAAAGACTGAATAATTAACAACTTTAAACGATAGAGACAACTTAGTGTGGTGTGAGAATAGGAAGTTAAAGTCACTGCTCCCATGACATAAGGTTGGTTTATGAAACATACTATTGCTTATTTGATTCCGTAAATAGAATTCCAAAAGAATATAATATAAGAAAGTATTTGGCATATAGAAGGGTAACATTCAGGGTTTGTGATAAGTGTCAGATCACCCCAAAATCTGGATTCCCTCTGGATAAACTGATCTAGAGAGAGACAGAAGCTAATAGAACAATGGATATTCTTTCTTCGGAATAGCGGTTTATTGCTGGGAATATATTCAGTGTTCAGATATAATCCACTTTTTATTTCTTCTTTTTAACTGAGAAACAGTTTTCCTCTCTTGGAAATGAAAAGACTGGGAAGAGAAAAGCAATGTTCTGAATAGTTTTTCTTAAATAAAACTATGCAAATATAAAGTCAGGTAGATCCATTGGGAAAGATGTATCGAGGCTGTTTAGAAGAAAAAGTAGGTCAAAAGAAATTCTTCTTCTGCACATTTTTACGATAATGTATCAAGATACCAATTTAAGCTCTGCGTGAGCATTACCACTAGAAACAAGATGCATAATATGTTTATGGTCATATGCTATGGAGTTTTCCTTTTAGTCATCAAAACAAATGTCACAGCTTTAGAAGCATACATTAAACTGATTAAAAATCAGTAGCTATAGAAAATAATGGTAGAAAACATGTTTCTTCATTTCTTTGCTTAGTTATTTTTCTGAACCTCAAATCTACAAAATGATTATGTCTTTCTGTAGCCATAAAAATAATAAAATGGAATAAGATGCTTCTAGTTTTGTTTTCTATTCATCTGGTAATAGAGAAATAGTCACAGTGGATAATATAAAAGATAATATATAACACAAGATAACATCATTATCGGTCTTGTGGAACAAAGTAAAGCAGGTTCTTAGCTTCTGAATTCTTTTGAAAGCACATCTTTGGCATCATTCAGCTCTGAAGGAAAGTCCTACCATATGGTTGACGTGATATAGAAATATTTGGCAACTCATACTATTAAAGGACCTTAACCAAAAGCAACTGCATAGTAAGACCATAAAAGCTACACATAAAGGATCAAGCCATGGTGTAAATGCTTTCTTGCTGATTCTTGCTGATCCATCTTTAAGGAATACTTTGTTTAGGGCACATGGTAAAACATAGTTGCATCCTAGAGTCCAGGAACCAATCACATTGTTAAACAGTATGGCAATTCAAAGAATGTTTAACAAGCCCTGAGGAGGCATATGAGCAATAGCCTAGAGGTAAGGGGTTAAGTGTCTGAGCAAAATTCATAAATATAGAGCCTGCCTTCACCTCTGTTAGCATCCAAGGACATGGTGCTGAAGTTGAGTCTGGTGAGTCTAGCTAACCCTTTAAGCCCGACTGACCACTCCACTTCTTACTGAATAGACCCAAAAGTCGCAAAGGTAAAAATTTAAAAAAAATATATAAAGACCAAAAATTCCTATGAGCTGATTTTGTCCCCGTCAATGACAGCTGATGCTGATTGCAGTCTACTTAATTACTTTGATACTCTACTTATTGATCTATTTATATAGAATATGCTGTAGTATAGAATGGCTTTTTAAAAATCCATTGGGTGACGCTTAAAAAAAACAAAAAACGGTTATTAGATTTTTACAACAATCTTAGATAAATACTGGGCAGTGAAATATGATAAAACTCTTCTTCTGATAGGTTGGTTTTCTACTTAAATATTAAAAATGTATGAAGCCCATTTTCCCAGTTAAATTTTTATTGGTTCCACATAAAAGAAAAATTAGCCAAATGAGGAAGAAATCAAGAGGCAATGGAACAATGTAAAATGAAACTATGTGACCTGAGTACAATCTTCAAGAGCTGAAAACTACTGTGGTGGAAATACTGCCCCTTTTAACTTGATGGAAACCATAGAAAAATGTGATTCGCAATTCAAACAAACATAAAATAAATAAAACAAAAATAAATAAAACAAAAAAAACTCAAATTAGTCTCCTCGTTCTTGAACGCAAGTAAAACGCTCCACTTTATAGCATCACAAATCCCTTGTTTATCCCCTTAAGGACAATGGGCGGTCCCTAAACCCATTGAAAACAATGCATTTTGAGCCCGTACATGTACGTGCTTTGTCATTAAGGGATTATATAGATCTCCTTCATAGACTGCTGCCTTGATGCCCCAGCATTCATGGGAAAAAAATCAATCTGACCTGTCTGATCTGCACCCTGCACTTCTGGGGTTGACTTATGGGTCAAACAACTTCATGTTGGTTCCTGTCTTGAGATTGTTTTAGTTCTTCCTAATAACATTTGAAACCAAGTATAAAAATCAGTTACAATTTACTTATAATATTATTTATGGATACAAAAGGGTTGCATATTCTATATTTTAACTCAAAACAAGCAAAAATTTCAAGACCTTGGACAACATAAAGCCAGGCTAACTCTATTATCGATGGCATTTAGTGTCTCAGAGATTACAGTGCATAAACATCTTAAACACAATTATAGTTGAGTATGAAAATGCACCATTTGTATTTATTCAACAATAACATTTCTATACCCGAGATCAAAGTTTAGCAAGCGATATGAAACATGTACGGTATCTTATTGAATTACTGTAGCCAAGATTTGTGCTACATTATGTCATTATGTTTTGAGATTCGGTATGGTTAGGTTATTTTTATTTCATATAAAATCATATACTTGACATAACAAATATCATGTGCATTTTTTTATATACTTTCAGTAACTAGTAACTTCTCCATAATGCTTTGGGTGACTGTCACAGTTGGGATATACAAATATAATACTATGCAAAGTGCTTTGTGGTCTAGTCACCTAGTGAAGCCGTTTGTAATACCAAACAAGTTTTCTTAACAGCAAACTGAATTTTAAATAATTTTTTAACAGCTTAACAGCAAATTGAATATTTTTAAGTTGCTCATAGAATTTTACTTCTTAAGGTGTCATTCACACTTGAAAATTGTAAATATTGTAACAGTATAAAACATTTTGAGAGTAATAAAATGTGAAATCATTCTGGGAGGTCTTTACCCAAGAGAAATGTATTATTCAAACTGAGTTTGACAAACATATTTATTTCGAGTTGTTGCACAGGTTTATCTTTTTTTAAGATATTGGAGTAACTCCCAAGATTGTATTGAGCCATAACTTTATCAGGTACCAAAAAAGTTTTTTCTGGAAGACAGATGAAGTCATTATGGAGGATTTGGGAAATTGTCTGCAGATTAATCTCGACTGTCTGGCTCTACTTCTGGTTTATCCTCCTGTACTGTGCCTCTGGACCTGCTGTCTCAGTACCTCATTATGCTTATATCATTTGTGGCCACTAAGGTCTGCATTACTACTGATGTTTTTGCAAAGGTGTGCATTCCCAACAATAAAACTATCTTGTGTCCCTATGCAAAATCCCAACACATGCTGTCAAGTCTATAGGTTCAATGCAGAGTGGAACATTGGAAATCAGATCTGTTAAGATTAATTGCCCTTCACACCAGCTTTATCCTTCGGCTTTAGTTACCACAGTAGCTGCTAGTATATGCAAGGTCAAGCATTTTAACAAGCTCCAAAGTCTCAAAACAAAGGTTATAGAAAGATTCACATAAACTCACTAGAAGCAACTGTGCACTGAAGAGTTGGTTAAATAGTCTCATAGGCTGATAAAAGACATGCGTCCAAGTTCAGCCTTTCCCATATCTGTTCATTTCTTGTTGTTGATCCAAAAGAAGGTGAAAAAACCCAGTTGTGGCTCTTTCCAATTTTGCACACACTAGGGGAATAAAAAGGCTATTTCTATAAATTAGGAGTTTGTGTCCCAATACACATTCATCTGAGTTAGAAAGAAAAGCATTCCTGTAGTTTTCCTAGAAAGAAGTTAACATAAAAATCTGGTATAAAAATCATGACACCATCAGTCTAAAATGTGCCTTGAAGAAGAATGATTGCAGCCAGCCAGGCAAGGACTGGCCGTTTGGACACACGTGGTCAGGGGGTCAGTGCTCTTTGCATCTCTTTCCAACTGTTTGGGTGGCCAAGGTAGCTCTTAATTATGTTGCCAGGTCCTCTCCTACAAGAGGTATGTTATCTATTTGCTATTCTGCACTCATCTCCCGTATGTGGGACCACAAGCTTCCTCATATGTTTGCCTGGGAGAAGGAACTTGGCTCCTCCTTTCCGCTGGAACGGTGGCTGGCATCTGAGGAGGCTATGAGGGGAGTCACACACTGCACTAACCATCTTGAATTGCAGAAAAAAATTGTTTGCAGATGGTATCTCACCCCGCTTCGCCTTTCCCATCTATTTCCTTCCAGTTCACCTTCATGTTAGAAGGGATGCCAGGATGTTGGCTCTATGTTACATGTCTGGTGGTCGTGCCCTTCTATTTTGTCCACCTGGCAAAAAATATTTACGTTCATCTCCTCCACTTTGGGCGTGTACCTTCCCCTCGAACCTGAGATAGCTATTTTACATATGTTCCCAGATTATGTGGACTCTCCCACCCGTAAACTTATTATTCATATTTTTTTGGCCATGAAATCCCTCATAGCTCGTAACTGGAAATCTCCTACTACACCTCACATGTCAGACATTCATGCAATACTGGAGAGGGTCCATGTTCTGGAAAAAAATTCTTTTATTAATGATCTACAGCTTCCTTTTTATGATAAAATATGGTCCCCGTGGCTCCAACACAAGTCGGAGCCTTGCTGGCGCTCTTAACATGCGGTGTGTCGGGGTTTGATGTGGAGAGTCGCGTCCGGTCCGCAACACTTTGTATAATTTCTTTATTGTGTGTATTGCCGGAACTGTGTTATGATTTAGTGACCAACATATGCTTACCGCTTGTGCCCTCGCGATCCGAGTCTGTCGCGCTCATTCATTGCGAGCGCCTATTCGCGCATCACTCGACCACAACACCCTGCCATTGGGACATCTTCTATTTCTGTTTTTGATTATTGTCCTATGTTTTCAACATGGTTCTATTTCCTTCGCATGTGTGGAATAGTGCCGTCTCTTCGCTCATTACAATGTACCGTCTACTTTTCTGTAGCCGCACTACCTGCTTGAATTAATCGATCTGTACCATCGGCCTTGTGTCGCAAGTGTTATGTTGTAACCACTTCGCTTTCCATGCATTTTCGTATGAAAAGAAACTATAAAACAATAAAAATTTTAAGTTAAAAAAAAAAAAATTATGTTGCCACGTGATGAGATACATGTGACCACACACTGCAAATCTATAGGCAGCTGATGGGAAAGTATAGTAAATGGCCACATGTTGGTAATGTATTAGCCATTGGCCTTAAGTCAGACTGGTCATTGTTGAAGGTGAAATAAGCTTCTAACAGGACACTTAAATAATAATACAAATATATGAATGTATATTGAAGAAATATTAAGTTAGGACTATATGGTAAGACTGCACAGCACCCCTAAAATCAACCTATAAAAATGCTAAATATCCATAAAGAAATAATCATCCAAATGTGTCATATTGGCATTTCACTGGATGAGTAATGGAAAATATCAGATATCCCATTTTCTGTTATCTGTTTTGTATTTTTAAACAGCTGCTACACAGTAGATTGCTGGCATAAGGCCAAGAGCACACCGAGATATCATCAACAAAACATAGCTTACATATTATCCACTATGTCTTCTGGTGAGGGACTTTCGCAAGTCATGGTCTGATGATGAAAACCCACAGGTGGTAATGTTTAGAAGCGATTGCAATCAGCTGGAAAACTGCTAAATGACAGATGGTGCATTTATCAAGTTTTAGACCAAAGCAGAAGTTGTTCCCTTCTTCAGATGCAATCAATGGGTATAAGTGGTTATCCAAAATTTATAGACTTGACCAATATAGACTTTCACATTTTTCTTTTTTTTTTTTAATACGCTCATGGTGAGGTACTAAGTCAAAATTAAAGCACTTTAAGCAATCACGACAGAATCAGCTAAATATCTGTTAAAACCAGCTTGTCTTTGGCAGAAACTTTAATCTGAAATGAGTAAATGTTTCCTTTTGTTCCAAAGTTTTTATATTATTCAGAAATGATGTAGGGTAAGAGAAGTCCAGCTCATAATCTCAAGAGTTCTTGACGGGACAATCAAAAGCAAACCACTTAGCTTTACAAATTATCCAGAAAACATAATTGACGGATTACTTCTTAGAAAGAGAAATTCTTAAATTCTGGAAATTTAGTTGTTCTTTGGGAAGATGCTGGACAACCTTGGAATTTCAACTGGTTTGCATTGTAAGTGAAGAAGGGTTACTTTTCAAGGTTGAATTGTTAAAAGAAAGTTAAGCTAATTAATAAGTATAGTGACAGAAATATGTTCTAATTCAGGCATGGTAATTTACTACAAAAATGCTGACCAATTTCCCACAAATGACTCCATTTAGTTATTTTTGATATATCGGAGTGGTTTACTCATCCAATATCTAAAACCCATTAATTTCAATGTTTTAGAGTTGTTCATTCTACCCGTCTGTTTCTGCGGTCTTCTTAATGTTCTCCATTTTGTCTTCTGAATAAAGACATTTACAGTATGAGACCTTCAGTGCCAGCTATTGTGTTCATCTTGTGTTGGAGGGCCTCCTCTACATTTTTTTTTTATTTTTATATCAAGAACTGTAAATTCCAAAGTAAAAGTACTTTATGATCATTTTGGAGAAGGTCTGATTATAATCTCAATGTATTTTATGAGATTGATCCATTCATCAAAAAAGGAATTGCCAAATATGTATCAACAGACAAAAATGGCATAGCATTAAAAGAAAAAAACAAAGACTTAAAATACAAAAATAAAAACTTATCGCAAAATTACAAAACCAAGTATCACCCAAAATAGCAAATTAAAATGGTCTCCAAGTTATGTATAAATCTAAGAAGCATGTAGGTAAATACCATATATAACGTATGTATTCTAAGTACTAATCACACAATGGATTTTATACACTTTGATTGAGGGTTTCATCTAAAAAGAGGCATCTTAAATTATCTGGTATGATGTTCCTCGTGATTATCACAAGACCACTATTCAAACTCTGAAGAAGTTTTATATAAAATCTAGTATTCTATCTCCGCTGCTCAATGGGTAGTTAAAAAGGGAGATTCCTCATCTCCTGAACTGGCCCATTAACACTATGTATGACGGTGTAGGGTTACCACAGCGCCATCGTTTGCTTTTGCCCTGTATGGCTTGTCCATAAAAGGTAGAGTGTTGGGATATGATGTCATATCACGATACCCAGAAGAAGAATGTTGGTGCAGAGGGTGGCGGCCGTTGGCGGTGTCTTTTAGGCCAAAGATTAATCCACCCCATTGAATTAATTCATTCAACTCATAATATCTATCTATAATCAGACATTATAATATAATCATATTATTTTTAGCAAATAGTTCCATCCAAAGGAAAGCTTTCACATTCTCTCTCTTCTACGTTTAATTTTAACTTTCAACATGGAGCAGTAACACCTCCCAGGCCTCCAATACATTTTGGAAAAACAAATATTTATGTATCAACCTGCCTTTAAGAATATGTTTTGCTACCTCACTACTTTAATAACTTTTAATATATTGCATTTTATCCTCGTTTTGTGGAGCCATCTGACTCTATTGCACCATAAGTCCGTGTAATTTACCGCGTTTCTTTAGTACCTGGTATAATTTGATTTCACGCTGAGGAAATATCGATCTGACTTGCAGTTATGTGCCTCGGATTTCTTTTGTTATACTCAGGGCCGGCCCAAGGCAAAATGCTGCCTGGGGCAAATTTTAAAATGCCGCCCCCCCCCCTTTATCTACCCTTCCTCTCCCTCCGTCCCTCCCCATTATCTACCCTTCCTCTCCCTCCGTGTCCCCCCCCCCCTTGTACTTACCTTTCAGCAGTCCTGCGGCGAGTCTCCCTGTTCGGTCTCGGTGCCGGCTTGTAATGCTGAGCACCGGAAATCTTCCGGCACTCAGCATTACAAGCCGGCACCGAGACCGAACAGGGAGACTCGCCGCAGAGGAGAGAGCGAGGGGCGCCGAGCGGGTACTGACAGCTTGGTAAGCGAAAACCACTCGGCGCCCCTTTCTCTCTTTCGCTTTTTTTTAAAAAAAAAAAAGGGCTTGGGGCGGCAAAGTGCCGCCCCTTCAAAAGTGCCGCCTGGAGCGGTTGCCCCACTTGGCTCCATTGTCGGGCCGGCCCTGGTTATACTCTGCTTTTTTTTTTTTTTAATACAAATTAAAGGGAGAAAAAAATTATCCAATACTATCCATTATTACAATTACAGTGAAATGCAATCTCTTTCTAGAGCTATAATTCTGCTCTCTGTAATAAAAGCCTTTTACCCTACCCCAATATACTTGAAAACTAATTAGTACTTGAATAAACTAGACTGGATCTTTGAGAAATATTGAAATAAAATATATTACAAAAAGTAGGGAAAAATTACTAGTTTAACATATAATTACAGTTTTTAACAAATTTTCTGTTTCATGTAAAAATATTAGGGCTGATTACGGGAACAGATTATTTTTTATTCGTATTTTTTCATTTATTTAATTCTTATTTTTGGGGTATGTTTGCACGCATCTCTGTCATAAAGTCATCTATCTCTGCCCTGTATAGGCCCGGACTGACTATCTGGTACAAGGGGCAAATGCCCAATGGGCTAGTGGCCAATAGGGCCACAAACTGCCATTTAATGGAACGCGTATCCAGCCGGCGACCACATGTATGTCATTTGGCGGCCACTGGTCTTAAAGAGCCAGGGCTCCGTGGTCATCCCCATTCTGGTTTTGTCCCTATCTTTTACAATATATATTACATTCAATATGCTCTCCATGGCACCAAAAATTGTTATGCAAATAGTTAAAGCCTTAATTATAATTCAGTATTGAATAACCATAGTAACAGTTTCACAACCACTAGCAATTGTCAGCCCTCTTAAGGCACACCTGAGATAAATAGCCACATAATTACCTTATCATAGCATGCAAGCAAACACACCTAGTATTATACTGCATTATACGGTGTGATTGCAGGTGATTACTCGTGATTATTGAGCACGCTACTGTTTTATTATACAGTATAATAGATTACAGTTATGAGTAAATCATTGGCAGCCATAATATATTCTGCTAATACGCTTTTGTTGCCAGGTGCGTATCATATGCACTGAAAAGATAACTAAACCTAAACAGCCAGCGAATATTCTTGAAGCGTTGATTTGAAAATATGCACCCTTAAAATTGCTACAAATATAAAGGATTTTCATTTTCTATGCAAATTTTATTTGCACTTTATATTAGGGGGTGTAAGGATTAACGACACAATAGAATCAGATTTTTCATTAAGTTCCAAAGTAATGTAATTATTTTTAAACGGGCAAAATAGTAGATTGTAGCACATCCCTTTATTTATTAAAAGGGGAACCTTTTTATATCAAAGCTTTATTTATGTATTTTTTTTATACAAAAGTTCAAGATTCAGGCTGGAAAAAAAACACTTAATACGTAAATTAAATGGCAGAATATAATATACAAAAAAAAGAAAAAAAAACAAACAAATAATCAATCTTATAAATCCTAGTAGTATTTGTACTTTTTTTAACTAAATACATTTAATAAAACTACTTTTTCAGGTGAGAGCCTAAGTGAGAGTGAATGAGCCATTGAAATTCAAACAAAAATGTTGAGCTCTTTGCTTTGTTTTCATGTGTTTTGTTGGGGGTCCCTTCTCATTTTCGGAGATAAGTAAAAATTGGTATATTTTGTTGACATTCAAATTTATAAAAATCCAAATGCACACGTTTACTATTTACTGGACAGAGGTCCTATAGTATCTCTTCTCCCATATGTCTGAGGCTAGGTTTCCACTTGGGGTTTTTTTGCTAAAAACGCCCATAATAACGCCAATTCGGCCACACGGCGTTTTTTTTTGTGAAAAAATGCTGCGGCCAGATGTTAGCTGTTCTTCAATAGTAAATCGCACAATGCCATATCCACTTGGCATTTTTCTGTTTGGCGTTTTTTCAGTCCTCTTTGGCGTTTTTCTGCTTTTTTGGGCTCTGTGGCAGTTTTTCAGAATCTCAGCATGTTGACACTCTGGCGTTTTTTGCAAGGAAATCTTGGCGTTTTTCTCCAGTAGAAGTCTATGGGAGAGAAAAAACGCCATGAAAAAGCCAGGTGGGTTTTTTGCCTTGGCGTTTTTTATGGCGTTTTTTTCCACAGTTACAATGCAGAGGATGGACCCGGTATCTGTGTGTCCTACGAGAAATAGGCTGGAAACAAACAGTTTCACACAAAACAAAGTTCATATTGAATTCTACACCATTTGGAACAAACATGCCATTACAAACAAACATACGCAACGCATCAACTGGATCCTGCGTGCCAAAAGCAACAGCAAACAATTTGCACCATCATTTGGGGCCAATCTTCCTAGAGGAGCAGACATTCGGAATAAAGCATGCCTTACAAACCACAGAAAAGAGGCAAAAGGGTCCGCCGGGGCGTTTAAGTAGAACTCTACCAAGGAAATGATACCAGGAGGGGGCAGATACTTGCCATTTATCCTAATCCCTTTTAGCTGGATGACAATTCCAACGTGTAAAGGCTGGAAAAACTGCCTAAGGTCAAAAAAGCAATTTCCACAGAAAGGCTAAAACGCCAGAAAAAAACGCCAAAACGCAGGAAAATGCAGTGGCAGTTTTCTTGGCGTTTTTCCTGGTGTTTTTCATCAAGAAAATAACGCAGGACAAAAACCCAAGTGGAAACCTCGCCTGAGGCAGGAACCAGGGCATGGCATTGTGTCCCTGTAATATTTTACACAAAAACCCCTAAATTAGCCCAAATGAATCAACACTAAAAAAAAAAAAATTAAACTGTAGAAAACTATTTATTTTACTAGTCATCTTTTATATTTGTTTTTTTAATATATTATACACTAAGCATTCTTAATCACCGACAATGTCTGAGATAATTTTTAAATGTACCAAAAAAAATCCCAGATTAAAAGAATAAGGAAATAAGAAAAACAGCAATCAAGGTGTGGCATCTTTATTAGTAAGATGTTTGATCATTTGTTATCCCTTTGTCTCTCTGTGATTCATAATCAGCATGAGGCGGTAAAAAGGAAAGAGCATCAGACAAATATAATGTTTGTAAATACCGGATATTTGTTATAGGCTGTGATTAGTTCAATTGACCAGGTGATTGACCAATCTGGTCCCCAATATGTCGTCGGAAGTTTTTGGCGATGGCCTGGAAACTGGACCTGGAAAGTGATAACTTTGTGTCACAGTTTCACAAGCACACTTATTATACCTTTATTATTTTAATGACTTTGAGGTTAAATTGATAGAGATCTTAAATTAGATGGCGAAAATTATGTTTGGATGATTATTTTTATGTTTAGATTTTTAAATTGTGAATTTATTTAATCTTTCTTTTATTTAACATGGTTTTAGTTTCTAAAGAACTTTTTCATTTAAAAGGTTTTTTATTTCTTAAAAAAAAAACATAAGCATAAGCCTAATTGTTTTTTCCCCCCCTGACAATTACCCTGGTGCAATGTTACATTATATTGTGAGAAATAGCAGTAGAGTCACCAGAGTGGGCTGCCGGAGGCTGGTAAGACGGCACTGGTGGAGGGTCACTGAAGTGAGCACTAGAGGATAACATTAGCTTCTTGATCCAAGGAGAAATCCGATTGCCTCTTGGAGTCAAGAAGGAATTTTTTTTCCCTGAAGACAGAATTCGAAGTAGCTTAATTAATCAGCTAAATGAACTGGAGCCATAATTCAATATCAGTCAAACCAATATAAATCTGAATCAATCCATCCATAGGTAAAAATGTGGGAAATAGAAAATAAATAATAAAACAATACATAAATAAATGTGAATAAATTAAATTGGATCAAAAATTAGATTAAAAAATCTGATCCAAGTGTTAACCAATTTTGCAACTTGTTTTGTTATTTGCCCTTATTAGTCTTATTGTTCAGGATGCTTTATATCTGTCCCATGGCTGAGCAACAGGAAAGGGTCAAATTTTATGTGTTGTTTATTATTATTACAGAAAAAAATAAACCTACACATTTGACCGGTCATTTACAAGCAAAATAATGAAATGCTCATGCCCAATGAAATTAATTCCCTTGGGGCTTTAAAAAATATCTATTTTTTGAGAGCTCCATGACCATTTTCTATTACATATGTATGTGTTGAAGCCTAGTCCAAGTTTTGTTGTCATTGTTTATAAGTACCTAATTCATGACATTTTTATTAGTAGCTCCATTTTCCCTTTTTTATCTTTTATTAAATGTTTTAGACCTATCTTGTCCGTGTTTATAATCCATCACTACATTAATTGGTAATAACAATATATATCGACAGATATGAGACCATGTTGGAAGTGTTGTCATGTTTCGATGATAATTTTGTCTTTACTTTTAAGTAATTAAGGTCATTTGCTTATGTCTGATACTACAAATTTCATAGGACTGAGCCCAGTGACTTGATTTTTCTACAGCCATGTTTGCGGGGAAAAAAAAACCCATGAAAATCCAAAACATTTAAAAATAATAATTTTTAATAAAAATTTTTTAGACTGAAACATGGAAGTGCATTGTTTGTACTTGCACTGTGATCCACTGAAACGTTTGAATTTCAGGAGCTCATAGACTTTGTCTAGCATGTATTTATCAATGTCGATAGTGCTGCCAAATTTGGGAAATTTATTTATTTTTTTTACCACTGGTCCACATTTAAAAAACGGTATATTTTGAAAGCTTTGTGTTCAAATCAATGTTTTTGTTTATTAAAGTTTTAAAATTGTTACTTGGTTTATCGCATTATTCTTCTATTTATATTCTTTCCAGGAGTTAAAATGGAACTGTTTAAAAAGATCTATAATAGAATTGATAATACATGTTAAAGAAAAAAAAAATTAGAATTTCACAGCAACTCGAGTTAAGTGAAAGAATATTCTATATGGGTCCTTCTGAGCTTCATTATTAAGGGATACAATAGATAAATTGTTAGCTTTTCCATACCCACCATTATTATTTTACAGTATTGACATGGTTTGTACTTAGACAAGCAATAAAAATATAGATGGTTTTCTTTTCTGTTTTATATTATTCTTGAAACTCTTACTAGCTGTTAAAGTATGCATTAGTTGAAATCTCATGAGAAGTTTGCAATATCTTTTTATTTATAAAAAAAGACATTAAGAGCATAACAGTGGAAAGAAGTCATTTTGAATTCTTTTTTGAAGCACTAGTCTGATTTGATTCTCAGCATGAGATGTTTTGCTGATCCATTCGACACTGGGATTCACATTTTTAGCTCATTACAGTACATGCATAATAAAAGTAGACTTCAAACAAAGGATAGATTGTGTTTTAAGAATGTTATTTCCTATTGGAACGATGTATATATACTTAATGTTAGTCATAGATATTTACTGGAATTGGAAAGTTGAAAGTTATTGCAAAGAAGTCCCTCTGAATTAAGTTCTCTATAAAATAACACTGATGTGTACAAGAGCAACCAACACATTTCTCAATGTTCTTAAACTGCAATGTGTTTGTCAACCCTTTTTAATGGAATTGCATGTAATCCCGTTAGTGGCACCTAGGTCTAGTTTTTCGTTGGCACCCCTGGCAAGTAGCACAAACACACAGTGTGTAACTGAAAAAAAAAACTTAACCGTCATTCAATACAATTAAAATGAAAGAATAACTCTAATCAATAGTATCCATAAAAGATAATAATAGAGAGGGAAACTTTGTATAAACACATTCTGCCAAATGTCTATGAATGGCTCCCTGTATATTAACTATAAACAAAATAAATCTTAACTATGTGTTTATTTTTAAAGTGATAATATGTTATATCTAATGAACTATTGGAAATAATGTGAACACACACTCAAATAATTATTTTGTGAATCACAACTAATATTATTATTATTATCTTTTATTTATATAGCGCCAACAATTTACGCAGCGCTTAATACAATCCATATATTCAAGGGGTCTGACAAGACGAGAATTGACAGACTAAGACAAACCGATACATTAGGTGGAGAGGCTCGGCTCGCAAGCTTCCAATCCAGAGGGAATGGGGTGACAAACATAAGGCACAGAGAAAGGGTGAGAGGTAGTGTGGTGGTTGTATCAATGGCAAGGAAGTTCTAGCAGCTAAGATGGTATGCTTCATCTAATAGATGGTGATGGACCCACAATTTTGGCTGCCTACATTTGTTTGAATTGTTATTTGCACCTACTTGACTGACTAATAAACCAGCCCAGACTCAACCACTCATACAATATTGGTGCGTGATGCATGCTGGCAATGTAGCTTGCAACTGAAATGATGTAACACCAGTAGTAATGATATCCTAACTTCAGGCCTGCCTCCTCTTGTCTTAGCTTCTCTGCATCCTGTGTACTGTCTCTGACCATCTACCATATTCTGTTACATTCCCGGAAAGAATGAGCAAAGGTATAGTGTACAAACACTATTGATAGGAGACAAGACATTTTTCATAAGATTTCATAAGATTTCTTGTTGCCAATTACTTTTTTTTATTATTATTTTTTTTTTAGTTTTCTAGTGGGAGAAAGATTTCTGCTATCCTTTCAATTACGGCCTTAGTAAGAAAAAAAAAAATGTAGATTTTTTTAAATAGATAGATGGTGTATTTGGGTGTATATTGTCCTAAAGAATTCATCTTCCAGAAGTAAATGTGTGCATCTCTGAGTGACTGTATGCATGCATATTTTCCTATAACATAAAGTAACATTTTGTAACAAAAAAAAGGCAGTTGTTTGGGATAAACTATATCAAGTCTAATTGATCAAATTCTATAAATAATGTTGTTATTGCAAACAGGATGTCCATGTTTTTAGTGCCAGAAACGATATTTTTCAAACACTGAAAAAATCCATGCCTGGCTCCAGCCTGCCTCGGTTAGTCAGACTGCTCTCTTTTAATTATCTATAAATAATTTCAGAATTTTATAGATGCTGACAATGCTCACAAGACTAAAACAGTTTATAAAATTAACATGAATTAAAAATCTGCATGGATAGAGCTAAGAGAAAAAGAATAGAGCTAAGAGAAAAAAAATAGACATTTTTCCATGGAAAAATGACATCATATAATGGAAAATTTGTAGATTTTAGATTTGTAGATGTAGATTTATGTGGTTTCTTTCAAAGTATTTTTTTTTTTTAATAGCCGAGTCTCTCCTGTCTTCCAGTGACCTTCCAGTGGTGTCAGCAGCGGCGCCTACCAAAAAGGAATGTCCATCCTTTCGGGGATTCCTTATATACTGGTGTACTGATGCTCACACTGAGCGCCATTAAACACGATTGGTCGGTGGAAAGCTTCTGTTGACAGAAAGTAATAAGGGCAGAGCTTTTAAAGAGGTACCGGTACATCCATATAGTCACAAAGGGGTTAAATTAATATTGTGTTGCATGAGCAATTTAAACAACCAATTCTCTTTGTTATCATACTGCAGGATCCAACTGTAAATATTATTTCAAGGAATTCATGAAATTGATTTGAAACAGTGTGTTAAAAAAAACGCGTGGATACTGTTAAACATAAAAATGCAAAATAGCGTAAAAAGTTGTTTTACTTTGTGTAAAGTTCTATTAATCAGTAATATCACTCAAGAGCGAAGAAACAGATAGTACTGGTTAAAGCTGGGAAGTGGCTGGGAAGAGTTAAGCTTCATTATAGCTCGTTACCTGGAGGATCGCCTGCATTTATTTGAAACCAGCCAGGATCTCTCGCAGCTACCCTGGATAAAGAGTGCTCATAGACTCTCTGTTACTTTGTTCAAAAAAATATTGTAACTTAATTTCACTCCCATCCAGGGTAACATTTATTTCTTCTGTAGGTGACTGTGCATTTAATATTACTGAGAATAAGGGGAAGAAAGGGTTATTCCTGAGTTATAACAGGTTGTGACTGTAGAGAAGAATATTCAGAACGGTAGGGATGTAGAGTGCATCTTGCAAGGACCACTGGTGAGTTTCAAAGCGGAGTTTGGCAGGAGGTAGATACAAGTCAGGCCCAGGAATAAAGTGGTAGCCAGACAGAAGGTCAGGTGGTGCTAGTGGAGTAAGAAATTACTCTGAACAGTCTGTCCACTCTGTGTACGCAGGACAGTTGTAGAACCACAGAAAGGTTAGACATAGCCGAACAAACCAGAGTAAGCCAGAGGGTACAAAATGCACAGTTGGGAGACAGACCAAAGGTCAAAATACTAGGAATAGCAGTCTGAGAGGGGGTCACCCAGAGTACAGGTCAAGTTCTCTAGCTGGAAATCAGCAGGCGGGTAGCAAAGTCTAGTAACCCAAGCTAAAGGTCAAATGAGCGTAAGGGCAGGGATAAGGTAGCAGGATACAGGGCCAAATGGTTCTAGATCAGGTTCCGGTGCAAGGACAGGGAAAGGGTAACAAAAATCAAGCTGGAGCAGGGATCTCTAAACAACCGAACAGCAACTTAGCATCTTGTTCAGCCATAATATTATTCGACCACGGCAATCTTTACAGCTGTAGCTGTTTCTGTGTACATATAGGTTTTAATCAGAAAATAAAACAAAATACGATAATTGGTGTATTTCACATAAAGCAAAATTTGTTATAAAGGTGTCGTGCTATTGCGTTTTATATAAGACTTAAGCAGAAAGTCATGGCAAAGAATGACATCTGTGAAAGAAAAGGCGTGTGATACACCATATCGTACATAATTATCTTATGTATAAATGTTTGTTGTTTTTTTGTGCAAAAATCATAATTGTTTAGTCCCCCCCCCATATTGTTATACTACAGTTGTAGGATTGCTGACTATCATTCACTTGCATAACCCTCCAAGTGTCCCTGTTCTCAACAATTTGGCAATTTCTAATTGGAAATATCAAACAATTATTCTCAATAAGTTTCCAGTGAATTTCTGATTCATCATTATGTCATAAATAAACAAAAAAACTTAACTAATTTACATGCATTAATTCCAGCCCACAGAATGTCTAATAATGTTTAAGAAGGAGCTCATTACAAAGTAATTAGACTATAATTTCTTTGCTAGGCAGATTGATGATAGCATTAAAATTCTTTACTTTATGTTCCCATTGTTAAACAATTCTAATGAACAAATTTGCATATTTACACATATAAAGTATGTCTACGTTTCCATTCTAAAATGAGTTTTTCTGTCCAAGAGAATAATATAAAATGACAAAAATTCCAATTTGATACATTTCAGGTATGTACATTATTTATGTTTGTTAATAGTAAAAAAGGTTAAAAAAAATTAAAATTTTATTTTTGTATGACAATTCAGAAAGGGAAAGATGGATATATATTTTTGCATATGTAATAAGATATTAAACACTTACCGAGAGCACATATGAATGCAAAGAAATTCTAAATATGCAACTTTTGTTTTATTCCATAGTGAGTAAGTATAATATAACACACCAGTAAATATAAGCACAACAATAATAGTGGTAAAGGCAGGAGACCAGCAATACCAAACAAATAAAACAATCTACGGCTTACAAACATCCAGTATGATCCAGTCCTGTCCAGCGCCAAAGGGCATTAAAAGACCAAAATGAAATACAGAGAGGAGACAGTCAGAATAAAAACACTGGCTAAAGTCCCTGTTTTTCTTGCAAAAACACATACTGGCATACATTTAAATTTAGAGCAGCTCTGGGTGTATTTATATTTGTGGAGTGATAAAAGCTGATTAATATCTATACATAAGACAAGTTAAACAGGAGGATATCAGAGATGGGAAATACATCTGAAAAAAATGTAAGAAAGCAGCATTAAATAGCCCATACAAATGTTCGTAAACACAAAAAGACATATAAACAGACAAATACACTCATACAGAGCATATATTCTAGAGTCTGCTGTATGTGTAATCTGATTCTAGTATTAAAGGAGCTATTAATTTTCTTACATTTTAAGGAAATAAAACTTAGCAGATCAACAATATTTCCTTACAACATGGAAACTATGTTTTTTTTTTAGTATCTATGACGGAAGTGTACATCTCCGGTTTTTGATGGCCACAAGCAAGTCAGGTAGTTTAGTAATTGCGATGTCCGTGGTCAAGCTAGAAGATCCAATAATTCTGCCCTCAGGACCTCTGCTCCTTAGAACAAATATATCATAACCTGCTTTAGTGTCACATGGCAATTACAAATTCCTTAAAAAAATTATGAACTATTTCAAAACTAGTAGCTTGAGGCCCACCTAACCCCTGAGATTTTTTATTTTACTTAATGTAAGGAAGCTTTACTTACTATCAGGAAGCTTTACGGAAAGGGTGGTAGATAAGTGGAACAGCCTCACAGCAGAATTGCTAGATGAATGTAAACTTGCATGGGGTAAATGCATGGCTCTTAAATCTAAAACAAGATCAAATAATTAATAATTGTTTGAGCCTTTATAGCAAACAAAAAGGCAGGCTAGATCGGCCAAAATGCATCTTATCTGCTGTGATTTTTTTATGTCTCTCTACAGAAAAAGGAAAAAAATCCAGGGACACTTTGCCACCAAGTAGGCACATCTTTCCCTCTCCTTTCTCACATCTTTCACACACTGACTTACTCCCACTCCCCTCTCTTGCTCCCCCTCCTATGTCTCCTATCATTTTGTCTTTTGAGTTGCACACTGACCCCCCCTTGCCTTTCTTGCTCCCATTATTCCTGTCAGTACTGTCTTTGCAGCTTCACAGAGAGATCAGAGGAGACCAGACAACACCTGGAGAGAGGCTTAATTTTGGGAAACACATTTTGTTTCCAAATAAAAAAGCCCTCCAAATTTGTCCGAATTGAAAAGACAGGAAAGGAAATTTGATGTCCAAAAAATGAATGAGCCAAATAGGAAATTAAAAGTTAGTCTGAAATGATTTGGGGTCTAAGTCTTGATATAGATACAATGTACTAGTAATAACAAGCTTTGTGAAAAACATGGTACTAATGACTTCTAAGATTGTCAGGATTTTCTGGAAGATGGTTTTAATTTTTCACTGATTTTATTCCATTAGCTACAGCCCTTTGTTAGACAGTAACCAAATATTACGAATACCAATTGTTACTTCTTTTTTTTGCTATTTTCTGTTCTACCTGCAGATGTCTTATGCCAACGGTGACAGCTAATTACAGGGCTGACCACAATTCACCGAATTGGATGTTTCTTTGAACCTCTGAGCGATCAATCTAAAAATGGAGAAAACATATTATTACTTAAGGCATTGTAATTAGTGCTGCCACTGGGTCTGCGTTATAATTTACTATCCTTTTAGAAAAATAAAAAAGGAGAAGTTAGAGAGTGACAAAAAGCAGCATAATTAAGTGCAATAAATCAAGATCTTGTTACTTGGTATTAATTTGGAACTGAAGCATACAATATGTACTAAGAGAAAATGCAGTTGTTCTTACTGTGACATGATTTTTTGTTACTGAGGGACAGCTGGATGGTACTTGATGGTAGCTGATGCCAATTAATTCTGTTTCCGTCTCACTTCTCAAGAATTTGGGAGCTCAGCAAAGTATAGTCGAGATCATAATCCATTCCTTAGATTATCACTAGATGCCTATTATAATATATCTTTAAAATGCATTAAAAAGTTTCATAGGAATTTTTTTTTTCATGACATAATTAAATAAATTCACTTAATTATATAGCAATTATCTCATATCGGTTTTCTGTATTGCATTTCAGCAAATTAGGCTTTCCGTACAGTACAATTCTTTTTTTGTCCTCTATCAGGTGTTAAAAACAGATACATTATGTCTGAAAATACATGAAAAATACAAATTTGCTCAAAACCAAACCTACAAATTCATACCTTCAATAAACACGAGTTTTTAGTATTGTAGTTTGGTCATTTTTTTTATTTGGTGGACAATATATAATATCTTACTCTCCTGAGGAAGCCAGTTGGGTTACCGGCAAAATATGGTAAGCAGTTGAAGATCTTCTTGGAGATGTGGACTTAATAGCTTAAGTCAGATGATTATACCCTACAGCTGTGGGAACCACAATATTTACTTACACTTTTTTTGCACTTCACGTGTTTATTTGTGCCATGTGCTGGTTTTTACACTATATATATATATATTTTCGGTATGAACCCACAGAAAATGCTACGTTGAAACCATAGAAAACCCTGCCCTAACAACTATTCAATCAAGTGCACAGCGTGTAAAAGCACATATAGTGGAGACATTTCAGGTCATCAAACTCTTCATCTGACCTCGACTAAACCTGACTAAACTAACTGTTGACACAGTGCAAGAGCTAATTAAACACACTGTACATGCACAGTCAAGCACGAAAAACCTTATAAAAGATGTTTAACCTTTTCAATCCAGACATATATTATGTACCATTAGATATTAACCATACCACTACTCTTGCACCATTACTAAACGGGCTTAAACCTTGATTACAAGTCCCATGGCAACTGTCAAATGTGCTGCTTCCTGTATGCATGTACATATCACCCCTTTTTAACAAAATGCCATGCCGGTTACCAATCACAGTGGCAAAACAAGTTTAAATTGTGAAATAGGTGGTGGTTGCAGAAGTTTATACAGGTTATTTGAAATTTGAATTACAAGTTTCCAATCCCATTTAGCTATAATCATGATTTGCTGTGGCAATCGGCGAGCTACATTTTGTATTTTTACTGTGATCTAATTGGTGGTTCATTGGTTTGACCTTTCTAATGGCGGACTTTGTGGTTTGACTAGGTGATATGGCTGCATACTTTTTATGTGGCTGAGAACAGTCTATCATTTGGGTCATTACATTACTCGTACATACTGTGAACAGAACAATTGTTCTGTATTTTCTGACTGTAACTAAAGTAGATTTATGTCATGTCCATTAGATTAAACCCAATGATGTTAGCTTGCCTCTCTTTCCCTTGCTCTATAGCTTATCATGTGGAATCGAGGAGGATAAATATATTAAGAAATAAAACTACCCATTCTACCTATCTCAATGTCTAGGTGGCTGGGGGAAAGTGAACTTTGGTGTCAGATGGCTCTTAAAAGGTTGGAACATATAAGAAAAGGATTTTTTCATATATTTTCATGATCATCTCTGGCCATTAAAAAAAAGCACTTAAACACACAGTAATCCAATCTATTTTCAAATTCTCCTGGAATGAACACCAATATGTTTTTAGAAGCAGAGTATATGAGATGAGGGGGTGTGGGTGGGCTCTATAGCCCCAAAAGTTAACTTGACCTCCTACCCCAATGCACTTTGGGCAAGTGAAAATGTTGTTTAACAAAATTATTTATTTAAATTTTTTATTTAAACTCCTTTGTCAATATGCAGTTTGCAAGTGAAGATCACTGAGTTATCAGTTAACATGCATGCCCTCTCCTGCAAATTGCAAAATGTTGCATATAGTCTGATCAGTCAAGTTTATCCCTTAGCTTGACTGAGCGCTCGTGAACTCATGAATCTGAACTCACTTGCCCAAAAATACAAATGCATTCCTTTGAAATAATGTTCTTATAATATTTAAAAAAAAAACCAGAAACCTGCTTTTTGAACCATATTATTGTTAAAAAGTTTTATATTAACAAACCAATTTTATTTTCTAGAATTATCATTGTGATAACCCTGCATCACTGGGACCACTGGAGTGGCCTGACTGCCAGCCTCCTCCCTATGGACTATGGGCCCTGGGTTTGTAAAGACTTCTGTGGCTACCCCCACCAGTATATCATGTCATCACTTGCTGAGCGGATTATCTCCAGCAGACAGCCAGGATCTGCAAGCAGGGAGTGACCACCATTGATTTAATTTAATATCGGACCCCTCCACCCCATGGTGCATTATTATGTTGCCCCCCCTTCCCCCCAGTTCCACCACTACAGACATTTAACCCCGGCCATCCCTGGAACTCATTTGGGCCAGTAATAGATAGTGGGGGTTGGGATCCTATTGTATTGTTAATCCCATTACTGCCCCTGTTGTCTCTGAGAGGCAGATTAAGGGGGCGGTTTGTATCCCAAATATCTTGATTATGTTAATATGTGTTTTGCTGGATATATCCAGCTCTGTGTGTGAGAAATAAATCAGTCTTCGTTGGGTTTTACCCTACACTGAGTCTCGGCTAGTGACTGGGGAACCGGGGAAAGTGTGTTGTCCCAGGCTAAGGGAGCACAAGTCAGCGGAGGTAGTCGGTCGGACTAGCCAGCTCTGTGACAATCATATATTGCTGTGTTTTTATTAATCGATCTTTTAGAATAAGGAATACAGATTTATTTTTGGGTTTTATGAGGTGGGCATAAACTTGATTAATGCCTCACAGTTAAATGTTGTAAATACTAAACACCATCCCATCGTCCGCGCTTCAGCTTAATTTGCGCATGAGCTACTACCCCAGGTTCCCCTCTCAGTGTGTCTGCTGGAAACATTCTTGCCATCATTCCAGTCAGCGTTTCCCAAGCGCAGCTGACAGCTGAATACTTTGTATCTCCCATTCACGTCTAGATTGTATCTTTTCTACAATATCCTTTCCTGGAAGATTTTCTTTCTTGGGTCTAGTTAATCTTATATGTATTTGCCTTCATTGTATCAATTGCTTGAACTATATTTTATATTAATTCATTATAATATTTCATGTTAATTCTTAATCTATATTAATTCTAACTTCTTCTACATATACTTATATAATTTCATGATAATTATATTCAGATTTAAATGTAATTATTTATTCTATAATAATATTAATATTACACATTTTTACATTTTAGTATATATACTGCATTAATTATGGACATTCCTCTGAAGTCTGATAAATCTTCTGTGACTGATTATGCTCATGCAAACTATACTAACTCTGAGGAGGAATCGGCTGTTAGAGAATCTCATGTTTATGCCCCAATGAACATCTCTTCATAACACAATTTCTAAAGCCATTTAGGCTTTCTCCAATTTGTCTACACAATTACACACTAAAGCACCCACCAATGTCCCTACAACTCCTGTTATAGGCGATAGTGGACAAAAAGAGCTTGCTAAAGCTGTGAAGAAACGCAAGCATTTGGATGGCCACAACTTGGCTAGATTTAAAGAGGCTAGATCATATACTGACCAGGAACCTAATGAATCCCTGCCATACTTGAGCAGCACTGACAGGTGTGCATAAAAATCAGACCCCCAGGCTCTCTGAGGAGGAAGAGCCTACCCAAATAGGAAAACACACCAAAAGAATGAAACTCTTCTAGTGATTCAGATAAATTTTTCTTCTGGGGAGTCACATTCCAAAAATTCTGACAGACTCTGAAATTCTCCCCACAATTCTTAAAAACACAGATGAGGCAATCATTTTGGATGATGATGATGACATTACACATCCCAGGTCCACTGAGTGGTTTCCCCCTAAGCACATATCAGAAACAGAAATAGACCTTTTCTTCCCAATAAGGTATATGAGACCCTTAATATTGAAAAAAATATAATTATTTTAAACCGATAACTCGTGTTTTCTTCTGTAGTTGTAAAATTATGGTATTTTCTCTACCTTGCATAATATGAAGCCAACTGTCTGTAATAAGATTTGAAGATTTTGCTAGTGCAGTGACGTATACTGGAAGCAAAGCACCAATTGGGAGTCATATATGATTACAACAGTATAGAATAAGGAGTCAGCTCCTTCCAGACTGGTTGACCCTGAGAAGCTGCCCCTTCACCTAGATACCCAGAGATTGGGCTTTAAAGAAAAGTTATTTGCACTTAAAAGGTATGTATATGACATATAACTTAATTTAAATGTAACAAAACCAAGTATTTTTTGTTTTAAAGTGAGATTTTTAAGGGTTTGCCTTTGTATTGGTTTATCAACACCTGGAAAAAGTTTTTGAAGAATGAATTTCCTAAACATTAACTATTTTATAGTTTTCAAACAGTACAAGTGAAAAACTACACTGTTTTAAACTGTTTGACAGAATATAATATATAAAAGTGTTATCTACCTGGGAAAGCCATTTCCTTTTTACACATTATTTCCTGCTCCTGTCTCTGGCAGATTCTTGCTTCAGAACAAGTGCAAAGGGAAATTGTTTCTTTGGGCCGTATTAAAAAAATATATATCAGATTTCAGAAAATTTGAATTAGAAACCCAGAAGAAAGTAAAAATATTTATTAACTCATTCGTCTAATAAAATTATAAATTATTATAATTTAATATCAATTATTCATTTCTAATTCAATAATAAATTCATGTGTTCTACATATAACTTATTAATAATCTCATGAGTTTAATAGTCAATATAATTTATTCAACTTTTTAGACAAACTCAGATACAATCACATAATATAAAATCAAACTACATCTATTGAAATCATGGTACATTATATATATATATATATATATATATATATATAATGCAAGTAATCAGAATCAACTTTATTCCCAACTTTATCCTCTAGTCTCTATATTCATCATATCATCTATGTCACACATTATTTTCTCTACTAAATAAAGTCAGTATCTCAATATTTAAAATAGCTATAGGTTACTCGGTTTCATTAAAAATGTAACAATACCAGGCAGTCCATTTTTCTAACATGAATTTTCATTAGTAAATGCGTCAATGGGCTTGGTTGCCCTCCGTACCCCATCAACCTTTTCTTGTTGCCACCAGCCCGTAAATCCAGATAAAGCCAAGCCCAGTGGTGAAACGTACTCCGTATTAGATAGGGATCCGGTACACTACTTCATTAATAATATCTTCTCGATAAGTGGTAGTAGCCGTCGATCTGGGGCCATTTATGGTACCTAGATTTCTAGCTCCTCTATGGGGACATCTTTATCAGCAGCTTTCCCTACATAGTGCTTAGTAATTTATTTATGTATGGATAGTGAGTTAGAGGCAGCGACACCATTCATCGAAGTAGGCATTTTAGTTCAGGCTATATTCATTAAGCGTAGTCTAGTCTCTCAAGCATGGCTGTTTCTCACATTAATTCTATGAGCAATAATTAAAAATTATGAGTTTTCTTTTAGTAAAAGTTACATTTTACTTTTACATCTAGATACCCCAATCTAATTAACTAGTTTTAGATAGGGTTCATGCCCCGGAGTAGCCCATTATAGGTCTACCCTAAGCTTCTCTATTCATTAAGGAATATTTGTGTGGCGTACATAAATATAATTTCCTTTTTGTACCTTACGCTTAATTTATCTCTCAGAAATATGCGTTTAGCATCACGGTTTTTCTTCAGATGTGTCTAAAAATATCTGATAATGAATGTATACTGTTTGAGAATGATGGTGAAGGTAATGACCTGATAAATGCCACCTGTCATGGTTGTAATGAGCCTGATGAGTTCCTGGATACTGTTTGTGTATTTGACTGTAGATACGCAACCAATATATTTTCACCACACATGAGGACCTCTAATATACATACCAGAACAGATAAAAAAATAAATTGTATAGACTAAATATAATTATACACTAAAATATGTTATCTGAAAACATGAATAGATATACAAATGTATGCTACAAAAGAGAAGCCATATCATGCCTTGTATGATGAAAACATTTATTCACTAAAATCATTACTAGACCCTACAAGGTAAGTAAAACAACACAGTCCAGACTAGCTGTGTTAGGTCTCTCCTAACCTTCCTTTAAAAGGTCCTTAACTAACAATGTCTTTCACAATTGGTCTATAGGTGGAAAGTTCTATAGATGGAATACGGTAAATACGTTAATCTTATATAAATGTATATTACCAATATACTATTGCCTTACACATGTTTTGCCATATTGACCAATGACTTATTCAGCGACCAAAAAAGGGTATAGGGAATGGGGCACAGTGTATATTATATATATATATATATATATATATATATATATATATATATATATTTATATGTTTTTGTTTTGAATTAAAGTTTTTGCAACTCACCATCTACAGGTACTCAAAATCTTACAATGGGATTACGTTCCAAAGAACCCATTGTTAGTCGAATAAATCATAAGTCAAATTCACATATCGCTACATGTACTGGACATGTATCATTGGGTCTAAATTAAATCTACTGTGCATCGCTATCACACCGTCCGTACGTCAAGCCATCGTAAAGTGAGGAGCATCTGTATTATGATGGGCCAGGAGGAGCTTACTAAGGTTAATGTGTTGAAATTACCAAGAGGGACCCCTTGGTTAATTCATTAGCCAAGGATTCCTTTTGTAGACAGAACTTCACGAGCACCGCTATAAAAATAATCTCGGATTTGTGTGAGGAGGCCAAGGGAATTCCATGTTGGTCTAACCTTCCACTCACAAATGCGTTTGCACTCGACTGTAGAACAGTCATGTTGGTGTGAGTTGTGAGATGTAATACCCTGCAGGTTTCGTGCAAGTTTCAATTGTAATTTGGAGTCTAGTTTCAATATGAATATTCCACTATTTATACCCAGGGAGATGTGGCATGACATGCAAGTCCCCTCTCCCTTAACCCATATTAAAAACAAAAATCAAACTAATGCAATGGGAAGCTCAGTAAAATACATTGGAGGCATCTATACTCTACACTCATCCTGTATTAAGTGGGTTGGTGGTGCAAAAAGACCCTTGGGGGTATAGATACCATCTTTTTCCACCTCTGCTTCCATCTCTTAGACATTGGCATGGGAGTATGTTTTTAAATAACCCCTTGGAGAGGCAGAGACTCTATCCAATGCCTTCACCTCTCTATCAATACTTGATGGGATAGTGGGGGGTAGTATGTAAATAAATAATAATAATAAAAACCTTACTCCTTATCGCTAATTCCTCCATTCAAGTTTTCTCTAGGAGGGTGGATAGTGACGGATTTGATTATATTTTTTAAAATGTAAAGTTTTTATATAGATAGCGGGGGGGGGTTGTAATCATTTTCCTTGCCTAGAACGTGCAAAATTGAATGGAGCAAACATCTTACATCAGAATTCTCTAAGTCACGAATGTCACCAATTTCTGGCAGCCCCTTTTGAAAATGTTATTGTGTTTTCCGAACAAAGCAGCAACTTGTGTTTTGCACACACAGAGTGCTTCCACAGATGCTGAATTATTTAGTTCTATTTAATGGGAGTAATTAGTATCGTTATCAAACGTTTAATGTCAGTTTATAAAGCGCTCCTTTCAAACTATATTTCCTAAGTGTTTCTAAATGCATGCACCAGTAAATATAATCTCCATAATAATAAATCTACCTTAATCAATGCAAAATGGTGTTTTAAATTAAAAAGGAAATTGTTTTGCCAACTCTGCTGGCAACAACATTTCAGATACAGCACTTGTGATTCATAGCCTGCCACTACAAAATGTGATCAGTAAAAGCAACTACATTTAATGCTGAGAGGGGACATAATTACAATGTAATTGGATACAAGAATTCCAACCAGCTTAACATGCTTAGGCATAAATGTTTATTAACATGTCAAATAAAAATTATAATACTCTTTGATGAAAAGATTTCAATAGCTCCTCACTAAACATCAGCGGATCATGCGATGGTTAGAAAAAGTAGGAAGGGGAATAAGCACAAAAACGGGACGTGATCACTGCTGTTAGATATTATATGTTTTTAATTTACTCATATTAAGTGAAAGGAAAGCCACATATTTGTGAGTGTTTTATTATTTATTTATGTGTACCATGGGCCTGGGTGCCCCGGAGGGTCTTAATCCAATAATGCTGCCACAAATTAGATATACTATCTGTTGTCCAAAGTGAAATTTTCACTAATTTAATGTTAGGTTTTATCAATGGCTGCATTTATCAGCACACTTACAAGAAGCTGCAGCTTCAACTGTGTCAGTTATTAGAAAGAATGCATTCCTACTGAAATTAATTGAAGTGTTCTCTGGGCATGCACACAGTTGGCCTCGTTAGTGAGGCAGTGCCGAAGCTGGCTGGTGGTAGTGCGTCTCCTGCGAGCCAAGGAGCTGAGGGCAGTAGATAACTTAATGTAATACTCAACTATCAAATGCTTTTAAGTGCATGTAATGGATGGAGTGTCCCCTCTAACCCCTTAAGGACAACGGTTTGCCCTAAAACCCATTAATGACAATGCATTGTGAGCCCGTTCATGTACAGGCTATGTCATGAAGGGGTTAATTGCAACAGATAATGCAATATTAGGGATTTGTGTTAAACAACCAATTTTAAATCGGAAATGTGTCAGCCAGCATGTATGTTGGTGTCACGGTTATGTACCGGTAACCAGACACGTAGGGTATGAGTGTGTAAGGGTTAATGATACCAACACTTTGGTCACTCACTTATCCCTAAACACTCCACCAAACTAGTACTACGCTGCCACCACCAAGTTATGTTTTAAGCTGACTATAGCGGGCGGACGGACGCACGCACGCACGCACGCACGCACGCACGCACGCACGCACGCACGCACGCACGCACGCACGCACGCACGCACGCACGCACGCACGCACGCACGCACGCACGCACGCACCTCTCAGGAACAAGTAATGCACTTGACCACAGGAAGCAAAATCACAAGGGCAAAAGACTAATGAAGGCTACAGCAGGCTTATATAGGCCAGAGCAAGGTGGAGCTTCAAAGAACCGCCCACAGCACACAGATAAAGGAAGAGAGCTCACAACACTAGAGAAATCTCAATTCATTGTGAAACCATGATAGGGAATTACTGCTTATGGTCACTGGGGCTGAATCTGAATGAATTTATGGCAGAGCTCTGGTATGTACAAGGTATGGATCAGCTTAAGAGGGTGAGCTGTAGGCTGTAAAACTTTTTTAATGGCAAACCTCTGCATTAGCCCAATACAGGCTCTGCACGACAGTTGGTTTCCTCAACATTGCCCAGATTACTTCCACATGTCCTCGGTAAGTTTATGTACTTTAAGAAACTGGCTTGTATTCTATTTTCTGTTCTCCATTTACTTTGTTCTTGTTCATATTTTCTTAGTTCATCTGTGCCTGACTAACATAGGGACAGCTAAGCCGTTATTCTTGTAGAATAGTGTGGTGACATAACAAGTATTGTTGTTGTAAAGGTTTTTGCTGGTTGAACTCTTCCTGTATCACATGTGTCTCTTGATATGTTAACGAGGGGCTCATCCCCAGTGATCTCCCTATTCAATATGCCTGTTGAATGACAAATCTTAGTTTAGTCTCTCTCTGCCAACCATCCCGCATGGATGGGGTGATCTGTGTTGTGCTGGGTTATGTTGGGCTTTTTGGTTACAGGTTAGTTTTGGAAAGTGTTGCATTGTACGTTGGGCTGTTACTCTATTGTAGGTTACTGTGTTTTTTGTCTCCTAATAAATATCTGTTAAAGTAGATGAACCTTTTGGGATATATTTTTGTATTTGGTTTAACACCACAAAAAGGCTCCTCGAGGATATAAATATATACAAAAACTTCAGACGCACACCCTAAAAGCATATAAATTCACGTTCTGGGGTGCTGCTGAAATTACTAATCTGTACATAGAACAAAGCAAAAAAAAAAAAAAGCATACACTTAATGCAGTTTAAAGCCCATTAATTAGGCACATGTGAGACTTTTAATTGCAGGAGCGTCAAAGTGTTTAAAGAGCAATGTAGTGCTCCACGGTAAGCCATATAGTATATAAAATTAGATATGACTTGATAAAACTATGGTACTTTGACATAGTTGTGGGCTAAGAAACATATGGCCGTATAGTGTGATGGCGTCCCTAATATTTATTCTTCAGATTATTATTATTATCTTTTATTTATATAACGCCAACAATTTGCGCAGCGCCTAATACAATACATATATTCAAGGGATATGACAAGATGAGAATCGACAGACTAAGACAAACCGATACATTAGGTGGAAAGAGCCCTGCTCGCAAGCTACAATCTTAAAATAGTTGCTTTTAACTAGTACTTACCGAGTGTGTGCTGATTTCTTGCTTGGCTGTATGTATCAGTTCCTGATACAAGTAAAGAAAGAAGAATAACATTTTAAGCTGCACAGTCACAACTTGGATCTATTCCACGTAAACAAAGCACTTCTAATCACACAGCATGATCAGACAAATCACAGAACACAGCAGCAGAGAACAAAGGTATCTAAACTTTAAAATCAACTTTTAGATCAAGGTTGAAAAGCCTATAAAAATAAAGAAATTACATGGTTAATATACTTGCATTCATAGGCATGATGATAGTATTGCAGTATAGTTCTTTTAAATGTAAGGAGGAAATCCTAGATAATAGTAGGAGAAAACTTTTACATTGTGACAATAACATATTTCTATGTTGAAAAACTGTTTTGTTTTTTTTGTTTTTTTTTTAGGCCACGTGCAATGTGTTAATGCATTAAATGAGCGAGGTGGTCCATCTTGCAAAGTCCACACTCAATGTAACCTAGTCTAAATCACGTATTGGGATTGAGTCAGCACTGATCATTCAGATAACCGTCATGGAGCCAAGTACCGATAACTGTATCGCCCCTGTGTTAATACTACTGCATATCTCCCAACAACCCAAAATGTTTTATTTGGCCATTACCTGACCACACCAAATTCAATGTGGCCCCACTCACTTTCTGCAAGAACCTTGCCCCTCTCTGCTTTTAATCACCACCCCCAAAAAAAATGGTTTACCCCTTTATACAAACTTGGGGGATAATGCTATTGTGACTGAAAACTGCATGGACCAGGGCTATTTTGCGCTACAGGACCAGAGCATTTTTGGTGTTTTTAGTACTATTTTCTCATTTACTGAACTCACACAAATTATATTTAGTGTTTTTGGGACAAGTAGGGCTATGAAACTGTTTTTAACCTGTAACATAAAATGTTTTCCATAACATTGTTTCATGACATACCTGGTACGTCATTGGTCACGAAGGGGAAAATGTTCCTTTACATTAATGTTTAAGCTCCTACTTCTTATCTGCCTTCATCATGGCTATAACTGGGGTATTTCATGCAAATTTTTGCTATAGTAAAGATCATAAACTCGAAGCGGGAAGTTGTAACCTGCTTCCAGTACTTTACATACAATGTTTTTATCACTGATAACTTATGACAATTAACACAATATGAGAACACCATCCACCTCTAGCGTGCATTATGGCCTTCACAAGATCGGTGTCCCTCTTGGGACTCTCATGCGCTATTTTTTTAATGTGCTGTTTGACCATTGTACGACGCTGCAGAATATGATAATGCTATATAAATCAATAAATAATAATAAAACATACCTCTTTCTCAATTTTTTTTTCTCACTTGAGCCAATAAAAAGAAATAAAATCATATCTTATGCCTCTTAGTTCTAGTGAACCTGATTTTGTTAATCGATTGTTAAGACTTCAGTGCAAGAAAGTTAACAATTTCAATTTACTCTGTTTGACGTTAAAATGAAACATGTTATGACTGATGGCAGCATAATGCCTCTTTTCATCTGTCTGTAATATTTAGAGGCCCAAGGAGACTGCTTGCCGAAAACACTGCTGCGTTGTGAGAAGTAATGGAAAGAAAATGTAAAAACTGAACTGCACTCGAAATCTTAACAAGTTGACAACATATCGCTTAAAACAACATGGGGGACGTTATTTGCACTGTAAAAGGAATGATGTTGTCCAAAGCTGTCAATGTATTTAATTAATGAAGGGTCTGATATACTTACACATTGGAAATTAATTTCACAAAAGAAAACGTGTGCAAAAGGTGTATTTTGGATCATATTTGCAAGAATAACTATTTGGTTGTAGTTATTGATTGTCTATCGCACTGAGAATTGTCAAACCATCTATTTGTTTGTTAGAAACAGAGGTCATAATCTGAAACTAAAGGGTTAGAGTTTTAGATATAATGTAAGGATATTTTCCTTTTCACTTTTTGGCGAGCGACCCATATAAAATCCAAGCTTTTGCTCAAAATGTACAGCTTGGCAGAGAGAAGAGAGAGGGGAAATGTGATAGAAACATTTAAAATTTAAGGTGTAATGTAAAAATGTTTTACTATACTGAGGGTGGTGGATGAATGGAACAGCCTCCCATCAGATGTGGTAGAGGCTAATATAGTGAAAAAATTATGTGTAGGATATGCAAAAAGCGACCTTGAATTTAAGAAATGACCCAAGACTGATGAACCAGAAAAAAATGGGCAGACTGGATGCAATGACTGGTTCTGCCATGAATGTCTATGTAACTGCTCAAATGCACCTTCACAATTAGTGATCATATCCAGCGTACAGTGATTCCACCTCTTAACCACTATGCACTTGGTAACGTCAGTGGCGTCGGCAGGGGGGGGCCAGAGGGGGCCATGCCCCCCCCTACATCATGCTGTGCCCCCCCAATTGAAACGCCGGCTTTTTTTTTTTTTTTTAATAGACCCGGAGGAGAGAGTGAGAGGCGCCGAGCGGTTGCTGAGGAATAAGTTCTGAGCAACCGTTCGGCGCCTCTCACTCTTCTCCGCGACCGCGAGGCCTCTTCCTGGTTCGCAGTGCCGGCATTTCAAGCCGAGCGCCGGTATATGTCGTCATATCCGGCGCCCAGCAGTGAAGCCGGCAGAACCAGGGATACAGAGACCTCGCGATCTCACCGCTGGACAAGCCCAAGGTAAGTGAACTTCAAAGGGGGTTTAGAAAGTTAGGAGGGGGTTAGAGAGAAGAGGTAGATAGGAAGTGAGAAGGGGTAGATAAGGATAGATTGGGAGGGAGATGGGGGTGGATGGGATACATTGGGAGGGAGAGGGGATAGTTAGGATTGATTGGGAGGGAGAGGGGGTAGATAGGATTGATTGGGAGGGAGAGGGGGTAGATAGGATAGATTGGGAGGGAGAGGGGGTAGATAGGATAGATTGGGAGGGAGAGGTCTTTATGGGACAAAAACGGCGTACGTTCAGCTGTTTGGGGACAAAGTTGACATAATGTGTAACTTAGGTGCTGGCCAGGTTCTATATGGGCAGTGTGGACACCAGGGCTGGCTTTGGGGTGTGTGACCAGTGATCTATGCCTGTAATTTAGGGGGGTTTATCTATACCTTTAATGCAGAGTTTATATGTAATTTCCAATTGATTTATATCTGCAAAGCTGGGTTTTGTGTCATTCTGTTCATCTGTATCGGCTATATTTCCATACATTATTAATGTTTACCTGCAAATATAGGATTTGCATGTCTTATTCAGTTGATCAATACCTGGAGTGCTGTTTCCATGTGTTGATTATTTGATCTAAACCTTCAGTGCTGAGTGTACATGTGATTTCCAGTTGATATATACCTGCAATGCTGGGTTTGTGTGTTCTGTTGGTTTATACCTGCAATGCTATGTTTCCATACATTATTTATGTATACCTGCAAATACAAGGTTTTTTTTAATCTCATTCAGTTGCATGTGCTGTTTCCATGTGTTGTTTATTTGATCTATACCTGAACTACAGGGTGTAAGTAAAAGAGCGCTATGGTTTAGTGAATGAGGGGACAAAGGGACTCTGGGGATGATTACAGGGGAGAGGACCTCTCAATGTCACGGTGCAGTCAGAAGGAGGGAACACTGCACTGACTCTCACTGTCTTCCCCTGATCTGCAGTCAGTGTGGCAAATATATTGGCAGCAGGGTCTAATATTAATATATATCGGAAGCTGGGACTAATGTTTATATATATCGGCTGCAGGGCCTATTATCAATAAATATTGGCTGCAGGGGCTAATATTTATATATATTGGCTGCAGGGACTAATAATATATATCGGCAGTAGGGGCTAATATTAATATATGTTGGCAGCAGGGTATAATTTCTATGTATATCGGCAGCAGGGTATAATATAAGTATGTATCCGCAGCAGGGGCTAATATTAATATATATCTGCAGCAGGGTCTAATATTTATATATATTGTCAGCAGGGGCTAATATTAAATAATGAAAAATAACTGTCACTTTAGCTGTTATTTTGAAATCATATTTTAATCACAGTCTTTACTTCAAAGAGATAAGTGCATATTATGTAGTTAAAAATGCACGTCTAACGTGTGTGTGTGTGTATATATATATGTGTATATATATATATATATATATATATATATATATATATAGTGTGTATATATATAGTGTATATGTACCGTTTTATAATTGGCCCCCCTACTTTGGTCCCTGGCCCCCCATGTGCCCCCCCTAAATATGAAACCTGGAGACGCCACTGGGTAACGTGACATGAAAACCGCTAATTGACATTAGTACTTTAGGACAGCCAGTAGTCTGAATCCCTAATGTTTGTTGGTATTTATTTTGATGTCTGTTGTATTTAATGTAAGCAATATAGTTTTGTTTTTGTTTTTTTTTTGTTTGTTTTTTTAGTTCCAAAAAATATGATTAAATTTGTGTAAAATATTGGGAATGATAGAGAGAGCTTCTTATCCAAACATGCATTTTCCCTGAGTGGCTGTGAATGTGCTAATAGACATATATAATTCCCAACAGTCCCAATTCCTCTGATATCCAGACTGGCCAAAGTAGTTTGAAAAACCAATAGTGGTCTCTGCTATCGCAGCTCACACTTTGTAACTTTGGGAACCTGAAATGTTGGATGGTATGGACACTCTGCTTCTTGAATCAAAAAATGCTCTCCCATAAATTACTTTGTGATAGTTGTTGATTAAATTATATGGTAGAGTCAAACTTTCACTTTGTTTCTTTTAGCAGAAAAAATATTGGTGCGCCCAGCAGTGTACAAAACCTTCCATTTTATTCTAAAAAAATATAGTACAAACTTTTCTAAAGCAGCACGTACGTAACAGAAGGATAACCATGTACGTAGGCTCCAGATGGTTTCATCTAAGGACAAGCTGCAGGCATTCATTTCCCTAGTTAGCTCGCATGGCACCAAGGCCTGATTGATAGCAGTGCTTCGGAAATGACAAGTAAGCCAATAAGTAAAACATGAAAATTAGACTTTTAATATTATATGTGTTGATTCAAAGAGTTTTCTCTGAGTAGAATGACTCATTTATTTCATAAACAGAATTGGATTTTGCTTTTATCTGTGATATTAAAAAAAAATATATATATTGCTGAATGTTATAAAATGTTTGATGTTACACCAGATATGACTTGTATTGTTTACACAGTATACCTACATATGATTAGCATTCCTAGTAAGTGTCCCTTCTTACGAGAGACCCACTTTTGAGCCCAAATCTCTCCGTCCCTCTTTCATTGCCCGAAGTCCCTTTTTTTTGTTTTTTTGTTTTTTATTTTTTTTATTTATTGAACTCAATGTTTTGAGGTACATTACTTCAACTATAAAAAATAACAAAAAACCTTTAAATTCATAAAGTGGATATATTTGAAAAGTAGACAACCTGGGATTTTTCACTGAAGGCTTTTTTTTTACTGTTATACAATCATATGGCCACCAGTCTTTGCCAAAATTTGAGATGATTATTAACAAAAAAATTGCTTTGGTTAGCATTGTGTAAGTGAACATAATAATAATAATAATTTGCCTAGAAAATGCATATGTAGGGTATTTTTTTTCTTCTTTTTTTTTTTCCCCATGTGATTTCCATGGGGGGTAGCTGATAGTGGCACAATGTCTGATCCCTTGTATGACTTTTTGTGCCTGCTAGCTGACTTATAGTTCAGTTGGCACACCTTTTTTATGTTTAGGCAGCCACTTTTTTGAGGATGTTAATTAATCTCTGACTTACCAGCGGCATTCATTAAAAAAAAAAAAGTCTCATCGCATAAGACTTGTGGCATGGGGAAGACGAATGGCGGTTCCTCGGGGGTGGGGCAGTCCCCTGCCCCGTGTAGCGCCAGGCAGCAGAGTGCATGGGCGTGCGCACTACTAATTTTTTTTTGACGTTCTGGGGACTTGTTTCAATGGCGGCATGAAACGTCAAATGGGTTAAACATGATTCCTGTGAATTATACTGTCTGGAGCTTTCCAATTCCAGGCTGAATTGCGCTGTGACTGTCTAAAGGTGAATAACAAAAAGTACCAGAATTATAGAAAGCAAATGGAGTGCGTATGTATGTGTATATATGTGTATATATATATATATATATATATATATATATATATAATGTGTGTGGGTGTCTTTCTTATATTTGTAAGTGTGTAGTGACTCTTCGTACTTATCCTTTAACTTTGTATTAGGAGGTTGCATATTCTTCATTTTCTCTCCGGGAGTTTTGATAGAAATAAAATCATTATTGCTCAATGTCGGTATCAAAGAGAACGGGATCCATGGTTTAAAACTATTTTCACACTAAATTATCCCCTGTGGCAAAGTAACTACTTTTCAACTATAACAGCTGTAACAAGCTATTATATTTATTCAGACATCTTAAAATGTATGACATTAAAATGACCTTCCAGTGGTATAATGTTTTGTTTTACAGAAATTCTAAATAGCATACATTAGACTTTCGAATTGCGTAAAAAGCTAAAATGTATAGATTATCACACTGAAAGCGCCATCACAAAGCACACAGATATAGTTGGAATTTATGGATTCTTGTAAAAATTGAAGCTGATTAGTTCACAGATGTAAAGCTAATTTTTAGATTTTTAATTTTAGTTTAAAAAATAAGCAATTTGTGTGCCTTTGCCAGAAATTAATTGAACAAAGCTAGGCTGGTTAACAGAAACGTATTCCAGCCTAAGCCAACTAGGCCTAGGGTGTCGCGGTCAGTGGGGGGAGACAGTCCCAAAGCTGGGGGACAGACTGCCCTCTTGGGTGACTTTCCTCACCACTGTGCCACTGCTTAATGGCCTGGTTAGAAGGAAGCTTTCTCGCTCTCTCGCTGATCTAGGCCTTCTCGTCCGACATCAGTATTGTAGAATAGTAGCTTAGGTTGAGAAAAGACTTGCATCCATCAAGCTCAACCCTTTTCCTATTCCTTGTTTACCGCTGTAGATCCAAAAGAAGGGCAAAAAAACCCCAAAAAACCTTATGTCAGCAAATTTTGCTTTCAATGAGGAAAAATAGCAAGTGACCTCTTGTCATCTGTAAAATTCTACTAATGAAAAGGTTCTTTAGAGAGCCTTTTGTACATATTTATATAAAATTATCATATCCCCTCTAAGATGCTGTTTCTCTGTGTACAAATTTAACTTTTCTAGCCTTTCTTCATAACTAAAACTTTCCATTCCCCTTATTAAACTTTCTCTAGTTCCATAATGTCTTTTTTAAGAAAAGCCGCCCAGAATTGAACTGCATATTCAAGGTGGAGTCTTACCATGGACCTGTAAAGAAGCAAAATATCTTCTTCCCTTGAGTCAATACCTCTTTTTAATACATACCAATATCTTTATTTGCCTTTGCAGTCACTAGTTGGCACTGTTAACTACTGCTAGGTCTATTGTCTACAAATATTTGTGCCTGACCTCACAAATGCTCTACTGGATGAATGGGCAAAACTTAAAGGAAACTAAAATTCTATGCAGTCAGGCATATAATAAATAAAAAAAAAAAAAAAAAAAAAAAAAAGTGTGAATATAGAATTTCGACAGGATTTTTAATTTCTGCAAAGGGTTACTCTTCGGGAACACTTATAAACACAATTTAAATTTATAGTTTCTATTTATCTTTTTAGAGACGATCATTGTGATTTTGTTTTATAATTTATCTGCGTGCATAACCCTAATCTTGTTTTAATTTTCTTATTAACCACTAGATTATAATGCAAATCAAAAAATGTTGGACACGTTTTATAATTTATCAGAACATAAATTGTTTAGCATCGCGTACCGAACAGGTTGCATAAGTAAGTCTGTACGTGGGAACAAGCCCATGCTATGAATGCAATTAACAGTCCCTGCATAATAATTAATTACCCCTTGCAGCTTAATGATGAACATCTCTGGCTGTTCGGTGCCCAGCTGGAATAATGATAAAATGTTTTCTGCAGAACGCTTATGACTGACAATAATAAAAGATAGGTTGATTTCTCACAAGCAAAATCAAATAACTTGGGTATCCAATTTGTTTCCAAAGAGACTGCTGGTTCCTTTTCTGCGTGTTCTTACCATTTTTAACTTTATTCCCCCATTTGTTTTGTCCTAAATGTGGCTATTTGTAAAGATTGCACAAGACTTATCTTTGTTTTGGATTTTTTTCCACTGGTGTTTAAATCTTCTTTCATTATACATCTTTAGAACCTGTATCACATTTCCGTAGGCATGTTATGTGTTTTAGTAACTTCACTGGTAGGAGATTACTACCTGCTTCACAATCTAACTAGAAGTATACAAGTCCAGTAGTACGATTCCAAAAAGGGATGTCTGTAATTTGTGTTCTTCGTCTCCTACAGCATAGCCATGTAGTGCCGATTCTTCATAATCTTCCCTTGATTTGAATGACACTGGTTATTGAAATAGTTAACGTATACCACATCTCTTACACTGTTGCCCAAGGTGCATCTTTAGCCTCTCATGGAGTTCCTTGCGGTACATGCATGGGTTTAGTGGCATTCCACTTAATACAACTGTGTTGCAACTTAATTCTTTTTCTTTTAAAGGAATTATTTAGCCAGAGACAACTCTGTTGCACGTCCAATTTGTAGGCCAATATGTAACTCTACCTTTTCAGTAGGTGCTCTTGGCTGAGAATCTCTGACACCACACAGTCACAATATCCATCAAAGTGCAAACGATAACTAATAGAATGTTCCCCAAAAGGAACCCATAAAGAGAAGGGCATGGCAGGCATTGGACAAGCTGAACTTAGTGGACACTTTGGCCAGGACAGCCCTGTCCCACATTCTACCCTTTTGGACTAATCCACACATTGGCATGTTATTAGATTCAGGAATCAGCCCAAATTCCACCAAAAATATGTATGATTTAATTGCAAAAATACATTTTAACAAATCGTAGCCTGTTCGTATAGCACAATATTTACTCAGAAGCATTGGGGAGTTTTTAACGTATGTGTTGTGCAATTTTCCTTTACAAGTCATAAAATGTGTTTATATTGCCTTCTTTGAAAGGGGGAATTCATATGTTTGTATGCTCACAAAAATCTAATGTCTGAATCAAATCAGGTTTATGAGGCATTTATAATATACCATTGAAATTGCCGTAATGCTTCCTTGGAACGCTGAAATATTACACCCATATAAGAAAATCTAAGTTCGAGGCAAGATACATGGTACCTGTCGCGCTTTGCTGATCCTCAGTTAAAATCTACTTTATAGTTTTATAGTTTATTTCTTTGTAATTGTCCCAAACTGTAGTATAATACAATTGTTTAAACAGACGCCTGATGTGACATTTATATATCAATAGTCTTTTTTACTTATGTAGAAAGCCATCAATTTCATATAGTAATAGGAAGAGAGATGGGTTTTTGTTGGGTATGGCAGACTAGAAACTTTTCTCTTATATACATTTTTACTTTATGTGAACAGAACACCCACTTTTGGTTCAAAATATTTTTCATAACTACTGAAAATGTTTTCCCTGTTCAGTAGAGGGTGGTAGATAGGTGTAAAAGCCTCTCAGTGGAAGTGGCAGAGGCTAATACAGTGAAATAATGCATGGAATAGACATGTTTCCTCAATGTAAGGACTGATTATGGTATTACATCTTTATAACAGCAAAAATGGACAGACTGGATGGACAGATTCCTGTCCATCCAGTCTGTCCATTTTCAGCCATGACCAGGTGGAAAGTAATGCCTAGATGGTGTTAGCAAAATTTTTTGGCAGTTTCCTTCATTTTCTCAATCTCACTATTAAAATATTCTTCAAACTATGCTCTAAGCTATATAGGACCAGACAGGCCGGTGTCCACCTAATTATGTAAGTGGAAGTCGCGTAGCGTGTGACCAGGTATATCCAGCCAGTGGCTGCAATCGGCAGCTGGAGATGGGGTGAACCAGGTGTGCCACAGGGCCAGTCCGGCCCTGAATTGGCAGAACATGTGAGATTACAGTAGGCAACTTGGAAATTCACTATGGCCAACTTGTATTCGCTCTCGCAGATGTGAATGTTCGTCTTGCATACATACTGCAGGAGCGTCGAGTTGATGGAAGTTACTGTGACCCAAGTCCCCTCTTCCCTCTACAAAAATATCCTATGTTTAATGTGAACGGGTGCTTGAAAATATCACAAGCCTTCTCCAAAAACCTCATCCTGTGCCCAATGGGATAGGGATGTTTTAAAAAAAAAAAAAGTAAATACACTCGTAGGATAGACAAACTGTCTACACCCAACTCCCAACTTGGAGCAACATCCAAGTGGGTGTTTTGGGAGTCTTGGGGTAAGACAGCATGTGGTCACGGTCCAGCAATGGCAGTGAAGTTAACTAAGCTGGTCAGTCAAGAATTTAGTATAAAGTCCCCCTTGTGTCTGTCATCACTCTCATCAAAGTATAACCTTGGTCTCTTCCAATTGGCAGTACTTCTGTATAAGAAAAGTTAATGGTTAGGCAAATGCTTGTCCAGAAATTAACTATGTGAAGATTACATTCCTAGTATAGCAAGGGGTAATAAGAAAAAGACCTCCAATTGACCCTGGGGCATCTGTCTACCCACATCTTATGGGTCACTCAATGTAAAATTAAAGATAATAAAATGATCTATTTAATATTTATGCAGTCAAGTATCATTATGTGTTACCTTTGCTGCATAATTATTTTTTTAAGAAAAGTAAGAAAAGCCCTTAGACACAAAATTCTGCTTAGAAAAGCCCACAGGCGATATTTTTCTCCTAACGAAGATGGATTCCAAGTACTTGTCACAAGTAATCCAATTGAGTCATTAAAACCATAACTTGAGAAAATGCTGATGCTTATCTGTCTCAAGCAATTTGCATAAAAACCTTTTAATGAATCCCTTACGGATATATTTAAACACACTGATCTGAGTAGAATTACAGTAGAAAGCAAACACAAGATGAACTAATTTTGTTAATTAAAACACAAATTTGTGTAGTGCAATTGGGTGCACTAATGACGGTGCTTTTGTTAAAAATACATCAGAATACTCATTATCTTTTATATATATATATATATATATATATATATATGTATGTATGTATGTATTAATGTTGGGAAATGTTGTATTGCATTTGATTATATTAAATGTAGGGGTCTATTCACTAAACTGTTCTGCAAATCCAACTCTCAAATTCACTAAAGCCAACTCACACTACCACTGAAAAAACCTCTCAACTCGCCTATACATGCATGCAGGAGAGCTATAACTATGTGAGTTGTAGAAAGGAGACAACTCGCCATTTTATTAACCTGCAAGATGCAAATGTGAGAAGGAACTAAGGTCTACTGAGACTCGCAACTCCCGTCCCCAACAATAAACCTTTAATATAGATCATTTAAAGAATTATCTCCCAGTGGGAGAGGGGTTAAAACAAAATAAATGTGTTTTGCAATTAGAGAAGATTAAAATGTCAAAAGAAAGCCTTTCAAGGAGCCCAAATTAAATCCCATTCCCCTTTCTTCCATACCTGACCACCGGGACAAAGGGGGTAATGTTTAACTTCTCCACTAAGGGTGTGATGTCCATACAGGAACCCTTGGGGTGCCACAAGGGTAGGCGGTAAATCTCTATGGAAAAGGACTGCCATGATCTGTGAAGCCATTGATCCTTATTTACAGATCAAGAAAGGTGGACATCCAAAAAATAACAAATATATATATGTACGATTAATCCATCTTCAGAAAAATTGCCATTGGTTATTTACACACAAATAAGAAAAATACTCATACACCCAGGTTTGTGGTTTATAACTCAAATCACCCTCAGGCAAGCTGCTGCTGATGATGATGATGATGGGATCTGTGGCCAATACAAGTGAGTGCACAAGAAAAGCAAAAGGCTGGCTTATGCGTGTCTATCTATCTAAAATGTGTTTGCATTGTAATATATTATGATTTAACCATTTTCTGTTTGCTGTTAATGTTTTTAAATATAGAACAACCTATGCATGTGGGGTGTTCTTGTATACATTTTTAAATACTTTAAAATGCAAGCAATCTGTGCAAATAAGCCTAAAGAAACATGGAAAATTTGAACAAATCACTGAAAATTGACTTTACGGCTCCTTTTTGCCAGGGATTGGTGACCAACGGGTTGCATGATAAATGTCCAAATGCTCCTAGTGAAATACCCTGAATTATCTTCTCTCCAAAAATATATATACTCTTGTGGGAGTATTTTGAGTTGATTGGCAGCTAAACAGTCCCAAATAAAACATAGTCATCACAAAACAAAAATGTTAAATTTAAAGTTTGGAAAAAGGAATGGGCATGTTCTATGTTGTGCCCTATAACTTCTAAAAAAACATATGAAAAACCCTATGCGTGTTTTTTTTTCTTTTCTTTAAATTCAGGACATCAATATATTTTGTGGTATTTTGGTCACTGAACTGGTTTAAAAACCATTTTCATGCTAAAATGTTAAAAAAAAAATTTAACATTTCATTATTTAAATGTATTACTCACAATAAATGTTGGACTGTACATCTAACATTGGTATCAAACAAAATATCTGTCCTTGGAAAAACTAATATATAAAATGTGTGGGAGCACAAAAAAACTAAAGGAGGAGAATAATGGTTATGGGAACATAGTGTAAAAATGCTGGAAAAGTGTCAGGTTTTTGGGAATTAAATAGATATGCAGGATTTATTTTGTAAACACAAAATTCTGTTTATATACACATTATTGTAACATTTAGCGTTATGGAACACCATGCTAAACTCATAACCACCAAACTTTTCAAGAGAAAAGTGGGATATAAGAGGTAAAAGGAAGTGCAAGGAGATTTAAGAACCAGTACCAAGGACTGCCGCTCCTTCAGAGGTGCACATGGAAGGTAAGGAAAGGCAAGGCATTGCGTCTGGAATGTTTAAGAAAGCCTATATGAAGCTTACAAGCTGTTTAGAGAAATGTGGCCCATTCTGGAGAACTTGTGGCTACCCCTTGTGAGCGTACATAGCTGAAAAACAGTACCAAATATTTTAATGTGCACAACATAGCAAGCATCTGATAAAAAAACCCAAAAAACTTCTGATTCATGTAAACAAAATAAACAGTTTGGCACTGTATGAAAAAAATGTATTTTAGTTAAACAATAGATACAGATTGCATTTCAATTCTCTCTTTAATACGTTTGAGAATACAAACCGTGAATAAATGAAAGAAAAACTGTGGAATAAACAGAATATGGATTTCTAACACAGAGCAACAATCTTTACTTCTTGATGCCACGGCTTACATTCTTCTTATTGTTACTTATCGTTTGAAATAGCGGCAACATATTCCACAGCGCTGTTCAATAGGTAAACATTGCAAGCAGTAAATAACATAATTCAATTTACGGAAACAAGAGGTGCGGTGGGCCTACAATCTCCATTATGACATTTTTCCACTTCATGAGATACGGCTTCACTTCGGTTGTAAAGGAGGGTAGGGTGAGACGAAAAGAGGGGAGTGCCGGAATAGAAATTACGTACTATGCGTGTTGTGCCACATGTTGCCACATATATCCGCTTCCCTGAGTTAAAGCATTTATACTTTTATAATTCTCCAAAACAATTATGTTTATAAAAAAAAAAAACAAGACTATAATAAATAAATAGATTTAAAATGTTAAACTGTAAATGAGATCCAGTAATACAGAAGATGAATGGTTAATTGTTCTACAGTGTCTAGTGCAAATAAGTGTTGTAAACCCTGAATTCTATCACCTGTCACCGATCAACATCTGTACCCATAAACCTATAACGATACTGTTGTGAGAATATAATCTACCTTAATGTTTTTCTCCAATAAATGGCAATGGAGGCTGGGAACTGGGACATCTGGATTAATAACTTGTGCAGAACAAAGGTTTGAGACAGAAAAATAGGACAGTACTGAGAATTAATTTCCACTACGACACATCAATCTTACCGCTATGTCTCTACAAACTAAATGTAAAATGTGAATTTTGGAAATAGGACAGCAACTCTGTGGTGCATCATAATTTGTTTTGTTTCAATTAAATAACTTCCAAAGAAGATTGTACTGCTTTTGGTGCAATGGGTTTATGGTAAAATATACTTTAGAAGGAACACATTAGTTTAGACTTCTTTTAAAAGGCCAGTTTTTACTTTATGGAACTTACTGTTTAAGGAAGAGTCATGCCAAACCATGACAATGACTCTTATTTCACATGAGCAGCTTGGTGCTGTCCTTTTTCATGGTGGAGCTTTCAGGTCCAGCTCTTATCTATCTATACTTTCAGTAAACTACTTTTGATCCAATTGTACTACTTATGGCTCAATATCAAAAAGCCTAAATTATTGGCCACCCTTTTCTCAATTATCCCCAATTCCTGGTATCTGGCAGTTGAGAATTCCACAATTTTCTCAACAGCTCAAGGTCGCTGCCTTGGTGTTTTTATTTGACTTTGTTCTCCCAGCCTTCTCCAATCTCATCCAGTTAGTCACCAAATTCTGTAACCTTCACCAGCAAAACACTAAAATATTCCCTTGTGATATCCCATCTGGATTATTGCAAATCCACCTAATTGGCATTCCCACCACACTACCTCTGTCAGACTCATTTTCTAATCCCACCACTTAATCTGCTGTGTCAATTCCTCCACTGGCTCTCCATGCCTTTCTGGCTTAATTTTAAACTCCTAGCTCTTACTTGCATAGACCTTAACAGCACTCCACTGCCTATATCCGTGCTCATATCTCCAAATACCTTCCCAACCACCTTTTTTCCCTGACTCGCTAATGTCTTCATCTGTGCTGCAGCTCTACTTGGTGTCCCATTCCTCATCTGTGAGACTGCCCTTGTTATAACATTAAATTAATACATCTTAATGCATCCCCCCCCACATGGGAGATGTCTGGGTCACTGATTTCTGCACATGTCCTTCATTACAATCGGATCTTTGTCAACCAAGCAGCCCCTGACCTTCCATCTCATTATCCCTCAGCCTCCTTATAGATTGTAGGAGACCATCTCTCTCCGTATGTACCAGTATGCCTTACGCACGTTCAGATTATAGTTCATTTAGTATTTTTGTTATTTTTAATGTTATTCAAGCTAAATTGCACAGGGCATATTACTAGTAACTTGTTTGTTGCACTAGAGCAGGGGTGTCCAAACTGCAGCCCTCCAGCTGCTGCAGGACTACATCTCCAATACTCCTCAGCCCCTTAGCATTATGGGAGATGTAGTCCTGCAGCAGCTGGAGGGCCACAGGTTGGACGCCCCTGCACTAGAGTGAAGGGAGATACCTCAGAATTTTTTTAAACCAACACCAGCAAAGAAGAAAAATCATTATCTTTCATACTACAGATAATCGTGGATGGAAGTCAAGAACATCGGAGTGAATCTAGCTTGATCCATCACTGCATCACAGTACAGGGCACGCTTTAAGAGACAGACAAAAGGACACGTTACCCTGAAATAGTCAAACCGTTAAATGATGGTAAAATACATTCTGTCCAAAAGACCGTTACCAGTTAGTCTTGAAGTTTGCAAGTGCATTGTAACTCGGTACATTTAAATGGCACGTCTAAAATTTAATTAAACATTATCACTGAAGGAACACTTCAAACAGCCAAATACATAGGAAACAAATAAACCAAAAAGCTTTTGGCTTAAAAGCTTTTTTGATCAATTTTGTAGCTGGACTGTACAGACGTTTCTTTCAGCGATACTTGAAAATGAGACAGAATTATACATTTCTGAATCAGACTCTACATTTATGTTATAAATCTTGCATCACATCAAGGAGGTCTAAGCTCTTAGGAGGTCCTAGGAGTAGATGCCCCTTTGTGGTTCTCTCTCAAAGATAATTTTCCCATTACCCTTTGTGATTCATGTTGTTATACTGTTAGTTCCTGGTCCCAGGTTACTGACTATGCTTTAGAGCATATAATTTTTTTTCCCCCATGCGTTACGTTATATTATATTACATTATACTTACAGCGCACCAGCAGATTTCATAGTGTTATCACAATAATGAAAGACGTTGACAATAACATTACAACCGATTAATATATAAAATTAACAAGGACTAATAACGCACTTTAAGATATACTGGTACAGAAGGAGAAGCGGGCCATGCTCTTGTGAGCCTATAAGCTATTTGGAGGTTGAAGCAAAATGAGACGGGGGTGAGGGACTGCTAGGTTGAGGCTAACTTCATTATAGCAAGGGTCAGATCTCAAAGGTGGTGTCAGGATACCTGTGGACGATGGCACCTGCATCAAGACTTTAGGCCCAGGCAAGTGGTTGCTTTTTGGTTGATGTCCTTACTAACATTTGTGGCAAATTCCAGGTCTAGGGTGGCATACTCTCTGGCATGCTGGTGCTCAATGGACTCATTACAAGTGAGATCTCGCCTAGTCAGCACAGCCTTCATTACATGCTGTACCAAATAATGCAAATTCTTAAAAGGTAATGCCCCATGATATGACATCATATGCCAGTGCATCACAATCTGATCGGGTCATTCCTCGGGCAGCACCCAAGGTCATCACCTGGAAGTGCATATGTAGCATGCTAATAAAAATTGGATTATTTCAATCAGAGCTCGGCTTCAATTGACTAGAATAGAAGATCTATCTAGCAGGTGTGACAAGTGTTCTGACGAATGCTTTCTGCTTTCAGTAGAATTGGCGGTGGCATTAAATGCAACAGAAGACCAAGTTTCTGAACATTTGATGTGGAAATTAAACTCTTTTTAATTTCTAAGAACAAATAATTTCTTTCTGAAAAAAATCATAAGAAAAGAAAAAAAAAATCTAACAATACATGTTAACTCACATACGGTTAACAATGAAATCAGTGGAAATGGACTCAACTTTGCATCCGAGAGACAAAACCATACCAGTTTCCTGCTACTACACTTCTCCGTGTTACATATTTCTTCTATAATTCATCCCTTGCCCCCTCTTCTTTGCGTTTCCCACCAGTTAGCACTGTCTGATTAGTTCCAAACATTCATTTATTTTAATTTTTTTTTTTTAGAATTAAAAAAAAAACAAACCTAGATGAAGCTCATTTTTTATTTTGGGTAATATATAATCGTCTCTTGTTAATTGTAAGGCAAGACGATGCAGATTTATTCTGCAGGCGGATAAACCATAATGATTTAGTGTGCGCTTATTGATTGGAATAATTCAACAGTCATTAAAGCAAACTCTAAAAAGTGTGTGAAATTGAAAAATCTGTTCCCTGTTTCTTTACAAATTACGTCTCTTACTGGATTGTTGGGCATCTGCCCAAGTCTGAAAATCAAGAAGACAGATGGAGACATTTATTTTCATAAAAGAGCTATAAGTTTCTTGTAGAAGCCTTCATTGTTATAACCCTCATTTCGTTTTCTTCTGTCTTCTCTTTGCTAAGTAATGAGTTTAAAACTAATGGTTATCGAAAGCATCATTTTGTATATTATTGCGTAAAGAGTATGGCTATCAATTCTCCAATTTTCTGCAAGCAAAACTGGCATTTGTTATTACGTAAATTCTACATTTAAAAAAAAAAATATCTCTTGGGTACCTTTTAAAGTGTTATCTATGGAATAGTTCCTAGTTTTATAATAAAGTTGTTTATAGTTATGGGATCAAATGAATTCTATCTACACGGAATGTTATTTAAAATTGCACGCGTCCGACATACATCCAGCCACCAGGCAAAAAACTGAATAATCACGGTAAATAGCCTTTACGTGGAAGGTATTTATTGCCAAATGTAGTCCTACATGACATTGCAAAGTTCTTAGTTCTTTCTTCAGGAACAGTCATGTTAAAGACCTTGATCACCATGCTGGATGATCCACTTTGAGATGCACCTTTCTTCAGGTGGTGAAGACCCTGTAGGGTTGTTTTTACCAAAGAAGCAAACCATATCGCTGTCGAGGGCATCATCTTGAGGTTTATTCCTATGTTACCAAGCAGATGCTTGCAGGTTGATGACTAAATTATACTTTTCCTACCTTTTCATATGCAACGCTGTGAGGTCATGGACATGTTAGACAGTTATGTCACAATTTCGGGAGGATTAATCCAGATCAAACATTGAAACATAGAATTTGGCAGCAGATAAGAACTAACCAGCCCATCTTCCTGCCTTTTCTCTGCTGTAAAGACTAAAACCTTAACCAATCATTGTTCTTATCTTAGATTCCGGAGCTATATAACTATCCTATGCATGTTTACATTTTCTTTCTGTTTATAGAAAGAAAAGAGAAATTGTTCTGAAGATACAAAATAGTTGAGACATTTTCTTGATCTAAGCAAGTTATTGCTAGAGAGAGACATACTGTACTAAAACTTTAGACACCATTTGGCCCAGAGTCCTGAATGAACAAATTTCCTTTTGGAAAATAACTGAGATATACCTATAGCATAAGACTCTGGTAGGATAAGCCTTTGTGTAGGCTTATTATTTAATGGTGTATGGTTTGTTTAGTGCATTTTTTAAAGTGTAAAGCAATTTATATATGTATTAAGTTGATTTATTGATATTTTGTTTCGCATATCTTGAGCCACTTCACCCGCTTAGTATCTGTCAATATGTGTATCTTTCTTTTTTTAATATGTGTATCTGTCTATTTCATTCTAGACAGGTTACCTGGATTTAAACTTTGCGGAAACATTCGTGATTCGGTTGCACTCTGTGATGGGGCATGGAAACAGAAGTCAGTAGGAACAGACTTCGTGTTCCAACCACAGGAATTAAGAATGGTAAGAGATGGGGAGAAAGAGGAGATATAGATAGTGGAGAGGAGAGATAAAAATAAAGATATAGGGAAGAGATAATGAGGTGTGGGAGAAAAAGAGAGAAGGAGGAGAAAATGAATAGTAGTGAAAACAGTGCATGGGTCCCATCTGAGACGTCGCCAAAAACCTTGCACCCGTCCTGATGAAATCATCCCTCATTAAGTACTGCTATGTATAGCTTGTAGCATTTGTAGATGAGATTTTCTAAGGAATATAGTCTGCCGCTTTGAGTACATTTACTCAATTCATTTGTATTCTGATGCTATGTGTTACATGTAGCTGATAAGGCCATCTTATTGTTGCTGTATTTTAGTTTCTGCCCCAGAAATTGGCTTTCAGGTGTGTGGCAGTGAAAAGGTGTTTCATTATGACATGGTTAAAGGCCACATTGTCGGCCTTATTAGTGTTATTTACATGGACCGTAGTGGGAGTTTACCGACTCGCACAACTATACATAGCAGTACTTAATGAGGGATGATTTCATCAGGACGGGTGCAATGTTTTTCCTGGCATACAGTGGCAGTACCAGTGGGTAATGTTCTTTCCTAGGGACAAGTAGAATCTAAAGAGAGTAAAGAGTTAAATTGCCCAGAGCCCCTCCTCCTTACCCATAAAACCCGGGACCTCTCGAAGAGAATCAGTTCTTTTCTTGTCCCTTTCAGGGACGGACAGGTCAAGCTGGTGAGGCGCACGGGTTGCTGCCTGGGGGTTTCGTTGCCTCCGATTGCTCCCCGGGTGGTGAGCAGAGAGGGGTCGTCCCTCCGTAGCGGTTCGCGTTACGGAGGATGTGGTGAGTCTTCCTTTTGATGTTCAGGAAGCGGGAGCATGCGCAGTTTGGTGGAACGCACGCCCGGGTGTCGTTGCGTTCCACCGAAGATCCGATCGTGCTACTGAGCATGCGCGAGTCGGATCTTCCGGAGGGCGGCAATTTTAAATTGCTTATAATGCGCTTTGCCTGTCTGACTGCTGGAGCTTTCGTCAGTACAGTGCAACCGTGTCACCAGCCCCCCCACACGGTTCAGAGGAGGTTAGGGTAAGATATTTTTTTATCTTTGCTCTTTCTTTTCCTCTTCCCTCCAAAAAAAAAAAAAAAAAAAAAAAATTTCTTTTATACTTGCTTTTGTTTTATCAGATGTCTAGTCCGGTGCCGTCAGAAAATCCGGATAAGGATAAGAGACCTGCTCCAGCTCCCAAAAAAGCCACTGCTAAAGCTAAGCATTTTACATGTGCTGAATGTGCTACTCCGCTTCCCGATGGCTGCAGGAAAAAATTATGTAACTCCTGCTCTGCTGAACAGCTTGCTTCTGAGAAGCGTAAAGACCTGCAATCGTTCCTTGGGTGGTTCCAGGAAAATTTGGCGCAGACATTTGAGGCGTTTCAGTTCTCCGCGGCTCAGACCCAGGAGAAAGTTAAGAGTGGGTCAGCTCACAAGCGCAAGAGGTCCAGGTCTTCCTCTCCATCTGACCTTTCCTTGGGTGAGATCTCCCGGTCCTCTAAGTCCTCATCAAGTGACAGTTCGGAGGATGAGATGGTTTTTCCTCCCCACGACCTCCGTAAGTTCACCAAGGAGGTGTCTCGCCTACTCCTGGAGGATGATATAGGAAGAATTAAGGGTTTCCCTGTCCTGCCTAAAGTGGATGACCTTATTGCCAGGGAATGGAAGCACCCTGGGAAGCGAGCTTTCATTTCAAAACAGTTTAAGCAGCTGTTCAGGCTTCAAGGGGAATATTCCTGGGATGAGCCCCCCAAAGTGGACGTACAAGTGGCCCAGCTCTCTAAAAAGACTACTCTCCCTATTGGTGAGGCGTCCGGGCTTAAAGACCCCATGGACAGGAGAGCGGAAACTTCGTGCAGGCGTATTTTTCAGGCTGCAGGAGCTCAATGTAAGGTGGCGGTATCCAGTGCAGCGGTGGCTAGAGCCCAGCACATGTGGATTCAGATTTTGCAGGATCGTCTGGCGGATGATTCCGACTCGGAGATTTCTAGGCTTTTAAAGAACTTAAAGCTCTCTAACAGTTTTTTTGTGGATTCGGCGCATGAATCTCTGAAGTTATCAGCCAAGAACATGGCTTTGTCTTCTGTGTCGCGCAGAGCCCTGTGGTTACGGTCTTGGACGGCTGATTCCGCCTCAAAAGCGGCTCTCTGTGACTTACCTTTGGAAAAGAAGAAGTTGTTTGGTGCACCTTTGGAAGACCTTATAAAACAGATTTCTGATACTAAGAGAGCCTTACCACAGGATAGAAGACCTAGGTGGAGTCGTAGATATCCATATAGGAACCCGAGGCCTTTTTTCCAATCCGCTAGATCTCAGAATTTTCGTGGGCCCTTTGGAGATAAGAAATTCCAAGACCGGCCGAGAAAGCAGGACAAAAGGAAATTCTGACAAAGTAGGAGGTCGCCTGCAGCATTTCAGTCTCTCCTGGGAACAGACCACGCAAAATCCGTGGATTCGACGCATTATTTCTCATGGTTACAGGATAGAGTTCTTTCGTCCTCCGGTCCGCCATTTCCAGATTTCATCTTACCCCTTGGTAACAAAGAATTTGACGCTGTTCTCAGAAAGCATGAAGCTTTTGGAAAAGGGAGTTATAGAGCAGGTCCCTGTTCTCCACAGGTTTCAAGGAGTCTATTCCAGGTTATTTCTGGTGCCGAAGCCGGACGGCTCCCTTCGTCCGGTTTTGGACCTAAAGACTGTCAACCGCTGCATTCCCTATCAGCATTTTCGGATGGAGAGTATCGCCTCAGTCACTCAGGTCTTAAAGGAGGGAGATTTGATGGTCACCTTAGACCTAAAGGACGCTTATCTTCATGTCCCCATAGCCGAGGCATCCAGGAAGTTTCTGAGATTTGCTCTACGGGTCAATCAGAGGGTGCATCATTATCAATTCAAGGCCCTTCCATTCGGTCTGGCATCTGCCCCACGAGTTTTTACAAAGATTCTTTGTCCGTTGACTTCGCACCTCAGGGAACAGAATATTTCCATCATTCCTTACCTGGACGACTGGCTGATCATGGCAGCTTCCCGGGAAAAATTGTTACTAGATCTGTCCACAACAATGAACTTTTTGGAACAACACGGCTGGTTGATAAACAAGCAAAAATCTTACCTTTTCCCTTCTTCCAAGATTCTGTTCCTGGGTTTTTTGGTGGACTCAAGGTCCCTTTGCGTCTATCTTCCACGTCCCAAGCAGATAAAGATAAGACGGGAAATTGCAGCACTTCAAAGGTGTCCAACTTGCTCGGTCAGGAAGGCTATGAGCGTCTTGGGTCTGCTAACTGCTTCCATCCCGGCAGTACCTTGGGCAAGGTGTCAGCTTCGTCCCTTGCAGTGGCAGATTCTCTCAAGCTGGTCCAAGCAAGAAGAGGACCTGGATTTGTCCTTCACAATAAGTGGCCAGGTCCTGTCCCACTTAAATTGGTGGAAACAGTCGACCCATCTCACAAGAGGTCTCTCTTTCCGTCCCAGAAGTTGGATCATTCTCACTACAGATGCCTCCGGCCGCGGATGGGGAGCCCATTTAGGTTCCCTTTTTCGAAGAGGAGATTGGGCTCCAGTGGATGCGGCCCGCTCTTCAAATTTCCGAGAGCTGAAGGCTGTTCTTCAGGCACTCCTGGCCTTCAGGCCCTTCATAGAGGGGCAGGCGGTAAAGATCCAATCGGACAACGCATCGGCCGTCGCCTATGTCAACAAACAAGGTGGGACGCGGATACGGAGTCTTCAGATTCTGTGTGCAGTGATTATGGAATGGGCCCAACTTCATTTGTCGGATATTTCGGCGACCCATATCAGAGGCCGCTACAATTTAATCGCAGACGATTTAAGCAGGTCAAAATGGTCTCAGACGGAGTGGTCCTTGACCCCAGAAACATTCTGCACGTTGGTGGCACGTTTCGGTCTTCCGGAAGTGGATTTGATGGCGACTCGTCTAAACCGCAAGGTTCCGGTGTTCGCGTCTCTCAACAGATGGGATTCGCCGCATGTCCTGGACGGTCTGTCCATGGTGTGGAATTTCCGGTTGGCCTACGTCTTCCCGCCGGTGGCTCTGATTCCTCGCGTGCTGCAGAAGATTCGTTTCGACAAGGCCAGGGTTTTGGCCATCCTTCCGTACTGGCCCAACAGGAGTTGGTTTGTCCTCCTCAGGCAGTTGACCGTCTCCTATTGGGAACTGCCGATTTCGTCCCAGCTTCTGGAGAACGTCGTCCTTCCGGATCTTCTTCAGGTCTTCCGTCTGACAGCCTGGCTGTTGCAAGGCTGATTTTGAGTTACCAGGGTCTGGACGAAGATATGTCTAATTTTCTTCTGTCTTCAGTCAGGTCTTCTACTTCCAGAATTTATTTGCGGGTGTGGACCAAGTTCCTCCTGTGGTGCTCCGACAAGAATCGTTCGATTTTCCCTCTGTCCATCAACTCCATCCTTCAGTTTTTGCAAGAGGGTCTGGCTTTGGGCCTTAGTGTCTCGACCCTTAAGGGGCAGATTTCGGCCCTTAGTCATTTTTTTCTCTCGGATTTGGCATCTCACGTGCTTATTAGACGTTTTTTTAAGGCCGCCCTTATTCGTCGTCCTCCTAGGAGGTCTGTTTTTCCATCATGGGATCTTTCCCTTGTTCTTCATGCTCTCTGTTCAGCGCCTTTCGAACCTCTGGAGGAAGTGTCCCTTAAGCTGCTTTCGCTGAAGACGATTTTTCTGGTGGCTATTACCTCGGCTAGGAGAATTGGAGAAATCCAAGCTTTTTCTTCCTCTCCTGAGTTCACCATTTTTCATGAGGATAAGGTTGTTCTACATGTCAAACCCTCATTTCTCCCTAAGGTGATTTCCAGGTCCAGTCTCAATCAGCCCTTGATTCTGCCTACTTTTTTCCCGTCTCCTTCCTCTCCTGAAGAGTCTGCATGGCACACGTTGGATGTAAAACGGGCTTTAGAGATTTATATTGCTCGTACCTCCTCCATCCGTACCTCGGACCAGCTGTTTGTGAATTTTTTCGGGCGCTCGGCCGGGAGAGCGGCTTCGAAATCATCCATTTCCAGGTGGCTGGTGGACGCCATCCGGATGGCATACCAGTCCAATAACCTCACTCTGCAATGGCCCATCAGGGCCCATTCCACGAGGGCCATGGCAACCTCCTGGGCAGAAAAGGCCGCAGCTTCCCCTGAGGACATCTGTAAAGCTGCTACCTGGTCCTCATTCTCCACCTTCGTTCATCATTATCGGCTAGACATCTTCTCCTCCTCTGCGGCGGATTTTGGGCGTAAGGTGCTCCAGGCGGTGGTTTCCTGATGCGTTTTCCCTCCCAATTCCGGGATCTTGCTACATCCCACTGGTACTGCCACTGTATGCCAGGAAAAATGGAAATTTTTTTACTTACCGTAAATTCCTTTTTCCTTAATACAGTGGCAGTACAGGTTTCCCTCCCCTGTTTTGGTGGAATAAACGTATATTTTGGCAAGCATCTTTCTGTGTGTGTCTTGTTACTTACTGATTCTCTTCGAGAGGTCCCGGGTTTTATGGGTAAGGAGGAGGGGCTCTGGGCAATTTAACTCTTTACTCTCTTTAGATTCTACTTGTCCCTAGGAAAGAACATTACCCACTGGTACTGCCACTGTATTAAGGAAAAAGGAATTTACGGTAAGTAAAAAAATTTCCATTTTTGGGGACTTCTCAGATGGGACCCATGCACTGTTTCCACCACTATTAATTTTCTCCTCCTTTTCTCTATTTCTTCCACTCCTCATTATATCTTTTTTATTTATATATATATATATATATAATATGTATAATTTGGCCATTAATCATATTTTAGACAGGTGGTGTTGTACAGCTAGACCATAGAGAACAATAATTGCAAATAATAATTATTAAACATCTATTATAATTATTACAGTGTAGATAAAATCAAACTTCAAAATGTAAAATTCGGTTACACAAAATTAGTTTATTTTGCTCATAAAAAATCACATAAAAAGCTGGTGATTAAAAATGTATTTCAAGCCGCCATATGTTGCATCTTTATTTCAAAATAACTATTAGCAGAACATTATGAAAATTATTAGTTTTGGAATTCATTGAAAAAATTCAAGTATTTGCACTACAAGCTAGCTGCATCTTGTGTTTTAATCGCTGAACTAATCCTGCTGAATACGCCATTTTGTTTTAATTGCACAAAATCCTACCAATGACGAGTATTTTGAAGGTATATTGGTCAAATAAATGGATAATAAAATACACAGACTTTGTAACATAAAGATATATACTTTACTCATATCTAAAAAAGGGTAATTACATCTTACAAGTGGATACAAAGACATATAGTTGTATAAGACCTAATCACGACCCTAGGAAAGATACAATTACCAGAAATGCACTTTCTGGCCTCAGAAGACCCGGCAGTTATGTTGGCCCTGGGCATGACCAAAGAGTTCTGAATCTTTTTTCTTTTTTTTAAAGACTCAGAGTATACCTGTCTAAACAAATCATATAATTCCTGGACATACGCTTGGGGCTTTTGAATGAAAATGCCCCTTATTCACCATGAGGTAGGTTTTTGTTCTTAATTGTCCATGCGGTCTTCTATTATTACCAAGTATGTTAACTCCCATCATCCTCTCTGAGATCTTTATTATGATGTCGGTATAATATAACTCATACTAAAAAAAACCCATTTCCATTACATCTTGCCACATTGTCATGTTTTCAGGCTGCGTTAACAGGCACAAAACTCCAGCTGTTATACCGCAGTGACATGGTTAGTGAGGGATACTCTAGGCTAAAAACAACCTCCCGTGCTGTAAATACAAATAATTAATTGTCAAGACAGGAACATGTTTTCAGTGCCAACTTCCTGAGCGCTTGAAGGTGAATGGTTTCCTGCCAAAAAGTGAAAATTGAAAAATGCCACTTTTCCACTGGAATTCATAAAATTTAGATCTTTTTGCATGGTCAGTACTGAATATTATCTGGAGACAAATAATACAAAACAAAAAAAAATCAGTGAAGCCCTATAAACTAACACCTTAAAATGCTGTGGCTAATTTTCCATACTTTCATTTGATTGGCACCTTGTTTAAAAAGGATGCCGCCGACATGCAAAACTTAAAAAATATAGCCATTCTCAACACTCGCAATGGTCGCAATGAGTAAATACTAGCTTACTGGGTTTTTTTTACTGGTTGGTAACCATTGGAAATAGCCATGGGCATTGAACCACAAATTCTTCTCTTAAATTGGTCTTGTATTGCTGATCTACAATCTATATCATATTTTTTTTTTCATATCATCTTTGGATTAATTTTTAAGATTGTTCACTGGCATTTGGGTCAGAATCTTTGCATCATTGGCATTTGGGTCAGAATTTCACCACTCCTCTTTTGACTCCCAAGAGGCTGACAATAGGGTGGTGGCTACCTTGGCAAGACTCTTATAATCCACATTACGGAAGTAGATGGAATGCCAATTTTTCAAATCGCAGCTCTCCTCCTTTTGCTTATACAGGAGTGTGATTGTTTCCTCTCGTAGCATGGGTCAGAGCCTACCTACCATCTCAGCATTATATATAACTCAAGTGGAAGACCATCACTTTTCAGTGTTTTTACATGCCTTTAAGGACTTGGCAGCTGGGTGATGTTCCTCTTTCATCAAGAGGACCTCCATTACTGCTTGACCTGCAGGATTATTGGTGTTGGTGATACCTAACAAGAACATGTAATCAAAATCAGTAATGCATACTGGTTTGGCAGCCATTGAATTCTTTTACTTAGAGGCTAAAATGTCACCTTATTTGGAAGAAAGTGCTCATGAAAGTACCTTAATATTTTCATATTCTTCAAAATTACGGCAATTGTATGTTTATACATCTTAGGGTTTCCAATATCAATGATGTTTTCATGAACACCAAATCAATACATACAAAAAAAAATCCATATCATGTAACATAGAAAACATGGGCTCCTTATGCGCAACGAATTCATAACCATAGTACCATACCCTAAATCAGAGCTAAATGTAGACCTTTAGAAAGCACAGTGTGCAACAATTAGCAAAAGTAACAGGTCCGCACATACAAAGGATGGGTAGATGCCTAGAGTTTGCTGAAACATCAGCCTCAATCAGATATTTTAGAATTTTTCACAAATACATACACAAAGAGAGAATATATTGTCAAATCTTTGTATCTTCTTGTTATTTATTAACCATTTATCAATTGAGATTTTATTTAATTCAATAATTTTATACTGGTCCTTCTTTGTTTTTCTATGGAGCTTACTAATACCATACACTACTACAATGCTTTTTTCCCCCCAAGTTTCACCAGTATTATCATACATTTGATCAACCTATTCTAAAGCAATTGCTATTTACCTTTCCTTAGTATTATAGTATTCTTAATGGAATACAGTAGATTTTTAAAAATATTCAATAGCACCAGACACAAAAAGGCAAATGTGAGCATTTTAAAATTCTTCAAAAAACAATATTTCACAAATGGTAAAATTTGCCATCAAGTGACAATGTATAGTTTCCAAATTATTCTTTTTTGGTATTTTTAAATTGCTATTAAAACCTACCCGTGCTTTTTTAAATTATTTTTTTCTTTTATTTATTTCTGAAACTAGCTACAAGGGCAATAATGCTGAATTTAAATGGTTGGCACAGCATGGATAAATTCTGCTTTGGTGTAAATTTAGCAGATGGCATTTAGTCAACAAGGGCATGCCAAGCTAGTTTAGGTTTCATAAAATCCACCCTGTCGGACTCCAGGCAACAGAGATTACATTTTTTTTTTACAAGATGCAACTGTGAAAAAAAAAACAAAAAAAACCATTCGGACTAAAAATTCCCCTGATACTCGAAGCCATCTGGAAACTGTTCCAAGCATGAATTAAAAAAATATATTTTATTTTGTAATCCTGCACCGATAATACATTATTTTAAAATGTTTATGTAGAAGCAGAATATTTATTTATAAAAATAGTCTTTTGTTGTCCTAGTGGTTTTTTTTGGGGTTTTTTTTTTTTTAAAAAAAGGCATTTTGACAAATATTTTCTATGAATCATTTTATTTCAGCTTATAGACAAACTGAAAAAATTCTACACGTTGTGCGTTTGTACAAATCTCCGATCACCAGGAGGGCCCCTGACGAAACCAATGAAAAGGAATGGCAAAATGTCCAAAATGTTGTTAATTTGTTTGCCATGTTTTGCCGAACGGTCCAAAAACTAAATTTGTTGCCCTGAAGTGCGAAAGTCTAATAAAGAGTTTTGTACCTGAATAAATATCATCACGTAAAATATAGGAAGTGTTAAAGCCTTCATTCAACATGCCATTTTCTATTATACATGAATTATATATATAATAAGTAATTTATTTTTTATTAGCAGCCACTAAATCACATTTATTATAGTCTACTACAGTTGATTATTTTTAAGATATTGAATACCTTATTCTTATATTCTTCACAAGGTTTTACCTTTTTATAAAGTGATATCATTATTCTCAGGTAAGAGTTCCATTCCTCAGCATAGTTATGGTACAAAGAGAAACTTCCAATCAGATATATACTCGAATGATATTTAATTCATTATAAGTGTACTTTACAAATGTTAAAAAAAAATCCTTTTGAAAATTCCAAGCTTAAACATTTAGAAGCTTAGTAATGTTTTTTTAATATATTCTTTCACAAAGAAATCTGTCATCGCTAGGGGTTTTTATTATTTTGTTCCTAAACCAACTGGTTTTTACAGTGTTCTTTAAAAAAAGAGGTGCTAATTATCAACTTCTGAGTAATGTTAAAAAAAAATAAAAAAATAAAATACTATGTAATTATCACAGGCTTGTATTTCCAAAATGTATTTAACACCAGCGCTTGCACGTTTCTCACCAATGAATAGGCAGCAGCAATGTGCGACTGCTTTAGAAAATGAATTTTCCTTACATGATTCTCTGAGCTGGTTGTAATGGGCTGTATCCGAGACGTATTAAAGATTTCTCATTATTGTAGGAAGAGCAATAATGAGTGGCAAAGATTGATATTTATTTTTTTTTGAGACTCCAATAGGATTCACTTTGACACAATCATGTTCATGCAATTATAATCAGAGAAGTGATTATACAGTAGGGAAATTACCTTGGAATATTATATTCTTTTGACAAATACATATGTTTAATATTACATCCAAATACCATTCAATTGATTATCTAGGTCAGGTAAAATGTGTGGGTTTTTTTTATTTTGTTTTATTCACATATACGGTATATATTTTTTTGGTTCTCGTTAAATGTGCTGACTGCAAGCTTGTAGTGGAAATATACTGTTTATGTGCTGTTTTTGCAGTTCCCCTGTTTTAAATTTAGCCAATTTTAATGAAATGATTAAGACAATGCAAAATAAAAATAGCTATGTTGTTTAAAAATCTATGATTTCACTTATGATTTATGTAGGTTTTATTCTATGTTTTAATGTGTAGGTCCTTAATAAATGCCCCTGAAAGTGGTCTTGATTTCATGGAGGTATCCCTATCCTGCTTCTTTACAGGAGGAAGTGAGGCTAGATAAGGGAAGCTGGATTAGCCATACAGGATCTAAGCTAATACAGTAGGTAACAAAAAGGGTAAGGCTAACTGGAAATGGGCGTGGCTAAGCATGACATCCTCCTCAACATCCTCCACATGGAAATCGGGGGACCACCCCAGAGGATCTGTAACAAGAGTCTTAAAGGAAAATCCAGGTATGTTGATTAAGTGAAAACATGTTCAACTTTATTTTATTTTTATTAATTACTATTATTACTACTTGTTTTATATTTATTTATTACTATTATCATCTTTCATGAATAGATTAAATTGTAACAGCAAAACACAATTTCTGAGAACTAATTTGAGAAATATTAACCTGAGTTCCATATATATATATAATATAATCTGTTATTGGATTGCCTTCAATACAGTATAAACCTTTCGATAATATTTCTGTATGTTTTTTACTAATTCCCTGTACACATACCACAGATACCTTTCTCTATAGGCGTAACAAGATCATTAGATGTTTTCACGCTCTGAACATGAGCTCTGATTATGGAAACATGAATGCTATATAGTTTTAGCTTGGTGAGGCAAACAAATCATAGTAATTTTTGTTGCTTCCAAAATTTTTAGGTTCATTAGGTTCAGCCCCTATATGTAACCCTGCAGGGGCATTTCTAATGTGAGCAAAACTGCAGGTGAGGAAAAGGTTCGCTTACCTCTCTTGTCCAATTCTTGTCATTTTTTTCTTGATAATCTCACAAATATCCAGAAGGATCTTTTCTAAGCACAGGTAGAAAGATTTGGTCACTGAATGCACTGACATAATAATTAGATGTCCCTGGCACTTTAAGGCCAGTGGCCACCTAAGCACGTCATAAAAGATGGCTGATATGAGAGGCCGCATGTTAAATTTTTTATGCTTCTGTAGTTTATAGCCGGGAATATCCAGCGGCTGCACGCTGCCACACCAAATCTGTCACTGGAGCCTGCTTGGGGGAATGAAATGACATGAACCTAGAATCAATAGTCAAGATATAACTATATATAGAAATTAGTAATCCGTTATAAGATAGATAAAGTAACTTTTATAAAAAGAGCTAGATGTTGATATATCTACAGATTTATATCAGCAAACAATGTTACCAGATCTAGTTAAAATCTGTGTACGCAGAATTGCTCAAAATTTTTCTTTTTGAAGACACTTAGAGCTTTATTGACAAAATCATAAATCAAATTTCTTTTTGTTATTGGTAGTATACATTCTCTAAATTCTAGGATCAATAAATGATGAACATTTTTATTGAGCTATGTTTGCCGATGGAAGGTGCAATTTTCTGCTTTTTGTTCAGAAGCTTTAATAAAGTAGATTTAATGCAGATTAGCATGCAGATTATTTTTTGCTCTTTCTTTTTTTAAAACAAAAATTCACAATTAGTATTAATATTTTGAGTAATGTGCAATTTAATTGGTATGTGACAAGAAAGCCCCGTAGTAGGATACCATACTTCACCTCTAAATGAATTTTAGGTTAAAAGGCAGAAAGTTCAGAAAAAAGCTTGAAAAGGCTGCAGTTTCTTATTGAGGGCCTAGCTGTTATTTGACAGATAATGTGCTTTGGCAGAGGAGTTTTCAAGGAGACCGGCCGAAGCCACATATCGAGCGAACCATCCTTATCATTTTCTTCAGATGATTAAACATTTGCATTTCATTGTGAGAAGATCATTTATAAACAATTAAACTCGTAGGACATTGTTGCAGGGTAAAGAAGCAAATATACAATTTTTTTACAAATTGCTCAATTTCTATAATGGTTTGTTTTTCAAGAATTTTGGTGTGCCAAGCGATGGACTAAGAATTTATTGGTTACACAGCAGGAGGAAACATTTTTTTTGGAAACCTCTTTAGTGTTAGCAGCAATGATGAAATAATCACACAGAAACGATGGGTAAATTGTTCATTTTTGAATACATACAAATATTAGCATTTATGGAAAAAAAATCAGCCAGCCTGATTTTTCCAGGAGCCAAAATTAAATATAACTAGGAATAATCCTGCAAAACATTACAAAAACAAAATAAAGAGATCACATAAAAAGCCTGTGTTAAAGGACCCTGCCTTACCCGATTTGTCTTTAATGCTCTAGATTTCCATAAGTCTATACAAAAGTATGTGTGTGTTATTACATAGGTATTGAGTACATCATTATTTTGTTGTATATAACATATTTCTTCATGAGAATATAATTCAATTTTCTACATCACATTTAGTAGTAGTACGTAACATTTTATTGAATTAAAAATGATCATCTGTTTGATAGTATTAAATAATAAAAGCTACTGATGGGAAATGTCTTTTGTGCATTCTATTTCTGTGGCTTTCTTTAATATGCTTATTAACTTTACTTGGAATGAAGCCTATTGAGTCTCAAGAGGTCTTTTACCAAAAGAAAAACTTATCTTAAATTTATGAATTTATGTTACCACCTTTTCTATTCTATTGGTTCGGTGTTATACTACTCAGTGCAGTATCTTTGTTCAGTCCTTAGCTCTTTTAGAAATTAACAAAAACATCTGTTCCTATAAACTGTAAGGACTATGTATGGTTTTCCTCCATGGACTTTATTAACCTTGTTTGTTTTTTTTTACACCCTTTACTCCCTTTTAAGAAAAAAAAATATATATATATATATATATATATATATATATGTGCAGCATAATGATGCCAAGAAAGTGTTAACCCACATATAAATATTTTTAAGGATGTTGCACCAGAAAAAATAAAGAATTAACCCCAACGTCTAAACTGATAGGATGGCTTCCACAACAGTAATGTACAAAGCTTGTCAGAGATGTATTCTAGCCTAGGCCAACAAGGCTTAGGGTGACACATTCACCACGGAACGGCAGTACCCGACCTCAACACCAAGGGAGAGATGGTGTTCCGTTGCTTAATGGGCCAAGAACAAAAGAGATGTTTGACCTCCGTAACCGGCCCATTTACATCACACTTCATATCACGACGCTTCAATGATGTCAAACTTCTTCTTTGTAGCATCTTTGTGCCTAAGTGGCTTGTCAGTGCCCCCAAACAGCTATTCTGTCTGCCGCTGAAGGAGCAGGGCAGGTTGGAGAGAACATGGATCTACCCCTAACAGCCCAAAATCCTGCTCCTTTGCGATGTGCACTGGCTTCTGATGCTAACTCTGAGATATTATATAATGCTGTACCACATCTGGCTCAGTATTTAGCAATGGGACTTATGCTGTACCACCATCAATGTCTGGCTCAGTATTTAGTTATGCTGTGCAACCATCTGTGTCTGGCTAAGTATATAGTTATGGGAGTTATGCTTTGTCATTGTGTCTGGATCAATATATAGTGATGGCAGTTATGCTGTACCACTGTTGATTGGAGGATCAGGGAGAGGACATCACTGGACAAGCCCCCATATTGCCCTAAATTCAAGTAAGACTCCGCTTCTGTTGACGTCCTCATCCCAGATTAAATGATTGCCATCTTGGCAGAAGTTCCCACCGCATTGTGTCCACGGAGATGTGACAAGAATACAAGATTACAGATAGCAGATTGAAGAGAGAACATAAAGGAGAAGATGAAGAAGCAGATGTGGTTGGCAGAGAAAGTATGGAAATATGGCTCACCACCAGGGAAGGGCTGGCCCAGCATGGTAACATATGCAACATATAAACTAGCACACACATTTACACTCTACCACAAATATACATACATACAAATATACACTAACAAACACATCCATGCTAACACACACACCCACCCATATACACTAATGCTAACACATACATTCACACTAATGCTCATGTCATGCCAAATGGCTGATACAGAGTGCTGAGACTCAAGACACTTAGACACTAAGGCTGCAGCCCACTGGGGGGTTTCTGAGTACACTGAACAGAGATATTTTGCTCTGAGAGGTCAGAGGCAAATAACCTCATAAATGTAGAATTTGCAGTATCTAGATAAATATTGGAAGGGGATTTATAATAAGTATATGTCCATGCATTTGGAGGACATCGAACAGCGCTATGCTGAGACCAAAGGGAGAAGAGATCTGAAGAGATGGTATTTAACTAGTGAAATTATGATGAACCTGAACAATTATGATGACCCTAGTATCATAGTTATGCCAAGCTCGGCTGGTGTCATATTGCATTTGTGATCCCAGGCAAATGTTGTGCAGATATGACCTCTCCTTCAAAATGATAGTCTGATGAACCACCTACTCCTATTAATTGATAATTAAGCAGAGCCTGTTTTACCATCAAAAAGACAACATCAAAGCTCCAAGATTACAAATATGGCATGACACTTTCTTTTATCCTTTTTAGTTTGATACTGTTCATGTACTCATGCACTGTGACATTCTACTCAGATTAAATATTTTTAATCAAATCTATTTTACGTTCTCCAACCGTATTCAGCCTAGAAATAGCCTTTTATGTTACTAAGGGGTTAATTATATGTAGTAAGAGGATTGTGTGTATATTGCATTCCTACTTCTTTTGGGTAACCTAAGATGCCCTTTTTTGGTGGTGGCAGCAGCTTGTTTTATCCTGGGAGTTTAAATATTAAGCATCTCAAGTGTAAAGCTAAGACATACACACACTGGCCACTTTATTAGGTACACCTGGCTAGTACCAGTTTGGACCCTTTTGCCTTCAGAACTACCTTAATTCTTCGTTGCATACTTTCTACAAGGTGCTTGAAACATCCCTTTGGTCCGTATGGGCATGATGGCATCACGCAGTTGCGGATTTGTCGGCTGCACATCCATGATGCGAATCTCCCGTTCCACCGCATCCCAAAGGTCCTCTATTGGATTGGGATCTGGTGACTGTGGAGGCCGTTGGCATTCAGTGAATTCATTGTCATGTTCAAGAAAGCAGCGTGAGATTATGTGAGTTTTGTGACATGGTGCATTATCCTGCTGGAAGTAGCCGTCAGAAGATGGGTACACTGTGGTCATAAAGGGATAGACATGGTCAGCAACAATACTCGGGTAGGCTGTCGCGTTTAAATGATGTTCAATTGGTACTAAGGGGCCCAAAGTGTGCCAAGAAAATGTCCCCCACACCATTACACCACCAAAAGCTTGAACCGTTGATACAAGGCAGAATGGATCCATGCTTTCATGTTGTTTGAGCCAAATTCTGAATGTCGCAGCTGGAATCGAGACTCATCAAACCAGGCAACATTCTTCTATTGTCCAATTGTGGTGAGCCTGTGCCAATTCTATCTTTTATTAGCTGACAGGAGTGACACCTGGTGTCGTCTTCTGCTCCCGTAGCCCATCTGCTTCAAGGTTCGACGTGTTGTGCGTTCAGAGATGGTATTTTGCATACCTCGTTTATAACGACTGGTTATTTGAGTTACTGTTATCTCGAACCAGTCTGCCCATTCTCCTCTGATCTCTGACATCAACAAGGCATTTTTATCCACACAACTGCTGCTCTCTGGATATTTCTCTGGACTCTTTTTCGGACCATTCCCCGTAAAACCTAGAGATAGTTGTGCATGAAAATACCAGTAGATCAGCAGTTTCTGATATGCTCAGACCAGCCCGCCTGGCACCAACAACCATGTCACGTTCAAAGTCACTTAAATCCCCTTTCTTTCCCATTCTGATGCTCGGTTTGAACTTCAGCAAGTTGTCTAGACCACGTCTACATGCCTAAATGCATTGAGCTGCTCCCATGTGATTGGTTGGTTGGTTGGTTAACAAGCAATTGAACAGGTGCATCCAATAAAGTGGCCAGTGAATGTAGATAGAAAAAAATATTTAACTTAAAAGCTTGGTTTAGAAAAATAAAAGTTTGACAATTTAGAAGTACAGACATTCCATTTTTGGGGGGGAAATATACTGAAAGCATTATTTGGTAAGTGCAGTATTTTTCAATCAAGGTATAGATCTTTAATTTAGCAATTAGAATATTGAGTACCCTAAACATATTTTCCTACATATCGATTCTGAATTGCTGCCACTGTTATTCTGTTTCCAAACATTTGGTCCAGCTCTGACCTCAATGAATCTTCAGAATCTTTCTCCAAGTTTAAAAGAAAAAAAAAATTGCAACCTATTACCCTAACTTGGTTTCGTTGCAATATGGCAATGTGTTGTAATTATCGTTTTTAAGAAAGTGTTTAAATTCCAAGTGTGATTGTTATGTCTTTACTTTTAATGCAAATTTAAAGTATAATTGAATTTAATTGCCTGATTTAGTGCATTTAATTACTCCCAAGTGATGTTAAATGATACGTTAAGGGCATTTTCCTTAACCATTGACATATGATATGTTACGGGGCTCTGCAAAGTATAAATATTTTTAGTTTTTCTCATAAGAGGTAGACTTAACCATTTTAATGCAATTATATCATTTATACCAGGCTAGAAAAGACCATTAAAGTTTTGAAACATGTACAGCAGGGCTGGAATGGTTTGGGGATGTGTTTCATAATCATATCACGCTGTAAACTTGTGTGGAATTGTGTATTATTGCTAATTCTTCACAGTACAGAACCAACAGTATCTTATTCATTCACAATCAAGAGGGTCTATTCCTTCTCCATCGCCTTTCTTTGCAAAGGCTGCCTGAACCAGTTAACAATCAGCAACTTAACTAGGCAGAGATAATTTAACAGGGAGCAATAATCCTACAGATCTTGCGGACAGAAGGTTAAGAAGGTATTGCCCATGGTATACACAGAAGTATAATTCTTAATGCATATATTATATATTTTTATTTCTGAATACCATTGCTTAATTGTTTCCACACCACATGAAAAAGAAAATCTGTTCTCTCATCACCGTATTCTTAACATACTTAAATATGATTAGAAAAGATAGATTATCCGATACCTACAAACATGATATTCTGTTCCACCTAATTAATGACATGTGACAGACATTTTTATGAAATGAAGTATTAAATATTATGTCAGATGTGCTCACAACTGTCAAACGCCTAAACTGGTTACGCATGAAATATAATGACAGAAGAGATTTAAGAAACAAAATGACATTAATAAAAATATGTTTCATGTTTAGTGTGTGTCTGTATTCTTATCGGGTATATATTTTAAGATAATATGAACGTGCTTATTAGATGTCTTTATTGTTTCTGTAGTTATGAATGTGTTGATCGCTTTTTGGAGGCTATGAATAAAGCATACCTTTCGAGCGTCTCTCTTTTAAAAGAACAGACCCTCTTTCCGTGCACTTTTCTAGGAGCTCTGAAATTAAATATCCCTCACTGTCAGGTTTGTATTTAGCAGTGTCCTTTTCCTGTTTCTTTTTATAGTTTGCTTATTGACATTTTTTATTTCATTTGAAATTCATATGAAATTATAACAAAATAATCTTATAGAACATGTGATTGCTTTCACAGATATGCCGGTATCTGGACCATGTACTATATCAAGAAATGGTAGCTACTTAATAGAAAATATAAAAAAAAAAATTACATAAACTTTTGTTGCTTGAGAGACAATAAGCAGTTTGAAGGTGTAACAGCTATGTATCTTAAAAACTTATAAACATAGAATTTCATAGTAGATAAAAACGATTCAGTTGGCCTGTTTCTTCTGCACTAATGACTCAAACCCTAATCCGTCATTGGTCTTGTCTTAAAGTTAGGATAGCCATATTGCTATTACATACATGTTTACATTTTCTTACTGTATCTACCACCCTCTCAGCAAAGTAACATTTTCTTGCATCTAAGCCTCTGTCTTGGAAATAAACTTTCCTCCTGTACTTTGTTAAATCCGTATTTAAATGCTTCTACCATAATTTTTCTCACTCTCTCTGACTCTTGCTCGCTCACTCTTTCTTGCTCTCCATCAACCATTCACTATATAAGTCACCCTCCTCAAAACTCTCTCTCCAGTGTGTCAATATCCTTCTGAAAATGGGGTGCTATAGGTAAAGTCTGACCAGACCTTCTCACTCTCTCACTCTCTCACTCTCTCACTCTCTCTCCTCGCTATACAGCCGAGCACCCAGCACTTTTTCCAATACTTTCTTACATTACCAATGATATCTACAAGGCATGTCAAAGAAAAACAGTTTCTAAGAGAAAAATATATTTTGAAATACTTTATACTAATATTTTGGAACTTTTATTATTTAGCACTTTTTTATGCTTTTTTTTTTTTTCATTGCTTCCCTGTTTGAAGGTATGTTTTGGTTTGCACGAACAAATGCACTGTGACTTGAACAGCAAAACTGTCAAGAGTTGGAAAAATCTTTCCTTTTGGCTTTAACTCACGCGTTTGGTGATTAAAGGTCTCCCTTTTATATTTGCCTCTGTATTACAGTTATTAGATATCACAGAAAGACTACAAGGGTAGACAGCCTGTCATCGAAGCTTGTTTTATGATATAAAGATGACATAAATGTCTGTCTCGGCTTTCATTCTACTTCTAAGTCACTGTCACTAAGGATTGAATCAATATTTTCATTTCATGCTTTTGATGTGTTTCCTGTTTCACAAAAGGCTACGTCCTTCACTTCATTTGTAGCCATGTTTATGTGTAATAAGGAATAAAGTCACTTAGTGGAAGCGCATTATTTATTCTCTTGGGTTTAACTATAGTGCGAGTTCAATGGGTAATTCCCCACACCTTCAGTGAAGGAAACTTTTTTATATTGTATTGCAGCTAGGCCATAACCCCAGACATGACATTGGAATAACTGGATTATAGCTGAGATAGCATTTACATACTTATCTTCCATGGCATTCCAAAACTGTGTAAATCAGTGGTTCCCAATGTAGAAAGGCTGCGTCTCTCTAATACAACAGAACGGGATAATTAATACATTCTGCCCTGCCTGTGGGCCTCAACTGCATTGGGTTCACCAGTCTATCTAGATTAGAGTTTAGATCCAGACATGTTGTATATGCAGAACATGTTGTAATGGGTGGAAGATGGATCCATGTAGCACACACAAACACGTTTTTAGATAACTTTTCATTACTAGATGGTATATTCACTTCAGTCTCAGGAGGGTTATTTTTGAATAACAATTTTTATTTGAAGCGATCAAAAAGCACAGGTCTGCGGTCCTGCATTACTGGTCATAGGCATATGTGGTAACTCTCCAGGTTTCACCTGCTCCACATCCCTGGTGTCATGGTTCGAAAACTCTGGGTTACGAGAGCGACATTTAGACATGACCCACCCAACGCCATTCCACGCTCCCACCCCCCTACAAATATAAAGCTGTTGGATCTAGCCCCACTCACATAATCACCGGCCCTGCCTACAGCCCTGACGACTGATGATGTCCGCTGATGTCATCAGCTACCCGAAGAGGGAGTGCTCCAGGGAGCCGGGTCAGAATGGTCATAGCAGGTGATGACGGACCCAAGCCTAGCCTCTCCTACCCTGACAGATGCTTCTAGAAGTGTCATCTTTGACTCATACAGGAAGGGAATGCTTCAAATTCCAGCCTTTTAGACACAATCACTAGAACTGGGTTTAAGTAACAGCCTGCAAAGCTGGTGTTTGGTGACAAAGGGGAGAGGGGGCTCTCATCAGACAGCTTCCTTCCTGTGATCCCTGTAACAATCTGTGCCCCAGTTTTAATGCTTAGTATATCAGGTCCAACACTTTCCTACGGGATCATTATGTTATGGCATGCCTGGCAGATAACTAAATATTCAACTAAATATACTGTATGTTAAAAAAAAACCAAAAAAAAACTTGCTTTATTTGATTAGAGGATGTTTTCCAGAACCGCCTGTCTGGTTACAGTTGATATTAAAAATTCAATTTTAAAAATGGAACCATTTTATTCTGTACTGAATTTACATAAATAGGCATAGTTTGGTTCTGTTAATAAAAGCTCATCGAACAATAACATGTATACTAAAAATAGTATTTCATATTGGAAACTAGAAGGATGCCTGAGAGCTATCATAGGCGAGGACAGACATCAATGGTATAAATTTCAACAAGACGTGATGTGTGAAATAAATGAAAGTGCACCTGTCACCATAATATTACACCTTTTTTTTTATGTTATCCATATATACATAATTTAATTTATTTCAGTGCTGGAGGATGATGTTAATATCTTTTTTTCTGTTTGGAATGTATCTTATAACTGAATTAATATGACAATTGAGAATATATCTGACACTTGATCTTCCTCTTCTCCTTTGAAAAAATAAAAAAATCTGAAGCTTATGTACAAAATCATTGTTCGTAAGCAGAAAAAAAGCATACAAGTGAAAATATACATACAACTGATCAGCTATGTGCACCACATTTCAAAGGTTTGGGGTCATTTAGCTGTTTTCATGGAAAACAAGGACATTTCTGGCTGTAACATAATCACAAAAGGGTTTTCTAACGATCAATGAGCCTTGGATTAGCGAACACAACGTGCGATTGGAACACAGGAGTGATGGGAGTGATAAAGAGCATCTGTACACCTATAAAATATTTTTAGAGGATTGTGGGAATAAAAGGAAACTTTTTAGGCATTTGGTGAAGGCAGGAAAATGTGGAGGGGGGGATAGTGCGCAACAAAAGCAGAGGGCACTGACTACTCATGGTGATTGAGGACTTGGTATGGATATTATTGTGGATTTTAATGTAAGATATTTTATATTTTTAATAAAAATATCTTAACACTATCTTCTTCTTTTGGATTCTTCTGCCGGATGAGGACATCTTTGGAATGCATGTTGATCCGCTTTGGTCTCATTTGAACATGAATTGCTCATAAAAATGTGAGCACATCATATACATAGTTTTTGAGATGTATTATACGCATTATATTGTGTACACAATAGTTTTTTCTACTTTGTGTTTTTTTTTCTATTTTTCATGTAATAACTATTGGATTTTAGATTACTTCTCTGTTTTAGTAAGTATGTTGAGAGTGGGTCAGTGCACCATTTCACTTGTTTTGTGGTTCTCTTTAAATAGAGATATCAAAATGATTATTTTTTTCTTTTTTAGTACCATGTACACATTTTTCCTTATTGCAATTTTGTTATCATAGTTTATCTTGAGCGAATACAATATGTTATCCGAACAGTTTTTCATAGGGTCTTTTCTTGTTATTTTGCTATTCTGAAAAGTACAAAATGAAATGTAGTTGTTTAATATCTTTAAAGATTTCATACAGCCCTTTAGATACAATCAGCTGATAGGCCCTAATATACAAACCCAATTTTTAACGCTTCTTTTCCACTTACATAAACGTTGATCAAGTGACAAGGCGTGTTGTGTTTTTTTCCCCCCGATTTTTAGATAGCATTAATTCAGTGGCTTGTCTTGTAAAACTCTATGGAAACAATACTCGTGTTAGGCAGCACTCAAATTCTTGGTGCCCGAGGAGGTCTCCACCCGATCCGAAACGACAAAACTAAAATAAAACGATATAACTCGCCACTCAACAACTTGTGGTTGTTATATTTAGAAGTGTGTAAGTTGCTCTAATTGTCAATGATTAGATAAGGCTCACACCCTGGACAAATGGGAGTCTGAATTTATTATATATCACAGTTGTGATTGTTATATTTAGAAGTGTGTGTGTCACTTTAATTGCTAATGGTTTATGCTCTTGACAGTCATGTGTTTTGTTATACTATGTACACAACTTGTTATGGCTTGAAAAAGATTCTGTACACTGGCCTAACTACAGGGGGCCCAGTGCGAGCCTTAGGACCCTTTCTTCCTGTCTCCTCGTGCCGGTTCAAAATTGTATTGAAAGGGCCCTTCTGCACTGATCCAGGGCCCTTTCCAAACAATTTTGAACCAGCACGGGGAGACAGGAACGTATCAGGTTCACATGAACCCGCAGCAAAAACTGTGCGCGAGCAGCCAGAGAGGAAGCTGTAGGAGTGGTGAGAGTTAAGCGGGGGCTGGAGGTTGGATATATGTATATGCGTTTGGATGTGTACTTGTGTGTAAGCATGCACGTGTACGTGTGTGTGTATGACCAGGGATGTGTAAGTGGGTGAGATGGAGCGTGTGTCAGTGAGTATGAGTAACTGTATGTAATTTCTGTAAGTGTTTACATATGTTGTATGCTGGAAGGGGGGGGCAAAGAAGGCACAGACTAGCTGTTGAAGTTCGGGGGGGGGCAATGATAGCACAGACTAGCTGTTGAATCTTGTAGTTGGATCAAAATGTTGCCAGGTGGTGGAATATATATATAGTTTTATTTTAATTTTGTAAAACTCTACCGAGAAATCTTAGTGTTATCTCATTTGTCATTAGTTATTATGCTTTGCTTATAATGATTATGACACTTGAAAGAATACTTTTTTTCTCCTATCAGAAATGTCTTCAAGTTAATATTCTCTGGGTCGATTCAAACAGTACAGTCGCTACATTTGTTTACATGAAATATCTACACAGCTCCTGTCACCAATATTTCAATTAAACCCAATTTATATATATATATATATATATATATATATATATATATATATATAAAATATATACTATGAATAAAGAGAGCTGCAATTATTTGTCATAAATATGTAAACTGTTATTACTTTTTAGTTTCCTTTTTGATTATGGGATATACCGTAGATGAAGCCTCCCCCACCAAAACTTTTTAAAGAGGCAATCCAGCCACTTTAACCCCTTAAGGACCAGGCTGTGTTTTACCTTTTGTACCATTGGGACCGAGGCTGTTTTAACACTTTTTCACTCATTTAGTGAACCCACACAAATTATATGTTGTTTTTTTCAGGACAAGAAGGGCTTTCTTCAGATACCATTGTTTTAATCATATTATCTACTTTCCCATAAAACATTTTTATAAAATATGATGAAAAATGTAAAAAACCCCACATTTTCTGACTTTTACCCCAAAAATCTTTTACTCATCCAAAAAAGCTAATGAAAAAACCTACTAAATATATTCTACTATTTGTCCTGAGTTTAGAAATACCCAATGTTTTTATGTTTTTTTGCTTTTTTCTGCACGTTATGGAGCATTAAGTACAGGTAGCGTTTTGCTATTTCAAAACCATTTTTTCCAAATCTGGTAATTCTTCCCCCCATGTGCCATTTCGGGTATCTTTGAAGCCGGCCAATGCAATTTACCCCATCAAATCATATATTTTTGAAAACTAGACACCCCAAGGTATTTCAAATGCTAGTATTTTAACCCTTTCCATGCATGAGATTCTACCACCAGCCTTTGCCACACTTTGTGTTAGTATTTTTTTGGTATTTTTTTTTACACAAATTGTACTTTGGGTATACATTTATAGCTCCAGGTATACGTCACTATCAAACAACACCCTAATATGTGTTCAACAACATCTCTCGAGTACAGTGATACCACCCATGCATGGGTTTGACTGCTGTTTGGGGTTAAAAGGCCACATTTGGGAAGTGCGCTTTTTTCTCCTATTTTGGTCAGTCTGTGCCTATGCCCTATCTTTGAGCCTGGCCACTACAATTTACCTCATAAAACCATATATTTTTGAAAACTAGACACCCCAAGGTACTTAAAATGGTAGTATTTAACCCTTTCCATGCATCAGATTCTACCACCAGCCTTTGTCACACTTTGTGGTAGTATTTTTTTTGTATTTTTTTCACACAAATTGTACTTTGGGTATAAATTTATAGCTCCAGGTATACGTCACTATCAAACAACACCCTAATATGTGTTCAGGAACATCTCCCGAGTTCAGTCATACCCGACATGTATGGGTTTGTCTGGTGTTTGAGGTTAAAATGCCACATTTTGGAAGTGCGCTTTTTTTTCCCCCATTTCGGTCAGTCTGTGCCTATGCCCTATCTTTGAGCCCGGCCACTCCAATTTACCCCATCAAACCATTCATTTTTTTGAATTAGACACCCCTTGGGTATTTGAAATGCTTTTATTTAAATTTTTCCACGTCAGGATTTTTGGGAAGATACAGCACTAATTTTAGCACTTGCTCATAATAATAAACTTTATTTTTTTATTTTATTTATTTTACTCTTTTTGGACTTTTTTTTTTACATTTTGCTGGAACTGGATAGTTCCTCTAAAGCATAATAATTTTTAAATGTTACCATGTTTTTTTTAAGCTTTTTCTTTTTTTCCTTTTTTTTTTTAAATATTTTACTAATCACATAGTGACTTGTATGGTTGAATGCAGTACCAGTGGAGCCAGAGTTCTCTAGAGAGTCTGGAGACTGTCTAGCGAACTTTTTCAACTTTATTATTTTTTTTCCCGGGCCGGCGCCATCTTGCGGATGGTGAAGACTGCGTGCAGCTGCGGCTATGACCGCTCTCCGGAGCGGTCACAGTCCATCAAGAGGTAAGTGTTTGGTGTCGCTGGATGGCTCCTGATCAAGGCATTCCAGCGACACCATTGAAGTTTAGGAGGTGATCGTTGATCGCCTCCTAAACGCTTTTAAAACGGGCGTCCGACGCCATACAATGTATGGCGGCTGTTGACGCTCCGGGGAGGGGCCAGACATGGCCCATCATGCCGATCTCGGTGTTGCTGAATGCCTCGACATCGAGGCATTACAGCAACACCGTTTAAGCTTAGAAAGTGTTTAAGTCTGATGACGTGTCAGGCTCGTCATAGGTCGTTAAGTGACCGTTTTGCATGACGTGCCTGACCCGGCAATGGACGTTAAGGGGTTAATGCGTCATATTAGGTAATCAAAATACAGAAAACAACGCAATATACTAAACTACATCATATACTATATTTGCAATTTCCTGCAAATTAATTAATGGCCAAAATAGCTAGTATGCAAAAGCCGCTTTTTTAATTGATTGTCCAAGGAATGTGAAAAAAATGTAATTACCGGCAAGATTTGCCGATCAGCATTTTTTTTAATATAATATGAATGATAAAGTAGGCAATTATTCTGAGAGAACCTACCATTTATTCAGATTTCCACTCTTTGTTAGGTTACTTTAATTGCCACAAATATTACTTTGATCAATTGGTGTAAGCTTGGCCAAATATCCAGGAATGTCATCCTGCAAGTTCATTAGATGTGTTTGATGATGACATTTTAAAGATACATTTTTACAAATCTGCCAGGCATACCCGGGCAAACCATTGGTAGGTTAGGGAAGAGGAAGATTCTAATCATATTAAGATTCACCACTTTTTTGCCAGGTTAAACTAGAGTGAAGATTCCTTGTTTCACTAGGGATGGACAAGCCAAGCCAGTGCTGTACCAGACCCTGCACTTGTTGGGTTTTTTTTGAGCCACCTACAAACTAAGCCAAACTCAACCACTGGGTAAGGAAAGTCATCGCCAGCATCCATGTTGATGTGCAGGTAGGCCAAAAGGCTATGGCAGCTGGAAGCTGGAATTGTCCATGCTCTAGCTTGCACTCCTTCACTCTTTATGGGTCAGATATTGGGGTTGTGTCTACCTCAAGCTTAAATTGGCTCTACATTTTCACATGTCTCAAAATGTTTAGCTTTGGTGAAACGGCTGTATGTAAATTCCACAAGATATGAGTGTAAGAAATCATTGGCATGCTTTCATTCTGTTCTATACATATGTACACACTTTAGGGCTGAATGCAGCTTGAGTGCTAGGAACATATGTTCTCAAAGACACAATGTGGCTATAAGACTGTATCCCATGACTGGTCCAATGAGATTCCTAAAATTCACATATTACCTATATATAGTAAGAATGTATACCCTAACTGTGAATGTATAGGGGTATAAAAACTTATGTTTAGAAGGGCAAGGTCTCTTTCTCCATCTTGTCACGAATACAGAGCCTACAGTACCTATGGCCACCATCTGTTCATCAATCAGTACTGTATGTATTTAACAAGACTTGAAAGCTGTGGTCTTGATTGTTCTTTGCTCACTAGAAAAGATTAGACATTTAAGACCAACAAATATCTAACCATGGGTGAACAAAACAAGAGAATGCAATGAAACCACATACTTTGCTTGAGAAGTCCAAGGCCAATGGTTTAGGAGTGTTACATTGTTACAAAATGGTTCCTCGCTGCTAAAGTACTTTAAGATGACTAATTGTGCTACAACTAACATGACATATATTACATATACACATGCTAGAATATGTCCTTTAAGCTGTCTCATAACATACATATAAATTGTAAGTTATCTTTCCCAGCGTTCATATAAATCCAGCATGGCGAACCAAGCATTTCTTCCCTCTGCATGACCATCAGTAGAGTGTTAGATGTCGCAGTATCTACGAACGGCTTCCAAAATGCCCCTATGACTACTACACTCCTGCTTGGAAATTTTAAAGGTGCTTTCAACAAAGACAAAAAAAGTCTAGATGAGAATTATAGTAATTTATACATTAATTTTTATTTACACGTGTGTTGTGGATTCATGTAGATATTACAAGTTTGTTTAAATTTACTTTATTTTAAACTCATCCACTGTTTTATACTTTCAGCTTCTTCTCTTTTTGTTTAACTCACAGCGCATGTGACTTGGCTTCAATCAAACCATCCTCGCCCAAGCAGTCCCTTACGTTCTCTCCCAATCCTCCACAATCTACTTAAAATATCAATTATAATTTATTTGCTTTGCAGCGATATATTAGGCATTCGCTAAATGTCTACAGTATGTATATGCTTTATATATGTAAATGGGCGTACTATGAACCTTTTTTTATTTTTTTTATTTATTTTTTTAATACTAATGAATATGCTATACGTAGGTTTTTGAAGCCATGTCTTGCCAGCACCATCTGTTTACCCGCAGATTAGTCTTCCAGGTGAGCCTTGTGCTAAATGAACCATGCTTTGCAAATTTACATATTGTTTTTTAATTCAGGACAATTATTTGCCTGCACAACAGAACATTTCATATTACTTGCTTCACTAGCCACAGATGTCAAATATCCATAACTTTACTTTTGTATGCTTAATTTTCATTGTGTATATATTTGTGTGTGTTTATATTTATATATATATATATATATATAATGGAACTTTTTAAAAGTAAGCCACCAGCCAAAAAGTAAGACATGCGATATTGCCTTAAAATATTCTAAAATGTAATTTTTTTTTACTCTTCCTTACCCGTACACATTAGCATAACGCTGAATTAATTGGGGTCCGTACACAGCATCTGTGTAAGTACCAGGCATAATTCTAATAACGTTTTGGAGGAGGTCACATTCCTATATAACTATGTGATCTAAATCATATTTAAATTACAAAATGTTGCTTAGAAAGCTATTTATTTGAGAGTAATTAATATAACAGGCCTTAATATTATAATGGAATTCTAGAAGGGTAAGTGGAAGGTTATCTATATATTTGAAATGTATTTATAGTTTAAAATTATTTATATTTAAAATTACGGTAAATATAATGAACGTGTTTATGCCCGGGGTGATAATGAAACATTGGGAAATAATGTAAAATGGTGTCTATGTACATACCTCCCAACATTTTTAAAATGTGAAAGAGGGACACTTTTTTTTTTTTTTTTTAATCTCGCAGAAATCACGATACAAGCAATTGCACTTAAAAATCACCGCTTAAAACACGCTTCGTTTTTGTCAGCACAGTCATGCATATTAGAAATAACCAACACATTGAATTGAATTCCCATGAGGCTCAGCCAGACATACTATTTAGATGACGCTGGCTGAACGTCATGGGAAGTGCAGTAACAGTAAAGCTGCAGATGCTAGCTGTGAACTAAAATTCCCATGATTCTCAGCCAGCCAGGTGTCCACCAAAATGCTGGCTGAGCATCATTGAAAGAGTAGTCCACAGCAGCAGAATTTTTTTTTTATTAAAAAAGGCTAATGTTAGCCTCCCTCCCAGGACCCCTACACACTGCCTTTACACACACACCTGCCCATAAACACACATATACACATACACTGCCTTTACACACACACACACACATATACACTGCCCTTACACACACACCTGCCCATAAACACACATATACACATACACTGCCTTTACACACACACATATGTACACGTACACTGCCTTTACACACACATGTACATGTACACTGCCTTTACACACACACACACACACACATGTACATGTACACTGCCTTTACACACACACACATACACACATATATACACATACACTGCCCTTACACACACACACTGACCTTACACACACACACACACACACATATACACGTACACTGACCTTACACACACACACACACACACATACATGTACACTGCTAACAAATACCTATACTGCTCTTACACACCAGCCCATACACACACACAAGCTTACAAACACATACATACCCATACACTGCCATTACACCCCTTTTTCCCCACCTCTTAGCTCTTACCTCTTCCACCATCCTTCATCCTTCTTCCTCCATCCTGTGGTGGGAGCGCGAGGCCTGTCATTTATTCTGGAAAAGTGCCCGATTGACTGTAAAAGTGATAAGGAAAAAGGTTTAGGCTGATTACCGCCTTTGTTGACACTATCATTATTTGTCATCATGGTGAAGTTAAACGATAATGTTTTATTATCCAGGAAATATCTTGTTTTTATCAATACAATTTTTTTGTGGTAGAATCGTACGTGTTGGTATTCTTCAACAAACAAAGACATTGATATTCATCTTAGTTAGCACTCAATGCAAATCACTCTAAATGTATTATTCTTTAGCTAATGGAGTATTACACGCAAGGAAAGTTATAATTGTGCTTATTTCAGATCGTATTGACATTCATTGTGTCTAGGGCTGCATGGTGTCTGTTCTTTTTAATCCACACCATTGATTTACAAGATTGAAACATGGTACGTGTACTTCTCAGAAAAGAGATGCATTCGATTGTATTAATTATGTTAAAATGCCTTGGTTGTTAAACAAAATTTCTCAGGATGCCTTTGGGGGATTATGAATCAATCATATCAATTTACAGTATTATAGATCTTCAGTATAAGTTGCTTAAATGAGTTTATTTAAGGATAAGCAGCATATGAGGATTGGACCAATTGATTAACAACCAACATAAAAGGTAAAATTGAATGAGCATTTTCACAGAATGAAAAGGGATTTTTTGTTTAAAACAGAGGGGAAAAAACAATAAATATTTTGTTTATGGAAGCCAAGTACCAGTTGGTCCACATAGTTTGTCCACAAGAGTCACCTAATATTTGATAATGTGAAAAAGGGTTTATTCCCAAAGGAACATAATCATTTTGTACTTCCATGTGCTAAAAAAACCATTAAACACTTACAAACAATACATAGTACACACACTATGACATCATGATGGGGCCATAAACAACAATGAAGATAGAGGCTAGAATAGAATTTACGCCACCATTCATGGGTTAAATATAAGAGCCCTGGTGTAACTGGTAGCTATATCTCTTCTACCCAAATTCTGTACATGCTATAAGTGCTGCCCTGGAGGTTTGGCAAGGCATAGAAACATATATATTTGATGGTAGATAAGGACCATTCCACCTATCTAGTCTCACCATTTTTCCTGATGTAAAAACCCATACCTTGGTCTCATATTAGCTTCAGAAGCCATATACCCATCCAATGCATGTTTACATTTGCTGGGAGGCTATTCCACTTATCTACCACCAATTCAGTAAAGTGATTTGCCCACGGACGCATATATTTATTCTGTTAAAGCCCAGGACTTGTGCGACCACTATTGACAAACACAGAATCATTGAAATTTCAAGGTGTTAAATGCAAACAAGGGATACAAGGTTATAGCAGACAGGTAAATAGATCCAAATGACATATTAAGGCAGCAATCTATTATAATAATCAATCTACAACCCAGGTCAGCGGATAGTAATGCAGGAGAAGGAAACTCCAAAATACATGGGTAAACACAAATGCACACTACACCATTGCATGTAGCTGAAACTGTATAACTTGAAGCCAAGTACATTCTATACATAAATGTGTGTTACTCTGTTGCATCTGGTTGACTTCTCATGTACAATGGCGCATGTGCATAAAAAAACTGGCATAGCCGCACTACCAAAATCATGCTAAAATAATCTCAAAAACTCGGAGTTCAGCCACGCGGTTGTGCCATAAAACGTAGCTTTTAATTCATTAGTAAAACCCACTGTGTGCCAACAGGTTACACGATCAAATAATCCACCTGATGCATTTCGTCCATACACACAGACTTAATCGCAGGCCCGAAGTACCGCAGGGCATGTGAACCCAAATAATTTGAATGTTTATTAGTAGTTCCTTAAAGTAATTCCCTACTAATCCCATCCACTATTATTTTGGCTGATAGGACGGTTCATATAGAATAGCCCCTCTCAAAGAGTCACTAGCGCTTACCTGGTATAAATTAAGGGTGCAGAACATTTTTGGAATCATATAAAATCAAATGTAAGATTGCATTCATTTTGGTTGAGCATAGTAACAAAAGTAGACACTGCCCTTTCGCGATCGAAAACAGGTTGTCAATGTATCGAAAATCCAGCAAAATTGATTGGCCTCATCAAATATATGTGTCTGTTCCCAATATTCGAGGAACAAGTTTGCAAAAGAAGGAACACATTTTGTACCCATAGCTGTTCCACAACATTGGAGGTAATACACCTCGTAAACCGTGAAAATTTTCACCGATTTCCATCAGACTTTGCAAATAACCTAATTAACTACAAATATTCAATGGCTTTAATACCTGCTTCATATGGTATTGCTGAGTATAGGGAAACCACATCTATAGTTAACCAGGCATAGCATGGATTTCATCTAACATTGTCCATGGTCCGCAAAAAGTGTTTTGTATCCCTCAGACAACCAAATTCTTGTTTAGGGACACTCGATATAATTGGTCTGCTTAGTTGGTCAGACAAAGTCTTATGTACTTTGGGCAAATGGTAAGCCACTGGTGTGACGGGGTGTTAAACTATCAAATCTTCAGCTACATTCTGTGTAAAGACATTCGTTGCAAGACCATCATCTACCAAAGCTTTTAATCATTGTATAAAGTGAAGTGTTGGGTTACCGGTCCGAGAATTGTCTAATATTATATGGGCGTTTTGTATTGGTGTATTTAGAGCATCATTCCTACCAGGCCCAGACTGCCACGTCGGCACAGCAGCTTAAAACACACAACATAGCTTAAAAGTTAGGGCATATCCAGCCGTCGGCCACACTTACGTCATCACATGGGCACTGCCCTTAAAATACCAGTCTGGTCCTGATTCATATGAGGGCCAGCACCTTACCTGGGCCGGTCAGCAATATGTAAAAAATATACGTGTCCTGGATAACATCGCCGATGTGGTCACCCTAGTTAGAAGTTACAGCCTAAAAATGTGTGTGTATGTACAACAGAAACTGTATAACTAAATTATTTAGAGAAAATGAATTCCATTTGCTGGAAAAGCTGCACATATATATATATATACCGGTATGTATGTTTGTATATGTGTGTGTGTGTATATATATATATTATATATATATATATATATATATATATATATATATATATATATATATATATATACACATATACATGACATATATACTGTATATATAGACATGCCACCAAAAAATATGAATTGTTGGAGGTTTACATTGCACAGCTGGATGCTTTGACTATCCTCCATCGTGTTCCTTACTACCCCATTAGGGCAGAGATCCTTATGATGTTATTTTATTACAATAAGGCTAGAAATCTTATTCTTGCTCTGCATGTATAATAGGTTAATGTTTACCAGATTAGTATATCCAAATACTAATTTAAATGTTACATAAGAAATAAAGCAAAATCATGGCATTTTAAACCAAAAAAATGACATTTATTTCACAGCAACGTGCTATGCACCATTAGCATATCTGTACAAAAATAAATATTCCAACGCTCCAAAATCTTTAATTTTGGAACTGTTATGATTGGCAGTCTAGGTGTCCTGACAATATGGCAATTGCTGTCACAAAATACTGAAATTTTCTATACAAAAGAGATTTCCAGGCAAACACCATCTGTTATACTCAACAGGTTTTTACTTTCTTCAAATTAATTAGTAGTAAATTATTTTTACCTTATGTTACTTTTATAAAACATACAAATTGCATTTTATCTTTGCACAGATATTTAGCTAAAGCCAAACACAAGACAGGAATATAGTATTTATTCATTTATAATGGGCCATCATCTATCACCATATTTATCATAGTTACATAGTTACATAGGCTGAAAAAAGACATGCGTCCATCAAGTTCAGCCTTTCCTTTATCTGTTAATTTGTTGCTGTTGATCCAAAAAGCCGCAAAAAAAAACCCCGGTTTCGCTCTTTCCAATTTTGCACTAACCAGGGAAAAAAATTCCTTCTTGACCCCAAAATGGCAGTCAGATTTCTCCTTGGATCAATAAGCTGTTTCCCGATAATGAAAGATTATATCCCCGAATATTATGTTTTTCCAGGTATCCATCCAGTTGCTGTTTAAACGTCTGTACAGACTCCGATAAAACTATCTCTGCAGGCAGAGAATTCCACATCCTTATTGTCCTTACTGTAAAAAACCCTTTCCTCTGCTTTAGAGCAGATGCATGTCCTATGCATAGTCCTGTTTATGAACAGATTTCCACACAATGGTTTGTATTGGCCCGAATATATTTATATAATGTTATCATATCCCCTCTGAGGTGACGTTTTTCTAAACTAAACAGATTTAAATTAGTTAACTATTCTTCATAACTATAGTGCTCCATTCCTTTTATTAATTTTGTAGCCCGCCTATGCACCCTTTTTAGTGCTATGATATCCTTCTTTAGAATAGGTGCCCAAAATTGCACAGCATATTCAAGGTGCGGCCTTACCAATGATTTATACAGAGGCAAAATTATATCTTTATCCCGCGACTTGATGCCCCTTTTTATACATGACAATACCTTACTGGCCTTAGCAACTGCAGACTGACATTGCACATTGTTGCCTAGTTTGTTGTCTATAACAATTCCCAAATCCTTCTTATTTGTCGTTACCCCTAATTCACTACCGTTTAGGGTGTAGGTTGCTTGTGCATTCGCTACCCCGAAGTGCATAACTTTACATTTATCTACATTGAATTTAATCTGCCTTTTGTGTGCCCAGTCCCCCAGTCTATCTAGATCCCTCTGCAGCACTGTAATATCCTGCTCACCCTGTATAACTTTACCTAGTTTAGTGTCATCTGCAAACACAGAAACATGACTTTCAACGCCTACTGCCAGGTCATTTATAAATATGGTCCCAGAACAGAACCCTGAGGGACACCACTTACCACTTTTGACCAGCTTGAAAATGTACCATTTATAACAACTCTCTGTTCTCTATCTCTAAGCCAATGTTTTACCCAAGAACAAGAATTTGCATCTAGACCAATTTCTTTCAGTTTGAATACTAACCTATTGTGTGGAACCGTGTCAAACGCCTTGGCAAAATCCAAGTAGATTACATCCACTGCAACCCCCTGATCTACACTTCTACTTACTTCTTCATGGAATGCAATTTAATTAGTTTGACAGGACCTATGTTTCATAAAACCATGCTGATTTTTGCTAATAATACTGTTCTTCCCGAGGAGTTCTTGAATATTATCCCTAAACAGCCCTTCAGATACTTTCCCAGCCACAGAAGTGAAGCTCACAGGTCTATAATTTCCGGGCACAGAGTTTGAACCCTTTTTGAAAATAGGAACCACATTCGCCTTCCTCCAATCCTCTGGTACAATTCCCGAAAAAAATCCCAACATAAATATATAAAGACATTACTAAATACAGTAAAATGTAATATGTTTTTTAAAAGTGCATTACTATAGAAACGTAGAAGTTGGGCATGGCATGTGATGCAATAAAACAAAAAAACAGACTGTATCTGTACGTTTGTGTGTTTCACTGCAAAAAATATATATTATGGAACAAGGGGAATCATTGGATAGACTATATTTTAGAGCGATCATCCAGTCAGATAATCTTTTTCCATTTCTAAGCGACCCGAACGACGCACCCGATCCATGTGACGATGTCTTCCTCACAGCTATCGTTTCTCGGAACCCCTACAACATGGTTATTTTCCATTCTGTAAATTACATCAGCTTCTGATGTTTAAGGTTGTCATGAAAGCAGCGGATCTGGCACCTTTAACTAATTGTATATTTTACGGTTTTACACATTAAATACACCTACCTAATGGCGTTCACAGATTAAAATAAGCTAAATATATGCATCACAAACCCATCTTTTACGTACGCCATGGGAGCTTCTATCCTAACATCTTGTTCATATGATCTACATGCTTGTTTCTCTCTTTTAAGTCATCTCCGTTAAGTTGCTCATTGTTGATTGGTCCAGGCTGAGGAAGTGAGGTGAAATGAGAGCATTGCGTCACAGGAAATGGATTATTTATGTTTCTTTGGCTACATTGTGACACAAAGTTTAATTTCCTTCAGATTAATTAGCAATTACACAGACATCTGTTCTTGTGAATCCTCACTACACCAAACACATAAACTACCGATAGGAATGCGACGGATCTCTTTATACCAACTTCATATATAAATTTTGATCAATCTGTATAGCTGTCCACAGTGTTACTAACCACCGATCAATTAACTAATCGAGAATATAATACATGCCCATATTGTATCTCCTGATAATCAGACATCTCGGATAAAAACTAATAGTCTATACTGTTCTGGCGAGTGTCTGGACACTTGAGCAATACACTCTTGTTTACCATTACCTGCTATTACAAGGAATACCAAGAAAATAAGATAACTTAATAAGCAAGTGAGCAATAAAAATTTCCCTATTTTATAAAAAAAAATCTAAATGTGTTTGTCTACTCTATTAAATATTACAACTTCCTAACAAAAGTCACCATTCCTGCTAAAAACCCATACATTTACCAAAAAATAATAATTTAACCATTTAAGATTTTATCATTTTTACTGGGACCAGGTAATTGTCATGTGACAGAAAAGCAGGCACTGATAGGTTGTTGCCATAGAAAAAAAAATGCTTGTTTTTATGTGATTTGAAGTTCTAGAGTAAGCAAATAAAATAGCATCAAGGTTTATTTCCTTTCTGAAGGGGAAACGGCACCTTAAAGTACAGATCCCTTTATCTTTGGGGACCTTCAGGACTTGCACGTTAATCCCTTCCAAGGTTGTATTTCTGTAGGCAGGACATGCACATGAAAGAAGGATTAATTTGCAAAGCTCACAAGGTTTTTCCCTTGGGGTTTGTTCTAATTGTAGTGACAAATACTTTTATAGATTATCTAAGATCTTTTTTTTCTCTATGCTAACATAAAGAGAATGTATTCCTCTTTTAAGAAAGTCTCTCTCTTTTATCATTAAAAAGAAGGGAAAAAAATGGCCTACCGAGATTAATCAGTTCCAGTCTACTGTGATCATTTTTACATGGCCATTGTCATTTAAAGGAGCAAAATAAAGTTAAATTCATGAATACATTCCAGATTACTAAATCTATTTGGAGAATATATACATTAATAAAGGAATAGCGCAGGTCATGATGTTGAAGTATTCCTATTACTCGAAAAATGATTCATTGCTGTTTATATTTTATGGTAACAATTCAGCAGTTGTAAATCTATTTTAAGATTTTAATGCTTACACATGCAGCCTTTTGGGGTCTTAGTAGCTAAATAGATCACTTTATCGGCCGTTCTTATGTCCTCAATATACTTTCACAATCTAAAACTAGAGGCTCAGAGGCTTATATATTACTGAGAGGGTGGTAGATAATAGACTAGTGCATACAGATTCATAGGAATTGCAAATGTACCCAATTTTGGTAAAAGGAACCAAAAAGCTCTCAGTTTTCATCTGAAATTGGTGGGTCCACATTCATTCACACTCTCAGACTGTCTCGTTCAGTCTCTCTCTCTCTCTCTCTCTCTCTCTCACGCACGCTAAATGTTTCCATACCTTCTTCTGCATCTTCTTATTCATCACAGTATATCTTCTCCCTTCTCTTCCTTTCTATCTTCAATCTGCTATTTTCTATCTTTGTCCGCATCTCCGCAGATATCTTCCACCAAAATGGCGGCGTTTGGAGGATCGTGGAGAGAACTTCACTGCAAGCGTCTGCATATTGCCCTCAGTTGATGCTCTCAGAGATGTCTTCTTCTCCAATTGGAGGATCTGGGAGAGGGCATCACCATAAACTTCGCCAGTTTGGACGAAGTTCCCGCTAGTTTATGTATGCGGAGATTCGGACAAAGAAAGAAGGTTGAAGACAGAAGAGAGAGGAGAAGGGAGAAGATGATGAAGAAATTGCTGGCAGAGAGAGTAGGGAAACATTTATAGAGGGTGAGTAAGAATGAAAGTGTGAGAGTTTTCGTTGCCCAAAAATGAACCAATTTCCGAATCGCTTTTGGGTCATTTGCATATGGCTAGTGGATACGTGGAACATCCCCTCAGCGAATTTAAACAAGCTTGTGAGCACAGAGTAGTACGCAAAAAAATTATATAAACAATATAAAATACAATTATATAAGCAAAAAAAAACACGTAATAAGTAAATGTGAATGTGCTGCTGGTACACCTCAGAACAAAACCCTACTTTGTTAAAGAAAAACAGCAAAAACTTATATAGGTGACCGCGCCCCTCACACAAAGTGAGTATAAATAATGCAAATAATACCAATTCAATGTAGCTTCAAGGAAATCCGTGCAGTATGTAGAATTCAATCATAGAACAAAAGGAAAAGAAAAAAAAAGGACTAAAAAAGGTTAAAGTCTTTACATCAGGGAAAACCATGCAGACTAGATGGGCCGAATGGGTCTTATCTGATGTCAGATTCTTTGTTTCTATGATATGGTATTCCTTTTCCCTCAGATTTGACCTGATATAACTAATGTACTGAAGTACCTTCTTCTTCTTTGGTACAAGTTATTTTCTGTTTATCACTCCCGAGATATAGATGTTTTCTCAGACATTTATAATTTTGTGTATTAATTGATGTTTCTAAAGAGCATTCATTTTCTAGAGTAGAGTTCTTCCGTGATCGTTTTAATTATATTTACTATAATATTGGAATAATTAATAAGAAATTCTGCTAGTCAATTACAGTAACAGCGAAAGACTTAATGAGTGCATCTAGATTATAAACCATACATGAATATATGCTCCCAGTAAAATGCATTGGCTTCTTGGTATTTGTTTCTCGGACAGCTCACGCCGTTGTACTGCCTAGAAGACTAAGGACACTTAGGACTCTTTTTTTCCCCCCGTTAAATCTGTATTTCGAGCAGGGCACTCTTTATCTAATGTAACGTCTTTGCCTGTTCTAGTTTTGCCATACCTTTTGAATGTATGGACGGTAAGAAGCGCTGTAGAAATTGTTGGTGCTATATAAATAAAACATGATAACTATCTGTAGCTAAGAGGTCTCAAACATATAGCGATGGCGCCCAAAGATTTTCTCATTGCCTCTTGATGAGTGTCATAAGCGTGTAAAACCCATTTTGCAAAATATATGAATGTTCTAAAAGATTTACACTTTTATTTAAGCTTCTTTTAATTACCTAGATTTTAATGGCGATACTTTGCAATTATTTCACATTTTCTTGTAGACACGGAATTATGTTATTTTTTTTTTTAAATTACATTCAAATCCGTAGAGCTATTTAAGTCAGGTTTATCTTCAAAAATTCGTTCAGACACATTTTCATTGCAAAACAAAAGATTAATTTCTTTGGATTATTCTTTCTATTAAAGTAACTCTCATGATTGTTATTAGTAGAAAAAACATTTGACCCCCAAAAAATTGCTTTAAGAACTCATTTATGGAAATTATTGTTTGGTTCTTTCCATTTCTTTTTTTTTTCAGTACACCCGTAGTATTTGATTTTATTTTTGGAAAAAATACATTATTAAATGTGTTTTTTTGGTTCCCTGCTGTTTTTTACAAACCTTTATAAACGTAAATAAAATAAACATCTTTCCTTTTCCGTAAACGCATTGGATTAGTGTTGCCTCTGAATCTCATTCATTCACTTTGTAAGTCCAGTCACTTTCTCATTCTGTATATAGACTAGAGGTGGGTGAAAACTTTCAATCATGTTTCAAATGGGAAAAGTCTGTCAATATGATTTACAGTATAGAGCATGTGACAAGTTTCCATCTTTCTTTGCACTCAATACTTTTGTGAGAGTTGTAATGAAAGCAGACAAAAAGTGAGGTTTCCATAGAGTTTTTCTAATTTTTTTTTATTTTTATTTTTTTTATTTTTTTTCTAATTTTGTATATGTGTTTCTTGGGTTTATATAAAATCATTATATTTAAATAAATGTAATATTTTGCACTGATGTTTCCATTAATTTATATACTTACATATTTAGCTATAGGCAGAAATTGGCCCATGGCTCCTTGCTGCCATAGTATCAGACACTGGGACACATTATTATTATTATTATTATTATTATTATTATTATTATTTTTAATGGACCGATTATATTTTGTGGATTACAACTCTCATCACTTTCAGCTAGAATCATAATAAGAGTGATGGGTATTGTAGCCCACAAAAAAAAAATTGGCATAAAAAAAGAAATTGTGTTTTTGTTTCTTTATCACAGCCATTGGATTTATCAATGCCTAAAATATGTCTAGGGACAGGCCTAAGGTGTCAGGTACAGGGGGGATGGTAGCCCTTCTGCCGCATATCAGAAAACCTGATCGGAATATTGGGCGATTAGGCTCCCTGGAACCCCACTAGGTAGTGGTCGATTAACATTAGGGAGGGCAATGCTGACCTCCAACAAAGCAAGTGAAAACAAACCAGAGAGCTACACATTTGTTGCTTTTTCACTCACTCACCCTTACTCACGGTCTCTCATACTCTTTTTCTCATGCTCTCCCACTCTATCTCTTATACTCTCTCACACTCTCTCACACGGTCACTCACTCTTTCACACTTTCTCAATGTCTCCCTGCCTTCTCTGCAGGCCACAGAGTAAGTGAGAGCATAAGGAAGTGCGAAAAAGTGTGAGTGAGGGTAAGTGATAATTTTGTTTACGAATGGAGAAACCCCTTCGAATTTATATCCGTTGTTAGGGATATTAATGAGACAAAATAGGCAAAACCAATATTTCATCACACACACAAAATAACGACGCTACCAAACATTGCAGTACCACATCCACAATATTAATTTAAGAAGATACCCTATATTTTATCTCCGATCCTAAATTCTTTCAGATCGCCGAAAATTATAATTCAAATTAGATAGATATCGCCACGATAGTCAATCAAAAATATTATTTATTGTGAATACAATTTATAAAATCTATGTATGAGTCACACAGTGCATAATATAAAACACAACGTTCTTAAAACATGTCAAAATTGAATCAATTCAAATACAATATATTATCGATAGTTATCAATATGAATTAGTATTTTATGAGTCTAACACACAATTAATTTCCAGTCCACTCAGCAACCAAAAATTTATAATAATCAGGGCAGTAATAAAAATATCACTATCTCTCTAATATTAGTTCAACTAATATAACAAATTAAAAATAATTTAATCGTGTCTAAGAGTATTAGTGAAATTCCTAATAGATGCAAATAATGTCAAACTTCATCTGCAGGTAAAAATACCTTTTCATTATTGTTATTATCACGGGTTATAAGCTGCAGTCTCACAAGCCGTCATATACAATAATGCAATATACTATTTCCCAGAAACAGGGAATTCTATACGAAGAAGACAAAATTCATCTCTTTTCAGAATAATAAAACAATTATAATTACCACCACTTGTTGCTGTTGTCCCACCGGTCCTTGTAGAAGTTAATCCAGGTTCATTGGCAAGAAATTAAGTGGAAAAGAATATAACTTTCTAAAAGTTATATAGGTTAGAACTCAAAGTAACTCCAAGAGTGAAATATGGTGCCAGAATCTTAAGATTCCAATTCTCTGGGGTACATTTGGTGAATCAGTCCGTCCTTTTCCTTTTTCTTTTTTTTTTTTCCTTTTCCCAAGATATAAACTTAAAAACAGAGCTTATTATCATAGCCTCCACCTCTTGATTGGAATTCTCCAATCATAACGGTGGGTTTTACCCATTAAAATTAGGATTTCTACTCATATTTACACCGTTGTAATTTCTTAATTTACCTGTGAGAGACGCTCTGGTCTAAGAATTAATTTAAAACCATTACATATGTGTTTGGAATTTATCCTTGGTCACCCTAATCGCCAGGTGTTACCTCCTAGATAGTAACTCAGGCCTTGGTAGTCTTACCATGTATTCCCCATTCCAAATTACATTTCTAAAGATAGGCAGCGTCTACTCCTTAACTTTCTCATGGAAGATAACATTAATTGTATCATACATACTGAAACATCTATATACATGAATACTTCTTTGTTCTCTATTATAGAGGGAACAAGGACAAAAAGAAATAATCACTACATGATTAAGTAAAATAAAATGGTTCTGACTCCATTTTGTGTTCATGTAAAGTACAGAATATATGGAATACATGTTTTCTATGATAAAATATCTGACACCGTCTGAAAACAAATAGACCAAAAACTAAACCAAAAATAATTCAGACAAATTTTTGATTAATTTGCACAAGTTTAGCAGAATAAGCAGCTGCCTGTATGTACAACCACATCCTCATAAACCAGAAATCAGAATTAATAAGTTTTAAAACTCACGGCATCTTAATCAGCCAGATGTAAGCTATTAAAGAGCTCTTGTTTTATACCGCCTGCTACTTGTTGTCTTCATCAGTTAAAACTCACTGATTGCAGAAGATGAATCCTGTTCGGTATGTGAGAAATTATGATGACACTCTTGGCTGTGACAATGACCGAAGCTACCGGTGACTCACAGGACTCCAAGCCTGCTCACAAATCGACATTAATTTGCATGTTTTTTGAGAGGTGATGAATAAAAGTGTTTCTTACGGTGCATTTCCCACCTTATGTCAGAGTTATGAGAAACTTGCTGTTATGCTATGTCTCTGTATATTTGTTAGAAGACATAGTTATACTTATTCCATAACATGAACATGAGGCCTCAAGTCAAAACCTAGTTGTTCTTGTTAAGAAATATCCAATAGTGATTTACCAAACATACAATGGATTTTATTCTCAGGTTTTAACAAGATGCATAGGTCTAGAACAGTACATATTGGGGGATGTCAACTCCAATTATATCCCATTTGTATCAATAGTGTTCCGGTTTTTAAAACCTTGATGTTTCCCAACCTTTATGGAACTGTTGCAACAAACATGGGATTGGCTGACACAGGAAAAAGTAGATGGCTGACACCAGGGCTGTGTGGTATACACCCAAGGGTTTGACATAGTTACATAGGCCTTTCCCATTTCTGTTCATTCCTTGCTGTTCCTCCAAAAGGAAAAAAAGTAGTGGCTCCTTCCAATTTTGCACAAACCAGGGGGAAAAAAATCCTTCTTGACCCACACACACATTAATGTCTAAACCTTGGCAACAAAAGTGAGTACACCCCTAAGTGGAAACGTCCAAATTGGGCCCAAACTGTCAATATTTAGTGTGGCCACCATTATTTTCCAGCACTGCCTTAACCCTCTTGGGCATGAATTTCACCAGAGCTTCACAGGGTGTCACTGGAGTCCTCTTCCACTCCTCCATGACGACATCATAGAGCTGCTGGATGTTAGAGACCTTGTGCTCCTCCACCTTTCGTTTGAGGATGCTCAGTAGGGTTTGTGGTGGGCATATTTAAAAAGGGATCAAAATCTCAGCTAGGCATAAACAAGTAAGGGAGCTTGGCATCTGTAGTGGGGAAATTATTTGAAGGGTTGCTAAAGGCATATATTCAAGAATACATGGTTTTGTCACAAAAGAGGGTCTTATCAAACCAATTTAATAGCATTCTATAAAGAAGTCAGTAAGGATATAGATCTAGGTGTGGTAGATCTATTTGGACTCCGCTTAGGCATTTAATACCATTTCATACAAAAAGTTCAAATTGCCAGAAATAGGCTTAGGGCAAATGTATGTACTTGCAAAGAGTTGTAATTGGAAAATTTGCTGATGACACAAAGTTAGACTAATACAGTCTAACCTTGAATGGATTTAGACAGAGTGGGGGACTGGATAGGCAAGTGACAAATTAAGTTCAATACAGACAAATACTACAAAGGTAGTTAGGAATAATTGTAGAAAACAGACTTAGCAACAGTGTGCAATGCCAGTCAGCAGCTGCAAAGGCCAATAAGATATTGCCATGTATAAAAAAGGGTATTGATTCATGGAAACAGGGGATCATCTTGCCTCTTTACAAGTCGATGGTAAGACCTTGCCTTGAATATGCGGAAAATTCTGATCTATATGATTATGATATATATGATAGAAAAATGGCATCTCAGAGGGTATATTATAACATTGTAAAATTACATAAATTATGGTGATGGAAACCCTTCCATTTAAATTTAAGGGGTAGTAGAAGTGTTATTAAACACTCATCTACAGACACCAGACAAGCCAGAAGGCTTGTTTTTCCCTCAGAAATCTCATGGTGCTGCCACAACCACAAGGGATTCTGGGTAGGCGCATGCAAATAAGGTTAACAATTATCACCTTTGACGAGACCCATGAAGGACGAAACAGCTGTCCATGAGTGGTGATCTGGCTATTGTACCTCTTCCCGAGTTTTGTCTAAAGGCTGCCCTGTACAGCGGGCAATTACTTTCAAGGGATCCATGTATAAAGTGGATATAGAGGCAAAGGTGATCATTGTTGACCTTATTTGCATGCGCCTACCCAGAATCCCTTGTGGTTGTGGCAGCACCATGAGATTTCTGGGGAAAAAACAAGCCTTCTGGCTTGTCTGGTGTCTGTAGATGAGTGTTTAATAATACTTCTACTATAACATTGTATAAATATATGCAAGGCCAATATAAAGAGCTCTCCAGTGACCCGTTCATTATCAGAAATGTATAAAGACGTCATCCTCTTAGACGGGAAGAGCAAAGCTTTCATAGACAACAAAGGAAATACTGTTTTACACTAAGGACAATACAGGTATGGAATTCACTGCTGAGAGAGGGGGTTCTATCAGATATTATGTAACATAGAAGCCGCTTGTCAAGTAAGCAGCAAACAATGTTGAAACTATAATTTTGATGATTTCTCTACTGCACATGGCTACTTTCTTTACATATTAATGTCTCTTTAAATTTAATAAACTGTGAAGCAGAAAATGCTTTTTACTTTTTTAAAACGTATCAATTGATTTAACATCCAGGATAACTATTACAGCCCTTTACAGTAAGCCTTGAGGTCGTTTGGGTCATGCGATGATGTAGACTCTAGAGCTAGAGGCAATGGGAAGCGTGTGTTTAGAATCCTTTTAATGGACCCATGTTTCTGGGGAATGCAGTAATTAAATCCGTTCTACATTAAATATATAAAAAGTCAATTTATACTTTATAAATAAACAGGAATTTGTCATTTGGATGCAAGTTTAAAACTCAGATGCCTAATATAGGTTTTAGTTACATTTTTACTATACTTCATTATATATATATATATATACATTGATTATGAGTAATGGAAGCTAAAATATATGTATTACATTAAAAAAAGAGTTGATTTCCTATTGGGGTGATAATAAACAGCTGTTATTCAATATAACTTCTCTGGCCCCTTTTGGTCAGTATCATAAAGGAACTCTATACTATATACTATATGAAACATCCTTAAAGGTCAGAGATTAAAGCAAATTCCAAATTATTAGCCTGCTGATCTCTAGTAGTGTAAGAGCTGAACCACTTTATAATTATATAGCAGAAATCTCGATTTCAGACTCCTTGGCTGTTTTGTTACCCTTGTTCTATTCTATCATGTTTAAATAGCATATGGGTGAACAGTGAACACCGTTTGTAAGGGGTTATTTGCTTGCAGGATTGAGATGGCCCTGCATAATAGATAGATGAGTCAGTGAGATATCTGTTATCTGACCTTAATTCACCTATATGATATATTTTGTTACTTTATTAGTATTTTGCCTGATCATCTAGCTCCGTTCACTTGTGAATACCGGACATGGCGGTCTGAGAGTCAACGTGACCTGGGATGTATTATGGGTTTTGCAGAGAGAAGTGAAGAGTGGGGGCTTTTGGTGAGCCAGGGAGCCAGGTGGCTCAGTTGAGAAATTGGTGAAAGCTAAGCAGACGTTGATCATGGTTATGATCTTGTGATTTTGCGGTGGTTTATTTTTAAGATACATCTAACCATAACAATACAATATTTTTGTATGGGGGATAGACTGATACACTTAGATGTATAGACTTTTAGATATGTTTTTTTAGGGAACACTATAATTATTAGGGTGTCGCTCATTATATAGCTAGGAATAAAAAGCTTAGTTAAGTAGCGCAGCGGTAATATATGCCTAATAGTGAGTACACTACACATATACTGTGGCTAGTATATTGGTGCTATACACTTTAATTTATCTTTATGGGATTGATTCTGTAGACTTTGGAGTGGTATGCTAGACATTAATTTTTCATAACTGGATTAGGTTATCTATTATTGGGAATTCAGACTATACTATATGAGATATATTTGAACCAGGACAAGTCAACCTAATAAAATATTTAAAGAGCCCTGGAGGCTCAACCATATAGTATTTATACACAGATTTTATTTTTTATGTTTTTACACAGAACCACTATATACACATTATACATAAACATGCACAATATTAAAAAAATGTTTTTTGTTTTTGTTTGTTTTTAAGGAATGTAGACTTTCTGTATTAAGGCAATATTGGCTTTTTAAAGAAGTAAAGTCAAATTTTCTTACATTACATCTAAGGCTCTGACCCTCTAGCTTAAGGCCATGACCTCTTTCTTAACCTTTGATATGTACTAATACTTTGTGGAAAGCAGTTTTTAAATGCTTCTATCACATCCCAATGAGTTCCGTTTCTACATAGACTGTCATTAGTGAGAGTGTCCGACAGGGTGATTAAGAGTGAGCCATTCTATTGTTTGCCATGTAGTATAAGAAGAAGTCAGGGTGTGTAGAAACTGCGTATGGAAACTATTTCTGTATTAGGGCAATATTGTCTTTTTAAAGAAGTACAAATAGAGGATTCTTTTTATTTAGTATCTTTATGGATGTCTCCAACCTGTTTGCATTACAATTAGCTGAACTGGCTCGCTTAAGTTATCTTTAGTTTGTTAGGCATGAAACATTGTTGCTCTACAGAAACATTGACGGCAAATGAGAACCATTCAGCCCATCTGGTCTGCTTTTTTCTGACGTAAAGACTCCGATCTTATTTCAGGGTAGCCATCTGCCTATCCAATGCATGTGCAAAGATCAAATCATTTTGATTATGCTAAGTATGTACTCATCGTGCAACATCTTGACTAGCTAGTGATGAGATAATGATGTTCTATCTAAGAACCATCATGATTGTTGATATAGCAAAGTTGTTGTATTTTGAACATTCTCCCCACATGTGCTTCTGCTAATGAATAAACCTGCAGCATTTCCAAAGTCATTGGTGGAACTATATGTGACTCCATACTGTCCCTCAAATATTATTATAAATTATTGTTTAGTTATTTATTTGGGGGAATGTCAGCTGGGGAGCACTTGCTATGGCACATGCATGACAACTTTTTACTACAGGCCAATCAACTGATATAAGTTGACAACTAACTTTGAGCACCTACAGTAAATACACAAAATTATGTATTTTCTATACATATATATATATATATGTACCGACAAAGACCAAAAGAGAATTTAGATGATCCATAGAATAGTTAATCTGTAACACTAAAAACACAGCATCTGAAATATTCCATTGGTAGTACAAATATAAAATAAGAAAGGGGGGATCTAATAAATGTATGGATATAGAATTAATTGGCTCCAAATATTTGACATTAAGGATATGGTAGACAAACAACCCAGCCTACCTCTGCGTAATACAGTGAAAATATTATATAATATAATGTGGTCAACTAGAACATGTCCTGGTCTTTTCTTTGTACCTTCATTACAGGATCTTATAATACAATATGTTCAGACGGCTGCATATTAGCCATTTGTATCTGTTCTATCTGTTATCGTAGCCCTATCTTCTAGACACACTGCCTGTGGCAAACAATAGAATGGCTCACTCTTAATCACCCTCAATGGCCTTGTGATAAAGAATCAGCTCAGTGTGATGCTTGAGCATGGAATTTCACCCAAAGTATCATGACTGACAATAATGGCAACCTTCAGGTAAAGGATGGGAAAATATATGATTAAACTGTTTTTTTGTATTTTTTTTTTTTTTTTGCCAAATCTATATTACTGTATACAGCACTGTATTTAATAAAAAATATCTTTTTCAATGGAACTTCCCTTTTAATTACTTCTGTATTTTCGTGTTGAACATTCTATATTGCAATTTAGCATTATTTCATAGCAAAACAACTTAAAACAGGAAAAATTAAAATACAGGGATAAAATGTGAGATACATTTTGATTTTATATTTCAGCATCTGAAATATTCCATTGGTAGTACAAATATAAAATAAGAAAGGGGGGGATCTAATAAATGTATGGATATAGAATTAATTGGCTCCAAATATTTGACATTAAGGATATGGTAGACAAACAACCCAGCCTACCTCTGCGTAATACAGTGAAAATATTATATAATATAATGTGGTCAACTAGAACATGTCCTGGTCTTTTCTTTGTACCTTCATTACAGGATCTTATAATACAATATGTCCAGACGGCTGCATATTAGCCATTTGTATCTGTTCTATCTGTTATCGTAGCCCTATCTTCTAGACACACTGCCTGTGGCAAACAATAGAATGGCTCACTCTTAATCACCCTCATTGGCCTTGTGATAAAGAATCAGCTCAGTGTGATGCTTGAGCATGGAATTTCACCCAAAGTATCATGACTGACAATAATGGCAACCTTCAGGTAAAGGATGGGAAAATATATGATTAAACTGTTTTTTTGTATTTTTTTTTTTTTTGCCAAATCTATATTACTGTATACAGCACTGTATTTAATAAAAAATATCTTTTTCAATGGAACTTCCCCTTTAATTACTTCTGTATTTTCGTGTTGAACATTCTATATTGCAATTTAGCATTATTTCATAGCAAAACAACTTAAAACAGGAAAAATTAAAATACAGGGATAAAATGTGAGATACATTTTGATTTTATATTTCAGCATCTGAAATATTCCATTGGTAGTACAAATATAAAATAAGAAAGGGGGGGATCTAATAAATGTATGGATATAGAATTAATTGGCTCCAAATATTTGACATTAAGGATATGGTAGACAAACAACTCAGCCTACCTCTGCGTAATACAGTGAAAATATTATATAATATAATGTGGTCAACTAGAACATGTCCTGGTCTTTTCTTTGTACCTTCATTACAGGATCTTATAATACAATATGTCCAGACGGCTGCATATTAGCCATTTGTATCTGTTCTATCTGTTATCGTAGCCCTATCTTCTAGACACACTGCCTGTGGCAAACAATAGAATGGCTCACTCTTAATCACCCTCATTGGCCTTGTGATAAAGAATCAGCTCAGTGTGATGCTTGAGCATGGAATTTCACCCAAAGTATCATGACTGACAATAATGGCAACCTTCAGGTAAAGGATGGGAAAATATATGATTAAACTGTTTTTTTGTATTTTTTTTTTTTTTTTGCCAAATCTATATTACTGTATACAGCACTGTATTTAATAAAAAATATCTTTTTCAATGGAACTTCCCCTTTAATTACTTCTGTATTTTCGCGTTGAACATTCTATATTGCAATTTAGCATTATTTCATAGCAAAACAACTTAAAACAGGAAAAATTAAAATACAGGGATAAAATGTGAGATACATTTTGATTTTATATTTCAGCATCTGAAATATTCCATTGGTAGTACAAATATAAAATAAGAAAGGGGGGGATCTAATAAATGTATGGATATAGAATTAATTGGCTCCAAATATTTGACATTAAGGATATGGTAGACAAACAACCCAGCCTACCTCTGCGTAATACAGTGAAAATATTATATAATATAATGTGGTCAACTAGAACATGTCCTGGTCTTTTCTTTGTACCTTCATTACAGGATCTTATAATACAATATGTCCAGACGGCTGCATATTAGCCATTTGTATCTGTTCTATCTGTTATCGTAGCCCTATCTTCTAGACACACTGCCTGTGGCAAACAATAGAATGGCTCACTCTTAATCACCCTTATTGGCCTTGTGATAAAGAATCAGATCAGTGTGATGCTTGAGCATGGAATTTCACCCAAAGTATCATGACTGACAATAATGGCAACCTTCAGGTAAAGGATGGGAAAATATATGATTAAACTGTTTTTTTGTATTTTTAATTTTTTTTTGCCAAATCTGCATTACTGTATACAGCACTGTATTTAATAAAAAATATATTTTTCAATGGAACTTCCCCTTTAATTACTTCTGTATTTTCGAGTTGAACATTCTATATTGCATTTTAGCATTATTTCATAGCAAAACAACTTAAAACAGGAAAAATTAAAATACAGGGCTAAAATGTGAGATACATTTTGATTTTATATTTTTCTTTGATATGTGAGGGTTTAGATTATGCTCAGAATTTATTTTTTTCATAGTTTTCATTTTACTTACCTCTGTATAGGCATTGTTTTGTTTTATTACATTTTATGACTGCACTGCTGTTTAATTTTAGAACAGGCTATAACAAAGTAATAATAAAATATACTTTATTGTAATGTACTGAAGACGTAAAAATAAATAAATCATGAATCGAAATATAAAATATTATTTTGAAAGAATAAAAAAGTCATAATTTGCATATCTTTGCAACATTGGTGTTTGATTGACAAATACTCTAGCATACACCATTTCAAAAAAGATAAAAGTTGTATACTTTATTTATCAAATATATTTTGATTGTCAACTGGAATACAAAAAATCCATAATTTAAACATCAAGAAATATACTGTAAGAATAAATAAGGGAAATAGAGAAGATTCAGAGAAGAGATACTAAATTGGTGAATGGTTTGCAGGAAAAGAATATCACAAACGCTGAAGAATTGTATTATGTATAGCTTGGAGGAAAGCAGAAGAGAGGGGATGTGATAGAAACATTTAAAAACTAGTTTCAACAAAGTATAAGTACATTTAAAAGGTGGAGAAAGAGGTCATGGCCTTAAGCTAGAGGGTCAGAGCCTTAGCCTAGTTCAACACGTGCTTCAACTGGTTTCCCCAAATTCAACTGAAGATGCAATTTATAATGACTTCTCCAGTCTTGAAATTATTCAACCCCGTCATGACAAGCTTCAGCTTCCTCACAGAGGGCATGACGTTTTCTCCTAGGATTTCCTGAAACTTCAATGAATCTATCTTACCTTCAACATGCTGCGGGTTTCCAGTAGACTTGCGCATTCGTCTTCGGGCGAACATGTAAACGAGCACGAAGAGGCCGTTTTTTTGTTCGTGCCGAAGACGCGCCGAAGAGAATACAGTGCCGGCAAAACGTAGGAGAAGACGAAGACTCACAACCACGAAGAATCGAAGATTCTTCATGATCGTCTTCGTTTTTGCCGCGCAGCCGACAAATTTTCAAACAGGAGTGAGCTGATCTCGTCTGTCCAATCAGCTCACTCTTGTGACGTCACGCTAAGGGTCTCGTCCAATGCCTGTGCTGCTGTTTTTTGAATTCTGAAGGCGCCTTTATAAGACCAGAGCTTGCCTGAGAGATCCATTCATTTTTCGCTGTGACTGCTTTGGCAACACTGCTGTGCTGCATCCGAGCGTTACAGAGAGATTGTTCTGTTCTGTGTGAGACTGGTAAGCCTTAGCCTGCAGTGTACTTCATCCTCACTTCAGTGCTACTTAATATAATTAATAATAATAATTTTATTAATTTAATCATTTTTTAATTTAATTTGTCTGTCATCAACTGTGTAGTGCTGTTGAGTTGAGCTCACTGGCACTGGGGTGCCCTTGCCCTGGGCTGGCACTAGTGCCTACTGCCTGTCCTGCTTAAATAAATTAAATAATAGAATTTATAAATAATTTAATAGAATATATTATTAATAATTGAATACATCTAAAATTATATATATATTTGCCAGTTATATATGCTATAGTTAGTATAGTATTAGTAATAGTATACTAGTGTAGAGTGTACTGTAGACATTCAAGACATCTACTAGTGTCTAATCTAAAATCATTAATATCATTAATATCAATAATTCTATAATTCTTATCTTAATAGTTAATTAAATTAGCTATAAATATAATTAATAATTACTACTAGCGTATAGTTCAGCTAATCTTATTACGTACTGGTGCTGCAGCTCTATAGTTTGTGCTTTGTTTTAGCAACAGCAAGAGACCAAGTCAATTTTTCTTAATTAATAATATTTAATTTTATTTCATTTGTTTTGCTCACCTCAGTCCATCAGTGAAGTGAACTTGTTGGGCTAGTGAGTGCAGCCGCATAAGTGCTGTGTTCTTTTTTGATCAGCAAGCAGTGACGTTAACACAAGCTCTATGGTTTTTTACGGAAAGCCTAAAGCACCAGAAGCACGTTCAAAGTTTAAAGGGTAGCACAAGTAGTACCAGCCCAGTGAGTAAAAAGAAGTGCCTTTTGCCCCAAGCAGCATCTTCCCCATCCACAAGCAGCATGCAAGGTACCAAGCAGAGCCAAATTAGCAGCAAGACTCAGAGGGGTCCCAAACCAAAGCGATCTCATTCCTTCATAGGGAAAACCACCACCACCACCACCACCACCACCCCCACCTCTACCGCCTCTACCACCACTAGTGCTGCGCCTACTGTTTTCACCGGTACCCGCCACGCCATGTCCTCCTAGTACCTCTAGCAAGCCACCAAGTCCTTACAATATTTTTGTAAAGACAGTTAGAGAGAGGGCTACACATAGTGGAACACCTAGCGAGGTAGCAGAGGAGCCTGAGAGGCCAAGTGCAGAGTCTGTTTTTCCTGCTCGCACTACTACTAGTCACGAGTCTCACGACGATATCAGTCTTATCTCCAGCCTAGCAGGAATTCCATTCGATCTGGCTAATGAAGAACTAGACTATGAGCCAAAGGAAGTAGAGGAGATGAGTGGTCAGGAATCAGATTCCTCAGGGAGCAGTGTCCAAATGACTAGTGCACAATTTTCCCCTGAGCCTCCACCTTCTCCGCTACGATCATCACCATCACCACCACCAGCAGCAGCAAAACCTAACAAATCTAAAGTTAAAGCAATTAGCAGTCCCACTATGGCCAGTACTGTTACCACCAGTCCCACCACCACTAGTTCTGCCTCTGTTCATCCACCCCGAGCAGTAGGAGCAGCACCCAAGGCACACTCCAAGGCTATGCGCGCCCCAATTTGGGAGCACTTTGAAAATGTTGAAGAAAGGCGCTATGGAAAGTGCAAACATTGTGGGAAGCTAATAAGCAGAGGGAAAGTGTCTGGCCATTTTACCAGTGCTAGCATGAAGCATCACCTCAGCACTCAACACAACGCTGTGCTATTGGGGAAAGATGCAGAAGTAAAACTTAGTGCAGGCAGCATAGCTGGTGGCCGTGGAAAAACCCCAACAGCTGCTTCTGAGCCAATAGCAGCAGCAGCAGCAACTAGTGCTGGCAGCTAGAGACCAAGGCAGGTTGGAGCACTGCATGTCCAGCCCACCCTGGAACAATTTGTGGCATTCCAATCCAAAAGGTCAATGCCCAAACAGCAGGCCAATAAAGTAACGCGACTGATTGGTCAGTTCATTGCTGTTGGAGGGGCATCCTTCTCTATGATCGAAGGGGAGCCTTTCAAACAATTGATGGCGGCTGTGGCTCCACAATATACAGTTCCGTCACGTTCCACTTTCAGCAGGAACATTGTCCCCTCATTGTATCGGTCCTGTGTTGCAGCAGTGAAAGAGGAGCTTTCCAAGGCTGCTGGTCAGTCTGTTCTTTTCACAACAGATTTGTGGAGTGCACCTAGCGGCCAGCATGCCTTTCTTTCTTTGACAGCACACTGGTGGCAGCCCGGTGTGCCCAAGGAAGCTGCTGCAGCAGGCTACCGATCTTTCCTTCTCCATGCAGAAGTGATAGATGAAAAGCACACTTCCCAAAATATTCTGCATGCGATGAGGAAAATGTTTAGCCTTTGGGTGGGAGCAGAGGCAGGATCCAATGTTGAAGTTGGTTTTGTGGTAACTGACGGAGGTGCCAATATGGTGAAAGCGCTGCGAGATGGTCATATTGTTGGTGTGCGCTGTGCAGCCCACATCATCCATCTTGTAGTGAAGGCAGCAATGTCAGAAGGAACTAATGTGGCAACAGTAGTTCTGTCCCGCTGCAGAAAGATCGCTGGGCACTTTCACCATAGTGTAAAGGCTAGCCAACTTTTGAGGGAAGAGCAAGAGAGGTCAGGTCTTCCCGTACACTGCCTACGTCAGGATGTCAGTACACGGTGGAACTCCACGTTAGACATGCTGGAGAGGAGTTTGGAGCAGCAGAGGGCATTCCATAATCTTGCCTCAGAGCACAATATTGGGATTACATCTCCATTGAATAGGGAGGATTGGACAGTGATCGCCCAGCTAGTGGCAGTCCTCAAACCATTCAGGGATGCCACCGAAAATTTAAGCTCAAACACTGCCAGTCTGGCCCAGGTAATCCCAGTGTTCTCCCATCTAGGCAGCAAGATGGATGTGTTCCTTGGAAACCGTGAGGCTGTTCAAGGTGGCACTCTACATCCTGACGTAGCAGCCATAGTCAGGAAGCTGAGGATCTGCTAAAAGTACACCTTCGCAAACGCATGGAAGAGAGTCCCGAAATGATGCTAGCGTGCCTTTGCGATCCAAGAATTAAGGGAAAGCTAGCTTTGAAATTCAATGTTCTCAGTAGCTACCGGGAGCAATTGGTCAGCAAGGTGCGTGACTGGCAGCGTAAAATGGGAATGCTTTCCGAGGAGGGAGAGGTGCAGGAGGAGGAAGAGATGATGTGGTCTGCTACTCCTAGCAGCAGCATCAGCAGCAGTGCCACAAGCATCACAACAACACACCTGAGCGGAGCAGCTGCGTTTTGGGAAGAGGCACTTGGGAGTATAGTTGGACCATCTGACAGAGCTAGCAGCAGAAAGGAGAGTAGTGCTGCTGAAATGGTCAAACTTTACCTCTGTGAAGTTCCTTCTGCACCTAATGTTGATCCTCTTAGCTACTGGGATGAAAAGAAGAGTGTGTGGCCTGCACTCTCATGGGTTGCGCAGCAGCTACTATCATGTCTGCCAACCACTGTTCAAAGTGAGCGCGTGTTTTCTATGACTGGAAACATACTGAGTCCACAGCACTCATACATGGCACCTCATCTGATGGAGCAGATTGCCTTTCTTAAATTCAATCTGCCCAAGTTGGGTTACCCAGCTCTTAGCTTGGAAAGTTAAATTTTTTTTTTCTCTAATGTTTAAGGTAGTTTCTCCCACTGGTTGCACGTGTTTGCAGTGTGGCAACGTCTGCTACCTCCGCCGGTGTAGCCAATTTACGCTAGAGCCTAGTGTCTGAGCTCTGGAAGTCTGCTGCCAAACGTCTAGGACTGACAGTTGTTTGGATGCTTTGCCTTGGGGTGAAACAGGTGAGTGGGTCGCCAATTGCCCACTCATTCGCCTTTTCCATTTTTCAATGCTGCTGGTGGTGGTGGTGGTGCCAGTGTCTCTTCTTTGCCAGTTCGCTTCCTGGCTAGAGTCATGCCCAAAATGTCCCTAATGGTAAGGGCAGTTTCTCCCCCCTGGCTGCGTCTGTTTGCGGTGTGGCAACGCCTGCTACCTCCGCCGGAGTGGCCAGCTTACGCTAGGGCCTTGTGTCTGAGCTCTGGAAGTCTGCTGCCAAACGTCTAAGACTGACAGTGTTTGGATGCTTTGCCCTGGGGTGAAACAGATGAGTGGGTCGCCAATTGCCCACTCATTTGCCTTTTCCATTTCCTTTTCCATTTCCATTTTATTTTTTTCCGTCTGATACACAACCTACCAAACATAACACACACAATAACACAAATAACACAGTGACATAACACATAATACACATAACACATATAACACAGTGACATAACACACATAACACACACATGTACAATTCACAAATCACAAGGACCTTTCCTCCTGTTATTTGTCCTGGTCTTCACTTCTACACTCACTAGCATTAACGCTATAACTCACAATTCACCCTATAACATTTTTCCATCCACATAGCTGCCAACAGACCCAACTTTTTTAGGGACAGTCCTGCTTTTTTCCTGTCCCATCAAATTTAGCTAAACTGGGTATGCTAGTGCACATAGGTATAGCTGGGTAGGGTAGCACTACAACATTAAATCAATATAATAAAGTAAATAATAATAAATATAACTTTAAAATAAAATTCAATAAACCCATTAAAATTAAATTATTATTTAGACAAAATACATCTTTAACCAAAACAGTGCACTGCTAATAATCTTAAAAATAACCGTACATTAACCCTAAGCTATTTTTTAGTTCTTGTCCAACATTTTTCCATTCGCATACCTGCCAACACACCCAACATTTTTGTGGACAGTCCTGCTTTTTTCCAGTCCTGTCCAGTAAAAGTTGGGTTGTTGCAAAGTATGCCATTATAAATAGGTAGCAAATGTTAGGCATGTATTACAAGTGGTCTAAAATCAATTTAAAAATGTAAAATAATCCCTATTATTTTATTAAACATCTATGGATGTGTGACTGTGTATGATAAAAACAAAGGAGGCCAAGTTCCTTGGAGCATTTGTCTAGGTCATTTTGTATACAGTACACCTCGGTACGTGTGTGCAACTCTATTGGTCGTTTCAGCAGGGGGCTCGCCTGCCATCAACGAATGAGGTGCATTCTGCAGTCCTGCAATTAATTTGTTGATGCCAGACCAGCCCCCTTCCGGCGACCAATAGAGTCGCACACACGTACCTTCACGGCGCGAACGCATCTGCTGCTGCTGCTGCTCCGATGTGTTCTTAACCCCGTATTAACCCCTGCTAGGCAGCCGGGAGAAAACAAAGATGAAACGAGCACGAAGAATGGCCACGAATATTTGCCCAAAAAGAAGACAGGAAGGGGCGAATATTCGCGGAATACGAAGGGTTTTTTTTCTGCGAAGACGAACACGAAGATGAACACGAAGAGCCCCCTGGTGCCCAAGTCTAGTTTCCAGTGCACGAGGATGCAAAGCATTGGGCCAAAAAGGTCCCAGTTTTGTTTCATTGTTCCACAGAGAAGAATCCCCAGACTTCTGTGGCTTGATTATATTATTTTGAGCACATTGGAGCCAACTTTTCTTGTGCATTTGGGCCAGGTAGTGTAACAATGTTCCTTTAACGTTGAACTTGCAAACTATGCTTCCAACTGTGACTCTAGGAACTTTCAGTGCCTTTGCTATCTATTTGTATCTTGTTCCTTGTTTGTAAAAGTCATTCTATACTTCTAACATGCAATCCAATGTGACACTCAACAAACCTCTAGGCAGTTTAGGTATTTCATGTGTTCCATCTCAAGCATACCTGTTGCAACTAATGAAGGCCTTGATTAGCTGCATCAGGTGTGTTTGAGACATCTGTTTTGCATATGTGTGCTGTTGTGAGGGATTCTATTCAGGGAGTTGAATACTTTTGAGACTAGAGAAGTTATAAGTTTCAGAAAAACTTGGGGAAACCATTTGAAACATTTGTTGTGTTGAGCTATTTCAATTGCTTTTGTTTGATTTGTTCTTTACAAACAGCTGAAATCCCCTGGGTTTGTCTGGGGAGAGAAGAAGGGGACGCTTTTGGACTTTCCATCACGACAATGACCCTAAGCACAAGGCCATGTTGACCCTCCAGTGGTTACAGCAGAAAAAGGTGAAGGTTCTGGAGTGGCCATCACAGTGTCCTGACCTTAATATCATTGAGCCACTCTGGGGAGATTCATGCAAGATGACCAAAGACTTTGAATACCTGGATGTATTTTGCCATGAACAATGGGCAGCTATATCACCTGCAAGAATTTGGGACCTCATAGACAACTATTACAAAAAAAACTGCATGCTGTCATTGATGTTAAAGGGGGCAACCCTATTAAGAACTAAGGGTATGCAAGCTTTTGGGGTCATTTCATTTTTTTCTTTGTTGCCATGTTTTGTTTTATGATTGTGCCGTTCTGTTATACCCTACAGTTGAATATTATGAATCCCACAAGAAATAAAAAAAAAATGTGTTTTGCCTGCTCACTAACGTTTTCTTTAAAAATGGTACATATATATATTACCAATTCCCTGAGGGTATGCAAACTTGTGAGCGCAACTGTAAATGGGAAACATGGCAAGAAAGCATGAGGCTCCACACTGTGTACTATGTAGCTGCAGCCCTCCGCAGGAAAATATTGAACATCACTGTTTTTTCCTCTTATTGTTGTTTTGGAGCATACCGGTCCATAAATATTTCATAGTCTGCTGAGTCATAAATGCTGATAAGGATACTTAGAATTTGACAGCAGATAAGAACCATCCATCCCATTTATTTCCTGTTGTAAAGACTTAAAGGCTATGGACTGTAATCAGTGTTTGGTCTCTAGCCCTATGTCTATCCCATCGCTTATTTTATTAACAATACTGCCGGAAGGCTGTCCCACTTATCTACCACCCACTTAGTGAAGTAAAACTTCCTTAAATTACATCTAAGCCTCTGAACCTCTAGTTTTAAATGATGGCCTCTTGTTCTAACATTGAAAGTTGAAATATGTATATGAGAACTATCAAGATTCATGTTCCAGATGTTTAAGCTTTACTTATCCTTTTCAATAGTGGCTGTAATTTAAATAAAATGCCAAACAAGATAATCAAATAAAAAGATAATAAAACAACTGCCTAGAAGAGCACAGAAATATATTAGAGAATACATAGAATTAGAGAAAACTGAAATGATATACAACAAATGAAACATAAGGCAATATTGTCATAACGGTTATTTTAACGTAATTTTACAAGGGCACTTTAGATACTTTTTTTTTTTTATAGAAACGTTCAAAATTAATGTGTCACCTTTTTTGTAATATTATAGATAATCAAATTTAATGCTTGTATATTGGTAAAGGTTTTGAAAGGTAGATAAAAGGATATTAAAGAAAACATTTCAAAAATCTGGAGTTTCATTCCCTTTTATTAGGTATTTGGAACAAATCATCAATCATAGTCTTAGAAAAACTTTAAATCAATAAAAAGTTAAAGATGTCTTTTGTGACCTCCTTTTTGCAATAAACAATTCTACGTATTTCACGCATATAATGTGTTCTGTTGACTTAAAGGAGGTTACATATGATTTATCTTTTGTACACAATCAATACGTCTTCATTATCTCTTGCTGGTCTCATTAAAAGTGTTATACAAGCCAGATATTGGTTATATTTGTGGATAAAAGTTTCATTTTCCAGCTTTTGGATATTTATTAGCTTTTTTTAATTAATAATAATAATAGTAGAATGTAAATTATTTCTATGTTGTACAACTGCTGCCTATTTCGTTTCTATTACATGTTTTTATACATGATTATACAGACAAGGGGCCTACCTAGAGTATTTGCCACCCGGGGCAGATCCTGTATGTGGCACCCACCCCTACACTTTAAAATATAAAGACACCCACAAAGAAATTAATGTTGGCAAGAATATTTATTTCACAAATTTGTAAACGGTATGTCAACTGGAAAAAAACAGAAATCTGAAAAAATGTATTATTAACTTAAAAATAAAATAAAATAAATAATATTTGCTGAACAGATATGGTACAGCATAACTCCCATGACTATACACTGAGCCAGACATTGATGTGGTAAGCCTCTGCCCCTAAAACAGCCTGCCTGGTGAACATAAGTTGTCCAGGCACATTAAGGCCAGTGGCTGCTAAATGATGTACATGCAGCCACCGGCTGGATAAATGCGTGTAGCACGTTACGCCCCTACATTCTTTCAATCCGACCAGTGGTCGCACACTAAGGGCCCAGATCTGCAGCGACGGTAAAGGAGTGGGTGCCTTTCGCCTCTGGTCTGCCAGGCATTTGCCAGTTTGCCAAATGGCTAGTACATGCTCACAAAAGTCACAATGTCTCTACATGTGTTACTCATTTAGAATCTCTGTTTTGCCAGAATTAGCCCAAATAAATTAATATAAATATGCTAGAGATTTTTACCATTATGGGCATACCTAGGAACCTGTGGGCTCTGGCTACCTGCAGCCTACCCTCGTGGGACGTGGCCAGGACTGCCCGCTGTCTGGGGGACCCCCAACAATGTCGCGGGAAGCACCTACTTTAAAAGGGAAAATGGGTGGGGAGGAGGACGTGTCAGGACCCCACTCCTACCTTGGAGAATCGGCGCTTCTCCGGGGCAAAACCAGATGTGATTATGGGGCTCCATTGACAATATGTACATCTAGCCCTTTACATAAAAAATTAGAATGAAGAAATGATCTATCTTACTGTTATCTTTATCCACATTTAGATGTTATGATTCAGAAGATCTTATACAGAAGGCTTTGGTATAAGCTAATGACTTATCACAAGTACTAATTATTATTATTATTATTTTTAATTTATTTACTATAACCATTAAGTTGAATTATTTCAGTTCTCTGATTTTCTCTCTGCAAAAGAAACATCTATATAAATAAAATTCATAACTCGCCATACATAAAAATTCAACATATTCATTTTAAAATATGTAAGACTATAAACTTCCTGACATTTTTTTTATTTCCAGATCATTAAAGATTATATTGGTGCTTAGTTGCCAAAGACATTAAAATTATGTTTTCTGTGCTAAATACTTCATATTCACACATAACAAAGTGCATAAACAAAGTATTAATATTCCAGCCCGTATTTGTATTCAATGGGTACAGCCATTTTCCCTAATGCAAATTGCATTAATAAAATGATCCCCGTAGACTCATGAATATTGTATCCTGTCCTTTTTGATATGCATAAATCTAGAACCCGGACTCTACGTTTTATTGAATGTTGAATTTTTATATATCGACGCCACAAAAATTAGCATTATTGCGTTAACATCTTCGTGTTCGGGATAGATAAGAGAGGTCATTATTAGTATGTAGGCATTATTCAATTATCATGTCAACATTTTTATCATGTCTATTTTCACCGGTGCTGATTATGTTATCATTCAACATTTACATTTTCACTCGTGATGAGTACCACAATTTTACATTGTTAGGCTTTGCTATATTATAAAATGAACACACCAAGTTGGAAATGTTATCAACGCAAACATCGAGTTGTCAGCCGAGTTAAGGGTTTATTTAACTAACATGACTACGCTTGAGTTGCAGGCACTTGCTCGCAATACAACTCAAGAATGGAGCAACGCTATTAAGTGATAGAACTTCTTGTGACTTAAAAGTTTTGTGAGATGAAGTCTAATTCACATACTCTGCAATTCCAAAAATCCACTCCAATAATAAAAGGATAAGTGGGATCTCCTGGACCTTCTTTGAACCAAGGTCCTCCTATTCCCTCACCAACATGCTTCTGACAAAGTGTCCTCCTATTCCTTCAGTTGTTCATGTGTGGGGGATAATCTTAAACCTGCTATGTGGCACAGACCTCAAGTTGCCTCAATTTGTATATTTTTTCTTAGTATCCTTTGTTATTATCCTGGTTTTGTAGCCCTTTTATTTAAACAACTCCAAACGTGTTGCCAGTTTATTGCAGTGCTTGGTATCGAAGCATATACGGAGGTATCTGATGGCTTGGCTGTGAATAATATCTTGCTTACAGTGGGATGGGAGAAAGTTAAGATGTATACACATGAACAAAGTTCCCCGCTGATGATTTTTATTGTTGTGTCCAAGAAGTGTAGGAGAAAAGCCCCGTTTTGGTTTAATTGATGGATGGAATGTGTTAAATTAGTTTTTCCTCTCCTTCTGTCCATATAATAAATATGTCATCTATGTAGTTATGTAGTTCTCCTTTGAAGGTCTCTATGATTCCTGATATTATTTTTTCACTTAGGGTTAAATATCTTCAGACCATTTTTGTAGCATTTCTGTGTAAACAAAATCCCTTGCAAGTTTTGTGATACGTATCAATGATCAAAAGACATTCCTTCAGGAACAGTATCTGTTCTACTTTGGATTTAGGCGCATCTTCTTATCTATTCTAAACATTATGACTACCTGCCTAATATTTTTAGGTCCCGCTTTTGCTGCCAGCACGGCCCTGACCCGTCCAGGCATGGACTCCACTAGACCTCTGAAGCTGTGCGCCAAGATGTTAGCAGCAGGTCTTTTAAGTCCTGAAGGTTGTGAGGTGCGGCCTCCATGGATGCATCTTGGTGCCATGCGTTCTCCAGGTAAGCAAGGCACTCTCACCCTACCATCCACGTGATGTAAAAGAAAATGTGATTTATCAGACCAGACCACCCTCTTCCATTGCTCTGTGGTCCAGTTCTTATGCTCATGTGCCCATTGTAGGCGCTTTAGGCAGTGGACAGGGGTCAGCATGGGCACCCTGACTGGTCTGCATCTTCACAGCCCCATACGGAACAGACTAAGATGCACTGTGTGTGTTCTGACACCTTTCTATCAGAACCAGGATTAACTTTCCCAGCAATTTAAGCTACAGTAGCTGTCTGTTGGATTTGACCACATGGGACAGCCTTTGCCCCGTATGTGGCCTTGGCCGCCCATGACCCTGTCACCGGTTCATTGCTTTTCCTTACTTGGACCATTATTGATTTTTGGTTCTGACCACTGCAGACTGGAAAAACGTCACAAAATCTGCAGTTTTGGAGATGCTTTGACCCAGTTGTCTTGCCATCACAATGTGGCCCCTGTCGCTCAGATCCTTACACTTGCCATTTTTTCCTGCTTTTAACACATCAGCTTTGAGGATGAAATGTTTACTTGCTGCCAAATATATCCCACCACTGACAGGTGCCATGATAACAAGATTATCAGTGTTATTCATTTTACCTGTGAGTGGTCATAATGGTATGGCTGATCAGTTTTGATAAATATCAAAGGAGAACATAAATTACAAAAAAAATTACTCAACTATAAAAAAAACCCCAAAAAACTTTGGTTTTGTATTTACATGTGATGCACCCCACTAAGTAAACCTGGAGAGTCAGGACTAATTCGGATCCCTCGGTAGGGAGATGCCTTGACTATGCATTTTCATACCTTTTTTTTCATAAAGGAAGTGGGAACAACAGTGGGGCTGTAGGTGTACAGCAAGAACACAGCAGAAATTCAGGAACACTGCTGGTAGAGACAGGAACACAGCTAGTAACATGGCAAGAGGGCAGGAATACTTCAGGTAGGCAACAAGATACAGCAGAACATATAGCTGGACAGAACCTAGAACTGTGAAGGTCCTCTTGTGAATTCAGAAGAGAACCCGGCAGCAGGACTTGAAAGGTAAACACCAAGTCTCTCAATCGAGGAGCATAGTTAGGCTAAGACAATGGGTCCAGCAATAATTAGCCAGATCCAGAAAAAGGTACGAGAGGGCAGGAGCAGAGCCATTAAGAAAGCCAGTGGTTAATAACAGGTCATACAAGGTCTCAGGAATCAATGATCAAACATGCCAATAATCAGCATTCAGCAGGAACAGGATAACGACAAGGAGACTGTGAATTGTAGTAGAAAACACCTGGCTGGAACAAAGACAACTCAGCACCTGAGCAGATGTCTCCAAAACCGATTCCTTTTTTTTTTTTTTTTTTTAAGTTTGCATGGCCTGCTGTAGCAGCTGGAGATAAGGATGTAGTAGCTCCGTGTAGAGGCATAACTAGAACACACAGGGGGCTGGTGTGAAAATTGCCCCAGGGACCCCCAACCTCACCAAGCAACATGTCCCAAACTGCCACCTTTGCCCACAAACAGCTTGTGAGTGCTACCTTTGAGTGCCACGGACTGGGCACTTGCATACACAATAGACATTCCTGGTAACATAAACTTATACATAGACATAACTGCTCACATACAATTATGCATAAACATTCATGCTCACATACACCTTAATGCTCACATACATACAAACATGCAGCCATACATACCCTCTACCACCCGCCTGTGCCCCATTATCTCTCCTGCAGCTTTAGACCTCAGTTTCACTGCGGGGTCACACAACGTAACGTGATCCTGCATGCGTTCCTGCCTCCCCCTGCCTACCCTAGACAATTATGAACTGGCACCAGGACACAAGAACAAGTAGTCACAGCTACGCCACTGGCCCCATGCTGCTGAGTTTCTGAAGTTGTGTTCTCCTGCTAATTAGTGTTTGTGACATTACCATAGATAACAGTTTTGTGCTCTCTAGATAGGACAACTGTCTTTAGTTGAAGTTGATAACTTTTATTGGACATAATGTTTCAGGGCCAGAGATATCAGAGGTCATTCCCTCTCAAGAAGAGACCCATATGGTCTATATATAGTAAATTTATGTCATTTTCTGTATCATGTCAAATGATTCAATTTTCTCAAGATATGTATTAGGCATGGGTTGGTCCCCTTTTAGGGTGATCACATGTCCACTTTCTCTAGTGGATACATTGTGTAGCACCATCAAAACTTCATTTATTCTGAAATTTTTAAAGATGATTAGGTTTCAATGTACAATATAATCTGCAAATCAATAATGCTTTTCTATTTACAGATGCATATTGATGTGAAGACTCAGAAATTATCCTGATTCAGTTCTCCTGCAATTCTCTTCACAAGTGTGATAGAATCTAATTAAACTTAATGAAAGCAATCAGTCTGCATGTGTCAGAACAGTTTTTCCAACTATGAATAAAATGTTACTGACCTTCATTTGTGGCAAAATAGTTTTGCATTGTTCTGAAATGTAAATGAGTTAGCAATTGAACTTTTGATTAAAATCCTGATGCGGACCGTACAATCATATCCATTTAGTCAAGATTTTCTATGTTGCGTGCATAAAAAATCAGCAATCCATTTAACCTACTGAAGTATAAGAGCTCATTATAAACATTTAATAATGTGTTATAAAGCCCACTTCATTATGTCTCAATAAAATATTCAGCAAACAAACAGCTATGTAAAGCAAAGCAAAAACAAAATAATTTTCCAGATTTCCGTGACAGCAAAATTATTGCTGAGATTAATCATAATTTATTCGTCATGGACACAGACATTGGGACATGTGTATAAATTATTAAGCTTATCCTCTAAAGTAGAAGTTTTAATATGTGGTAGGTAGGACGAGGAGCGGATCCCAGACACGCACATCCAGACACTCACACCAACACAATTAGACACTTAGAACTAACACGCACATACACCTGACACTAACACACATGCACACACACTAACATACACACCCAGATACTCAAACTATCACAACCAAATAGACACATACTGATATGCCCAAACACACACACTAACATAGCTAACGACATACACTATATGCATGGGCGTAGGAACCCCTAAAAATCTGGGGGGACAGCATTTTCCCCCATCAGATCCACACTTTATCCCCATCTCTCACACTAGGAGTCACACTCCTATCATACCCAGGCAGCCAGTACATGCTCCCTTACAAAAAATTACTGCAGTTTTTTCTGAAGTAATACTGCAGTTTTTTGGACATGAAAAAACTGCAATACTGCACTTTTACTGCAGTATTACTGTACATTTACTGCGCTTTTTTTATATATTACAAACCTACAGTTGTGCTTCAATGTACTGCAGCTTTATTGCATTTGTACTTCTGTACAAAAATAACTGCAGTAAAACTGCAGTACAGTGAAGTACAAATGCAATAAAACTGCAGTAAATGTGCAGTATTGCAGTTTTTTCATGTCCAAAAAGCTGCAGTATTACTTCAGAAAAACTGCAGTAATTTTTTCGTAAGGGCTGGTACAGGGTGGCTGTAAGTGATGTGCAGACCCCATATTGCTGGCAGCATCAATACACAAGGGGGGCAGCTAGCTAGGTTTCAGCATGTACTGGCTGACTTAGCATGATAGGAGTGTGATTGCTAACAGCAATCACAGTCCCATCATGCCTAGGTTCCAGCACTTACACATCCAACCAGTAAATGCTGGAACCTAGGCATGATGGGACTGTGATTGCTGTTAGCAATCACACTCCTATCATGCCAAGTCAGCCAGTACATGCTGGTGCAGGCTAGCTGTAAGAGATGTGCAGACCCCATACTGCTGGCAGCATCAACAGACAAGGGGGGGAGCTAGCTAGGTTTCCGCATGTACTGGCTGACTTGGCATGATAGGAGTGTGATTACTAACAGCAATCACAGTCCCATCATGCCTAGGTTCCAGCAGTTACACACCCATGCTATCACACACACACTCATTCATTCATATACTCATTCATTCACAGATTCATTCCCTCAATCACGCATACTGATTCAAAGACCCTCCCCACCCCCTTACCTGCACTGCAGCTCCTCGATGCCACTCACAGACTTTAGCAGGGGGCGCAGCCTCCCTCTGCGTTCTCTAGGACTACACAGAGGAAGCAGGATGTGATGGGATGTCACGCGAACTCTGCTGGGTTCCGCTTCCTCTGTGCAGTACAGAAGACCCTCCCACAGGTAAGTAGCAGGGCTCGAGGTGCGGACCGCGTAAGATCGGTTGCCCTGGCTGCCGATCTTACGCGGGCCGCACCTCGAGGTCTCACGGGCCGCATTTGCGGCGTTTCTATTGGGGGGGGTCCTACGGCCCTGGGGGGGATTTCTTCATTATCGGTCCCCCCCCCCGCATGAGTTACTGGGGGGGATCTGTCCCCCCCGTCCCCCTCGGTTCCTACACCCATGACTATATGGACAAAAGTATTGGAATACCTGACCATTAAACCAACAGGGACTTTTATGATTTCATTGCATTTTAAATACATAGATATTAATATGTAGTTGGTCCACACTTTACAGCTAATACAGCTTCATTTTTTCTGGGAAGGCTTTGCACAAGCTTTTGGAGAGTTTCTGTTGGAGAGCATTTGTGAGGTCAGACGCTGATGTTGGACAAGAAGGCCTGGCTCACAATCTCTGTTCCATCCCAAAGGTGTTCGATTGAGGTCAGGTCAAGTTCTTCATCACCAAACTCATCCAACCATGTCTTTATGGACCTTGTTTTGTGCACTGTGGCTCAGTTATCCTGCCTCCCATCCATCGCTTGCTGGGTCAACTTTGGGGTTGGTTTGGCAAGCCATGGACCATCTGAGCTGGAAGTACCCACAACAGAAGGAACGCTGTACCGAGAATCAAAAAACCCGACAACATGAACCAAGCCAACCAACCAAACAGGATACAGTTCATTAAAATGGCACCACTACGACAAAGAAGAGTACCAATAACTAAATCTAAACTACTCTAACACTTACAGATTACCTTAAAATCCCCATGGAAATTATTTATACAGGAGATTATAATATTATTGATCCATGCCAGATGCCCACTAGAGAACTGAAAAAATTGTATTAAGAATCCATATTGGACCAAGCCGCTGTCCATTTCTGTCCATTACATAAGAGAAAACTTCTATAAATGATGACCCATGCTTCATCGTCCAACATCCTGTCATTACAATTTATCCTCTTGCTATTTTGGTCATCGGAGCAATCTGTAAAACAGTACCACTTACAGGATTGTCAAATTAAACATTACAGATAGAACAACAATTTTAGTTTGTAGGGTAACCTCTTAAAAGTTTTTTTGTTAGAAACGTAAGCCTATATAAGCAGAGAAAAAAAAATGGATGTTAAGTAAAAAAAAACATCACAGATGAATGAAGAAATATGTTCAAACTTTTATAAATAGCTATGACATATGGTAGCGAAAGAGAGACAGGGAAGAAAAGTGGCCTTTTAAATGTAATGGTTAGTAAGGTAATTGTGGCTGTGTTCTCTGTGGTACACTGTATAAGATTAAATAATTACAGTGGTTAGAATAGGTGAAAAAGGGTGAGAACATATAAAGAATAGGTAATTGTAGAAGCAGCAAGGTGCCAAATTTTGGTCCTATTATAAAAAAAAATGTGTTCATTTTGAAAATGGGTCAAATTATATTGTGGAAGTGTACTTCTAAAATATGAATAATGGAATTGTACTGTTCCCTTAATACACTAAACAACATAAAAGAGTGGTACTGTTGAATCGGTCAAAACTTTCCTAATTTTTTTTTGTTTTGTTTTGTTGTAAAAGTAATTTTACAGAAGAATAAGATAGAGAAATGGAAGAAAGAAAAATGAAATGCCAGATCAGTTCATGGAGTCAGTGAGTGTGTGTAAGAGTGTGCATGTATATAAGTGTAGTGTTAGCATGTGTGCTTATGGTGTTGTTTGTGTTGCTGTATCGCATTAGAATGAGTGTGTATCGGTGTATGGGGTTAGCATGTGTGAGCATAATTGTATGATAGTATCTGGTGACTTTGTGTGTCAGTTACCTTAGGCTTGCCACTGTTCTTATAAGGTGTGGGATGATCTTAAGGTGGAGCAATGGATGGGACAGTGGGATGGATAAGGGGTTGGGCTGATGAGAGGGCCATGGGGTTTAGGTGTAAGGCACTTACCTCGGGGCACAGCAGACCTCCTCCTCTTCTCCCCGGCAGGAACGCCGCTCACCGATGCACGAAGCAGCTACACGCACGCGTGGCCACTTCATGACCGCCTCTTGGATTCTGCTGCGTTGCTATGGTGACGGAAGATGCGGTTACGTCCCAGACGCCTAGGAACCCCCCCCCCGGGCTATTTAAAGCTCACTTATGCCGGTGCTCAGATGTACTCTGGCTCCCTTTGTGGATGTTCCTGCTTCTTGCATATCTCTGAGCTTTTCCATGTTCCTAATTTTTTCCCGTGACCTCTGGTATCCTGACCCTGGCTTGCTAAACGACTATCCTGACCTCTGGCATCCTGACCCCGGCTTGCTAAACGACTATCCTGACCTCTGGTATCCAGACCCCGGCTTGTTCTCGACCACTCATGCTTACAGTTACACCGCTAGAGAGCGCCCTGTTATCTACTCCAGACCTCCCGTGTTCCGTGTTGAGCAAGCCAATGAAATTTTAGCCAATTTTGTAATTACGATGGTATTACTGAACAATCAAAGCGATAATTTCTAGATTACTCAACTAAAGAATTAATAAAATCTTACAGCCCTAAGGGGAATAAGAATGTGTGCTGTAATAAAGGCAAAAAAACCAAGTTTAAAATAAAGCTATATGAGCTATGGATGTCCCAATGTTCTTTATTTTGCACAGATTAATAACTATAAATTTAATTAGAATTTTATGTTTATTTACACAAACATTATGATGGTAACGATTGAATATGACTAAAATGCTTAACAGTGGCAAAATATAATGCATTTCACAGTAAAAATATTAATAGATACCTGAGGTTATTTTAACTCCATTTGTGAAAGTAATATATACTATATTTGTTTGGCAAGCACATAAACTTGATACAATACCTCCATAATTTCTCTAAAGCAGTTATTGTAAGTTTTTCATTACTGCATAACATCATATGTGCAATTAAACTATAAATAGAAGAATGTGATAATTGTCACAAGACAATTCTTGAGTTTTGACACAGAATACATTATTTGTCTGAGGGTTGAGTATGGGGAGCAGGTTTGCATCATTTTGTGGAGATTTGCTATAGTTAGATTTAGGGAACAATCTTGGAAACACTTTAGACATCTAAATGCCTTTATATTATAGTTTTATTTCTTAGAGTAAGTAGCCTACACATAACACCAGTTGATGACAGATGGTAACAAGGCAATGGAGCTTGGGTAGGCTCTGGGTTCTTGAAAAGACGGACAAGAAAAGAGAAAATAAGAGACCTCACCTTTCTAAACATGAGCTTTTATACTCCTTTACAATACCATTAGCTTTTACTGTATATGGGTAATGTTTCAATATTATTAATCTTATAGGACCATTGTAATATACTAGCATTTCTCATATACTCCAAGAGTGTTAGTTCTACTTCTAACCTCACATCCCCAAGAGAGGCAGGATGTTGGGTAAGATATGCATTGAAAAACAAGCCTCCCTGAGACTATTTTATCATCAATTTAGCTCCACTATCCACTGTTTGGGGGGACATAATTGGAGACTATACTCCAAATTCACCTTTTACCCACCATGCATCCCAGTGATTTCCCCCCTTTGTTAATAAGGGGTTCATAAAAATATGAACCTTGTATTGGAATTTAAACCCTGTTCTGCCCTTTAAAGCTTCTGTTTTGGGAACCAGCAGATCATGCATAAGAAAGGTTGAAAATATATTTAAATTATTTTATGTAATGCTCATATAAAGCTCAAATGCTCATTGGATAGTTTTAGTAAAAACACAAATCTGAAGTGCTTAAGTAGTTTTTTAAAGTAATGCTGAACTTCTAAAAAGCAAATTTTATTATGAGTGATCTCACCTTTGTGCTTTGAGATGAGACATTTTATATTTATAGTAGGTAAGGCAATTAAACTAATTAATAACATATTTCTCTTTCACTAAGTATCTAGGCTGCCTAATTGAATAATTTTATGCTGTTTGAAAAATATAGAACCAAACCAGAAATAAAATATATTTTATTATAGCTAATCAAGAACATTTGTAATAATAATAATAATAATAATAATAATAATAATGTGTATATTTGACTTTCTATATTTTTCTATGTCAATATAATAAGCAATCATCTTTGACAGAATACTCCATGCCCTGTTATTGACAACCAGTTAACATAATTAAAAAATTTTTTTGTGGATTGATCAGCCTTATCATGATATATCATCATCAATTTTATTGACCTCGCATGCCCTCTCCTAAACTCACAAAATGTAAAAAGCCCTAGAAATTCACATGCCAACAACAAAAAAACACTTTTTGTAGATATACATAAAAATACTATGTTTTGAGAGTGTTAGCATGCACATTAAAAGTTAAATGTTTATTAATCCTGATCTTGTACAAATCTGGTTGCTCATATCTAGCTTGGGATTTCTACATGGTTTATGGCCAGCGGTCTCTGCCAGTTAAACTGATATAATATTCTTTATTCCTATGTATTCCTATACTGATGTCAACATGGTGATCCACAAGTCTGATCATGCCTTAAATGTTTTTATTTTTTTTGCTACCATCCTAGCTGAAAGTTCCATTAACTTTGTTATAGGATATTAAATTAAACATTTCAAGCCCTCAGCCTATGCTTCTGAACAGCACATGGCCTTCAAAACTGGTGGAGATGTTGCATCAAAGATGCAACCATAACTTATTGATTACTGAAAACTATATTGTTTGTGTTGTACTTGTTGTTAAGATGTATTATAAATAAATTAGATTATGTTTCCAGCTCCGACACTATATTTCCCTAAGGAAAAAATCCACATGATCCTCTAGAAATGATTGCAATCGTATTCCTCTATTCAGTGTAAAATATTCAGTATGTAAAATACTTCCTATTCACCAGTACATAATTTAGCAGATTAAACATGCAGTTCTATCCCTATTGTTTACACCTTTATAGATTAAAGGTATTATAATTGTACAAGGGCAAAGCAATGAAAAGAAGAATTAATATATATTTAATAAATGATATTGGAAATAATCCAAACAATGGGACAGTTCTCCATTAAAGGAGTTGAAAACATATATCTCCAGATTTGTCCAGGCAAACAAATCGTGCAGAAAGCCGATATCTTGTCATTTGGGACTGTTATTGCATTTATATTTACAAAGAAACAAAGCAAGCTGATACAAGATATCCTTCTAGGAATTATTTCCATGAAAACGTAATGCAATCAAAGCTTCAGTGAAGGTCAGTGTTTGGTAGACGAACATACCTCGAATAAAATACGCTTTACAACTTTAATTCACATTTCTTCAGAAAAGCTACTTATAAGAAAACCAGAATGGGCATTGCAGAATGTAGAGGCTGAGTAAGAGGATATATTAAACTCTGGAAAGAAATATCCCTGTGATGGAATTTAGATAGAAAGCAATCAGAAGGAATAATTGAAACATAAGGGCTTGCAAAAAAGCTTTCCAGAGATAAAAGATTGTAGAAAAGAAAGAAGATATTGTTTCATTCTGGCAAATTTAGTCTAAGAAAATTACTGTAGAATGTATAGCAGTTCGAGTTACATGGTACAGCTGCTATATATATATATATATATATATATATATATATATATATATATATATATATATATATATATATATATATATAGTAGCTGTACCATGTAATATATCAGTAAGTGTGTGTGGCGTCAGAGATAACTATCACAAATAATTGAATAGTGATCCTTGCAGTGATTGCGATGAAAAACATTGATGCAGTTTATCTCAGTTAATGAATCTGGGCCAATATATCTGTTTTTTTTATCTTCTATTAGTCCACTGCAATCTGTTTTTGGATTGCTATTCCGTCACTGGTCATATAGTTATCTACGACATTGAATCAAGGCCATTATGTGAAGCAATAGGGACTAATTTGTTAATGATTACCTCAGCGACACATTCTGGTTTAGGATGACTTGGCTTTGGACAGGAGGTCCAGGGAGCCGCAAAGCCAGAGACATATTTGTCCTCTTGAGCGTGCCGCTGCTCAATGGAAAAGTTAAAAGGCCTCAAACTTTTTATTTTATTTTGGATATATGTATAAAATATATTTATTCAGCTACATTTGAAACATAATATCAACATGGCAGTGTGATCAATGAAACTCCAGATTAGTGCAAATCCTCATGAAAACATTGATATATGTAAACTGCATAGTAAATTTATACTCAGAAATAAGGAACTCAAAGCACAAAGGCAACAGACCACCATCAAAAGAAAAATTACCCATAAGGATAAGGCTCTTGGAGTCAGAGTTAAGTAATTTACAAATGTCCAGAGTTAATTTACTAGAAAAAAAAGCAAAATGGGAGAAATTACAAGAGCTAGTAAAAGTCTCTCTTATGTGTCACAGTTGGACCCTGAGAGGTCTTGCAAGTATTATAGTGAGGATAATCACACTGTCCCCTGTATAAGACAATTCCCCTTTATTATGCAGGATGACTCAGTTGTTTCTGGGGATACAACTAATGTTGGGACGTTCATGCGTGTTTATTCCTTACATAGGGACGAATTAAACGTTATTCTGTGGACTGGGATTCCCCAACCTCGCCCATTAATTCTAACACCTTTTGTCTTATTTTCGACCACCGACCCCACCAAACACTGTTGGGTAACATTCTCTGCTCGAAAAGAGGAGCAAGACAGCTCTCTTAATATAAATGTCTTAGAATTTAGAGCAATATAGTTCTTTGAGGCCCATTCGCAAACTAGTTCTTTGAGGCCCTTCAGAAGTGGCTGCTCACGTTTCGTCAACAAACCAGCTGTGACTTACATAAACCACAGAGAGTACACAAGGTCAAAAACTCTGTGTTTGGAAGCCTTGGACTTGTGGCCTTGGGCTCTGACAAACAAGGTAAGAGAGGTTGCAGAGTATGTTCCGGGAGAGGGGAACAAGTAAGCAGATGCCCTCTCCTATCAACATCTGTAGCTGGCATCAGTTAAGTTGAAGACTTTCCTGTTCCGGCTAGAAGAAAGACCTTTGACCAGGGACAGGTAGATCTATTTACCTTGGAGACGTCAGCTCAGGCAACCAAATTTGTATCCCGAACGTGGATAAAGGGGAACTGGAGTTTCCTGTAGACAGACATGCCAGCTTGCTGGTTATGAGTGCCTCATCTACAGCTCTGAGCATGTATGATGTGTATGAAAACAGCAGGAAGCTGGTTTATAACTTTGATAGTTTAAATAAAATACCTTATATCTTTTTACTTCAGTGATATTATAGTTACTAGTAGGGCAAAAGGTCATATAATGTCTTACAGAAGCCATGGCCAATCCTCTAACCTCACCAACTAAAAGCAAAGCATCTTTGGTTATCCGAACTATTGGGAGCAAGGAACACAGTGAAAAATCGCAAACAACACAGACAATCTTTCATTGTGTATATACCATAAAGGAATTGCAGTCAACAGAATGTAAAATCTCTTGTGTTAAATAAATCAAGTTTTTACTGGAGAATACATAAAAAGGGATAGGGTATCATTATTCTACTCCGATCAATATTAAGATACAGTGTTCCCCAAGGTAAAAATGAAAAACAAAATGCAATCTAAAAACAACCCCCTTTGACTATCATCATCATCATCAACATCATCACCAGTGCAATCTAGGAAAAACTAAATTACCTAAAAATTAAGTGATTAATACAAAATAAATCATGAGTCCCATATACTTCCCACATTTTTAACCATTAAAGGAAAAAAGTCTTTCCACATGTAGTGAAGAAATCTCTGCTCTCACCAAAGTCTGATTTTTGTGCACATAAAGTTCCAGACATGGAGGTTATGGGTAGAGAATTGCGCAAGAATTTGAAAAATCAGAGCAGTTGTCTGAGTCTGATATTGCTGCTCTCTTAGCTTTCCACCCTGAATGGCACACAAGAAAAGTGGGCATTTTACTATAAAATGGAGTAAAATGTGTCTAATTTTGTGACCAAATTATTTTCTTCTGCATATAATACTAAAATGATGATATGGTAGTGAATGAAGAGGACAGCAAATATATCCCTGGACCACTGTCAAGAATACTCTTGGCTGATGAGGTTAAAATGTATTTCATGTTGATGATAACAATGTTAAATAAATCAAAAATTATGCCAAAATTATTTTTCTACACACTTAAACATAATCACTTTTATGTATTAAACTCTGAAAGCTGTAGACCCACAAAAGATCAAACAGACACAAAATTCAATACCATAAAACTCATGTAATCAATGATGAACATAAACAGAAAGCTCAGAAAAGCTCTTCCAAGCCAAGTGGGAGTAGGTAATAGCATGTGTAAGCGTATAACTTTAAACTTAAAAATTAATTAAACCCTTTAAGATTTTCCTGAATTGGCATTAAAATGTAAATTATAGTAGTAATGTGCAAATGGGTCAAAAAAAGATTCAGATAAATGTTTTCGGTTTGTTTTTTGTCCTATTCATTTTTGGCCACTAAATTCCATTTCTTGCCAGTTTGTTTTGGGTAGAAAATCAGTGACCATTTTAAATTTGTTGTCTGATGCCCACGTTTACTCTCACTCACTAAAACTCTCTCTGACTCTCTCTCTGATTTTGGTTCATTCTCTCTCTCTCATGCTCTCTAAATTTCGCACTACCTTCTCTGCCGAACACTTCCGCATCTCACAGCTCCGATTCCGTGCCTCAAATCTTCTTGTTCTGCATCATCTTCTTTATTCTCGTTGCCCACACCTCCGCAGACATAACCTCCTAGCAAACTTCTGCCAAAATTGTGGCGTTTCTGGTGACGTCCTCTCCCTGCTTCCCCAGTTGGAGAAGAGGACATCACCAGAGGCTCCACCGTTTGGGCGGAAGTTCACGTGAGGTTATTTTAGGGCAAAAAAGTAGAGCTCGGCTTCCGGAAGGCGGAAGTTTACACAATTTTATAAAAGGGCCAAATGGTGATTTTAGGCGGACGTTTTCCCCCAGGAGGTTATGTCCACAGAGATGCAGGCAAACAAAGATGAAGAGAGAAGATCATGAAGATGCAGGATGTGGCGATGCGAGACACGGAAATGGTCAGCTGGGAAGGTAGGGAGATATTCAGAGGGACAACCACATGCATTCATGCAGCTATATCCCCGCATAAATACATACTGTATACATAAACACTTGTTTCCATAAAGATGGACCCAAGGTCCTGACTACACAGAGTATCTCTGCTCACGTGACTGCAGGCTGCTGGCAGAAGAAACCTGACACCGTAATGTTGAGTCTTGCCATTTCTTTATAAGCCATGCAGCTCACACGCTTACAAACTGCAACATGTAACTGCAAAAGAAGCTTCTTTGTATCTGACCCTACCACATGTACCCCCCCAGCCACACCGAACATACTCCAGAAAGAGTCTGTCTTTGTCTCTGCATTTACCCCATGTCACCAGGAGCCCTGGGTCAAATGCCCCTGTTGCCCGATTGTTAATCTGCCTAGGAAAAAACAAAAGCACATGCTATAATCAGTTCAATTAATTAATCTACTTATGGTAAAATCTTTAATTCCACTTTAAGTGCCCACTGCCAGAGGGTGTTTTACTAAATATTTATTTAGAGTTATACAATACATTACTCATTCACTACATTTAAAATTAATTTTTATTTCCCAGATCCTCAAATATATGCAGATTATTAAACCAGCAGTGCCCCTTCAAATAATTAGTGTAATAAATGCACAAAATACACTGAAAGTAAATAGTATTTACATATCCATAGAGCTTCATATTTATTAACTGTTTGGCATTTAAGGGTCATTTAGTTTTAATTACTTTCAAACTCATTCAGACAAATATGTGAATACAAGAAATAAATCCAAATTATGTTTTAATATGCTGGAATGAAATTGAAAAATCAGATGTTCACAGTTATGAACTGATGATATTACTGCATTGGATAAAACCACAACTTTATATATATATATATAAGAAATACATTAAAGTACATCAGGAAAATGTATAATAATGTGTTATGTTGAAGATCAAAATAAATTAAAATCGATGATTGGCAAACCAGCCCCCTACAAGGCTGGGATACATCAGGATGATGCTACGCTGTAATGGGTCTGGTCTCTGACTAATAAGTTATCTCTCCCCAATTGTTAAGTTGCTGATGGCTGTCGATTAATTCAGACAACCATCATAAGGACGGCTGACAAGAAGGGAATGATCTTTAGTACATGACATTGGGTAATGCTGGTTCTACCTCACTTTGACCCTAGCTAGATGTCTTCAAAACTGAATGTTAATCAGGAAGAACAGCCTATGCGTGGTTTTATTGGTGAATTTAGTTAGGCCAAAAGTTCTGATGATGACATTTCCCTATGATAATTCATTTTTATTGTGTTATCCCATCATGAAAAAATATGTTTTGGCTCTGCACGGATCTCTCTCTCATTGCAACTTTTTGGGGTCCATAAGCAGAATTACTGGAGAATGGAATATTCATTTTTTTCTGCTTAATTTTACTATGGTCCAATTAACAAGCCCTTTTTTTTAAACAGACAGTGCATTGATTTATTTCAGGACAATTAAATATTTTGCCTAAATTTGTGCTAATTGCATATTTTTGCCAAGTACAAAGATTTTAGATATGCTGCGCATCTCTCAGTGTACTATAAATATCACATTAAGCAGAGAATTATTGTACTGTTTTTCCAAGGCATTTACAGAATATTAACATTGACAGCAAGGCCCGAACTATTATTATTTCTAAACTTAAATGTTTCTTTATTACTTTTCAGTGCCATTATCTCATTGATTGCTCTGCTCTTGGCTACTTAAGCAACATAAAATGCAGAATGAGAAAATATGCCATTTCTCTGTTGGAAAGCATGCAATTAACCAACGTTAAAATGTGTCTCTACTGACTTGGCAACCTTTATGGCACGCACATTTTATCCCTTGGTATTGTGTATAATAGAAAGACCGCCACTTGCTGTAGCAGGATAAGAGCTTTAATGAATATTAAGAACATGTAATTTATTTGCAATCTATTCATTCTTCACTTTTTTTATACTGAAGAACTCCCATGAGTGGTAATGAACACTTTACTAAACAAGCTCTTGAAAGTTTTATTTTCTTCAAATGTATCATTCTGTAACGAACGCACAAATACATGGCCATTTGGACCACGGAGTATTTAAAAGGAAGAGGGGTCTATTCACTAAAGAGTGACTTGGTAGTTGAGTTTTGAGGGCAAAGTTGAATGACTTGGACAAAATAGTCCAAGGTATAGATTCCACATACTATGCTTGGCTGCCAAGTCACAAATAGTTGTGGGTTGTGACAGGAGTTCATGTGGACTAGACTAACCTCCTAAGTCCATGTGAGTTATAATGGAAAGGATATTTTGACTCAATGTATTCTGTTGATGTCTATTCTGGCAAAACAAGACACCTCAACCCTTTTCCCAGTATCAACACTGCTAAAATTTAAGCCAATTTACCCGGTTTAAGAAAGACTGATTTTGCCCCTTAATCCCTGTCTATAGGACTTACAACCACTAAATTTCCACTTAGAGTGGGATTGGGGTAAAGGAAGACTTGGGCTGGAGTCCTTGGATCCCATAGAGTAATTTCAAACATTTTAACCCCCCATCTACTTAAGCAGGAGGTGGTCTTAAGGGAAGGAAAACTCAGGCACTATAACCCCTCGGTTTATTTGCCTACTCTCTGCCCCACTGAGAACAGGATGGAGAATGGTCATCATTCCCCTTGTTAAAAAGAGGTTTGCATTGTCGTTAATTTTGTTTTTCTTTTCATGATAACAATAAGATACTACTGGGAAAGTTATGATTTTTACAAAAAATTAGGAGTTTCAGATGTAGACATGGAAGTTTTTATTCATCTTGCATGCCCTTGCCTAAAACATCCACAAATTGAGTCACAGGGAATCAACTGCACTCACAGCATGCCTTTTAGTAGATATGAGGGTCATTTATAACTGTTATCATGTGAGGTGATGCTGGTGAGTGGAGCAAATCCCTCTTCAAAGACTCTATTTCTTAAAGAATACATCCACATATATTTGAAAATAATTAAAAACCCTTAACGTTTATCCATTTTTACCTTTTCTAAAGTTAATTTTATATAGTTATAAATATTTATCAAAACCATGACTGAGGCCACGTAGACAGATAAGGTGGCCATGTCAAGGTTGGGCTGGCTAGGACCAGAGGAGAACAGAGGACTTTGGTATAGGAGAGGGACCACAGGGACATTGACTAAGCAACATTTCAGTATGCAGAGTCTCCCCCATTGCCGCCACTAGGTTAGCAGTGTTACAGGGTCACCGTACCCAAGGCTGGGTCCCCCTGTTTGAGGGCTGAGGAATCACCAGTCAGTCCCTCGTACGGATAGCACTCAGCTATCCACGGATCATCCAGACCACCATTCGTAGTAAACCAAGAAGACCTCTCTTTATTACAAACACACAGAACTTTATACCATCTCAATGCAATGTGTACCGAACCCAACCCCCAATCCCATCAGCCACATCCCATCACAAATCCCATCAGTATACAGGGGATGTATCAGGTGAGGGGATTACAGAATACAATGGATTCCCCCACCTGTGTTATCCCCCCTGTAGTGCGGGTGCCGTCTGGGCAGACAGGGCTGTGTTGGCTGATTAAGAGCCCCAGCCAGATTATAGGATTGTCTCTTTGAAGGCTGGGGCTGAATCCACATCAGTCTCTGGGCTGGTTACACAATAAACACAATATAATATATTACCGGGTCACAGTATACAGAACCGGACACAAAAGCGCTCCGTGACCCGGCTAAACTTCATATGACACATGAGCCAGCTAGCCTGGCCCTGTCACAAGCAGGAACACCATGGTTCTATCTGTGAAGACATGGCATGTCTGCATGAGGGTCATTTAAGAAACAAAAGCATAATAACCGATTGTTGCTCCTAAAGTTCCAAACAAGAGGTACTGATTTGTACAAGATTGCCAAATAAATCACTTTTGTGTTTTGTTGATTGCCCCACTGCAGTGCTGCCAGGTAATATGCCTTCCAAGCAGGATATCATTAGTCTTGGGCATGCACACTATAAAATCTCTCTGCTCTTGCTGCTTTTTGGCCTCTGGTGCCTGTGGTAGGTGCAGGAGCAGGTCTACCACCATGGGGTATGCCTGGTATCCAGATGCCTGGTAACTGAAATGGCCAGCGCCAGTGTAGACACTGGTGTAACAGAGGCCCCGTGGGCCCCAGCACCAGCTCCACCAACCCTGGGCATACTGCTGGACAGCACTTCCTCAGGCCCAACATGTTGTGTCTTAGCTCTGGGACATGGAGTATATTAGTGCATAGTGTTAGCATGGGTGCGTGTGTTAGTATTTCATGTTAGCGTGTATGTCAGTGTCAGCATATATTGTTATCTTTAGAGTGTGTCAGTGTATTGGCGTGTCAGGGGTGAGCCCAAGGTTTTTGGCACCTGGGAGAGGAAAGATGAAAAAGAATGTGTGTGTGTGTATAAGTGTACGGTGTTAGAGTAGGAGGTTTGCATGTTAGTATGTATGCATGTTGGTTTTAGGGGCCCTATTGAAATACTGCACCCATGAGTCACTAACCCTTCTGTGTGCTTATGGGAGGATTGTAAGGCAAAGAGATGGGTCGAGCAATAGGTGGAACAATGGAATAGACTTGGGGCGGACTGGGAAGGGCATGGGGGCCAAGCATTAAGCCAGCACTGGGCCCCAAGATTTCTGATGCCAGCTCTGTCCATGAGAAAGGAAAACAAGTTAAATTTGAGTCCAATAACATCACAAAATATGTTTTACCTATTACTTCTCTTTACTCTCCCTAATTATAAAGTTTAATTGTAAACCTAAGGGGCGACATGGCAAATGTACATTTATTGATTTTAAATATATATACTTACAACTTAAAGGGATTTGTTAACCATTTTACTATTCTTTTAGACATCTAATTCCAATTAAACAAAACAATATTCACCTTGAACTAATGTTATAAGATCCTACCTATTAATTTATAAACTAATGGAATCAAATAAGTGCAGTAGGCGATGCCTCTTAACTTAAAAAAAGACCATAGTCTAAAAAAAGTAGGGTAAAAGGCTTAGATTAGATTGATCAGACATCCCCATTTTCAAATAGACTTCTGTTCATAGTTATTGTTCATAACCAGCGTACCCTGAACCCCTCTCGATCTTAAAAATAAATTGAAGTAGAATGTTATTTCACATTAAATGGTTTAAATGTCATAAAATGTATCTCGCCTATATATCTCCATCCTGTCCTGACATCCCTTTTATAAATGCATAAAAATGTCCGATTTTGCTTTTAAAACATCTGGTCTAATTAGCTTTACTATCATCTGATAAAGTAGTGTATTCATTTATTTATATGGTGGATAAGAAGAACTTCCATGTTGAAGTGGTAGAGTCTAATTTGTCTATCTTAAGCGTGTCTATCTTAAGTGTTTACATTCCCTCACTTATCCATCATTCCATCATTCCATCTTGAGAACCTAAAGACCAAATAAAGCTTGAGGTCCTCCCAGAAAGTTGAGACTATGAAAATATTAATACTAATAATAATAATAATTATTATTATTATTAATATTAATTATTATTAATATTATTATCAGTAGTATTATCATTTAGGTAGGCTGGAGAGATAAAATTGCAAAAACTATAACAATCTCTTTGTTAATGCTGTTTTCAACTATAGTTAGGCATAATTATAGTATATGTTGCAACATTTCCATTATTCAGTTTCTTTGCCTTTGTACAAAAAAATATTTATTTTATGTATAACAATAAAAATAAAGGAATAATTGTTTTCTATTGTGTTTAACATGGCTCCAATAAATTAGAAGTAAGTTAGAAAAAATATATATATTTTTTTTTTACCTGGATTGTAAACATGCTTCTGTTTTTCTCCGCAGGAAGCAGAGATGCTTGAATATATAATTTCATAAATTTAATGATTCAGTGATTAGCTAACTGGGTCAGGTAAACTGAAAGAGAAAATGGGTCAGTCAAAATTATGTGAGACGCGTGCTTTGTGTGAGATCAAGAAAAAATATATGCGTGTATTTTGAAGGCATTTCAATATTCCAATTAAACTTTCATAGTGCCTTTGATTGTTTTTGTCCTGTAAGTATTCAGCTTTTTCTCAAGCAATAATTTTAATTAATTCACCAGCTGAATATCCCTGTTAGGTTTCAGTGCTGCCCTTGAAGGGTGAGTATCTAAATAACTATGGCCTTGGGCATTAATCTTCAATTATCCTAATAAGAGCTGAATCATTACACATTGCAGATATGATAAAAAAGAGGAGTTGGACTCATTTACGTTAGAGTTGAGATTTTTGGAGGTTTGAGCCTCCACGGGGCCTAGAGATTGCAGAAGGCACTCTAATTTACGGATGGGGTTGAAGGGAAGTGGGAATGGCTAAATTTTGGCGCCACCGCATCTTCCCAAACTCGACATTGTTGGTCTATCCATTTCTGCTCAGAACCCATCCTACCTACCATTCGAAGAAAGCAATGTTCAGTGAGAAGAACCTCAAGTATATATAATATATATATATATATATAGAAAATGGAGTCTTGTTGATATAAGAAAACATAAGGTAGGCCCCTGCAGTCCTGTGGATCAGTGGGGTTACCAGGTTTTAGGGGGCCCATAGACATCATTGATGCTGGTATTAATAACATTGGGAGACAATGACTTTAGTCATTAATACCAGACATGCACAAGGTGACTGTCAGGCCCCATCCAGGCTGCTTATCTCTGTTTTTTCATTTTTCACTACAGTTCCCCTCTCTCGTTACAATTGTTGTATCCATTCCGGGATTTCCTTATGCTCTGCCATTTACTTCTGATACTTTGTTTCAGTCCTGCTCTTCACTTCAGCTTCTGTTTCCTTTATAAGTTGTGCCCCACCCATTTGTTGGGCTGCAGTCTCTAGGTATGTCTGTCTCTTATGTACCTTTGCCCTCTTTTCCCTGAAATATCGAAGGATCTCGGTTCCTCTCTCTTCTCCCCATGCCCCAGTTAAGATATCCTATGCTTGCTTAAAGGAGAAGTGTCTGAGGATCTCTGCTCCTCACTCCATCCCTTGTGTTCTTTGCCTTGCTCCTTGTCCTTTATGTCCTGTACCATGTACTTCTTGTCTGGTTATGTTTAGACTCTGTGTTCTGTGTATTCTTCTTTATGTTTGGCTTTGCTGGTTATGCTTTATTCAGTTTCCCATGTATTTCTCTTTCGCTATGTTTCTTGCTTGGTCTCCCTGTTTCTTGCTAAATATGTTTATTTAGACCCTATTATATTACTTTGCTTAGCTTCTTGAATCGCATCCTGCACATTTGTCTGTAGAGCTATGTCTCTACAGGGTATTGCCAAGTTTTGTTTTGAACTAGACATCATCCACTGCTATGTCAGGGTCCTAGTTGTGGACGCACAACCCTGATGCACAACACCCGGGAGAGTGCAGTCGCCCTGCACCAGACCCTGCATAATATCTCCTGAATACTATCAATGGGCGATCAGTCGTCTGTATGGACCCCGTCCGTGACAGTGACGCAGTAAGATACAGAGCAGGAGAAACAAAAAGGGGAAGGGCCTCAACAAAACTGGCACAAGGGCCCCCATATTTTCTTGCCTTGACCATGGATTGTCTTATCCTGCCATTGGATTCTGAACTGTGTACCGGACCTCTGCCTTACTGGACCGTCATACCTGCCTTTTCCCTGCCTGTGCTGTTTCAAGTCCTACTCTGGTATACCCAATCTCGGCCTGCCTATATCTTTATGTATAAGATATGATGCTGCCTAATAATGTGCCCCCATTCCATGTCAAACTTGCTTTGATGTTCTCATCGGGCGCTGCTATTGTATCATACTGTAGAATAATAGGTCATAAGGCTTGATTTTGTACATATTGCTTCTGGAGATTACTTTATTCCACTCACCAATCAAAAGGACAGGATGAGGCGCTAAATACATAGAATGTAACACCAGCCAGCTTGGAGAGTTAAGATAACAGGATCCACTATTTTTTATATTTTTGCTGTCATGTATTTCAATTGACATAACGTCCTTTCAGGAGTGAAAGACATATCTTAAATGTCACAAACCCAGAAAGGATATCTGGTAAATTCTTTTTTCATCCCTTTTTACTGAATCATATTTTCTGCTATACTTTGTGTCAGACTCTTTACCCAGTCGCTTGTCTTCTGAAATTCCACCGAGACTACTTTCAAACCATAAATGTTCTGAATTGATATTTATCAATTGTGTTACACAGAAGACATCTGCAACACTGAGATCTTGATAAGCACTACCATTGTCCCACCTAGATCTATTACTTTAGTCACTTTGTCACAAAGTCAACTGCGTGCTATCATTCCACTGCAGTAAATCAGTGCCTCGGATCTTGTAAATCTCGTGGCTTTGGATGGGAAACGATCATATTATTCTGCAGTATACATTTTTCCTGTGTTTCAATGAGACGAACGGCAGCCAGACAATTCAATTGTCCAACTAATTTCATTTTGATTTATAAAAACAAAACAGAAAATAATAAATGTGATTAAAAAAATAATAATGAGAAAATAACAACCAATGAACAGAAACAAATAATGTCAGAAATATATTAACCCCTTAAGGACCGGGCTCATTTTTCGTTTTGTACCCTGTGGGACCGAGGCTGTTTTAATACTTTTGTGGTGCTTGTGTTCAGCTGTAATTTTCTCCTCACCCATTTAGTGTACCCACATAAGTTATATATTGGTTTTTTTCAGGACAAAATGGGCTTTCTTCAGATACCATTATTTTGATCGTATCATCTTATTTACTATAAAAAAAATTAAAAAAAACATGGTGAAAAATTAAAAAAAAAACACATTTTATGACTTTTATTTGAAAAATCTTTTACTCACCTAAAAAAGCAAGTAAAAAAACTAGCTAAATAGATTCTACTACTTGTCCTGAGTTTAGAAATACCCAATGTTTTTATGTTTTTTTGCTGTTTTTTGTAAGTTATAGGGCAATAAGTACAAGCAGCGTTTTATGATTTCCAAATCTTTTTTTAACAAATCTGGTCAGTCTGCCTCCATCTCCTCTTTGGAACATCTTTGAAGCCGGTTAACTCAATTTAACCAATTCAAACCATATATTTTTGAAAACTAGACACCCCAGGGTATTCCAAATGCTGTTATTTTAACCCTTTCCATGCACCAATTATACAACTACACTTTGTCAAACTTTGTAATAGTAATTTTTTTTTATTTTTTTTCACACAAATTGTACTTTAGTTATAGATATACAGGTCCTGGTATATGCCACTGTCAAACAACACCCAAATGTGTGTTCAGGAACATCTCCTGAGTGCAGTGATACCCGACATGCATGGATTTGTCGTGTTGTTTGAGATTTAAAATGCCACATTTGGGAAGTGCGCTTTTTTTGTCCATTTTGGAAAGTCTGTACCTATGCCCTATCTTTGAGCTCAGCCACTCCAATTTACCCCATCAGCCATTTTTTTTTTATATTAGACACCCCTTGGGTATTTGAAGTGCTTTTATTTTAACTCTTTGTTGAGATTTTTGAGAAATTTTAGCACTTTATTTTTTTATATTTTTTTAATACTTTTTTATTTTTTATATTTTTTTTACACATTTTGCTGGTACTGGATGGTTCATCTAGTGACATCACTGCATAATTATTTTTAAATGTTAGCACTTTTAATTTTTTCCATATTTTTTTTTTCCATATATTTTTTTTTTTTTTTTATATTTTACTAATCACATTGTGATTAGAAAGCTGGGCTCCATTGACTTGCATGGTTGAATGCAGTACCTGTATTCAACCTGCAAGTGGAGCCAGAGTTCTCTAGACCATCTAGCGAACTTTAAAAACTTGTTTGTTTCTTTTACAGGGTTTGCCGCCATCTTGCTGATGGCGAAGAACACCGGCAGCGGTCACAGCCCACCCAGAGGTAAGTATTTGGTGTCGCTGGATGCCTCCTGATCGAGGCATTCCAGCGACACCATTTAAGTTTAGGAGGCGATCGTTGATCGCCTCTTAAACGCTGTTAAAACGGGCGTCCGCTGCCATACAATGTATGGCGGCTGTTGACGCCTCGGGGAGGGGCCAGACATGGCCCCCGATGCCGATCTCGGCCTTGCTGAATGCCTCGACATCGAGGCATTACAGTAACGCCATTTAAGCGAAGAAAGTGATCGTTGATCACTTTCTAAGCTTATTTTACTTTTTGACGGTTCAGGACCGTCAAAGGTCATTTAGTGACCTTCATGTCATGACGGTCCTGAACCGGCAAAGGTCGCGAAGGGGTTAATAGAGTGTGGAAGTTGAAGAATTTTGCTGATTCTGGATGTCAGCACAACGATCTTTACCTCATTGCTTATTCTGCTGATAGCAGATAAGATAACACTACAATCACCTGTCTACCTCATTTCTTAGTTTACTTATGTCTTGTTGTGTCTTGGAAGAATGTGTACGTATGGTATGTTTTTGTGTTTTTTTTCTTTGCTCTACGTGCTTTGTTGCAAAAGAATCAGAGTCCGCCACGACAAAGGACAAGTTGTCCCTTTCTTGACCTTCTGTAAATAAAGATTTCACATGTCTGGGGGGGCTATTTTTTTTTCATTGACCTCTTTAAACTGTGTTTGTCAGTAAATCAAAGTAAATATACCAACAGATAGCTAGGCAATATGCTAATAACTGTTTGCGCTTCTTTGCCTATATATTCTTAGAAAATTAAGGAGGGGGAGAGAAGTCTGCGAACTGGACTCTCCCCTGTGCGCACTTGAATAAAGAATCTCTTGCTTACTCAACTCATTGAACTGGTGTCGCCAGATTTCTTGCCGGCATTCACAAGATATACTCTATATAATACATATGAATATGGACATTAAAACAAATACTTTACTGAATCACCAATAAAGCATAAATCAAAAAGCATTTAATGTGCTAGTGTATGTTGAAAGTCCATCATTTATTAAATGAAAAAAATGCAAATATGCCTAAAAAGTAAAAGTTTTTTTAATTTTGAAAATGTAATTCAGTATTCACAGGCCTGTTGTTAATCTTTACATAGTGTAACTGTGATTCAGACCCAATCATTTCAGGCTATAATTATCTTTTTAGCCTGATAAATCTTCTCTCGTGGCTGTTTCTATAGCCTGCTGACTTCAAATGGTTAAATCTTTGCTGCCTCCCTGTCTAGATTGTTAGTACTGGTTAAAAGCTAGGTATAAAACATCAGCTGCTTGTATATACATAACTAAACCATTCGCTTGTGATGTGCCGCTATAACTTCTATTGTCTTTTCTTGATACATTGGACTTTCCCAAGTGAACGGAATAGCTAGCCAGACAGGCTATCCCAGAGGCGCCTGATCCTGGCAGCTCCTGGGTGACAAGTATGGTTGGCCCTGGTTTTTATCCTTAATATGATACGAAAATGAAATAGATTTTCTATGTGGCTTTTCACTTGATATTATTCAGATCTATAACCTAGCTATTATTCTATCAAAGAAGGCATACAAACCCTGCTCATCAACAAAACAATTTTAGTCCGTGGCTATTCGATTAATATTTTTCGACTGGGTGCTCCAACAACAGGGTGGGCACCTATAACTCCGTACTTTAACATTGTTATTTTATAACTTCGCCTTTGGGAGACGCCGAGGTTTAGATATTGCAATATTCGGCATTGATTTTTACTTTTTGTGATTGCTTTATACACTTGTGGATAGCGTATTGAGGTCGCCGCAATATAAATATTTTTATTCTATTTCTTAACCACTTTGAATCACTTTTTTCAAATTATTAGTGACTATATGACGTAGAACTGAATGTCCCCTGGGAGTAAGGAAAAGCTAAGTGGAAAATATTTAATACCTCAATACAGTGATATTTGCCATTGTTGGCCAAGTGCAAAATGTAAATATTAAAAATTGCATATTTATTGCTGAATTCATTAAAAATTGTGAATTCTACCGTCTAGTATATGAGTTTAATCAAAGAACTGTCAACGCATTCTATCTCAGATACAGAGATTGCTTTTGCATCAAGACTATGAAGATGAAACAGTATCCCATGAAACAAGAAATATTAAGTTACAGACCGTATCCACCTAGCGCTTCAAACTTGGATTGCATAATTCAGGAATAGCCTTAATAAAATAAACAGTAAACCAAGCTGTTTTACAAAAGACTTTACCTATCTCTACATATAGATTATTACATTCCAATAGGCTCTTTAAGTACGGAAAATGGGTTGTTGTAGAACAATCAAAATAACAAATTTTTTGACATTTGTTGAACTGTAAGAAATTAGGTTGTCAGGGGTGCGGTTGCTGGGTCAGGTGGGAGTCCATGCGCAGGGGCAGGATCGGATCTTGGGGCTGTGCTCAAGACAGACGGGTGCTGCTGTGTCCAGTTGCTGTGTCCGGTTGCAGACGACTGTCTGCTTTAGCCTTTGGCTTTCTCTTTGGCACCATCGGTAGGCACTGCTGGTATCTAGCAAAGGCAGGCTTGCTGGTTCAATCCCGACGGTATAGGTCAGCTATTAACGAATCAGAAAAGAGGAACATTACTGCTAGCTTGATTCACGTATGTAAAAGGTAAAGGTATTGGTGGGGTTAATGCAGAATATTACAGTGTTATAAAAACGGATACACAATAGGTGGTAACACCAAGGACACGTTATGATATTGTGAATGTCCCCTTTTTATTGTAGCCGCAGCATATTTTCGCCTAGCCAGCGAAGCAATGTCTGCCTGCGGAACCCCTGGCTGCGAAGTTTGGGTCAGAGCTTTGGGATTGGAACAGTAGTAATGTAATATGCACATAAAGGTCAGCACACCAACTATCCATATAAAAATAGCATAAGACACATTTTGCTGAAACCACCTTTGTCAAGGGATTAAAAGCTCTCGTGAGTGCGGTAAAATTCCACAGTTATTCCACATTAACAGCTGACGGTTCCCCGCTTGATAATGGAGGTGCGTGATGTAATGATGTCACACTAACTTGCGTGCCAGCGATAACACAAGCATGCTTACATATAATAAAGAGAAATCAAAGTTAAACTAGAGAAATATAGTAATTTCACCCAATGCATGATTACAGATGACACCAAGACACTGATGGGTTAAGTCTTTACAGACAGACTAGATGGGCTGAATGGGCCTATCTACCATCAAATTCTATGTTTTAAGGTAAACAGAAATGTTGTCAATAAACATTTTCAATGATGTGATCGATACATAACTAAATATATTTAAGTATAATACATGTACAATATATATACAAGGGAGCCTGAATAGTAACAGCGCAAGTTTAACCCCTTAAGGACAATGGGCGGTCCCTAAACCCATTGAAAACAATGCATTTTGAGCCCGTACATGTACAGACTTTGTCATTAAGGGGTTAAAGCATATCTGTCACTTTTAAATTCTACACTTTATATAAATATATATATATATATATAAAATGATGTTTACTAGTTAAAGTAAAGCAATTAAGTATGTGCCAGAAACCTTTGTCTACCTTTTGTCTACCATGAGATCAGCCATCCAAACTTTCGGTTCTCAGGATCTGCATGATTATTCCTCCTCATTAAACCTACGCCTCTCTCTTATAATTAAGTCGCTAATTGTTGTTGGTTGATTCAGGCAGCCTTTGTGAGTGCGGGTGAGGAGAGAAGAACATTTTACATTCTATACACTAAGTACACCTATATAACGGTGTTTCCTTATTAAAACAAGCAATATATTAGGACACGAGCCCAATGGAGAACGGTATTCTCTTCTCAGGATCTGTGTGATTATTCCTCCCCATCAACCCCTTCTTTAATAAACATATATCTATAGTTTATCTCTGTCTTTTGTAAGGGCCAGGGGGAAGGAAAAAGGAGATAATATTTTGGCAAGCATTTCTTATGATTAAATATCTCCAAAAATCCTATACTGATACTTTAACTGTAAATGAGTTAGCAAACTTATTTTTAACACGCGTATCTACGTGTATGAAATTAAATATATTGACACATTGCTGTTACCAAAATGTGTCATTTATAAGTGACATGATATGATTATGTCAGAATGGTTGTCTTTTAATCTTTTCTATATGCTACGATTAGATTGGTAGTGAAAGGTGCCAGGTGTTACAAAAGGGTACTTATTGCCTCGTCGGATAAGCTAATTTGCAAAACTAATTTTTACTGCCTGCCTGAGCCTTTCTAAAAGTAGCTAATTACACATCTTCTTCCTAATAAAGCAGCATATTATGTGAACATTACTCGTAAGATTGCAGGTGCAAACATTTAAATCATTTGCAGATTCTATCTTTAGTAGAAATCTTCTAATCGTAACAGAGAACACCATCACAGTTTGTGATTGAATCTAATAGAAAATTAAAACTATTTGTGCACATTTAAAAGATACATAGAATATATATACACTGCTCAAAATAATAAAGGGAACACTTAAACAACACAATGTATCTCAAAGTCAATCACACTTCTGTGAAATCACACTGTCCACTCAGGAAGCAACACTGATGGACAATCAATTTCACACGCTGTTGTGCAAATGGAACAGACAACAGGTGGAAATTATAGGCAATTAGCAAGACAGAAGAGGTTCTGCAGGTGGTGACCACAGACCACTTCTCAGTTCCTATGCTTCCTGGCTGATGTTTTGGTCACTTTTGAATGCTGGCGGTGCTTTCACTCTAGTGGTCGCATGAGACGGAGTCTACAACCCACACAAGTGGCTCAGGTAGTGCAGCTCATCCAGGATGGCACATCAATGCGAGCTGTGGCAAGAAGGTTTGCTGTGTCTGTCAGCGTAGTGTCCAGTGCATGGAGGCGCTACCAGGAGACAGGCCAGTACATCAGGAGACGTGGAGGAGGCCGTAGGAGGGCAACAACCCAGCAGCAGGACCGCTACCTCCGCCTTTGTGCAAGGAGGAGCAGGAGGAGCCCTGCCAGAGCCCTGCAAAATGACCTCCAGCAGGCCACAAATGTGCATGTGTCCACTCAAACGGTCAGAAACAGACTCCATGAGGGTGGTATGAGGGCCCGACGACCACAGGTGGGGGTTGTGCTTACAGCCCAACACCGTGCAGGACGTTTGGCATTTGCCAGAGAACACCAGGATTGGCATATTCGCCACTGGCGCCCTGTGCTCTTCACAGATGAAAGCAGGTTCACACTGAGCACATGTGACAGACGTGACAGAGTCTGGAGACACTGTGGAGAACGTTCTGCTGCCTGCAGCATGACCGGTTTGGCGGAGGGTCAGTAATGGTGTGGGGTGGCATTTCTTTGGGGGGCCGCACAGCCCTCCATGTGCTTGCCAGAGGTAGCCTGACTGCCATTAGGTACCGAGATGAGATCCTCAGACCCCTTGTGAGACCATATGCTGGTGTGGTTGGCCCTGGGTTCCTCCTAATGCAAGACAATGCTCGACCTCATGTGGCTGGAGTGTGTCAGCAGTTCCTGCAAGAGGAAGGCATTGATGCTATGGCCCGCCCGTTCCCCAGACCTGAATCCGATTGAGAACATCTGGGACATCATGTTTCGCTCCATCCACCAACACCACGTTGCACCACAGACTGTCCAGGAGTTGGCGGATGCTTTAGTCCAGGTCTGGGAGGACATCCCTCAGGAGACCATCCGCAACCTCATCAGGAGCATGCCCAGGCGTTGTAGGGAGGTCATACGGGCACGTGGAGGCCACACACACTACCGAGCCTCATTGTGATTTGTTTTAAAGACATTACATCAAAGTTGGATCAGCCTGTAGTGTGGTTTTCCATTTTGATTTTGAGTGTGACTCCATATCCAGACCTCCATGGGTTGATAAATTTGATTTCCATTGAGAATTTTTGTGTGATTCTGTTGTCAGCACATTCAACTATGTAAAGACGAAAGTATGTCATACGATGAGTTCATTCATTCAGATCTAGGATGTGTAATCTTAGTGTTCCCTTTATTATTTTGAGCAGTGTATTTTGTTTCGGAACAAAAATCGGGGACTATTTAAAATTTGGGAACAAAATTCGCTGTCCGATGACCACATTTTTTTCTAACTCGCTCATACTCTAATTTAGAGTCACTCCCTGTCTCATGCTCTCTGAATGTCTCGCTACCTCTGCTTCAATGTCTCTTCTGCTTCTGCAGCTCTGCTTCTGTGTCTTGTATCTTCTTGTTCTGAAACTCCTGCTGTCTTTGTCCGCATCATAGACATAACCTACCGGCAAATTCTGCCAAAATGGCAGAGCTTACAGTGACATCCTCTCCCTCAATCACCCATAGGATCACCCATCATCATAGGATGTCACTAGAAGCTCCTTCATTTTAGCAGAAGTTGGCATGAGGTTTTCATAGCACAAAATGGCAGAGCTTCTGGTGATCTTCTCTCCCCGATTCTCCAATCATATACAGGACATCACCAGAAGATCTGACATTTTGGCAGAAGTTCACATGAGGTGAAAATTGGTGAAACTTCCCATGACGTCCTCTACCCAGACATCCAGTCGTGGTTGAGGATGCCACTGGAAGCTCCGTCACTTTGGTGGAAGTTTCCTTCAGGAGGCTATGGCCGCGTAGATGCGGGCGAAAAGAACAGAAGATGTGAGACATGGAAGGGGAAACGGTCAGAAGAGAAGATAGGGAGAGTGTGAAAGAGCCGAAAAACTTTGAACGAAAATTTGTAGCTTTTTGCTTTGTTTTTGCCCAAGGGTCTGGCCTTGCTTTCAGAGATTCATACGAATTGCTGAAATCGACAAATTTTCTTAACTTTGCTATTGGTATGAATCTGAATGCACAAAGTAAACTAAGTATTTCAGAATGTAGAAATGGTTTGGGGGTTTTTTTGGACTAAGGTTTAATTTGTATCCTTTTATCGTGTTAAAAGTATAATGTTTTTGACCTGATAATGGGAGACTGATATGTTAGTCCAATAGAAAGGTATTACTGCTTAGTTATCAACAACATAACTATAGAATTTCTTTAAAAAAAAAAGTAATTTAAATTACTATTATCGAATGGAAAATATTATGTGACATTAATAAATATATGAAATCTCAACGCTGACAGGGAGACAGGTATTTTCTGTACATTGTTCAGGGGGAAATAATGTGCATACCCGGAAAATGACCTCCTGGAACTTATTCATCTGCGCTTAGCCACCAAGTGACACGGTGTGCACCGCAGTTGTATGAAAGTTAGGTATTACACAATACAGTAATGTGGTTTCCAATGGTGTGTTTGATTCATGAGCCATATAGATCATACACCTTAATTGTGTGGTTCCACGCTAAACAAATCCCATCGCTTAATAATAAGCAGCAATCCAGATATTTTCAAAATATCCGACCAGAGAGTTGCATGCAAATAACAAAAAATACCATATATGTGGTAATTGTCTCACTCTTCGGATGAATATAATATAAATATGGTGAAAACAGCAATTGACATTTACAGTGAATTTTGTAAGACCCCCAATTTCTTTCATGAGAGTACTGGTGCTTATTATGATTATAGGACTATGCTGGTGTAGCGTGTTAAATCATCACTGACACCAGGATCTGTTAAAATTATAACATCCTAGATTCTCCCTCTAAGGCAGGCTGCATTCACACCCGTTCTGTAAAAATGTCAAAGTTGTCGAGACCCATTCTGCGACAAAATGTTACGTTTCCATGGTAACTATTCAACAGCTATGGTTTTGCCCCCGGAAAGTCTTTTTAGAAATATGCCGTGAGGTATACCTACTTTTGATAGCAATAGCATGTCACCCACCCTAGAAATATCCCTGCCAAGCAAAAGCAATCCTTAGGGTTTCCACATGTAGATTTCAGTGCTTCACAGAACTGAGAGTCTTGAGAGCTACTGGATAAGTGCTCTTCTCCAAAGTTTTGTCCTTAAATTGCAACATTGACACTAGTACCTAGATACTTAGTTGCTTTCGTACCTGCACTACCTACCAAGAAGTGTGTCAGTCCATGATTCCATGATTCCCAGTTCCTTTACCTTCTCTGTGTCCTGTCTGCTGACATGCCATTGCCAACCCGGGACTAGGTCAGGGCACAAGTTGTGTCTAGTCTTCCCTGGACCAATTCTGCTGATGCCCTAAAAAAAGACTCCTCTTTTATCTGCTGTGGAGTTCTTGCTAGGTTCCAGATTCTACTATGCTAAATCCTTGCAATTGCTACTATGACATCCACCCAGCCATTCATGGGTCCTTTCGGTTCCTAGTTCTGTCTACTTGTATACTGGAACCTGCAACAGGACCCCTGCCAAGTTCTTCTTACCGTATCCTGCCTTGGTCTATGAAGAATAACATAGATGTAGTATTAAAACTGGGAGTAACTGTGAAACACATCTCACATGGGCAACAGGTTTTGCCAAATTCCATTATGTATTTCAAACCACTATTTGTTCTCATAAAGTACAAACTTGCGTTTTTTTCTGCTGGAAAATTGTGTTAGATAAACTTGTAACAACTTGTACGGATAAAAATGGTTGAGTGAGTGAAGTAAGTGGCCTGAAATATAACATTACCACCTCCTTCTCCTCTAATTGCATGTATTGTTTTAGAAACCTATAAATTCAGCTTGTCACGTATTTCTTTTGTGTCAACTCAGCAAGATTTACATTTAATGGGCACCAACCAGCCTTACACTAATGCTCAAATGAAATTGTTTAGGCTTTTGGTTCATTGTGCTTTAAACAGAGAGCCGCAATAAATATCTCTAGCTAAAGTTATTTTTATTACCTACGTGATTGACAAACATATTGTTGGATAATCGCAAGAATGTTTTACCCAACTAAGTGATTGCTACTTAAAGAAATGCCTTCTTGCAAATACCCATCTTAAGTTCAATAACATATACAATTTTCATCTGTTTTATTATTAAAAACGTTCAATCTATGTTCTATATGTCTTTACGAAATCAGTGATTACTTGAAGCATGAAAGTGACTTAACAGTGTTTTAAGTGGGTTTTGTTATATGTCAAATTAGCTCTAAAACACCCCCCCCCCCAATATATATTATCCAATGGGTTTAATGTTAATTTCTGGTCAATGTACCTCAGGAAAAGGAATGAAGTAATGAAATGGAATCCCTAGTCATTTCTTAGAAAATGTTTTTTATTCCATTAAAAAATTCAATATTTTTATCAAACTCATGCGGGAAAAAAACATCCAAGTAAGGTGGTTTGTTATGGCATTTGTATATAAATTCAGCAGAAGAGCATCATCTAAAGTTGTAGTAGATGCTTCCACAAGGCGTCATCTAAGACGCCTTGTCTTCTGCCTTACGGTATTTGACAGCTACTCTGTAAGTTCTTTCAGCAAGGTTGATAGATTTTTACTAAAATTCATTAAAATAACCCAGCTAAGAAAAGAATCACACCTTAAGGTTACTTTACTTGACAACCCCACTTAAGATGAAAACTATTTGTGTATAATATACATTTAGGGGAGGTGGAGGGGTCATTCAGTGACTTCCATAATGATCACTCTTGACCAGTAGGGCCAATAGTTTGACCTGTTATAGAGAGTAACTGACCTGAAAGCACCTTTCACTAATGATATAATTAACTCTGTATGAGCACATTATTGATCGTGATTAGGTCCCTACAAGGATGTGGGGACTGAAGAGACAAACTTTAACCCCTTCAATGCCACGATCACACCATAGACACAATCACAGCATTGAAGGGGTTAACGCTGCAAAATGGAGCTATTGACGCAGAAGAGGGAGGTCAGGGCCACATGAGTGTTGGGATTGCAAAGCAGCATTCACACACAATGTAGAGAGGGGTGGGTTATCTCTTGGAGATTCATGACACCGTATGGGGCTTGTTCACTAAAGTAGGAGTTTGCAGGAGAGTCGCTGTTAGAAAAAGACCATTATTTCAACCAACAGTCGCCATTTCAACTCTGGTGGATTAGTAACAATTAACCCTATGAGCTTTTCCTACAAGAAGATTTTCACAGGGTTGGCTTTTCATAGTGAATCATAAAGTAATAAAAACAAGTTAATAAAAACCCCTTGTTTTATGGGGACACTTCAGCCATCATATGAACTTTAATGCATATGGTAGCTGAGAGGTCCCTTCAAATGTACATGGTGTCCCTTTTTCAAATGCACCAGGGCACTCTGCAGAGTCCAAAATACATAATTTCCTTGTGAAAAAACATACCTGGAGTGCAGATTTAGAAATATGTAATATCTTCTTCCATAAGCGTCTTATTTAGAACGGATAATTAAAGATGACTGCAGTGTTTTCCCCAGCTGTCACTTGTCACATTGCTGAATTACCAGTATGAAGTCATGCAGGAGAAGCAGCTCTTCCTATATGCCAATTTTCTCTCACTTGGCAACTTTTTGTTATCCGCTAGAGAAAGCATTGAAGACCCCCTTATCTTGCTGTTTTGCATAGATCAGCTGAACTATAGTTCAACAAATGTCTAAGGGGTATAAAATGCCAGCGATGATACGATTGCCCTTCCTTTATATGAATTATCCTTGACTCATTTTTGCAGAGACCCAACTGTTTCAAAACAACATTACCCATTATACATGAGGAGAAAAACAAAAACAACACAAATAGTGTAATATGTATGTAAAAATGAAAAGTAAAAAAGGGTGTAAGATCAACTCACAAACTTGCTGAATAAGTCAGGCTCATCAGGGTTCAGTAGTAGCAGAATTTATATATCTTCTAAAACTCTATAGAAATAGAAAAAAAACCACAAATGGTGCAGTATCTAAAACAAATCCGCAGAGAGGAAGGTCTGGATACACTTACAATTATTGCAGGCACAACTATATCGTAGTGTGCAAAAACGCATATAGAATGAAGTCCCAGATCCTCTATATAAAATGCTCTCTCGGGGTTATGTCAGCTTTCTCTCGACGCGTTTCGCCAGTGCTATACTGGCTTCCTCAGGAGAAAAGTTCGAAAGTTCAAAATCCGCATGTATCTGTGTGGAGTTTTGGGTCCGTGTCGCGGTTAAATACAATTTCCGGGTTGTGAGCGTCCTGCGTCATAAGACGCGTCCAATCCGGCTGTTCGTCTGCCGTCACGTCATTGGCGTCGTGTACGCGATTACATAGTCGCGTACAACATTCTCCGGCTACTGGTCTGCTCGCTCCCTGCTCGGATTAAATGTATAACCGCACACGCTCCTGCTTATGGAATGGATAGGATGCCGACACTATAATCATTAAAAGGTCCAAGTTTGTTCAAATCACGAAATCAATCGAGACAATGTATATCAAATAACAAACGTGAAACACTGTCTTTTGGTGACTATTTAGCGAATATTCTTCAATAAAATCAATGGACCAAAAAAGTAGTCTGTCTTTTCTATAGTTATATATAAAATAATCAATGTTTATTATGAAAAATTAAAATCAAATAAAATCACAATACTTATTTTTAATAATGGAACCAATAAAAAGTTAATTTTGTAATCAATGAATTGTGTATTTATAAAACTATTGTTATTATATCAAAGAGATGGTTTTTAAATATAGTTTTTAAATATTATTTTTAATGTGTCAAATCTACAGACATGATTTTTTAGAAAATCTACAGACATGATTTTTTAGAAGAGTATTCAAAGGGAAAAATAGAAAACAAAAAATACATTATTACAAATTTCATCTGGGAACAAGAACACAATTGAAAACAGTATTTTATACATATTAATAAAGTGCCAATTAAAGTGCTGAAATGAAGTGCCAATTTAAAGTGCTATACTATGACCATGTATCATTACCCTTAAATGGGTATCATTTAAATATGATGTGCAATATTTAAAGTGCAATGTTATGCTGTATTCAAAAGCACAAAATTATGGCATAACTTATCTATTTAAGGTGCAATAATCCACCTTGATTATTTTAAAGTGCAGAGACGTGCAGAATAACGGAAAAAAGAAATATGTCTCCTAAATTTTTTTTTTATTTTTTTTTTTGTTTGTTTTTTTTGTTTGTTTTTTTATTTTTTATGTCATGAAAGCTAGGATGTCTAAGTCTGTATTTAATCCCCCTTTTTTATGAGTTTGAAATTTAAAAATCCACTCAGTCTCCCTACGTGCTAATATTTGTTGGAGATCACCTCCTCTCCAATGAGGGGAGATAACATCAATCCCTATAATTCTAAATTGTGGTAAAGAGAAGGCTCTACACTGATTACAATGTTTGGGGACGCTGTGTTTAAGATTTTGATTGCGTATACCACCCAGATGTTCTAAACCTCTCACTTTCAATTCCCTTGTGGTTCTACCAATATACTGAGGAGACATATTTCTTTTTTCCGTTATTCTGCACGTCTCTGCACTTTAAAATAATCAAGGTGGATTATTGCACCTTAAATAGATAAGTTATGCCATAATTTTGTGCTTTTGAATACAGCATAACATTGCACTTTAAATATTGCACATCATATTTAAATGATACCCATTTAAGGGTAATGATACATGGTCATAGTATAGCACTTTAAATTGGCACTTCATTTCAGCACTTTAATTGGCACTTTATTAATATGTATAAAATACTGTTTTCAATTGTGTTCTTGTTCCCAGATGAAATTTGTAATAATGTATTTTTTGTTTTCTATTTTTCCCTTTGAATACTCTTCTAAAAAATCATGTCTGTAGATTTTCTAAAAAATCATGTCTGTAGATTTGACACATTAAAAATAATATTTAAAAACTATATTTAAAAACCATCTCTTTGATATAATAACAATAGTTTTATAAATACACAATTCGTTGATTACAAAATTAACTTTTTATTGGTTCCATTATTAAAAATAAGTATTGTGATTTTATTTGATTTTAATTTTTCATAATAAACATTGATTATTTTATATATAACTATAGAAAAGACAGACTACTTTTTTGGTCCATTGATTTTATTGAAGAATATTCGCTAAATAGTCACCAAAAGACAGTGTTTCACGTTTGTTATTTGATATACATTGTCTCGATTGATTTCGTGATTTGAACAAACTTGGACCTTTTAATGATTATAGTGTCGGCATCCTATCCATTCCATAAGCAGGAGCGTGTGCGGTTATACATTTAATCCGAGCAGGAAGCGAGCAGACCAGTAGCCGGAGAATGTTGTACGCGACTATGTAATCGCGTACACGACGCCAATGACGTGACGGCAGACGAACAGCCGGATTGGACGCGTCTTATGACGCAGGACGCTCACAACCCGGAAATTGTATTTAACCGCGACACGGACCCAAAACTCCACACAGATACATGCGGATTTTGAACTTTCGAACTTTTCTCCTGAGGAAGCCAGTATAGCACTGGCGAAACGCGTCGAGAGAAAGCTGACATAACCCCGAGAGAGCATTTTATATAGAGGATCTGGGACTTCATTCTATATGCGTTTTTGCACACTACGATATAGTTGTGCCTGCAATAATTGTAAGTGTATCCAGACCTTCCTCTCTGCGGATTTGTTTTAGATACTGCACCATTTGTGGTTTTTTTTCTATTTCTATAGAGTTTTAGAAGATATATAAATTCTGCTACTACTGAACCCTGATGAGCCTGACTTATTCAGCAAGTTTGTGAGTTGATCTTACACCCTTTTTTACTTTTCATTTTTACATACATATTACACTATTTGTGTTGTTTTTGTTTTTCTCCTCATGTATATGCGCTCCTTGGTTGTTTTGTTGTATCGTTGAACACTTTGAGGAAGAGTGTTTTTGGAAGCTGCAATCTTGGGGAGTATTCATTTAATTATTTGCACTTCACACGTGGAATTTGGATCTCTGTTTTTGTGGTTTATATTTACCCATTATGTTAAAGTTATTAAATATTTTTAGTAGATTTCAAGAAGATTTCCTTTTATTCTTTTCAAGAAGCATTTACATTTTCTAGGGCATACATCATATCAATATCTGCTTTTGTTTTATGTGGCAGTAAATAGCATAGTAACTAGTTTTTACCAGATTGGTAGCTGAATAATAGATGTTGTTATTACTCAACTGAGGTCACAAGAGCATACAATTAAGGGTACGTGACTTCTTGCATGAAAGGTAGAAATACATTCTAATAGTGCTATTTAAGCCCATATATGGAAACTTGCGGGACGGTGGCCAGGACTGCCAACAGATGTCATTGGGTGGTCCCGCTGATGTTGGTGGGTGGTCCCATTGATGTCGGGGGCATGACATCAGGGGAAACACCCCAATTTAAGGTAGAAATTTGGGGGGCAGTGGAGCATTTTAGGACCTCACCCCCGTGACCCAGAGGATTCTGGTGTTGACGCGGAGAACCACAGAAGTGTCACGAACTGGGTCCAAACAGATGACTGAAAGGACCCAGCGAGCCCAAATATTGTGTGCAGGAGTTACTGTGCAGTAGCGGAGTTGGACAGGGCCTGGTTGCAGGGCGACCACACTCACCCAGGTGTTGAGCACCTAGGGTTGTGCAGCCACATACCAGCGCCCTAATATAGCAGCAGATGTAGTCCAAAAGGAAACGAAGTGATATCCTGCAGGCACCCTGGAGCAGGCATGAAACATATCACTGGAATCACGTGCAGGATGCTGCAAGCAGGGAGTATGGAAGCTAAGCAAAGGATATAGCAGAAACATAACAAGCAAGGGACAGGGAGACCAGGCACGAAACATAACCAGACAAGACATACATGTTACAGGGCACTACAGTGAACCAGACAAGGAATAAACATTACTAGACAAGATATACATGATACAGGGCACAACAAAGGACAGGGAAAAAGGCAGGGAACACAGGGGAAGGAGTGAGGAGCCGGAAATCTCGAATGCTTCTCCTATAAGCAAGGATAGGCCATATTGACTAGGACATGGGGAGAGAAGAGAGGAACCAGAATCCTCAGATGATACAAGGAAGAAGGGCAAAGGTACATAAGAGACAGACAAACATGAATACAGAAACTAGCCTAGAACTATGATAACAATTGGAGATTCCGTCACATCATATGGCCATAGTATGCTTAGCCCACCACTACGCCAAAGTACTCCAATGACGGTGGGTCCTAACGCTAATCCCTGCTGACAGTGGTACGAAACAAACCAAACATGTAAACCAAACACATAGCACTGAGACATACCTTTAGACTGCAGACTGAGACAAACAGAACACACAGGTGGAGCTCACCTTATAACGGAAACAGAGCTGAAGCAAAGAGCTGAAGCAGAAGCAAGGAATGGAAGATCAGAACAGAGCAAAAGGAAATCCATGAATGGATCGAAGCAAAACAGGGAAACTGAAACAAGACAGATATGCAGCTCCGCAGCCTGGGCAGAACGTGACAAGAAGCAGCGCTTCTCCTGGAGTTCCTAGGTATGCATATACCTTACACTCCTAGGACAATAGTAAAAGTACATAAAATGATAAGAGTACTCCTAAGAGTATTCCTGGCAAAAATTATAATTACAATAATTATTTCTGGTTCTGCGAATTAGGTTTCTAATGCTTCATTTAGCTAAAAAAAAATAAAAAATCATTATGATGTGATTAATTAAAATAACAAATGACAAAGTTTTATTGTTTATTAATATTTAAATTTCCATTTGAGTTATTATATTATTATATTATTTTTATTTTATATATTCAGATTGAGAACAATAAATTGAATATTGTCTACACTTTCTATGTGATGTCATGCAAATAAAGGAGCTTTAAGGATTTGCCCCAAAGACTCTAAGTTTGGCAGCTATATGACAAGTCTATGGGGTATTCACTTACATCTTTGGCTGGATAATTTAGTGTTACGGTCTGTTCATTGCTTGGCTTTACCGTTGCCTACATGAGTCTATACGCATACCTCCTTAAGCCTATGGCTCTCTCCACCAATGCCCATACAGAGTGCAGATATGGAGAAGATAGGGAATACCTCCAGTATAGTTTTCCTTAAAAAATGTCTAGAAACATTTCTTTATATTATTGTTTTAAATGAAACAGACCAATTTTAATATTTTCCTTTTATGTTTTCCAAATGCCCAATTAAACCTCTTTAAAAGAAAAACTAACAAAATCTACAGACAGAATTATTTAACTTTGTAGACATCAATGGGACTTGCTAGAATAGAAGAAACCGAATAAGAATTAATTATGTTCTGCAATCCTCGTAAAATCAATTGCAACAAAAGACAAAAATGATTTTGAGCGCTGCAGTGGATGATTATCGAAATTGAGTATCACCTTAAGGTTTGAGTGCTACTGTCTAAGTAGACAGTCAGATTCTATCCCTTGGAAGAATTCTATTACGTTGATTTTAAGTTGTATAGACATGAGAGAATAAAGCCTTGATATCTTGATAAATTTTGGTACCACTTAACATTTGAACTTTGCTAACCACAATATTAATTAGAAGTGCCTGCTTCCAGTAAGTCTGCTTTGATTACACTTTAAAAACGAAGTTGTAAATTATAAAGTCAATAAAAAGAAAAATATATAAAACTTGAGAATCAACACAAAAGGTTAAAGAGTTAAAAGTGTGGAAATGTGTTGAAAACTCAGAAGAAGCTAATAAAATAACCAGATAACAAGAACTGTGAGTCTGTTGCAATCTGCATGTTAATGCAACTAATAATGCTTAACAAATACATTCACACAAAAAAAACATACATTATATGGACAAAAGTATTGGGACACCTCACCATTACACCAACAGGAACTTTTATGAAATTGCATTCTAAATACATAGACATTAATATGTGGTTGGTCCCCCCTTTGCAGCTATAACAGCTTCCACTCTTCTGGGAAATCTTTCCACAAGATTTTGAGGAGTTTCTGTGGGGATTTTTGCCCATTCATCCAGTAGAGCGTTTGTGAGGTCGGACACTGATGTTGGACGAGATGCCCGGCTCACAATCTCCAGTTCATCCCAAAAGGTGTTCGCTGAGGTTGAGGTCAGGGCTCTGTGCGGTTGGTCAAGTTCTTCCACCCTAAACTCATCCAACCATGTCTTTATGGACCTTGCTTTGTGTGCTGAGGCGCAGTCATGCTGGAATAGAAAACGATCTTCCCCAAACTGTTCCCACAAAGTTGGAAGCATAGCATTGTCCAAAATGTCTTGGTATGTCTCCTTCAGCATACAAATTCATGTAGGAAAGAGCCTCCCCAAACTGTTATGTTTGGTTGGATGAGTTTGGTGTGGAAGAACTTTACCAGCCGCACAGAGCCCTGACTTCAACTCCATCGAACACCTTTGGGATGACCTGGAATGCAGGTTGCGAGCCAAGCCTTCTCATCTAACATCGGTGCCTGACTTCACAAATGCTCTACTGGATGAATGGACAAAAATTCCAACAGAAACACCCAAAACAATTATGGAAAGGCATCCCGGAAGAGTGAGACTGTTAAAACTGCAAAGGGGGGTACCAACTTCATATTAATGTCTATGTATTTAGAATGCAATGTCACAAAAGTCCTTGCTGGTATAGTGGTATGTTGTCCATATAGTGTGTATGTGTGTGTGTGTGTGTGTGTGTGTGTGTAATATATATACACACACTACCATGGTTAGGAAGCTGAAATCCCCTGTAAATGACCCATTGAGCAACTGAATTGCCCAATATGTGAGTTGTGTAGGTTAAATAGAACTCATTTTTCAGTGAATTAACTATTTCATGAGAGAAACCTGTTTTTGTCTAATTAGATCACTTGGGTACGGGTGACTTTGTTTGATCAGGCAGCGTTTTGTAGACTCACAACCTATATGGTTTCAGCTTTTGCAATAATAATACACTTTTTAGGTCTAAGACATAATATTTGATCAATTCTACATACTTAAAAACATTTGTTATTTGGCAAGCATAATATGTACTGTAGAAACCAACACAATGAAACAAGGTTAGGGTCTCAATAGGCCACTGATGTTGCATTGCCTATGATAATGAAACAAGAATGGTCCACTTGAATGAAACGTACACGCTCTGTAAAAGTGGAATATTTCAAAAGGCATCTAGATGCAAAAATTTAGAATTTGCAAAAGAATCTCGGGACATTGAAGACATCCCTTAACTGCAACAAAAGGTATGTTTTTATGCTCACTCTTTCCATTACAATGCAAGCAAAAAAAAAGGTTCTATTTGAATTTCAATATTTATGCCGATGTAGCAGAGCAGATGCTATTTAAGTTTTAAAAAAAGGAAAACACAGATGGTTTTTTGATGCTTTTAAAGTTATGTAAACAAAAGAATTTTAGTAGCCGGATTGCTGCAAGCATCTTCCCGAAACACACCATAATATAATTAATCACCTTTAAACAGCAGGGATTCTGACAGTCGCACTTTGAGAACGATGAAAAATAGAATAAAAGCCTTAGGTGTCATGATCACTGCCATCAGCTGTGGGTATGTGAACATCTTATCTCTGTCCACATTCAATGTCATGGAAAGGGCATAATACTTATGTGACTAATGTCTGTTTTATTAAGAAGAAACTTTATAGAACTTGGTGGCAATGCTAATTTTTACATTAGCATACTTGGAAACTTCCCAGGGTAGGCAACCCAGAGCGCTATCTCTTCTAGGGAAGTAGATTCACATAGTGGAGGGACAAGTTGCATATGGCGGATGGGCTAGCCCCAGAGTGGGTGGGAGTCATGGGAAAGTGAGTAGGCATAAAAACAAAAAATACAGCGCTTAATGTGACCCACCAAAAATAAAAAAAACACAAACAGAGGGGGAATGATCAAAAGTCAGCCCCACACACCAATAAGTGACATAAACAAAATAGTTATCAATAATAGTTACCAGTCTTATGTGTTTAAATAAAAAATTGTGAATATATAAGCAATAAACTGGTTTCATAACCAATAAATGACAAAGCTGCTAGTCTTGAAAAGTGCACGTTCTCCAACAGGTAGAGAAAGCCTACAAAGATAAACACAAACTGAAAAAAAGAGACAGCGCTTGAATAGATATAAAAACAATATATTTAATACAAAGACAAAAATATACAATACATTCAATAAAAGAAATACACAGACAAAAATTATATATAAGACCTCAATATTTGGGTACAACTATATAAATAAATCAAAAACAGTGGAGTAGTGTTCAGCCTACCCCAATAGGGGTTAAACAAATAAATATACAGGGAGAACAGAAAAGAAAATAAATATACTTCGTATATATAAAAGGACACTTACCACTGATAATGACTGTGCCTGGCCAGGCTTGTGCCAAAAATCAAGCAGGACGTGTTTCGTTTGCGAACTTCCTCAGCTGCAATGGGCGCACATTATTAAATATATTGTTTTTATATCTATTCGAGCGCTGTCTCTTTTTTTCAGAAAGTGAGTGGACAGGTATTGGACTTTACCCTGGAGACACTGGGTCAAACACAGAGAGATCCCAGGTATGCACAATAGTTTATGAGATCTGCTGACTAAATTAAAAAGTGAGTGCTAGACTTTGCTGAAACACGCCACCTCACCATTTTGAACATGAAATATGATGGCCAAACCTTATAAATTCTCTGCTTCTAAAACGTGAGTTGACAATAATGCATAGTTAAGTTTGTAAGATTTTTTAGATCAGGTTGTCGCCTTAGGCCATTACATAAGGAATGCCCAACCGCGCAATCAGGCATTCCCTTCCAGTAGATGTCGCGGCTGATGTCCACAAGAAGGTCACTGGAGGAGAGGATATAAGATAGACCCTTTGATCTCTGATTGCTCCCCCTGCTGGCCGATTGCATGCATTGTGATCAGCAATGCAAACCTATGGAGCCTTACTTGCGGATCACAGTGGGATCAGTGCAGAGGGAAGAAAGTGAGAAACAACCACAAAGGGAAAAAAATAACATAAAAATGAGCATTAAAAAATATATTAAAAAATACACGAACAATACAGTGATTTCTTTCAATATTGCACTGTGCAATAATAATAGTGATAAAAAGTCCTTACATCACATTGTGATAGCATTACATGTAAAAAGTGTAAGCTCCAGCCCCCCATTCATTACAACTTAACCCCTTAAGTCAGAAGTATTAAAAATACTACCCTATATGTGTACTGTGTAATGCTATATGGTCCTTTAGAACATAAAACATGTATGTGGGGTATGTGGGGTATGTCTGTAATCAAGGGATGTTGCTGAACATACATTGGATCATTTTTTATCAGTGGCATCTACTGTGTAGAACAATATGTTTTGCATACTAGCACTCACTATTTATTTATTTTTTCAATAAAAGATGCATAATCGATTATTAAACCAATTAAAAATGGCTTGGACTTTCGGGTGTTAAACCTGCAGCTACCCTGTATACCTATTGGGCTTGTGTTGTGGCTTCCCACCCCTGGCGCATAGCAAATGTTGTGCCAATATTCAAAAAGGGGACAAAAAGTGACCCGGGGAATTATAGGCCTGTTAGTTTAACTTCTGTTGTGTGTAAACTGTTTGAGGGTTTCCTAAGAGATGCTATTTTGGAGTATCTCAATGAAAATAAGTGTATGACTCCATATCAGCATGGGTTTACAAGGGATCGGTCCTGTCAAACTAACCTGATCAGCTTTTATGAGGAGGTGAGCTCAAGACTGGATCGGGGTGAATCGCTGGATGTCGTATATCTTGATTTTTCCAAAGCATTTGATACGGTGCCACATAAAAGGCTCGTACATAAAATGAGAATGCTTGGGCTGGGGGAGAATGTGTGTATGTGGGTAAGTAACTGGCTCAGTGATAGGAAACAGAGGGTGGTTATTAATGGTACATACTCTGAGTGGGTGACTGTTGCTAGTGGGGTACCACAGGGGTCAGTTTTGGGTCCTATTCTTTTTAATATATTTATTAATGACCTTGTAGAGGGATTGCATAGTAAAGTATCAATCTTTGCAGACGATACTAAGCTCTGTAACGTGGTTAACACAATAGAGGACAGCGCACGATTACAAATGGATCTGCATAGGTTGGAGGCTTGGGCTGGGATGTGGCAGATGAGGTTCAACACAGATAAATGTAAGGTTATGCACATGGGGAAGAAAAATCCAGGCTGGGAATATGTATTAAATGGGAAAACACTGGGGACGACTGACATGGAAAAGGACTTAGGAGTTTTAGTTAACAGTAAATTTACCTGTAGCGACCAGTGTCAGGCAGCTGCTGCTAAGGCAAATAAAATCATGGGGTGCATCAAAAGGGGCATAGATGCCCACGACAAGGAAATAATTCTACCCCTGTACAAGTCACTAGTCAGACCACACATGGAATACTGTGTACAGTACTGGGCACCAGTGTACAAGAAAGATATAGTGGAGCTGGAGAGGGTTCAAAGACGGGCAACCAGAGTAATAAGGGGAACGGGAGGACTACAGTACCCAGAAAGATTATCAGAATTGGGGTTATTTAGTTTGGAAAAAAGACGGCTTAGGGGGGACTTAATAACTATGTATAAATATATAAGGGGACAGTACAGAGATCACTCCCAGGACCTATTTATACCCAGGACTGTATCTATAACAAGGGGACATCCTCTACGGCTGGAGGAAAGAAGGTTTCTACACCAGCACAGACGGGGGTTCTTTACAGTAAGAGCGGTGAGATTATGGAACTCTCTGCCAGAGGAAGTGGTGATGGTAAACTCAATAAAAGAGTTCAAAAGGAGCCTGGACGTGTTTCTTGAAAGCAATAATATTACAAGTTATGGATATTAGATTAATAGGGACAGAACGTTGATCCAGGGATTTATTCTGATTGCCATATTTGGAGTCGGGAAGGAATTTTCCCCCTGGTATGGGGCAATTGGCATCTGCTTCATAAGGGTTTTTTGCCTTCCTCTGGATCAACACAGTAGGGACACAATATGTATATAGGTTGAACTTGATGGACTTTGGTCTTTTTTCAACCTTATGAACTATGTTACTATGTTACCCCTGAGTCTTGGGCGTTTATACATATATATATATATATATATATATATATATATTTATATATATATATTTATATATATATATATTTATAATTGAGACTTTATATTTTTATCCTGAAATTAAAAAATCCAGAGGGTTTAGTAACAATGTCACGAATAAATTTAAAATGCAAAAGAAATATGGCAATCATAAAAAAATAATAATTAATTGGTGAGGTTTTCTAAAAAAAAAATTAGAAATTTAACTTTGGTAAAAAAAACAAAAACACAAAACTTGTTATTCTAATTCGTCATCTTTCTACTATAATGGCAACGGTATAGTCTTTCTCAACGGTGAAAATTATATGCTAGTTCTTAGAGCATCACCGATGAATAGTAATCCTGAATAATAGATGTTATTTGAGAAATGATTTTTTATCTTCGTGATCCAGTCTTTATAAGCCTAGCCATCAGTTATGTGACATTTCAAAGTGGGGAACATTGGGTTCATTAACAAAACAGATGCATTTGAAATTTTAATGTCAGAACAAACAAAAGAATGCACAGTCTTTAATAAAACTCATATTTCGCATACATTTTGTCTCGGCTAGGTGTATATGAGAAGTGTTAAAATCATACGTCAGAAATAGGTAATTATAGACAGGGATATACGGCACATTCTGCTATGCCACCCAAATACAATACGTTTGTGGCCATTTGAAATTATTTTGTTCTGTGAGATGACAAAGAACATATTTTCAAAAGACAATAAACAGAAAAAGTTAATAATTCAGCATGGTGTCTGCAGTTCTTTTATGTTCAAAAAACAAAGAAACTTGAAAATGACAACTTCCAACCGGATGAAAACGAAAAATAAAACAAACACAACTTGTCCAAAACCCATTGGAATGCTTAGATGTTCGCATTCTGTTTCAAGAGAGACGCGCTTAAACACTGAGCTCAATATCTTTAAATGGAAGTATTCTTCCACCCTTACTGCACCAGACAAGTGTGTACAAAATCTGCTGACAGTAACCCAAAAATCAGGACTGTCCGTCACAAAACAGGACAGTTGTGAGATACACGGTGCTTGGAGTCCACTGCCGGATTTGTGTCACCGGCCCTAACGCTTAGTATCAAAGCTCAGCATTTTAGACATGCTTATAACAGGCGTCGGGGGAGGGGCAATTATGCTGCATACCTCCCCGTTCAGTTGGTCAAAGAAAGACACTTTTGCTTTACAGGGTGTTATTCGAGACATGGATAGGGACGCGGCTTTAGTGAGAAACAAAGACAGAGGAGTTCGGGTACCAAGCGGGGAATGTCCCTCATAAACAAGGGTACTTAAGAGTAATGATGCCACATCCACTAGGTGAAGCCCAATTGGCCTTATCAGTCTACTTGGGCCATTTTCACGGTGAGCATTGCTTTTTAAGCCACACCCATTCCCCTCCCATGGTGCTCTGGAACGTATATATACTGCCTTATATCTGGGAACTGCCCAGTTTGTCTTGAAGGTCCCACGAAGCTCTTTCTCCAGGCCGGAGAGCGGCATTCGACCTGCCCACTTTTCCTCCCACTTCCCCGCCTACTCCCCCTAATGTCCAGCTATCTAACTGTAGCCCTGCCCCCTCATGTGCTAGCCCCACCCCAACAGAAGATGGAGATATCCGGTTGGCCCACTGTGGGAAGTTCCTAAGTACGCTTATAGGAACATCTTTTTCAGTTGGTTACTTTACATCCTTATCTCTTTAGTAGGAAAATAATAATCATGTCTTAAATTTATATGAATTTTTAATAACGCTGGCTTTTGAGAGGCCGTGTTACATAAACCAGCGCTTAATGCTTTAACAGAACAGATACATTTTCTCAGACTAGTAGTTTTTTTCTCATTAAAAGAGCACATTATGCCTCTCTGGCGTTTTAATGAAAGCTTTATTGAATTCCAGGCTTGTCCTACTGGCCATTTGAAGGGTTTTCATAGAGCGTCTATGCAGCCGTGAACCATTGGATTTGTAGACCGTTCTAGAGGCTGAACAGCTGTGGACCGACTGTCTCGCTAACTGGCAGTCTAACCGCTCGTTAAATTAACATGTTGGCACAAAAAAAGTATCTAATACATTAGCACATTCATTGGTTCTTTTGTGCTGCTGTATGTGCATATATATATATATATATATATATATATATATATATATATATATATACACAAACCTTTTTTTCATTTAACTTGATTGTCTGCATTTTACATTTATTTCCCTCTTTGTAACATTTATTCTGCCCCCACACATATACATATACATATACACATCGACACACATATACATACACATATATATACACACAAATACACACATTACCTACCGTATCCTCCACTTCCTTCTTGTATGTTCTTTATGGTCTATAGCTCCTTCTATACCCATTGCATAGCTTAAAGATGTGGATAATTGCTTAATGGAATTACCAGCTAAGGGAAAATATTTTTCATTACCGATTGCTCCCTTTAGGTGCCAAGCAGTGGATATTAAATTTAACTGTCCACCCCCTGCCACCCAAATAGTGCATTGGATCGACCTCCTCTACCTGGGGTATAGGTGTTCTGAGCATGAGTTTGATATAAACTTGGGGTGACAAGCTCAGCACAGGCAGGAAACTTGAAGCCCTCTGGCAGGGCACACGGCAGGAGCACGGCTGAAGACCTCTGGCAGGGCACACAGCAGGAGCATGGCTAGAAGCCCTCTTTCAGGGCACACGGCAGGCCGCTACAGGCCAGCAAGCGGTAATGGATGCTGACCAATGCACGGTATGAAGGATGATCCAAAGAATAGTCACAGTCCAAACCAAAGGTCAGAAACCAGAATATCACAATCGGCTGGGTACCAAGGGATAAACACTAGAATGAGGTCAGAGTCCAAAGCAAGGGTCAAACAAAGAAGACAGATCAGATACAGCAAATCAGCAAATTCAAGGCCAGGAACACAATGCTCTAGCTTTGAAGCCAGGATAATGCCCAGTTCATATTGGGCCTTAACTGCCTGAAGAACGGGCAGGTGCATCAAAAGCACGCAGGAATAACATGGCCAAGGAGATGCAGAAGGAAACAGCAACCCAAGATCCACTGTGTGGAGTAGTGGATGGGAGATTTGTCTAGAGTTCGCAAGGTTGCTGGTTCAAATCCCTATGGAGTCTGACATTTCTAGTGTGAGTCGGTCATAGCGCTTGTTTTTTGTTTCTAACTGACATCAGATGAACTTTACCGTAGTCAAGAGGGAATTAAGAAGGAGTATTTGCCTCAAAATATTAGCACGTAGGATGATGTATGTATAAATAAAGCTTGCTGACCCCAGTGTACCTAAATGCATTTGGAGTGCAAGTGCTGCAAAGTCACATTTTCTAAGTTTCTTGCATAAACTTAAATTTTAGTAAAAAGGCCTTATAGTAAAAAATATTAAATAGTTCTAGTCTTGATAATATGTTTATATAGTTTTGAAGGCGCAAGCCATTGTTCATTGTTACAGCAGCAACGCATCCTCTCACATCCTTAAAAACCGCTAAAACAATTGTGTACACATTTTAATGCCATAAAAACCTCAAAAAGCTTCCACTTGCTGGGTCCTTGCTGTTGAGACAACATAAATGACAAGGAGAGAAATAAATACAATAACATAACACAAATAAATAGAAAACACAGCTATTTACAGCGTTTAGAATAGAACTAGAAAAATAACATCCACTTTCTGTAACCTGACAGCTGGGGATCCACAATGCAGAGCCTAGACATGAACCAGAATAGGCAGACACCAAAACAGGTCGAGTAGTCAAAGACTAGGACGAGGCCAATGACAAGAGCAGGCAGGATAACGGAGTAAGCCGGGCCGAGGTCAAGGCCAGGAGCAGGCAGGATAAACTGGAACAAGCCAAAGTCAAAACCGTAGAGTCACAAATAACAGAGAACGGAGCCCAGAGTGCTAACAAAGAAACTCTTTGACAGGCAATGAGTGGTCAGCTAAGGTGTCCTTAAATAGCCCTAGATAGAAAAACCTCGCCTTTAGGTAATTGCTGGGGCGTGGAGAAAATAGGGTTGTAATGGTCGGCCATCTTGGTTAAGGTTCACACATGCGCAGTTTGGCGGCCATCTTTGGTGTGGCTCGCGCATGCGCGGTGGTTGGCAGAAAATGCCAGTCGGCCAACCTGGGTATGGCCCGGCAAGTAGTGGATCCTCTCCTGTGTCGGCAGTGGTGAGTAGGAGAAACAGCTACATCCGTAGCAGTTGCAGGTAAGTTTGTTACACTTTCCAGATCAAAAGGCATGTTAAAAGAATAAGTAGTATCAAATATAAACTGCTTGAACATTTATAAAATAAGCAACTATATAAATTAGGTGACACATAGAATGTATACTTACCATCGTGTTGGTATATAGTCTGCTGGAAAGTAGTTTGTGTTTTATGTTCTATGTGGGAAGCAGCAAGCGATGCTCCTATCTTACAAAATATTTTTTATCAACTGCAGTTTAAGGTTTATAAATGTAAAATAATGCACTTGGGGCAGTCAAAAGGCAAAAATATAGTATTAAGGGCGCTGTACTGTGGGCTACATCAGAGATGGGTTTGAAAGTGACTATTCTTGGGAAACTCTGACCTTTTTAAATATGGAAAGAACATTTGATAGCAGGTAAGAACAATTTGGCCCATTGAGTCTGCCCCTTTTTCCTTCTTTAAAGACTCACAATTTAATTAGCCCTTGGTCTCATCTTAAATTCAGAATAGTAATACATACTGCTTTATTTTAAGTCATTTTTTATTCATTTTACTTACTTGGATGTTTAACACAAATCCTTGTGCATAATCCTCTGGCATTCTTCTGTGTCTTCCCTCATGCAACATAATTGCGTAATCCCAGAGCCACAAATTACAACTTAATCTTCAGCAATACATGACTTCACACAAGGGACATCTGACATCATCAGATGATATCACTGGCCTTCTTGTTACATGGTCTGGCTAAGACCAGCCTATACTCACAGATGGAACACCAATGGAGAACTCCAGGTAAATTTTCCAAAACACTGAATCACCTAGTACTTTCTAGTCATAAATCACTCTTACGAAAGCTATCTAGTTCCGGGAAGGGCTACTAAAATGGTGAATAGTTTGCAGGATAAAGTTGAGAGAATCTCAATATGTATATCTTAGAGTACAGGAGAGAGAGAGAGAGAGAGAGAGAGAGAGAGAGAGAGAGAGAGAGAGAGAGTAAATAGATAGATACAACAAGGTAAAGGACTTGTTAGGCCATAACCTAAAACAAGAGGGTCAGAAGCTAACATGTAATTTAAGGAAGTTTTACTTTTCTGGGAAGCCTTCACTCAGATAGGATAGAGATTAATACAGGAGGGCATTAACCATGGATGGCATAAGCCTGATTCTATACTGAATATAAGGAAAGACAAAGGACCATATAATGTTTGAGGCTTTAAAGAAGGAAAAGAGAGCAAACTCAATGGGACAAATTGTTCAAATTTTCCTTCCATATTTAAAAAGGTCAGGGTTGTGGGAGTTTCCCTTTTAAGTGCCCAAAAATAGTCATTACCATTTGGACTAAAAAATAGAAAAGGAAATTGTTCGGTTAGCAGCTGGTCTTTAGTATTTGTCACTTCCAATTTTTTCCTATTTTCATATTTGTTGAACATGTTTGAAAAAAAAAAGTGAATAAACATTTCTTATTATGTTCTCTTTTTTCTTCCTTAAGGTATATCGATGAAAGAAAATATATTCTATTGGCATAATTTAATTTTAAACACATTTTCTACTGTTTCTACATTTGCATATTTACTACTGCCAACTTGTGTTTTTGCTTAAATCAAACTATACCGAACTGTGTTTTAGTATGCTTATTTATTTACAGGGTTTCAGTAAAATGATTGTTGCGAGTTGTAGATGAGGCCATGCAAACCAGCTGTCATGAACCTGCAAACAACTCACAAAATATAAAATTGCTTGTACCTCCATCAACTCATAAATGACTCAAAGATCAGTTGTGAGTAGCTCACCCTTAATGTGACTGACAACTTGCCTTTTTTAATCAACCCCCATTTGTTAATAAAAGCAATTATAATGTAATCATCTTGGATAGTATTCTCAAATAATGCACATTAGTGTCTCAAAATGTACAAAGATTGATTTATTTACTATTTAAATTCAAGATGTTCCATTTACATGTTACTTTATATAAAGTTTGGGAGTGTATTACGTCCACGGGCCAAAAAAGTTTCTTTGGTGTTCCACAGACCCAAGCGTGCAATTACTGGGGAAAATTAGATATTAAATTAATAGCACAGTGATATGTTTAATTAAAATACAATAATACCGTTAGAAAACCATAATAAATTTCCCCAGGGGAAACTAGATGTTGCCTGGGGCGCCCTGTGCTGTCACAGCAACTTTCTCAATTAGTGAAACTGAAGAGTTCTCATGCTACAGAATAGATTGAGCTGTAGACAAGGTATTGCTAAAATACCCTCTGTGACATAAACCGGCTATATTATACATTTCTTATTTGAAAAAAAAATGACACCTAAATTAATTAATTTTTATTTTTTTTGTGAGCAAAACGAAGGAACTTTCCACCAGATTAAGCAGGAGCTATTTTTGCATCTTGATAAAAGTGCATGGCAGGTAATATTAGCTCCACCAATTAGGTAGTAAGGAATCATTCAGCTGTCACTAAGTTCTATTCAACATTGAAAAGGTTTTTCCAGCAACGTGTTTGAGACTCATCTTACAAGAGCCTATAATAAGTCAGTAAGCATGCAAGAGATTTTTCTATATTGTGTTAAAAGTTCTCTCTTAATACAAAATTCCAACCACTGAATTAATAGAAATAATTGAATCATTTAATTTTAATCAGCTACAATTGTGTTATGGCACATATTTTATGAACATATTACTATTAGATTAATAGAAAAACGTTAATATGCAGGCTTCAATAAATTCCTTATGCCTTTTTAAGTTTCTAATTTCTTTCTTATTTGTCAAGATAACCTATATCCCTATATAAAAGTTCAATTTTTGGGTGCTTTTATAAATATCGTAGGTTAAAATAAGGTAATATAAAATGGAAGGAGGGTAAAAGATGGATACACTTTAAATAAGGAATGCAGCTTTCACACCTGTTTTGTGAACCAGTGTAACTGTTTGTTTCATGGAAGCTGAGATCGGTGGCAGCCTGTGGCAGAGCCAGGATTGTCTATTTTATTTCCTGCCCTACATTACTCTCCCTTCTCCTCAGACCACTCATAAATATGGCTCATGACACATGTTTGTATACCTATAGAACTGTAATGTGTGAAACTGGTTTATTCAAGAAGAGGTGAATAGAGGCTTCTTTGGTTGCTTTTCTGCCCACTGCTCTGGGTCTTTATGTCAGAGTGCCGGATGTCACTGACACATTCAGTGTAATGCTGTTTAGGGAGCAAAGATGTAGCTCAGACAAGCTGTTTAGGGACAACGATGGCACTGTGCAAGCTATTTGGGGCTCAAAGACAGTACTGACCAGCTGTCCTGGGACAAACATGGCACTGACAAGCTATTTGCAGGCAAATATGACACTGACAAACTATTTGGGGACAAAAGATGGTACTGACAAGCTATTTGGCCGTAAATATAACACAGAAAAGCTGTTTAAGGTTTCAAGATTATTTTATGTTATGCGTTGCCTTGTGGTGCCCTGTCTAGATTATTGCAATCCCCTACTAAATGGTCTCCCCTTTTCATTACTAAAATCCATCATGAACACTGCTTCATTCGTCATCTACTAATATCAGGTACTCTATTGACACCCTATACCCTCCAAAAATAAATCCCAGCTCCTAACCCCCGACCTACGATGCCTTTAAAATCCTGCAACCCCCATATCTCTGCTGTCATATGCAAATAATAACTTCCTACTGCCCTCTTCATTTTCTCCTGACTTACAAGAGGAATGACTTGCATCTCTCTTCTACCATTTTTACAGTTTCAAACAATTCCAGAAAAGATGGCTAGGTAGATTTTTCATATTCCTTTTTTCCCTCCACATTGGCAGAATTTTATGGACCTAAGATGACTATAAACCCTCATAACACTTAGCGATGCCAACCACAAGATAAATATTTTTGGATAAGGAAAAGTAAGTCTATGGCTAAGGTGTCCCAGCAATCGTATGCGATTCAGGCAAGGATAAGCAAGCTGTCATTGAACCCTGGTGCCCTCACCTAAAACTACCAAAATGAAAAGTTGCATGAACTTATATGTTCTTGTTGGTATCAGGGGTAAGTAAGTAATTTTACAGCTCGGTGGGCTGCTCGGGGGAAGCCCCAACAAAGGTGTCTCATTTTGGGCCCCTGGAGTACTGGGTGTTAGGTGTTCTTCATCAATGCTTAGCTAGACTGTGAACAAAAATCAGGACTTTCCTGCAGAAAGTAGTAGGTATGGGAATATGCTGGTAGCCCCCCCTATATATATATATATATATATAATTATAGTTTACAAATCACTTTATGGCCCCAAGACTTCATCAAGTGGTTACCCACCCAAAATATTTCAATATATAAATATAACACTGAACATATTAAGATAATGTAAGGTTTATCGACCTTGCTACATAACAACTAGAAGGACAGTCGGTAATTTTTATGATGTTAATTGCTGCCCGGCTTTAAAATGGGATTTTAATTGCTAGTCAGCTTTGTGATGCACTTTTAATTGGTGGTCATCGCTGAAATATATGCTTGGTAATATCAAATTCACTTTCTTTGTGAATTTTATTGGTATAAAAATAAAACTAGAGGAAAAAGAATCAATAGATGTGATTAACACGACGTACTGAATATGGTGCCTAGTCTTTTTTTTTTTTTTACTCCAGCTGTGCTATTCAGTTCAACATAAATGTCTCTATAATTAATGCAAATTATTTCAAATCAATATTTTACCAAGAGTGTTGAAAGTAGCTGAGTGAAATTATTTATAAAATAAATTTCACCTTATATTTACTGCTTTTACCACATAATTACACACAATTTACTGTCGACATGTTATTCATATTGAACATTAAAGAATACATTACATATTTATGGTCTGCGCCGTGTGCAGAGCCATCTTATGTAAAATGAATAGAATCAGCTTTCTCTAAGGCTCTAATTACCTGGCTACAATTAACACCTAAAATATCTGTGTTTCAATATTAAAAGTCATATTATGGGATATACACTAAAGGATTAACGATCTACGATTCAAGGATATCAGATAAAAATGTACGTACAAGTGGAAGGTATTTTCTTCCTATTTAGTGTATTTAAGTCCATAAAGGTTAAAACTACAAAATGTAACATATCTCACTTTTATCTGTTTTCATGTCCATGGTTGTGAGCGGATGGCCTCCGTATGTAAAGGGATGAAATGTTCCAAAGGTTTGGATTATATTGTCTCTCCATTCTACATCTCAGGCCATGGACGGTAGGAGTTGAGGTGGGACTAGGTTTCCGAGGCATCACATTAACCTCCACCACACTTTCACAGATCAGGAAGGTAATAAGGAACCCAGGGATGCTGCCATGGTAACCCATCCCATACATGAACCTCCACCACACATTCAAATATCAGGAAGATAATAAGGAACCCAGGGATGCCGCCATGGTAACCCATCCCATACATGAACCTCCACCACACATTCAAATATCAGGAAGATAATAATGAACCCAGGGATGCCGCCATGGTAACCCATCCCATACATAAACCTCCACCACACATTTACAGATAAGGAAGATAATAAGGAACCCAGGGAAGTCACCCTCTTCACTCGTCATCCCTTAGATTAACCTCCACCACACATTAACGGCCATTACACATTTATAGCTCAGGAAGATATTAAGGAGCCCAGGGAAGCCAGCCTTTTAACCCACCACATTCTAGGCCAGCCAGGGATCAAAAACACAATTTTTTTCAGTATTACCTATAATAACAATACATAACTGTCAAACAAAATCCCCAAATATATTCAAGTATGCCAAGGATTGTAACCTTACAAGGCTTTTATTATAACATAATGCATTACTATTTTCAAACTATATGTTTTCATATTTGATATTCTGAATATTCTCATTTTTATTCAGATGTGCTTTTTGGTATCTTAACCCCTTCAGGACCGGAGCCGTTTTTGTGTTTTTGCCATGTCTTTCTTCAACTGTAATTTCTCTCTTATCAATTGGTGCACCCACACAAATCATATATTGTTTTTTTCAGCACAAGTAGGGCTTTCATTTGAAACCATAGTAAGCTGGGTAGTACATTGTTTTGTTTGAAATAAACTGGAAAAAGTGGGGGAAAAATGAAAAAAAACATTTTTTTACAGTTTTGTATACATACAAATTGTACACACATTAAACCAATGGGAAAAAATTATCCCAAATATATTCATTAAGTTGTCCTGATTTGGAAACCACCCAACATGGCCAGGATTTTTATCTATTTTGACCAGTATAGGGCAAATATTGCAAGGCATGCATCACATTTTTGAAATGTAATTTTTTTCAAATTTGCCATGGTAGTCTAATAACTCCAATAGTTGTCACAGATACTGATTACCCCGCCAAAATTATATGTTTATGAACAGAAGATAAGTCAAGGTGTACAACTAGGGTCATTTTGACACTTTTCAAACAGGGATTTCAAGCATATGGAACAATGCTACTTAATGTAAAACCAACAGAGGGCAGCATTCTGTCTGAACATATATTAGCCATATGTGGCAGTGTGCTCATTTGCATTTATTCAAATAAAATACATTCCCATGATCCTTTCGTCTAACAGTTTAATACAAAAAAACCCCAAATAGAAAAAAAGAGTTTGCAAGTTCGACAGAATTAATGTCCGCGAGTGTGGACATTTAACTGTTGCAGCGGGGAGACCAGCGGATCATGGGACTATATTTTATTTAAATAATTAATAAATGAAAATGAACACACTGCCACATATGGCTAATATGTCTTCGGACAGAATGCTGCCCTCTGTTGGTTTTACACTGAGTAGCATAATATTCTGCCCGAGAATATAATAGCTATATATATGGTAGTGAGCTCATTGGTCACCAGCAGGAGGCTGGCGACCAATAGAGTTGCTGATACGCACATTTAAACTACTGGCGCCAGAGCTGCTGCGGTACGCGTTAACCCCGTATTCACCCCTTAACCGGAAAAAAAACGAAGAAAAAACGAATATTCGCCCGAAGAGAAGACAGGAACGGGCGAATATTCGCGGAATACGAAGATTTTTTTTTTGACGAAGACGAAGAGCCCCCTGGTGCCCAAGTCTAGTAAATATCCTCTGGGGGGGAAAAACAATGTCTAGGAAAATTTGCTTCAAATAATACACCGCAATTTCATGATCTTCTTAAAATTTTTAACAAACTGCTTTTCATATTCACCTGTCTATCAATCTGGGTATTGTTTTTAAAGCTAGACTTGCAAATAAA